>CM038670.1:180842073-182286859 GCA_021605145.1 Aegilops bicornis | reverse complement strand
AGTAATGAGATCCAAGGTGACGGTCATCTTGCCTGAAATCCCGCAAGGAAGAAGAACGATCCCATGAAGAAGATGAAGCCACGAAGACGAACCAAGCGTAGACGAACGAATCCTCACGATCGCATAGCAAGCAGGAACTATCGAGAAGAAGCACACAACAAAGTAAACACACCACACATGAACATGACAAGATGCACAACAAACATGATGCATGACAAATCTATATGAGGCTACTCATGGCAAGAGATGATGCATACAAGACCAACACATCAAGGCAAGTTTAAATGAGGCCGGAAACAACATATAACAATTCCGGTAAGTCCTCATATGCAAATTTCGAAATTGGTCCAGATCTGAATAAACCTTATGTTCAAGTTGTTAAACAGCAAGTTAAGATGCACCAAGATGATCTACACGAAATTCTAGTCAAGTTACATATAAAGTTCATTTAATTCGGAGCTACGGCCTAGAAGATATGAGCAAAACAAGTTAAACATGGCATTGATGCAAAATGCATACAAACATCAAGAAAACACCTCAAAACAAGGATGCAACATGATAATATGAAACTACATGCAAAATCAAGCAAGTTCCATATAGAGCACACTCAAAACGGAGCAACGGTTCAACACATACACTCTATACAAGACATAACAACAATCTGTCCAAAACAACAAGTAGGCATCTAGCAAACATCAAAACAACATGCTACAGCATCTCAACATAATAACAAAAGGCATAGACATGATGTAAAGGTAAATCATGACAAAACATGAACACTGAGCTATCTCCAGAAATCACTAAAACATGCTCAAACACACATGGCAAAATTGCAAACAATAACAATTCAGACTTTGCAGAAAATAACATCAGGTTGCAATGTTTAGAGCTATCAAACAACATGTTACAGGAACTTATAATGGCAAACAAATGCATTACATGAATCTACTAATTACATAGATCAAAAGTCCTTTACATACCATGAGCCAAAAAGGACCAGAAGATATGATGGCACCCATGTAAACATGGCAAATTATAATACAGATTCATACATGGCAGGAACATAATTATGAAGGCATGTAGATGAGTTTGTGCAACTCTCTACAGGGAAAAACATGGCATGGCAAGGCACCCAACAGTAAGAAGACATGTTTATGAAGCTAAAAATGGCAAGAGAAAGTTCATAGGGTGCATGAATCGCTAACAACAATCATGGCAACATTGAACTTAATGTTAACAGGCTGACAACAACATTATTTAGCAATCTTGAGGGCAAGATAACAACAAGTTACAGCATATTATAATTGCAACAAAGGGCATGGATGTATATAGCAAGACATGTATAACAAAACATCCTTAGTGAACATCTCCAGATTATGCATAGAATGACTTGTAGCAGCAGGTTTACATAGCATCATGATATAGCAGATTCAGACATGCAAAACAGCAACAGCAAGTACCCTACTTAACAAGCTCGATGCACTCACTACAAGACCCAAAAAAATACATGGATAGCACCCCTGTAAATGGCATGACATAGATCAAAATTCATGTAGGCATCAACCTCATAGGATGCACACATCAATCATGGCAAAAATGACAAATGAGCATGTTATAACAGTTTCAGCAGATTAACATCATGAAGCACTCTTGCAACGATGATTCAGGCATCAAGATGAGCCCAAATGAAAATGATGCAATGGAATGAAATGAAGTACTCGTCGAGACGAACAATTTTACATATTATACGCACGAAACGGAGCACCACACAGGGAGTTATGGCATGTTGAACAGGGCACCAGAATGCTGAAAATCTCAGGGACAGTGAAAATTATACCTCCGCAAAAGTCAACGCGGGACGGAGGCGTGCGGGACGAGGAGATCCGGGATCGGGGCGGCCGTTTGGATGGTCGAACTGGCGGATCTGGTCCACCCGACCAGATCCGGATCTGAGCGGACTCCGGCGAGGGGCGGCGCTCTCCGGCGACAGGCGCGGCGAGGTGGGCGAGAGGGAGGCGGCGGCGAGGCCGCGGCGAGGTGATGGTGGCAAGGCGGCGCCTGGCTCGGGAACTCCTCTCCACTGGAGCTTGGCGCGGAGGGGCGATGGAGGAGGACGGGCTGGAGCGGGCTCCGGCGGCATGGGGTCGCCGGCGGAGGACTGGCGGCGGGCGACGGGAACTGGCGAGGGTGCGCCGGAGGCGGCGCGCGTCGAGCGGGAGGCGCCGGGCTGGCGGCGGAGGAGCGCCCGGCGAGGGGCGCGGCACGGCGAGGGCGGCTCCGCGAGCTTCGCCGCTGGAAGGCAGGCGGCGCGGCGCGGCGGCGGGCGCGGGCTGCACGGGCCCGATGGGTTTCGGCGGGCAGCGGGGAAGGCTGGGTGGCAACGTGGCGCTTGCCGATTGGCTGCGGGCGGCGGCGCGGATGCGTCTGGCCCGGTCCGGATGTGTCCGGCGGGCGAGAGGAGCGGGGCTAGGGTTTCGGGGGGATTTGACCCGCGGATTTCGGGGGAGGGGTGTTTAAATAGGTAGAGGGAGGTAGGAGAGTCCAAATGAGGAGCGGTTTTCGCCCACATGATCATGATCGAACGACCGAGAGCATGGAGGGGAGTTTGCTGGGTTTTGGGCCACTTTGAAAGGGGTGTTGGCCTGCAAAGTGAAGGGGGCTTTCACGGTTACCCGGTTAACCGTTGGAGTACCAAACGACCTCCAAATGGCACGAAACTTGACAGGCGGTCTACCGGTGCTATACCAAGGCCGCTTGACAAACCTCGGTCCATTCCGAGAACGTTTAACACCCACACACGAAAAGAGGCAAAAGGGGCGGGGGGACATAGGAGTGCGGATTGCAAAACGGACAACGGGGAAAAAGCTCGGATGCATGAGACGAACACGTATGCAAAATGAAATGCACATGATGACATGATATGAAATGCATATGATGACATGGAAAAGTGCAACACGCAAGCACATGACATGGCAAGGACGGCGAATAACTGGAAGACACATGGCGCATCGAATCCGGGGCGTTACAAAGAACCCTTTCTTCGCCTCACTCATGTTGAACCTCTTCAACACTTTATCTATGTACATGCTCTGGCTTAAGCCGAGCAGCCTCCTCGATCTATCTCTATAGATCTTAATGCCTAAAATATATACTGCCTCGCCAAGGTCTTTCATCGACAACTTACCATTCAATGACTCCTTGACCGAGTTTAGCATCGAAACATCATTTCCAGTCAGTAGTATGTCGTCCACATACAAGATCAAAAACACTATCGAGCTCCCACTTAACTTCTTGTATAAACAAGAGTCCTCTTTGCTTTTGATGAAACCGAGACCAGTGACGACCTCATCAAAACGAATGTTCCAACTCCGAGATGCTTGCTTCAACCCATAAATGGATCTCTTGAGCTTGCATACCTTACGGTGCTAGTCGGATCGACAAAACCCTCGGGTTGTATCATATACACGTCCTCGGTTAAATTTCCATGAAGGAAAGCCGTTTTGACATCCATCTATATCTCATAATCGAAATATGCAGCTGTAGCTAGTACGATCCTCACCGACTTCAGCATCGCTACCGGCGAGTAAGTCTCGTCGTAGTCAATTCCTTGAACTTGTCCATAACCTTTAGCGACAAGTCGAGCTTTGTGGATCTGAACATTTCCATCCACATCGGTTTTCTTCTTAAAGACCCATTTGCAACCAATGGTTGTTATGCGGGTGGCGGATCAACCAAGTCCCAGACTTGATTCTCATCCATGGACTTTAACTCGGATCTCATGGCCTCCAGCCATGCCTCGGAATCTGGGCTCACCATCGCTTCTGCATATGTGGCCTGCTCGTCGCTTTCTAGCAACAATACATCACACACTCTACGCAATCTTTCGACCTCCGTGGTTCCGGTGCCGCTTCCACTACAGGTTCCATGACTGACTCCTGTATGATCTCATCACCAGCCGAGCCGTCCCCGAGTGGTCCTCGAATTTCTTCGAGTCAAACCGTCCTCCCACTGGCCTCCCGACTGAGAAACTCTTTCTCAAGGAAAACCCCGTTCCGAGCAACAAACACTTTGTTCTCTTACCGGTTGTAGAAGCTATATCCCAAGGTTTCCCTCGGATATCCCACGAATATGCATTTATCCGACTTGGTGTAAGCTTGTCTGACATAAGTCGCTTGACAAATGCTTCACAACCCCAAATCTTTAGAAAAGACAAACTGGGACTCTTCCCGGTCCACATCTCATGTGGTGTCTTGTCTACGGATTTTGATGGTGCCCTGTTAAGTGTGAAAGCTGCCGTTTCTAGAGCGTATCCCCAAAATGACAAGGGTAAATCTGATTTGCTCATCATAGACCGGGCAATGTCCAACAAGGTCCTATTCCTCCGTTCCGACACGCCGTTTCTCTGTGGCGTAGCCGGAGGTGTGAGCTGAGGTACTATACCTCGACTTTTCAGATGATCATCAAACTCCTGGCTCATGTATTCACCTCCACGATCAGATCACAGAAGCTGTCTTGCCGAGCTGATTCTCAACCTCGTTCTGAAACTCTTTGAACTTTTCAAAAGTCTCCGACTTGTGCCTCATCAAATAGATATATCCATATCTACTCAAGTCGTCGGTAAAAGTCATGAAGTACTGATAGCCACCTCTAGCAGTTGTGCTCATTGGACCACACACATCACTGTGTATAAGCTCCAACAGCTCGGACGCCCTCTCGCAACTCTTTGCGAAAGGACACTTAGTCATCTTGCCGAGCAAGCATGATTCACATGTCTCGAAGGACCCGAACTCGGACGAAGTTAGGAGCCCATCATCATGGAGCTTCTTCATGCGTTTCAGACTAATGTGTCCAAGCCGGCAATGACAAATGTTTGTCTTATTTATCTCATTAGTCTTATGACTCTTTACATTCATTTTATAGACCTGTTCCTGTTATAGATTCAATATAAATAGCCCATCAACAATGGGTGCATAGCTGTGGAACATACCATTCAAAAATATCTAACAACCATTGTCCTTTAAATTGAATTCATAACCTTGACTCATCAAACATGAGGCAGAAATAATGTTTCGACTAAGTGCAGGAATGTAATAACAATTATTCAATTCCATAATGAATCCGGAAGGAAGCTGGAGCTGCATCGTGCCGACCTCCAACGCAGCAACTCTTGCTTTGTTGCCGACCCTGATGTCAATCTCCCCTTGTGCCACACGCCTAGTTCTTACCAGCCCCTGCATCGAGTTGCAAATATGAACAACCGATCCGGTATCAAATACCCAAGAGCTACTAGGTATGTCAGCAAGGTAAATGTCTACAACATATGCAACAAGTGTACCTTTGCCTGAAGCAGCATTCCTGGCCTTCTTGCCATGCTCTGCAAGCCACTTGCTATAGTTCCTCTTCCAGTGACCAGTCTCCTTGCAGTGATAGCAAACGGTCTTCGAGTCCGGTCCAGACTTTGGC
Organism: Aegilops bicornis; assembly: GCA_021605145.1. Lineage (NCBI taxonomy): Eukaryota > Viridiplantae > Streptophyta > Magnoliopsida > Poales > Poaceae > Aegilops > Aegilops bicornis. The sequence continues at coordinate 182,281,396 of CM038670.1, read as the reverse complement.
GCAATGGCGGAGGTTACCGTCTCCGTGCCCTTTGCCTTACCTTTTTCTTGGACCAACTCTTCTTGAACTTAGTCGATTTCTGCACCATCAACACTTGATGCGTGCCTTTCTTAATATCCCGCTCTGCCACCTTGAGCATCCCATGCAATTCAGTGAGCTTCTTATCCATGCCATGCATATGATAGTTCGAGATGAACGTCCCATAGCTGGGTGGAAGAGAACCCGAATCGCATCTCAGAGCCAGCTCATCCAAGAGCGGGAAGCCCAGACGATCCAAAGCTTGCACATACCCGATCATCTTGATCACATGTGGGCTCAGTGGATCACCTTCCTTCAGCTTGCAATCCATCAAGGATCACCAGACGTTGAACCTTTCGGTCCTAGCACGTATAAAACATGCTCTTGAGACTCTCGATCATATCGTAAGCCTCAACATTTTCGAAATGCTATTGCAAATCGGGCTCCATACAAGCCAGGATCAGACAGATGATCTCCGTTGATTCATCAACAAGTTTCTGGTAGGCATTCTTAGTTGTGGCATTAGCATTATCGGCAGGTTCCTCTGGAAGTGGATCCTCTAGAACATGTTCCTTTTTATCATGCTTGAGAACAATTCTCAGATTTCTATACCAGGTGGTAAAGTTTGTTCCATTCAGTTTATCCTTTTCGTAATTGATTTCAATGCAAAGTTGGGTTGAGCAGGTGGTGCCATTGATCTACAACAGAAAATATGCAATCACTAAACAATGTGTTTATGTGGAGTAATTCTAGCCTAAACAGAAATGCTCCCACTGAAGTCAGCATCCCTCTGCAGACTCTCAGTGATTCAGGATCCGACTAGCGCATGCGACTTGTGAGCTTTAGCATCACTGCTAGCCAATATACCTATCCAGTAAGCAACTCCTTGCTAATCGTATCTCTATACGACTCACATGCATCGGGAAGGTATCTCATACCCGGCTCCCAACCTTCTTTGCCACAAGGCCCAAAACCGTTTGATAGCCTTGTCAAGTTAACTGATGTAGTGCATGTCCGTGTCGACACGAACCCTTCAGTTCAAGGACACCCAAAGCAGCACCCAATTTTATGAGCCCACTACTAGGCGTACTTGATGTGCGAAGGTGCAACATCGGGATGGCAATTAAGCTTGATATTCATGAGGGATCATTCTATCATTCTAACATGCATAGAAACAAAGAAGCATAACAATCACAAATATAACACATATTGTGAAATAGTATGGCTCCTTCATGGACGTTCTTCCAGGTCGGCTCCGACTCCGATGACCATCTACGAACTCCATCTTGTTTGTCACGCCTGGACGCCAAGCCACCAACTTGATCTCTATTATCCAACTACTACAACTAGTAATGAATTTTACATAGAGTCACAAGTCGACACGCAGGTCGTTATACAATATAATGACAGCACTTTGGCTCCTGCCGGCTGACAAACATGACACGCAGGCCACGTATAAATTACACATGCATCACATACACATGAGCCATACTATTCACATCAAACCTGCAAAACAAAGTTATGCATAGAATCGCATTCTAGCGGTTTGTGTGTTGGGTACGAAATACACGGCGCAGCGCCTGACATTTTCGGAAATCACATATCGCATCTGAACTCCGTTCACGCCGAATTTTCTGATCTAACCGATCTTATCGATCATCGCGAATCCGATTTGGATTTAGGTTTCACTGTTAACCCCGATGGCGGATAACCGACCGGTAGGGGTAGATCGTGTCACGACATCATCGATCCCGATTTATAGAAAACATAGCCTCAACGATCCCCATGTGCAGTTGATCACATCAACCGTGCACATAGCCGATCTTATCAACGACAACAGATCTCATCTGCCGCCTCCACATATCTAATATGCATACGATCTGAAACCGAATCCTATAGCAGAGGCTCTAATACCACTGTTGGGGTCTACGGTAGGGTGCGTCGACTGCAAATTAAAAAATCCTACGCGCAGAACATCCAGGAACATGCTACGGGAGATGGATCACAGTTCGTTACCACTAGACGCGCAGTGCCGTGCAGCGGAAGAAGAGTTGGGGCAGCGCGTCCGCGTGGATCATCTCCGCCTTGTCCGATCTCTCTTGAACAGCCGGTTGTCCGACCCCATGTACGAGTTCGCCGGAGCGGCGCAAGTGCACCACCTCTAACGGTATCCGCGCGTGCAGGAGGAACACCGTGCGGCGTACTGCTAGGTCCGATCACAAAGTCGGCGGCGAGTGAAGGTGGCTATTCGCAACACATGGAAACCCTAGTCGCAGTCGAAGCGATCAACCGCATGAGTGTGCCGCACCTCCACTTTATATAGGCGTCTGTCGCAGGCTCAACACTTGGGCCTTGCACAGACCCTACAGCCCAAAGTCTACTTGGTCACGTTCCTAGTCCAGTTCGGATCACATCCAACCAGTGTCCTATGAACCAACCTCGTAGGTTCCTTCCCTTAAGCACGCGACCCCTTAGGTTCAAGTCGGCTTGGTCACAGTTCGGATCACCTCCGACCTGCATGGTTGGTAGTGGCCTCTAGCAAGGCGTGCCGACCACCAAGCAGACTATGAAGCTGGTTAGGCTAACCTGTACAATGTGTCACACTTATGTTCCCTTTGCCACACGATATATGTTGTCGGGCTCAAGGCGAGACTGTCATCCTTGTGCTAGCCCGACCTCTTTCTCGTTCGGATACTGACCACAAACCGGATTATCTCATAATCCTTGTCGCATGGCCATGCTTATCCTGGTCGGATCACACGAGGGGCCCAGAGTATATCTCTCATGATCGAAGGGGCAAATCCCATCTTGCTCGACCATGTCTCGCAGCATGGGACTGGACAAACCCGAAACCTACCTTTGTAACTACCCAGTCACGGAGTAGCGTTTGGTCGGCCCAAAGCAAGTTTGTCACCATCCCGAGTACATGCGTCAGCTCAGGTCTTAGGACATAGAACATATGTTGTAGTAGAGACTCACAGATGACATATCGCTGCGTCTCATTGTTGGGTCTGTCCGACTCGGACCTTATCTCGACTCGGATCCGACTACGTCGAATCCGACCAGACCTTTCCAAGTCCATATTATCCGGTTAGCATCCAATGCTCCATGGCTAGTGAGACCAAGCCATCGACCGTGTCATATGCCAGTCTAGTCGGCTACGCGTCCACACAGCCCTTTCGACTAGGGACCTTTTAGGACAGTCATCATACAATGCATAGTCCCACAAACAAGTCACATACTTGCTAATACACATCATTGATAATGTCCAAGGACTATCTTTATTCATAAACACATAGGAAATATCATCATACATGATTGCCTCTAGGGCACATCTCCGACACGTAGAATATGTAGGAGCCAATATGGCATCCAGATTCCGCTATTGGTTATTGACCGGAGAGGTGTCTCAGTCATGTCTACATAGTTCTCGAACCCGTAGGGTCCACACGCTTAACGTCTGTTGACAATATAATATTATACGAGTTGATTTGGTGGCCGAATGTTGTTTGGAGTCCCGGATGAGATCACGGACATGACGAGGAGTCTCGAAATGATCAAGAGCTAAAGATTAATATATAGGACGATAGTATTCGGACACCGGGAGTGTTCCGAAGTGTATCGGGTATTTATCGGAGTACCGGAGGGGTTACCGGAAACCCCGAGGGGAATATATGGGCCATATGGGCCATTAGAGGGGAGCACGCCAGCCCACAAGAGGTGGCGCACCCCCCTATGGCAGGTGGCCTAATAGGAGAAGGAGAAGAGGGGGTTCGCCCCCCTTCTCTTCTTCCCCCTTCTTTTCTTCTCCGGTGGAAAAAGGAAAGGGGGCCGCCACTTGGGGAAACCCCAAGTAGGATTCAGATCCTACTTGGGGCGCCCCTGGCTGCCTCTCCTCCCCTCCCACCTATATATATGTAGGAAGGGGGCGCCTAGAATACACAACATCAATTGTTAGCCGTGTGCGGCGCCCCTCCACAATTTATACCCCTGGTCATATCTTCGTAGTGCTTAGGCGAAGCCCTGCGCGGATCAGTTCACCATCACCGTCACCACGCCGTTGCGCTGCCGGAACTCATCTACTACCTCAACACCTTGCTAGATGAAGAAGGCGAGGGACGTCACCGAGCTGAACGTGTGCAGAACTCGGAGGTGCCGTACGTTTGGTACTTGATCGGTCGGAGCTAGAAGAAGTTCAACTACATCAACCGCGTTGTCAAACGCTTCCACTTACAGTCTATGAGCGTACGTAGACACACTCTCCCCCTCGTTGATATGCATCTCCATGGATAGATCATTGCGTGTGCTTAGAATTTTTTTTGTTTTCCATGCAACGTTTCCAAACAGTGGCTGAAGGAAATATGCCCTAGTGGCAAAAAATAAAGTTGTTTTATATTTCCTTATTCATGATAAAGGTTTATTATTCATGCTAGAATTGTAATGATCGGAAACCTTAATACATGTGTGAATATATAAACAAACACCATGTCCCTAGTGAGCCTCTACTTGACTAGCTCGTTTATCAAAGATGATTAAGGTTTCTTGACCATGGACATGAGTTGTCATTTGATAACGGGATCACATCATTAGGAGAATGATGTGATGGACAAGACCCATCTGTTAGCTTAGCATAATGATCGTTCAGTTTTATTGCTATTTCTTTCTTCATGTCAAATACATATTCCTTCGACTATGAGATTATGCAACTCCCGGATACCAGAGGAATGCCTTGTGTGCTATCAAAGGTCACAACATAACTAGGTGATTATAAAGATGCTCTACAGGTATGTTAAACATTAATAGTAGATATTATCAACATAGAGGACGTCTAACTTGGTTTTGCAGGGCATGTTGTGATGTGATATGGTCAAGACATTATGTGGTATACGTTATTGTATGATATGATCATGTTTTTAAAAGTTATCGGCAACCGGCAGGAGCCTTATGGTTGTCTCTTTATTGTATGAAATGCAAATACCATGTAATTGCTTTACTTTAATACTATGCATTAGCGAAGTTGTAAAAGCAATAGTTGGCGAGACGACCACGACGCAACGATGGAGATCAAGGTGTCGAGCCGGTGACGATGGAGATCATGACGATGCTTTGGAGATGGTGATCAAAAGCAGAAGATGATGATGGCCATATCATGTCACATATTTTGATTGCATGTGATGTTTATCTTTTATGCATCTTATTTTTCTTAGTACGACTGTAGCATTATAAGTTGATCCCTTAACTAAATTTCAAGGTAAAAGTGTTCTCCCTGAGTAGGCATCGTTGCTACAGTTCGTCGTGTTTAGATACCATGTGATGATCGGGTGTGATAGACTCTACGTTCACATACAACGGGTGCAAGACAGTTTTGCACATGCGGAATACTTGGTTTAAACTTGATGAGCCAAGCATGTACAGACATGGCCTCGGAATACTGGAGACCGAAAGGTTGAACATGAATCATATAATAGATATGATCAACATAGAGATGCTCACCATTGATGACTACCCCATCTCACGTGATGATCGGACATGGTTTAGTTGATTTGGATCATGTATCACTTATATGACTTGAGGGATGTCTATTTAAGTGGGAGTTCATTAGTAATTTGATTAATTGAACTTAATTTATCATAAACTTAGTCTTGATAGTTTTGAAAATCTATGTTGTAGATCAATAGCTCGTGTTTTAGCTCCCTTATTTTTTGATATGCTCCTAGAGAAAACTAAGTTGAAAGATGATAGTAGCAATGATGCAGACTGGGTCCGTGATCTGAGGATTATCCTCATTACTGGACAGAAGAATTTTGTCCTTGATGCACCGCTACATGACAGACCTATTACAGGGGCAGATGCAGACGTTATGAACGTTTGACAAGCTCGGTATGATGACTACTTGATAGTTTAGTGCGCCATGTTTTACGGCTTAGAACCGGGACTTCAAAAATGTTTTGAACGCCACGGAGCATATGAGATGTTCCAAGTGTTGAAATTGGTATTTCAGACTCATGCCCGTGTCGAGAGGTATGAGACCTCTGACAAGTACTTTGCCTATAATATGGAGGAGAATAGCTCAGCCAGTGAGCATGTGCTCAGAATGTCTGGGTACTACAATTGCTTGAATCAAGTGGTAGTTGATCTTCCAGATAAGATAGTGATTCATAGAGTTCTCTAGTCACTATCACCAAGCTATTAGAACTTCGCGATGAACTATAATATTCAAGGGAAAACGATGCTTGAGCTCTTCGGGATGCTGAAATCAGCGAAAGTAGAAATCAAGAAAGAGCATCAAGTGTTGATGGTTGACAATACCACTAGTTTCTAGGGCAAGGGAAAGAAAGGTAACTTCAATAAGAATGGAAAGCAAGTTGCCACTCCCGGGAAGAAGCCCAAAGCTAGACCCAAGCCTGAAACTGAGTGCTTCTACTGCAAAGGAAATGGTCACTGGAAGCGGAACTGCCCCAAATACTTGGCGGATAAGAAGGATGGCAAAGTGAACAAAGGTATATATGATATACATGTTATTGATGTGTACCTTACTAGTGTTCGTAGCAACCTCTGGGTATTTTATACCGGTTCAGTTGCTGAGATTAGTAACTCGAAACAGAAGTTGCATAATGAACATAGACTAGTTAAGGGAGAAGTGACGATGTGTGTTGGAAGTGATTCCAAGGTTGATACGATCACCATCGCACACTCCCTCTACCTTCGGGATTAGTGTTGAACCTAAAATAAATGTTATTTGGTGTTTGCGTTGAGCATGAATATAATTTGATCATGTTTATTGCAATACGGTTATTCATTTAAGTCAGAGAATAATTGTTGTTCTATTTACATGAATAAAACCTTCTGTGGTCATAGACCCAAGGTGAATGGTTTATTGAATCTCGGTCATAGTGATACACATATTCATAATATTGATGCCAAAAGATGCAAAGTTGATAATGCTAGTGCAACATACTTGTGGCACTGCCGTTTAGGTCATAATGGTGTAAAGCGCATGAAGAAACTCCATGCACATGGGCTTTTGGAATCACTTGATTATGAATCATTTAATACTTGCGAACCATGCCTCATGGGCAAGATGACTAAAACTCCGTTCTTCAGAACAATGGAGCGAGCCAATGACTTATTGGGAATAATACATACCGATGTATGCAGTCTGATGAGTGTTGAGGCACGTGGCGAGAATCATTATTTTCTAACCTTCACAGATGATTTGAGTAGATACGGGTTTATCTACTTAATGAAACACAAGTATGAAACATTTGAAAAGTTTAAAGAATTTCAGATCGAAGTAGAGAATCATCGTAACAAGAAAATAAAGTTTCTACAATCTGATCATGGTGGCGAATATTTGAGTTACGAGTTTGGCCTTCATTTAAAACAATGTGGAATAGTTTCACAACTTAACACCACAGCGTAATGGTGTGTCTGAACGTCGTAACCATACTTTATTAGATATGGTGCGATCTATGATGTCTCTTCCCGATTTACCACTATCATTTTGGGGTTATGCATTAGAGACAGATGCATTCACGTTAAATAGAGAACCTTCTAAATCCGTTGAGACGACACCGTATGAACTATGGTTTGGCAAGAAGCCTAAGCTGTCGTTTCTTAAAGTTTGGGGCTGTGACACTTATATCCAAAAAGCTTCAGCCTGATAAGCTCGAATCCAAATCATAGAAGTGTGTCTTCATAGGATACCCTAAGGAAAAAATTGGGTACACCTTCTACCACAGATGCAAAGGCAAGATCTTTGTTGCCAAGAATGGAACATTTCTAGAGAATGAGTTTCTCTCGAAAGAAGTGAGTGGGAGGAAAGTAGAACTTGATGAGGTAATTGTACCTTCTCTCGAATTGGAAAGTAGCACATCAGAGAAATCCGTTCCCGTGATGCCTACACCAACTAGAGAGGAAGCTAATGATAATGATCATGAAACTTCAGATCAAGTTACTACTAGATCTCGTAGGTCAAACAAAGAATGTTCCGCACCAGAGTGGTATGGTAATCCTGTCCTGGAAGTCATGTTACTAGACCATGGCGAACCTACAAATTATGAAGAAGCTATGATGAGCCCAGATTCCGATAAATGGCTTGAGGCCATGAAATCTGAGATAGGATCCATGTATGATAACAAAGTGTGGACTTTGGTGGACTTGCCCGATGATCGGCAATCCATTGAGAATAAATGGATCTTCAAGAAGAAGACAGATGCTGATGGTAATGTCACCATCTACAAAGCTCGACTTATCACAAAAGGTTTTCGACAAGTTCAAGGGGTTGGCTACGATGAGACTTTCTCACCCGTAGCGATGCTTAAGTCAGTCCAAATCATGTTAGCAATTGCCACATTTTATAATTATGAAATCTAGCAAATGGACGTCAAAATTGCGTTCCTTAATGGATTTCTTAAAGAAGAGTTGTATATGATACAACCAGAAGGTTTTGTCGATCCTAAAGGAGCTAACAAAGTGTGCAAGCTCCAGCGATCCATCTATGGACTGGTACAAACATCTCGGAGTTGGAATATACGCTTTGATGAGGTGATCAAAGCATATGGTTTTATACAGACTTTTGGAGAAGCCTGTATTTACAAGAAAGTGAGTGGGAGCTCTATAGCATTTCTGATATTATATGTGGATGACATATTGCTGATTGGAAATGATATAGAATTTCTTGACAACATAAAAGGATACTTCACTGGTACGCGTCGGTCCTAAACAAATGGTTTTTAACCCCTTTCCGCGACGGCATTCGGAACCATCGCCAAGTGAGTGTGGGCGATAGGGGGGGGGGGTCCTTCCCACACGACCCAGAAGCCGTCGGGGATATGCCTTCCTGGCACACACGCTCGGCAAAATGAGGTCATGTGCGACCGGCGAGCACTCAAATACAGAAATACATACAGTAGTGCTCAAAAAATACAATTATACAGGTGAAATCATTTCCGGTCATAAGTACATCCCACGATCGATCCACCGCTAAACGTTTACGTTAGATATACATCCCATACAGTCACTCCAAGGAAAACATTTGCGCAAGGTGGCGTAACGCAAACAGTTTTCAAGAGAATGTCGTGTGTGATTGTTCATTGATCCAACACGGTTTATTCCTAGAAACTGTGTGCATTGCCTGAGGTCATCGCCTATGGTGTTTTCTCATTAACCGTTTGCAATAGGAAAACCCAATTAGCAAGCTAATTGGACAATTAGCAGGCTAATTGCCCTATTATTAATAATCCATTTACTAATATAATTGAAATTCATATTAAGCACATAATATATTCCATTTCAATATTAAGGAAGCAGGATTTCATAATTGAAATACATCATAGTACAACATGATATAGCTTCAGCACTCAGCCACCCCATTACACAAGCGCACCAGTGATAAGTTTCACATGCAACATCTAGAACCTTTTGAAATTAGCATCATAGACGGTACATAGAGAGATGCATCTCATCTGGAAAATTGCTGAAGCGGAAGGCGAATATTGAGCCTTCATTCATATTGAAGGTCTTTGCAACTTTAGGCCATCAGGAACACTTCAATATTGACCGTCAGAGGTGGTTTGAGAGGTAATCATTAGTGAACTGTGGGTGTTGTATGAAAACTTTCCTCGCCTCCTGACCATAGAGGTGGTTTGAGAGGTAATCATCAGTGAAGCCTGAAAACAAGGATGTGCATAAATATCTTCTCTATATTGGAAATGGGGCAAAGGAATACAAAAAGGCAAGGTATAATAGTTAGTACCATCTTGTAAACCTCAGTGCTTCCCATTGTTTGCTCGCGACACATATAAGGTAGTTAGTCATCAGGTTAAGTAAGGGTTCGCATGCTATCAGTAAAATATGTTGATAAAAAATAAGCACATTGCAGATTCATCAGATTAATTCAAGCCACATGGAAAACCCATTTATCCAAACCAAGCATGATTAAGAACTAGGAAATATAGCACTTGTATATGTTTCTTATGTTTTAAGTGCAGCCAAATTTGATTTATTCCTCACATGGTATACAATAAGAGAATGCAGCCACAGCAATTGAACATCGCATTGCGGAATTGAACCAAGCAGTTAACTAACCACCACAATAAATGAACCAAACGTTAACTGAGCACCACATTGCACAATATAACATACGCCTAATAGAAGATCAGACAGTTAAAAAAACCAAGCATGCTTAACAACTTGGAAATATAGCAGTTGTATTTGTTTCTCATGTATTTAGTACAACCAAATTCAATTTATTCCTCACATGGTATACAATAACAGAATGCAGCCACAACAATTGAACATCGCATTTGCAGAATTGAACCAAGCAGTTAACTAAACACCACAACAAGTGAACCAAGCCACAACAAATGAACCAAGTAGTTAACTAAACACCAATTGAACAATATAACATACTCCTAATAGAAGATCAGACAGTTAACCAAACCAAGCATGCTTAACAACTTGGAAATATTGCACCTCAAGAATTGAACATCACATTTGCGAGAATTGAACCAAGCAGTTAATTGAACACCACATTGCACGACATATAGAACATATACACTATAGCATAAGATTGCATGGTAAAAGTAGATAGCACAATTCACTAGAATTTGTTAAGGAAAGGCAGTAGCTAGCAAACTGAACATGGGTCCTTATAGTGAGCTAATAAGACAAGCTACTCCTCATTGTCGGAGATATCGATGACGATTGGCTCCTTGGACATGGAAGAGGTCGGGGCCTCCGCATCGTGGGAGCCCTCGTTGTAGTGGTGAGTTGCCTGAGCCGCTTCGGGCACCAACCTATTGCTCTCGAGATGAGGTAAGCACGTGCATGCTGAGAAAACACCTCGTAGTCTTCATCGAAGGCGCCGACGGTGGCCTCGAGAAAACGCCATGAACTGTCATTTAAAGCAGCCAACCGTGTCGTGGAATCGGCGCGCGAGGCATCAACGGTGGCCTCGATGGCGAGGTGCTCCTCCAAGATCTGGGGGTCGGCACGAATGGCAGCCATCGCGACCTCATCCGCGTGTGCGGCCGTGATTTGTTTCTCCACTGCCAAATGCTCCTTGAGGTCCTGGCTATACTGCGTGCAACATGGCTTAGGCCGACGCTTATTTGGTGGAGGGGTCGGTGATTTGGGTGGAAGGTGTCGCGCTCGCACCGGCGGTCGGGGCATGTGGAATGTGGAAGGAGGAGGAGGATGGGGGTCGGCTGTGGATTACCTGCCTGGGTAGACGAGGCCGAGTGGCGTGAAGGAGGGTCGCCGGCGAGGAGGCGGCGGCGCTGCAAGCAAGGAGTGAAGGTTTCAACTTGGAGAGGAAGGCGAAAATAGGGGAAATGTGGCTTTGGGCAAGGGGAGGGGGCGGGGAGGTAGATATTTCCGCAGAAGCCGAAAATTTGGAATCGCTTCAGCCAAAAAACTGGCGCGCAAAGTGTCATCAGACACGGTCCCTTATTCAGAGCGGGCTGTGGACTGTAGTCGTCGCACCTTTTCGCGTAAGCCGTATGTGTACTATACTCTGACGGTGCTCCAAGATATTTTGTGCTGCATCTCAGACGGTTGGTTATAATAAACTGTGTGGGATCTTGTTCTAAAAAAGACTGTGTGGGATCTACTTCATTTTTCGTCTTGATTTGAATTACATAATGGGGTCACAGAAGCCATGGACGGTGTTTGAATTGCTAGACCATTTATCTGCAGTGATCATAAAAGAATTGGAATTATTCGGGGTTTGTTTGGACATTTTTATGCATTAAGTGAGTTTTCAATGCATTTATGTGCATAATTCTAATTTGAATTACATGCACATCCTCCGGTGCATATAAATTGGTTGAAAAATCAAATCTTTTGTCCTTGGGTGCATGCTTAGGTCCCATGCAAGAAGTGGGAATGAATGTCAAACACCCTGCCACCGTCACTATACCTGGTTTTTAAATTCTACTAAATCCAAAACTCGTCTAAAATTCACGAAACTTGGCATGCAATCATGGAGCGGCATCTACATGGCGTGGTAATTTTTTTGTCCCATTTGGGGCAGGTTTGGGTATATGCTTCTCACAAACCAGAGCTTCTCACAACAAGCATGATGGTTTCGGTAGGGAACTCACCAACTTTGGGGACGAAATGATATCCATTGCCTCTTATTTCTTTCAAATTTTGTCTTGTGTCAACATAGAACAACATGAGTGTTGTGTTATTTTTGTGATTTTTTGGGGTTCGTTTGGACATTTTTATGCATTAAGTGAGTTTTCAATGCATTTATGTGCACAATTCAAATTTGAAGTACATGCACATGCTCCAGTGCATATAAATTGGTTGAAAAATCAAATCTTTGTCCTTGGGTGCATGCTTAGGTTCAATGCAAGAAATGGGAATGAATGTCAAACACCCTGCCACCGTCACTCGGCCGCAAACATTGAGATATCTGGTTTTTAAATTCTAGTAAATCCAAAACTCGTTTGAAATTCATGAAACTTGGCATGCTATCATAGAGAGGCATCAACATGGCGTGGTAAATTTTTCGTTCCATTTGGGACAGGTTTGGGTATATGCTTCTCCCAATCTAGAGCTTCCCACAACAAGCATGATAGTTTTGGTAGGGAGCACCCCAACTTTGGGGGCGAAACGGTATCCATTGCCTCTTATTGCTTTCAAATTTTTTCTCGTGTCAACATAGAACAACAGGAGTGTCGTGTTATTTTTTGTGATTTTTCGGGGTTCTTTTGGACATTTTTATGCATTAAGTGAGTTTTCAATGCATTTATGTGCATAATTCAAATTTGAACTACATGCACATGCTCCAGTGCATATAAATTGGTTGAAAAATAAAATCTTTGTCCTTGGGTGCATGCTTAGGTCCCATGCAAGAAATGGTAATGAATGTCAAACACCCTGCCACCGTCACTTTCGATGTAAACATTGAGATACCTCGCTTTAAATTCTAGTAAATCCAAAACTCGTCTGAAATTCATGAAACTTGGCATGCTATCATGGAGCGACATCAACATGCCGTGGTAAAATTTTTGTCACATTTGGGGCAGGTTTGGGTATATGCTTCTCACAAACTGTAGCTTCTCACAACAAGCATGATGGTTTGGTGAGGCGCCCCAACTTTGGGGTCGAAACGATATCCATTGCCTCTTATTGCTTTCAATTTTTTCTCGTGTCAACATAGAACAAGAGGAGTGTTGTGTTATTTTTGTGATTTTTCGGGTTCGTTTGGACATTTTATGCATTAAGTGAGTTTTCAATGCATTTATGTGCATATTCAAATTTGAACTACATGCACATGCTCCAAAGTGCATATAAATTGGTTGAAAAATAAAATCTTTGTCCTTGGGTGCATGCTTAGGTCCCATGCAAGAAATGGGAATGAATGTCAAACACCCTGCCGTCGTCACTCGGCCGCAAACATTGAGATTCTTGGTTTTTAAATTCTAGTAAATCCAAAACTCGTCTGAAATTCATGAAACTTGGCATGCTATCAAGGAGCGGCATCAACATGCCATGATAAATTTTTATCCCATTTGGGGTAGGTTTGGGTATATGCTTCTCACAAACCAGAGCTTCTCACAACAAGCATGATGTTTCGGTAGGGAGCGCCCCAACTTTGGGGGCGAAATGATATCCATTGCCTCTTATTGCTTTCAATTTTTTTGTCGTGTCAACGTAGAACAACAGGAGTGTTGTGTTATTTTTGTGATTTTTTGGTGTTCGTTTGGACATTTTTATGCATCAAGTGAGTTTTCAATGCATTTATGTGCATAATTCAAATTTGAACTACATGCACATGCTCCAGTGCATATAAATTGGTTGAAAAATCAAATATTTGTCCTTGGGTGCATGCTTAGGTCCCATGCAAGAAATGGGAATGAATGTCAAACAGCCTGCAACCGTCACTCGGCTGCAAACATTGAGATACTTGGTTTTTAAATTCTAGTAAATCCAAAACTCGTCTGAAATTCATGAAACTTGGCATGCTATCATGGAGCGGCATCAACATGCCATGATAAATTTTTGTCCCATTTGGGGTAGGTTTGGGTATATGCTTCTCACAAACCAGAGCTTCTCACAACAAGCATGATGTTTCGGTAGGGAGCGCCCCAACTTTGGGGGCGAAACGATATCCATTGTCTCTTATTGCTTTCAATTTTTTCTCGTGTCAACGTAGAACAACAGGAGTGTGTTTTTGTGATATTTGAGGGTTCGTTTGGACATTTTTATGCATTAAGTGAGTTTTCAATGCATTTATGTGCATAATTCAAATTTGAACTACATGCACATGCTCCAGTGCATATAAATTGGTTGAAAAATCAAATATTTTCCTTGGGTGCTTGCTTAGGTCCCATGCAAGAAATGGGAATGAATGTCAAACGCGCTGCCACCATCACTCGGCCGCAAACATTGAGATACCTGGTTTTTAAATTCTAGTAAATCCAAAACTCGTCTAAAATTCATGAAACTTGGCATGCTATCATGGAGCGGCATCAACATGCCGTGGTAAATGTTTTGTCCCATTTGGGGCAGGTTTGGGTATATGCTTCTCACAATCCAGAGCTTCTCACAACAAGCATGATGGTTTCAGTAGGGAACGCCCCAACTTTGGGGGCGAAACGATATCCATTGCCTCTTATTGCTTTCAAATTTTTTCTCGTGTCAACATAGAACAACATGAGTGTTTTGCTATTTTTTGTGATTTTTCGGGGTTCGTTTGGACATTTTTATGCATTAAGTGAGTTTTCAATGCATTTATGTGCATAATTCAAATTTGAACTACATGCACATGCTCCAGTTCATATAAATTGGTTGAAAAATCAAATCTTTGTCCTTGGGTCCATGCTTAGGTCCCATGCAAGAAATGGGAATGAATGTCAAACACCCTGCCACCGTCACTTGGCCGCAAACATGGAGATACCTGGTTTTTAAATTCTAGTAAATCCAAAACTCGTCTAAAATTCATGAAACTTGGCATGCTATCATGGAGCAGCATCAACATAGCGTGGTAAATTTTTTGTCCCATTTGGGGCAGGTTTGGGTATATGCTTCTCACAATCTAGAGCTTCTCACAAAAAGCATGATGGTTTCAGACAGAACACCTGTATGCAAAGTGAGAGCAGGATTTGTGCATCTCTTGAACATAAACGGTTCTTTTGGATGACCTGTGTGAACTACTTACAAACAATTTGGTGCGATTTGCATGTGTCATATTGGGTATGTTGCCATTTGTCAAACTACAAAGATTGACATTTGCAACTAAAATTAAGTAATTAAGCATAGATGGAGGCGAGGAGGCGTGTTCAGCCAGGCGTGCAGCGGGTGGCGCAGTACTATTCGATTTGACAGCGGGCGGTGCAGTTCTCGATACGGCTTTAATGCAGACAAGGGAGAGGGTAGCGGTTTCCGAAATGTTGAACGGCCAATGATGCATCCTCCTTCAATTAGCATCGTGTGAATGCATGAGGGAAGTAATGGAGGACCGGGAAAAGAGGCAGCATGATGTGAATGCAACGCAGTTTGCACTCATATAAAGGCGCCCCTCCATTCCAATGCATCTACCACATCATACACACCTAAGCATTTGCCTAAGCACCTACACTAATAAGCGCAAAAGTGCCCACTCCAAACCCATGGCGGCGATTCGTGCGAGCAGCCAGCGGCTGTGCCAGATGGTCCACGACACCGGCCTGCGGCATGGCACCGTGGATCGTCTGCATACTGTGTTGGCGACCGGCTGGTGGATGGACGCCGTCGACGCCAGCTACGACTCTGAGTTGGACCAGATGATCGTTCGCACCACCAACAGGTTCACCGTCGTCAAGAAGCTCATGGACGACATCGTCGTACTCCTCCGCCCCGCGCGCCCGGGATCCTCATTGCCTGCCACCCTAATCGGCCTCCATGGTCAGAACCTCTTTCAAGCACTGGTGGCCCTGCAACTGCCCGCCGACGCCACGAAGAATGTCCACCTGGAGGTCGCGCTCGCCACGAGGCGCCTCGCCCTGCAAGAAACCGTCGACCTACACATCCATGTGTATGAGCGAATCATGTACATAGGTATCTACAAGGCCCGTGAGGACGCTATGACGTTGGCTTTCTTCAGCCGGCTGGAAGCCTTGGATGCCTTTGTTGAGAAGCACCTTGACCTTGCCACAAAAGCCCCCGCTCCTTCACCGGCCGGTGCACTAAGTTGAGGAGGAGGAGGCCGTACGTTGATGGATGCATCTTTCTTCTTGCCTCCTGTAACCACAACTGTGATCGCATCATCGTGGCCTGAATTCTTATTTTGCTATTGCATTCTCGTTCCAATCAATACAGACATGTGCGATCCCTTTGCTCAATACAGACATGTCCATTCTAGTCTTATTTTGATTGGCTTGAATGGATATCTATCCCGCCGTTAGGCGCCGCGGCGCGCTCTACTCGCGTCCGTTGGCACGCTCTGCTCGCGTCCGTCGGTGCGCTCGGCTTGTGGACAGCTTTTCCTTGCGTGTTCAACTGCTATATGCATATATATATATATATATATATATATATATATATATATATATATATATATATATATATATATATATATATGGTTGCTCGCGGAGCGCTCTGCTCATGTCCCTCCGCGCGCGCTCTGCCAACGGTTGGGTGTGCACACGATCACGTCTGGGGCCTCGTATGCATGCGGTTGTGCAGCGCGCATTGCCACGCGATGTAGTTATGTGCGACACGATGGAGTTACGCACTGCAAATTAGAACTGCCATCAGGGCCTGCCGATATTCCTAGCCGTCCGGCTTCCCCTTTAATTCCCGCGGCCATTATAACCTTAGTATCTTCAACCTTTCGATCGCGCCCCACAACACAGCAAGCACACCCACGACGACACATAGAGAGGGGATGTCCAACGGCGCTCCAATGGAGTTCGGCGAGCATAGAGTGGAGAACCACGCGAGGGAGACAGATCTCTCGGTGGTGTACACCATCCACCCGGCCATGGTGGACGACTACATCAACAGCGTTGAGCAGTTGCTTGGTGGAGACAAGTACAAGGTAGGCGGCAATGACCTCCAGTACACCGTCGGTCGTCCCGGCATAGATCAGAAGGTTGCCATCGCCCAGTTGTGTGTGCGCCATCATGTCCTCATCTACCACTACTGCATGGCCACAGAGCCTTGCGACCGTTTCAATAGGTTTGTCAACAACACCGACTACAAGTTCGCCACAGTGGAAACCACCGACGATGTAAAAGCGCTCAGTGTTACGGGCTTGGCCTGCAAGAACCTTGTCGAAATCTGTGACCACTACAGGGTCTGGGGCAGCACCAAGAAGGACTCCTTGGTCAAACTCGCCTCCGCCATCGCCGATCCCTACTACGAAAAGATGAAGCAGGATGCCCAGAGAACAAGCCCCCCTATCCTGGCACAGGGCCTGGATGCGGCAACTGGATGAACCTCACCTCAGGTTCGCGACCATGAGTGTGTACACATGCTACGAGATGCACAGGCGGATCGTTGACATGAGGAAGTGCCTCGTTACCCAAATCGACGAGCCCGGATCGAGCCACAAGCAGAGCAAGCGTCACAAGAAGTAGATGATGATCAGATGATCGTTTATGCTAGTTAATCATGCATGTAATATATAGTTTTCTTTATTGATGTGTGGAAATGTCATGTGTGTAGTAGCCACCTGTGTAATTATGCATGTAATAGTTTACTTTGGTGTGTGCAAATGCCATGGTTGTAGTAGCCACCTATGTAAGTGGATGTTTAATTTGGTTATGCAAGCATGTCCTTATAAGTGTGTGTATATATATATATATGTTGTTGTTCTGTATGCAATCCCATCGCACAACACACACGTCTTGTTATTTGAACCATTTCTATTCTCTTGTCTCAATGCAAACAGTTCATCTGAGTGAACCGCATGCCGTATATCGCACACACCTTCATCTGGCTGACCGTTTCTTTTGTGTTGCCTAATCACAAACAGTTCATCCGAGTGAACCGTATGCTGTACATCGCACACACCTTCATCTGGCTGCCAGTTTCTTTTGTTCCTCCTCATCCAAAATGGTTAATTGAACTGAACCGTATGCCCTGAATCACACACGCAACTAAAATATGAACCGTGTATGATGCATCCTCCATCACAAACGTTTTGCACCTTTTTTGACGGTTTTTTACACCACCGTTTGCGATTATGGCATCACACACAGTTTCATCGAAGGGTCTCTGATCGTAGTGTCGCGTTAGCAGCATCCTGCAGTAGTGCTTGAGTAATTTGTTTTTCAATGAAAGACTTGAGTGAAGCTACTTACATATTGGGCATCAAGATCTATAGGGATAGATCGAGATGCTTAATAGGACTTTCACAAAGCACATACCTTGGCAATTTTCTTGAAGAAGTTCAAAAATAGATCAGTCAAAGAAAGGGTTCTTGTTTGTATTGCAAGGTGTGAAATTGAGTAAGACTCAAAACCCAAGCACGACAGAAGATAGAGAGAGAATGAAAGCCATTCCCTATGCCTCAGTCATAGGTTCTATAAAGTATGCCATGCTGCGTACCAGACCTATTGTGTACCTTGCCACGAGTTTGGCAAGGGGGTACAATAGTGATCCAGGAGTAGATCACTGGACATCGGTCAAAATTATCCTTAGGTACCTACACTACAAAAAAAAGACACATCCGTGACATTTTGGGCCGAACGAAATTTTTTTCTGTCATACATATGACACTTCTATGACGATAATTGTGACAAAACCCGGTATCATCATAGATGTGGTGGGCTCCTACTTCTATAACAAAACATCATGATAGAAAATGGGCTTTTTGTCCTGGGCGGGCCGGAGACGCAGCTGCATGACATTCTTTGGGCCGTCCATGACGAAAAAAACCGTGGAAGAAGCGAGGGGGAGGAAAATTTCGGGGAGTTCCCGGTTACGGTGGGAGGTCGGGGGCCGAGCGGTGCGCGTTTCTCTCGTACACGTACACGCGTGTGTGCGAGGAATTAGCTCTAACTGAACCCGAGCGAGGCATTGGGCTCTAAATGAACCCGAGCGATTGCACTGCAGGCTACGTGTTACTGAACCCGAGCGATGGATCGATGGATGTTAACTGAACCCGATCGAGTGATTCCTTCGCTACTGCTGCTAACTGAAGCCGATCGATTGGATGAACAAAGGATGCGCGTTGCGGGGGGGTTGGATGAACAGTGAGCGGGGGCGTTGCCTCTGGATGAACAGGACCCCGTGGTGTGGAGGGCTAGATGAACAGTAGACGATGGAGGGGTGCCCATGGAGGGGTGGTTGAACAGGACCCTGTGGTGTGGAGGGGTGGTTGAACAGGACCCCGTGGTGTGGAGGGCTGGATGAACAGTAGACGGTGGAGGGGTGGTTGAATAGTAGTCGGTGGAGTAGCGCGCGGTGGAGGCTGGAGGAGGTCGACGGTAGCCCGTGGAGGCTGGAGGAGGTCGACGGTGGAGATGAACAGTATCCCGTGGAGTGCCATTTTGCGGTACGCCACACCCCTCCCGATGAACAGGACCCCTGTTTCGACCGTGGCGCTCCAACACAAGTCCGTTTTGTTCGTTTTGCGGTACGCCACACCCCTCCCGATCAACAGGACCCCCGTTTCGACCGTAGGAGGTCCGTTTCATCCGTTTTGCGGTACGCTACACCCCTCCCGATTAACAGGACTCCCGTTTCAACCGTAGGAGGTCCATTTCCTCCGTTTTGCGGTAAGCCACACCCCTCCCGATCAATAGGACCCCGTTCCGAACGTAGGAGGTCCGTTTCCTCCGTTCTGCGGTACGCCAGGCCTCGTTTCCATCGTCTGTTCCGTCCAAGCCCTCCCGATGAACACGACCACGCATTCCGTTCTGACCCAGCCGGTTGGCTCCCCATGAACACGACGACGACGCTGTTTCTCCGTTCCGACCCAGCCATGTACGTATGCGCAAGTAGGCGCTCGAGACCCTGCCCGTATGTACGTACGTGGCCGTATTTTCTTTCTTGCACCCTGGCTGATGTACGTACGTGTACATGCTAGGTGCGCGCCTCTACTACGACACGTGCGCGCCTCTACATTGACCAGTATATATGTAATGCATTACCGTTCGCGACCAGAATGACAACACTACGTACGCTTCGACCAGGTGGGTCCCGACTGTCAGGCACTTCCTTGCATGTGAAGATGTAGCTGGTGGGTCCCAACAGTCAGGGGGCGAATCGTTTTTTTTGCTCGGACGCACTTCCTTGCGCTTGAAGATGTAGCTGGTGGGTCCCAGCAGTCAGGGGGGCGAATCGTTTTTTTTGCTCGGACGCACTTCCTTGCGTGCGAAGATGTAGCTGGTGGGTCCTAGCAGTCAAGGGGAAATGTTTTTTTTGTGAACTACGGTGGCCCGTCCGGTGGATCCCCGCTGTCAGGTGGAGGAATAATTATTTTCCGCATAATAAGGAGGCACTTCCTTGCTGCGGCCGTGGACCCAGCTGTCGGCCTCTCCACTTACAGTCCACGTCCGATGGAAGTCGTTCCTTGACCATGTTGACCACGCCGCGCCGATAGCACCAGGGCGGTGGACAATGGCGAGGCCTAGGAAGGGGACGACGGGGAGCCGGGGAAGACGCGGTGGAAGCCCGCGGAGAGGAGTCTGAGGGTTCACCGGTTGGCTGCGGTGTGAGGCTGCCGTCGGCGAGCCTAGCCAGCGGTGGGAATAGTAGGGGGCGGTGAGGCCTCCGCGGTAGCACATCTGGCCACGGGAGGCAGGAGCATGCGGTACGACCGGCGCTGCTTTGGGCGGCTGGAGCAAGAAGACCAGAGGTTGAAGAAGCACTACGGCCGTTGGATGGACATCGTATGGTCACTGGAGCTAGAGTCGTTTATATTGACTAAGTTGACAAAGCCCTCCGTCCCCGTCAACTTAGTAGGCCCACAAGTCAGCCTCCCACCAAGGTGGGTCCCAGCTAGCAGGGGGTATTCATTTTTTGTGCGTAATAAGGAGGCACTTCCAGTGGGTCCGAGCTGATAGCAGGGGGAACGTTTTTTCACGAAATACGGTGGCCCATCGAGTAGGTCCCAGCAGTCAGGGGAAAACCTTTTTTTTGCGAAATACCGGTGGCCTGTCCGGTGGGTCCCTGCTGTCAGGTGGAGGAATAATTATTTTCCGCGTAATAAGGAGGCACTTCCTTGCGGCTGTCGTGGACCCAGCTGTCAGCCTCTCCACGTACAGTATTCTTCCGATGGAATTCGGTCGTTGAACACATTGACCACGCCGCGTCGAGAGCACCATGGTGGTGGACGACGGCGAGGCCTAGGAAGGGGACAGCGCGGAGCCGGGGAAGACGCGGCAGTGGATGCCCACGCGGAGAGGAGTATGATGGTTCATCGGTTTGGGCTGCCGCTGTCGGCTGCAGAATAACAGGGGTGTGGGTGAGTGGAGTGGAGGGATGGCCTGGCGGCGGTGGGAGTAGTGTGGGGCGGTGAGGCCTCCGGAAGCACAGCCAGCCACGGGAGGCAGGAGGCGGCACGACCGGCGCTGCTTTGGGCGGCTGGAGCAAGAACACCAGAGGTTGAAGAAGCACTACGGCCGTTGGATGGACATTGTACGGTCAGTCGAGCTAGAATCGTGCATATTGACTAAGTTGACAAAGCCCTTCGTCCCCGTCAACTTAGTAGGCCCACTATACTGGGTCGCGGCTAGCAGGGGGAGTATTCATTTTTTTGTGCGTAATAAGGAGGCACTTCCTTGCGTGCGAAGATATAGCTGGTGGGTCCGAGCTGTCAGCGGCGGTAATGTTTTTTCGCGAAATACATAGGCCCTTTCGGTGGGTCCCATATGTCAGGTGGAGGAATCATTATTTTGCGCGTAATAAGGAGGCATTTCCTTGCGTGCGGCCGTGGACCCAGCTGTCAGCCTCTCCACGTACAGTCCACTTCAGATGCATGTCGGTTGTTGACCACATTGACCACGCCACGCCGAGAGCACCAGGGCGATGGACGACGGCGAGGCATAGGAAGGGAACGACATGGAGGCAGGGAAGACTCGGCAGTTGTTTCCCACGCGGAGGAGTACTGTTGTCTGAGGGTTCTGAGTTCGTCTGCCGTCTCCGGAGAATAACAGCAGGTGTGGGACTGTGGGTGAGTAGAGGGATGGCTAGGCCAGCGATGGGAGTACGGTGGGGCGGTGAGGCCTGCGCGGCAGCATGGCCGGCCGTGGGGAGGAGGGACCAGGCAGTCCCGCCGGGGCTTGTTTGAGCGGGTGGAGCAGGAAGAGCAGAGATTGAAGAAGCACGACGGCCGTTGGATTGACATCCAACAGTATACAAACCATCTATGGAAAGCTTCAAATCTGTGGAAAACAGCATACAACCCATCTGCCATTATTTCGAATAATTTACAGCCCATTTGCTAATTCTTACGGATTATTTTGGAGCCCATATTCTTTTTGTTAGCATTACAACCCATATTGTGGCCACGGTTGAAAAATTATACGAAATTTTGCATATGTCGGTGCGGCCTGAACTGTTTTTAATCCCAAAATTTCGAGTCACATTCAGACTGATTTTAAAAATAAATGTATATCAATATAAACTCCAGTAAATTGTCCACGCATAAAAATCAATGCAATTTAAAATCTCAAAATGAAAAAAATATATATTTGAAACTAATTACCGGTTTGATGTGTTTTAAAAATGTACATCCCATTTCTCATTACTGATAGGCCATTTTCTCGGCCAGCCCGAATGAAGCTCTCCTCGTCTTGAAAGATTTGCAGCCCGACAGGCCTGATAAAGCGACTTATTTGACAAATCACAAAAAAACTGGGCTAGCCATTTTCATAAAGAAAAAAAACTACTGGGCTGTTCTGTGGTAAACATAAAAGAAAAGGCTGTCTAGATAGGCCATAGTGTCCCGCACAGCCCAGTTGACACCCTGCTTCTGTCTCAAAAACAAATTAGATAAATGCCACTCCAATTATGGTGATTCATCAGAATGCCATTGCAATTTCCAAACTTTGAAAAATGCCACTGCAATTTTTGCAAACTTTGAAAAATGCCACTGCAGTTTGCAAGCTTTGAAAAACGCCACTCCAGACTTCGAAAAATGCCACTAGAAATGGCATGAAATGACATTTTTCAAAGTTTGGAAATTGCAGTGGCATTTATCGGATACACTAGATTTGGAGTGGCATTTATCAAATTATCCCAAAACAAAAATAACTGGGCGAGCTGCTGGATCCCTAGTGTCAGCCGCTCGTTGTGCAATTCTCTCGTTTATTGACTACGTTGACAATGGCATGGGACCAAGATGTCAGAAATCCACTAGGAGGAGCCATTTTTTTATTGGCTTGAAATAAGGAGGCACTTGCTTGCGTACTGCCATGACCTTGGCGGGTCGCTGCTGTCATCCTCTCCACGTACAATCATCTCTTGATTGTGTACGCATCAACTTGCTAGGCCCACAAGTCAGCCTCTAAACCCGTGGAGGACAAATACAACCCATTTAAAAAAATAATAGCCCATTCCATACGTTCAAACGGAAAGTTCAACATTCGTGAGCAAAGTAACAGGTTTGATCCACATATAGAGTACTGAACATCCACGTTGACAACCATCATAGCCAAGTTAACTATCTACTCCCACTAATACTCTAGTAGCGTACAAGTACTAACTTACTCTTAGCTAACTAGACAATGCCGGCCGCCATCTGTGGTACACGCTAAACGCCGGCACCGGCGTCCTGCGCCTCGCCTCGGACTTGCAAGAGGTGCGATAGGGCGCGTTGCTCGCACGCGTTGGCCCTTTCCATGCTGGCATGGTCCACTGAAGCTTCGGCTTCCAAGCGGGAAACCCACTTGACGAGCTGGTAGTAAAAATCGGCGTCGCGAACGCGTGCGCGCCCGACAGCCTCCAGGGCTATTTGCCGGGCGCCGGCCTCCACGTAGTCGTCCCGATTCTTGAGGCGCTCTGCTCGCGACTTCAGGCGTCGGTCTTGCTGCTCCATGTCCCGCTGGCGGCGCAAATCGGTGATACGCTGCTCCTCCGCCAGGCGGTCGCGCTCCAACAACTCCTGCTCCTCCGCCATCCGGTTGCACTCCAACAACTCCTCGATCTCTGCATTGCCATCTAAAGACATATAGAATGCCTCCTCCCTCCGTCTGCCTTCCGGTGAAAAACCGAACACTAGTTCCGACGGTGACCGCCTCCGGTGTCGCCTACAGCGGACGGGCGGGGGCATGGCGGACGTGGCAAGTGACGTCGGGCCGGTGGGGGCTTATGAGGATATGTCGAGTTGGGTCACGGTGGCACCGTAGAAGGCCGGGAAACAGTACTTATAGGGAGAAGGTAGCGCGACGGTCACCGGAATTCAATGCATAATGGCTTAGCGCGCCAGCTTGCCGTGGAAAACTAAAGAAACTGAAATTATGACTGTGTCGCCCCGTCCCGTCTGGGTCGCACGCCGCATGGCGGTCAAACGAGTGCACTCGAATCATCTCCTCCTTGTCAATAATGATTCCACGGATTTAAAAGCCCGCAACAATTAAAGCGTATCTTTTTTCGCATCGATTAGCTGCCTTAATTACGGCCGGCTGCATGCAGCACTCGTAATCACTCGCAGCAAGACATCGGCAAGCATGCAACGAAGTCGCAATGAGAAGCACGATGCAGCCACTTAAATCGCTGGAATTAATTAGGCTTAAACTTCTGCATGCCGTTAATTATTGCCATGCCTTGGTCTTGCTGCTTTGCTCACGGGACTAATAAACCCGGACGGAGGGAGTACCTTGGTTGGTGAGAGGTTTGAATTAAGCCCTGCAAACCGGAAAGGAGGTACTAGTACGTGCGTGATCCGCTATTTATTGTGTAGGATCGAGTAGGTGGTTTCTTGAATTGAGCCCTGCAAACCGGAAAGGAGGTAGTACGTGTGTGATCTGCTATTTATTCGTGTAGGATCGATAGTGTAGCTTGTCAGTTTCTTCACAGGTAGGCATTTTTATCCGTGTAGGATCGATTGTGTAGCTTGTCAGTTTCTTCAGAGGTAGGCATTTTTATTCAAAAAACTGCCACTTCGCATTTTGTGTCGCAAATAAAACTGCCAGGGGCGCATTTATGGGCTAGCTAGTGATCGATCAGTAACTTGTAAACACTGAGCGAACAGAAATAAGTAACTGTTAATGCATCTCAATGATTCACAGATAATATACAAATATGTAGCTCCAAAAGCAAAGATCAACCACTTCGGATCTTGCGTCGCAACTAAAACTAACTAGTACGATTCCCATACATAAGATCAACATGTTAATGCATCTCAATGATTCACAGATCATATACAAATATGTAGCTCCAAAAGCAAAGATCTAGAAAAACATCTGTTCTTCCTACTAACATGGATGCTTCTCTTGGTCAACATTCAAGATGCATCGAATGACAAATTTGTTTGTGAAGTCTACAATTCCTCTTGCAAACGTAAGTGGTTTCACCAACAATTTGGAACCATGAGAATGAACCACACATGATGGAGGAACATCCATCGCAATATGATTTGGTCTTCTCTTGATCACACCGCGAGACTATTTTCGGAATACAAACTTTAACTTAGGAAAAATGATGCCCATTGCATAATCAGACCAAAGCATTGAAGCACCTAGTGTTGGCCAGTAAATAGTACGGTACTAATTTTCTGCAGTCCATGAAGTGACTATCCAATCTTTGTGTCTATTTTCAAATGGCACTGCATGTAGTGACTATACTATTCTCTTGTGCAGTTCAACCAAAATTGCGGACACTTTATTTGTTTGCCAAATAGCAACGGGCAGACATCTCTGTCTCCACAAATATCAAGCAGCTAGTAAACATATACCACACCATGTTCGCAGTGATGGAAGAGGTGAAATCGATACAACCGAAATTGAGCATCCAATCATTGAATCCTGTCCTGCACCTCCAATGTAGGTCCACCGCCAATAAATTCACATGCAAACCACTAGTATTACTATCTAATGACAGTACAAAAAGAGTAGCAAGATAGTAGGAAACCATGTACCTTCGTAATGAACAACTCATAGTGCCACCAATTGGATATAAAGGTTTGGAAAAAAACATGTTCCTAATGTTGAACCAGTTGGACTTTTTGTGCAGTTCCACTAAAATCGAGCATCCCTGTTTGCATAGATATTGAAAGTGTGATTACTATAAAAGTGGCACTCGTTGAAGCATAGACTCACTAATATAAGCATTCCAATTTCTTAATGGGAAAAGGTAGCAAGACTGTTTCTAACCACCTGTTTGAAGGAATAAATAAAGCAACAACGGCTAATGTCAGGAAGTCATACATAGTTTTTTTACGAAAAAGCGAGCCATTCTGACCTTTCCTCTTCTTTTAAGCAAATTTTTGCAGTTCTACTAAAATAAAATGCCATCATCACCTTGACAATTCGGTGACACTTTGTAAAAGGAAATGACTTAACATTACATCATGATGTCGTGTATGTAGTCGATGTGCATTAGAGACAAACATACAGACCTCCTCCGATAACATAATAAACATTAATTTTAACAAAGGTGTGACTAACTTTACCGGGATAATTTGAGTGAACTCTACACCCTCTGTTCCTTAATATAAGACGTTTTCGCGGTTCAATTTAAAGTACCCAAACGTCTAGTATTTAGAAAAATAGGTAGTAGTTTTCTTGAGCACATATCTGGGAAAGCTTGCCACACTTTATTTATGTCCATACGCTAATGCAACACCATTCGAATACTACAAATATACACTAATCCAGTGGCTAGTGCAACAGTAGAGTAGTTAGTTTATTACAGGGTAAATGGTTTTACTGAACAGATTTCAATAAACTCTAGCATTGGAAGATTTCTATAAGAATTAACAATACAAAATGTAAAGGTAACAAGTTTCAGCATTGGTATACTAGCTGTGCATGAGCATTAAACCAAATACAAAAGTCTGAAGGTAACTAGCATTATTAACTAATGACAGTATAAAAAATTGCAAACCATGTACCTCCAAGGTAAATATCATTTCGAACTTGGGGGGACCTTAAAAATTGCTATCCCAATCTTGATAATCGATCAAACATAAAAACTTGATCGAATGAATCAAGAGAACAGCCGGAGGAGGAGGTGCCCACTCTTGACCTTTCCTCTTGTCTCCATAATTGTCATGCGGTTTAACCAAAATAAAATGACATCGGCGCCTTGGCATTTTGGTGACACCGTACAAAAAATTAACTTATCTCATGAAAGTGAGGTATGTAATCTATAAGCATTAACAAAGGCAAAAATCTGAAGGTAGTAACAAGTTTCATCGTTGGTATATTGGTCAGTGCAACAACATTAGAATGCCTTAGCTGAAAAATCTTTAATACATCCACAATCAACATCTAACCCTGAAATAATCCAGTGACATTAAATGGCATTGCTTAAATTTATAGGTGGCATTAGACTGAGAGAGGCATTAGTTAAATGTGGCATCACTTTAGCAGTAGCATTGCTTGACTTGACTGCTGGCATTATACTAACAGCAAAAAAAGCGCCAATAAGAGCATGGGAGGCCCATTCGGACAGTGGGCGCACCAGTACGATGTACCTCCACGGACGCAGAGTGGTGAGGGAGGTATGGTTGCCCAGAGCAACAAATATCCAGGCAGCATATGTGGATTACGTCCCATTTTTGTTCTCTTTAGCCACCTTTTTCCTATGTGAGGACAACAAACCGATCGACCTGGTCATTCTCTATTGCGTTGTCATGCCTTTCTACCCTTCTTCAACCAAGAGACACGAGACTCGTTCCTTAGCTACTGATTTTCCCCTTTTCAACCTAGATGCGGGTTCGATGCCTACTCTCTTGGACAGTACAGTCTCCCTTCCTTTCCTTATTCAACCCAGACATGGATTAGTCTGCATGAAGTAGGGTTTCCTTTAATAGTGCAAATTATGGTTTTCATCTGCGTGGCCAGCAGAGCAGAGGATAGCAAATTGGGAAGATGGTGGAGTGGAAAAGATCCACATGCAACGACGTGGCAGATGGGGCAATAGAACAAGGGTATGGTTTGAAAAGAGGTGGCATACCTGAGGGTCAGCGGGAAGTGGCTTCGCTCGTGGTCGTCGTCCTCCGCACACTCACGGCAACGAGCTTGGGGACGGAGGCCATCCAGCGTGGGCGCTTAGGGTCTGAGAGGACGGCCTTTGTCGCCGTGACCTCGCCGCCCGACGACGAGTGCGTCAACGCTGCACGTCCTTTTTTCCCATGGCGGATCTGTGACCACCGGTGAGGAGGGAGAGACGGGCCGTCTTTTTTAGATCTGGAGAGAGGGTGGTAGTGTGAGAAGCAAGTCGGCAGCCCTTGGCAAGAAAGCGCTAAGGCTCCATCATATATATCTTTTTTATACTACTAGTACTGGAGGTGGAGTAGTGGTAGAGTAGTTTATATTTTCTCTGCATACAGTACCAGTTAGTCGTGCTTCAAAACTGAACGACACGCCATTAAAAAAATAAAGGTCGATAACTAATGCGGCACCTCGGGCCAACGCGGCCAGATCGCATTTTGCACGAGAAATTGCACACCATGTTTCGTTGACATGTGGTCCCGTTCCAACATATCAGTGAGACGACGACGAGTAGTAGGAGTATTTCCGAACAGACGTGTAGGCCAGGGCGCCTCTTCGTGAACCGTGGCAAACTGGCAACCGTCCACTGACTCTTCGCCTTTCCCTCTCGATTTGGAACTGCTGTCGCGCGTTCTTCCTCTCCCTCCTCCATTTTCCTTTAGCCCTTCACCCTTTCTTCTGCCATTGTTCGATCGTCTTCTCCATGGAGGGAACAGGCCAGAAACGACCCCGTTATTCTTGACCCGATCTGAAAGATGACGTGGCGGAGGAACTCATTGATCGGTGCGACATCATCACCTCGGCTAGCATGGCATGTTCGTTCAAGCCCATTCTCGACTCAACTAATAACATCATTACAAGGAACCCAAGAGTCAAGGAGCGGTTTGATTTCCCCTATCTTCTTTGCCGTGACCACGATGGTAGCGCCGGCCTGACGATTGAGGCCTCGCCCTGTGCAAGTTGATGCCGCTTGATAATGATACGTATGATGTTAAGATGCCATCGCTTGAGGGCAAGGCTTGGGCAGGTGCAAATGGAGATTGGGTTGTTTACATTGGGTCCAACTGCGAGTGGGAACTTGTGAATGTGTACACTCGTGACCGGGTTCCACTTCCAAAAATCTCAGCAGACTGCCTAGAGGTTGAGCACACCGGTATTGTACGCACGTTCAAATACGATCATGGTGACTGTCTTCTACGGAAGATAGCAATTTGTCGAGTTCCCAACCGCTCTTGGAATTACAACAACTATGAAGTTGTTGCTATCTTTGACAAGCTTGTTGCCGTCCTTGGTGGTTTGACTCGATGGATATTGCTCAAAAATCAGTTTCTGTACACGGATGAGTACTGTGATGCAATTCAATACGAGGGCCTTATGTTTGCTGCCACCACTCGTGGCTCTGTTTTTGCATGGGATCCTTGTAGTTTCGGTACGTTTGTCTTCCACCGTAATTATAACTGTTTCATCCACATGCATGCGGGTTACTAGCAAGTTTCCCTTTACTAATTAACCTTCTTCTTGTGTTTCCAAGGTCCTGTGAACATCCCACCACCTATACTTGAAAAATTTTATAACCAAGGGGGAGATGACGATGGTGATGATCACGAGCATGAGGACGAGCAGCGCCCGTATACTCTGTGGCGCCTGGCAACTAATTCCAATGGATCGCCTCTTCTTGTGTGTATACAACCCACTGATGATGTTACTGCTAAGGAAGCAGCTGTAGTCTCCCATGGTCGCACTCTCCGGACCTATTCCAACACCCGTTGCATGGTATTCGGGGTGGATACTAGTGTGCTAGCGCCAACTCCTTCTCCCTAGTACAGAATGGATAGTCTTGGAGAAAACTCGCTCTTCCTTGGACAAAACTATCCGATGATGGTGAAAGGCGATCCAACTGCTGTTGATACAACGTTACTAGTACCATTTATGAGAAGCAATTGTGTCTATACCTCGGACATTTGGGTGGTTCCCTACCACGGTATCGATATAGTAGGCCGCTTGACTGGATGATCGATCATGCGTTGGTCTCCAGACGACAATGGATGGCCCGTCCCAGAGAATCACTTGTGGTTCAAAGCAAGCGTTTCCAACACCGAGGAATGGTTGAGTTGAAGTTCATTTCATTGCTTGTTATTTGTTGTATGGTGAAAACTTTAGTATTTATAATGTATCCTCGTTGTCGATGTGGGTTGATGACCTGTTGTATGTAATAAAATGATATGCCCGTGATAAACTTACTAAATTTATGAATGGCTTTCGAGTCGCTTCTCTGAGTGAGTGGTGCGACGAGGCAAAAAAATATTTTCCGAATATATAATTGTACGTGCATTGCAACAGGTTATCGGATGCGGCCAATCAACAATAGTAGTACACTATTTGTACTAGCTTCACATGCTTCGAGCGTCGGGCGGGTGTTTTTACTGTAGCCATATGTTAATGTGTTAGTTATGCGTAACCAGCACCTCGAATCCTCGATACTAGTACTATATAGTAGGAGTAAGTAGTAGGAGTAGTAGGGTGGCATGGGCCAGAACAAGCATTCACATCCAGGAGTACGGCACACGCCACCACCACAACATCCATCTGACACCATATTATTTCTTGGAGTCCGTGCTAGAGCAATCTCTTCAACATCGTCGTTTCTCTAACTTCAGCCATCGCGTGCCGGGCGAGGTGGGGATTTGCCGATAGTCGGTTTCCTTAACTGCGGTCCCACTTGTAAGGCCGACTCCAACGCACGACCCCAAACGGACCTCCGTTTTGCACAAACTCCAACGATAATTTTGACTAGAAAAGCAAGAGCAAAGAAAACAAGAACCACAAGAATACATTTTACTACTCCTGTAAGTTGGATTAGTGCCTTCTCGATGCATTCATTGTTGATCTGCGGAGGCTCGATCTTGCGTGCTTCTTTCTTCTTCGAGTGTAAAGAAGTAGACGTTGCTTAAATGCATCTAGTCTCATGTCTAGCCTCTATTCTAGTAGGAGTATCAACAAGTGCACTAATCTCATCTCTAGCCTCTGTGCTAGCTAAAAGTGATAGAACATCTACTAAATTGCGCTCTATCAATATATGGATGTACTCTTCTTCCCAATACAAAAACTTGCATCCATTCTACTCCCTCCGTTGCACAATACATGCCTTCTATTTGTCAAAATATATATGTATCTAGACATGTTTTAGTATATAGGTACATCCATTCTTGGACAAATGGAAGTCAAGTATTTTGGAACGGAGGGAGTACACAATAAAAATTTCAAGTTAGCACAACTAGTCTAATCCGAGAGCACAACCGAAGATTTGGTCGGGTTCTTCCTCCTTTTGCCGACACGTGGGACATCCAGCATCCAGGTCGTGTCATGAAAGAAAATAGAGTGGTAGTTGAAGCCACGAGATGTGCATCTTGGGTTAAACTGTAAATAGAATCTTACTATTCTTGAGTAACTCCAAAAGAGGCCACCGAAGATATTTATTGGATTTTTTCATCACCAAAGACGTCGAGGTGAAAGATGTGCAGGTTCAAGGTCCACTTGCGTTTTCACCGACATGTGGGACCGCATGTGAGCAAAGCAGACGATGGGCTCCGCGCCTCCATTGGTCGGCTGAGAAGAGAGATAGAGGAGGGCTGAGCACGGACTGCAGGAAATTTGTTCTACGTACCTCGATATAGGCTCGATATAGTGGGGTGGCATGGGCCATAACTAGCATTCACGTCTAGCAGTACGGCACATGCCACCCACACGAGTCCCATTCGACACCAATTTTCTTGGAGTCCGTGCTACAACCATCTCTTCTCCCTCCTATTTTCTCAGCCATCGCGCGGTGGGCGGGGTGGGGGTTTGCCGATAGTCGGTTTGCTCAATTGCGGTCCCACTTGTAAGTGAAAATGCAACACAGCACGCATTCCTCGCTTGAGCGGCGTGCGGACCAACCATGTGGGGTGCGGCCGCGAACACGGCAGTGCTTTTCCTTTTGAACTCAGAACTTGTAAAATTTGGTTCTGCTCCATGGCGCGACCGATAGATAGAAAATAACAATTTTGCCTTGAGTAATGAGAAGTTTGGTTCTGGCGCTGTTCATGCATGGAGTACGTACGAAAATTATGAAGTAGATGCGAAAGGTAAGATAATTGATGTAGTATCATATACTACTACATGGATTTGACGGAAAGATAAAAATACATACGGATCCATCAACGACATCCTCACACCCTAGTGCGCCGGGTCACCAACCGACGTGTGAGGAGCATCGGCGTTGGCGGCGAGCTCAACGTGCTTCCTAACAAAGGTTGCCCAAGGTTGCCCTGCGGTCCAAGAAGGCCAGCGTCCTATCGTCCTCCTCTTGCATGTAGTAGTCCTTGTGGACAATTTGCACGTAGACGTGGGTGATTATGTCGATGGTGTCTTGCTGCGTCAGGCGCTCCGCGGCGAGCGCGACCTCGAGGTAGACATTCTCCAGCGCGATGGCGGGTAGTCGCAGGGCCACCAGTGCGTCTAAGAGGTTGTCACCATAGTGACCATTGAGGGTGGCGGGCATCGCAGAGCGTGGGCGCGTCGGCTGGAGGCTTACGTCAAAGTCGTCCGCGAGCTTCTTGACGACGGTGAACTTGTCGAGGAAACCGACGAGGACCTTGTCGAACAAGGAGACAAAGCTGTCGTCCAAGCGGCCCCACGCCCTGGCGGCCTCAAGCAATACTACCTGCCGGGCCGCAGGCTGGCGTCGTGGACCATCTGGCACAGCCGGATGATGCTCGCGCTCATCGCCTACATGGGTCTAGCTTAGCTTCTAGTCATCTGATCTTGCAATTCGAGTGATCACTCTGGCCCTTGGTTAGCGTGCGTAGGTGCGTAGGATTTGGTACTACTCCTCGGCCCTCTACTGCACCTACCTTTGGCTGTATGATAGGTGGGCCAGCCACCCCCGGGCCTACGTGTCATTCACCCAAAGGCAGTTGCCATAAGTCAATGAAGCTGCATCCCCTCCATGCCGGTGCAGTATAGTCATCTCACCGGATGTAACATCCCAAATTTCCTATTTGGAATGTTTTACAATTATAGCTAAGCATCCTATGCATCCTGTTTGAATTTGAATGCCATTTGAAGCTTCAGAGAATTTTGAGTTTTGAATTTGAATTTCAAACTTGGCATGTGGGAATCATTTCAAAAAAACCAAGCCCGATAAATACTTGATCAAAAGTATGAGAGGAGCAAACATGACACTCCAAAAATATCGGAGGAAACATTGCCAAAAGATTTGGATTCAAATCTGAAATTTATTTGAATTTGAAAAAATAGATTTTTATGAAGTTTGGATTTTGCCTTTGGAAAAATGTTCAAATGAAAGGGAATATTCCCCTGATCATTTTGGTATATATATACCCTATATAAAATATTTATGGATTTGGTTTTATTTTTGTTTTTGTTTTATTTAAAAAAATAAAAAATAAAAAAACCCCTCGAGGCGCCTAAATACCCACCCGGCCAGCGCCGCCCTCCGCAACCCAGCGCCCGAGCCAGCAGCCCAAGCCGGCCAGCGCCAGTACCAGACCAGCCCAGCTCGCCTCACCCCTCGCCCAGCCGTTTCCCTTAGGCCTCGGCCACCCGACCCCTCGCCGCTCCTCCTCTCGTGACCCATGGGCCCCGCCCGTCTTCTTCCTCCTCGCCCACGCTGGCTCATGGGAGATCCACCGGATCCCGAAGGACCCGGCAGCCCCCGCCCCCCCCGAGCCCCGTCCGACGCGAGCCCGACGCCCAGGCTCTCACGCCGAGCCCCTCCGCACCCCAGTCCCCCCCTAGCCTTGCCGGACCCCCTCTCCCACTCTCTCCCGAGCTCACCGGAGTCCCGCGCGCGCCACCGCCGCCAAAGCCGCCACGACGCCACCCTAGCCCCGACCAACCCCGACACCACCGAACCTCCTCGACCTCGTGGCGTCTTCCCGACGACTTCATGGGAGCTTCGCCGCCTTGGACGCCTGACGCACTCTCGCCGCCGCTGCCGCCGTCGTCGGAGTCCGGTAAGCCCCCGGCATCGCCCTCCCCCGTCCGATCCTAGATCTAGGGCTAGGATTAGAAACCCCGAAGGGTTAGGTTTTATTTATAAAACCGGCCGGTTCAATCGGTTTAGTATTAGTTAGGTTTTTTATTTTTAGGCCCGGTTCGTTTAGTTTAAACCTAGGGCCCGTTTAGGCTATCTAACGCACAGGGCACAGTATAGGCCCATTAGGCCTTTTTCTTTTATTTTGATTTTCTGTTTTAGCGAATAGTTTCTGCTTTTCAAAAATGTATATCTTTTATTCTGTTTAATATTTTTTGATGATTCTTTTTTGTTGGATTGGAAATTTTGTGTAGTTTCTGTAGATTATATATTTAGCCATGTTAAAAATAATTAAAAATGCTTTAATATTGTTTTAGCCAGAATAGTAAATCTGCTATAACTTTAGTTAGAAAAATTATTTTTGCATGATTCTTTTTGTCACCACTTTATTTTGACATTGCCAAACCCTAGAAATTAATTTGGGTATTTTAGGATTAATAAATAATTAGTTCTAAGCAGAATCCTATTAATCCTAATTAATTAACTAGTTCCTGTTTTCCTATTAAATTAATTAGTAAATTAATTTATTTTTAACTTGTGATTAGTTATTCTAGGTTAGTTTCTGTCATTCTAGTAGATGAACTTTTATTTATAATTAATAAAAGTTTTAAATTATTTTTCTTAATAGAAATTGGATTAGGCCTAGAATGAGTTTTATAATAGCTTTTAATTAATTCTTTTTTGCTCCTAGTTGCTTAGTGAATCCTTTTCTGTTAAGTTAACCTAAAACCATGATTAGGTTATATTAAGGAATTTTGTTATATAAAAACTATTTTTGTTATTGTTTGGAGTAGGAAAAAACTTTGAATTGGTTTCTTTGAGTTTTTCTTTTGGATTTGGTTTTGATTGTTGTGCTATGTTACTATTGTTATCTTGTGTGATCCTCTTGCTTTGTGCTTATTGTGTTATTGTTTGTCTCGATAGAGTTTCCGGAGTGCGAAGCTTGCTACTACTGACTCTTTAGCTTACGAGGATCATCGGCCAAGGCAAGTTTTGATCATGTTATTTCTATACCTATGTTTTTGTGCATTAGTAGTTGTCACCACCCCACCATGCATGCAGTAGTGAAATCTTGAAGTCATTAAACTTGAGTAGTATCATGTGGTAGGATGAACCAATCCTTGTTACCATGACCCCGGACGTAGTAGTTATTTTGCTATGCTCAGAGACGGATTTGGTATGAGTGATATTCATAAGCAAGATGTGAGAGTCAATGATGATGATAACCCCATGAACTACAATGATCAAGATGGACTTGGAAAATCACTCTTTGGGTGGAGGGGCGGTTGGCCGGGCACCTGGAGCACCCAGTGGTGGCGGGATGCATGGAGAAGCGCCATGACATCCTGCGGAAAGCTTCACCCAGCCACGAAGAGAAGGATGGATGCCCCATGACCGGAAGCTTACCTGTGCAGCCGCAAGCCATTATGGGCTCTGGCTGGGTTGACCCTAGTAGTGACGCTGGTTGGACGGTACTACGAGATGTAGACGAACGGTAGGATTGGATGGAGTACGGCGGTGGCGTAAGAACTCTTTGGAAGACCCTGTTTCATCTGGTCCGTCTTCAAACACCATGAAGTGCGAAGACTCTAAAGGAGGGAATGATTCTTGCGGGGAAAGTCATGCAAACCTCTGCAGAGAGTTATAACCTAATCGATTAGCCGTGTCCCGATTCACGGACATTTGAGCCTCTGGAATTTGGAAGTATTCGGATATCTCAACACTAAAAATAATGAATTAATTTGAGGGGTTTATGACTTAATAATTTGGGAACGAGATTTTGGTTGGCGGAACCATCTCAATAACTACCAACAATTGTAGTAATTTGCAAATAAGTCCACTGTAGTAGGATAAAATTGGCTTTTCGTAAAATGATGAAACTTAGAGCCCCACAGCCAAAATGCATAGAGTGTTAGTAATTTTATTATTGTTATTCTTCATGACTTGCCAGCTTATTCCAAAAGCTGACCTACATGGCTGCAACGTCTTATGTTGCAGGTATATTCCGATCAGAGTGAGGCCTACGCTCCGCGCTTGGCGATTGCCCTTTGGAGTCGGATGGACTCACTTTACTCGACGCTTCCGCAGCATTAGTAGTTTATTTCTCATGAGTTGGCCTTGAGCCGAATTTATTCCCTTGTAATAAAGACTCTATATGAGAATCGTGTAATAAAATTTAGGTGTGATTGAACTTTGATTACTTTATCGATGTACTGTGAGTACCAGCATGATCTTGGGATGGTACAGACATAGAGACTTGACCGATGTTGGGTCAGGTCGCTCTGAAGATGGTATCGAGCACACGCCGACCGTAGGATCGTAACCCCTAGGATCGGAAAGCCATTAGCGAGACCATTTACTTTAAATCCTTTTCATTCTGTAATTCTCCCTGCTCAATTCTCGCTCTTCTCCTATTTTCAACATTCTAGATGGCCGCCGAGTTCACCCCGCTTTGCTACGGAGTTCTCGCCACCGACGAGACGATGCCCTTCGAAGAAAGCTGGTCCAGATGGTGAAGAAGCTGAAGAT
This sequence comes from Aegilops bicornis, assembly GCA_021605145.1. NCBI lineage: Eukaryota > Viridiplantae > Streptophyta > Magnoliopsida > Poales > Poaceae > Aegilops > Aegilops bicornis. The sequence continues at coordinate 182,244,646 of CM038670.1, read as the reverse complement.
AGCTCTGCCCTCGATCACCGGAAGCCAACCAATGCACTTCCGACGGACACCCGCTTCTGATTGAGGTGCATATCCAGGAGAACCTTCGGAGGACACACGGAGCCTATTGATTTTGAGTTCACCGAGTTCAACCGGATCATCGGAAGGGACGTGGCGATCTATCGAGCACTTGGACATCTCCGAGAGGAGTACAGGCCGAGCTAGATCACTCGAGACCTCGCCATGGTTTCTCGCAGGCAAGGAATGGAGATATCATCCGTACCGTCGAGGACGACTCCATTCTCTCTTATGTCCAGGACTTGGAGTGTCTTCTCAGGAAACGGGAGATTCAGACTCGCCGTAACTCGAAGACACACAGGAGGCTTTTGTTCCGTGAACTGGAACTGGAGGAGAAGGCACGCGCAGACTTCCTTGGCCATGAGGAAGAAATCACGGACTTCATGGAGAAAGTCGACGACCTGAAGATGAAGCTTGCCGCAATAGAGGAAAAGATGGACTTGGGAGAGGACCTTTATCCCAGCGGAGATGAAGGACCCCTCGTGAGTAATGATCAGGATTTTGAAGGGAGTACCACTGAAGGAAGCCACAAGAAGAGGCGCCACTGATGAGGACTTTTAGTCGACCACCATGTTATCTTTTACCTTTTCGTCGATCAGTTAGGCCGATATTTTCCTTCGATTAGTCATGAGCTTTTGTAATCGAGTTTGAACCATGTTTGAATGGAATGAATAAATGATTGGTGTGTTACATGATTGTGCATTCATATGGGTAGTGTTATTTCTCATAGACCCTTGTTCTATTCTAATTTTCTCATCCACTCCAAAAACACCAGATGCCTCCGAGACGTGACACTGGTTTCCCGCCGGAGCTCACCCAGCTGCTCCAACAGCAGAATGCACTTATGCAGCTCCTTATCCAGAATCAGAACAACAACACCAACAATCCACCGCCACCACCCCCTGTGGACAACTTGACTCGATTCCTGAGGTTGAATCCGCTAGTGTTCTCTAGTAGCACTGAGCCGATTGTGGCTGATGATTGGCTCCGCAAAGTCGGAAGAGAGCTAATCACCGTTGGATGCACTGATGCTGAGAAGGTGCGCTTTGTCACAAGATCAACTTGATGGACCTGCAGCTTCTTGGTGGGAGAACTACACCGCCACTTATCCCATTGGTGCTATCACATGGGATCAATTCCAGGAGGCCTTCGCACCGCTCATGTCTCAAATTGGAGCCATGAGTCCGAAGAAGCGTGAGTTCCGCAACTTACGCCAGGGAATCGTCTTGTGGCACAAAGACGTGGATGAATTCAGCAAGCTTGCTCGCTATGCCCCGATGATGTGGCCACAGATGCCGCCAAGCGTGAGAAGTTCCTTGAGGGACTCAATGATGAACCGAGCATGCAGCTTATTGTGGCTACTTTCAACAACTACCGAGCTGGTAGACAAGGCCACCATTCTTGAAGGCAAGCAGCAGCAGATAGAAAGCCGCAAGCGGAAGTACAGCCAGGGGAAGCACAACTCGGGAGCTCAGCAGAAGCCCCGTTATGCACCGTACTCAGGAGGGCACACCCATCATAACCATGGAGGCCATAACCATGGAGGAAATGGGAACAACCGCAGCCAGGACAACAAGTCAGGCCATGGCAATGGCAACGGCAACGGTAATGGCAGTCAGCACCGTTCTGCCCCGGCTCCGAAGGATCTGAGCCACATCACCTGCTTCAAGTGCCAGAAGACAGGGCACTATGCCACCGACTGCCCGGAGGCACAGCAGTGGAATGGTAATGGCAATGGAGGCTCAGCGAAGAAGCCCAATCCGTTCCCTCGGGCTCAGGTGAACCACATCGACGTGGAGGACGTCTATGATCAGCCATACACTGTGGTTGGTAAGTTTTTATTGAATTCACGTTCAGTTTTGGTTCTCTTTGATTACGGTGCAACGCATTCATTCATATCAAGGGTAGTTGTGGAAAAGTACGGGTTGCGCACTAGAACCCTTAGAAGCCCCTTCAAGGCGTCGGGCCTGCAGGAGGAGAAATGATGGCGGTGTAGGCTGTCCTGCAACCCTCAACATCGGAACCACAAATTTCCCGTGGAACTCATAGTGTTGGAAACTCAGACCTTGGATGTAATCCTAGGCATGGATTGGTTGTCAAAGTATGAAGGGAACATTGATCGTGTTCAAGAAGTCTATTCTGCTCACCACCCCGGAGCAGAAGAGGATCAAGTATGTAGCCAGGCACAGCCAGATGAAGAATCAGGTGCATTCCCTCACGGGAGTTGTTCAGGAGGAAGTGCCTGTAGTGCAAGACTTTCCTGATGTGTTTCCGGAGGAATTACCAGGAATGCCACCGACAGGACATTGAGTTTCCGATTGAGCTATTGCGGCACAGCCCCAATATCCAAGAGACCTTATCGGATGCCACCGAATGAGTTGAAAGAGATCAAGGATCAAATAAATGAGTTATTGGAGAAAGGATATATTCGTCCAAGCTCGTCACCTTAGGGAGCCCAGTTCTTTGGGTAGAGAAGAAGGATGGAAGCTTGAGGATGGTTGTGGATTATCGTGCATTGAACGAGGTAACCATCAAGAACAAGTACCCCTTGCCGATGATCAATGACTTGTTTGATCAGCTTGTTGGAGCCAAGGTATTCTCTAAGATCGATCTTCGATCGTGGTATCATCGATTGAAAATCCGTGAACAGGATATACCCAAAACAGCATTCACTACCTTGTTTGGTTTATATGAGTATACCGTCATGTCATTTGGATTGACTAATGCTCCTGCATACTTCATGAATTTGATGAACAAGGTGTTTATGGAATATCTGGATAAATTTGTCGTGGTGTTCATCGATGATATATTGATTTTCTCCAAGAGCGAGGAAGAGCATAAGGAACATTTGCGTCTAGTTCTGGAGAAACTCCGAGAACATCAGTTATATGCCAAGTTCAGCAAATGTGAATTTTGGTTGAAGGAAGTTGGATTCCTCAGACATGTTATTTCAAGGGAAGGAATAGCAGTTGACCCCGCGAAGGTGGAAGTCGTCACCAAATGGAAGTCACCCACCTCAGTCAAGGAGATCCGAAGTTTTCTCGGACTCGCGAGGATATTATCGGAGGTTCATTGAGAACTTCTCGAAGATTGCCAAGCCCATGACCGAGCTATTGAAGAAAGAAGCCAAGTATGTTTGGACCGAGGAATGTGAAGCCAGTTTTCAAGAATTGAAGAAAGCGGTTGGTCACAGCCCAGTGTTGATTTTGCGGACATACACAAGGAATACCAGGTTTATTGTGACGCTTCTCGTCAAGGACTCGGAGGAGTATTGATGCAGGAAGGTAAGGTTGTAGCTTATGCCTCCAAACAGCTACGGCCTCATGAGATGAATTATGCCACGCATGATTTGGAGTTAGCAGCTGTAGTGCATGCACTCAAGACCGGAGACATTTCCTCATTGGAAATCGTTGTGATGTCTACACAGATCACAAGAGCTTGAAGTATATTTTCACGCAGAAGGAATTGAACCTCGAGCGGAGGAGATGGCTAGAATTGATAAAGGACTATGACATGAGATTGCATTACCACCCGGTAAGGCTAATGTTGTAGCAGATGCTTTGAGCCGTAAGAGTTATGTGAACACTCTTACCGCAGGAGGATTACCCTGTGAGTTAGTCGATGACCTCGAGATCTCCGGCGGAGATAGTTCCGAGAGGATTTGTGGCAACTCTGGAAGTACAGTCCACCTTGACCGAAAGGATTCGTGAAGCCCGTAAGTCGGACAAGGAAATTGATGAGATTAAGCAAAAGATGGATGAAGGAAAAGCTAAAGGGTTCCGTAAGGATGAACATGGAACTATATGGTTTGAGGATCGTATTTATGTGCCCAATGATCCCGAGCTCGAAGCTAATTCTTCAGGAGGCTCATGATTCACCGTACTCGATTCACCCGGCAACACCAAGATGTACCTGGATTTGAAGAAAAGTTTACGTGGACAGGTATGAAGAAGGATATTGCGAGTACGTAGCCGTATGCGATGTTTGTCAAAGTGTAAAGGCGTAACATCGTGCCAGCGAGGTTACTTCAACCTTTGACGATTCCCGATTGGAAATGGGAGAAACTTGGTATGGATTTCATCACAGGATTACCCAGACCCGTTCAGGTTATGATTCTATCCGGGTAGTAGTTGATCGTTTGACTAAGGTAGCTCACTTCATTCCCGTGAAGACTACCTATACCAGTGCTAAGTTAGCCAAGATATACATGACCAGGATCGTGTGTCTGCATGGAGTTCCGAGGAAAATCGTGTCAGATAGAGGAACGCAGTTTACCTCAAAGTTTTGGAAGCAATTGCATGAAACTTTGGGTACGAGGCTGGAATTCAGTACAGCTTTTCATCCGCAGACAGATGGATGAGGAGAGAGTCAATCAGATTACGGAGGACATGTTGAGAGCTTGTGTGCTAGACTATGGGTCTAGCTGGGATGATAATTTGCCGTCGCAGAGTTCTCATACAACAACAGCTTATCAATCCGGTTTGAAGATGGCCCCTTCAAGCTCTATACGGAAGGAGGTGCGAACACCATTGCCGTGGGATAGTGTTGGAGATCGATCACTTTTCGGTTCCGATCTTATCAAGGATTCCAAGAGAAAGTCAAGCTGATTCGAGACCGGCTCAAGATAGCACAACAAGACGGAAGAGTTATGCCGACAAGATGGCGAAAGGAGGTGACTTTCAAGTGGGAGACCGAGCATATCTTCGTGTGTCTCCACTTCGTGGAATCAAGAGGTTTGGTGTCAAGGAAAGTTAGCACCCGATTCATTGGCCCATACAAAATCCTCGAACGTCGTGGAGAAGTTGCATACAAGTTGGAATTGCCGGAAGGATTGTCCGGAGTTCATGATGTTTTCCATGTTTCTCAGCTGAAGAAGTGTCATGCCGACATGGCCGATGTTCCGTTGAGAGACACAGTGCCCCTAGAGGCCATACAGCTTGACAAAGGATTTGACTTACAAGGAGAAACCCGTCCGAATTCTCGAGGCTGCAAGCGAGTCACCCGCAGCAAGGTCATCAAGTTTTGCAAGGTCTTTGTGGAGTCACCACACCGAGGAAGAAGCCACTGGGAGCGCGAAGAAGACCTTCTTCGAGACCACCCGCACCTATTTGTTAGCCAACCCGAATCTCGAGGGCGAGATTCATCTTAAGGTGGGTAGGTTTGTAACATCCCAAATTTCCTATTTGGAATGTTTTACAATTATAGCTAAGCATCCTATGCATCCTGTTTGAATTTGAATGCTATTTGAAGCTTCAGAGAATTTTGAGTTTTGAATTTGAATTTCAAACTTGGCATGTGGGAATCATTTCAAAAAACCAAGCCCGATAAATACTTGATCAAAAGTATGAGAGGAGCAAACATGACACTCCAAAAATATCGGAGGAAACATTGCCAAAAGATTTGGATTCAAATCTGAAATTTATTTGAATTTGAAAAAATAGATTTTTATGAAGTTTGGATTTTGACTTTTTAAAAATGTTAAAATTAAAGGTAATATTCCCCTGATCATTTTGGTATATATATACCCTATATAAAATATTTATGGATTTGGTTTTATTTTTGTTTTTGTTTTATTTAAAAAAAATAAAGAAAAAAAACCCCTCGGGCGCCAGCTAGGCCACCACAGGCCCAGCCAGCGCCGCCTCCAAGCCCCCGCCAGCCCAGCCGAGCCCTAACTGCCCAGCCCAATGACAGTGAGCCACCCAGCTCGCCTCACCCCTCGCCTCACGCCTGCTTCCCTTAGGCCTCGGCCACCCGACCCCCTCGCCGCTCCCTCCTCTCGTGACCATGGCCCCGCCCTGCCTTCTTCCTCGCCCACGCTCGCCGCTCATGGGAGATCCACCGGATCCCAAGGATCCGGGATCCCCGACCACCCCGATCCCTTCCGAGCGAGCCCGAGGCCCGGGCTATAAAGCCGAGCCCCTCGCACCCCATTCCCCTAGCCTCGCGGACCCCTCTCTCTCTCTCCCGAGCTCACTGAGTCCAGGCTCGCCACCGCCGCCAAAGCCGCCGACGCCACCCTAGCCCCCGACCAACCCCGACACCACCGAACCCCTCCCGACCTCGTGCGTCTTCCCGACGACTTCATGGGAGCTCATGAAGCCTTGACGCCCGGCACTCTCGCCCGCCCGCCCGCCCGCCGTCAGCGGAGTCCGTAAGCCCGGCATCGCCCTCCCCGTCCGATCCTAGATCTAGGGCTAGGATTAGAAACCCCGAAGGGTTAGGTTTTATTTATAAAACCGGCCGTTCAATCGGTTTAGTATTAGTTAGGTTTTTTATTTTTAGGCCCGGTTCGTTTAGTTTAAACCTAGGGCCCGTTTAGGCTATCTAACGCACAGGGCACAGTATAGGCCCATTAGGCCTTTTTCTTTTATTTTGATTTTCTGTTTTAGCCGAATAGTTTCTGTTTTCAAAAATGTATATCTTTTATTCTGTTTAATATTTTTTGATGATTCTTTTTTGGTTGGATTGCAAATTTTGTGTAGTTTCTGTAGATTATATATTTAGCCATGTTAAAAATAATTAAAAATGCTTTAATATTGTTTTAGCCAGAATAGTAAATCTGCTATAACTTTAGTTAGAAAAATTATTTTTGCATGATTCTTTTGTCACCACTTTATTTTGACATTGCCAAACCCTAGAAATTAATTTGGGTATTTTAGGATTAATAAATAATTAGTTCTAAGAAGAATCCTATTAATCCTAATTAATTAACTAGTTCCTGTTTTCCTATTAAATTAATTAGTAAATCAATTTATTTTTAACTTGTGATTAGTTATTCTAGGTTAGTTTCTGTCATTCTAGTAGATGAACTTTTATTTATAATTAATAAAAGTTTTAAATTATTTTTCTTAATAGAAATTGGATTAGGCCTAGAATGAGTTTTATAATAGCTTTTTAATTAATTCTTTTTGCTCCTAGTTGCTTAGTGAATCCTTTTCTGTTAAGTTAACCTAAAACCATGATTAGGTTATATTAAGGAATTTTTGTTATATAAAAACTATTTTTGTTATTGTTTGGAGTAGGAAAAAACTTTGAATTGGTTTCTTTGAGTTTTTCTTTTGGATTTGGTTTTGATTGTTGTGCTATGTTACTATTGTTATCTTGTGTGATCCTCTTGCTTTGTGCTTATTGTGTTATTGTTTGTCTCGATAGAGTTTCCGGAGTGCGAAGCTTGCTACTACGACTCTTTAGCTTACGAGGATCATCGCAAGGCAAGTTTTGATCATGTTATTTCTATACCTATGTTTTTGTGCATTAGTAGTTGTCACCACCCCACCATGCATGCAGTAGTGAAATCTTGAAGTCATTAAACTTGAGTAGTATCATGTGGTAGGATGAACCAATCCCTTGTTACCATGACCCGGGACGTAGTAGTTATTTTGCTATGCTCAGAGACGGATTTGGTATGAGTGATATTCATAAGCAAGATGTGAGAGTCAATGATGATGATAACCCCATGAACTACAATGATCAAGATGGGCTTTAAAATCACTACTGGGTGGAGGACGGTTGGCGGGCACCTGGAGCACCCAGTGGTGGCCGGATGCATGGAGAAGCGCCATGACATCCTGCGGAAAGCTTCACCCAGCCACGAAGAGAAGGATGGATGCCCCATGACCGAAGCTTACTGTGCAGTGCAAGCCATTATGGGCTCTGGCTGGGTTGACCCTAGTAGTGACGCCTGGGACGGTACTACGAGAAGTAGACGAGCGGTAGGATTGGATGGGTACCGGCGGTGGCGGAAGAACTCTTTGGAAGACCTGTTTCATTCGTCCGTCTTCAAACACCATGAAGTGCGAAGACTCTAAAGGAGGGAATGATTCTTGCGGGGAAAGTCGCAAACCTCTGCAGAGAGTTATAACCTAATCGATTAGCCGTGTCCCGATTACGGACATTTGAGCCTCTGGAACTTGGAAGTATTCGGATATCTCAACACTAAAACTAATGAATTAATTTGAGGGTTTATGACTTAATAATTTGGGAACGAGATTTTGGTTGGCGGAACCATCTCAATAACTACCAACAATTGTAGTAATTTGCAAATAAGTCCACTGTAGTAGGATAAAATTGGCTTTTCGTAAAATGATGAAACTTAGAGCCCCACAGCCAAAATGCATATAGTGTTAGTAATTTTATTATTGTTATTCTTCATGACTTGCCAGCTTATTCCAAAAGCTGACCTACATGGCTGCAACGTCTTATGTTGCAGAGGTATATTCCGATCAGAGTGAGGCTACGCTTGGCGCTTGGCGATTGCCCTTTGGAGTCGGATGGACTCACTTTACTTGACGCTTCAAGCAGCATTAGTAGTTTATTTCTCATGAGTTGGCCTTGAGCCGAATTTATTCCCTTGTAATAAAGACTCTATATGAGAATCGTGTAATAAAATTCAGGTGTGATTGAACTTTGATTACTTTATCGATGTCTTGTGAGTACCAAAGATGATCTTGGGATGGCATGCATACGTAGACTTGACCGATGTTGGGTCAGGTCGCTACACCGGACCTCTAGTTGGGGCCAAATGAGAGAAATTTGATGTTTACTGGTTTATTGGTCCCCTTTGCATTTTGCGCCAAGTTTTGACCTTTGATTTAACTAACAAAATGTTAATGCATGTAAGAAAAATGTTGTGTAAGTCACCTTATGAAAACCAAATAATTCCAAAACACTTAGGCACGGTGCGTTAACTCCCTCCTTGTTTCTTATTTCGTGACATATCAACCAATGAGAGATGTGGGCCGTGCATGCTTTCAATGACTTGAGACTACCAAACATGACATGCAGTGTTTAGTTCATTGCATGTAATCCTATTAGTACTCTAGTTAGCAAAAAAACATTAAGTTCTCTCGCCGATAGGAATAAAACACCATGTATTTATTTACAGAGTAGTACATTTTTTGTGACATGCATTACTAGATATTGCTAGTCAAATACTAAAATCCAGATGGACGTGGTAGTACTCCTAAATCCAGACGGTGGTGCTACTAGTACTAGTAGTAGTACTACCAATGTAGTAGTAGGAGTACTAGCAATCAGACTACCCGTTGGTCAAATTATTACGTGCTGCTCCTCACAGTGAAGTGACAAGACGCTGCGCCGGAGATGAGATCTGAGTATAGGCGCCGTGTTCGGCATACCATAGTCAGCCTCACCGTCTGCAATCACTATCATCATGGCTGTAGAGCTAGCCTGCTTACAACTAGCCCCTGCTCGACATAATTTCCCGTAGAGATGCCCGTGCATTGCACGGAACACCAAGATTGGGGTGGACGGCTCCGCAGCCATCGCTACCAGATTTTTCCATGGCCTTCTAGATGTGGTGGGGAGGAGATAAGGCTAATTGAGAGAGACAAGGAGTTGTTTGTAAATAGGGAACAAGTGCGGGCATCTTTTTGCAAAAGTGGAGAAGCTTGGTTTGTATGCGTCAGGTCTAGATCCGACGGCTATTGGTGAAAGATGGGAGGCACAACATCATCACCAACTCAGGACCTATTTGATTCGCAGGATTTTGAAAACGCAGGAATAGGACACGGCAATATTACAAGTTTCAAACTGATATTACAAATGTTAGGAGTAATGCTGCACCTACGAAGAGGGAATTACTAGGAAGTTTACGTAAGAGCTATCGTTACTTTAGGTGGATGCAGCATTATCGTACAAACTAAAATCCACCGCCCTGACAAGTCACTAATGGGCAAATAAGTTTTCGAGTCTCTGGCCACTGCATGTTTCAAAAACAAATTCAGCTTCATGGAGACTTTGTCATTTAGGCTTAGACGCTTGCGGTGATCAGCACGCCATTCATTGTTGCGCCAGAGAATGCCAAACCTCATTACCTTGAGCACACTTGTCTCCAGAACAAAGAACCTGGCCAATTTAATCTCAGATGTGTTGCCTCGGTAGTCGATCAAATCAATTTCTGTAAGATGGAGATCAAGGCATTCTATGAGATTGTTATAGTGCAGCACATTTTTCACTTTCGGGTCTTTTTTTATCTGCAAAAGAACAGAACATATTAGAGCAGCTGGCTGCATAAGATTGCCGTGTCATCAAGAGGTAACAATATCATTCGCTCATACGATAGGGTTGGCTGGCTAGTGATATTTTTCACTCTCTCTCTCTCTCTCTTTCTGTTTCCTCTCATTTAACTAGGAGGCACGTGAAGAGCTTGGGCATTTGTTGCCTTCCACTATGTGGCCGATGCCATATTTCACAAAAGTATGCCACATAATACACATCGATGTCAAATCAAAAGATTTTGGCACCGCTCCCGCGATGTGAGAGAGTTGGCACCATTGTGCACACAGACCCACATGTATAAAAATCAATCAAACCAACTACACCAGCCTCTCACTCTCCCAAACAAGTGTTTTTTTATTGCCTCAGTCCTCTCTCTCTCCCACGCAGTGTTTTTTCATTGCGTGAGTTAATTTGGCACCAGAGCAAGGTAGGTGATCCACATTGGGGCACCAGGTGAGCAATGGAGGGGCATCGATGCCAAATGCATCACAAGTGAATTTGGCACATGTTTTGGCCTACATAGCCCACTTTTGTACTCCCTCCGTCCCAAAATTATTGTCTTAAATTTTTATAAATAAGGATGTATATAGTTAAATTTTATTGTTTGTTAAATACGTATCTAAAAAAATGTAAGAAAAGAATTTTTGGACGGAGGGAATACTCTACTCAGATTTAGTATAAAAATTTGACCATAGATTTACCTAAGAAAATGCCAATGCATGTCACTAAAAACTACACCATTTGAAATTATGTTCAAATACAAATCCAACGATATAGTTCTTAGTGACATGCATTAACATTTTGTCAGTTAAATCTGTGGTCAAATTTTGATACTACAAAATTGGAAGAGTAAACCAGGACGGAGGTAGTACTTGCTCTTAGGGTAACCATAGAGTTACTGGAGTAGTCTAAGTTACTTTCCACTATGACTAGCCTAGGCTACTATAGTAGTACAGCATAAAAACGATGCAGGTGATCACATGAGAAAAAATACTAAAAACATTTCTTTCGGTGCAATGTGTAGATGCAGTTTTGAACACTACTCTTGTCATCGTAATTTGGGAAAATTATGAAATTGAGCTACGTTGTGATTACCGTTTACTTATAGGAAAGAAGTTTCACCTCGATGAGTAGCTTCTTCGTGCACGGAAAGCATGTAAGGAATCCAACAACTTGATCCAGATTGGGGCCGATAGATTTTAGTGCTAAGATCTTCACTGTGCGCATGGACTGGGTCAAGCTTGCGGGAATCATTTTCTGGAAGACGGTCGTAAATACATCAAGAAGAAATTTAAAAATGTGAATTTCAAGAAGACGGAGAATATGAGTGTTGTACCTGAACGATTACAGATCCAATAAAGAGTTCGGAGAATTTGGCAGACGAGTGCACCGACGCTGTCAATTTCGGCGCGTCAATGACCCTGATTTTTGTTGGACCTTCTAGATCCGATACAAGCAATCTCTCAAGGAAAGGCGCATTCTCAATGACCATAACGTGGAACAGCTGGAGTGATCTCTTCCCAATTGATGTCTTGTTGCGGGGCCAGCAAGACACATAAATCCATCGGAGATTCGTCGAGGCGATGTGGAGGCTAATGAACCCGTGGATCTACTCAAGACGAAGGTACTCGAGCGCAGTACAGCTGCGGAGCAGGTGCTCCATAGCCTTCTTCGAGATGACAACGTCGAAGAGGTCGAGCTGCTTGAGTTGAGGGAGAAGAAGGGCGGGCGCGGCATTAATCTGGGGAAGATAGCAGGAGCTGAAGCTGGCGCGACGCAGCGTTGGCGTGAGGCGGAGCACGGACGGCGGCAGAGAGCGACATCGTCCAGCTTCAAAGCTGAGCTTCTTGAGCTGATCTAGGGCGAGGGATAAGAACCACTCGTCGAACTTGGGTTGGACCTTGCAGTTGGTACTGAACATGCGGATGTCAAGGCGTCTGGCTGGCCCAGGGTGCGATGAAAGGATCTTGGAGACTGCGGCCATGCGTTTGCATTCGTCGTTGCGGAGGCAGCTGTCGACGGTGAGGTTGAGGGGGACGCAGCGCCAGAGGGGGCACCATCGCCGGGAGAGCAGGGTGGTCCGCACGGCAGATTTGGTGGGGAGGAGGCCGATCTTGACGAGCAACATGTCATCGGGGAGGCTGCTGATGAAGTCCAGGCTCGCTGGATGCGGTTTTGGCTCGAGCCACCTCCGCTTGTTATCTGCCTCGCCGGCCATCTCAATCGGCGGCGACGCCGGTGTACACGTGTGCTGGTGTGTGTTGTGTCTTTGGGTGTGCGTGAGTGCGTCCCTTCATGCATGTCGCCGTGAGCAGTGGAATTGTCTTGTGAGTCGCCCTTTCGCCAGCAAGAAGTTTGTCCTCAATGCGCCTCAATTTACTAGTGTGTGGGTGCTACCTCGAGTGGTTTCAACTTTGTTTACTTCACCGCGTGTCAAATGGGCCTCTAGTTTACTTATTTTCACCTTGCCACATGGGCCAAGACACGAAGATACTGAACACAAGTCGACAAGGCAGCATGTGGATTGGTTGACCGGTCAACTAAACAATATATGGAGCTATCGCTCACACAAAGGAGCGTATAATCCATCGGTATAGAGAGTTCGAGTGAGAGGGGAGGCCCGTGAGAGATAGCAGAGAGAGAGAGGGAGAGAGAGAGAGAGAGAGAGAGAGAGAGCTACTCCCTCCGATCGATAATGTAGTTCCAACATTTATTTTAAGTCAAACTTTTGAAACATTGACCAAGTTTATAAAGAAATTACTTACATCTACAATACCAAAGATAAATGATAGTATGAAGTAAGTACATGTTGTGATGAATCTAATGATCGTTCCAGATGTAAATGTTTTTCTCCACATATACCTGGTCAAACTTTTTTGAGGTTTGACTTTTCAAAACATCCATATGCTTATGGACGTGACACAGTCCCTAACTAGAGAGAGAGAGAGAAATAGTGAAGAAAGTGTGTGTAAAAGTGTGTGAAAAGACATGGACAACACACGATAAAAAGTAGAGAAAAAGCGTGCGTGTCTTATGCAAACATATCACACATGCATCTTCGACAACGGAGGCAAGGTGAGGAGATAGTGTGTGGTTGTTTGGAACCGAGAGAGCAAGACCCCTAGCACGTGGCCAAGAGGGGTCTGACAAACAAGGGAGAGATGTCGAGAGAGACGTACGGAGAAAATGCAGACATGGGGAGGAGAGAGTGTGTGTTTGTCATAGAGAGATCCCCTGGAGATCGTGATGGGACTACATGGGTGGGAGATCGAGTGACAAGGTGTGTGCGCGATAGAAGATGCCCTGAGAGATATCGAGATAGACGTATGGATGGAAGGAGACAATACGTGTGTTCCTGATGGCTAGTAAGAGATAATCATACTTAGGAGGGGGGGGAGTGCTTGCGCCTATGATGGAGTGAGGGATTATGGTACTTAGGGGGGTGCGTGTCACATGGAGAGAGAACAAGGGCGGAGAGTGTTGGATGGGTCTATATGTATAGCGCGAGCGAGACATGTGTATGTGTGAACCAGTGAGATATAAGGCTAGTTTGGCTTGCGTCCTGAGCATCTTTTGCCTGGCGTGGGGTTGTGGCTGGATTTCATGCACGCTTGTTTGGTTGCTACCCTATGAAAAAGAAAGCCCGCCTGGCTTGGATTCCCTTGCACTTTAATTAGCCTGGCTGAACTCCAGACACTGCAAGTAGCCTGGCCCAGGCGACCGATTTTGAACGCTCGCCGTGCTCGGTCGTATGCGACCACGAGGCTAATGACAACATGGATGGATATTAGCATTGAATAATTGATACATGGATTGATTGATGGGACATTGATGCTTTGCCTGGCCCAGGCATGAACCAAACGCTTTAGCACCACACAAGCCTGGCCAGGCAGAAATATTTTACATCTCACGTCCACACCATGCAGTACCGGCCATCAAGGCATGAGGGTTAGGTCATGAACCAAACTGACCAATAAAGTTTGAAAGAGATTGAGGAGCCCCGATAAGGCTGAGTGGTGCGTCAGATAGCTGAGAGGGGGAAAGAGATATTCCATCCGCTCGATAATGCAGTGCATGTAAATTTTTTAGAAGTCAAACTTTGGAAACTTTGATCAGGTTTACGCTAATGTTATTTATATCTACAATACCAAATATACATCATACAAAACTACATCTCATGGTGAATCTAATGGTATATGTTTGCCGTACTAGATGTAATTCTTTTTCTCCACGTACATGGTCAAACTTTGTGATGTTTGACTTTTCAATAAACTATACGCTATGGACCGAGGAGAGTGCCTCAGTCGAGATAGATCAAGTGCGTGTGAAGGAGAATGAGTAAGTGTGCAAAAAGAGTATGTGTGTGAAAGAGAAACTGACAACAAACGATAAATTAGAGAGAGAGAGTGTGTGTTTTTTCGTTTCTTATGCGAACATATCCCGCATGCATCTCCGAGATGGAAAAGCGAGGCGAGGAGATACACGAAGATAGCTAGTGTGTGATTGTTTGCAACGGAGAGAGACACCCCTGCAGCACATGTCCAATAGAGATCTGGCCAACAAGGAAAAAAGGTCGTGAGGGACACATGGATGGCATGGACGCATGGGGAGGGAGATAGGGTGTGTTTGTGATAGAGAGATCCCCTCGAGATCGTGAGGGGACTATATGGGTGGGAGATCGAAGGTGTGCCTACAATTGAGTGAGAGACCATCATACTTGGCTAGCTGGGCATGAGATTGTGTGTGTGTGCGTGTGAGATGGAGAGAGAACGAGGGAGAGAGATAGAGTTTTAGATGCGAGTGAGATATGCATGTGTATGTGTGACCCAGGTGGATGGAGAGTTTGAGAGGGGGGGAGAAGAGCTCCGAGATGACATAGTGGTGCGTGAGAGAGTTATGGGCAAAGAGCCAAGGAATTTGTGTGCGTACAATGAGTGCACCCAAGATATCTAGCTTGGACTAGCTAGAGTATCATACATAGTGTGCGAGAGAGACCTATAGATGGTGTATATATGCGTGCGAACTAGAAAGACCCCCCCCACACACACAAAGAGATAGAGAGAGAGAGATGGAGAGAAAGGGAGAGGGACCAACAAGGTTTTTGTGTCGGATGCGTGCGACAGAATTGAAGATTGTCGGCGAGAGAGAGAGAGAGAGAGAGAGAGAGAGAGAGAGAGAGAGAGAACAGGAGTCCGGGAGAGGGGGAGGTCGCGTTTTATGCATCAAAGACTGATATAAACCATGTTTCGATATAAACTTGCATTCAAATGTTTAAATTGGAGAACATGTTGTCTGCAATCCATACGTGAATGGATATATGCGTATATCAAACAAGTTCATTAATTTGACTTTCAACATGTTCATGGAGTACTATAATACTGTACAACATGCTACTCGATTGTGGTGTTCAATTTTGGATTTAGTTCACTATTTTGACATACTGAACGAGCTATTTCATTGAATCGAGATATTTCATTTTGGGTTTGATTCGCGTTTTTGAGTGGGTCAACTATTTGTCATATAGTAAATCGCTAGCAACGAGCATGTAAAACACATTACTCCCGAGCATCATCATCCATCTAAAAAGAAGTGGCAAGCTAATATTTCAAAATTTGATTCGAATCGACTTGGTAAGGTAGACGTGGATGCTCGTTCTCCCAAAATTTGAACGAACCATTAAACATCCTCTCTGCTCGGTGGAATTCGCCCAAGCAAATAAATGGGAGACGCGAAATTACCGTCCTTTGTGGGACACGCATCAATTGGCCCATTGTACATCGAGGGTAGGTTAAGTAACTTCATCCAAGCGCCTTCTCCTCGGCCGAAATGACATGTGCCGAATAATTCATAAACCATGGTCGGGAAAACACGCTCTCCTGCTTGAAATAGCTCGCGCCCACTATTTCAAAACATGCTCTCCTCTTGAAATCGCTCGCGCCCACTATAGTTCAAAACACGCCCTCCTCTTGAAATTGCTCCTGCCCACTATTTGGGGAGAAGCAAAGTTACTCTACTATCCCCACCCTCGTTACAGACCCAAGCCGAGAAGCCTATAGGCAAGGGTAGAACTGTAACTCCCCTCACATTTCGGACAAATAAATGCTCAGAAGACATGGTTCCACTCCTCCCAATTCCCCCCCGCCCGCCCCATTCATACCTCATGGGTGCCAAATCACCTTCTCCCCGGGAAGCTACCTTCTCCCGAGCCGCGGAACCTCAGCCCCACCTCCATGGCGCCCCCACCGCACCAATTTCACAGCCGCCCTCCTCCCTAATGCCGGAGACGCTGTCCATTTGCCATTGTGCACTGGGCAGTGTGCCTCTTACTCTGTGTTGCCGGTGCTGCCTCGATGACGGCCGCGTGAACCGTATCGGAGCCGATTCAACCCCGCCATTGTTCACGGCGCCGGAGCGGCTCCAACTTCGGATCCGTCCAGAGTCCTGGTGCTGCTTCCGTGTAGCCGTCGACCGTCGCGACATCACTCTTTCCCTATCACCAGTCGCCACCGCAACTGCGCCAGCCTCACCGACTCGGCAGCTAGACCTGCCTACTTCACCATGCCGCGAGATAGGTCGCACCCTCATCTCAAATCACTTTATTTAGGCGTCAGTTGTCTGAATTTTTATTCTGGGCTAATCGATTCCCAATGGGAAGCAGCACCCCTCGAGGTGGCGGAGCTCCTAGGCTGTCGGAATCTTTCTTCCACTGGTCATGTGTGATCTTCCGTCGTGTCCATGGCTGACACTCGCCGAGCTCGCACCGAGCGCCGGGCTGCTCGCGCCGCTCGAGTCGCCCAGACGGCTCCCGTCGGCGGACACCCCCGTCGTTCCCCGTCGCCTGCCGCCAACGCCGCCACCGGCCCGGCAGGGAACGAGCAGCAGGCCTCGTCCCTGCATCCATCGGTGAGGCGAGAAGGCCGCACCGCTACTCCTTCGCTCGCCCCAGCTGGTTCTTCGTCCCGCGCGCACCGCGCTCCCATGGAGGCTCGAGCCGCGCTCATCGCGGCAAACGAGCTCCTGCGCTACCGCCCCGTTGACGACGTCTACGAGGAGTGGCTCGACCGCGTCGCCGAGCTCGTCCGCGCCGCAAGGGGCTCCCCCGCATCGTCCCTCTCACCGCGTCGCCCTTCACCCCGCGCGGGAGGCAGGGAGTCGGAGGTGGCCCCACCACCTCCTCCCCAAGAAGGCACCCTGGCTCCAATGCACGTGGCCCTGGGCCGAGACCCTCCGCGTCCGGCGCCCGCGCACCAAGAAAGGAGTTGCCAGGAGATCCCTTGTCCCCAAGATGGTGCTCGCGTGCTCCCAGCACCGGAGCACCGCGACCGTGCTCCAGCGCCACCGCGTCAAGACCCCGCGCTGCTCCAGGCAGCAGTGCGCGGGAACCCACAAGAGCAAGCTCCGCATCAGCAGAGAGCCCCGGTGGCCACTGCAGGCTGCCGCGCCTTCACCGCCGAGCTACGCAGCATCGCGTGGCCCGGCAAGTTCAAGCCCGACCTGCCTCCTCGCTACGACGGCACTGCCGACCCTGCGGAGTTCCTTCATCTCTACGAGCTGGGCATCGAAGCCGCCAACGGGGACGAAAAGGTCATGGCGAATTGGTTCCCCATGGCGCTGAAGGACGGAGCCCAAACCTGGCTCCTGAACCTGGCTCCCGGCACGATCTCCTCCTGGGACGTGATGCGCACCCGCTTCATCACCAACTTCCAGGGCACTCGCGACCGGCCTCCGGCCGTGAGTGACATGCGCCGCATCAAGCAGCAGCCAGGAGAGACCCTGCAGAAGTACATCCAGCGCTTCAACAACGCCTGCCTCAAGATTCCCAAGGTGACTAAGGAGGCCATCATCTCAGCCTTCTCCGATGGCGTGCGTGATGTCAAGATGAAGGAGGAACTAGCAATGCATTAAGACCTGTGCACATCCCTGGAGCTTTTCAACTTGGTGACCAAATGTGCCAGGGCTGAGGAAGGGCGCCTCTCCCTCCTCGAGCTTCCAGCTGCCGATCCAGAAGAGAAGAAGCCCAAGGCCAAAGACGTGAAGCACAAGGGGGCTGTCGTGCTCGCGGCAGAACCAGACACCAAGCGAGGCAGGGATCAGCCTGAGTCATCCAAGGGCAGCCGATACTGTGTGTACCATGACCATCACACCCACAACACCAACGAATGCCAGGAGCTCAGGGCCGTGCGAGAAGGGCGTATCGGCTGACGCCCCGAGCGCAATGATCGGGGCTACGGTCGAGGAGGAGGAAGAGGCGCAGGACGCTGAGAAGACCGTGGCCCTCCCAGGGATGGCGTGATAGACCTCGCGAGGACCGCTGGCAGGACCGGCCTCGCGAGGGAGGTTGGAGGGACCAACCTCGCGGGGACCGCCCTCGAGGCAACGCAGGGCTCCCACCTCTGCCTCAGCCGCCAAGGAGGTTCGAAGACAATCATCAGGACGAGGGGGCTGGGGGCTTCCAGGAGCCGCGCACGATCGCTTGCATCCTGGGTGGCGCTCAGGCCCCAGCCTCTCAGCCCATCTTCAAGCAGTTTGCTCGCGAGGTGAATGCAGTCCTCCCCAATCCATAGGCCACACACCCTCTCAGGTGGTCGTCGTGCGCTATCACATTCAGCTCAGCGGATCAGCTCAAGTGCACGGCAACGGTCGAAGTCCTCCCCATGCTTTGCTCACCGGTCATTAGCAACGTGCAAGTTACCAGGACCCTCATCGACGGCGGAGCAGGACTCAACGCCCTATCTGTCGAGACATTCAACGATCTCCAAGTGCCATACGATTAGCTTCAGCCATCCAAGCCTTTCTCAGGAGTCACCGATGGTTCCACCGTCCCGATAGGGCCAGTTCACCTTCCTGTCACCTTCGGACAGCGCAACAACTACCACACCGAGCTCATCGACTTTGACGTCGCCCACATTCGTCTGCCGTACAATGCCATCCTCGGGTACCCAGCTTTGGCCAAGTTCATGGCAGTGACTCACCATGGGTACAATGTCCTCAAGATGCCAGGAAGCAGAGGAGTCATCACAGTGCCTTGTGAGGAAAGGGATGCAGTGTGCTCTCTTGAGCGTGCCTTCCAAGCTGCAGCAATCGAAGACCCAGATCACAGGAGCGGGAGACATCCCGAGGCGATCCCCAAGAAGAAGAAGGCTTCACCTGGTCCAAGCCCTCGAGGGGTGGGCACCTCCGGAGGCGCGGCAACAAGGGGCGCCACCCTCTGACGCATAGGAAGGTGCGCCCGGCGCCCTCCTCAGGCAGGGCTCGGGGGCTCTTTCATGGCGAGCCACCGACCTAGCCAGGGTCACGAGGGAGGCGTTCGGGCACCACTTGGAGGCGTGCTTCAAGGCACGTTTCCCTCAGGAAGGTATGAGGCAAGGAGGGCCAAACCCTCAGCAGTTCATCGCGAGGAGCACCCAGGAGCTACAGGAGTCAAGAGTCATGCGCGGCTGTCGCCGCCGCTTACTGCCGTGGCCCCACATCCAGGCGAGGATGCTGGGCTGCGAATCTGCATCGACATACCAGGGCTCAACCGAGCCGCGTCTCAGGAGCGCCTCTGGCCCTCACACGTGGGACGTTGCGAGGGGCCACCTCACAGCTACGTTCGCATGCCTTTCGGCCTGCCGAACGCGGTTGCCGCCCATCAGCGCCTGCTGAGGTGCGCCCTGGAGGCTCAAGAGGTCAAGCAGCGCGCGGTCCTGGCGGAGATGGAGATGGCTCTCGAGGAACCCCCGTACCCCCGGAGCCTCCCGAGGCTCCAGGTCCGGAGGGCTCGTGAGGGCCGGCTTCCTCATCATGCGTCATCCGCTACCTCAACACCCCACCATCCCCGACCATATCAGGTGACACCTTTCCAAGTTCCGTTTTCAGCTGGGAGCACCCCTCGGGCCGCATCATTCCCAGGCTGCATTGGTCCGTCCCTGCGGCATGTATCTAATTTTCTTATGTTCTTTACTTACCTTGTTGGGGGCGCCCCTTGGGCTGCATTATCCCCAAGCTACTCGGGCCAGACCCAGTGGCGTATGCTTTCTCCGCACCTATCTAGATGGATTTGCTTATTCATACATAACATGCTTGACCTAATCGCCTGCTCGATTGACACCTACCTTTGGAGCCGCTCGCTCAGGCACGGCACTTGCGCACGGGTCCGTCCCTGCAATGCCGATAAATCTGAGTGGCTGAGCTCTGGCCGCGGCAGCCCCGCAAGGCGCCACCTCACCAAGCCCTCAGTGCCCCCGATCACTCCCTCGGAGCGACCAATGGTTGGCTGGCAACCGTAACAACGAATCTTGTTTCCCCTCGTGATTGGTACACAGGACCTGCTCCAGGAGTAACGCTGGCGGCATCGCGAGCCTTCTCTCCTCCTCTCCGGCGCGATCCGCTTGCACGTTAAAAGGGGGGGTACCTGAGCATCGCGACTCATGGGCTCTTACTGGCTCTCCAGCCCTCACCCCCTGGCCTTGACCCACGGCATCACGACCTGTCATACCAGCGGCGGCTGAGCTCGCTCGAGGGCCGGGACCTGAGGATGTAGAGCATTAAGGAAAGCGCGAGGGAGAGGGAAGAAGCTCGCGAGGTCCCGACCCAGCAACACCTTAGCTGTCGTCGCGCAGACACGGCACATCATCGAGCACCGCTCCAAACCCGCAAGATAAGTCACGCAAAAACTGATCCGACTCAGCACTAAACCCTCGCCTACTGCTGCTCGCATGGCGGTTGCCTACCTTTCTTGCCCAAATAAGGCTGCTTGAGCGCTAAAGGGGACCTCCTGAGCATCGCGACTCAGGGGCTCTTTTTGGACCTCGGGCCGCTCACCTCCTGGCCTTGACCCACAGCATCGCGACCTGTCATACCAGCGACGGCTGAAGCCTACCTAGGGACCGGGACCTGTCAGCGCAGAGCACCAAAGCCCTCGTGAGGAAAGAAAGGGGGAGCTGAGCTGGGGCAGAACAAGCATCTCGCACCAATTCGTCATAAGGATATAATATTCACAAAAACATGGCCAGCGCCTTACATACCCCCGCGTTGTTCTACTTCGATTCCTTGCAGGAAATAAAAGGTGCTAATCCTAAGCAACGCTGACTATGCAAGCCTCCGCAGGAGATGCCATCATCAACTGTGGGCCGCCAGGCACCGGCGCCAACCCCATCCAGATCACCGACGCCGGTAGCCTGAAGCGCCCGCCCGGCTCCGAGTGCGGCGCGAGCTCGAGGGCTCGTAGCTGTCGTCGCTCATCTTCGGGGTTGCCAGAAGCTTGGCGGAGGCGCTGGACCCTCCGTCCCCTTCGCTACTGCTCGAGGAGCTGTCGAGGGGGCGACCGGCGGGCCTAGACCTCGCGACGACGACGCCCCGACCGCCCTTTCGGGGCAGCATTCCAGCCGGCGTCCATCCGCGTCGAAGACCTTGAAGAACATCAAGGAAGCGCCATAGTATTCCAGGTGGATCACGAGGGCGCCCCTCGTCTGGCAGACCCTGGCGATCTCGCCCCAGCCTCGGGTCATGTAGACCTTGCCCGGAGCGACGACCGCAACCTCCACTCCGGTCGCAGGGGTGCTGCAGCTAGCGTGCTGCAACCAGATCTCCAGAGAGCCCCTCTGCGGGATCTCGAAGGAGAAGGAGGGAGGAAGGCGAATCCAAGATTGAGGAGGCATGGCAGCGTGAAGCACAAGCTCTCGGGAGGAGCCCTCGGCATGGACTCTAGGGGGAACAACGCGCACCGCCGTGACCCGCCGGCGCCGACGGCGGCGTCGTCCGTGGCGCTCGGCGTCTACTCCTCCAGGGCCCTCAATGCGGGCGTACAAGGGCAGCGGGAACCCTGGCGGTGGCCGCTCGTACCAGGGCTCGACACCTCCTGCCGGGCGCCCTCATCTCGGCGGTAGAGGACTAGCCATTTCTTCAGCGAAAGCGGATCGGGACCCTCTCGGGGGGCCTTTCCCTTCTCTTCTGCAGAAACCGGC
Organism: Aegilops bicornis; assembly: GCA_021605145.1. Lineage (NCBI taxonomy): Eukaryota > Viridiplantae > Streptophyta > Magnoliopsida > Poales > Poaceae > Aegilops > Aegilops bicornis. The sequence continues at coordinate 182,222,621 of CM038670.1, read as the reverse complement.
GGATCAGAGCCATTGTCGCAATATGGAGCAAGGGCAAGGATGGAGAGGAAGGAGCAGCAAGAAGAGACGGACTGGAAGGGCTCGCGCCATTCCGTACTTATAGCTGGAGGAGGCCAACCATCGGCCTCCATGATCACAGGTAATCATGACCCTTTTCTGCATGCAGGGACTTGTCAAGTCATGCGGTTGCCGAGGCGTCGTGGGGAAGCGGAGACGCCCACGACTGATCAATCGCCACGCGTCGCCCAAGGTCAGAGGCTGTTAGTCTGGGGCGCCAGACTTGCCCTTCGCGACTTGCCCCTTCGCTTCTCTCGCTAAGCCAAGTCCGGGCGCGCCTTGGGCCCGGGGCTCTGTCGGCGTTCTCGGGAACGGGGTCCCCAGACTTGCACCTGTGCCTGCGGGCGTGGCTCGGTGGGGGCCCAAAGACGGCCCAGCTTCACTCAAGCTCAAGACCCTCGCGAGTGGCCAGATTGCCAAGGGCGGACGACGGGAACCTTCCTCAGGAGCAGCCTCGTCAGGCAGGCTCGCGAGGAGGCGGAGAGATCAAGGTAGGATACCTCACGAGCGTGCCCCGTGACACAAGCCATGACGATCGAGACCAGGTGGGCGCCAGCCTGTGCAGTGTCCTCATTTCCCCTTTGGTGCAAAGGAGGCAAGCACAGGCCAAGGCATCAGGCAAAGGTTACCGCTTCGGTGCAACAAGACCAAGACCAGCAGAGCGGCAGGAAGGAGGTCATCGTGGAGCCCAGGACAGGTCACCATCAGAACCTTTGGCAGCCGAAGACCAACTTTAGTCAGGATAAGTGTACTAGATGTTCCCCTTCAAAATGGCCAATGGTTGGCGCCCTTCCTGCTCATTATTTGGGAAGAGGCCCAAGGCCTCCCTCTATAAATAGGACTAGCCACCACAAAGAGGAGGGGCAGACTGGAGACAGACTAGAGACTAGAGACTAGAGACTAGAGACTAGAGACTACAGACTAGAGACTAGAGACTGGAGACCAATCAAGGAGATAGCCCTAGCAGAGAGAAAGAGAGGCGACTGAACTCAACCAAACAGTTCATCACACCAGCCCAAGAACACCCCTCGCGAGGCTGTTCTTCCTTTGTACTGTTCATCATCAGCCCCTGAGGCAATCCACCACACCACACACTGGAGTAGGGTATTACACCAAACGGTGGCCCAAACCAGTATAAACCTCGTGTCTCGTGTGTTTTTCATCGTTCCTAGTTTAGATCCCTCGCAATCCATTCACGCGTGAACTGGTAGGGGAAAGATCTCCGCGTGCACCCCAGTGTTCGAACCTCTCGGAACCCGAAATCCGACAGCAATGCCATCTTATTTTCCCAATCATACACGTGTATGTTGCCTTCGTTATTTCTGTACGTATTCCGCTAGCATATAGTTTTACATTCAACTAGTGTTTTTTTGCTGTGTTGTCCTGTCGTATCCCTAGCTCTTACACCATACTCCCTCCGTCCGGATTACATGTTGCCGAAATGGATAAAAAGGATGTATCTAGAACTGAAATACGCCTCGACCCATCCATTTTTCCGGATGGAGGAATACATGTCAATATGTCATGCCTTTCTATTCTTGGTACCTATTCCATCTCTCCGTTGTCGAATGTTTTATAATTAAAGCACCATTCTTCTATACAAGGCATGCAAGGGTAAGACGAATTTGTTATAATCTGAAGGGTTAAAAACAAGGCCTTTGAAAAAGATCCAAACGCCAGGAGATAATAAACCAACTCAGCTTTTTATAGATATCGCTCCAGACAGAGAAACCCAACTCCTCGATAATAAGCAGATTCCAATGGCCAAAGAACTAGTCCGCTCAAGTCGAGCAAAAATATGTCAACTCAATTCTAAGAAGCGTGTGCGTATCCTTGCATCATGAAATTTTATAGCATGCTGATCATATTTTCTACATGTTTCTTACCCATCTCTCTTTTAGGAAATAAGCTTAACAGATAGAAGAATTTCTGCAATGGTATCGTTTATGAGGAAAGATTCTTGCAGGAATTCTCTATGCTCAAATGTAGATGTAAGTACCTGTTGTATATCACTATATTTTTACATCAACATGATTTTGTTAATCGGCGTGAATCCAACCTTTATCTGATCTAAATTTAGTTGTAGCAAAATGTATGATTAAAGGCCACAATGTTGATTTTTGTAAGGAAAACTGCACAGTAGTTTTGCATCCTGAAATGCATGAGTGTACTATCTCATATCAGTGGGTTTGAATACCTTGGTTCTGCAGTGGGTTTTTCAGTGTTTTTTTACTGTGTTGTCCTGTCGTATCCCTAGCTCTTACATCATACTCCCTCCTTCTGGATTAAATGTTGCAGAAATGGATAAAACTGGATGTATCTAAAACTGAAATACGCCTAGGCCCATCCATTTATTTCCGGATGGAGGGAATACATGTCAATATGTCATGCCTTTCTATTCTTCAGTACCTATTCCATCTCTGCTGTAGCATGTTTTATAACTGAATCACCATTCTTCTATATAAGGCATGCAAGGGGAAGACGGCTATGTTAGAATCTAAAGGGTTACAAACCAGGTCTTTGCAAAAGATCCAAATGTCAGGAGATAATAAACCAACTCCATTTTTCATAGATCTTTGCTCCAAAGACAGAGAAACCCAACTCCCACCGATAATAAGCAGATTCCGGTGACCAAAGAACTAGTCCGCTTCCACCAAAGAAAAGAATGTCAACTCCTTTCTAAGAAGCGTGTGCGTACACTCGCATCATGAAATTTTATAACATTCTGATCATATTTTCTACATGTTTCTTACCCATCTCTCTTTTAGAAAATAAGGTTGAACGATAGAAGACTTCCTCCATTGGGATCGTATTCGAGGAAAATATCTTGCGGGAATTCTCTGTGCTCCAATGCTGATGTAAGTACCTCTTGTATATCACTATATTTTTACATCAACATGTATTTTGTTAATCGGCGTGAATATAACCTTTATCTGATCTAAAATTAGTTGTAGCTAAATGTTAAAGGCGCCAATGTTGATTTTTGTAAGGAAAACTGCATGGTAGTTTTGCATACTGAGCTGCATGAATGTACTATCTCATATCACGCACATTACTGAATTGTAGTGCTTCTCTGGTTGCCCATTCATTCATTGTGTCAATATTGCTTTCGTACTACCTTACCTGGCTAGTGATAGCTGTGCCATATTGTGTTAATTTGGTGTAGGCTAGTTGCCCAAACGTTCGTTGTGTCAATGTTGCTTTCCTATTATGTGACTTGGCCAATGATAGCAATGCTAGTGTGTTAATTTTGTGTAGGTCACGATGATAAGAAGACAAACTCTGAAAACAAAGAAGGCAACCCCATTGTTTCTTTCCAGTAAATCTAGGCTAGGTAATATGGCAATAACTCATGATTATTCTGTTTGGTTCCCGTCCTAATTTATGTTATGATGAAGTGGTCGAGACACTCCCACTATCAATAATACAAGCTTGCCAAAATCGCCATCTGAATCTGTTCAGTATCCTCTGTCTCGAATGCAACGGAATAAATGTATGTTTGTGAAACAATTAATGGCTGAAGCAATGATGGAAATGGTGGATGTGCAGAGTCGTGCGACACAACAACTGATCAATGTTTTCAGAGACAATGTAGCAAAGCTGCAAGAACTTGCCCACATGCTTATGGGCGTCATCTGTGCTGAGGTTGCAGATTGTGACGTTGTAGATGGTTAGGTTCTACTCATTTATTTGCACTGGCATCAATCTTTGATTGCCCAGTGGATGTAATTTCATGTAATATATGCTGGATGTGCAATGTTATTCCCTGTATGCCGTACCTTTGCTTGATCGGTTTTGGTCACATGCATAATTGCTGCGTCGTAATGGGCTCAAATTATCTAATTTGGCCTAAAGACATGTACGAACTTTAGTGGGCCCATTAAGTTAATGGCCCGTTACTAGGCCGAAAGTTAATGGTCGTCCCTCTTACCTCCCAGATCGTTAACAGGCCGACATCGAAGCGGGCAACAGGTGGCCCCAATTTATTTCACGGGCCGTTAACAGGCCGTTACTAAGTTTGGGCTACATATGGCCCAACTATACTGTAGGCCTTTAGCAGGCTGAAAGAAACAGCGGGCTTGTACTGGCCCATGAAGAGCATGGGCCGCTAAGAGGCCGAAAGTCAGGTCGTATTGTAAATGGACCAACTGTGTTGTGGGCCTTTAGCAGGCCGAAAGGGAAACTGGGCTGGTATTGGACCATGAAGGGCATAGGCCGATAAAAGGCCAAAACTAAGGTCCGACTACAAATGGCCCAACTAATTTATGGTTCGTTAACAAGTTGAAAGGCACACAGGGCTGGGAATCGGCCCAACACTTAAATGGGTCGCTAAAAGGCCAAAATTCAGGTCCGACTACAAATGGCCCAACAGATATATGGGCCGTCACCAGGCTGAAAGACACACCGGGCCGGAAATTGGCCCAACACTTAAATGGGTCGCTAAAATGCCGAAACTCAGGTCCGACTACAAATGGCCCAACTGCTTTATGGGCCGTCAACAGGCTGAAAGACACACCGGGCCGGAAATTAGCCCAATATTTAAATGGGTCGCTAAAAGGCCGAAAGATGTACATCGTGAAAATTGGCCCACCACTTCATGGGCCGTTAACAGGCCGAAATCTCATCGGGCCGATATTGAGCCCAAATATATAGCGGGCTGTTAACGGGCTTGAACTGACGATGGACTGCAATGGTGTCAAATCTTTACCAGGCCGTTGATGGGCCGAATTGGCACAGCTCGTATGGGTCGTGGGCTTAAATGGACCTAACACAAGCAGGCCTTATATGGGCCGGCCTGCTAATTTTTACTGGGCTGGCCTTTTTCACAGGAATGGGCCACTGTTGGGCCGTGCGTCGTGTCTACCTATCATAGGAGCCTCCTGTCCAATGAGTGGATGACATCTGTCCCAACAGTGAGGCAACACGTGTTTCCTGCGGCCAATGATGATTTTACACATGGAAAATCCCCATTGGTCCGGGCTGTTAACGGGTTATCGGATCCAAAACCGGACCCGATAGCTTAACGGCGTTCCGTTACGGTGGATGCCACGTGTCGGTCACCCTTGACGAAAAGCACTTACGTGACACACGATTTACTGTCATGGAAGTGGACACTTCCGTGATGATAATTTTGGTAATGTCATGGAACACTTCTATGACAGCACAGGTATGACTATCTTGATTCTGTCATAAAATCGTCATGGATGTACATGCATGAAAAAAACCCGACCTACTGTGAAAAACACATATCATCACGGAACTGTATTTTTTTGTAGTGCTAAAGAGGACTAAGGAAATGTTTCTCAGTTATGGAGGTCACAAAGAGTTTGTCGTAAAGGGTTACGTCAATGCAAGCTTTGACACGGATCTGGATGACTCTGAGTCTCAATCTGGATACATATTGAAAGTGGGAGCAGTTAGCTAGAGTAGCTATGTGCAGAGCATTGTAGCAAAATACATACGGATCTGAATGTGGTAGACCCATTGACTAAACCTCTCTCACAAGCAAAACATGATCACACCTTAGCCCTCTTTGGGTGTTAATCACATGGCGATGTGAACTAGATTATTGACTCTAGTAAACCCTTTGGGTGTTGGTCACATGGCGATGTGAACTATGGGTGCTAATCACATGGCGATGTGAACTATTGGTGTTAATCACATGGCGATGTGAACTAGATTATTTACTCTAGTGCAAGTGGGAGACTGAAGGAAATATGCCCTAGAGCCAATAATAAAGTTTTTTTATATTTCCTTATTCGTCATAAAAGTTTATTATTCATGCTAGAATTGTATTGATCGGAAACCTATGAACAAACACCGTGTCCCTAGTGAGCCTCTACTTGACTAGCTCACTGATCAAAGATGGTTAAGGTTTCCTGACCATGGACGGGAGTTGTCATTTGATAATGGGATCACATTATTAGGAGAATGATGTGATGGACAAGACCCATCCGTTAGCTTAGCATAATGATCGTTCAGTTTTATTGCTATTGCTTTCTTCATGTCAAATACATATTGCTTCGACTATGAGATTATGCAACTCCCGGATACCAGAGGAATGCCTTGTGTGCTATAAAACGTCACAACATAACTGGGTGATTATAAAGATGCTCTACAGGTATCTCCGAAGGTGTTTGTTGAGTTGGCATAGATCGAGATTAGGATTTGTCACTCTGAGTATCGGAGAGGTATCTCTGTGCCCTCTCGGTAATACACATCATAAGCTTGCAAACAAACGACTAAGGAGTTAGTCACAAGGTGATGTATTACGAAACGAGTAAAGAGACTTGTCGGTAACGAGATTGAACTAGGTATGAAGATGCCGACGATCAAATCTCGGGCAAGTAACATACCGATGGACAAAGGGAATTACATATGTTGTCATAACTATTCGACCGATAAAGATCTTCATAGAATATGTAGGAGCCAATATGGGCATCCAGGTTCCGCTATTGGTTATTGACCGGAGAGGTGTCTCAGTCATGTATACATAGTTCTCGAACCGTTGGGTCCGCACGCTTAACGTTCATTGACGATATAGTAGTATACGAGTTATGTGATTTGGTGACTGAATGTTGTTTGGATTCCTAGATGAGATCAGGGACATGACGAGGAGTCTTGAAATGGTTGATAGGTAAAGTTTTATAGATAGGACGATGGTATTCGGACACCAGAAGTGTTTCGGAGGGTACCGGGTACTTATCGGGTCACCGGAAAGGAGTTTCGGGCACCCCCAAGAAAGATATGGGCCTTATGGGCCAAGAGAGGAACACACCAACCCACGAGGGGCTGGTGCGCCTATTGTGGCCGGGCCCTAGAAGAGAAGGAAAGAGGGGAGGGAAAGGAAAGTGTGGAGTAGGACTCCCCCTTCCTTCCCTCTCCCCCCTCTTTCCTTCCCCCTTCTTCTTACAAGGAAGGGGGGGGGGGCAGGGCAAGGCAGCAGCCCTAGGGCTGCCGCCAGGTCTCTTGGGGCACCCTAGGGGCTGCCTCCTCCCCTCCCACCTATATATACATGGGTAGGGGGCGCCACACAGGGACACAACCTTGTCTGAGCCGTGTGCGGCGCCTCCGTCCACCGTTTGCTCCCTCGGTCATATTTTCGTAGTGCTTAGGCGAAGTGCCGTGGAGATCACATCACCATCACCGTAACCACACCGTCGTGCTGCCGGAACTCATCTACTACCTCGCTGTCTTGCTGGATCAAGAAGGCGGAGGACGTCACCGAGCTGAACGTGTGCAGAACGTGGAGGTGTTGTGCGTTCGGTACTAGATCAGTTGGAGGGCGAAGAAAGTTCGACTACATCAACCGCATTGTGAAATGCTTCCGCTTACAGTCTATGAGGGTACGTAGACACACTCTCCCCCTCGTTGCTATGCATCTCCATGGATAGGTCATTGCGTGTGCGTAGAATATTTTTTTGTTTTCCATGCAACAATTCCCAACAGTGGCATCATGAGCTAGGTCTATGCGTAGATGATATGCATGAGTAGAACACGAAGAGTTGTGGGCGATGATAGTCATACTGCTTACCACCAACATCTTATTTTGATTCGGCGGTATTGTGGGATGAAGCGGCCCGGACCAACCTTACATGCCCACGCACATGAGATCGGTTCCACCGACAGACATGCAACTAGTTTTGCATAAAGGTGGATGGCGGTTTTCTGATTCTCCTACTTTAGTTGAATCGAACTTGACCGCGGCCGGTCCTTGAAGAAGGTTAAAACAACAAACTTGACAAAACACCATTGTGGTTTGATTCGTAGGTAAGAACGGTTCTTGCTAGAAGCCCATAGCAGCCACGTAAAACTTGCAACAACAAAGTAGAGGATGTCTAACTTGTTTTTGCAGGGCATATTGTGATGTGATATGGTCAAGACATGATGTGATATACATTATTGTATGAGATGATGAAAGGATCGGGAAGAGGTGTCTAGAGGGGGGATTAGACCCTCAACAAAGAAAAGTAGCAGTTTTTTGTAGTTCTTCAAGTTAAGGTGGAGTTTTAGCACAAGTTTAAACATTCACAATACATTTCAAGAAAGCATGGCAAGATTATATAAGCAGCGGAAAGTAAAGCATGCAACTTGCGAGAATGTAAAGGGATGGGATTGGAGTGTGCAAACACAATTTGAGACACGGAGATTTTTGGCGTGGTTCAGATAGGTGGTGCTATCGTACATCCACGTTGGTGGAGACTTCAACCCACGAAGGGTAACGGTTGCGCGTGTCCATGGGGGGCTCCACCCATGAAGGGTCCACGAAGAAGCAACCTTGTCTATCCCACCATGGCCATCGCCCATGAAGGACTTTCCTCACTTGGGTAGATCTTCATGAATTAAGCGATCTCCTTGCCCTTACAAACTCCTTGGTTCAACTCCACAATCTTCTCGGAGGCTCCCAAGTGACACCTAACCAATCTAGGAGACACCACTCTCCAAAATGTAATAGATGGTGTGTTGATGATGAACTCCTTGCTCTTGTGCTTCAAATGATAGTCTCCCCAACACTCAGCTCTCTCTCACGGATTTGGCTATGGTGGAAAGATGATTTGAGTGGAAAGCAACTTGGGGAAGGCTAGAGATCAAGATTCTTGTGGTTGGATTGGAATGTATTGGTCTCAAGACATGAGTAGGTGGTTCTCTCTCAGAAAATGAATGCTGGAAGTGTAGGCACGTTCTGATGGCTCTCTCACTTATGGAGAGGAGTGTGGAGGGGTATATATAGCCTCCACACAAAATCTAACCGTTACACACAAAAGAGCCAACTCGGTCGAATGTATGAACTCGATGAGACCGATTCAGTCCAAAATGTGAACGTTAGGTTTTTTGGTGGGACCGACATGATCAACTCGGTGAGACTGATGAGCTAGGGTTAGGGCAAAACTTGATCTCGGTTTGACCGATCACTTCAACTCGGTGAGACCGATTTCAGTAATAGGTTAACAGAGAGTTGGCCAGGCAAACTTGGTGGGTACGATCGCTCCTTTCGGTCAGGCAAACTCGAGGGGTATATATAGCCTCCACACAAAATCTAGCCGTTACACACAATTTACCAAACTCGGTGGGACCGAATAGTGAAACTCGGTTAGACCGATTCAGTTGAAAATGTGAACATTAGGATTTTCGGTGGGACCAACACGATCAACTCGATGGGACCGATGTGCTAGGGTTAGGGTAAAACCTCAACTCGGTTTGACCGATTACACAAACTCGGTGAGACCGATTTTGGTAATGAGCAAACAAAGAGTTGGCCAAGCAAACTCAGTGGGACCGACTGCATATACCGAAATGATTGCAACAGGCAGCAGAGAGTTTGCAAGCCCATCTCGGTGAGACCAATATCCCATTGGTGAGACCGAACTGATTAGGGTTTCTGGCAGTGGCTATGTCAAGTGAACTCGATGGCGCGGGATAGATCAAATCGGTGGGGCCTAGTTTGACTTTAGGTTTGGGACATATGTGGAAATGAGAAAGTGGTTGAGGGCTTTGGAGCATATCACTAAGCATTTTGAGCAAGCAAGCCATTAAGCAACACCTCATCCCCTTTTAATAGTATTGGCTTTCCTATGGACTCAATGTGATATTGGACCGCTAAAAATGAAAATGTAGAGTCTTGAGCTTTTTGCGCTTTTGTCAATCTTCTGTCCTTAGCATCTTGAAGGGGTTCTATGTCCTCTTTTTCATGCCATGCCTTTGTTGAACTCTCTGAAATATACTAGATAAAAGTATTAGTCCAACAAGAGATATGTTGACATTAATTACCAAAATCATCCAGGGAGCACTTGTGCTTTCAATATCCCCCTTTTTGGTAATTGATGACAACATACATCAAAGCTTCAGATAAAGATATGAAGAATAATAAGTAAAGCTTTGGAAGGACATGTAACATGCATAGGCTCTCCCTACATGTATGCAATCATGTAAATATGAAGTGTAAGAGCATGTGAATGCATAAGCATGTCAGAGCAAGCAATGAGTTACATGTATCTTGGCTATATGCATCAGAGCAAATGATGTGAATATAGGAAGTGTACCTCCATGTTCATGATTCCTTCTCACAAACAATATGTACATGATACGACTCCAACGTATCTACTTTTCCTAACGCTTTTCCTCTTGTTTTGGACTCTAATTTGCATGATTTGAATGAAACTAACGCTGGACTGACGTTGCTTTCAGCAGAACTACCATGGTGTTGTTTTTGTGCAGAAATAAAAGTTCTTGGAATGGAACGAAACTTTGTGAGGAATTTTTATACGATAAACAAGAATTTCTGGAGCCAAGACCCACCAGAGGGGGCACCTGGGTGGGCACAACCCACCAGGGCGCGCCCCCCTCCTAGCGTGCCCAGGTGGGTTGTCCCCACCTGGTGGCCCCGCAGACCCTGAAACCTACGCCATAAAATCCTATTTGTAGAAAAAATCAGGGACAAAGAATTATCATGATCCACGAGACGGAGCTGCCGTCACCTCCTGTTCTTCATCGGGAGGCCATATCTGGAGTCCGTTTGGGGCTCCAGAGAGGGGGATCATCGTTCTTCATCATCACCAACCCTTCTCCATCGCCAATTCCATGATGCTCCCCACCGGGAGTGAGTAATTCCTTCGTAGGCTCGCTGGTCGGTGAGGAGTTGGATGAGATTCATCATGTAATCGAGTTAGTTTTGTTAGGGCATGATCCCTAGTATCCACTATGTTCTAAGATTGATGTTGCTATGACTTTGCCATGCTTAATGCTTCTCACTTTGGGCCTGACTGCCATGAACTAAGATCTGAACCGTTTATGTTATCATCATTATATCCATGTTCTAGATCCAATCTTGCAAGTTATAGTCACCTACTACATGTCATGATCCGGCAACCCCGGAGTGACAATAGTCGGGACCACTCCCGGTGATGACCGTAGTTTGAGGAGTTCATGTATTCACTATGTGTTAATGCTTTGTTCGGTTCTCTATTAAAAGGAGGCCTTAATATCCCTTAGTTTCCAATATGGACCCCGCTGCCATGGGAGGGTAGGACAAAAGATGTCATGCAAGTTCTTTCCATAAGCACGTATGATTATTTACGGATTACATGCCTACATTATATTGACAAACTGGAGCTAGTGCCTTATTGCCCTAGGTTAAAAGTGTCTCATGATGAATATCATCCAACAAGTCACCGATCCAATGCCTACGAATTTATCTTATATTGTTCTTGCTAAGTTACTACTGCTATCGTTACTGTTGCACTTGCTGCAAAATTACTGCTATCACTGTTACTGTTACTATTGCTGCTGTCACTACTATCAAAACTATCATATTACTTTGCTACCGATCACGTTGCTACAGGTAATTAATCTCCAAGTGTGGTTGAATTGACAACTCAGCTGCTAATACCTTCAAATATTCTTTGGCTCCCCTTGTGTCAAATCTATAAATTTGGGTTGAATACTCTACCATCGAAAACTATTGCGATCCCCTATACTTGTGGGTTATCAAGACCTTTTTCTGGCGCCATTACCGGGGAGCATAGCTATATTAGTTGAGTCACTTGGGATTATTATCAATTTATCACTATGAAGAATCTGAAGGACGCTAAGACTGAGATTTTTTCCTCAAAGACGAGGGGAGGTAAGGAACTGCCATCCAGTTCTGCTTTAGATTCACCTTCTGTTATAAGTAAACTTGCAACACCACCACATGCTATTAATCTTGATATGTCGCAAGTTACTTATGATGTTACTTCTGCTATGGATAATGCTTATGATGATGCTAGTACCTTGCTTGATAATGATGACGTGCCACTTGGTGATTTTTTTGATGAACAAATTGCTAGAGTAATACAACATGAGGTTGTTGAGTCTGATGATGAGCTTGAAACTGAAACTCCCGAAACACCTGCTAGAACTAGCCTTCCTAGATATGAATTGCCTAAGGTACAAGAAGGTTGTGTTATGAATGAGGAGACAACTAGAGATATACTTGCTTGTAAGGATAGAGATGATCTAGAGAAATTATTATGCAAGTATAAAGAAAAATCTCTGAATGCTAGAATGAAATATGATCCTAAGTTTGCTACTTCACCGATCTTTATTGATGATAATGATTATGAATTCTCTGTCAACCCAGAGTTAATTACTTTGGTTGAATCTGATCCTTTCCATTGTTATGAAGCTGAAACTATTGTGGCACATCTTACTAAGTTGAATGAAATAGCAACCCTTTTTACTCATGATGAGAAAACTCGCTATTACTTTATTCTCAAATTATTTCCATTCTCATTAATGGGTGATGCTAAAGCTTAGTACAATACTCTTGCTCCTGGTTGTGTGCGTAGTCCCCAGGATATGATTTATTACTTCTCTTAAAAATATTTCCCTGCTCATAAGAAACAAGCTGCTTTACAGGAAATATTTAACTTTGTGCAAATTAAAGAAGAGAGTCTCCCACAAGCTTGGGGAGGCTTTGTTAGTTACTTAATGCTTTGCCTGATCATCTTCTTAAGAAAAATGAAATACTTGATATCTTCTATAATGGACTAACCAATGCTTCTAGGGACTCCCTAGATAGTTGTGTTGGTTGTGTTTTTGGGGAACGAACTTTTGGACAAGCTGATGAGTTATTGAATAATATATTGAAAAATTATGATGATTGGACTCTTCCTGAACCACCGCCTAAACCCACTCCAAATAAGAGGGGTATATTATATCTCAGTCCTGAAGATATGCAAGAGGAAAAGAAATCTATGAAGGAAAAAGGTATTAAAGCTGAGGATGTTAAAAATTTACCTCCTATTGAAGAAATACACGGGCTTAATACACCACTACTGCCTAAGGTGGTAGAGGTAAATTCTCTAATGAAGTTCAATGATAATGATAATCCTCACAATATGCATCCTAGCCAATGCCTTTATGAGTTTGAAAACTACAATAGAAAACAAGATCACTTCAATGCAAATGTTATGAAACAATTGAAAAATAATTCTGATATGATTGCTCGCTTGAGTGACTTTTATTTAGAATCTCAAATGATATTAGAGGTGTTGGAAAGCATGTTTCTATTGTTCAAACTCAATTAGAACAAGTTACTAAATCTCAAAGAGAATTGCTTGATGAAATGAATAACAATAAACATGACTTTGCGGTTAGAGTTGCAACTAGAGGAGGTAAAATGACTCAGGAACCACTTTATCCTAAGGGACACCCAAAAAGAATAGAACAAGATTCACAAAGAGTTACACTGATGACCTAGTCCTTCTAGAAAGAAAAATAAGAAGAAAAATGATAGGACCTTGCATGCTTCTAGTGAACTTGAAATAGAAAAACCTCCTGATAAATGATAATGAAACTTCTGTCTCTGATGCTGAAACTCAGTCTGGTAATGAACACTCACCTTATGATAATGAAAAAGATAATGATGAGGTTCATGAAGACACTCAAACAAATAATGAAAAAGAACCAGACAATGATGTTGAGATAGAACCACTTGTTGATCTTGATAACCCACAACCTAAGAATAAAAGATTTGATAAAAGAGACTTCATTGCTAGAAAACACGGTAAAGAAAGAGAACCGTGGGTTCAAAAAGCTATGCCTTTTCCACCCAAGTCAACTAAAAAGAAAGATGATGAAGAATTTGAACGCTTTTCTGAATGCTGAGGCCAGTCTTTTTGCGTACTTGCTTGACTGATATCTTGAAAATGCCGCCTTATGCAAAGTATATGATAGACATCATCACTAATAAGAGAAAAATACCGGAAGCTGAAATCTCCACTATACTTGCTAATTATACTTTTAAAGATGGAGTACCTAAAAAACTTGGAGATCCGGGAATGCCAACTATACCTTGATCTATCAAAAAGAATTATGTGAAAACTGCTTTATGTGATTTAGGAGCTGGTGTTAGTGTTATGCCTTTCTCTTTATATAAAATACTTGACTTGAATAAACTCACACCTACTGAAATATCTTTGCAAATGGCTGATAAATCAACTGCCATACCTATCGGTATTTGTGAGGATGTGCCCGTTGTTGTTGCTAATGTAACTATTGTTTTTGACACCTGAAACAGTAGGAGAGGCTCCTACTGTATGTATTAAATTAGAGTATCAAAAAGTTCTTACAAAGTCATAACCTTACATCCATGGCCATTGTAAATATAAAGTAGAAGTAGGAAACCAATGTAAATATTGGACTAGGGTACAACAAAGGATTGGGTAAAAGATTAAATAAATTGTCTGTATTTCTCTTTGGCTCTATGTATGAGTAGAGAGAAGTCCTCTTTGAATCTTCTTGCCCAAGAGCCAACAGTGGGGTCTATCCTTCAAAAGTGCTTGTTATTTCTTTCTTTCCATAGACTCCAGGAGGCGTATAGAAAAATCTCCATAAATATTGGGTTGTTCCATACTGTCTTTGCTTCCTTGATCCAATTTAGACGATATCCATTAGTTGTCCAGTGAGTGTTCAACGTATCCCAACAAATCACACTGAAATGACAAGTAAAGACCATGTGTTCAACCGTTTCTTCCTCGGTGCTGCCATATAGGATGCAACCGTGATTGTCACCAATGTTATAGTGTCTTCTCTTAAGCATGTTTCTGGTGTTCAGGCGATCTGAGAGTAGAAGCCAACCAAAAACCTTGATTTTCATTGTGGTCGAGGATTTCTGGAGCCATTTGTAACTATTGTGTGCAAGTGACCTCCGAAAATAGAATTTGTAATATCTTTTTGCAGTGTAGATCTAAGAGCCCCACTCATAAACCCAAGAGTCCATGTCCTCTCCCGCATCATTGCCAACGTGTGCTGTGATCTCCTGGATATCTCGCAACTCATTGTGGGCTTGCATGGAGAGGGGACGATGAAAGGTTTCATTGAGGTTGGTGCAGCCAAGGAAATCCCGGACTGAAATATCTTCAAGTTTAGCATAAGAAAACACACGGGGATGTGAATCTGCAAGGACATCATCCAACCAGAGATCTTTCCACATAAGCGCAGTATCTCCTTTGCGAACGATCACATGCGAGATGCCTCTATAGATAGGAGTAAGTTTGAGCAAATCTTTCCACCAGAACGAACCACATGGGTCTGAGGCGTGTGGGATTTTGTCTGTGTAATATGTGGACCAAATCAAATCCACCCACGGTAGATCCCAATGGTTATACAACGTGTGTAGGTATTTCATGAGCAAAGCATCACTTTGAGTTTGTAAATCAAGCACCCCGAGACCTCCACACTCCTTGGGTCTGCAAACCATGTGTCGCGAGGCTAAAGAATTGCACTTGTCCCCATCACCAGTCTTCTTAGTCCAAAGGCATTGCCTTCTGATTTTATCCAGTAGATCAATAATCTTCTATGGCAGTTTGAGGGTGCAGAGCGCAAAGATGATAAGGGATGTGATGACCGAGTTGAGAAGCGACAGTTTCCCTCCATAGGAGATCATTGACAATGTTGAGGAAAGTCTTCGTTGAACTCCACAGACCAAAGGAATGAGATCCTGCACAGAAGGTTTTGTAGTGCCCATTGGCAACCCAAGATAGGTAAAAGGTAGCTTTCCCATCACACAACCGAAGATTTGAGCAATATGTTGAGCGGTTGCATCATCACAATTCATGGGCACGAGAGTTGACTTGTGGAAATTCATCTTTAGCCCAATAGAAGTTGCATAATCGGTGAGGATGTTTTTGACACGAGTAGCTTGGTCTAGACACGCCGGTAACAAAATGATAGTGTCGTCAGCGTATTGGATCATTGGGTAGTCAGATTGGTTGGGGCAGTAGAATGGCAAGTGAAGATCATTTCTTCGAAAGGAGTCATTAATTGCAGCCTGCTATAAATCTGCTGCCAAGACAAAGATTAAGGGGTACAGCGGATCACCTTGTCGTACTCCACAGATGCAATTAAATTGTCTACCCGCGACGCCATTAAGTAGTACTGAAGATTTGGCAGAGGAAAAAATGGATTTGATCCACCCCAACCATTTAACATTGAAGCCCATGTGCTTCATGATATCCAACATAGCATCATGATCAATGGTATCAAACGCTTTTGCAAAATCCAATTTGAGAATAACTATTGGATTTTTAGAAGCTTTGGCACTGCTATATGTACTCAAACACCCATGCAAGGCAATCCTGGATAGACCTCTTTTTCAAGAAACCATACTGGTTACGGTGTATGATCTTCAGAATGATATTTTGAAGACGATTAGCTAAGAGTTTTGTGATGACTTTGAGACAGAAATTTAACAGAGTAATCGGACAAAAGTCATTAACTCCTTGAGGGGCAGCAACTTTGGGAATGAGGGTGATGAATCCATCATTGATGCTCTCCAGGTTTAGGCCACCATCAAAAAAACGATCGCAGAGGGCATAAAAATCTGCCTTAATTATATGCCAACAAGATTTGAGGAATGCACCATTGAACCCATCCGGCCCGGTGCCCTATCCGCTGGCATTTCTTTGATGACTAGATCAATCTCTTGTCGAGTAAAAGGCACAGTTAGGTCGTCCAGTCCCTCAATTCGCTTGATGATGGAGGGAAGATTGAATTTCATCTCATGTTTAGAAGAGGTCCCAAGTCTTTCTTTGAAAGAGTGATAAATGACAGATTCTTTGCTTGCATGATCATCAATTATGGTTCCATCCTGTAAAGTTAAAGAGGCAATATTGTTTCTTCTGTATCGTTCGGAAGCCATCGCTTGAAAAAATTTGGAATTCTCATCCCCAAATCGAACCCACCGGATTGTGCATCGTTTCTTCCAATATTGTTGCTGATATGAGAATAACCATATAATGTGGGCCTTGAGTATGGACCTGAAGTTTGCCTCAGGAATGGTCAGATGCCTTCTGTTTTCAATCGTGTCCAATTCTGCTAGAGCTTTGTTGGAGTTATCAATGGCTATAGAGAGACGGGAAATGTTCTTACTCCAATTTTTCAGACAGTACCATAAATGCTTGAATTTTCTACAAAGAATGGTTGCACTATTGGTTGATCATATTGGCTTATCCCAAGCAGATTGCACAATGTCCATAAAACCCGGATGTTGTATCCAAAAAGGTTCAAAGCAAAAGATTTAACTCCTTGGGATAGAGGTTTCAATTGTGACCACACACGGGATGTGATCAGATACTGGCTTACCCAAGGGTTTAACAATGGTGTTAGGGTAAGAACCCGTCCAATTACAAGAGGTGAAAAACCAATCTAGTTGCTCCAAAAGTGGATCCTGTTGCATATTACTCCAGGTAAAAGTGCGGCCTTTTATTGGTAGTTCAACAAGACATTGTGTTCTTATGAAATCATTGAACGTGATCATGTCATTAATGCTCCCGCCCGACTTGTTACGATTGTCGGGGCTACGTATATAGTTGAAGTCACCGAGAAGAAGCCAATTTTCGTTGGCTGGGACGTTTAATGAGAAAAGCCAATTAGTGTAATTGATTTGCGATTATCCTTGACATGGGGCATAAATATTCACAAGAGTCCAAGATTGTGATGATTGTGTGGACTGAAATTTAATCACAAGAGCAAAGTCTTCAGAGGTAATGACCGAACCAGTGAATACCGAACTGTTCCAGATAGTAACAATTCCACCCAAGGCCCCATTCGATGGAACAAAAGCAAATTGGTCAAAATGACGGGGACAACAAGATTTGATAAAAGCATGATTGATCATAGGCTTCTTAGTTTCTTGCAAACATAAAACCAAACATCCACTAGCGTTGATAGCATTAGAGAGAGCTAATTGTTTATCACCAGAGTTTAACCCACGAATGTTCCAACAAAGCACATTCCAATTAACCAAAAGAACCATTTAAGCTAGTAAACCCGGAGATTAAGCCGAGGATGAAGGACCCGCCTCCTTGGACTCCAAGAGGGCAGCTTCGATGAGTTCTTCAGCCGGGATGGCGCATTTGAGGACGCCCACCTGTTGGATTACCTAAATGGGAGTGGGAGGTGGTATCTCCTGAGCGTCAACGTCCTGCTCCGTGATGACCACCGAGGAAGGAGCAGCAGGCATGTGGCCCGGCTTGACCTTGGACAGTTTCTTCTCAGTATCAGAAAGTGCATGGACCCGAAATCCATCATATTTATTCGATCTAGCACTGCGATCCTGCACTTTTCCATGATGCGAGGGGGCGCTGACCTCAGTCAGAAGCCCATCAGAAGGAGGCAGAGCCAGAGAGATGGTGTTGTCCTGACGTAGAGCCAAATCATCAGCAGGGACGGACCAAGAATGAACCACAGAGAGGCAGTCCTCATTGTTCCTAGTGATATGGTGCCTAGCAGAAATCACAAGTGAATCATTGCTGTGATGAACCTCAACATGCACCTTCAGACAATCCCTGAAACCCAGCCCTGTGCTCCAAGGGCCAAATGTAGCCATAACCGGGTTGATAGCCTGAAGAAGGAAGTCATTGATTTGCCTCGCCGGCCTAGAGCAGTGAAAAAGCATTGTGGCCACCAGATTTCCATGGTCCGACATGGACAGGTGTAGACCAGAGTTGTTCAGGGAAAGATTAATGCTGAGGGTGTCTCTCGGCTGATGCAGAGGAACCATGGAGGTGCTAGCCGAGCTCTCAAAGTTCTTTCTCCAAAGATTATTGAGGATGTTGACAGGCACAAGAACCAGGCCATCAGAATTAACCGAAGAATCAGAGCTGCTGCTCCAAGAGATGGAGTCATTCCATGCCATTGCAGGGCTGTCAAGAAGATTATTTTCGGGGACAATCCCATCAGCAACCTGTAAACCCTCAGCAGCCAACCAGGCTTGAAAATTATACACAGCAGGAGGAGGAGGGGCTGGCCAGGCACCCCAAACAGCCTGAAACTAAACTTGCTGATCAACTACCACATCGTCATTAGCCTAATTTGCCTGGTGCATAGCATGATCAGCAGCCACATTCTGAGCCATCCAGTTGTGTAGTTGGGCTTGATAGATCCGTTCAGCAGTCAGACCCTCACCAAAGAGGGGGTGAGGGACACCATCATCAGGAGGAGGATCCTTGCCAGCAGGTGGAACCTCAGGTAAATGTGCATTCCGGTCACTACTGCGCAACATAGTTACACCAACAGTCCAACAGCAACGAGCACCACCAATTTGCCTCATAATGATACTCTTAGGTACTAAGAGGAGATGAATTACCATGGTCTTCATGTGGGGACCCCGACTCATAAGTCGAGATCACCGAATGCACGTGTACAGTGATCCCAGAGATCAATGCTCACTGAACACACAAAAGCTGGATAACAAGAGTCTTACATCCATACATACCGTTTTACACAAGTAGGACCATTATGGTCAAGTCTTGAGTGTATCATTGAAGCGGAAATCTTCAATAACAACTTGGACCCATGCCATCTGCCTTAACCCTACAGGCATTCTGACTGGGAAGCGTCCTAGCTCGCATGTTCGTCACCAAGGTACTCTTCATTATATCCTGTTCTTTCATGCCCGCCAATAAAATAACCAGTGGCAAGCCAATGAGTACTTTGAATGTACTATAAGCAACCCATGTTTTGGTTCAAGATACAACAATGCATGATATAGGTAAATTTTTGCAGAAAGCTAGTTTTGAGTGCAATGACATGTTCAACAACTTGTAAGACATGCATCAGGAGAATTCAAGTAACCATGAGGACCGATTACATATATCAACATAAATAGAGTGGGCACCAACCCAACTCAATCATGTTAAGTCCTTTGACTTGACCCAAGTAGATCTTCCCACTTATCCAAACACACACACTGGTTTGTAAACATGTGGACGTAGCCCAAGAGCGGTTACCCAATTGTCCTTGACCGTGGACACGGCTATTCGAATAGTTTGACACTCTGCAGAGGTTGCACACTTTACCCACAAGATCCGGGGAACTTCCGTGTCATCCACGACCCGCGGTACCTCAAGTACGCGGGGTAAGCACCCGATCATTATCTTTCCCTAGACGACACTAACAAGGAGTCCACTCGTTGTTCCGTATCCTCACGATGTACATCATACGAGACTCGCTCAAGATCGTAACATCCGAGAGGGGACACAACGGTGTATCCGGTGCCACTGTAAAAACAGTCATGGCCGCCCTACCTGGCACGACCCTGTCCCGAGAGAGAGCACCAACTCTCCCCCGTCACTAGTAATGCGGGCTCCAAGCTAGTATCGGCCTAGGTAATCAATAATGCCCTTTCCCATATAAGGGTAGAGTGGTTGCGCATGTAAGGTTGGAATAACGGTCGCAACTTAAACCAATCCGTTTTGAAAACAACACACACACTTGCCTCGGTACACCACTTCGTCATCAAGTGGCTACCCAACTCATCATCTCCCTCGGGCATAAGTGGCACCCGACGGGGTTTTCAAAGGTCCTTTGAAAATACTTTGTTTCCATCAGTATGCATATTCCCGTCCCTTTTTGCGTAGCACTACTTTAGCATCCTATCTACTACCACCGACATAACCCTCATAGAAAGGTAGGGTCATGCAGCATGCAAGTGTCAACGAGAAAAGCAACGGAGGCAAACCACCTTAAGTGGTCACCATTTTATCATGACTTCGATGCCATATGACATGCAAAAAGGGGTTTCTTAGACATGGTCAAAGGGCTGCTTGCCTGGCTCAACAAAGTCTCCTGAGTCTTCAAAGTCTTCTGGTCCAACTCCTTCGTCAGCAACGCAATCTATCGTCGCAAAATAATAACGAGAAAAATAAGGCGATAGTAAAACAGAAAAACCAAAGTGCTCAGAAAAATGTCAACTCATTTTTGTTAAATACTAGGGTGAAAACTAAGAAGGGGAAAATTTCTAGTTTTGGATTTGGAGTACCAGAATAGGAGAAATGGATTCACAAAGGTATATTTAAATGCTTAAAATCACATTTAAATATTTACAGTGAAGAAAAGGTTGTAGGATTTGAATGAAAGTTGCACCATCAAATAGGTGGGATTTTTCAAGAATTCAGGAACTGGAATTATTTCATTTGGATAAATATTTTATCCTGTGGAATTTTTATAAAACAAACAGAAAAGAAAAAGGAGAAGCAACACTGTGCAACTGGGCCAGAAGGACCACAGTGCAGCAGGCCCAGATGGGTTTCAGCCCACGCGAGGCTGCCACGTCAAAGACGTAAAGGCAAAATACACCTTCAAATTGACGCAGAACTGCACGCTGCAGCGTGCTTTTTAAACTCGACGGTGGGTCCCACCTGCCGTATGTGAGGTCGACGGACAGGCCCACGGCCGTTGTCGTCTACCTCTGTACAGAGGCGACGGCGAGCTCGCCGGCGGCGATACATGGCACAGGAGGATGCGTGGGTGGTACCGTTGTGATCAGGGAGGATCCGCCGTTCGGATGGAGGTGGAGTTGGCCGCCGGGGTGGCCTGGTTCGCCGGCGACGAGGTCTTGCGGCGGAGGGGCTTCGGGCGTTGATGGTTCCGGTCGTTTCCGGCAGCTAAAGAGAGGGGAAACAAGGGGGAAAGGATCAGAGGGCTGCAGGGGTTCCAGATCGAGGCAGAGGAGGAGCGGGGGAGGCCTATACCTCGTGAACTCTGGCGAGCCGAAGCGGCGGAGCTCGAGCTCGATCTCGAGTGGCTCTGGAGAGGAACTGGGGGTGCAGGGGGAGGGTTTGGTGGTGCAGAGAGCAAGTGGTGAGGAGAGGAGGGCTCGGGGAGGCCTTTAAATAGGCGAACGGTGAGGTCCCGTAACCCGTGCGCCGGTGGGCTCCTGCTCGTCGCTGCAGGGCTCGGGGGAAGAGGGAGTAGTGTCTGGGGTGTTCCTGGATGTCGACTACGTCGGGAGAGATAGAGAGAGGGAGTGGGGAGAGGTCGAGGCGCTGCGTGAGCCGCACCATTGGCGCGCCGGGCGGCCTCTGTTTGCTAGCGCGGAGGCGCGGGGAGGAGGAGAGAGGAGGGGGCCGACCGCGTAGCGTGTTGCGGACGCCGAGGCGCATCGGCAGGCGCGCGGGGGAGGCCCGAGGTGGCCGGAGGCGGTTGGATGAGGGAGGCTACAGTGCGGGAGCGCACTGTAGTGCGCTCCAGAGCGTGTCTTTGGCTGCCATGGCATTGTTTAAGGGGCAGGGGGCGTGCCCACTCATGTCTGGTAGTGCTAGGGGGAAGTAAACAAGTGGGTAGGGCATTGGATGCCCTGGAGATCCACTGGAGTGAGGAGGGAGGTGAGAAAGAGAGGGAAAGGGGCTGTCCAGAGGGGTAAATGAGGTGGTTTCACCCCTCAATCATTGAGCTGAGGTGCAGCCATTGTTACTGGAGGTAGAGGGGGACTTGGAGGAGCTGTGGTGAAAAGGGGAGGCCATGGAGAAGGGTGGAAGAGGTCAAAGTAGTTGTTTTAGTAAAATGGCAGAAGGTGTTGGTTGCTGGTTTGGGCAAGAAGATGAACTCCTCTTGTCATAAGGCTTGACAGGGTCAAATGGCATGAGAAATTAAGGGGTTTCACCAATATTGAGTTCATTTGGGCAAAGTTGCCAATGCAACTTTTCTAAACCCTAGAAATCAACAGAAATGGACTTGTGTAGATCTAGTTGAGCAAATCACTTCTCCTTGATGCACTACTTGGTGTAGTGGCCTCATTTGGTCATGTGAACATGCTCACAAAAGTTGGGGTCAAGGAAAGAAAGTTGGTAGTACAAACTTGTTAAAATTTGATTCTGGTCATAGAGGGTTTTGGGGCATTTTGGTGAACCAAAATGACCTTGATTGATATGAGGCTTTGCAAGGTGATCACAATATTCATTTGTGACTTGATGGATTTTCCTTGGATTTTTATGAAAATATTTCCTGTAGAAATATTTCAAATCTTTGAAATGGGCAGAAATGGTTTTGAGGGGGTTTCATGGGGTTATACTATTCTCCACGACATGAGGCTTGGCAAGATCATCAAACATGTCATATGTGACATGATAGAATTTTCTTGGAATTTTTGGGGAATATTTCCTTTGTAAATATTTCAAAAGCTTGAAATATCCAGAAAGGGTTCTTGAGGGATTTGACCAATATTTTGAACATGACCATGTGTTGAAACTCTTATATATGGGAAATATATGCCCACTGAGTTTTCCTAATTTTTGACAAATATTTTTGAAATAATAAAAATATTTTTTTCCTATTAAAGACCATTTCTGGCCTTAAGAAAAAGGTTTTAAATAAAATAGGAAAATAACTTTTAAAATTATATTTTTGTGGTTTCTGGGTATCCTATATCTAATAGGTTTCAAATATACCTTTTGAGAGATTTTTCACACCTCAAATCAAGTACTTGCAGTGCAAATCTCAATTCGGGTTTTTGGAAAACTAATTTTAGAAAATACTGTTTTGCCAAATTATTTTTGTAAGAAAATACTATATTGCACTATACACATGGCATGATCATTGGGCAGAAGTTTGGGGCAAGGAGATGAGGTATAGAAGGTGGAGTTGTGTTGACTTAAAGAGCACTTGAAAAACACAGGGAGAAAACCAACTCTAAATAAAAGACAAATAATGCAAAAGTTTTTGTCAAACCACATTTTATCATGATTTATCAGCTTAAGTGTTGTGCCACAAAAATCAGGGTGTGACACTTCAGCAGAATAAAGCTCCTATCACCCGTAGGGTTATGCCATTCAATCAGAGTACCAAAACTATCCACTGACTTATGAAAATAATGTTGCGTTTGGTAGTCATAAGGGAAACCGACATACAAAATCCAACTCTCCGGGCCAAAAGAGGTGAGCCTCATATTAAGTGCAGCATCACGAGGTACGAAAGAGATAACCGTATGTTCATCAGCTTGTAGCTCATCAAGTTCAAAAGTAGTCCCCACAACAGAGTCGCGAACTAGAGAATCATCAAATCCAAAAATACCAATCCCTAAAGGGTGATCCTCAACTTCAGTAGGGAAGTAATGGGACTCATGAAGCAAACCTTGGATTGTATCTCTGAGGGCTTCTTTCTGATGCTGCGGGATGAACATGTTGGCCTCAGCAATGGCCAAGAAATCATGCCGCAAAGGAGGCACCGCACTGACCACCATATCAGATCGCACCTTTCGTTCGGTCGGGCCGAGCTCCACCGTCATGCCCTGCGGGAGGTAGGGGACGAAGTTGATGGGGAAGTTCACCATCGTTGGTGGAGGAGAGCGGAGCAGAGCATGCACAGGAGGAGGCACGCCAGGCGAGGTGGAATGCATATCGGCAGGGGGTATGGATGGCTTGGGGAGCCAAATTTCATTGTTGGAGCGCGCCCTTGCTACAGGATGATGCCACGTGTCCCAGCCAACCACAAAGATTGCAATGGACGGTCAAGGATTGCTTGGGTCGAACGTTGGGGCACAAAGTAGGTGACTGCGTTAAATGCATGCGAGAGGAAAGAATCCGTGCAGACCCTGATTTGACTAGACCAAAATCAATTAGCCTCTCGTTTCCCAAGTTGGCCATGGCAGAGCTACTAGTAGATGGTAAGCAGGGTAATGATTCCATCTCTAAAATAGGATAAATAGGATTCTTGCCTTTCAAAGAATGATCGGTATGATTTGTTACCCCAGAAATAGGAGGAACTACATCTTGAGCAGGCTTGGGCTTCCAAAAATAATGTTTAGCTTTAGGATCCAGCAAAAGCGCCAGGTGGCCTGTAAAGAAGCAAGAGTCACATTTGAGATAGGCCAGGCATTGGAAAAAAAGATGAGCAGGGGAACCACAAGTATTACATACTCGTGGGCTCATATGCAGCCCAGGGCCCAACACCTTAGTGGGCTGACCATTATTCACCTGACTAACAGGCGGGGGACAGCAGCATATGTCATTAAGACAGGCCGAGCAGATTTTGTCGGGGCAAACAGAAGCTAGGTGGCCAAGCGATTTGCAATGAGAGCACAAATTGAGCCTCCCATAAATGTAATCCGATGGAGGGACCGATGTCAGAGACCAGATAGATGCAATACGTGTATCAGAATAGCCAAAGTAACGTTGATCCAGAATATGAAACAACATAAAATTCGGAATGTTGCTCCAAGCATTCTCCTTAAACCGACAGCCTTCAAATATGTAATTAATATCATTAACCCCGTAATAATGGACGGTTGGAAGCTTCCAAAGATGATGCCAGAGGTCATGGAAGGTGGGTTAATGCCTGCAATTATAGGATGACTGGCTGTCGGGCCCGACACTGTCGGATCCGACAACTGATATGCCGGCGACGAGCCTTCCGGCGACTGATCATGGTCGGACTCCCTTTCCTCCGAATAAGAGAAACTAAACTTTGATAAAACCTGTTGGGATGAGCTCAAACTGTTGTCATGCTGCCTTGAGAATTTATATTTTGACTTGATGTCAACAGAAGAACGTGCAGCCACCTAAGGAATATGAGAATCAAGGTGCCAAGATGAATCCGTAGATAAAACACCAATGTAGCTCTGGCGGAATAGACTAAAGTGACAAACAAAATCTGGCCAAACTCGATCCTTGAGACCATAGGTGAAGTGACCAACTTTATTGGATGCCACTGAAAAACGAAATCTTCGTCCAGAGATATGTGTCACATTAAGACCAGATGGTAGACCCCCAATGCATCATTGTAGGGCAATGGCAACCGAATCTTCATTGTGAGGGAAGCTTGCCGAAGAGATATGCACCACCAAGAAGAACTTTTTGTTCGAACCAGAGGGGGAGAAGTGAACGGTAGATCCAAAGCGATGACGCACCTGAGCCGCGACCGCAAGGCCGGGGGAGAAATCCCAATGCAGAAGGCCTTCCATGATCGGCAAAATTCGCCATGGTTGGATGGTGTGTGGTGTGGGCAGGTGGGAGGGAGGAGAGGAGAGGAGAGCCATGGTTGGATGATGTCAGGATGTTATGTCTACTGTTACTATTTTGACTGACTTTGTTATACTTGAGATGCCCGAGGACGACAACATATTGATTATCCTTGGTAGACCCTTCTTGAATACTACAGGGGCTGTTATTGGTTGCAATAAAACCAAGGTCACTTTTCACATCAATGGTAATGAGCATACGGTGCACTTTCCGAAGAAACAATTCGAAGCGAATGGTATTAATGTTATTGAAAAATCTCCGACAATCACTATTGGAAGTTTTGAAATACCTTTACCTACTGTCAAAAAGAAATATGAAATGCTTATTGTTGGGGATATTCACATCCCCGTTGAGGTAACTTAGTGATTTACGAAAGTTCTTCAATTCATGCTAATCGAAAGTGGTTGTTAATAAGACCTGATCAACCTTATTAATGGATCATTTTGAGAGGTATGGAGTTGATGAATTTAGTAACCACTACCTGCTGTCCCTACCTTTTGTTTTTTGTTTTTATTAGTTAAATAAAATAAAATGCCATGTTTTGTCTGTTTTCTGAATTTTGCGTGCAATAAAAAATGACCTAAAAATAAAAGTTCTTAGAATGCTCAGAAAATTTAATACGTTTTTTTTCTGGATATTTAAGAATTTCTGGTGCAAATAATATCAGAGGGAGGTGCACCAGGTGGGCACAACCCACCTGGGCGCGCCAGGACCCCCAGGCCTTGGTGGGTTGTGGTCCCCACGTGGGCCCCCTTGATGTCTCTTGAAGCTACACGGTATTTCCCAAAGAGGAAGGGATGATGTAGCATAGCGGCGGTAGGTATTTCCCTCAGATGAAACCAAGGTTATCGAACCAGTAGGAGAACCAAGCAACACAACGTAAACATCCCCTGCACATAGATAACAAATCCTCGCAACCCGACGTGTTAAAGGGGTTTTAAAACAAAAAATAAAACAAGCAAAGACTCATATCATACAAGACGCTCCAAGCAAAACACATAGTATGTGACAAATAAAAATATAGCTTCGAGTAAAATACCGATGGGTGTTAGAAGAAAGAGGAGATGCCACTCGGGGGCATCCCCAAGCTTAGTTGGTTGCTCATTTTTGGATAATAGCTTGGGATGCCCGGGCATCCCCAAGCTTAGGCTCTTCTACTAGTTGTTCCTTCAATCACACAAAACTCAACAAAACATGAAAACATGAAAACTTCAATCACACGAAACTCAACAAAACCTTCGTGAGATCCGTTAGTAAAAGAAAGCAAAGCACTACTATAAGTACTGTACCAAACCAATTCATATTTTGTTTTTGCATTATATCTACTGTATTCCAACTTTTCTATGGCCGAAACTCATCAAAGAAAACTATAGAGCCATCAAAATAAGCACACAATGCAAAGAAAACAGAATATGTCAAAACAGAATAGTTTGTAGTAATCTGACTATTTTGAAAACTTCTGGAACTCCAAAAATTCTAAAAAACTAGGAATACCTATGTAATTTGTATATTAATATTCTGCAAAAAGAATCGGCATTTTATCACGCTCTGGTAAAAAATAAGATTTGTTTTCGTAAGAGAAAAAGTTTCTGTTTTTTCAGCAAGATCAAACAACTATCACCCAAGAAGATCCTATCGGTTCTACTTGGCACAAACACTAATTAAAACACAAAAAACACAATCATAACAGTAGCATAATTGTGCTAACACTCAA
Organism: Aegilops bicornis; assembly: GCA_021605145.1. Lineage (NCBI taxonomy): Eukaryota > Viridiplantae > Streptophyta > Magnoliopsida > Poales > Poaceae > Aegilops > Aegilops bicornis. Next base: position 182,195,072 of record CM038670.1, on the reverse strand, counting down.
GAACAGAAAGAAAAAAGAAAAAATAAATTGTATTCATTGATTTTCCTCCCAACAAGCGCTATAGTTTTACGCCCTTAGCTAGGCATAAAGCAAGGATCTAAGTTTTGTCATCTTTGGTTCGAGATCCATAAGATGCCCTCATGATTGATTCATATGGTGGCCTAATTCTTGTTCTAGGAAAGTGTTCGATACCCTTCTCAAAGGAAATTTGAACTTAATATTGCCTTCTTTCATATCAATCACGGCACCGATAGTGCATAGAAACGGTCTACCAAGAATTATTGGACAAGACGGATTGCAATCAATATCAAGAACAATAAAATATATGGGCACATATTTCCTATTGCAAGAATAAGAACATCATTAATTCTTCCCATAGGCTTTTTAATAGTAGAATCCGCCAAGTGCAAATTTAAAGAGCATTCTTCAAGATCGATAAGACCAAGCACATCACATAAAGATATTGGAATTGTACAAACACTAGCACCCAAGTCACACAAAGCAAAACATTCATAATTTTTAATCCTGACTTTGATAGTAGGTTCCCACTCGTCATGCAATTTTCTAGGAATTGATACTTCTAATTTCAATTTTTCTTCAAAAGATTTCATCATAGCATCAACAATATGTTTAGTAAAAGCTTTATTTTGTTCATAAGCATGGGGTGAATTTATCATGGATTGCAACAAAGAAATACAATCAATCAAAGAGCAACTATCATAATTAAAGTCTTTGTAATCCAAAAGAGTGGGCACATCACTATCTAAAGCTTTGACATCTTCAAACCCACTTTCATCAATTTTCTCAACAAGATTTTCACCCTCCGAAATATTGGGACGCCGTCTACCTAAAGTTGACTCTTCTCCAGTCCCCTTTTCATCAATCTTAACTTTACTAAACAAGGAATCAATAGAAGAAACACCAATCATTTTAAGATCTTCATCACTTTTGTCCTCTAACGAGATTGGTTTAGCGGCCATTTGATTTACTAAGGTAGCTTGTGCATCAGATATTTTTCCTGGCAAAATTTCAGCAAAAGCATACTTAGATTGGAGATTGCAAACTTCTCTACTAATATCATCAAGTTCTTTTATAATAGCATCTAGCACAACAGAGTGCTCCTTAAGTTCTTCAGTAAAATACTTATTATGCTCAAATTGTGTAGTCATATATTCCTTAGTACTTTTCTCAATTTCAAGCAAAATATTTGGGTAAGGAACACCATAATATTTTCTTTGAGGCATCATGACTACGCAAACAAGAACGCACACAAAAACAGATCCGGGAAGAAAACGGCGAACGGAAAAATAGGGCGAATAAAATGGCAAATTTTTGTGAAGTGGGGGAGAGGAAAACGAGAGGCAAATGGCAAGTAATGTAAATTGCGAGGAGATGAGATTTGTGATTAGGAACCTGGTATATGTTGAAGATCCTCCCCGGCAACGGTGCCAAAAATTGGCACGTGGCTGGGAGACTATCTTGACTTGATCCTCCCCGGCAACGGCACCAGAAATTCCTTTTGATGTCACTTGAAGCTACGTCGGTATTTCCCCAAAGAGGAAGGGATGATGCAGCACAGCGGCGGTAGGTATTTCCCTCAGATATGAAACCATGGTTATCGAACCAGTTGGAGATCCAAGCAACACAACGTAAACAGCCCCTGCACACAGATAACAAATCCTCGCAATCCGACGTGTTAAAGGGGTTGTCAATCCCTTCCGGGGTACGGCGCCTCAAGATAGGCAAACAGACATGAGATAAATTTGTAGTAGATTGATAGATCAAACGCCAACTAAAATAAATAGAAATAAAAACGCAGCAAGGTATTTTTGTATTTTTGGTTTAATAGATCTAAAAATAAATGCAAGGAAAAAGTAGAGTGCAAAAGCAAATATATGAGAAAGAGACCCGGGGGCCGTAGGTTTCACTAGTGGCTTCTCTCGAGAAAAATAGCAAACAGTGGGTGAACAAATTACTGTTGGGCAATTGATAGAACTTCGAATACTCATGACGATATCCAGGCAATAATCATCATATAGGCATCACATCCAAGATTAGTAGACCGACTCCTGCCTGCATCTACTACTATTACTCCACACATCGACCGCTATCCAACATGCATCTAGTGTATTAAGTTCATGGAAAAATGGAGTAATGCAATAAGAACGATGACATGTGTAGACAAGATCTATCTATGTACAAATAGACCCCATCATTTTATCCTTAGTAGCAACGATACATACGTGTCGGTTCCCCTTACATCCTTTGGGATCAAGCACCGTAAGATCGAACCCACTACAAAGCACCTCTTCCCATTGCAAGATAAATAGATCAAGTTGGCCAAACAAAACCCAAATATCGGTGAAGAAATACGAGGCTATGAGCAATCATGCATATAAGAGATCAAAGAAACTCAAATAACTTTCATGGATATAAAAGATAGATCTGATCATAAACTCAAAGTTCATCGATCCCAACAAACACACCGCAAAAGAGTTACATCATATGGATCTCCAAGAGACCATTGTATTGAGAATTCAGAAAGAGAGAGAGATGAAGCCATCTAGCTACTAACTATGGACCCGAAGGTCTACAAAGAACTACTCATGCATCATCGGAGAGGCACCAATGGAGGTGGTGAACCCCATCCGAGATGGTGTCTAGATTGGATCTGGTTGTTTTGGACTCTGTGGCGGCTGGATCAATATTTCGTATACTCCCCTAGGGTTTTGGGAATATTGGGGTATTTATAGAGCAAAGAGGCGGTTCGGGGGGCACCTGAGGTGGGCACAACCCACAAGGGCGTGCCTGGGCCTCCCGACGCGCCCTGGTGAGTTGTGCTATCCTCGGAGCATCCCCCAGGTGCAGCGAGGGCCCAATATGTTCCTTCTAGGCCAAAAAATCTCCGTGGAGTTTCTTTGCGTTTGGACTCCGTCTGATATTGATTTCCTGCGATGTAAAAAACATGCAGAAAACAGCAATTGGCACTCAGCACTATGTCAATAGGTTAGTACCAAAAAATGATATAAAATTACTATAAAATGATTATAAAGCATCCAAGATTGATAATATAATAGCATGGAAAAATAAGAAAATTATAGATACGTTGGAGACATATCACCCCTCACTTATCCCTTCACACCACATCATCACTTACCTCCAGAAAAAATTCTCCGTTGCTCTCTCTCCCGTGTTCTTGCTCTCAAACCCGTGGATTTCGATCTCTTTGCTCGAAGCTCCATTTCCGAAACTGTTTCGGGGGATTGTTGCTTGGTATGTGACTCCATCGTTTGTCCAATTAGTTGTTGTTTTAGTGGTTTATATTTTGAATAATTAGCTACTCCTGGTGCTACTGTAGATGAGCTTGCATGTGAATTCTTAGAGTTCTAAGTAGTTTGAATGCTTGCTATGGCCTCTATGTATCCCTATGAGTAGTTGCTATCAATTAATAAAGTTTTGTTGACAAATTTATTGTCACCCAAAAGTTTTCAGAAAATTGCACGCGAACATGATGAACCCATTTGCAAGGAGTTCTTCGAGGAGGAGATCCTCGGGGGCATCTTCTAGTGACAGCTCTGCTTGCAAGTATTATGTTGAATCGAGTGAAAGTTCCGTTCAAGATGCATCTACCAAAACATGCTTATGGCCTTGCAATGATTATATGGTGCGTGTGGGCATTAAGGAGGAATTTGAGCAATATGTTCACAATGTCGGTCTTGGTATCTACATTGCAGATAAGTGCGAACAACACCACACTCTCACTGAATCATTTGTCAAAGGACTTAAATTCCATCCTCGAGAGGCTAGGGTGTCATTTAAACTTTATGAAGATTCATTTACCATTTCACTAGAGAGTTTTGCTCACCACGGCAAACTGTCATTCTGGGGTTCGCTTGACGAACCGCCAAGAACCGAGTATCAATCATTCTTGACTAGTCTTTGCTATGGTGAGACGAGGGGAGTGACACAAGGTAGAATAAAGAGCATTCATTTTCCCGCAATTCAGTACTTTGCATTATTTAACGGGAAATGTATAGTAGGCAAGCAATACTGTAGTACACTTTGTGCTCCAGACTTGAGCCTCATACGCACCGCTCTCACCGGTGAAAGGAGTTATAACCTTGGAGCAATTGTTGCACGCAGACTTCAGCATAACGCTAACAGTGGCTATTTCTATGGTGGAATATATGTCACACGTTTAGCACGAGGGCTGGGTGTTTCACCTTTTCCTTTTGACTCTATCCTACCCACACATTATTTAGACTTTGATGTTTTGAAAAGTCATAAGATCCTCACAGGGAAAGTCCATAATTGCACTTACAATATGTTGTTTAACCAAAAATCTATTGTGCACACATATTTGCCTGCGCCTGCTCTTTTTGACTATCACAGCAAAGGAAGATACTTTGTTCTTGAGAGCGAGGCCCGAGCTCACAACGCAGCAATGGAGGCAGCACGGCAGTCCGAGGCATCCACACCGAGAGCCTCCGTGAGGTACCACGCGAACTACTATCCAGATTACTGACTGTTTACCAAGTTGGGCCAAAAGGCTAAGCTTGGGGGAGTACGTGTTCCTCACCGACATTACATTCATGTTCACACATTTCGTTCTAGTTGTCGGTGTTCACACTTTTTCATTGTATCATCCATGCTTAGATTTATTTTCTTGCTTTCTTCTTGTGTGTTTGAAAAACCTTAGAGAAACCAAAAAAAATAGTTGTAGTTAGTTTACCTTCTATGCATGCTTAGTTGTAATACTAAAGAGAAAACCCAAAAAGATTTCCTTGTTCTTCTTTTGCTTGTTGGGAGCTTTCCCGTGCAAATAGTTTTTCTCATTTTTGCTTTTCCCTTTTATTTGCTTGTTCAAGAAAACCAAAAACTCCAAAAATATTTCAATGAGTTTCTCTGAATTTCTTTTCTTTTTATTCGAGTCTTACCGAGGAGAAGACCACGATGAAAATGTTGAGTGGCTCTTATTTGAATAACTGTTGATCTAATAAAGATCCCATTTTACCTTGTCTTCTCTTGTTGAATAAAATGTTTGCAGATTCCAGCTTAGTCCACGGTACTCTTGCACCATTATTATTTTCACATCATTCGGTCGTGCAAGTGAAAGGCAATAATGACGATATTCGATGGACTCGCCGTGGCAGAGAGAAACGGGTTTGAACTCGACTTGTTCTGTTTGTGTAAATATGTTTAACCTAGTATCCATGATTCAGCCCATTATGATTAAACATGTTTGCAATGACAATTAGAGATTATGGTTTCTCATGCCATGCATAAGTAGCTGGGAGTGGATAATGATTTATCTTGGACATCAACATTGCGTTAAAATGATTGTGATGTAGTATGATGATATGGTATCCTCCTCTGAATGTTCGAGTGGCTTGACTTGGCACATGTTCATGCATGTATTTGAATCAAAACCAACATAGCCTCTATGATATTTATGTTCATGGTGTCCATATCCTACTCATGCTAGTGTCCAATGTTACTTATGCCTAATGCATGTTTGTGACCGTTGTTGCTCTCCAGCTGTCCGCTTCTCAATCTAACTGCTAGCCTTCGCCTGTACTAAGTGGGAATTCTGCTTGTACATCAAAAACCTTGAACCCAAAGTTATTCCCGATGAGTCCACCATACCTACCTATATACGGTATTACCCTCCTGTCCTAAGTAAATTTGCATGTGCCACCTCTAAAAACTTCTAATAAATATCCCTTTTGTGTGCCTGGATCATTCATGGAATGGTAGGAGGTGGTCGGTATCTTCCATGCTAAGCGGGTTATTCTCAGGTCGAGTGTTTATTCACTCGCCATTGCATAAGAAAAGGGCGGTAATAGGGATGCCCAGTCCTAAACTGCAAACAAAAGAAAGCTTACAAATAAACAAACAAAAACTCTCAATGGAGTCAAAACCTTTACTTCTATCGCTTGGGAACTGCCACTAGCGTGCTTAGCATGGAAGATATTGATAACTGATGGTCGTGAAGTAAATGAGAAGGGTGCATGTCTCAAAATATCATTTACCTCTGTTTTAAAAAACTTGAGCTCTGGCACCTCTGCAAATCACTGCTTCCCTCTGCGTACGGACTATCTATTTACTTTTATGTTGTGTCATCATCTTCTAAAATACACGCCAGAACCTAAGAGCACTGCTGTCATGCTTATGCATTGTGTGTAGCTAATGTTGGGTGCATCATGACTGGATCTTTTCTACCATGAATTACAATGTTTAGTCGCTGCTTGAACTTTGGAGGTGCTCTGCATTTATGTTTTGCGGTCTCAGAAAGGGCTAGCGAGATACCACTATTGTCATATTATATCATGGTTGTTTTGACAACGTGTTGTTGTTTGAGATATCTTATTATTGCTCGCTAGCTGATTATGTCACTGATATGAGTTAATATAATATTTAAGAGTTATTATCGGCATGGTTAGTTATAATGTTGGCTGAAAACCTGGGAGCTGTTTAAGCTTATTTATGCAAACAAGAGCAAAAGAGTTCGTAAAAGTTTTTCTTTTTCACTTTCAGTTTATCAACTGAATTGCTTGAGGACAAGCAAAGGAGTCGATACGTCTCCAACGTATCTACTTTTCCTAACGCTTTTCCTCTTGTTTTGGACTCTAATTTGCATGATTTGAATGAAACTAACCCCGGACTGACGCTGTTTTCAGCAGAACTACCATGTGTTGTTTTTGTGCAGAAATAAAAGTTCTCGGAATGGAACGAAACTTTGCGAGGAATGTTTATTCAATAAACAAGAATTTCTGGAGCCAAGACCCACCAGAGGGGGCACCTGGGTGGGCACAACCCACACTACAAAAAAAATACACTTCCGTGATGATACGTGTTTGTCACAGTAGGTCGCGTTTTTTGTCATGCATGTACATCCATGACAAATTTATGACAGAATCAAGATAGTCATACCTGTGCTGTCGTACAAATGTTCCATGACATTACCAAAATTATCATCACAGAAGTGTCCACTTCCCTGACGATAAATCGCGCGTCACAGAAGTGCTTTTGTCAAGGGTGACCAACACGTGGTATCCACCGCAACGGAACGCCGTTAAGCTATCGGGTCGGATTTTGGATCCGATAACCCGTTAACGGTCACGACCAATGCCGATTTTCCATGTGTAAAATTCTCATTGGCTGACGGATCCACGCGTCAGCTCCGCGTTGGCATAGGTGTCACTCATCCAACGGTCGAGATGGGCCTATGATATGTTGACACGTGGACCGGCCCAACAGTGGCCCACAAAGTTTAAATGGGAAAAACAGAGCAGCGCCCATACAAATACGCGCCGCATGATCTACCTCAGTGGAGCCCCGATACTGGTTGTCAAAACCAATCACCTTCGACCATCAGGATTACTCCGGAAGTATCCGGAACGCAGGATGGACTGCCTTAATATTGAATCCCATAATCGACGGACTCCAATTTACACAAGTCCTAATGGACGGCGGAAGTGATCTAAACCTGCTATATCAGGACACAATCCGCAGAATGGGGATACACCCCACCAAAATTCGCCACAACAGCACTTCCTTTCAAGGGGTAATGCCAGGCCCATATGCCCATTGTACGGGCTCTGTACGGCTAAAAGTTGTGTTCGGCTCATCCGACAACTTCCGTTGCGAAAAGTTAGTCTTCCACATCGCTCCATTTAATAGTAGCTATCAAGCACTATTGGAACACGAAGCTTTCACCCGCTTTAACGCAATACCGCACTATGCATCTCTTACACTTAAAATGCCCGGTCCACGCGACATCATCTCATTAAAGGGAAACTTCGAGTGTTCCTCGAGCAAGGACGAATGTGAGACTGCTTTGACAGCCGCACAATAATCCAGCTTCGCTGATCAAAGCACCTAAACATGTCATTTAGACCCCGGACGCGGTTAGACGAGTCCGGCGTAAATATACAAGGGGCTTACCAGCCTCATACCCCCTTACAAGGGGCTTCACGCATGTACAACACGAGATATTAAAGCTCAATTTTGTTCATTTTTTGAATCATACTTTGTTTATTACACCTTCCGTATGATCTTTTTTAAGTTCCTCTCTTTTACAGATGAATGCCGTGCTATACCCGTCCAGGATACGGCACAACGGAGACACATGCGCAGACATGCAGTACGGACCCGTTGCAAGGATTCTCTTCAGATTAAGACCCTACGTAAACCTTTCTTACTGTCTCTTGTTGATACACATCCCCCGGTTTCTTGCTATAACCGAGGAGGAGGCTGCCGTTTTGGCATCGGCCGCGTCGAAATTTCTTGCGCGTACGGACACCGTGGGCTTGTTACCAAAGGCGCTGTTCGCCCGTTTTCATAAATACCGAATACCTTAGGGAGTGTTCGGCGTCTCGAGATTAGGCCTTATATGCATCAGCTACGAATCATGTCTTTGGTCAAATGTTGGGTTTGCCCGGCTCCTGTGTTTTGCTGCCTTACGTTCCGTTCCATCGGCTAACGCGGCACCAGGAGAACTACTACGATTGTGCCCCGGTTCGGCCGGGTGAGCACCTCAGTAGAGAAAGCCGAAAACTGGCTGTCATGATATAGCGTGAGACTGGTCAACCACTCGATGACCCATCGGGATGTTTAGAATTCCTCCGCATTAACGAAGGACCATTTCCCGGTCAGGCACCTATGCGCCCCGAGCTTGGGAGAGCGCGGTGCCCCTAGGGGCTATATAGTAGCCCCACCATTGAACTCCTATGGCTAAGTGAAAGTGATAAAGCATTATAGTCCGGTTGCCTAGTTTGCTACGCTATCACCTCCTTTACGGGACCAAGACGTTCGATTAAGTGTGAAAATGCGCCCCTTTTTGCAAACACCTCCGCATTATGTGCGTGGGGGCTGAAGCCAAAGACTGCCATCTTTCAGGTTATATACACATACACATAAACGGCCGCACAGGAGGAATTTTACTACTTGAATGCACAAGTATCAAAAGCTCTTATATCCTATTGAAAAATTATTGCGTAAATCATACATGTCATTAGAACATAATATCCTTCGAGCACTGCGTCTCTATCAAACGAGCGCCCTGCAGGACTTCCTCAAAATAGTGCTCGACAGGTACTCGGCTTCCATCCGAATCTTGGGATGCAACGTCGGTGGCCTTCATCTCCGCCCAGTATGTCTTGACACGGGCAAGATCCATCCGCGCACCCTCTATGCATGCCGACCGCTTCATCGCTTTGATATGCGGCACCGCACCAAGGAACTGCTGCACCAAGCCAAAATAACTCTTCGGCTCCGGCCTTTTCGGCCACAAGTGAGTCACGGCATCCTTCATGGCAAGTCCGGACAACCTATTCAGCTCAGCCCATTCGGCTAACTGATCGGTTAATGGAAGCGGACGCTCCGGACTATGGAACTGCGACCAAGACAGCTCTTCCCTTATGTGACCCTTTTGGCCTCGGAAGTGCTTGACCGCGTCCACGGCACTCGCCGCTAAGTCCAGATAAGCATCCTCCACACCCCACAGCCGGTCCAACTGAGCATACTTCGGATCCATGAACTTCCTCCGCAGCAGAAAGGGCTTTCCAGCCGCGATATCCCCGGCTTGAAGTAGCTCCTCCTTTATAGCTCTCATCGCGGGCGGCATCCTTAACCCGGCGGTGGCCTTTTTCAGGTCTTCTTGCTCCGCTCGACGTTCTTTTTCAAGAACCTCGCAGCGGTCGGTAGCATTCTTCAATTTCACGGCCATGTCGGCCATTTCATCTTTACTTCGGCAGTGAGCAGCCTGTTCGGCTTTTAGCTCTTCGGCCGCCCTTAAAGCAGCCGCATCACTTTTTCTGGCTTGCTCCTTGGCTCGGGCGAGCTCCGCCCGAAGGTTCTCCACAGCAGCGGCACCATCTGCATTAAGCATACAAGTCGTAAGGCATGGGCGTCAAGCTCCCTTACCAGGTGTCCGCGGAGAAGTCGCATACCTTGTGACTCGTCAAGCCGCCTATTGACAAGCGCGATGTCCACATCCGCCTCGTCAAGTTGCCGCTTCAGTTCGGCAAATTCATCAGTCCGGCTGGCCACTGGACGCTTTGCCACCTACAAAAGAAAGGCAACATATTATAACTGAGACTATGATCCTCGGCGCGCTGTCACTTTTGACAACGTACCGAGTCTCACGGGCTACTATCTACACAGGGCGCATTCTATATGCAAAACTGTCAGAAGGTACATCATTTTCACGTACCTCAAACCCCGTCAGTAAACTTCTGACGGCTTCATGTAATCCGCTCTCAGCGGATGAAATCCTTTCAATCACCGTGCCTTTAACGCACGGTGATCTTCTGAGATAGACGCTCGCCCAAGCAGATCCTTCAGCTCCTCCGACCGTACACCAGTCGGCGCCGGACCCTCCGGCCCGGCCGGACTCGGGTCCGTGACGATACCTCAGGGTCATCCGCCTCGCATGACGGTGCAGCAGGTGGAGGCGTTTCGCTCCCCATCATCTCCGGATGAAGATCCCCCGAAGACGAGCTCTGCTGAGAAGGGCTGAGATCCGAACTACAAGGTAAAACCTCGGTTACCTTCAGAAATAAAAACAGGGATGTCCCTTATTGCAAAACTCCCCTTTCTACTTACGGCTCGCTGGAGGGCTGATTCCCTTGGGGAAATAGTGCGGCTGGGGCTCCTCCCGGCGCAGGACCCTCTGGTGAAGATTTCTTCCCCCGCTTCGAGACCTTGATCTCCGGATCTTCAGAAGCGGTCCTCTTCTCCCCTTGGATGGAGGGATTCTCAGTCCCTCCTTTCCTGATAGCCTCCTTCGTGGAGGCAGTAGCTCCCCTGTTCCCCCCTTCGCCTTCCTCCAAAGGTGCGGCCTGCAGCATCTTGGTCAGCATGGGATCCGGCGTGGTCTCAGGGAGGGGGGCCGGACACCTTATCAGTTTTGCTTTCGCTATCCACTCCTGTTTAAGAGACAGCTCCTTTAAGGGCAACTTTATGATAAATGTACGGATAGCGTGTCCAGGCACAGGACTACTTACTTGGGAATCCGGGCGATTACAGCTTAGACCTGCATCCTCGGTCAAGTCCGGACACACTCCTTGTGATCCGAAGAACAGTTTATACATCTCCATGGGCGTCGCGCCCATAAAGTGTTGGAGAGCTCGTGGTCCCTCCGGATTGAACTCCCACAGGCGGAGGGGGCGACGTTTGCAGGGTAGGAGGCGCCGAATCAGCATGACATGCGCCACTACGACCAGATTGATCTCTCTCTCTTGGAGGTCTCGAATACGGCCCTGCAGCAGAGGTACGTCCTTGGACGGCCCCCAGTCAAGCCCTTTGTTGACCCATGACGCCAACCGCTATGGAGGACCCGAACGGAAGGCAGGAGGCGCCACCCATTTGGTGCCCCTGGGAGCGGTGATGTAAAACCACTCTTGTTGCCATAGACCGAGCTCCTCTTGAAAAGAGCCCTCGGGCCATGGAGCGTCGGCATTCTTGCTTATAACAGCCCCTCCGCACTCTGCCTGCTGCCCCTTGATCATCTTCGGCTCCACTTTGAAGGTCTTGAGCCACAACCCGAAGTGAGGGGTAATGCGGAGGAAGGCTTCGCATACGACAATAAAGGATGAGATGTGGAGGATGGACTCCGGATCCAAGTCATGGAATTCCAGCCCATAATAAAACATGAGCCCCCTCACGAAGGAAGTGAGATACGAACACCACGCTCTCACCAGGCTCGGGAGTGGGAATAACCTACCCTTGGGCAGGCAGTCTATGCGAAATTTCGCCGGTTAGATACCTGGCGTCTCTCAGCTTTAGCACATCTTGATTCTCAGGATGAGGAAGGCATCCGCCCGGCCCGTGCAGTCGGAGCCGGACATCATCGAAGGTCCGAAGCGCTGAATCTGGAGCTTTGGGTGTTGGAACTCAAAGGCGGTAGTCGATTGAGATTGAAAGAAAGGAGCAGACCTTGGTCTCATTATAAAGAGGTTGAATACCAACAGCCCTCCCCGTGACCGTTCGGGACTCGCCTTCGATAGAGGAGGCGTACCAACGGGCACTATTGGGTTACCCACGCCCGTATTGATGAGAATCCCGAAATAAGGGGGCACGATCTCCGCTTTGATAAGACGTGCCAAGGAAATCGCCTCGCTAAATGCGCTAAGGTGGGACAGTAAAAAACGATTCGAATAAAGGCCTGGCCATGGTGTGATACGTCAGCAGATCTGTGTAAAAATTATTCTCTCTACGGTGGTATGTGGAACTTGTTTTGCAGAGCCGGACACTATCCTTGTGTTCAAAATCTTCTATGAAGTATTCGGAGGAGGAACCCGCCTTGCAATGCCGAAGACAATATGCGCGGGACTCGTCGTCATTGAAGCCTGGTTCAGGGGCTACTGAGGGAGTCCTGGACTAGGGGGTGTCTGGATAGCCGAACTATCATCTTTGGCCGGACTCCTGGACTATGAAGATACAAGATTGAAGACTTCGTCCCGTGTCCGGATGGGACTTTCCTTGGCGTGGAAGGCAAGCTTGGCGATACGTATATGTAGATCCCCTACCATTGTAACCGACTCTGTGTAACCCTAACCCTCTTTGGTGTCTATATAAACTGGAGGGTTTTAGTCCATAGGACGAACAACAATCATACCATAGGCTAGCTTCTAGGGTTTAGCCTCTCTGATCTCGTGGTAGATCTACTCTTGTACTACCCATATCATCTATATTAATCAAGCGGGAGTAGGGTTTTACCTCCATCGAGAGGGCCGAACCTGGATAAAAACATCGTGTCCCTTGTCTCCTGTTACCATCCGCCTAGGCGCACATTTGGGACCCCCTACCGAGATCCGCCGGTTTTGACACCGACAATAACGATCATTGAAAGCAAATAAGGTCGATCCATTTTTTTGCACCGTCCGATGTACAAAGAACGGGCGGATCGCCTTCATCTACCTCCGGCCCGATCGGTGTTGGCGATCTTCCTCAACGCCGGCGACCACCGGTCGATATTCCTCCTTGCCTGCGCCCTCCCTCGACCTCACCGCATCCGTGCTTGGCATCGCCCCCGACCATCCATTCAAGCCCCGCCGACCTCCGGATCGGGCGCAAGCAGCTCCTGCGCCCAGACCCCTATCATAGACAGCGATGCGCGCTTCCCACAGGAGCAGGTGGACTAGGTGCTCCATGCGCCCTAAGCGGGTGTTGCTTCTTTAATTGCGGTTTGGTGACCACTGAATTGAAATCCAGCAGACTCTTGACCTCTAGCAAAGGTGAAATAGTAAAGGAGGAAACCTTGTGCATTTAGTATCACGAAGAAGATGCGATGAAAGCGCTCAACTAGTTTGTTTCGTGGGATGAATACGGTGTGGCGGAGATGTAAGATTTGCATGAATAAGGGAAGAGGAGTACCTCTTCTGCTTTGGCGATCTTGTGTCCTCCTCATACATTTTTCCGACGATCTTCTTGTTGTTCGCCGAAAACCAGAAGTTGTGGAGGACGGTGCAGCCTTGGAGCGAACCCATGGCCAAGTTGTTGAGTGTGGTGCGGTGGTAAATGCAGCCGGCGGGAAGCAGATCCGAGGCGGCGAATAGCGGCGTGGCGGGAACAGCTCCGGTGCGGTGGGCGGTTGCGATAGTGGAGCCGCAGCGAAGCGAGGCGCAGGACGGCGTGGTCGGACTGGATTACAGTACCGCGCCGCGTCGGCGTCGGTGTCGTGGAGTCAGCTACTGCCTCGGCCTCAAGCGCTAAGTCCTTGAGGCGTTGCGATTCTTGATTACGTTGGATGACGACGTCGAGAGGTACCGCTCGGCGTGATGGAGGAGTGCGGCGGTGGATTGGCTGCTATGGGGTGGATAGCGGACCGGCGGAGGAGGCTGGGGTTTCATGGTGGTGGAGAGGGCGTTTTCGCCCACGGAGTATGAATGGGAAAAGCGGAGGAGGCGGGGAACTAAGGGGAAAAATGTTTGGTTTGAGGCGCTTGTTTGAAATTTGGGGAAAGTTACAAACTTTGCCCCCATCCAAAATTTCGGACATATTGCGGGTTGGGGGTAGGACAGTCATGTCAGGTGTCCCAAATGTGGGCGGGATAGATTTCGGCCGAGCACATGGGTGTTTAGGCGCCATGGCGTATGAATGCTTCTCGGAGGCGGTTGAGACTGGCGTCTTGGTCAAGTTACAAACCTACCCCAGTTTAGACCTTTGGACATCGGGCCGATAGGCTACACGGGAGTCAGACAGTAATTTCCTACCACCAAAACATTAGTCTCATGCGGTTTTGGTGACGAGAGGCCTATTTGGTGCTTCGTTCAATATTTGGGAGCGAAGCATTAACGTTTCGGTTCTCTTGAATTGAACTTTCAGGATTTGTCAAACTTCACAAATCTATACTCTTGAAAATCCTAAAGCTACGATTATTTTGGAATGGAGGGTACATTTGAATATACATTGTACACAGTATATATTAAAAAATATGCAACTTACCTCAGTTCATGCATGGTTCCAGATATAATCTCCTTGGTTGCAAAAAAAAGTTAGATATGCGTATGAATATATATATCATGTTCAAACTCGCAACAAAGATTGATGCCCCCTTTTACATCTGATTTACAAATGCCATTATCTCGGATTCAAATAGATGAATGCACTTCCTATGAATTCGAATCTTCGAAACCCCCTTTATGTTGAATTCGACATGTATTCTATTTCGTAGCTAGCAATTTGGAATGTATCCATGCAAGTGACAAATGTATAAAGTGCTTCACACTAACAACATGGAGTGCACTGATTAATGTTTATATATGAATTGTAAAAGCATCCATTGCACATATTTCAAACCGCTCTCACTCTATGGATCGATAATATGAAATAAAAACATGCACATGCTAGAATTCAATAGAGTATGGGTGTCTGATAGACCAATTTTCGTCCATACACAATTTGCAAAATTCATGATCTCATCAAAAAATAATGCCATTTATATTTTAATTTAATGCGTAGAACCGCCTTTTACACGTAGATGCACTATGCCTCGCCCCGTTCTCATAGACGTGTTATATATCTCTCTATCTGATGCATAAGTGCACACATTTTATATGCATCGGCATTTATCTTTCACACATGCTCACAATCTCTCTCAGTGTGTTGGGGTGTCTCACGCACATGCTCTCTCTGTTTCTCTCTCTCTCTCTCTCTCTCTCTCTCTCTCTCTCTCTTTCTGACTACTATGTACCACTCTTTTCACTAATCTCAGTTGGAAAACACTATTTCTCTCACATGCATATATACACATGCACGGTCTCTACTAGCCCTCTATACGCACATATATGTGCCTACGTGTCTCCATACGCACATTATCTTTAGGCCTCTCTACACATTGCCCCCCGACACACCACTCTCTTAGTAGTTGGCAGATATGATTTCATCATATCATTCGTAGGTTATCCCTTGTTGTTAGGCTGGATGGTATCTGAGGCAAAGTTTTACCCTAGTTTGGATCGGACCCTTGCGGTTGAAGAAAGAGCCTACTCACAGTGCTGTATATTAGTGATAGGGGTGTGTACAAAGTACACGTGAATACTAGGCATTGTGCATGTGTGTATACTATCGACGAACTAGCCCCCAAGCTTGTATAACATACTAAGGGCCTAGGGTTACAAATCATATATAGTCGGCTTATCACCAGTGGGGATAGAGTCCTCCGCGACTTTGATAGCTTCGTGTTGCACGCCGAGTCCTCCACATGGGTTGTCGTATAACACGTCTCGGTCCAACATATATGTGGCGCAGGATGGAACCGACCCATGAGTCTTCATGTTGACCCACCACAACTAGAAATGATGTGCCCACCACACCACACACGCAATCGGCCACTAAGAAAATAAGCTTATACAATAGTACAACAGTATCTAGCTCACGATACGTGTCCATATTTTGTTGATGACACTGACGGACTTTGCATTTGATGCGTGCTCCATATTTTGTTGACGATACTTACGATCATTGTATTTGAAGTGAAAGCACGATATGGTCACTGGACTTCAGAATAAGCTCATCACGGTCACCACATATATTTTGTCGTGCTAAGCAACATGTGGTTGGATGGTTAGAGGACAGTGGTTTCTCGAGCCCACCAAGGTTAAAGTCCCGGTGCTCGCATGTATCTTGTGTTAATTTCAGTATTTTCCGGCGATGTACGTTCAGTGGGAGGAGACGTTCCACTCGACTACAAGGCACCTATGGTGACTCCATAAAATCTCAAGATCATATATGCTGGCCCACTCTCTCGAAGGTGCTCATTGGGGTAGGGTTCACGTGTGTGCGCTTATAGCGGTGAGTGCTTGCGCGTATATATGAGCCCTTGCGTCTATATCATGTTAAACAAATACATGTCATGATTATACGGTCACTGGCTCACCCGTACAACTCCGTATTTTGTTGATGACACAATCAATTGACCAGTCAAACATTCCACGCGGCGCAACAAGTGTTGCACCATCGGGGCGCGTAACCGTGGGGCCCACCTGTCAGCCCGTATATGAAAGAAAGAAATTGTAGTTTAAGTCTATACTGTGTTAATAAAATAGGAGTACATTTTAGGGTGATCATACGGTCACTGGCTCACCATACAGCTCTGTAATTTGTTGATAACACGATCAATTGACCAGTCAAACGGTCCACATTCAGCGGCACATTACCATAGGGCGCACCCGTCGGTAGCGTATATGAAGGGATGTATGGTAATAAATTAGTGGTCGGTGGGTATTCAAAGTCGTGAGACCTCTGGTTGGCGATCACCGGCGGTTAGGGCGTTCATTGGGCGGTGGGGTGGGGATCCACGGAGAAAAAGCTTGGCGCGGGGGCTAGAGGGATGGCGGTCTTGGCGGTCCGAGGTGGGAGTGGTTTCGGGAGGCGGGCGGCCCGGCGAGGGCTGGCGGTTCGGCCGGTGGTGGTGGCGGCTCGGGGTGGAGTTTGATGATAAGCTGAGGCCCTTGATTTCGTATCCAATGGCTGGAAAATCTAATTACCAGAGATGAAAAAGTCAGTCGACTGACGTGTAGCCTCACCCCGCACGTACACATGCACGCACGCAAGACACGCATGCATGTAGGCGTGCAACACTAACACATACACATAACGTACACACGCACGCATGCTAGCGTGCAACACTGACACGTACACATGCATTCACGAACACACGCACGTACGCACCCATACGTGCATGCACCCTTTGTTAAGGACATGGATTGTTACGGGTATTATTCAATCTTATCTGTGATAAGCAGAACATTGATGTTTGCAGCGGTCTTTATGAATCTGGCGTATCAAACGGGCTATCAACATAGTAGGCTTATCTACATGAAAAAGATGACGTCACACTCAATGAACAATCATCGGTTTATGAAATGCCCGCTTTGGACTGCCCTGGCCCACCAAAGGTTCCTCTGCTGTGCGCTGCCTGCGTTGGGTCACTGACATGCAGGCCATGCACCCAAAGAGCTCACACGTCAGTGGAAGAACTGCGCGGTGTCCTAGGTCAGAGTCGAGGGCGCCACTCGCGGCACGCCCGGCTGAACAGGCCTCCGTGCCGCATTCAAACGCTTCCATGAAACCCGCCCGTGTGGAAGCCGAGAAACCCACTCTGGACACACGTCCGTTCATGACCGGGACGGCGTTAAACGCAATGCCGGCCGAGCTCCTCCCGTCTGCCGTCTATTTAATCTCCTATTTAAACGAGGCCAAACGATGGCCAAGAATTGCACACCTCCGCCGCTCCCCTTTCTCCTCCACCATTTTGTCCACTCTTACAATGGCTTACAAAGAGTAGTTGTTCCGCATCCAAGCCGGCTGGGTAGCCTGCTGGATACGAGCTATGCAGCTCGCTGATCCACCTCCCTCCCCTCGCCTGACGGAGCCAGTTGCCTCCCCAAGCCGGCGCGCGGTTCAGCAACTCGCCGCTCCAGGCCAGCTCGACGAGGAGCGGCGCACGGGCGTCGTTGCTGCCGTCCACGTTGCCGCCTCGTACCGCGTCTCCCGTTTCTGTGGCCGAGACTCCCATGCCGGCAGCCGCGCCATGCAAGCAACGACAAAAGCCGGGTGCGTAGAGAGGGACAAGTCGGCGACCAGCGCCTCCGCGTGCGCCGCCATCAAGGAGAAGTATTACACGGAAGGCCGCCGTCGCTTGGGTCCCATGAAGGCCACCGCGGAGGCGACGCTGGCGTACACAGCAGGTGTCTTGCTGGATCCTTTTGTTGCGAGAACCTTCGTCGACCCCGCATGGGCTCCACGGAAGAGGGGAATGTTAGGATGAACTCGAGCCGGTGCTGGCCATGGCAAAGTAGTGGTCGGTGATGAACTCGAACCGGTGCCGGTCACCATCATCTTCGGCACCAGCCAATGATATCAGTTGGGCAGTGGGGAAGCGAGCCGTCCTTTGCGCTGAAACATATACCTCCGAGGCTCCCGACAGTCCGGTGATCATGCTGCCGGACATGAGGAACACAAATCGATCGGCGGGCGACCATTTAGGCCAGGTATTATATACCTATGCTATCCAGAACTAGCACCACGTAGTTCATTTGAATGTAATGAAATCCGTCATGTTTGTATGAAAATCCGGTATTTTATATGATTTTCGTCGTTGTTTATATGAAATATCAGTTTGTCTACGTGTTTGCGTGAATTTCGTCTGGTTGGTTGAGTTGCTGTCATAATGTGTGCGGCTACGGTTGGATGGCGTAATTTGCGGGTCGCCGGTCGGTTTGCGGGCGGCTCGGGTGGCGTTGTGGGACAAAAAAACACAGCTCGTGCGAGCTCATCTCCAACGTGCGCGCTGGAGGATGCATGACAGCATGAGCACCCGAGCCATTCCTCGTTCATCGGTGGCAAAGGCACCGGTGGACAAAAGGGTCGCCAATATTTTGGCTACCCCAGGCAAGATCCAAACAGCCCCTCCCAACAGATTCAAATCCCTCGTTCACGTAGTGGAATTTTGCCATGTGTTATTTTCATGGACTAGCAAGATGCCCATCATTGCACGGAACATCAAGATGCATTTTTTTACAAACTCCCGCATGCATGCAAGGGATAATTAGTGTCCTCCTTTGCTAGTACAACGAGGCAAACACCATTAATATTGCATCGATTAGTGTTAGTGGCCTTGTATATCTGCAAATTGTAATTTTTAAAGTGGCCCTTTGTATATAAGAATGGATGGAGAAAGATTAGAGATAAGGTGAGGAGGAGTGGGGCGTGGTGGTGGTGGTGGTGGACTGAGGCGGAGGCATGGGGATGGACGGCATTATGTCTAGGTTTGTATCTCTCTCACACACACCCACGTGGGTGGGGGCGTGCACGAAGAGAAGAGGTGCACGCAGCGCACGTACTCCGTCTCTTTCCCAACCACACTGCCTTGGGTACACGGTGGAGCTCATTTCTGTACCAAAAGGCAGCCCACGTGGTAATTTGGCGATGTGCAGGTTGTCCACTTGGTGGAGGGAGGATCATCTACCACGGGTGAACAAACAAATTGCGACTTGACGCGTTATGTTAAATTAAAAAGGAGGCAAACCATGTGGGGCCTACCTTAGAGGCAATGCTCTATACATCGAGTACTTTTGATGTGTCCCATCAACTCATGAGCGAGGAGAAGCTTGCTTAGTATGTCGTCTCCCCATACAGTAGCGGTGGCTCGCAGGATGAGGTGAAGCTTGCTTACGAGTAGTAGTAGTAGTAGTACTACTACTGTACGCCTTTACGCTCGCTCCCTCGCCCACGCGCGCGGTGGCTCGCAGCACGAGGAGAAAATTTTACTACTCCCTCTGTTTACTCCTCGTCCCTACTACGTACTACTTTGGTTAGTACTCCCTCCATTTACTTATACAAGGCCACTATAAAAAAATACATTTTGCATCTATGCAAGGCCACAAATAGTAATCGAGACAAAAGTTACTACTCCCTCCTTTCCAGTTTATGGCTCAATTTCAAAATCTCTCCAACCAAGGTAGACGGTGAGTGGTCGAATTAATTTCGTAGTTTGCACAAGTAATTAATACGCCCGTTTTTCTCAAGAAGTTATGTTTACCGAGGCATTAATTATAACAAATGCATGAATGACCACTAAATTTCCATGAACTTGTACATGCATTGGTTACTTTCCTCTTGACACTGCTTGCGTCAGGTGATCTAACGCACCTCGAAATCCAACATGCAATGGTACTACTACTAGTATAGTAGAACTGAGACTTATCAAACGGAAAAACGAATGCTTTTTAGATGAGCCCTATAAACCCTAGTGGGTACGTACTCCGCAAAAACTGATTTTTCCAAAACTAGGTCGCTCCCTTTCATGAATTCTGTAGTATACTCCTCCGTCGACGCTCCCTTTCATGAATTCTGTACTTCCTGCCGCCAATATGTGGGACATATAGCAACCGGGTTGACGTGTCAAGCACCAAATAACAGTGCAGAATAGCAGGGGGGACGCACCCCACTTGTACCGGCCCAGTAGTAGTAATGAGCAATGAGACGTCAAATCACAATGCCGCACCTTCCCAGATGGATGAAGCTACCATTATTTCACACTTCGGTTCGCCATCATCTCAAACCACGTAGTATTGCTTCTGCCTCAAGAGGGACACGCGCATCGCCTTGGTACATCATGACACGTGGGACTACATGACAGGCCATGCTCCCCTACCGATCGCTCGGTAAAATCACCTCATTTTTACTATACTTCCTCCGTATCGGTTTACTACATGGCATGCACGTCGTTCGAGGTTGAGAATTTAACTAGCTATATATGTGATGAACAGTACTCTAGCCTTTAAAAAAATGTATACTTTTGTACAGTAGTACTATCGATGGGTTGCGCCATGGAGAAAAAATTGAAATTAAAAAAAGGTGGTACATATAGAGAGCGCTCGTCGCTAAATTATACATATGGTACTATTAAAAAAAGCTGAAATGTACGTTAGCAATTGGGGTGCTAAATTCTATTAAAGAAATACTAGTAGTATGTACATACTTGAAGAGTTAAAGTAACGAGAAGAAACATAACATAGTTCTCTTTGGGGCTCGGCACAACACACCCCTCAAATTAAACTAAGCACACCTGAAATTAAACTATGCAACTAATCCGGTAGACACATCATTAGAAGTTTAGAACCACCATGAGCAACGACAATGCCACCTTACTCGGAGTCCTCGTCCGCGTCCTCGACTTCGTCCTTGTCCCTCTTCCTCTTGGCCGATACTTTTTTGCTTGAACCTTTTTGCTTAGGCTGTTGCTCTTCATCCAACCCTTGTAGATATTGAAACAAAGGTAGCCATCCATTGCAGCGTAGTGGATGTGGTCTATATCTAGTACATTCTGCTGCCATGCATGACGATGAAACGTGTAATGAGGTTTCTCCAGTTTACGGTATGAAGGATGAACCATGGCTCCTGCCAGGGTCAGCATTGAAGGCTGACGAGAGGGCACCAGCCGATTCTTCTGGAGGTCGAAGGGGTTGCCTACAATGAGGCCTATCCGAACCAGGACTTGTTTGTCATTCTTAAAGTCTAGAGTAACTAATTTCACTGTTTTGTCCTTGAGGAAGTTCTTAAAATCCCGGCACTCAACGTCGGCATGGCATATGTGGTAGACCAAGCAAACACTATGTACGCAAACCTGGATCACGGCAGGCTTCTTCCTCTCTTCGTCCTTTAGATCCTTCTCTCATCCCAGGACTATGGTGTACTCAACTTCAAGCCCAGCGACCCACTCATCATGTGAGTTTTCGAACATGCGTCTGAAGCGAGAAAGGCATCCTTTCACCGTCGCAGAAGAACGGGTGTAGATGACGTCGAACTCATCGCCGGTGATGGTTCTAACCTTGTACTCACCGCCGATCGTGGAGATTTGGGACGCCATGGATTTGGGAGGAGGGTTAGGATTAGTGGAACTGCCGTAATGTGAATGGGCCGGGGCGACTAGGAAGCGAACCGCCCGTAGTATTGTAGGACGTGCGGGGGCGAGTAGGAGCGAACTGCGGCGTCTTGAGCAGCGGCAGGGTAGTGGCTTTCCATTCTCCCATGATACGGGCTTCCGAGAGCCCTTGGATCTGAGATCGAACGGTTGCATGGCGTGATTCTAGACCTATGGGTGAATATCCTATCCTGGAGGGTTATTCTGCAAATTTTCAGCAACTTAGCATGCGGCTGTTTGATCTCAGATCCAAGGCTGCCAGCAGCCCGTATCATGGTCGCGCCTACCATAACCGTCGCGTCGCTCGCGCGGTCGCGCCCTTGGAGATTTAACACGGTGCGTTAGGCTATCTGATGTTGGCATGTCATACATAGTCATCACTTAGTCACTCATACTACAACAAGGTTGGCTATAAGTGTATTTTTTTTACTTCTCTCTATCTCTCTCTATCTCTTTCTTCGTACTCCCTCCGTCCCATAATATAAGAACGTTTTTGACACTAGTGTAGTGCCAAAAACGTTCTTATATTATGGGACACAGGGAGTACTAGTATTTATTGCATTTGCCAAGGAGTGACCTCTTCTAATGAAATGGTGTTGCTAAGTTTGCTTCATTTAATTAGCTATAGACTCAAAATTGTCTTTTCACCTAGGTACACGCGCTTAGCACCGTTTCTTCCTTGGGGGTCACCAAACTAGTCTCTCTCTTCTTGATTAAATTGCCACATCAGACCTTATGCCTATGTGGAAAGCTTAAGCACTTGTAGGAGCAAGTAAAAGTACGTACAATAGTGCGCTTTACATGGCATTTTTGCATATGTGGAGGAAAGAGAGGCAAGGAAAAAGTGGAGAAGTGGGCTC
This sequence comes from Aegilops bicornis, assembly GCA_021605145.1. Lineage (NCBI taxonomy): Eukaryota > Viridiplantae > Streptophyta > Magnoliopsida > Poales > Poaceae > Aegilops > Aegilops bicornis. Next base: position 182,172,278 of record CM038670.1, on the reverse strand, counting down.
TCATGCAAGAGCCAACCTCTACTACATGGTGGAGCATTGGGAGAGGCACCTGTATGGAGGTGGTTAGGAATCGGGAGACTCACGCATGGGTCAGAATGGCGCCCTTGATTAAAATGATAAAGGCAAGTCAAATCACGGGGCCTCACCTGTCCATTAGAAACTAGTTGTCAAATCACACAGCCCTACGTTTGCAGCAGCCTACTCTCTCGTCTTCTCGCGTCTCTTTCGAACCGACTAGGCGGAACTGCCCCGCCGCCTACCGCGCAGGAAAAGCCCCGCCCTCGACTTTTAAATACAACTACATCCGCTTAAGAATCCAATGATATACTTTTTGTGACATAGTAACTCATATTTAGTTAGTCAAATGGATGACCTAGAACTACGTGCAAGCCCTATAAACCGAGACGCCTAAAAATAAAAAACCGAGACGGAGAGGGTAGTTCAGCACGTATCTTTTTAGATCAATATAGTCGGGATTCACCAAGGAGCAAAACCAAGTGGTAGGCTGCTCTGTCGTGTTGGCGTAACAAGCTGAAGCGTGGTCGATCCAAGCACACGAAATGGTGACACACTTAACATGACCCCTTTGGCCTACATGTGGCTTATCCACCGTCTTGTTCCACGTGCGATGCACCAAATTACAGTTCGGAGCAGCGGTTGGAATTGGAGGCACCGCGGTCGTAGTGCCGCAGTAGTAGAAAATGAGCGATGAGGGGTCAAATCACAAAGCCCCACCTTTCCCGCATTAAGATGGAATGCTGGACGGATGAAGCAACCATCATTTCACTCCAAGGCGCAAGAGCATAAAGAAAAGAGAAAACAATGATGCGTGCGGCAGCTACCTAGGGCACCCTAGGGTAGGGGTCTCCACTACAGATCCTTTTTTTGAAAGCGCCTCCACTACAAATCGGCTTCTCCCTCGTCCTCTTGAAGAAAACCGATGATGAGTGCGGCGGTAGGGTTTGTAGGAGTACTACGGCATGCGGGGCCACGTCGTAGTAAACGGGTTCGAGTCGACGCCTTAAATATGTGTGGGCCGCTTGGTTTTACGGGAACGAGGCAACATTTTGGGTTCGGGGACCAGTGGAGATATAGTACGTACAAAAAATTGTGGACGTAGGTTCGACCGAAAGGCAATGATGCATGGGCCCTGCATTTTGATATACCCGGGGCCGCGTGAAATTTGCTATTCTACTCAAAACTACTAAGGTACACATGTATTGAACGCATGATATTTCGAAACCAAATTATGAATAAATACACACTATAGCATGTAAAGCTTTGAGTCATATATTCCTGATGTAGATGTTCGTTTAGTTCTTATAGTTCATCTCATTCAAAATCAGTTAGTTTTATAAAAATGTTATGGGTTGTGCATTGTAAATCATAAAGTAAAAAACAAATAATGGCAACTCATTTAGAAAAAATAATCAATTATGATACAGAAGATTCTAGAACAAAGGAGAAGTGTTTGTGTTTTGAGGTTTGTGCATTATGCTTAAGTTCAACCATGGAGTCTTCTAAATTGTACATGTGGCAGATCTGGTGGAATGTTGATGATATCCAACGGCCAGTAGTGCTCGGATTTGCCTATCTCTACACTGTCAGGTTAGCTTCGTCCAGCGACCATCTTTCAAAGCTATTGGCACACTATATAGTTTTGTGCCATAGTTGCATGTTTTGGAAAAAAAACTACTAGTGGGTTGTACTATCTATTTAGGAATAGAAGATGTATACATGGAAGTTGTAGGGAAAGTGATGACATGGAGCATCTCAATTCCTATGAGTAGGGATTGGAAAACAGATGTCCTTTGGTTCACATCATAGGAACTTTTCTATTGAATCTAGAGATGACATGTATCTCAATTCCTATGAGGAGGGATTTGAAATTAAGGGATTATAGGAATCCATTCATATGAACCAAGTGGCTCTAAAGCTATAGAAATGATATCATGTTTATTTCCTTTGAAATGTGGAGTATATGAATCTATTCCTATGAACCAATTGGCTCTAAAGGAAAAAATCCTATAAAAATCATATCATATAGAGTTCCTATGATATTCCTCGACACTAAAGGATGCTTGAAATTGCTGCGGGTGATACGATGGTCATTCTTTGTAGACTCCTCACCCATCTTTATAGTTACCTCTCGAAGATGAATGAAATGATATATACAGGGTATTCTACATGTGCAATTTGGTACACGAAAACTCGGTAAAAGTTTGCGAGGATCGAATTTTCAATAAAGCTATATGCACTTCATTTCGGAACGGAGGGAGCATACGGCAGTTGCTAACACTCACATGGAAGATTTGTGTGTAGGAGGAGTGGCTGTTCTGTTAAATGACATGGCAAAACTGACACTGTCGGATGCCGATCTAACGGTTCTTACGTCGTTCGTCAGGAAAAGGCTTGTGGCGAACATTTGTCGGATAATGATTTACGGACACATGCATTGCATTGATACGTGCCCCCCTCTCTCATGCACACGCACCCTCACGAGTCACGACTTTCCCGAGTCCTCTCGCAGACTCGCACGCTGCACCCACCGTCTATCTGTAGGTAGACGTCACGCACATATGTGCTCTTCACACCCTACCCTCAGAACTTCTAAAAAACAGAAGACGGGACGCACATTTTATTTTAGCTCACACGTCACACACTTATACTATTACTCTTGCGGCGAACGTTCGTTGGGCATAGTATATTGTACTCTCATGAAGAGAAGCGGTGCACGCACACACTAGTTCTCTCACACCCACTCGCGGGTGCACGTAGGAGCGCATTTTTTTGATGCTGGTACAACAAAATCACTCCACTATATACAAAAGCAGGAGCCTTAGCACTTGCTTTACTTGGGTTCCTCTCGTTCACTCTCTCATGCTCTCCAGATCTAAGCAAGACATAGGCGGCCACACTCTCTCTCAGCTCACGGCTGGTCACAAATCCGGCCGGACAACCTCGACCGGGGCAGGGGTGTAGGTGCATCGTTCACGCTGTCGTCGGCGGCGAGGGAGGAGACCAACAGCTGCCCGCGTGTCTCGATCGGCGGCCGTGCCGTTCTCTCCGAGAGAGCGCCGGCTCGGGAGGGCCTCCGACCCCTTCTTCCTCCCTGCGGTATTGTGGCCAAGATGCGGCCTCCCGAAGCCGTCTTTGCCACATGCCGACGACCCTCAGGTATATATTCCTTCGAAACCTGTCTTGCTCTACTTCCCCAGCTCCCTTCGTGTGGATCCTTTTCTATTTCCGTCCGCTGTTCCAAAGCCACCTAGACTTCTACTATTATTAGAAGTAAAGCTAGTTCATACCATCGACTCAAAGCGTTGGTTCAAACAGGGAAGAAAGTGGGAAAGCTGTAGCATGAATCTAGGACTTGGTTCTAAGAGGAGACGGGGGAAAGTAGTAATATCTGTCACTGTTTAAATAACCGTATTTCGTATTTGCACAAACAGGGATGTCTGTCTCCATATCGATTCGGGATGTCTGTCTCCGTATCGTTTCTATCCGCGCAATCAAAAGCACACACCTCAGTTTTAGTACAACTGCGCATAATGAGATGGATATCCCTCGTTGGTGTCGTCTAACCTCCCTTCTTCAAGGTATCCCTACATTGGTAGTAACTAAGGTAGAATGACCAACGCAATCTAAAATAAGCTGATTCAAATGTTTACTTCCCGGGTTGCGGTGGACGAGCGAAAACAACTGCATCCTAGTCCGGAATGCACTTTCTACCGGTTCATCCATGGACCGAGGACTAGGCAGCACGGCTCCATGGCAGTTTTTTGGACAGGTCTTGGCGGATAAGAGGCATTGTGGTCTGCCTTATTTCTGCAAATAGCGGTGCTTAAATTTAGTGGAATGCACAAGAATTTCACTGGTTAGTACCTTTGCATGGTTCAGTTCAGCATTCCAAATTGAGACCATAATTATAACTAGTTATTCGGAATGAGAGAACCTAACCTGGATGGTGGCAACAAGAAAACACTAGAGTGAACTCCGTGAAATTTAAGCTCACTGTAGGAATCTTTTGCTCAGAGAAGCCTTTTGCTTGTTTTTTCCTGATTTGTAAACCTTCTCACAACTTTGTCTTTTGCTGTGAACTAGTATATGTTTGTTATGTTCTATGAATCATTGAGATGTATAAAATTGCTTAACTTATGCTTTTCAAGTTTTTTATGAAGACGAGTTTAATGTGAGTGTTCCACATGAGCGCTGGACTAGCGTGTGAACATTTGGAATTTATTACATTGTGGCCTCAATTAACTGCATGAACCACTGTAACAAGATACATAGTTGCTTATATGTCGGACAGATTGTTAATTGTTAGCTGGTCGATAGCCTAGTGTTGAAGCGAGCTGAGCCAATGTGCCGTGTTTTGCACAACTGCTTACAAGTGGGGTAGCACCAACAGTGTTTACAAGTACTTATGTATACGTCGGCGCACGGTTCTCAAATGAGTGCTCTATTTCATCAAAACACACACTACTCGTATGATAAACCGTGACAACTTATGTCTTACCATGCCATATTCATGAAAAAACTAGTGAGGACGCATCTGTTTCGGCAACAATTATGATGGTTCACGTGCACACAAAAGTAGCAGCAGTTCCCATATACGGATTCAAACAGAGTACTAGCCCCAGAGGGGTCGATAACAGGCAAGGTTCGGATAATTAGACACAATCCAAACTACTATTAAACACTAGCTGGAGCAACTATTTCATGCCTCGATCTAATTTGGGCTGGACACAAGATGAACCTTGCCATGAACATCATCGAGGACGTCCCGCAGCAGCTCAATCCTGTGAACCTTCATTAAGACAACCTTGTGGCCTTGCCACTGATAAACTTGTTTGTGGAGGCATGCCACGTCATCTTCGTACGTAAGCTTGACAAGAATAGTATGCCTCACAAACGAAGGAGTAGCTTTGAACTTCTTGTGCTTCAGTACACCCTGGACAACACGCCTGACAACAGTGAGGCTGGAATACAACTCTTCATTGGTATAATCGCAAATGGCTTCCAGGATCCAACAGCCTAAGAACTCTGTTTTCCCAGTGCATATATTCAGGTCGTCCGCCTCATAGCGAGTGACATGTACAACCACACAATCCTTGTCTGCATCAGCGCTCTAATTGAAACAGAAACAAATTCTGAATTACTTTTCAGTATAAGGAACACAAGTTAGTTAAACCACTATGTATTGCATGGCATCGAAACTAATAAAATTTTGCATTATTAATCACCACATACTTCCTTTTCTAAAAAAAATCACCACATACTTAGATGAAAAACCACAATCGAGATCGGCGAAGAAGGAAATCACCTTGGGCAGCTCGGGGGGACACATCCTCGAAGGGGGAAAACTGCTCCTGCGCAGTGCCACGGGGCTGTAACCTCAAGCGGGCGTTGACCATCTCGATGAGTGGTCGTGGCGTATCTGGGTCGGCTTGGTGGTTGCCTCCATCTTCTTGGAGCTCTCTGTCTCGTGGGGATCAGACTCGCGTCTGCTCCAATATCGGCAGATCTTTGCCTGGTTCTCCTTGGTCCATCATGAAACCAGAATACTAGGAGACCACTGAAAGAAAACCACAATCGCAATGACAACGAAACAAAAAAGAGAGTGAGGATCGGTTACTGCTTTGCAAAAGTTCTTTTTTTCTCTGAACGAAAATATACCAACATCACGGATCCGCTTACCTTCCCTTCGTTCGGAGAGAAGAACAATGGCAGATGCGAGTGTTGCCTTTCTTGAAGACGGTGAGGGAGAAGGGGATTCAGCGAAGAGTGAAATGATGGTTGCTTCGTCCGTCAAACTTAGGCTGAGGAGGTGGGGTCTTGTGATACGACGACTACATTCTTGCCACGCCTTCTGTGGGTGACTCTCACGTGCATACTGCCTTCTAATTTGGTGGATGGCATTTGGGCCAGCGTCTTTGTATGGCCCGCATGTCGGTGAACAAAAGTATAACAACATTCAGTAGAGGGAGACGTTTCGATGACCTAGGAGGAGCCAGAAGCGGTAGAGTGTCTCCACTGTACTAGTAGTAATTGTTTTCTGGGTATCTGTAGAGTGTCTCCACTGTACTAGTAGTAATTGTTTCTCTGGGCCAAGGACAAAATAGCCCATCCACACTAGTAAATAGTAAAATCAATTCAAAAGCCCATATATTTACTGAGTGAGAGGCGCTACCCAAACCCAGCACACCGCGCCCCAAAAAAAACCTGGGTGCTCTTCTTCCTCCTCGCTCCCACTCACCTCACGTCAGCTCGCTCCACTCATACCCCCAAATTCCTCACCTCACTCCTACAGAAAACCCCAGCTCCCCTTCTTCTTCGCTCGCACTACAACTAGGCTCGTCATTCGTTACTCTGCTCAAATCCGTGAGCGCGACGCGACACCCTCGAGGAAAATGGAGTCGGTGACCCCAGCGCCAAGAAGATGAGGCTCCGCCAGCGACGCTTGTAGATCCCGCACCCGACAACGCTGGGAGAAGCGGGCGACCCCACCCCACCGGATCCCAGAACCCGTAGAATCTCGGGTGGACCGCATCAGCGATCTCCGGGGCCCTGTCCTTGGGGAGATCATCTTGCTTCTCCCCACCAAGGATTGCTGCCGCACCCAAGTCCTCTCAATTCGGTGGCGCCCTCTATGGCGTGCCGTGCCCCTTAATCTCGACTGTCGTCAGCTACCTCTCTTCAATGATTTTGAAATCCCAGAGCCATCATCTCCTCCCACTAGGGCTCCGTTCAAAGCCTCTGCACCCGTCATGCTACCTGAGCAAGCATACCATGCCCTGCACGGTGGACGCCTTGCTGAAATCCCCTGAATTCACAGAACTACAACTGCTTGAGTTCTACTATTCCCCTGGAAATCACATACCACATACCGAACGCCATCAACTTGTGCCCTCAGCACCGATGTCCATCGCAGTTTTCCTCCTCTCTCCACACCACCACCTTTGCGCTCTGCTACCTACCAGACAATCTGGTACTAAACCTTTGACTCCCATTTCTCAAGAAACTTTCACTTGTGCGGGTTCGTATATCGGAGGCCTCATTGCATAGCATCAACCACTCCAGTTGTCCTGCGCTGGAGTGCTTGGTGCTTGTTTTCACAGTTAGAATCGGTTGTCTCCAAATAAAGTCGCCTAACCTTGTAAGAATTGGAATTTCTTTTGACGGGAGGCAGCTCATCATCCAAGATGCCCCTTCACTTCAAAGGTTGATCCTTGATTCTAGTTATTCATCGTTGCAAATAACCATCCTCTCTGCGCCTAAACTGGAGACCTTGGGTGTAATAGATGATCTCTGTGCTCATTTCAATATGGTGTTTGGCTCCACAGTTCTTCAGGTACTTTATATTATCATCTACACTTGTAACCATAAGCTGCATTTTAAATTTCTGCGCATAATTTATATATCATCTTGGAGTACACATTTTGTAGTAATATTATGTTCTATGCTCAATGAAGAGTTTCTCCATGGATGGCCTATCAATGGTGCTGGATTCTGTCAAGATCTTATATATCCAAATGAATAGTTTTGATCTGAACAAGATTATTGGCTTGCTGCAATGCTTTCCATGTCTGGAGAAGTTGTATATAAAGGTAATAATTTCACACACACTGGAAGCCCGCATATAGTGTACTAGAATTAACCGTTCAACTGTTGCTCTTTCGACACTCTTCTTTTAGACCTTAACTGTTTTCAATCTTCATGTCTATTTAGGCAACATGACGCGGTAAGAAAGTTATAACCAATCGGTGGATTCGTATGCATCGGGATTTTCTCACTTCTCATGAGATTCGATTGAAGACAATAACGCTAGAACGATATGTAGCCAACCGTGCAAACACAAGATTTGTCACATTCTTCCTGCTGAATGCGAGGTTACTATTTTCCATTAGGCTTAAGTTTATCAGCAGCATGGTTTTGACGGATGGGTATGTCGAAGAGCAAAAAACGGAGTTTCAGGTGGGCAAAAGAGCTTCTGAACGTGTCGGGCTTCTATTTACAACATATTGTGGTCATAATCCAGTAAATTTTACGACCCGGGATGTTCATTCTATGGACCTGACCGATCCATTGGACTGTGATTGCCGAAAACAGTGCTGGAGTTAGATGTTGTTGCCCTTTTCAATCTGTTTTTTTTTGTAAACCTGATGAACAATTAACCCTCGTGCTTTTGTATAGTTTGTAAGCGGGAGTTAGATGTTCCTGCCCTTTTCAACTCGGCTGTGACTGTCATATTTTCTTTGAAACAAGGCAAATGGCTTGCCATTCGTTTAATTTAGAGTGAAATATTGTAACAAATCCCAACCAAGGGAAATAACATCACTCTCGGCTGCTTGAGCTCACTTGTGCATTCTGAAGCCAAGTGATTAGCCCCACCAGCACCCACAAACTTATTTCGAACTAGCACATCAAATGGGCTATAAATTTTCATAGGAAAGGCTGCATGACCGTGACAGATTTGGATTACGACATTTGGGACCCATGAGGAAATAGCCTATCCAAGGTGGTGTCGACTTACTAGCCGATCAACAAATGATTCTGCCTACCAGCCGTTGGATTGACATCCAACATTTGTCGTGTATCTTCTATCTCTTGTCTTCTTCTTCCTCCAGCCGCCCAAACCAAACCACCCCGTCGGCTCCGCCTACTCCCGCTTCCCATGGCTGGCTGCGCCTCCGCCGCCCTACCGTACGTACCCTCCAACGTTGGCCAGTCCCTCCCTCTATTCCCCCACATGTCATGTTATTCTCCGGCGACGTCTGCCCCAACACGCACCCGCGCCCGAACCAATAAACCCTCGTACTCCCCTCCGCCTACGACTGGACCGGCGCATGTTTAACGACTCCTATTCATTCCGTCCAAGGCCTCGCCGTCGTCCTCTGCCTTGCGGCCTTGGTTCGCTCACCGTGCGCGGTGAGCCGCCCTCTTGCGTTGTCAACGTCGTCAACAACCGAGAGGAACAAGGAGATGACTGTACGTGGAGAGGATGACAGTAGGACCCAACAGCGTCATGGCAGTACGCAAGCAAGTGCCTCTATAGTACAAGCCCAAAAATATGGTTCCTCCTAATGGTTGGACATATGGGGCTCACTCCATTATCAATGTAGTCAATAAACGAGAGAATTACACTACGAGCGGCTGACGTCAGGGACACAACAAGTCGCGCAATTGTTATTTATACTAGTTTTAGCGACGGATCAGGGTAACAACGGGGCTGTGCGGGGCTGTGGCCCGTCTAGCCAGGGTTTTATTTATGTTTACCACATTATGAGCCCAGTTGTGTTTTTTTCTTGCTGAAAATGGCTAGCCCAGTTCTATTTTTTAAAGAAATGCCCAAACGAGGCCTACTTGCTTTATCGGCCTGTTTGGGCTGCAAATCTTTCAAGACGAGGAGAGTTTCATTCGGTTTGCCCAGAAATGGGCTGTACATTTTTAAAACACATCAAACCGGGAATTAGTTTCAAGTTTTTTACATTACAAGATCTTAAATTCCATTGATTTTATGCATGGACAATTATTTGAATTTTATATTTATATAAATTATTTTTCAAAATAGTTTGAATGTGAATCGATATTTCTGGATTAAAAACAGTTGTCCGCACCGAAATATGCAAAATTTCGTATACTTTTTAACCGTGGCCACAATATGGGGTGTAATGCTAATAAAAAGAATATGGGCTCCAAAAAAATTCTTAAGAATTAGCAAAAGGGTTGTACATTATTAGAAATAATGGCAGATGGGCTGTAATTTGAGGCTGACTTGTGCGCCTACTACAGGTTGACGCGTATGCTTTCATAAAAAAAGGTTGGCGCACACACAACACCCTCTCAACTTAGTGAACACATGAGAGCAGTGACTGTTGGATGTCCATCCAACGGCTGTCGTGCTTGTTCAATCTCTGCTCTTCATGCTCCAGCCGCTCAAACAAGCGCCATGGACTACTGCTTCCCTCCTCCATGGCCGGCTATGTTGCCACAAGAGCCTCACGGCCCCACCGTACTCCCATCATTGGCCTACCATCCCTCTACTAACCCACACATGCTGTTATTCTCCGGCGACGGCAGACGAACCAGTAAACCCTCGTACTCCTCCACGTGGGAAACAACTGTCGAGTATTCCCTGGCTCCGTGTCGTTCCCTTCCTAGGCCTCGCCGTCGTCCACCGCCCTGGTGCTCTCGGTGTGGCCTTTTCAACATGGTCAATGAACGACATCCATCGGAAGTGGACTGTACGTGGATAGGCTGACAGCTGGGTCCACGGCCGCACGCAAGGAAATGCATCCTTATTAGGCGCAAAATAATGATTCCTCCACCTGACAGCTAGGACCCACAGAAAGGGCCTCTGTATTTCGTGAAAAAAACGTTCCCCCCGCTGACAGGTCGAATCCACCAGCTATATCTTCGCACGCAAGGAAGTGCCTCCTTATTACGCCCAAAAAAATGAATACCCCCTGCTAGCTGGGACCCACCATATTGGTGGGCTGACTTGTGGGCCTACTAAGTTGACGGGGACGAAGGGCTTTGTCAACTTTGTCAACACTCCAGTGACCGTAAGATGTCCATCCAACGGCCATAGTGCTTCTTCAACCTCTGGTCTTCTTGCTCCAGCCGCCCAAAGCAGCGCCGGTCGTTTCGCCTGCTCCTTCCTCCCGTGGCCGGCTGTGCTACCGCGGAGGCCTCACCAACCCCATACTACTCCCACCACTGGCCAGGCCATCCCTCCACTCACCCACACCCCCTGTTATTCTGCGGCGACGGCAGCCTCACACCGCAGCCGAACCAGTGAACGCTCGTACTCCTCTCCGCGTGGGCATCCACTGCCGCATCTTGCCCGGCTCCGCGTCGTCCCCTTCCTAAGCCTCGCCGTCGTCCAATGCCCTGGTGCTGTCGGCGCGGCGTGGTCAATGTGGTCAACGGCCGACTTCCATCGAAAGAGTACTGTACGTGGAGAGGCTGACAGCTGGCTCCACGGCAACCGCAAGGAAGTGCCTCCTTATTACGCAGAAAATCATTATTCCTCCACCTGACAGCAGGGACCCACCGGACGGGCCACCAGTATTTTGCGAAAAAATCGTTTCCCTCTGACTGTTGGGAACCACCGGACGGGCCAGTGTATTTCGTGAAAAAGTTTCCCCATTGTCGGTGGGACCCATCGGAAGTGCCTCCTTATTACGCACAAAAAAATGAATACTCCCCCGGCTAGCTGGGACCCACCTTGGTGGGAGGCTGACTTGTGAGCCTACAAAGTTGACGGGGACGAAGGGCTTTGTCAACTTAGTCAATATGAACTATTCTAGCTCCAGTGACCGTACGATGTCCATCCAGCAGCTGTAGTGCTTCTTCAACCTCTGGTCTTCTTGCTCCAGCCGCCCAAAGCAGCGCCGGTCGTGCCGCATGCTCCTGCCTCTCGTGGCCGGCTGTGCTGCCGTAGAGGCCTCACCGCCCCCTACTATTCCCACCGCTGGCCAGGCCCTGCGGTGATGGCAGCCTCACACCGCAGCCGAACCAGTGAACCCTCGTACCCCTCTCCGTGCGTGCTTCCACTGCCGCGTCTTCCCCGGCTCCGCGTCGTCCCCTTCCTAGGCCTCGCCGTCGTCCACCGCCGTGGTGCTCTCTGCGCAGCGTGGTCAATGTGGTCAAGGAACGACTTCCATCGGAAGAGTATTGTACGTGGAGAGGCTGACAGCTGGGTCCATGGCCACAGCCCAATTTTTTGTGATTTGCCAAGTAAGTCGCTTTGTCAGGCCTGTTGGGCTGCAAATCTTTCAAGATGAGGAGAGGTTTCATTCAGCTGGCCGAGAAAATGGCCCATCAGTAATGAGAAATGGGTTGTACGTTTTTAAAACACATCAAACCGGCAATTAGTTTCAAATATATTTTTTTCATTTCAAGATTTTAAATTACATTAATTTTTATGTGTGGAGAATTTGTTGGATTTTATATTGATATACATTTATTTTTAAAATCAGTTTGAATGTGAGTCGAAATTTCAGGATTAAAAACAGTTCGGACCGCTTTTGAAATATGCAAAATTTCGTATAATTTTTTAACCGTGGCCACAATATGGGCTGTAATGCTAATAAAAAGAATATGGGCTCCAAAAAAAACTTAAGAATTAGCAAATGGGCTGCAAATTATTAGAACTAATAGCAGATGGGCTGTATGCTGTTTTCCATAGATTTGAGGCTTTCCTAAAAAAAAGGTTAGCGCACAAGCAGTGACTGTTGGATGTCCATCCAACGGCCGTCGTGCTTCTTCAATCTCTGCTCTTCCTGCTCCAGTCGCTCAAACAAGCGCCGGCGGGACTGCCTGCTCCCACCTCCCCAATGACGGATGTCTTTGCCAGCGAGCCTCACCGCCCCACCGTACTCCCATCGCTGGCCTAGCCATCCCTCTACTCACCCACACCTGCTGTTATTCTCCGGCGACGGCAGACGAACCAGTAAACCCTCATACAGTCATACTCCCCTCCGCGTGGGAAACAACTGCCGAGTCTTCCCTGCCTCTGTGTCGTCCCCTTCCTAGGCCTCGCTGTCGTCCACCGCCGTGGTGCTCTCGGCGCGGCGTAGTCAATGTGGTCAACGATCGACTTCCATCGGAAGAGTACTGTGCGTGGAGACGCTGACAGCTGGGTCCACGGCCGCAGCAAGGAAGTGCCTCTTTATTACGCGCAAAATAATTATTCCTCCACCTGACAGCGGGGACCCACCAGACGGGCCACCGTATTTCGCGAAAAAAACATTTCCCCCTGACTGTTGGGACCCACCAGCTACACCTTCGCACGCATGGAAGTGCGTTCCGGCTAAAAAACAAAACGATTCGCCCCCCCCCCTAACTGCTGGGACCCACCAGCTACATCGTTGCACGCAAGGAAGTGCGTCCGGGCAAAAAAATGATTCGCCCCCATTGCTGGGACCCACCAGCTACATCTTATACGCAAGGAAGTGCACGGCGGTCGGGACCCACCTGGTCGAAGCGTGCGTGGCGTTGTCATTCTGGTCGCGAACGGTATGCGTACATATATACTGGTCGATGTAGAGGCGCCGCGTGTCGTAGTAGAGGCGTCGTGTCGTAGTAGAGGCGCCGCATGTAGCATGTACACGTCGCATTACAGCGGCGGTGCAAGAAAGAAAATATGACCACGTACGTACATACGGGCAGGGTCTCGAACGCCTACTCACGCATACGTACGGCCAGGGCTCTTGTACATGGCTGGGTCGGAACGGAGAAACAACATCGTCGCCGTGTTCATGGGGAGGCAACGGAATGCGTGTGTTCATCGGGAGGCAACAGAACGCGTGGGAGCTAACCGGCTGGGTCGGAACGGAATGCGTGGTCCTGTTCATCAGGAGGGCTTGGACGGAACAGGCGATGGAAACAAGGCTGGCGTACCGCTAACGGAGGAGACGGACCTCCCTCGTTCGAACGGGGTCCTATTGATCGGGAGGGTGTGGCGTATCGCAAAAGCGGAGGAAAGCAGACCTCCTCTACGGTCGAAATGGGGGTCCTGTTGATCGGGAGGGTGTGGCGTGCCGCCATAAAGCAGACGTCTGACCTCCCTACGGTCAGCAGGGGTCCTGTTGATAGGGAGGGTGTGGCGTGCCATAAAGCAGACGATACGGACTTGTGTTGGAGCGCCACGGTCGAAACGGGGTCCTGTTCATCGGGAGGGTGTGGCGTCTTGCAAAAGCAGGACTCCACGGGATACTGTTCATCTCCACCGTCGACCTCCTCCGGCCTCCACGGGCTACCGTCGACCTCCTCCAGCCTCCACGGGCTCCTGACCGCTTAGCCTCCACCGCGCTACTCCAGCGGCCATCGTTCAACCACCCTCCACCATCTACTATTCATCCAGCCCTCCACACCACGGGGTCCTGTTCAACCACCCCTCCACGGGCACCCCTCCACCGTCTACTGTTCATCCAACCCTCCACACCACGGGGTCCTGTTCATACAGAGGCAACGCCACCGCTCAGTGTTCATCCAACCCCCCCGGCAACACTCATTGTTCATCCAATCGCTCAGCTTCGCTAGCGGCGATTTGCGAAGGAATCGCCGATCGGGTTCGATTAACAGCCATCGATCGATCGCTCGGGTTCGATAACGCGTAAGCCTGCAGTAATCGCCAGTTCGATTAGAGCCCAACGCCTCACTCGGGTTCGATTAGAGCCAACCCTCACACACAAAGCGCCAGACGTGTACGAGAGAACGCATCGCCGCCCCGACCTCCCACCGTAACCGGGAACTCCCCGAAATTTTCCTCCCCCGCGCTTCTACCACGGTTTTTTCCGTCATGGACGGCCCAAAGAATGTCATGCAGCTGCGTCTACGGCCCGCCTAGGATGAAAAGCCCATTTTCTGTCATGATTTTTTGTCATAGAAGTAGGAGCCCACCACATCTATGATGATACCGGGTTTTGTCACAATTATCGTCATAGTAGTATCATATGACAGAAAAAAATTTCATTCGGCCCAAAATGTCACAGATGTGTCTTTTTTTTGTAGTGCCACCAGGGCGCCCCCTCCTGGCGTGCCCAGGTGGGTTGTCCCCACCTGGTGGCGCCGCAGACCCTGAAACCGACGCAATAAAATCCTATTTTTCCAGAAAAAATCAGGGAGAAATAATTATCGTGATCCACGAGACGGAGCCACCGTCACCTCCTGTTCTTCATCAGGAGGCCAGATCTAGAGTCCGTTTGGGGCTCCGGAGAGGGGGACCTTCGTTCTTCATCATCACCAACCCTTCTCCATCGCCAATTCCGTGATGCTGCCCATCGGGAGTGAGTAATTCCTTCGTAGGCTCGCTGGATGGTGAGGAGTTGGATGAGATTCATCATGTAATCGAGTTAGTTTTGCTAGGGCTTGATCCCTAGTATCCACTATGTTCTAAGATTGATGTTGCTATGGCTTTGCCATGCTTAATGCCTGTCACTTTGGGCCCGGGTGCCATGAACCCAGATCTAAACCGTTTATGTTATCATCATT
The DNA here is from genome assembly GCA_021605145.1 of Aegilops bicornis. Classification (NCBI taxonomy): domain Eukaryota; kingdom Viridiplantae; phylum Streptophyta; class Magnoliopsida; order Poales; family Poaceae; genus Aegilops; species Aegilops bicornis. The sequence goes on along the minus strand of CM038670.1, from coordinate 182,157,275 downwards.
ATATCCATGTTCTAGATCCGATCTTGCAAGTTATAGTCACCTACTACATGTTATGATCCGGCAACCCCGGAGTGACAATAGTCGGGACCACTCCCGGTGATGACCGTAGTTTAAGGAGTTCATGTATTCACTATGTATTAATGCTTTTTTCCGGTTCTCTATTAAAAGGAGGCCTTAATATCCCTTAGTTTCTAATATGGATCCCGCTGCCACGGGCGGGTAGGACAAAAGATTTCATGCAAGTTCTTTCCACAAGAACGTATGACTATTTACGAAATACATGCCTACATTATATTGATGAACTGGAGCTAGTGCCGTATCACCCTAGGTTATAACTGTCTCATGATGAATATCATCCAACAAGTCACCGATCCAATGCCTACGAATTTATCTTATATTGTTCTTGCTAAGTTACTACTACTGTCGTTACTGTTGCACTTGCTACAAAATTACTGCTATCACTGTTACTGTTACTCGCTCCGGTCCTTTTTAGTTCGCATATAAGATTTGTCTGAAGTCAAGTCTCGTAAAGTTTGACCAACTTTATAGAAAAAAATACCAACATTCACAATGTAAAATCAATATCAGTACATGCGTCATGACTTCAATTTTCATATTGTAGAACTTTAGAATGATAGATGTTGATATTTTTTAATATAAATATGGTCAAACTTTATGAAGTTTGACTTCAGACAATTCTTATATGCAGAGTAAAAAGGACCGAAGGGAGTACTATTGCTGCTGTCACTACTATCAAAACTATCATATTACTTTGCTACTGATCACGTTGCTGCAGATAACTAATCTCCAGGTGTGGTTGAATTGGCAACTTAGCTGCTAATATCTTCAAATATTCTTTGGCTCCCCTTGTGTCGAATCTATAAATTTGGGTTGAATACTCTACCTTCGAAAACTGTTGCGATACCACATACTTGTTGGTTGTTAGTAAAGTAGCAAGAAATCATCATGCACGTGAGTGTGATGCATATATTTACCTTGTGGTCTTGAGCTGGCTTTGGTGGAGGTCAACTTGAGAAAACAGGGTTAGATAACACAAGAACACCTACTAAACAATGCAAGAACAGGAAAGCACAAGAGTACCAAGATTGGGATGACATGTAGAGAGTGAGTACTAGGTACTCTATTTGGATATAGACATGTCCCCAAAGAGTAAAGATATGCAATGAATTCGAAGATTTCCTTTTCTTCCCTTAAATTTCTTTCTCCCCCAGAATCTTATATTGGATAATGGGAGAAGATAGGGAAAAGAAAATCAGAGCAAAAACAATCATAATCAAACATAACACATTCTAACATGTCTTTCCCCTCTTGTAGATATGTGACTTCTCTCCTCTATGGATAATAAGCATCTAGAGAAGGTTAAGGTGTGCATTCTCTCTTATTTTATAAGCTTTGATGTGCTCTCTCTCCCCCTTTGACATCAATTTCCACAAAGGGATCTTCTGGAGCATGAGTCAAGTAGGTTTAGTCCTTGAGTCACAGTACAAAGCAACATGTAATATAAGATGCTGGTAGAGGACAAGAATCATCGAGTGGAGCTGGAACAAATATGCATGATGCAAATGGCAAAGTGTTTTCTCATTATTGAATTCGTTTACTCCGAGTTATTTGCTTCGGTGGCACCGAGTTGTTTTGGTTTAGCCGAAACAAACAAACCGGTGAGGCCGAATTCAATTCAGAGAGAAGATAATTGTCATCTCAGCTCACTTAGGAAAATAAGATCTCACAAAGATTTGTAAGGAATTAACTGAAATATTTGCAATGAATTGGATGCAAGGAATGCAGAACAAAACAGAAAACAAAAGAAATCTAGATGAATTTTTTTTGAAAAGGGAAACAAACATGCAAGAACTCAGAAAAACACTAGAGAACTTCATCCAGAATTGGTCGGCGACAAAGTCACCTATGTTAGAGTATATTGACTGAGGAGTCAAGCGAGAACACTTGATCGTAGGTCATACTCATCGTTTAAGCTCAAAATGGGGTTGCCATTTTTCGTTTAAGCATTTTGATGTATTCACATCTTGTTGAGCTGCTTTGACCCATGACTTGGGGTAAAGCTTATCTAATATGGAATAACATACCTTGGGTGGTGGTGTTGATCTTGATCATGTAGTTGGACTTGTGTGGGATGCTCAAGGTTGATGTAGCTCATCAATGGTTGGGAGCACCACTTGTAGTTTGAGTTCATCTTCCTACATGGGTTAGTGTTGCAAGGAAGAGCACCTGTGTATCCAAAATGACAAGCATGAGGTTTGATACCAAATGAAATTTGATATATAGAGATTGCCAAAGGATATGTTTGAAAGGATTCATGCTTCCTTGTCTTCAACCACCAAATTTGTAGAGACTTGGTGATGTAGAGATTGCTCAAGATAATATTGAGTTGCAATCTCATAGATTTAGATTCATCCAAGTACCTACAAGGGTTAGATAGCATGCAAGGGTACAAGTATAGATCCAAGACATATGATCATCATCATAAGAGAAATATCAAGGATTAGTTAAAGGCTCATGCCTTGCACGTATCCAAATGGAGTTTCTACTCCAAGTTTGAAGCATCAATGATGTTCAATTCACCTCTCAAACGGAAAAATACTTTCTCACCAAGCCGTTTGGTGAATATATCCGCCAATTGCTTATCGGTACGAACATGCTTAAGATCAATATCTCCTTTAGCAACATGATCTCGAATGAAATGATGGCGAACTTCATTATGCTTAGTTTGAGAATGTTGCATGGGATTGTGAGCAATCATAATAGCACTTTCATTGTCACAAAGCAATGGAACATGTTTCACATGAATCCCATAATCTTTAAGAGTTTGGGTCATCCAAAGTAATTGAGCACAACATGAACCGGCGGCAATGTATTCCGCTTCGACGGTGGATAAGGATACCGAGTTTTGTTTCTTGGAGGACCAAGACACAAGAGATCTACCAACAAATTGACAAGTACCCAAAGTGGACTTTCTATCAACCTTGTCGCCGGCATAGTCTGAGTTGGAGTAGCCAAGAAGATCAAAAGAAGACCTCTTAGGATACCAAATGCCAAAATTTGGTGTATGAATTAAGTATCTCACTATCCTTTTCACAGCCTTAAGATGACATTCTTTGGGGGCCGCTTGATATCGTGCACACATGCACACACTTAGCATAATATCGGGACGGGTGGCACATAGATATAACAATAAACCAATCATAGAGTGGTTAACCTTTTGGTCAACCGGTTTGCCATCCTTAGTCAAGTCAAGATGTCCACTAGTAGGCATGGGTCTTTTCATACCTTTGCTTTCTTGCGTGTTGAAATTCTTGAATAAGTCCTTGGTATACTTTTTTTGAGAAACAAAGGTACCCTCCTTAGTTTGCTTGATTTGCCAACCAAGAAAGAACTTGAGTTCACTCATCATAGACATCTCAAACTTCTCCGACATTAGCCTTCTAAACTTTTTACTAAATGAGGGTTAGTCGAACCAAATATGATATCATCAACATAAATTTGGCACACAAACAATTCTCCATTAACTCTTTTAGTAAAAAGAGTAGAATCAATTTTTCCAATCTCAAATCCTTTTTCAATAAGGAACTTGGTCAAGCATTTATACCACACTCTAGGAGCTTGTTTAAGACCATAAAGAGCTTTGTGAAGTTTGTAAACATGGTCATGTTTCTTAGGATTAACAAAGCCGGGAGGTTGTTTAACATAAACTTCCACCTCAATTTCACCATTTAGAAAAGCACTTTTAATGTCCATTTGGTACAAGGTAATATCCTGGTGATTTGCATAGGCAAGTAAGATGCAGATGGACTCAAGTCTAGCAACGGGGGCATATGTCTCACCATAGTCCATACCTTCGACTTGAGTGTAGCCTTGGGCGACGAGACGTGCTTTGTTGCTTACGACTTGTCCATCTTTGTCTTGCTTGTTGCGAAACACCCATTTGGTACCAATGATGTTGTGGTTGTTGTCGGGCTTCTCAACCAATGTCCACACTGGGTTCCTTTCAAAGTTGTGTAGCTCTTCGTGCATGGAACTTATCCAATCCGGATCTTCCAATGCTTCTTCAACCTTCATAGGTTCAATGCTAGAGATGAATGAACAACATTCACAAAAATTAGCCAAACGAGTTTTAGAGCGAGTGATTCTCCCGTTTTGTTTATCATTGAAGATTTGTTTGATGGGATAGTCTCGTGAAACTCTTGCTCTAACTCGTGAGAGCTTTTGTTTGAGTCGAGGTGGAACATCTTCTTCATCATCTTGTTCTTCCTCTTGGCCTTCTTCGTTGTTGATATTGTTGTTCTCTTGCCGAGGTAGAGAAGGAGGTTGATGAGGTTCATCTTGGTGTACTTCCTCATTTTCTTCATCTTGGCATGTCCCACTTGTGGATGCCTCCGTGTCAACTGATGGTTCACCTTGTCATGAGGTAGAAGCTTCCACTTGGATGGACGAGGTACTCTCCTTCACCTCCGTTGAATGGATCTTGCCAATAGACAAGTGTTGGATTGCTTCCGAAGGGTCTTTGTCTCCTACATCAATTGGAAATTGCTCGGTGAGAAGCTCGTATGCCGTCTTGCCAAGTAGCTTGTGAAGATATAGAAGATTTGTTGCATGACAAGCTATCTCAACTGCTTCCGCCCAAAAGTCTTTTGGCGTCTTGTACTCATCAAGCATCGTTCTCGCCATCTCAATAAGAGTCCGGTTCTTCCTCTCAACAACTCCATTTTGTTGAGGCGTGTACGTAGCCGAGAACTCATGTGAAATCCCTTCTTCGTCAAGAAAGGTATCCACATTTGCATTCTTGAACTCCGTTCTGATGTTGCTGCGAACCTTCTTGATCTTCGCTTCAAATTGATTTTGGGCCTCCCTAGCGAAGTTCTTGAAGATCTTTTGGACCTGCGATTTATCATCAAGAAAGAACACCCACGTAAATCTTGAAAAGTCATCGACTATGACTAAACCAAACGTATAGGCGTTTGGACCAAAGAGATCCATATGAAGTAGCTCGAGCGGTCTTCTCGTGGTCATGATATTCTTCACGGGGTGGCTTCCTCCAACTTGTTTTCCTGCTTGACAAGCACTGCACAATCTATGCTTGTCAAATATAACGTCTTTCACTCCAAGGTTATGATCACCTTTAATAAGCTTATCAAGATTTCGCATGCCCACATGACCTAACCTTCTATGCCACAACCAACCTTTAGAATATTTAGCAATTAAGAAAGTTCTAGGTTGAGCCTTTTAGTGAAATCAACAATGTATAGATCACCTCTACGTATACCGGTAAAGACCATTTTATGATTATCTCTTCGAAACACTTGGCAATCTACTTCAGTCAGTAGGACATTGAAGCCAAAGTCATCTAGTCTAGATACGGAAAGTAAATTTTATAGCCAAGAGATTCAACGAGCATAACATTTTGTATGGAGCTATCATGTGAGATGGCCACCTTACCAAGGCCAACCACATTACCCTTTAAGTTATCACCAAAAGTGACATATTTTCGAGGGCCGTCATTTTCAGCAAGCTCACAAAACATATCCTTATCTCCGGTCATGTGATCAGTACATCCACTATCAAGAACCCATTCCTTTCCTCCAGCCATGTAGCCGCGAAGATTTGCCATAAGACCAAAGTGTCTCATAGACTCATCGAGATCGAATTCACTATCATCATCCTCATCACAGTATCCATGTTCAACATCGTCTTGTGATTGATCATTTCCTAAAGAGAGTGATTCATTAGATATATGATCATGACAATGTTCATCTTTATGAATTCTAATGACTTCGGAGATGATATTACTAATGATTCCAACATCTCCTTTGGAACGCATAAGGTCACGAAGCTCAAACAAACAATCACCAAACTTAGGATCATTGGAATTCATCTTACTTAAGGCAATTGACTTATGAAGAATCACATCTAGATTTAGCAAGGAATAGTTTGGAAATCATTCCTCAAGAAATCTCCATATGGTGTAAGCACAATCAAGAGTAGGCAAGCAAACAATCAAATTTCTAGGTAATCCTCTAGTGATAAGATTGACGGTTCTAACATTACGTAACATGTCAATAGACTCATCGGGGGTAGGATGCAAAGGATCAACAAGGGGCGCACAAGGGCTAGTAATGTACTTGTTCAAGTGATATTCATTGAAAATCTCAATCATCTCATTTTTCCATTCAAGAAAGAACTCTCCATCAAGTCTAGGCACTCTACGTCTAAGACTCCCCAACGTAGACTCATACATCTTCAATGGTTATTAAAGAAAAGCAATGGAGACCAATGCTCTGATACCAATTGAAAGGATCGAGAAGAGGTGTCTAGAGGGGAGTGATTAGACCCTCAACAAAGAAAAGTAGCAATTTTTGTAGTTCTTCAAGTTAATGTGGAGTTTTAACACAAGTTTAAATATTCGCAATACATTTCAAGCAAGCATGGCAAGAGTATATGAGGCATGCAACTTGCGAGAATGTAAAGGGATGGGATTGGAGTGTGCAAACACAATTTGAGACATGGAGATTTTTGGCGTGGTCCCGATAGGTGGTGCTATCGTACATCCACATTGGTGGAGACTTCAACCCACGAAGGGTAACGGTTGCGCGAGTCCACGGAGGGCTCCACCCATGAAGGGTTCGCGAAGAAGCAACCTTGTCTATCCTACCACAGCCATCGCCCACGAAGGACTTGCCTCACTAGGGTAGATCTTCACGAAGTAGGCGATCTCCTTGCCCGTACCAACTCCTTGGTTCAACTCCACAATCTTGACGGAGGCTCCCACGTGACACCTAACTGTTGGGGATCGTAGTATTTCAAAAAAATTCCTACGAACACGCAAGATCTATCTAGGAGAAGCATAGCAACAAGCGGGGAGTGTGTGTCCATGTACCCTCGTAGACCAAAAGCAGAAGCATTTAGTAACGCGGTTGATGCAGTCGAACGTCTTCGTGATCCAACCGACCCAAGTACCGAACGTACAGCACCTCCATGTTCAGCACACATTCAGCATGATGACGTCCCTCGACCTCTTGATCTAGTTGAGGACGAGGGAGAGTTTCGTCAGCACGACGGCGTGGCGACGGTGATGATGAAGTTAGCGATGCAGGGCTTCGCCTACGCACTACGACGATATGACCGAGGTGTGTAAATGTGGAGGAGGGGCACCGCCCACGGCTAAGAGAAGACTTGGTGTGTCTTTGGGGTGCCCCCTCCCACGTATATAAAGGAGGGGGGAAGAGGAGGCCGTCCTTAGAGGGGGCGCCCCAAGGGGGGGAGTCCTACTTGGACTCCCAGTTCGCCCCCCCTTTCCTATTCCAACTAGGAGAAGGAGGGAAGGAGGAAGAGGGGAGAAGGAAAGAGAGGGGCGCCACCCCCTCCTAGTCCAATTCGGACTAGCCATGGGGGGTGGCCACCCCTTGAGGCCCTTCTCTCATTTCCCCTAAATCCCATTAAGGCCCATTACTCTCCCGGGGGGGTTCCGGTAACCTCCCGGTACTCCGGAAAATACCCGAAAAACTTTGGAACCATTCCGGTGTCCGACATGACCGAGACACATCTCCGGTCAATAACCAATACCGGAACTTAGATGCTCATATTGGCTCCTACATATTCTACGAAGATCTTTATCGGTCAAATCGCATAACAACATACGTCATTCCATTTGTCATTGGTATGTTACTTGACCGAGATTTGATCGTCGGTATCATCATACCTAGTTCAATCTCGTTACCGGCAAGTCTCTTTACTCGTTCCGCAATGCATCATCCCGCAACTAACTCATTATTCACATTGCTTGCAAGGCTTATAGTGATGTGCATTACCGAGAGGGCCCAGAGATACCTCTCCGATACTCGGAGTGACAAATCCTAATCTTGATCTATGCCAACCCAACAAACACCTTCAGAGACACCTGTAGAGCATCTTTATAATCACCCAGTTACGTTGTGACGTTTGATAGCACACAAGGTGTTCCTCCGGTATTCGGGAGTTGCATAATCGCATAGTTAGAGGAATATGTATAAGTCATGAAGTAAGCAATAGCAAATGGATGGGTCTTGTCCATCACATCATTCTCCTAAAAATCTTATCAAGCGTCTTGATCTATCTCTATAGATCTTGATGCCCAATATGTAAGCAGCTTCACCGAGGTCTTTCTTTGAAAAAACTCCTTCCAAACACTCCTTTATGGTTTCCAGAAAATTCTACATCATTTCTGATCAACAATATGTCATTCACATATATTTATCAGAAAGACTGTAGTGCTCCCACACACTTACTTGTAAATACAGGCTTCACCGTAAGTCTGTATAAAACTATATACTTTGATCAACTTATCAAAGCGTATATTCAAACTCCGAGATGCTTGCACCAGTCCATAGATGGATCTTTGGAGCTTGCACATTTTGGTAGCACCTTTAGGATTGACAAAACCTTTTGGTTGCATCATATACAACTCTTCTTTAAGAAATCCATGCAGTTTTGACGTCCATTTGCCAGATTTCATAAAATACGGCAATTGCTAACATGATTCGGACAGACTTAAGCATCGATACGAGTGAGAAAATCTCATCGTGGTCAACACATTGAAGTTGTCGAAAACTTAACGATCATTATGCTAAGCTAATGGATGGGTCTTGTCCATCACATCATTCTCCTAATGATGTGATCCCGTTCATCAAATGACAACACATGTCTATTGTTAGGAAACTTAACCATCTTTGATTAACGAGCTAGTCTAGTAGAGGCTTACTAGGGACACAATGTTTTGTCTAGGTATCCACACATGTATCAAGTTTCCGGTTAATACAATTCTAGCATGAATAATAAATATTTATCATGATATAAGGAAATATAAATAACAACTTTATTATTGCCTCTAGGGCATATATCCTTCTGTCTTCCACTTGAACTAGAGTCAATAATCTAGTTCACATCGCCATGTGATTTAACACCAATACTTCATATCTTTATGTGATTAACACCCGTAGTTCACATCACCATGTGACCAATACTCAAAGGGATTACTAGAGTCAATAATCTAGTTCACATCGCAATGTGATTAGCAACCAAAGAGTACTAAGGTGTGATCATGTTTTGCTTGTGAGAGAAGTTTAGTCAACGGGTCTGTCACATTCAGAGCCGTATGTATTTTGCAAATTTTCTATGTCTACAATGCTCTTCATGGAGCTACTCTAGCTAATTGCTCCCACTTTCAATATGTATCCAGATTGAGACTCGAAGTCATCTAGATCGGTGTAAAAGCTTGCATCGATGTAACTCTTTACAACGAACTCTTCATTACCTCCATAACCGAGAAATATTTCCTTAGTCCTCTTGGTAACTAAGGATAACTTTGACCGTTGTCCAGTGATCCACTCCTGGATCACTATCGTACCCCTTTCCAAACTCATGGCAAGGTACACAATAGGTCTGGTACACAACATAGTATATTTTGTAGAACCTATGGCTGAGGCATAGGGAATGACGTTCATTGTCTTTCTATTTTCTGTTGTGGTCGTGTTTTGAGTCTTAATCAACTTTACACCTTGCAATACATGCAAGAACTCCTTCTTTGACTGTTCCATTTTGAACTACTTCAAAATCTTGTCAAGGTATGTACTCATTGAAAAATCTTATCAAGCGTCTTGATCTATCTCTATAGATCTTGATGCCCAATATGTAAGCAGCTTCACCGAGGTCTTTCTTTGAAAAAACTCCTTCCAAACACTCCTTTATGGTTTCCAGAAAATTCTACATCATTTCTGATCAACAATATGTCATTCACATATATTTATCAGAAAGACTGTAGTGCTCCCACACACTTACTTGTAAATACAGGCTTCACCGTAAGTCTGTATAAAACTATATACTTTGATCAACTTATCAAAGCGTATATTCAAACTCCGAGATGCTTGCACCAGTCCATAGATGGATCTTTGGAGCTTGCACATTTTGGTAGCACCTTTAGGATTGACAAAACCTTTTGGTTGCATCATATACAACTCTTCTTTAAGAAATCCATGCAGTTTTGACGTCCATTTGCCAGATTTCATAAAATACGGCAATTGCTAACATGATTCGGACAGACTTAAGCATCGATACGAGTGAGAAAATCTCATCGTGGTCAACACATTGAAGTTGTCGAAAACTTTTGCACTAGGCTTACCTTGTACTAGGCTACATCCCTAGCCTTACCTTGCACTAGGCTTACCTTGTACTAGGCTACATCCCTAGCCTATAAAAAAATACTGGCGAAGGAATCAACTTGTCACATCCCTAGCCTTACCTTGCACTAGGCTAGCACTTGTCTGTTGCATCATGTTTAAATTATTTTGAAACTTGAAGTGGGAATTGCCTAAACCCTAGCATCAAAGGAATTCACTAGGTTCAACTAAAATATTTTCAAAGTGAATCCAAATGGCTTTCAAAATGTTCATCATTTACGGAAAATGCTAGAAACCATAACCAGAGGTGTTGCACATTTTTCCATGACATATTTGGGCTCTGAATTAAATCATATAGTATTTGCATCTGGGCATTTAAATGCTATTAAATATTTTAAATGCTCAATTAATCATAAACTAAAATGTTTGTTGTTGGTTATATTCCAAACAGTGGCATTGAGCAGTTTTATGATTTTTGGATCTGTTTTAGTATTTTTAGTAAAGCCACAAAGATTACAGAAAAATACAAAATCAGAAATAAAAGAGGAGGAGGGAACTTACCTGGCCGCAGCCCACCTGGCCGGCCCAGCACTGTGCTGGCCCACGCCAGCCAGCTACTTCGCCCTCGCCAGGCAGACACAGAGGTGACACCGGCGAGCACGAGCTCGCCTAGGCGTCAGGTGCTTGCCGCCCGCGCCCCTGAACACCTGGGCGAGCTCCACGTCGTCGCCCTGACCCCGTGGACGTCTTGCATTCTCCCCTGCCTCTCTCTCTCGCTCTTCCTCCGCCATGGCGGACGCTGCTACGCCCGCGCCACCTTGAAACCGCGTCCACCGTCGTCCCCATACCGAGCCACTGTGTCCAATAGCTCCGCCGTCGTCGTCTCCGTCGAGCAGCCTGAGCCCCGAGCGCTTGCGCGCTCTGCTTCGTCTTCTTCGAGCTCCACTTCACCGAGCACCGCCGCAGATCCCCTTCGCCGTCGCCGCCGCAACAGCTCGTCCCCGACCGCGCCGTCTGCTTCTACGTGACCGATGTGAGCTCAGATACCTCCCCATCCTCTCCGTTTGCCTTCTTGTGCACCGTAGCGACTACACGAAGTTCCACCGCACGCGCCGCCGCCGAGCTCATCGTCGACGTGACTCCGGCCACCCACAGGCCTCACCACCTTGTCCACTAATTCTACCTCACCCCCACGAGTCCAACGCACCACTTCCCGTGCCTCGCCGTGCCCCATAGCCTCGGGCTCATCTTCACCCGACTCCGGCGACCGCCTAGGTCGTCGCCGGCGACGTTTCCGGCCACCCCGAGCTCCACCACTGCCACCAAACGCTGCGGCCTGCTCCCAGCTACGCGTAGATGCCCTCCGCAGCTCTTTTGGTCACCGGGACGCGCTAATGCACTCTCACCGCCGCGTCTGGCCAAGCCGGCGGCTAAACGCCGGCGTGTTTGACCTTGGACTTTGACTGGGTGGGCCCAGGTTGACCCCCCTGAGTCTATGACAAGTGGGGACCCCTCTGCTAATTAACTCAGATTAGTTTTATCTAAATTTAGTTAGTTTAATAACTGCTGACACGCGGGACCCACTGGTCAGGTTGACCTGGATGTCCCCTTTGACCACTGACGCCACCCTGACGCACTGCTGACACAATAACCTTGATGCACTAATATAACCTCTTAAAATGGGTTTGCATTTGAATCTTTGGTTCAAATGGACTCATCTCAATCTGTTCTAGCTTGCATTAGCCCAAAACACATTCATATTGCCATGTCATAGCATGCATCATATTGTGCATTGCATTGATCGTGTTTCTTCTCTGTTTTCCGGGTCTGTTCCCCCTCGGTAGACGTTGTACCGACGTTGTGATCGTTGACACTAATGAAGACTCAATGCTATCTTCAGAAGTGCCAGGCAAGCAAAGCCCCCTTGTTCATTTCGATACAATCCCACTCTCTCGCTCCTGCTCTCTTTTATTGCATTAGGACAACAACGATTCATCTGTTACTCACTGCGGTAGCTAAACCCCTTTATCCTCTGCATGACCTGTCATTGCCACAGTAAATAGATGAAACCCACTAGCATGAGTAGGAGTTGTTTGAGCCCTGATGTGCCTACTCATTCATGCTTGTTTGTCATGCTCATATCGCTTAGAGTTGTGTCAGTCCGATTCATCCGGATGAATCGGAGGTTAGTGAACATGTCCCATCGTTGAGAGCTAAGTGTGTGAATACGATTTGGTAAAGGTAGCGTTGAGAGGCCATGTAGGAGTACATGGTGGGTTGTCTCATTGCAGCCGCCCTCGAACTGAGTTCTGTGTTTGTGATCCATGAACAGCTACTACCACACATAGGTATCCTTAATTGACTCTCTCGACTTATTAACCGCCCTGTCCTTTGTCCAGGAGTTGCAACTAGTTTCTGGTGTTTGTAGGATATGTGTTGGAGGCCGTGCGTAGCGCTGACCCTAGGGGTGGGCTATGATGCGGTAGATACACCATGGCACGGTGTACCGGGCGCCCGTTTGGTGTCTCGGAAACCCTGCACACATCGTTTGGGGCTGTGAGTGAAACTCCGGCCGTTTCTCCTCGCGGATGGAACCCGAATAGGTGATAAACCTGGACTAGAGACTTGTGTGGTTAGTCAGGTCGTGGCCGACTCCCTCGCCATGCTTCCGCTTGAAGGTTGCCGAGATACACGACGTGTACATGGTGGTAACTGGCGAGAGCGTGTGTGAAGAAGTACACCCCTGCAGGGTTAACATCATCTATTCAAATAGCCGTGTCCGCGGTGAAGGACTTCTGGGTTGCCTATAACAGTTCATAGACAAGTGAAAGTGGATACTCTAAAATGCACATGATAAGCGTGAGTGCTATGGATGGCCTTCTCGTAGGGAGACAGGAGCGGATCCATAGTGGTGTATTGATATGGTGAATATTTGGACTCGTGTGCGCCACCTCAAAAGAGTTACTTGCAGTCGTAGTTTAGGATAGCCACTGAGTCAAAGCTGGCTTGCTGCAGTTAAACTCCACCACCCCCTTTGTTGATACCGATGCTTACGTAGTTAGTTCTGATGTAAGTCTTGCTGGGTACATTTGTACTCACGTTTGCTTAATTTATGTTTTGCAGAGAGACTTCAGTCTCGCTAATAGTTCCGCGTGGACTTCGACGTTTAGCTTGTTACCTTAGCTACGATCTTGTGCCCTCATCAGGATCTGGTAGATAGTCAGGCTTCTCAGCCTTTTTCATTTGTAGATGTCTGTACTCAGACATGTTAAGCTTCCGCATGTGCTTTGATTTGTATGCTCTGAATGCTGGGTCATGAGACCCATGTTTGTAATATCTTGGCTCCTCGGAGCCTAATGAATAAATACTTGAGTTGTAGAGTTATGTTGTGATGCCATGTTGTATTTACACATATCGAGCATATTGTGTGTATGATTGAAATGCTTGGTATGTGTGGGATCCGACAATTTAGTTGTTTATCCTTGGCAGCCTCTCTTATGGGGAAATGTAGTCTAGTGCTTCCATAAGCCATAGTAGTCCCTACAGCCCGGTTCACCGGAGTCCTGCTAGCCCAAAGACTATCGCTTTCGTGACACTTGACTGGCCGGCAAGTGTTTCACTTCGTTCTCAGGTTCTGCCCTTCGGGGAAATGTCACGCGGTGACATCCGGAGTCCTGCCTAGCCTGCTACAGCCCGGGTTCCCGGAGTCCTGTTAGCCCAGTGCTACAGCCCGGATTCATGCTCGATGTGATTCATGTATGCCTGTCCCCATGGGTTAGTGCCGCTTTGGTTTCACGACTAGCCATGTCGGCTGTCATATGATGCTAGCGACACTATCATATACGTGAGCCAAAAGGCGCAAACGGTCCCGGGCCATGGTAAGGCGACACCCGTGGGAATACCGTGCGTGAGGCCGCAAAGTGATATGAGGTGTTACCGCTAGATCGATGTGACTTGGAATCGGGTCCCGACAGCTTTGGTATCAGAGCCTGACTGCCTGTAGGATTACCAAGCCAAACTGGTCGAAGTTGAGTCTAGAAATGCTTTAGTTATATAATGGAATTGATTGTGGAAGGGAACATAAGGCTCTTTTTACTCCTTTACCCTATGCCCTTCTGATCTGAGTCATCCTCTTCCTTTCTACGCGGATTAAGAACTAGGCTTCTCATCTTTCTATTAGGATGACGTGTTACTAATACATAGACTTATGTGATTGATGGATTCAAGTCTCAGTTCAGTTTCTACTATTTCCGTATGTTCGTAGCTGGCCTCAAAACCTTGATATTGTGATGATGAGTGGTCATGCCAGGATGTCTCAATTTTTTCTGAGCATTTACAGCCGTTATGCTGTCCGAGTCATCCCAGGTTTCTAGATACTCTGATGCACTTGCAATCATTCCTCCATGTTCCTGATGTTCATTTGGGCCAGATTAACCACACTAATTACTGAGTTGAGGTACTCCACTACCTCGACATTTCTGTTGGAACTATTATTATAACCATATGTGTCTTAGAGGATCATCTAGTAATCTAGCCATGCTTTATATTCCTGGTGTGATGATTCTGGACATTATTCTCGTAAGCATCCCGTGATGCCATTTAGTTAGTAGGCATTCTATTTATGGGCTCTTAAGCCCAAGATTCACCCTACTTACCTCATATGATAGTGTTTGCTAGTTCCTTTAGGATATTAGTAACCTTGCGATAGCCCTCGAGGTCCATGGTATTTCCTTCTTCCAAATACCATGAATTGCGTATGGCAGAAGTTCTTTTGAACCGAACGATCACAACCAGAGTGCTCCTAATGGGTCCTCCATTTTACATCGTGATTCTACCAGTTCTACCTTTCTGCATGGGTTATCCGGAAGAAATGTTGAACTTGGTTCGACATACTAATCCATGCATTCACAACTCAGAAAGTTATATGTTCCTTGAGTTGACCCTCCTCAGGTGTATTCCGACCCTAGTCTATCAATTGATAGTCAGGAATAGTTGTGCATTTATGTTCATCGATGCCTATTATTCTTGTGGTCCGACAAGCCATTCTATTCCATAATGACTAGGAGAAACAAACTCTAGTACCTCGTCCATTTCTAGGATTTGGTCAAAGTAGTTGTATTCCGCAGATCAAAATGTCAATCCAGCTTTTGCTCTGTTCTACCTCGGAGTATTACCCCCTTTTATGTCAAGATTGTCATGAAAATTGCACCATTTCTCATGAATTCTTGACGTAGTGATACTTCTCGCTGTCATTACTCATTCCTCGGTCCCGTGTTGTTGTAACCGGAATGCTGACAAGTGAACTGTGATGTGTGAAATCAATACTCCTAGCAACTCTGTTGCTTGGTAGTTAATGGACAATAATCTCATTCTTAGCGTGTTGGTTATTGAGTCACCATCCTAGGATTGATCGTGCTACCCAGTCCTTATTTCCGTGCACTCTCCGCTCAATGAGTTAGGATTGTATCAATCCCTCGCTTTTTGATCATATCGTCTTGTCTCGAAAGCAAGATTGTTCTCAAGCTTAGTAACATATCGGTGGTTCGTGATTTTCCGAATATCTTCTCGGAAGTATTACCGAGTTGTCCCCGATCGTTATGTTGAGCTCGTGATCAAGTTGGTTTCTTGTGAACCACCCTTTGTCCAAGCATCTGTGTTGGATACCCCTGAGCTAGTTGGTTGAGCTAAACAACAACTTGGAGAGTTGGAAGATAAAAGCTTGTCTGAATTTGTTCATCACTAAGGGATATCTTTGAGCGTGCGTGTGTGCTGAAGAAAGATGATACCTTCATCAATTGGTCCTCGTGATCAGTTGTTGGATCTATTGTCTTACCCAAATCTTTGATTTGCGTATGGGCTATCTTCAAATCAAATCAGAACCAACGATATTCGTAATGTTGTCTTACTCGTGGTTGATTCCTCGAGCATACACCATTACATCTTTTGGTCCGACCAATACTATCACATTGTTCACATAATGGTGGAAGTCCAGTGATATGGAAATTCTGATGAGTTGCTGTTGAGCCCATGAGCAGCATGTTGTTTCCCCCATGATTCATGTTAAACTTTAAGGTAGTGTTGGAAACTTGGTAAACAATGCCTTCATGTTCCGTTCATGAAGCATATGTTTGGATGATAGGAGTGACTTCCTTTGATTCACGTGCATTAGATGTAAGTTGCCGCCGTGAATTCGATAAAGTTTGTTTTCGCTTCCTTTGGAATCATCCCAAGTTAGTCATGCACATGTGCGAAGTATTCTATGGTTTGGAGACTTGCAACCTTCATTCTATATGTATCCCTAGCACACCAAGCCACTGATTGATTTGTTCAAGGAGAAGAAGTTTCTTCTTAAGAGCTAGACTTACGCAAGGACTTCGATATCCTCGTTGATGGTTCCTAACCAGAATTCGGTAGTGTTTTGTTGTAAGACTACCATGTGATCATGATTGTCTGGGACAGCGTGTTCACATGCTTGTAGCAGAACCAGCTCATGCTTTGGAGCTTACTACCGTAGTTCATTTCCCGAGAATTTCGCAACACCATCTCATCGATTTGTGTTGCAAACTTTCATTTTCTTCTAGACTCGATGAGTCTGGAATATCCTGTTACCAACTAGATCTGAATCTCGGGCAGATATGACGGTTGGAACTTCTCTAAGATTATGATGTAGGTCCCGACAAGGTTGATGTTTTGGCCGACACACCTAGCCGGAAGATCTATCATTGTAGTATCTTGATTGAGCTATTTGACCATCTTCTCCATGAGGATATAGTGCAACTTATGCTAGAAGTTGTTCCTCAAGGGTCGTTGTGCTCTCGATTTCCTCGATTATGCTGGAACCATTCAAACAGTGAAATCACTCTCTACTGTTGAGTTTGTCCCCTGTTACTAGAATTATCCCCAGCATTTGTATTTTGCCCCCAGTTTGCACCGTCGTTGTGCCATCCTACCACGGGTTCCATCCATTTCCGATGATAAGCAAAAATCATCCATTGCGTTGTCTTCAACAAGGTAATCCATATCTTCCATACTAGTCCGAGTATGCCATTCTACCGAACTACTCCAACGATCGCTCGAGATTTGCCCTAACCTGGTATAGAGAGTCTCAATGATCTCTAAATCAAAAGTAATTCTTTTTGCCACTTAAGGAAATATTTCTGCAAGTCACCTTCCTTAAGTTGTCTCGTTATGGTATCATGGCAACTCAACTCCTCGCTATGTCGACAACCGTTCAACACCTTCTTAAGAGTGGACTTGTTGACTACCTAGCGAGCCCTCCTCATCTGTTTCACTCCATTTCTTTGGATAGATGCTTCATGTCTCGGCTCGAGAGATGTTTCTATGTCTTGCTCCGCGGGTTGATCTTCTGATCATTAAGATGATCCATCTATATAGACATGTCTCGCTTCTTGTCCTCGTGTTGGATGAAGATTTCGAAAGCAAAGACGTCAAGATCAATTTATGTCAACAAATCAACAACCTCGAGGAGACAGTTGGATCATGAAGTTTGTGATGCTTTGTGTCCCCTTTGTCTTCTTACCTCACGTCTTGAATCTCGGGGCGAGATTCTTGTTTAGTGGGGGTGAGTTGTCACCTCCCTAGCCTTAGCTTGCACTAGGCTAGCACTTGTCTGTTGCATCATGTTTAAATTATTTTGAAACTTGAAGTGGGGATTGCCTAAACCCTAGCATCAAAGGAATTCACTAGGTTCAACTAAATTATTTTCAGTGAATCCAAATGGCTTTCAAAAATGTTCATCATTTCTGGAAAATGCTAGAAACCATAACCAGAGGTGTTGCACATTTTTCCATGACATATTTGGGCTCTGAATTAAATCATATAGTATTTGCATCTGGGCATTTAAATGCTATTAAATATTTTAAATGCTCAATTAATCATAAACTAAAATGTTTGCTGTTGGTTATATTCCAAACAGTGGCATTGAGCAGTTTTATGATTTTTGGATCTGTTTTAGTATTTTTAGTAAAGCCACAAAGATTACAGAAAAATAGAAAATCAGAAATAAAAGAGAAGGAGGGAACTTACCTGGCCGCAGCCCACCTAGCAGGCCACCTGGCCGGCCCAACACTGTGTTGGCCCACGCCAGCCAGCTGCTTCGCCCTCGCGAGGCAGGGACAGAGGTGACGCCGGCGAGCACGAGCTCGCCACGACGTCAGCTGCTTGCCACCCGCGCCCCTGGACACCTGGGCGAGCTCCACGTCGCCGCCCTGACCCCGTGGACGTCTCGCATTCTCCCCTGCCTCTCTCTCTCGCTCTTCCTCCGCCATGGCCGACGCTACTGCGCCGCGCCACCGTGAAACCGCGTCCACCGTCGTCCCCGTACCGAGCCACTGTGTCCAACAGCTCCGTCGTCATCGTCTCCGTTGCAGCCTGAGCCCCGAGCGCTCGCGTGCCCTGCTTCGTCTTCTTCGAGCTCGACTTCACCGACCACCGCCGCAGATCCCCTTCGCCGTCGCCGCCGCATCAGCTCGTCGCCGACCGCGCCGTCTACTTCTACGTGACCGCCGTGAGCTCAGCTACCTCCCCATCCTCTTCGTTTGCCTTCTTGTGCACAGTAGCGACTACACGAAGTTCCACCGCACGCGCCGCTGCCGAGCTCGTCGTCGACGTGACTCCGGCCTTCCACAGGCCTCACCACCTTGTCCACTAACTCTACCTCACCCCCACGAGTCCAACGCATCACTTCCTGTGCCTCGCCGTGCCCCGTAGCCCCGGGCTCATCTTCACCCGACTCCGGCGACCGCCTAGGTCATCGCCGGTGACGTTTCCGGCCACCCCGAGCTACACCACCACCACCACCAAACGCCGCAGCCTGCTCCCTACTACGCGTAGATGCTCTCCGCCGCTCTTTTGGTCGCTGGAACGCGCTAATTCACTCTCACCGCCGGGTCTGGCCTCGCCGGCGGCTAAACGCCGGCGTGTTTGACCTTTGACTTTGACTGGGTGGGCCCAGGTTGACCCCCTGAGTCTATGACAAGTGGGCCCCCCCTCTGCTAATTAACTTAGATTAGTTTTAACTAAATTTAGTTAGTTTAATTACTGCTGACACGCGGGACCCACTGGTCAGGTTGACCTGGACGTCCCCTTTGACCACTGACACCACCCTGACGCACTGCTGACGCAATAACTAATTTCTGGATTTATTTTTATATAGAAAATTCCAGAAATTGTTGCAACCTTCTAAAAATCATAGAAAATCAACCGTAGCTCCAAATCAAACAAATTATGTATGGAAAATGATCAAAAAAATCCAATCTATCCATCTGTACTGGTTTCATGCATGTTTAAACAATTTAAACTTGCTGTTTAGATGAAACAAGTTAATGCACTAATATAACCTCTTAAAATGGGTTTGCATTTGAATCTTTGGTTCAGATGGACTCATCTCAATCTGTTCTATCTTGCATTAGCCAAAAACACATTCATATTGCCATGTCATAGGATGCATCATATTGTGCATTGCATTGATCTTGTTTCTTCTCTGTTTGCCGGTATTGTTCCCCCTCGGTAGACGTTGTACCGACGTTGTGATCGTTGACACTGATGAAGACTCAATGCTATCTTTAGAAGTGCCAAGCAAGCAAAAACCCCTTGTTCATTCCGATACAATCCCACTCTCTCGCTCCTGCTCTCTTTTATTGCATTAGGACAACAATGATTCATCTGTTACTCGCTGCGGTAGCTGAACCCCTTTATCCTCTGCATGACCTGTCATTGCCACAAGAATAGATGAAACCCACTAGCATGAGTAGGAGTTGTTTGAGCCCTGATGTGCCTACTCATTGATGCTTGTTTGTCATGCCTGCTATTGCTTAGAGTTGTGTCAGGTCTGATTCATCCGGGATGAATTGGAGGTGTGTGAACAAGTCCTACTGTTGAGAGCTAAGTGTGTGAATACGATTTTGGTAAAGGTAGCGGTGAGAGGCCATGTAGGAGTACATGGTGGGTTGTCTCATTGCAGCCGTCCTGAGGAACCGAGTTCTGTGTTTGTGATCCATGAACAGCTACGACCACACATTGGGATCCTTAATTGACTCTCTCGACTTATTAACCGCCCCTGTCCTCTGTCCAGGAGTTGCAACTAGTTTCTGGTGTTTGTAGGATATGTGTCGGAGGCCGTGCATAGCACTGACCCTAGGGGTGGGCTATGATGCGGCAGATACACCATGGCACGGTGTACCAGGCGCCCGTTTGGTGTCTCGGAAACCCTGCACACATCATTTGGGGCTGTGAGCGAAACTCCGGCCGGATCTCCTCGCGGATGGAACCCGAATAGGCGATAAACCTGGACTAGAGACTTGTGTGGTTAGTCAGGTCGTGGTCGGCTCCCTCGCCAGGCTTACGCTTGAAGGTTGCCGAGATACATGACGTGTACATGGTGGTAACTGGCGAGAGCGTGTGTGAAGAAGTACACCCCTGCAGGGTTAACATCATCTAGTCGTATAGCCGTGTCCGCGGTGAAGGACTTCTGGGTTGCCTATAACAGTTCATAGACAAGTGAAAGTGGATACTCTAAAATGCGCAAGATAAGCGTGAGTGCTATGGATGGCCTTCTCGTAGGGAGACAGGAGCAGATCCATAGTGGTGTATTGATATGGTGAATATGTGTTCTCGAGTGCGCCACCTCAAAAGAGTTACTTGCAGTCGTAGTTTAGGATAGCCACCGAGTCAAAGCTGGCTTGCTGCAGTTAAACTCCACCACCCCTTTGTTGATACCGATGCATATGTAGTTAGTTCTGATGTAAGTCTTGATGGGTACATTTGTACTCACGTTTGCTTAATTTATGTTTTGCAGAGAGACTTCAGTCTCGCTAATAGTTCCGCATGGACTTCGACGTTTAGCTTGTTACCTCAGTTATGATCTTGTGCCCTAAGCAGGATCTGGTAGATAGTCAGGCTTCTCAGCCTTTTTCATTTGTAGATGTCTGTACTCAGACATGTTAAGCTTCCGCATGTGCTTTGATTTGTATGCTCTGAATGCTGGGTCATGAGACCCATGTTTGTAATATCTTGGCTCCTCGGAGCCTAATGAATAAATACTTGAGTCGTAGAGTTATGTTGTGATGCCATGTTGTATTTACACATATCGAGCATATTGTGTGTATGATTGAAATGCTTGGTATGTGTGGGATCCGACAATCTAGTTGTTTATCCTTGGCAGCCTCTCTTATGGGCAAATGTAGTCTGGTGCTTCCATGAGCCATAGTAGTCCGCTACAGCCCGATTCACCGGAGTCCTGCTAACCCAAAGACTACCGCCGTGACACTTGATCAAGGCATGTGTTTCACTTCGTTCCTGTGTCTGTCCCTTCGGGGAAATGTCACGCGTGACATCCGGAGTCCTGCCTAGCCTTCTACAGCCCGGGTTACCGCAGTCCTGTTAGCCCTGTGCTACAGCCCGGATTCACACGCTGCTGACCGACATGCTTGATGTGATTCATGTATGCCTGTCCCCATGGGTTAGTGCCGCTTTGGGTTCACGACTAGCCATGTCGGCCTGGGTTCTCTGTTATATGGAGGCTAGCGACACTGTCATATACGTGAGCCAAAAGGCGCAAACGGTCCCGGGCCATGGTAAGGCGACACCCGTGGGAATACCGTGCGTGAGGCCGCAAAGTGATATGGGGTGTTACCGGCTAGATCGATGTGACTTGGAATCGGGGTCCTGACACAACTGAAGGGGAGCCACCCACCATCCATGAGGGTGGGGGCGCGCCCTACCCCCCTGGGTGCGCCCCCTGCCTCATGGTCCCCTGGCAGGCCTCCGGTGCCCATCTTTGGCTGTAGGAAGTTTTTTGCGCTGGAAAAATCTGAAGGAAGCTTTCGGGACGAAGCGCCGCCGTCTCGAGGCGGAACCTTGGCCGAACCAATCTAGGGCTCCGGCAGAGCTGTTCAGCCGGGGAAACATCCCTCCGGGAGGGGCAAATCGTCACCATCGTTATCACCATCAATCCTCTCATTGGGAGGGGGTCAATCTCCATCAACATCTTCACCAGCAACATCCCATCTCAAACCCTAGTTTATCTCTTGTATCCGATCTTTGTCTCAAAGCCTCAGATTGGCACCTGTGGGTTGCTAGTAGTGTTGATTACTCCTTGTAGTTGATGCTAGTTGGTTTATTTGGTGGAAGATCATATGTTCAGATCCTTTGTGCATATTAATACCCCTCTGATTATGAATATGAATAAGATTTGTGAGTAGTTACGTTTGTTCCTGGGGACATGGGAGAAGTCTTGCTATAAGTAGTCATGTGAATTTGGTATTTGTTCGATATTTTGATGAGATGTATGTTGTCTTTCCTCTAGTGGTGTTATGTGAACGTCGACTACATGACACTTCACCATTATTTGGGCCTAGAGGAAGGCATTGGGAAGTAATAAGTAGATGATGGGTTGCTAGAGTGATGTGCTTAAACCCTAGTTTATGCGTTGCTTCGTAAGGGGCTGATTTGGATCCACATGTTTCATGCTATGGTTAGGTTTACCTTAATTATTCTTTCGTAGCTGCGGATGTTTGTGAGGGGGGTTAATCATAAGTGGGATGCTTGTCCAAGGAAGGGTAGTAACCAAGCACCGGTCCACCCACATATCAAATTATCAAAGTAACGAACGCGAATCATATGAGCATGATGAAAACGAGCTTGACGATAATTCCCATGTGTCCTCGGGAGCACTTTCCTTTATATAAGTGTTTGTCCAGGCTTGTCCTTTGCTACAAAAAGGATTGGGCCACCTTCCTACACCTTTTTTAATTTTGTTACTTGTTACTCGTCACGAATTATCTTATCACAAAACTATTTGTTACCGATAATTTCAGTGCTTGCAGAGAATACCTTACTGAAAATTGCTTGTCATTTCCTTGTGCTCCTCATTGGGTTCGACACTCTTACTTATCGAAAGGACTATGATAGATCCCCTATACTTGTGGGTCATCAAGACTCTTTTCTGGCACCGCTGCCGGGGAGTGAAGCGCCTTTGGTAGGTGGAATTTGGTAAGGAAAAATTTATATAGTGTGCTGAAATTTACTATCACTTGTTGATATGGAAAATAATCCTTTGAGGGGATTGTTCGGGGTATCTTCACCCAGACCATTAGAGAAAAGAGTTGATCCTAAACCTACTGAACCTACTGAAAATGTTACTTTGAAATTCCTTCGGGTATGATAGAGAAACTGCTAGCTAATCCTTTTACAGGAGATGGAACATTGCATCCCGATTTGCACCTTATCTATGTGGATGAAGTTTGTGGATTATTTATGCTTGCAGGTATGCCCGAGGATGTTGTCAAGAAGAAGGTCTTCCCTTTATCTTTGAAGGGAAAGGCATTGACATGGTTTAGTCTATGTGATGATATGGGATCATGGAACTACAACCGATTGAAATTGGAATTTCATCTGAAGTTTTATCCTATGCATCTTGTTCATCGTGATCGCAATTATATATATATATTTTGGCCTCGCGAAGGAGAAAGCATTTCTCAAGCTTGGGGGAGGCTTAAGTCAATGTTATATTCATGCCCCAATCATGAGCTCTCAAGAGAAACTATTATTCCATAATTTTATGCTCGGCTTTCTCTCAATAATCGCTCCATGCTCGATACTTCTTGTACGGGTTCTTTTATGATGAAGACTATTGAATTCAGATTGGATTTATTGGAAAGAATTAAATGCAAATCTGAAGATTGGGAACTCGACGAAGGTAAGGAGTCAGGTATAACACCTAAGTTTGATTGTGTTAAATCCTTTATGGATACCGATGTTTTCCGTGAATTTAGCACTAAATATGGACTTGACTCTGAGATAGTAGCTTCTTTCTGTGAATCATTTGCTACTCACGTCGATCTTCCTAAGGAGAAGTGGTTTAAATATCATCCTCCCATTGAAGTAAAACTAGTTGAACCTGTTAAAGTTGAAGAAAGGACTATCACTTATAATGTTGATCCTATTTTTCCTACTGCTTATATTGAGAAACCACGTTTCCCTGCTAGAATAAAGGATCATGCTAAGGCTTCAACTGTGGTTCACAAGAGTAATACTAGAACACCTATACCCCCTGAGCAAATTAAAGTTGAACCTAGTATTGCTATGGTTAAAGATCTCTTGGTCGATAATATTGATGGGCATGTTATTTACTTTTGTGATGAAGCCGCTAGAATTTCTAGACCCGATACTAAAAATAAACATAGGCCCATTGTAGGCATGCATGTTGTTTCTGTTAAAATAGGAGATCATTGCTATCATGGCTTATGTGATATGGGTGCTAGTGCAAGTGCAATACCTCATTACTTATACAAAGAAATTATGCATGATATTACACCTGCTGAGATAGAAGAGATAGATGTTACAATTAAGCTTGCAAATAGAGATACTATTTCACCAATTGGGATTGTTAGAGATGTTGAAGTCTTGTGTGGGAAAGTTAAATATCCTACTGATTTCCTCGTTCTTGGTTCCCCACAAGATGAATTTTGTCCCATTATATTTGGTAGACCCTTCTTGAATACTGTTAATGCTAAGATAGATTGCAAAAATGATGTTGTTACTATTGTTTTAGGGGATATGTCTTATGAGTTTAATTTTGCTAAATTTCATAGACAACCCCATGATAAAGAATTTCCTAGTAAAGATGAAATTGTTGGTATTGCTTCTATTTCCATGCCTCCTAATGATCCTTTAGAAAAATATTTGCTAGACCCTGAAAATGATATGTTTATGAATGAAATAAGGGAAATAGATGAAGTATTCTTTAAACAGGGACCTATTTTAAAACACAACTTGCCTGTTGAAATTCTAGGGGATCCTCCTCCACCCAAGGGTGATCCCGTGTCTGAGCTTAAACCATTACCTGATACTCTTAAATATGCTTATCTTGACGAAAAGAAGATATATCCTGTTATTATCAGTGCTAACCTTTTAGAGAAGGAAGAGGAGAAATTATTGAAAACTCTGAAGAAGCACCGTGTTGCTATTGGATATACTCTTGATGATCTTAAGGGCATTAGTCCCACTCTATACCAACACAAAATAAAATTGGAGAAGGATGCTAAACTGGTTGTTGATCACCAACGATGGTTAAGTCCTAAGATGAAAGAAGTGGTAAGAAAAGAAATACTAAAGCTTCTGGAGGTAGGTATAATTTATCCCATTGCTAATAGTCAGTGGGTAAGTCATGTCCATTGTGTCCCTAAGAAGGGAGGTATTACTGTTGTCCCTAATGATAAAGATGAATTGATCCCACAAAAAATTGTTACAGGTTATAGAATGGTAATTGACTTCCGCAAATTAAATAAAGCTACAAAAAGGATCATTACCCTTTACCATTTATTGATCAAATGCTAGAAATATTATCTAAACATACACATTGCTTTCTAGATGGTTATTCTGGTTTCTTTGAAATACCTGTGTCAAAAGAGGATCAAGAAAAGACCACTTTTACTTGCCCTTTCAGTACCTTTGCTTATAGGCATATGCCTTTTGGTTTATGTAATGCACCTGCTACCTTTCAAAGATGTATGACTGCTATATTCTCTAACTTTTGTGAAAAGATTGTTGAGGTTTTCATGGATGATTTCTCCGTATATGGAACTTCTTTTGATGATTGCTTAAGCAACCTTGATCGAGTTTTGCAGAGATGTGAAGAAACTAATCTTGTCTTGAATTGGGAGAAGTGACACTTTATGGTTAATGAAGGTATTGTCTTGGGGCATAAAATTTCTGAAAGAGGTATTGAAGTTGATAAAGCTAAAGTTAATGCTATTGAAAAGATGTCGTGTCCTAAGGACATCAAAGGTATAAGAAGTTTCCTCGGTCATGCTGGTTTTTATAGGAGGTTCATTAAAGACTTCTCAAAAATTTCTAGGCCTGTGACTAATCTCTTACAAAAAGATGTTCTGTTTGTCTTTGATGATGATTGTGTAGAAGCATTTGAAATACTTAAGAAAGCCTTGATTACTGCACCTATTGTCTAGCCACCTGATTGGAATCTACCCTTTGAAATTTTGTGTGATGCTAGTGATTATGCTATAGGTGTTGTTCTGGGACAAAGAGTTGATAAGAAATTAAATGTTATTCGATATGTTAGTAAAACTCTAGACAGTGCCCAAAAAAATTATACGACTACCAAAAAATAATTTTTAGCAGTCGTATTTGCTTGTGATAAGTTCAGACCTTATATTGTTGATTCTAAAGTAATTGTTCACGCTGGTCATGCTGCTATTAAATATCTTATGGAAAAGAAAGGGCAAGTATTTGATTTGCATATAATTGATAGGAAGGGAGCTGAGAACCCCATTGCAGACAACTTATCTAGGTTAGAGAATGTTCTTGATGACCCACTACCTATTGATGATAGCTTTCTGTAGGACCTTGAGAAG
This sequence comes from Aegilops bicornis, assembly GCA_021605145.1. Classification (NCBI taxonomy): domain Eukaryota; kingdom Viridiplantae; phylum Streptophyta; class Magnoliopsida; order Poales; family Poaceae; genus Aegilops; species Aegilops bicornis. The sequence continues at coordinate 182,130,700 of CM038670.1, read as the reverse complement.
AGGTGTCTAGAGGGGGGGTGATTAGACACTAAGTATCAAAGTTGCAGTTTTTAACTTCTTTAGGTTTAAGTGGAGTTTAGGCACAAGTTTAACATTCACAATACATAACAAGCATGCATGCAAAAAGTATATGAGCAGCGGAAAGTAAAGCATGCAACTTGCAAGAATGTAAAGGCAAGGGTTTTGGAGGATTCAAACGCAATTGGAGACACAGATGTTTTTGTCGTGGTTCCGATAGGTGGTGCTATCGTACATCAACGTTGATGGAGACTTCAACCCACTAAGGGTAACGGTTGCACGAGTCCACGGAGGGCTCCACCCACGAAGGGTCCACGAAGAAGCAACCTTGTCTATCCCACCATGGCCGTCGCCCACGAAGGACTTGCCTCACTAGCGGTAGATCTTCATGAAGTAGGCGATCTCCTTGCCCATACAAACTCCTTGGTTCAACTCCACAATCTTGCCGGAGGCTCCCAAGTGACACCTAACCAATCTAGGAGACACCACTCTCCAAGAAGTAACAAATGGTGTGTTGATGATGAAATCCTTGCTCTTGTGCTTCAAATGATAGTCTCCCCAACACTCAACTCTCTCTCATAGGATTTGGATCTGGTGGAAAGAAGATTTGAGTGGAAAGAAACTTGGGGAAGGCTAGAGATCAAGATTCATATGGTAGGAATGGAATATCTTGGCCTCAACACATGAGTAGGTAGTTCTCTCTCAGAACTAGTAAGTTGGAAGTGTAGGTTTGTTCTGATGGCTCTCTCCATGAATGAAGAGGAGGTGGAGGGGTATATATATAGCCTCCACACAAAATCTAACCGTTACACACAATTTACCAAACTTGGTAGGACCGAATCAACAAACTCGGTCGGACCGATTTAGTAAACCTAGTGACCGTTAGGGTTTTCGGTGGGACCGACATGCAACTCGGTATGACTCATATGGTTAGGGTTAGGGCATAACGTAATCTCGGTGAGACCGATTACACAAACTTGGTGAGACCGATTTTGGTAATAAGCTTACCAGAGAGTTGCTCAGGCAAACTCGGTGGGACGGATTACTCAAACTCGGAGGGACCGATTTTGGTAATAAGTTAACCAGAGAGTTGGTCAGGCAAACTCGGTGGGACCGATTACTCAAACTCGGTGGGATCGATTTTAGTAATAAGTTAACCAGAGAGTTTGCATTGTAATCTCGGTAGTACCGATTGCCCAAACTCGGTGAGACCGATTTTGGTAATGGACATACACACGGAGATTACAATCCCATCTCGGTGAGACCGAGATCCCTATCGGTGAGACCGATTTGCCTAGGGTTTGTGGAAGTGGCTATGACATCTGAACTCGGTGGCGCTGGATAGAAAGAATCGGTGGGGCCGAGTTTGACTTTAGGTTTAGGTCATATGTGTGGAAGTGGGAAAGTAGTTGAGGGTTTTGGTGCATATCACTAAGCACCGTGGAGCAAGAAACTCATTAAGCAACACCTCATCCCTTCTTGATAGTATTGGCTTTTCCTATAGACTCAATGTGATCTTGGATCACTAAAATATAAAATGAAGAGTCTTGAGCTTGAAGCTTGAGCCAATCCTTTGTCCTTAGCATCTTGAAGAAGTTCCCACATTCTTTAGTACATGCCACTCCATTGTTGAACTTATCTGAAACATACTAGATAAAAGTGTTAGTCCAACAAGAGATATGTTGACATTAATTACCACAACCACCTAGGGAGCACATGTGCTTTCAATATCCCCCTTTTTGGTAATTGATGACAACATACATCAAAGCTTTAGATAAAGATATAAAGAATAGCAAGTAAAGCTTCGGAAAGACATGTAACAAGCATAGGCTCCCCCTACATGTATGCAATCATGTGAAGGTGGAATATAGAAGCATGTGAGAGCATAACCATGATAGAGTAGGCAATGTGTTACATGTATCTTGGCCATATGCATCAGAGCAAAGAATATTAAAGAAAATACCTTCATGCTCATGAGTCCTTCTTGCAAACAATATGTACATCAGCAAGAAGTCCTCATACACATGATTTTGATGCATAGACTTACCTTGTAGTCTTGAGTTGGCTTAGGATGGAATGAACCTGCGTAAACAAGGGTTTGGTCCTTGAGTCACAGCATAAAGCATTTATATAAATGTGATGCTTGTAGAGGACAAGATTCATTGAGTGGAGCTGGATCAGAAGAAACACTTGTCACCTCAGCTCACTAGACTAGTAAGATCTCACAAAGATTTGCAAGGAATTTACTGAATGATATGCAATGAATTGGATGCACGAAATGCAGAGCAAACAGAAAGAAATCTAGATGAAGTTTTTTTAAAGGGGAAACAAATATGCATGAGACAAATGCAAAAGCACAGAAAAGAACACGAGAGAACTTCATCCAGAGATGGTCGGCGACAACGTCACCTATGTTAGAGTATATTGACTTAGGAGTCAAGTGAGATCACTTGATCATAGGTCATACTCATCGTTTAAGCTCAAAATGGGGTTACCATTTTTCGTTTAAGCATCTTGATGTATTCGCATCTTGTCGAGTTGCTTTAGCTCATGACTCGGAGTAAAGCTTCTCTAAGATGGAATAACATACCTTGGTTGGTGGTGTTGACCATGTAGTTGAACTTGTGTGGGTTGCTCAAGGTTGATGTAGCTCATCAAGAGTTGGGAGCACCACTTGGAATTTGAATCCATCTACCTACATGGGTTAGTTCTTGCAAGGAAGAGCACTTGTGTATCCAAAAATGACAATCATGAAGCTCAACATAGAATTTGTCAAAGGATATGTTTGAATTGTTCCGTGCTTCCTTGTCTTCAACCACCATAGTGTAGAGACTTGGTGATGTAGAGATTGCTCAAGATGTGAGTAGATTACAATCTCATGGAATTTGATTCAACCAAGTACCTACATGGGTTATATAACATGCAAGATGCAAATATATCCAAGACATAAGATTTTCATCATAAGAGAAATATCAAGGATTAGTCATAAGCTCATGTCTTGCATGTATCCAACGGAGTTTCTACTCCAAGTTTGAAGCATCTATGATGTTCAATTCTCCTCTCAACCTGCAAAACACTTTCTCATCAAGAGGTTTAGTGAATATATCCGCTAATTTCTTTTCGGTGCGAACATGCTTAAGATTAATGTCACCCTTAGCAACATGATCTCGAATGAAATGATGACGAACTTCAATATGCTTAGTTCGAGAATGTTGTACGGGATTATGACCAATTTTGATAGCACTTTCATTGTCACAAAGCAATGGAACATGTTTCACATATATCCCATAATCTTTAAGAGTTTGGGTCATCCAAAGTAATTGAGCACAACATGAACCAGCGGCAATGTACTCCGCTTGGCGGTAGATAAGGATACCGAAGTTTTGTTTCTTGGAGGACCAAGACAAAAGAGATCTACCAAGAAATTGACAAGTACCGAAGTGGACTTTCTATCAACCTTGTCTCCGGCATAGTCCGAGTCGGAGTAGCCAACAAGATCGAAAGAGGCCCTCTTAGGATACCAAATGCCAAAATTTGGTGTATGAATTAAGTATCTCACTATTCTTTTTACCGCCTTAAGATGACATTCTTTAGGAGCAGCTTGATATCTTGCACACATGCACACACTTAGCATAATATCGGGATGTGAAGCACATAGGTATAACAATGAACCAATCATAGAGCGATAAACCTTTTGATCAACCGGTTCACCATCTTTGGTCAAATCAAGATGTCCACTAGTAGGCATGGGTGTAGACATACCTTTGCACTCTTGCATATTGAACTTCTTGAATAAGTCCTTAGTGTACTTCGTTTGAGAAACAAAAGTACCTTCCTTAGTTTGCCTGATTTGCAAGCCAAGAAAGAATTTGAGTTCACTCATCATTGACATCTCAAACTTCTCCGACATTAGCTTTCCGAACTTCTCACTAAAATGAGGGTTAGTTGATCCAAATATGATATCATCAACATAAATTTGGCATACAAATAATTCTCCATTAACCCTTTTAGTAAAAAGTGTGGAATCAATTTTCCCAATTTCAAATACCTTTTCAAGAAGAAACTTGGTCAAGCATTTATACCAAGCTCTAGGAGCTTTTTTAAGACCATAAAGAGCTTTGTGAAGTTTGTAAACATGATTGGGTTTCTTAGGATTGATAAAGCCGGGAGGTTGTTTAACATAAACTTCCTCCTCTATTTCACCATTTAGAAAGGCACTTTTAATGTCCATTTGGTATAAGGTGATATCATGGTGATTAGCATAGGCAAGTAAGATGCGAATGGATTCAAGTCTAGCAACGGGAGCATAAGTCTCACCATAGTCCATACCTTCGACTTGTGTGTAGCCTTGGGCGACGAGACGTGCTTTGTTGCGAACTACTTGTCCATCTTCATCTTGCTTGTTGCGAAACACCCATTTGTTGCGAACTACTTGTCCATCTTCATCTTGCTTGTTGGAACATGTTTCACATATATCCCATAATCTTTAAGAGTTTGGGTCATCCAAAGTAATTGAGCACAACATGAACCAGCGGCAATGTACTCCGCTTCGGCGGTAGATAAGGATACCAAGTTTTGTTTCTTGGAGGACCAAGACACAAGAGATCTACCAAGAAATTGACAAGTACCAAGTGGACTTTCTATCAACCTTGTCTCCGGCATAGTCCGAGTCGGAGTAGCCAACAAGATCGAAAGAGGCCCTCTTAGGATACCAAATGCCAAAATTTGGTGTATGAATTAAGTATCTCACTATCCTTTTTACGACCTTAAGATGGCATTCTTTAGGACCAGCTTGTTGCTCTGGATGTCTTGGGCTTTGGTCTTACCTTGGCTCCCCTCCCCTGTTCTGCTTGGAGTGACTATGGGCGCGGCTCCGACTGCCCGTGCACAATTAAAGGGGTACAAAAGTGCGCCCCTCCTTTTGTATACCAACAGGAGCCCCCGGGCCTGGGCCACACATAAGCGTGACACGTTGTTGGGCCAGACCCAAAATGGTGCGCGTGCAGGCGGGGCGGTTTTTACCGCGGTAAAACTTTTCGCGCGCTCCGCTTCCCACGACCCGCACGCGGCGCGGCGTGGCCTGGACGGGTGCGCGTGACGTGGGTGGCATGCGTGGGGCGGTTCCCTCACGCATACGTCACATCACAGTAAATGGGCAGCGTGACCCACGGCTTCCCCATAAAAGGGATAACCACGAGCGCACTGTTCCTTTACCCTTCGTGCAATCCCAATCTCGGAAGCCTCCGCTGGTCTTCCTCTTCTTCTCCAAGCTTCTCTATTACTCGGCGCCGTTGCGTTCCCGCAGCCCTCTGCTTTGCCCCTCTCCCCCAGCCGCCATGGCGCCGAAATCCGTCAAGGGCAAGGGGGCGGTTAAGGATGCCGTAGCGGCGGAGACACCAGAGAGTGTGCTGGCGGTGCAGCAGATACACTCCGCCTTCTTCCCCTCGACAGTTGACGTGTTCGAGCTCCGGGAGGCCTTCATGCCCCTGTGGGGGGTGAAGATGGAGGGAGAGAAATCGGGGCATCCAGCCACGCTCGTCATCCCCGCCAACTGCGTCGAGGCTGCCCCAAATCGGTACCCCTTCTTTTTCGACTATTTTTCCTGCAGGCTCTGTCCTCCCTTCTCCGATTTCTTCAGCGTCATCATGCACACCTTTGGCTTCCGCCTCTTGGATTTTACCCCGAATGCGGTGGCGTGCATGGCCCTCTTCACGCACCTCTGCGAAGGCTTCACCGGGATGCACCCCAACACGGCGCTCTTTCGCCATTACTTCTCTCCTTGGATCCATACAGGGGGCGCCATCTCCGGTTGCATTGCCTGGATCTCAAGGTCCAAGGGAGCATATCCGGAGGGCGCCATGAAGGAGAGGTGGGAAGAATGGCGGCGCCGGTGGTGCTGGATCGAGGAGAAGGACCCGCTGGTGTTCTGCGAAGTTCGCCGGGCGCCGCCGGTCCACATGAACGATTGGAGTGCCATCGATGCTGATTACGAGAAGCTCACGGTTGCCACCACCAGGATCCTTCGGCTCACCGAGACCGGGCTCACCTTGGAGATGATCGGGGTGGACTTCATCCACCGCCGGATCGCTCCACTGCATAACAAGGGGAGGCCAGCCTGGCTCTTCACGAACCCCGCCGACATCATGCGGCTTCGCCCCGGCCTCGACCACAACTTCACTGTGATGGGGCATGCCCACTTCTGCCAGCAAATCTTCCAGCTCGATGTGGGCCGTGACAGCAAGGTCGAGCGGACCGGCAAGGTCACGAGGGCTGCCGCGAAGGCCGGCAAGGTCTTCAAGGGGCCCTTGTTCAAGTTGTCGGTGGGAGTGGTCCCATTGTGCAACAATTCGCGCCGAACCGACATCATCGCCATGATGCCGGACCGCAACGCGCATGGCCCTGACCTGAGCTGGGCCGAGCCGGAGGACGCCGAGGTGCAGCAGTTCTTCGACACCCTGCACGAGGGATATGTTAACACCGACGTCGAGCAGCTGCTCGTCCAGGACACCACCCAAGCGGAGCTGGACTACATCGCCGCCAGGGCAATGGAGGCGAAGCTTGCCGAGGAGGCCGGCAGTGCCGGTGGTGTGGAGGACAAGGATGCGATGCCCGTGGAGGAGGAGGAGCTCGCCAGGTGGGCGGAGGCCGCTGGGGAGGCCAGCAACGCCGGCACCGAGGCTCCTCTGATTTAGGATGCAGCCGATGAGTCATCGTCGGAGGAGGAGGCCGGGGCTGTTGGCCCTCCAGCCACGGGGAGAGGGCGAGTCCTGCGACGGGCTGCTTCCGGCGAGTCGGTGCAGCCTGTCAGGGCCACACTGCGGCCAAAATCCCCGGAGGAGGCCGCGCGTTAGACGAGGGCCGCGGCAGCGAAGAAGGTGGTGAAGGTCGCGACAGCGAGTAAGAAGACATCTGCTTCTTCTTCGTCCACGCGCCCGCAGACTCCGCCCTCCTCCCCTCCTCTGGTAGACGCTGACGCGGTCACTTTCATCGTGAGGAACGACACCTATGGGATCACCGAATCCCTACTACGGTTGCGGGCGCTGGGATCGTGAGAAGATCGTGACTAGTAGACAACACAAAGGGATTTACCCAGGTTCGGGCCATGGATGCGTAAAACCCTAGTCCTGCTTTGGTGGGTGTATTTCTGAGAGTTCTTGAGCTTTTGAACTAGCTCTGGTCATCGCGTGGTTCGAAAGAGCCGAATCCTTCTCCAGTGCGCCATGGGCCTCCTTTTATAGGCGAAAGGGGCTGCCACAGTGGCACACAGGAGGTGGAAAGTGCTACAGCGCTGTGAGCTTATCGCTGGCGTTACAGGACAAAGCGCATTTAATGCGAGGCTTAGGTGTCCCTTCGCTTTATCGGGGACGGGAGCGAGGCATGTCCCGTCCGTCGCCGCTCCTCCTTGCTTCGACACGCGCCCTGGCCAGCGGTGCATGCGGTGCCATGTAGGCAGGCAGGCAGCTGAGGTGGCGCGGTGGTGGAGCCTCCATGAAGGGTTGCATGTTGCCACGCAGGTGCCTGCCCAGCTGGTTGGGTCGGCAGCTGCATGCGAACGGCGGCGGAGACTTGGCTGGTGCGGGCCTGGCAGTGGCCCTGCCGGCGCGCTTGGCGAGAGTCTTGCTGGGTGGCCCGGCAAGGGTCTTGCCGTGGCGCGCAGGCGTCCCCGGCAAGGATCTTGCCGGGGGTCTTGTGGGTTTCTTCAGTGAGGATGGTTTCCTTCCTATCCCCATTTGATATTGACTATTCTTTGTCTTCACAAAGATCTGCATGCCACCACGGAGGTGCCTCCCAAGCCATGTCCCAATGCGTTTTTCGAGCGTTGGTGGGCTCAAGGGTGGCTCGCTCGGCTGGCGTGGGCAAGCTGCCCCGACAAGGGTCTTGCCGGGGCCGCTGAGGCTGCCTCGGCAAGGGTCCTTGCCGGTGAAACCTGCTTCGTCCATCTGATCTTTGTGGCCTTGGTCCTTGTCGTTGCTTCGCTTTGTCTTGTGCCTTTGGCTTCTCTCCGGCTTCCCTTTCCTACCCTGTTATGCGTGGTCGTGGCGGGTGGCTCTGACTGCCCGTGCACAAGTAAAGGGGTCAAAAGGAGAGCCCCTACTTCTGTACACCGACAGGAGCCCCCGGGCCTGGGCCACACATAAGCGCGGCACGTTGTTGGGCCAGGCCCAGAACGGTACGCGGGTAGTTAGGGCTGATTTTTCCGCGGTAACTGCTCCGTCCGTTGCGCTTCTCCACAGCCCGTGTTGAACGCGCGACGTGGGGGTCGTGCGCGCGCGCATGACGGAAGCATGCTGGCGTCACCTTGTGGTGGATAGTAAAGAGGCGGCTCGCGTGTCTCTTTGAGACCGCAGGGCCGCCTCCCATTTACTGCCCTCTCTTGGGAACCGTCGTTCCACGCGTCCCACTGCACCCGCCCCTTGCGCCACGTTCGCCGCATGCATAATGCAGAGCGAATGACAGGCGCGCGGGACGTGGGAAGTCGTGCGCGTGCGTGGGTCGATTCCCACGTGTCTTCAATGGCACGGGGAGGGCGGTCAACAGCCCCGCACGCTGTCACTTCAACAGGTCGGATTGGCCGAGAGGGGGCGGCCGTGCCTCGCCCCCGCCCCTTTATAAAGAGGGGAGCGGGAGGAACGGTGCCTCTCAACCCTCCGCCATCCGCCTCTCCCCATTCTTGCTTCCTCCTATCTTCTGCCATGGCGAGGGGGCGTGGCGACGCTTCATCGGTAGTGGCGAGGGTTTCGGCCAGACAGCGCATCGCTCCTCCCCAAGAGCTCATAGTGGCGGAGCCGCCCGCTAGAGGAAGGGGGAGGGGGCAAGGTCGAGGCCGTTGTGGTTCTCGAGGGAGAGGAGGCCGGGGCGGTAGATCAGCCTCGCCTCCGCCAGCAGCCCCTCCTCCAATGGAGGGCCACACCAGGGACAACCCCTGCGAATTCTTTGTCAGGCTGTGCCAGCCACCGCGCCGTCGTTGTCGCCTGCGCCTCCCGACTCCATTCACGTGGGAGATGGAGCTAGATCCGCCGCAGGTGTTGTGTCTGCATATGAGGGGTTGCGGGAACAGCAGCACATGGGCCGACGTCGAGTTCCCTGCCCCTCATGTCATGTATCTTCATCGAGGGTGGAAGACCTTCGCTCGCCTCCACAGCTTGACGGATGGGCTCACTATCCATTTCAAACTAATGGAGGGTGGCCTCCTCTTCGTCAAGATCTTCAGGCACTTCGGGACTCGCGTAAGGTGCTGTGTGGAAAGCTCTTCTAACAACGAAGATTCCTCCTCGAGCGAGAGTGGCGAGGAGCACAACGGCAGCGACGGCGAGGCTAGCGGGCGGCAGGATGACGGGTCCGACTAGGCATCGGGCGCCGCTCCGAGCGGCACCGGTGACCCCATCATCCGTGTCGCCGGCTCCTTGAACTTCTCGGGGTCATCTCCTTGGGTGGCTGGCGTGGGGAGGCTACAGAAGAGGAAGAGGGCGGGCGGCAAGGCCGTCAAGTCGGAGTACACGGGCACCGACGCCTTCGTCGTGTATCGACGTCCCGCCGCCTCATCTTCGAGCTCTGCCTCCGGCGCCGCCATCACCATCCAGCCCTTGGATGGCCACCAAGATGTTCTCTTGGTGTCTTCTACCACTCGTAGCTCGCCTAGGCGCCCCTTTTGCCCTCCTGCTTTTCTTGTTCCATGTCCTGAGGAGAGGGACAAGAAAGGGGTTACGGGCACCTTGTATCTTTTTAATCTTGTAAGCCTTCGGGCCTTTGTTAAATTTAGAACTTGTAATCCCCATGTTCATGTTTTTCGTTTCGTACGAATTGTACCTGTTCGGGATGTTTTTTAATGAAAAAGGGATGTTTGCCGGGATTTTCGTTCGCGGGTGCAACCCACGACAAGGAGTGAATCCTTGTTATCCTTAAGATAAACGTTTTTTTTTGCCTGGCAACAAGCCTTGCTGTCCCCCCACTTCGCTCGACCTTTCTCACGCCCTTGGCGGAGACAGGGATGAGGTGGGCTTAGGCTCCTCGTTTCATTTCCTTGCTGCCGTGACTACGATCAAACTCGGTCCCTAGGAGACGAGTCCCGGGTCCTAATGAGGGGAGCACGGTAGCCTAAGGATAAAACGAGGTTTCACATACCTCAGTCCATAACTAAACGCATGATAAGGGATAGAGAACTTATCTGAATCTGCAGCCCCCAGCAACCTTGGCTTGCCGCGGGTGGATCTTTGCTCTTGTAGCCCCCGGCAATATTGGCTTGCCGAGGCCCGGACGCCGGTCCGTCCTCTTTCTTCCAAAGCAGCTCGGCAAGGATATTCATGTGTCCTGCGAACCAAAGAAGATAGAGAAGAACAGAGAGACGCCCACTCGACCTATAAGCTAGGGGTTAGCCGCCGCTAAGCACTATCAACCCTAACTAAGGAAGAGACTCAACCTTGCATGCATGCTATAACTTAGGGTGCGAGCGCTTCGTTTATTTATGCTCAGGGTCTGCGTCTGGCTTTGTACAAAGGGTTACATGCCTTGCCGACAAGGCTTGTACAAAAGGGTAGCTTGCCGGGAGGCCCGGCAGCCGCATATATGGGTAAAACTTATGGAGATGCTCGATGTTCCGTGAGTTGCTCACTGGAATGGCATCTTCGGGCCTCAAGTCGGACCGCTACTGGGCCTAGTGACTCGTGTTACCCGATAAGGGCCTTCCCACTTCGGCGTCAACTTGTTGGAATTCTTGGCCGACTAAACATGCCGAAGAACAAGGTCTCCTTCCTCAAAGCTCCGGGCATGAACCCTGCGGCTATGGTAGCGGCGCAAGGCTTGCTGGTAGAATGCTGCTCTCACAGCCGCCCGGAGATGACCTTCCTCCAGGAGCGTCGCGTCATCTTGCCGCAATCGCTCTTGCTCAAGCTCATCATAAGCGAGCACTCGAGGTGACCCGTATATGAGTTCTGTAGGGAGAACTGCTTCTGCACCATAAACCAGGGCAAAGGGTGTCTGGCCGGTGGCTCGATTTGGCGTCGTTCTGATCGACAAAAGAACCGCCGGCAACTCATCAATCCAGCGCCTTCCACTCTTGTGCAGCCTGTCGGAAGTCTTCATTCTTAAGCCTTGTTGGACTTCAACATTTGCTCTCTCCGCTTGGCCGTTGCTCCGTGGATGTGCCACGGAAGCAAAGCAGACCCTGCTGCCGAGATCCTCAATGTATTGCATGAAGGCATGGCTTGTGAACTGTGTGCCGTTGTCGGTGATGATCCTGGGCACCCCAAAACGGCACACTAGTCCCTTGAAGAACTTGATGGCTGATCTACCGCCACCTTCCTCACTGCTTCCACCTCTGGCCACTTTGTGAGCTTGTCGATTGCAACGTACAAGTACTCAAAACCCCCGACAGCACGGGGGAAAGGGCCCAATATGTTGAGCCCCCAGACCGAGAAGGGCCAGGAGAGAGGGATAGTTTGAAGGGCTTGAGCTGGTTGATGGAGCTTCTTCGAATGGAACTGTCACGCTTCACACTTGGTTACTAGTGGCGTCGCATCCTGGAGGGCGGTGGGCCAGAAGAAACCTTGCCAGAAAGCCTTGCCGGCAAGGGCCCTCGACCCTATGTGGGAGCCACATATGCCTCCATGTATCTCTGCCAACAGCTTTAGTCTTTCCTCCGTGATGAATTCCTGCCTCTCCAGAGCTTGCTTCCTGACCTTCTACTTGACGGGCCGTGCATGAGGACAAACAGCAAGGTGGTGCTCAATCACCTCCCTGGGAACGCCGGGGATGTCAGAGCTTGCCATGCAAACACATCGACATTTGCCCGCAGGAAGGCGACGAGCTCGCTTTCCTATTTGTCGTCGAGGGTGGAGCTTATGGTAAAAACTCCCCCTGTACCGTCCTCCTTGACGGGCACCTTCTTGGTCTCTGGTGGTGTGGGTCTGGACTTCTTGCTCTTGCCGGCGGAGCTCTCTGGCATGTCCTCAATGGGAGCGCAACACCCCGAAGAGGTGCGCTTGCCGGAGTGGGTGCAAGGGATCTCGCCGGTCTTCTTCCACCCCGGGGCTCCGTCAGCAGGAGCAGGTACTTTAGCGGCAGCTGCTGCAACTGCTTCCCAGTAGTGTTGGTCGCCGCAGATCAACGCATCTTTCTTGTTGGAGGGGACGGTGATGATGTTCATCGGCCCGGGCATCTTCAGCATGTTGTAGGCGTAGTGTGAAGCCGCCATGAACTTGGCCAGTGCCGGGCGGCCGAGGATCCCGTTGTAAGGCAAGGGGATCTCGGCTACATCAAAAACAATCCTCTCCGTCCTGTGGTTCAGCTTGCCTCCGAATGTCACGGGCAGCGTGATCTTTCCCTTTGGCTGGCTCCTCCCCGGGTTAACCCTTTGAACGCGTGCTCGTCTACTCGAGGTCTCCATCGAGGATCTGCAGCCTTCTGACCACAACGGGCGAGATCAAGTTCAGGCCGGCCCCGCCGTCAACCAACATCTTCGTCACCTTGAGGTTGCGGATTGTTGGTTAAATCAACAACGGCAAACACCCGACCGCAGTAGTGCGGTCGGGGTGGTCCTCGGCGTCGAAGATGATGGGCATGCAAGACCATTTCAGTGGCTTCCGTGCATCAAACGATGGCTCCACCACTGTGATCTCACGCGCCCACTGCTTGAGTTGGTGGTGGGATGAATGCAGCGAGGTGCCACCATCGATGCACATGGCCTCTGTGGTTTCTGAAACTCGTGGTCGCCGGACTCGTCATCCTCATCATGATCATCATCTTCCTTCTTCTTGTCGCGGCCCCGGGCGGGTCTCTCTTGCTGATTATCCTTGCCGCGGCGGCCTCCTTGGCCGCCACGTTTCTTGGCGGACCCCTCGGCACCATCTGGACCTTTCTCCTTGTCCTGCCGCTCATACTCGTCTTTCTGCTTCTCAGCGAGCAACTCTACCTGCCGGCAGTTTTGGAGGTCATGGCCCTTGGTGCGGTGGATCTTACAGTACTGCTTGTTGGAGCCTCCTGGCTTGTCGGCAGCAGCCAAGGCCCGGCAAGCGACACACCCGGCAACCTCTGTGCCGGGATCGCTCGCCTTGGTCTTCTTGGTGTGCTGGTGTCGTTGGATCCCTCGAAGGCAAGCACGCCCTTGCTCTTGCGCTTCCTGTTATAGCGTCGGCCCTTCTTCGCTGGGGTGGCAGTGTCTCCAGTGGAGTCGGTTTTCTGCACCGGCATTTTCGCAGGGGTACTTCCTTCCCTCTTCAGCGTGAGCGCATCGATCGGCCAGGACATAGAGCTCGGCCACATCCTTAACCTTGTTCATCGCTAGCTCTTCACGCATCTTGCGGTTGTGCATGTTCTAATGGAGCGCACTGATCATGGCGGCGGGATGAACATCGGGGATGTTGTATTGCACCCGGCTGCACCTTTGGATGTACTTGCGCAAGTTTTCTCTTTCCTTCTGGGGGATGATGTGTAAATCACTCGCCTGGCCATGAGCTTGGTGACCTAGGGTAAAGGCGCCAACAAACTCATGGCACAGATCCGCCCAATAAGAGATGGAATCCACCGGCAAGTGCATCAACCATGACATAACATTAGGCTAGAGTGCCAACGGGAAGTAGTTGGCAAGCACCTTATCATCGCGGGCGCCAACAACTTGCATCGCGTTGGTGTAGATACTGAGGAACTCTGACGGGTGAGTCTTGCCGTTGTACTTCTCGCCGTCATCGGGCTTGAACGTATGATGGGAGGGCCACTAGAACTGCCGCAGCTCACGGGTGAAAGCCGGACAACCCACCTCGTAAGGTAGGCCACCGTAGCCTCCCGATGCTGGGCGGTCCGTAGCGGGCCCTGCCCGCCTGTCCGACTAGTGGCGCGCGTCACGTCGGCGCTCGATCGTAGTTAGAGCGTCCTCATGAGCCCGCTCCCGAAGGACTTGACGCTGATCACGGTTGGTTCGCGGGTCGGACGACGCGATGGAGATACCATCACGAGCGTCTTCACGATGGACCGACGCCCGGGGCGGCCAGGATGGAGGTGGGGAGTACACCGTGGCCGCGTCGCCTCCGGCACGGCCTCCGCTGGCATGCGGTGGCCTGGCGGAGCGACGGCCTACGGGTCCCGTCGGTCGCAACTCATCGTTGTTGGCGATACCGACGAGGCTCCGGATGGTGGCCCTCCATTCGTCGAGCTTCTTCACGGTGGGAGGAAAATCAAGGAGCAGCTGCGCGCGTGCTAGGGCCTCCGCTGGCGTGGGTGGCGGCGAAAGCTGGGTGGACCGCGATGCGCCTCGACTTCTAACCAGGTTAGAAGGAGTCGCGTCACGGCCCCGCAGCCGATCGCCACCTCCATCAGCACCTCGGCGCGCATGCTGGCCCTCTTCTTCATGTGATGGGCGCATGAGACTCTTCCCAGGGCGGCGCGCAGGGTCACCAACAGGGCGACGCTGCTCATCATGCACAACCTGGGAAGAGCGGGCTATGGGCGCTGGTGTTGGCGTCTTGGAGGTCGCCATGCCGCTGTCTGGTGGGATGGCGGCGCCCTTGGAGGGCCCCGCGCCGCCCGCGGGGGGCCCGACTCCACCTCTGGAGCCTGCAACTGGTGGCTCATCGCCGGGTGCGCGAACGACGCCACTCGCCAGGCCTGGACCATTAGGGTGATGTGGATGCTCGCGGGCCGCCCCATGGGTTCTCTCCGCAACTGGCCGGCTACCGGTCCGCGCCGGTACCAACCCGGTCCCGGACGAACCGATCGCCGTGATCGTCTTCTTCTTAGGAGCCATGGCGATAAAGAACAGCTGGGTCAACTGCTAGACCGGATTCGCACAACCGCGCCCCCTACCTCGCGCCAAAGATGTCGGTGGGGAACGACACCTATGGGATCACTGGAATCCCTACTACGGTTGCGGGGCGCGGGGATCGTGAGAAGAGCGGGACTAGTAGACAACACAAAGGGGATTTACCCAGGTTTGGGCGGCGGGGATGCGTAAAACCGTAGTCCTGCTTTGGTGGGTGTATTTCTGAGAGTTCTTGAGCTCTTGAACTAGCTGTGGTCAGGCGTGGTTCGAAAGAGCCTAATCCTTCTCCAGTGCGCCATGGGCCTCCTTTTATAGGCGAAAGGGGCTGCCACAGTGGCACACATGAGGTGGAAAGTGCTACAGCGCTGTGAGCTTATCGCTGGCGTTACATGACAAAGCGCATTTAATGGGTACGGGAGTGAGGCCTGTCCCGTCCGTCACCGCTCCTCCTTGCTTTGACATGCGCCCTGGCCAGCGGTGCATGCGGTGCCATGTAGGCAGGCAGGCAGCTGAGGTGGCACGATGGTGGAGCCTCCATGAAGGGTTGCATGTTTCCACGCAGGTGCCTGCCCAGCTGGTTGGGTCGGCAGCTGCATGCGAACAGCGGCGGAGGAGGAGGAGCTCGCCAGGTGGGCGGAGGACAAGGATGCGATGGCCGTGGAGGAGGAGGAGCTCGCCAGGTGGGCGGAGGCCGCTGGGGAGGCCAGCAACGCCGGCACCGAGGCTCCTCTGATTGAGGATGCAGCCGACGAGTCATCGTCGGAGGAGGAGGCCGGGGCTGTTGGCCCTCCAGCCACGGGGAGAGGGCGAGTCCTGCGACGGGCTGCTTCCGGCGAGTCGGTGCAGCCCGTCAGGGCCGCACTGCGGCCAAAATCCCCGGAGGAGGCCGCGCGTTAGACGAGGGCCGCGGTGGCGAAGAAGGTGGTGAAGGTCGCGACAGCGAGTAAGAAGACATCTGCTTCTTCTTCGTCCACGCGCCCGCAGACTCCGCCCTCCTCCCCTCCTCTGGTAGACGCTGACGCGGCGGTCACTTTCTGTCGGCGGGGAACGACACCTATGGGATCACTGGAATCCCTACTACGGTTGCGGGGCGCGGGGATCGTGAGAAGATCGGGACTAGTAGACAACACAAAGGGGATTTACCCAGGTTCGGGCCGCGGGGATGCGTAAAACCCTAGTCCTGCTTTGGTGGGTGTATTTCTGAGAGTTCTTGAGCTTTTGAACTAGCTCTGGTCATCGCGTGGTTCGAAAGAGCCGAATCCTTCTCCAGTGCGCCATGGGCCTCCTTTTATAGGCGAAAGGGGCTGCCACAGTGGCACACAGGAGGTGGAAAGTGCTACAGCGCTGTGAGCTTATCGCTGGCGTTACATGACAAAGCGCATTTAATGGGTACGGGAGTGAGGCCTGTCCCGTCCGTCACCGCTCCTCCTTGCTTTGACATGCGCCCTGGCCAGCGGTGCATGCGGTGCCATGTAGGCAGGCAGGCAGCTGAGGTGGCACGATGGTGGAGCCTCCATGAAGGGTTGCATGTTTCCAGCAGGTGCCTGCCCAGCTGGTTGGGTCGGCAGCTGCATGCGAACGGCGGCGGAGACTTGGCGAGAGTCTTGCCGGGTGGCCCGGCAATGGTCTTGCCGTGGCGTGCAGGCGTCCCCGGCAAGGATCTTGCCGGGGGTCTTGTGGGTTTCTTCGGTGAGGATGGTTGCCTTCCTATCCCCATTTGATCTTGACTATTCTTTGTCTTCACAAAGATCTGCATGCCACCACGGAGGTGCCTCCCAAGCCATGTCCCAATGCGTTTGTCGAGCGTTGGTGGGCTCAAGGGTGGCTCGCTCGGCTGGCGTGGGTGAGCTGCCCCGGCAAGGGTCTTGCCGGGGCCGCTGAGGCTGCCTCGGCAAGGGTCCTTGCCGGTGAAACCTGCTTCGTCCATCTGATCTTTGTGGCCTTGGTCCTTGTCGTTGCTTCGCTTTGTCTTGTGCCTTTGGCTTCTCTCCGGCTTCCCTTTCCTACCCTGTTATGCGTGGTCGTGGTGGGTGACTCTGACTGCCCGTGCACAAGTAAAGGGGTCAAAAGGAGAGCCCCTACTTTTGCAGACCGACACTTTCGACTACGGATCCCTCAGCCCGAGGAGGAAGAGGAAAATAGTAGAGGAGGAGA
This sequence comes from Aegilops bicornis, assembly GCA_021605145.1. Classification (NCBI taxonomy): domain Eukaryota; kingdom Viridiplantae; phylum Streptophyta; class Magnoliopsida; order Poales; family Poaceae; genus Aegilops; species Aegilops bicornis. The sequence continues at coordinate 182,113,779 of CM038670.1, read as the reverse complement.
TGGACGACGAGTAAGTATCTGGCTCCTTCCCGCCATCTCTGCCTATTTAATCTGTGTTGCTTTTCTTGACTCGCTTTCGTCTTGGTAGGGACGTGGAGACGCTGGCCCAGAGGGTGAAGAGGGACTAACCCTCTGCGGGCAGCCAGCCCCCGGCTGGTACTTCAAGGGGCGCCACTGGTGGTGCTGAGCAGCCAGGACAGCAGCCCCCGGCCCAGCCCCCAGCGAAGCTCACTACCCTCCCCTTGTCGACATGTGTCAAGGGGTACGATACTTTGGTGCTGACCTTGCCGGGCATGCAGGAAAAGAGCGGCAGCAGGAGGAGCCGCAGGGGGCTACTCCCAACACGCCGCCCCCATCGACCACGCCTCCACGAGGGGCGTCCCCGATAAGGGCGCCAAGCACCAAGCCCACGCACATGGAGGAGTAGGAGGAGAACTTGGACGCCGGCGGCTTTGCCTCGATGCCAAATGTTGGCGGGGAGGGGACTTCTTTTTCCCGGCCTGGCACTGGTACTGGTGAGTCGCTCGCCTTTTGTAATTGTTCCTTTTTCTTTCTGGCTCTTGGTATTGGCCTTGCCTCACTCCCTTCTTTGGTGTCCAGATCCCTCCTCGGTGAACCCAGAGGACGTGGACGCCATCATCGAGGACGTCGCCAAGGCCGCCGAGGCGGACGCCGAGAAGATCGCCGCCGAGGAGGCCGCCAAGGGCGCTGCTGAGGACGCCGCCAAGGGGCCTGCCGGGAAGGCCGGCAAGGCCGCCGATGAGGAGACCGGCAAGGGTCCTGCCGGGGAGGCCGGTGGGGCCGCTGCCGAGGAGGAGGAGGTGGTGGCTGATGACCAGCCTTCCTCCTCCGCTGCTTCCGGCTCTGGCAAGTACCTGAGGGTGGGTAAAGACTTGTTCGTCCACCTTCTAGGCGCGTCGAGCACCAGGACACTCGTCGAGGGAGAGGTGTTCGACGATGAAGTGCTTGCCGCCGCCGGGCTAGAGGTCGTCGATGAGCCGAGCATTGGTGGCGAGGGCTCCTAGGAGGAGCGGCTTCTCCAGGCCATGGTCGCCAACTTCCGGAGGCTCCAGGCGCTCCATCGTGCCCGTCTGGACAAAATTAAGTCCAGGACGGCGGTGGTGGAGAAGGCGGAGGCGGACCTCCAGAAGCGCGTCGCCGAGACATAGGTATGGTTCCGCCAGGCTCATGAGGAGCTGAAGGCCGCCCAGGGCGAGCTGGCCAAGCACGACGTGGAGCTCACCATGACGCTGGCCGACATCGAGAAGGCCCAGGAGACAGCGGAGGGCTTGGCCGCGGCAGCCGAGGCCGCCCGGACTCAGCACCAGGCCGCACTAAACTCCTAGGAGGAGAACCTCGCTACACGCGAGGATAAGCTTGCTGCCATGCTCCGCGGCAAGGATGAAGAGGTGGGGAAGCTTGTCTTGCAGCGGACCCGTGAGCTGGAGCAGAGGCACAAGGAGGCACTCGATGCCCAAGCCCAGGTGCATGCAGACAAGGTGAAGGAGCTGGAGGTGGAGCGAGACGAGCTGAAGGAGCAGGCCCTGAAGCTGTCCCAGGAGAAGGACACGCTCAACAGCGCCCTGACGGAGGCGCAGGGCGCGGCCATCAGCAAGGCCGGGGAGCTCTCCGAGGCCAACAAGTCCCTCAAGGACCTCACGCTGAAGCTGGAGGGCCTCGAGGGGATGCTCACGGAGGCCAAAGCCCGGGAGGGGACCCTGGCCAAGGAGCTGGAGACCGAGAAGCAGCTGCGGAGGGACGAGGCCGCCGAGCATAAGGATTTCAAGGAGGGCGTGAACCGCTGGATCGGCCGCCTCGAAGACGTCGCTGGCAGGATTACTGCGCAGCTGGCTACAATGGGGATGCCAAGCGTGAGGTATGCCCCAGAGCGCAACGGGACCACCAACGCCAAGATGACCTTGTTCTTCGAGTGTGTTCTCGGGGCCCTGGAGCAGCTTCATGCCAACCAGGCGGCCTCGCTGGCCGACGAGGCCCGGAGGCTTTGCCAGGGCGCCATGACCAAGGTTCTCACCAAGGTGGCACACTTGTACCCCGACCTCGACTTCGATGCCGCGGTGGAGATCTTGCCGGAGGGTACTGACCTCACGCCGCTCAGGGAGCGCATCAAGCCCATCATCAGCCGTGTCGGCGGAATTCTGAGGGTGGAGGGCCAGCGCCGGGATTAAGCACCCTGTTTCTTATCGCCGCTGCAGGTTCACAACCAAGACAATTGCTATCTGTAGTTAGAACCGCAGCAACAATTTGATGTCATATGACTCTGTAGCACTTTTAGTATCATGCATGTTATTTTCCTGTTCAATTTTCCTTTGTATGTCCACCCTACGTTAACTAGGTAGGTTTGCCAGCGCGTAAACCCAGGGCGGCATCTTGGGGACGGGTCCCCAGTGGCCTGCCGGGTGTGCTTGCCGCCGGGCGAACCACCTTACCACCCTTAGCGCGGCCGCCCGAACTGTCGAGTTTGACTCGAGTCAGAGTCGGGAGCGTTGCCAAGTGCGGAAGGCTACCCCGCCACTCTCGACGCGGCCGCTTTGAGCTGTTGAGCGGACTCGAAACAGAACAAGGGCGTTGCCAATTGCGGGAGGGCCCCTTTGCGTGCAGGTTTCTCATACATAGGCAAGATCTCCGAGGACGATAACCTTATATATAAAAGGAAATAACTCAAAGCTCTGAATGACTTAGCTTCTCTATTGCTGCACTGGCGTCCTTTACGTTTGCAGGCGGCGCCCCTTTCTCCTGGCCGTCTCCTGGGGAGCTATGGTGACGAAGTACTACTAGGCTAGCTACTAGACCAGTTTCTCACAATTGCGCCCCCTACCTGGCTCGCCAAAGATGTCGGGGAAACGACACCTATGGGATCACAAGAATCCCTACTATGGTTGCCGGGGCGCAGGGTTGCGAGAAGAGCAGGATTAGTAACCAGCACGAGGATCGTTTACCCAGGTTCGGGCCGCGAGGATGCGTAAAACCCTAGTCCTGCTTTGGTGGGTGTATTTCAGAGAGTTCTTGAGCTCTCGAACTAGCTGTGGTGAGTGTGTGGTTCGAAAGAGCCGAATCCTTCTCCAGTATGCCATGGGCCTCCTTTTATAGTTGAAAGGGGCTGCCACAGTGGCACATAGGAGGTGGAAAGACGCACAGTGCTATGAGCTTATCATTCGTATTAAAGGACAAGACGCATTTAATGCGTAGCTTAGGTGTCCCCTTGCTTTATTGGGGATGGGGTGAGGCCCGTCCCGTCCGTCCCTGCTCCTCCTTGCTTAGACACGCGCCCTGGCTAGCGACGCATGCGGCGCCATGTAGGCAGGCAGGCAGCTGAGGTGGCGCGGTGGTGGAGCCTCCACGAAGATCTGCATGCCGCCATGAAGGCGCTTGATGAGTTGGCCTGGGAGCTGCATGTTGCCATGCAGGTGCCCGCCCAGCTGGTTGGGCCGGTAGCTGCATGTGAACGGTGGTGGAGACTTGGTTGGTGCGGGCCTGGTAGTGGCCCTGCTGGCGTCCTTGGTGAGGGCCTTTCTGGGTGGCCCGGCAAGGGTCTTGCCGTGGCGCGCTGTCGTCCCCGGCAAGGACCTTGCCGGGGGTCTGGTGGCCTTCCTCGGCAAGGATCCTGCCAAGGATCGTCGTCTTCTAATCCTCATATGATCTTGAGTGTTCCTTGTCTTCACAAAGATCTGCTTGCCACCATGGAGGTGCCTCCCGAGCCCTGGCCCAACGTCATGTTGGAGACCGTGGGCTCAAGGGTGGGTCGCTCTGTTGGTATGGGGCGAGCTGCCCCGGCAAGGACCTTGCCTGTGGTCTAGTGGCCTTCCTCGGCAAGGATCCTACCGAGGATTGTCGTCTTCTAATCCTCATCTGATATTGAGTGTTCCTTGTCTTCACAAAGATCTGCATGCCACCATGGAGGTGCCTCCCGAGCCCTGGCCCAACGTGATGTTGGAGACCGTGGGCTCAAGGGTGGCTCGCTCTGTTGGTGTGGGGCGAGCTGCCCCGGCAAGGGTCTTGCCGGGGCTGCTGAGGCTGCCCCGGCAAGGGTCTTGCCGGGGGAACCTGCTTCGTCCCTCTGCTCTTTGTGGTCTTGGCCTTGGCGTTGCTCTGGTTGTCTTGGGCTTCGGTCTTACCTTGGCTCACCTCCCCTCGCTTGGTGTGGTATGTGGGCGGCTCTGATTGCCCGTGCACAGGTAAAGGGGTACAAAAGTGCGCCCCTCCTTTTGTACACCGACACAAATCCTATGGGTATGCCTCCATATAAAATGGTTTATGGAAAAGCATGCCACTTACCTTTCGAACTATAGCATAAGGAATATTGGGCCATTAAAGAGCTCAATTATGATTTTAAACTTGCCGGTGAGAAGAGACTATTTGACATTAGCTCACATGATGAATGGAGAACCCAGGCCTATGAGAATGCCAAACTATTTAAAGAAAAAGTTAAAATATGGCATGACAAAAGGATAATAAAGCGTGAGTTTAATGTAGGTGATTATGTTTTGCTATACAAGACGCGTCTAAGATTTTTTGCAGGAAAACTCCTCTCTAAATGGGAAGGTCCTTATGTTATCGAGGAGGTTTATCGTTTCGGTGCCATAAAAATTAACAACTTCGAAGATACAAATCCAAAGGTGGTGAACAGTCAAAGAATCAAACATTATATCTCAGGTAACCCAATAAATGTTGAAACTAATGTTATTGAAACAGTAACCCTGAAGGAATACATAAGGGACACTTTCCAGAACGTTTCAGACTCCGAAAATGAATAGGTATGTGGTACGGTAAGTAAACTGACTCCAAAACAATTCTAGTAGCAATTTTTCTCCATTTTGGAATATTTAAGAAAATAGACAAATAAGAAGTAGTCCAAAGAGGACACAAGTCATCCACGAGGGTGGAGGGCACGCCCTACCCCCCTGGGCGTGCCCCCTGCCTTGTGGACATCTCATGTGTTCTCCGGACTCCGTTTTCTTGCACGATACTTCTTTTGGTTGGTAAAATTTCATTATATAACCTCCCGAAGGTTTTGACCACCGTACCATGCAAATATCCTCTGTTTTTGTTTCGAGCTATTTTTCTGACAGATCTAGATCACCATGACGTCTCCAAGCGCCCCCAAGGACAAGTTCTTCGAGAAGGTCATCAACCTTTACTGCGGAGGTGCTGCAACACCCTCAAACCATTGAGATGCGTGAGGGGTTGCTGCACATCCGCGATGTTGAGGAACCAAGGAGGACCAGAAGCATGGAGACAAGACTCGAAGCAATGGAGCAACAAGTTTTCAAGCGCCAGGAGATGGTGGAACGTGGACTCGATGTCAACCACATAATGATCATGGAGTTCACCAATAGCCACAAGCTAGAAGCCAAGAACATTGGGGAGACCATCTTGAAGCTTCACGAGAAAATAGAGCACCTCCAAGCCCAGATCTATGACCTGCAAAACCAAAACTGTGAGTATGAACATAGATTCAAGAGGATGAGTTTGGCTGCATATTTGAGGATCTCGGAGACTCGATCATCCTTCTATGATGGTGAGCCTATGCCTTGGAAGATGGATGAAAAGCCTACATCATCAACAACTCCATCATCACCACCTCCGAGGAAAGAGACATAATCACATGGGTATGGGCACTCCCCTTGGCAACTGCCAAGCTTGGGGGAGGTGCCCCGGTATCATATCACCATCGCACTCCTATCTTTACCGTTTTTCTTAGTTCGATCCTTTTGGTAATATCTTGATCTAGTAGAATAAAGTTTTAGTATGATCTAGTTTTGAGCTTTGCTTTATGATCCTTCTATGTAATCGAGTCCGTGAGCTATTTATAATAAAGATTAGTTTTGAGTCAAGGGCTTGGTTACCTTGCTATAATCTTGAGGGAATAAAAGAAAGAATAAAAATAAATAAAGAGATCATATTGATCTTATGGAGAGTAATGACTTCACATATAAACAGTACGATGAATAAAAGTTGTTGAGAGTTGACAAACATAGTTGTGGTCATCATTGCAATTAATAGGAAGTAATAAAGAAACAGATTCACATATAAATATACTATCTTGGACATCTTTTATGATTGTGAGCACTCATTAAAATATGACATGCTAAAAAGTTGATGTTAGACAAGGAAGACAACGTAATGGGTTATGTTTTCTTATATCCGAAATAAAGTATATTGTCATGGATCATCCAACATGTTGAGCTTGCCTTTCCCCCTCATGCTAGCCAAATTCTCTGCACCAAGTAGAGATACTACTTGTGCTTCCGATTGGATGTAAGTTATCATGAACTATTGTTGTTGACATTACCCTTGAGGTAAAAGGTTGGGAGGCAACACTATAAGCCCCTATCTTTCTCTGTGTCTGATTAAAACTCCATACCCATAAGTATTGCGTGAGTGCTAGAAATTGTGAAAGACTAAATGATAGTTGAGTATGTGGACTTGCTAAAAAGCTCTTATATTGATTCTTTCTGATGTTATGATAAACTTCAATTGCTTCAATGATCGGGATTATAGTATTTTTCAATGAAGTTTTTGATTCATACTTGACATTGTGAATAGATTGTTACTTTAGCATAAGAAATCATTGACAATACTTATATATGTTGCTTTTATAAGAATGATCATGATGCCCTCATGTCCGTATTTTATTTTATCGACACCTCTACCTATAAACATATGGACATATTTTTCGTTATTGGCTTCCCCTTCAGGACAAGCGAGGTCTAAGCTTGGGGGAGTTGATACGTCCATTTTGCATCATGTTTTTATATCGATATTTATTGCATTATGGGTTGTTATTATACATTATGTCACGATACTTAGAAAAATGCCTTTTCTCTCTTATTTTACAAGGTTTACACGAAGAGGGAGAATGCCGGCAGCTGGAATTCTGGGCTAGAAAAGGATCAAATATTAGAGACCTATTCTGCACAACTCCAAAACTCCTGAAACTTCACGGAGGCATGTTTTGGAATTAATAAAAAATACCGGCAAAGGAATCAACTGAAGGGGGCCACCCACCATCCACGAGGGTGGGGGGCGCGCCCTACCCCCCTGGGCGTGCCCCCTGCCTCGTGGGACCCCTGGCAGGCCTACGGTGCCCATCTTTGGCTATATGAAGTCTATCGCCCTGGAAAAATCAGAAGGAAGCTTTCGGGATGAAGCGCCGCCGTCTCGAGGCGGAACCTTGGCGGAACCAATCTAGGGCTCTGGCGGAGCTATTCTGCCGGGGAAACATCCCTCCGGGAGGGGGAAATCGTCACCATCGTCATCACCATCAATCCTCTCATCGGGAGGGGGTCAATATCCATCAACATCTTCACCAGCACTATCCCATCTCAAACCCTAGTTCATCTCTTGTATCTGATCTTTGTCTCAAAGCCTCAGATTGGTACCTGTGGGTTGCTAGTAGTGTTGATTACTCCTTGTAGTTGATGCTAGTTGGTTTATTTGGTGGAAGATCATATGTCCAGATCCTTTATGCATATTAATACCCCTCTGATTATGAACACGAATATGATTTGTGAGTAGTTACGTTTGTTGATGAGGACATTGTCGTGGTTCTAAGTCTAACAGTAGAATAGGGGGTAGGTGATGTAGAGGCAAGATCTCAGCTATGGAGGAGTTGTACATGCATGTTTTACGAGTTCAGGCCCTTCTCAGAGGAAGTAACAGCCCTACATCTCAGAGCCCGGAGGCGGTCGACTGGATTATATGTGTGTGAGTTCTGAAGTGCGAACCCTTGTCCCGAAGGAGGGTGGCTTATATAGAGTGCGCCAGGACCCCAGCTCCCCTCCGTTACACAGGGTTAAATGTACATCAAGAAGGGGCGTTACTGGTAACGCCAGTAATAAAGATACATAATGACCATAAAGCTATGACTTAACTCCCGACCATTGCAGTGCAGAGTGGCTCTAGGTCTTCTGATAGTCGAGTGATAGTCTTCACGGTCGAGTGACTTCAAGACTACCGAGTGGAACATAGCTTCATGGTCGAGTGGATGATGATTCTTCTGGATTTTTAAGGGATGTCCTTGGGGAGGGTATCTTGGACAGGTCCATGACCCTACCCTAGGTACATAGCTTCATCATTAGCCCCCAAATGGATCAGGGTTTGAGTGGGGAAGGAGTTGAGAACATTTCCGACTTGTTTTCCGTGCTACGAGTTTATCTTGTTCTGGATCAATGAACCGAGGTGACGATACCAACTTATTTTTCAGTCGCCTTGATCCATTCCTAGTTTTTGTCGAGTGAACTTTTACTGGGAGAGTTCCGATTGATGATACGGAGGAGATCTTCCGTCTGACAAGTTGTTCTGCTGTCCGCGGATTTCGCGGGATCCAAATTTTGGGAAGTGCGCGGGGCGGAGGAGGCCGCAGTAATCGGGCTGGATTATGCAGGGCTACCTCGATTTCCGTGCTACCTTTTTTGCCACGTATCACGCGCGCGACTGTTGCGGGATTGGATAAGATTGCTCGGGCCTACAAGTCAGTCACTCGGAAGTAACCTTATATAAGGTGCCGGACCAGGGTTTTTGAACAGTGCGCTCTCATTGTTCTTCCTCTTCCTCAGAGTCCTCCACTGCGCTTGCTTCCGCCCTAGTGCCGCCGTTCCGTTCAAGATCCATCTGCGGCGATGGGGAAAGAGAAGACGGTGGCTCTCGAGCGCACGAAGAAGGGGACGGCGAAGGCGAAGGGGAAGAAGTCCAGCCGGGGCGGATCTTCCTCGAGGTCGGGCCTGCCGCCGGGCTGGATCCAGGGCGACTGGATTCGCTCGTCGATCAGCTAGGACGACATCGACGACCTGGTCAAAGGGGGGCTGATTCCCCTCGAATCGGCGCGGCTCCCGGGGAACGAGACCGAGCAGCAGCCGCGAGAGGGTGAGTGCGTCCTCCTCGCCACTCACATTGACCGCGGGTTCTCCTTGCCTCCTCACCCTTTCTTCCGAGGTTTCTTGAATTTTTTCGGGGCGCAACTCCATCATTTCACCCCAAACACCATTGTGTACCTTGCTGCCTTCGTGTCTTTGTGTGAGAATTTCTTGGGTTGTCGACCCCACTGGGGCCTCTTCAAGCACATCTTCACATGCCGCTCCCAGTCGGTCAAAAAGGCAAATCCGAGTGACGAAAGAGCGCATGTGATCCAGATGTGCGGGGGCCTCGGGATTCAGATGAGGGGCAAAAAAACATTCCAGCTATGATTCTTCCCGACTCGGTTCGTGGGTGGCAGTCGACCTGGTTCTACTGCAAACACAAGCTGACTCCAGCGCAGTCGACTGGACTTCCCCCTTTTTCTCTGGCCCGAGTGGCGAAACCTTCCCCTTTGAAGGTGATTCCGGAGGAGAAGGCACAAGTCAACGTGCTGGTCGATCGACTAGTTCAACTTGTCCGTGATGGGGTGACTGGTATGGATTTGCTGGAGGTTTTCCTTTTGCAACGCATCCAACCACTTCAAGCTCGTGACCATCCGATGTGGATGTATTCGGGTACTGATGCCACCACTCGGACTCACCCAGAGGAAGTTGACGATACCACGTTGGAAGGGTGGCTCATGAGTATCACAGGAAACAAAGACAACCCCAGGGGAGCCAGGAGAATTCCTCCACTCGACCAATCTTACGAACCAGACAAGGTCCAATTCTGAATTTCCGACTGTGATCTTAATTTATTCGCACAGTTGTTTATGCTTTTACTGACTGACTTTGTCTTGCTTGTTTTCTTCTAGGCTCTTACCGAAATGTACTCAATGCCCAATGGAGAGCAAGAGCAGGATCTGGAGGGCGAAGCAAGCGGAGGCGAAAGCGGCGAATGGCATTCTGACGGAGAGGCAGAGGGGGAGAGCGACAACTCAAGTGACGAAGAAGAGGTCAGCTCTCCTCCCCGCAGGGAAAGGCGATCCAAGCTTGCTCAAGATCCAGCGAGCGCCCGTGACAAGGCGATCGTTCCGACTGGGCAATCGTCAAAGTGTCCTCGGACATCCTCTCCAGCACCGACTGAGAAGGCTCCAAAGCAGACCAAGGTCGTTGCGCAGAAGACTCGGAAGGCGCTGCAAAAAATCAAGATTGACATTCCTGTTGCCTCTGCGTGAGTGCACTTCTTTCGCTTTTACTCGACGCTCTGCGATGTTTATCTTTCCTTTGGTTTGATCGAATGAACCTTGAAATTGGCAGCGCCGCTACCTCTGGGACTTCAGCTTATAGAAACGAGGATGAGGAAATGGAAGACGTGGTCACCTCCAATCCGGGTACAATCTTTGTTATTTTGTCGTCCTTTTGTCGACTGAACTATGATATATCCGATCGGGCGATGAAATGTTGGCGACTGAACTTTTTGTAGCTCCCAACGTTATTGATCTCCCCGACGATGACGATGACGAGCTGCAGAGGCCCTTGGGGAGAAGAAACAGGAAAGCATCCGCTGGCAAGACACCTCAGTCGACGCCAGTGGCGGTACCGGTAGTTCAGGAAGCTGGTGACGCCAACCGGACTTCTGTTTCTCTCGCCATACCGCTGTCGAGTGCTTGACCTTCTACATCAGCCGCGCGTGCTCCTGCCGATCCACCTTCAGTTTTTGCTACACATCACATCCCAGAAGACGAAGTGGGTGCCGCCAAAGAAGCTATACGCCAAGTAGGCATTATGATGGAGAAGATGAAGATGGTGGGGGATGCCAGCCAGGCTACTTATGATGCCAGCTCCGCTCTCCAGAGCAACGTTCAGGTTCGCAGCTAGTCGACTACCTCTCTTGACTTGTTCTGTTAGGATATGGTACCTGAAAACTCTCTTTCCAAGGATCTTCGCTTCTGTACACCCACTGGGTGTTTTGATTTGTCATTGAGAAAATTCGTACTTGGAGCTGAATCTGATGTTGTTGTCGATTGAATTTCTTGGACTAGTGGAGGCACGCCGAGTGCACCCACTGGGTGTAGTCCCCGAGACTATGGTGGACTGCGGGCAGTCAACTGTAGTCTTGAATTTTGAATTTCTTCACTCGGTGCCGGCAGGTCATGTCGAGTGGATTTTTTGAACCAGTGGGGGCACACTGAGTGCACCCACTGGGTGTAGTCCCCGAGACCATGGTCGACTGCTGGCAGTCAACTATGGTCTGAAGAATCTGTTTGTTGCTATCTCACCCTTTTTTTTCACTCGCGCTGAAGAAAGGCCTTGTCGAGTGTAAACTGAATCAGTGGGGGCATGCTAAGTGCACCCATTGGGTCTAGTCCCCGAGGCTACTGTTGGATGTTTGATTCGGCGGTAGTCTTAGAATTTGTTGGCTTTATCCTTTTATCTCTTTGAAATAACCAATCTTTTAACTAGTCGACCGACTCATTCCTTGTTTGCAGAAATCTTGTGATCTTGGAGCTCGCTTTGCTAACTTGGAGAAACAGCAGATTCAACTCAACCTTGACTTGGATTTGGCCAAGACAGAGCTGCAGAAAGCCAAGGACGACGCCAATGGTAAGAAATTCCGCTCTAGATTGTCTTCGATCTGGTTTGTCGACTGGTATGTCTTCGATCTGGATTTCATTCTGCTCTTTCTGAATCAAGCATTATTTCTTTTTCAGAGAAACTGAACCAGGCTCTGGCCAAAAAGAATCAAGATCTGGCTGCCGCACAGAAGAAGGCTGATGACAAAACTGCTCTGGCTGAACAAAAGCTGGCTTCAGTCAGCAAATTAGAGGAAGAAAACGCCAAGATAAAGACTGCCCTGGACGAAGCCAACAAGGAAGTAACCCGCTTGAGGAAGGACAAGGTCAATCTGAACGAGAAGATGGAAGGCATTGCTCGCATGAGGGATGATCTGGAAAGTTATCTGAGAAGCCTTGCCAAGAAGCTGTTCATCAAGCTTGAAGGTACATATTCTGTTCCGACTGGTTTATTCTTGTCGACTCGGCATACGACTATTGACTCATCCTCGGATTGTGCATGCAGAGTTTTGCCGAGATTTCGAGGAGGAGACCGGGCAGATTGAACCAAGCTTGGACCCCATCAACTCCCCCGTGAAAGATGAAACTGCTATGAACTTGCTCCGACTGGAATCCCGCATCGACAGTGTTGTTGACTACCTTGCTCGACTGAAGGTCGCAATGTCCCAGATCGACACCGCACTCTGGCCAAGGGCAACGCTCTCGAATGACCGCGAGTCTCTGATGACTCGACTCGATGAGATCCCAGGTCGAGTGCAGTAGTGGAAAAAGTCTTATGCCCGGTGCAGTGCTGATGTGGCTCTGTCTTTGGTTCGTGTCCATTGCAAGGAGGCACGAGAAGAGAAGCTGGCGGCGATCAACGTTGCCAATACCAAGAAGCATGACGTCCAATCCTTCATGGATACTTCCATTTCTGCAGCCACTCGGATTGCTGATGGCATTGACCTGGATGAATTCGTCGAGCCTGCCAGCCCTCCTCCTATGGAGTGAACAAACTTTCATGCCCCACTTTAAATTTGCCTCGGAATGCCGAGTGGTTTTTGTAACCGTTAAACTCTTTTGGGCTGAGTGCCCGAGTACTTCTGTGGTCTTGAACCTTTAGGGTTTGTCTGGACTTGATTTATCTCAGGACATGCTTGCAATTGCTTTTACAATTTGTTCTACACTTGGGATGTCTTTTGTGTCTGAGATGCAGCTCTAAAGTAGAGATTTCAATCGACCCGCGCCTCGTCGTTCTTGCAGACAAGGATGGAGCGCACGTTCTATTTGTGGCGTAGCTCCGAAGGAGAAGGTTTTAATCGACCTGCACCTCGTCGTCCTTGCGGATAGGGAAGGAGCGCACATTGTATTTGTGGCGTAGCTCCGAGGGAGAAGGTTGCAGTCGACCTGCACCTCGTCGTCCTTGCGGATAGGGATGGAGCGCACATTGTATTTGTGGCGTAGCTCCGAGGGAGAAGGTTGCAGTCGACCTGCACCTCATCGTCCTTGCGGATAGGGATGGAGCGCACGTTGTATTTGTGGCGTAGCTCTGAAGGAGAAGGTTGCAGTCGACCCGCACCTCATCGTCCTTGCGGATAGGGATACGTTTCGAACTTAGCCGAGTACTGGACTGCAGCTAAGCCCCCGAGTGGGAGGATTGCTCATCACTCGGTAGGATTTTTTCTTAAACTTAGGCGAGTACTGGACTGCAGCTAAGCCCCCGAGTGGGAGGATTGCTCACCACTCGGCAGGATTTTTCTTAAACTTAGGCGTGTACTGGACTGCAGCTAAGCCCCCGAGTGGGAGGATGCTCACCACTCGGTAGGATTTTTTCTTAAACTTAGGCAAGTATTGGACTGCAGCTAAGCCCCCGAGTGGGAGAATTGCTCACCACTCGGTAGGATTTTTTCTTAAACTTAGGCGAGTACTGGGCAACTAAGCCAACGAGTGGGAGGATTGCTCACCACTCGGTAGGATTTTTAAACTTAGGCGAGTACTGGACTGCAGCTAATCCCCCGAGTGGGAGGATTTCTCACCAGTCGGTAGGATTTTTTAAACTTAGGCGAGTACTGGACTGCAGCTAAGCCCCCGAGGGGGAGGATCGCTCACCCCGCGGGAGGATTTTTTAACTTAGGCGCAGTCTCGATCTGCAGCTAAGCCCCGAGTGGGAGGATTGCTCACCACTCGGTAGGATTTTTTTAAACTTAGGCGAGTACTGGACTGCAGCTAAGCCCCCGAGTGGGAGGATTGCTCACCACTCGATAGGATTTTTTTAAACTTAGGCGAGTACTTGGACTGCAGCTAAGCCCCCGAGTGAGAGGATCGCTCACCACTCGGTAGGATTTTTTTTAACTTAGGCGAGTACTGGACTGCAGCTAAGCCCCCGAGTGAGAGGCTTGCTCATCACTCAGTAGGATATTTTTAAACTTAGGCGAGTACTGGACTGCAGCTAAGCCCCCGAGTGGGAGGATTTCTCACCACTCGGTAGGATTTTTTAAACTTAGGCGTAGTCTTGGATCTGCAGCTTAAGCCCCGAGTGGGAGGATTGCTCACCACTCAAAGAGGATTTTTTAAACTTAGGCGTAGTACTTGGATCTGCAGCTAAGCCCCCGAGTGGGAGGATTGCTCACCACTCGGTAGGATTTTTAAAACTTAGGCGAGTACTGGACTGCAGCTAAGCCCCCGAGTGAGAGGATTGCTCACCACTCAGTAGGATCTTTTAAAACTTAGGCGAGCATCGGATCGCAGTTAAGCCCGAGTGAGAGGCTTGCTCACCACTCGGTAGGATTTTTTAAAACTTAGGCGAGTACTGGACTGCAGCTAAGCCCCCGAGTGGGAGGATTGCTCACCACTCGGTAGGATTTTTTTAAACTTAGGCGAAACGGATTCACAGCTAAGCCTCTGAATGAGAGGCTTGCTCATCACTCGGTAGGATTTTGTTAAACTTAGGTGAAACGGATTCGCAGCGAAGTTACCCACTGGGGGATTTCAAACGCAAACAAAGGCAACAACGGATTGTTCAGGAAGATTATAAAGCTCTTGTCTTTGATAAACAAACTACAAAGGTACTTCTTATTACATCTCATCCGAGTGAGTACTTAAGTATAAAACGGGCGGAGCAGCTCCGCGTTCCAAGCTCGTGGCTCGTCTTTCTGATATTCGACATTATAAAGGTGGTATGCTCCATTGTGGAGAACTCTAGTGACAATGAAGGGACCTTCCCAAGCAGGGGCGAGCTTGTGCGGTTTCTGTTGACCCACTCGAAGGACCAAGTCCCCCTCTTGAAAGGCTTGACCCCTCACGTTTCTGGTGTGGAATCAACGCAAGTCTTGCTGATAAATGGTCGAGCGGATCAAAGCCATCTCTCTTTCCTCCTCTAAAAGTTCGACTGCGTCCTGCCGAGCCTGTTCTGCTTCATCTTCAGAGAAGAGCTCGACTCGTAGTGCATTGTGAAGTAAGTCACTCGGCAGAACGGCTTCAGCTCCATAGACCAAAAAGAATGGAGTTCGGCCAGTCGACCGATTGGGAGTTGTCCTTAGACCCCAAAGAACTGACGGAAGTTCATCAACCCAGGCGCCTGCTGCGTCCTTGAGATCACACATCAATCGGGGTTTCAGTCCTTTGAGAATGAGGCCATTTGCTCTTTCTGCTTGTCCATTCGACTGGGGGTGAGCGACTGAAGCATAGTCGACTCGTGTGCCTTGAGAAGCGCAGAAGGCTCTAAACTCATCAGAATCGAAGTTCGACCCATTGTCAGTGATGATGCTATGCGGAACCCCGTATCTGAATGTCAATTCTCTGATGAAACTGACAGCAGTGCTAGCTTCAAGATTCTTGATAGGCTTAGCTTCAATCCATTTGGTAAACTTGTCGATCGCTACATAAGCATCGCGGGTGAAGCCGCTCCTACCGGTTCTCAGCGGTCCGACCATATCCAATCCCCAAACAGCAAAGGGCTAGACGAGTGGAATGGTCTTCAGGGCTGACGCAGGTTTGTGCGACATGTTGGAGTAAAACTGGCAACCCTCACATTTTTCGACTATATCTTTCGCCATTTCATTTGCTCGAGGCCAGTAAAACCTAGCTCGGTATGCTTTAGCCAAGATGGTCCGAGAGAACGCATGGTGACCACAGGTCCCCGAGTGGATGTCGTTGAGGATCATTCGACCTTCTTCTGGCGTTATGCATTTTTGACTGACTCCCATCACTCCTTCTCTGAACAGTTGCCCTCCTATCACAGTAAAGGCTTTGGATGGACGGACAATCTGTCGAGCCTCTTCTTCATCTTCTGGGATTTTCTTCCTAAGAATATATGCAATGTACGGTACTGTCCAGTCGGGAGTGATGACCAAAACTTCCATGATCAGGTCGACCACGACTGGGACCTCGACTTCAGTCGGATTTGTGGCACTCTTAGGCTGTGGGGGCTCTTCATTGAAAGGATCTCTTGAACAGACGGTGTGTGAATGTGCTCCAAAAACACATTGCTGGGAATGGCTTATCTCTTGGAACCTATCTTTGCCAAATCGTCGACAACTTGATTTTTCAGTCGCGGTATATGATGGAGCTCTAACCCCTCAAACTTCTTTTCCAATTTCCTCACGGCATTACAGTAACCCGTCATGGCTGGGCTTCTGACGTCCCACTCCTTCATCACTTGATTGACTACCAAATCTGAGTCGCCATAGACCATAAGGCGACGAACACCGAGTGAAATGGCCATACGTAACCCATACAGGAGTGCCTCATATTCTGCTACGTTGTTGGAGGAATCAAAGTGAATCTGGAGGACATATATGAGCTTGTCTCCTCGGGGGGATACCAGTACCACCCCAGCACCAGAACCGTTTAGCATCTTGGAGCCATCAAAAAACATGGTCCAATGCTCTAAGTGAACTTGAGTCGGCAGTTGCTATTCGATCCACTCGGCGAGGAAATCTTCTATTGCTTGGGACTTGATAGCTTTCTTTGCCTCAAACTTGATATCCAAGGGAAGGAGTTCAATCGCCCACTTTGCCACTCGACCAGTTGCATCTCTCACAGTGTAATCTCTCGACAATGGAGCGTCGGATTTAATCGTAATTGAATGGTCAGAGAAGTAATGTGTGACCTTCTTCGTGGTCATATAAATCCCATAAACAAGTTTCTGATAATGCGGATATCTTTGCTTTGATGGAGTCAAAACTTCAGAAACATAATATACTGGGCGCTGAACTTTATAGGCTTTTCCTTCTTCTTCCCGCTCGATCGTAAGTACTGTACTGATAATTTGTCCATGGGCTGCAATGTAAAGCAGTAAAGGCTCTTTGCTGATTGGGGCAGCAAGCACCGGCTGGGTGGAAAGCAGGTCTTTTAGCTCTGCGAATGCTGCATCAGCTTCAGGAGTCCACTCGAACTTATCTGACTTCTTCATCAGTCGGTAAAGAGGCAACACCTTTTCACCGAGGCGGGAAATGAATCGACTTAGAGCGGCCAAGCAACCAGTAAGCTTCTGGACATCATGTACACGCACGGGGCGTTTCATTCGGAGTATGGCACCCACTTTCTCTGGGTTAGCGTCGATCCCTCGTTCGGAAACGAGAAAACCGAGCAATTTTCCGTCTGGGACTCCGAATGTGCACTTTGATGGATTAAGCTTAATATCATACCTTCTGAGGTTGGCAAAGGTTTCAGCAAGGTCAGCTAGTAGGTCCGAACCTTTACGTGACTTAACCACAATATCATCCATGTATGCTTCCACATTCCGACTGATTTGAGTGAGTAAACACTTCTGAATCATCCGCATGAATGTGGCTCCAGCGTCCTTCAAGCCAAATGGCATGGTGACATAACAGAAGCACCCAAATGGGGTAATGAAACCTGTTTTTATCTCGTCGGGTCCATACAGACGGATCTGATGATACCCCGAATAAGCGTCCAAAAAGGACAAACACTCACACCCCGCAGTTGAGTCGACAATTTGGTCGATGCGAGGGAGAGGAAAGTGATCTTTCGGGCAGGCCCGATTGATATGCTTGAAGTCAATGCACATGCGAAGTGAGTTGTCCTTCTTAGGAACCATGACAATGATAGCTAACCACTCGGAGTGGTAAATCTCCCAGATAAACTCAGCTGCTAGTAGCCGAGCCACTTCTTCACCGATTGCCTTTCTATTCTGCACGGCGGACCGTCGAAGATGTTCTTTGACTAGTTTCACTTTTGGGTCGACTCGCAAACGATGCTCAGCCAGCTCCCTGGGAACACCAGGCATGTCGGAAGGTTTCCATGCAAAGATGTCCCAGTTCTCATGGAGGAACTGGATGAGCGCTTCTTCCTATTTGGAGTCGAGTGTTGTTGATATGCGAGTCGGAGCAGCATTGGGATCCGTCGGGTGAATATGAATCGGCTTTGTTTTGCCAGATGACTGAAATGCTGAATCCGTGGCAGGCTTCTTAGCTCGCAACAAATCACTCGGATCCGGATTTTTCTGATACTCCTGCAATTCCACTACTGCCATCTGTGCATCGGCGATCTTCGAGCCCTTCCGGATCACTCTTCCGCCTTCTTCCGATTGCCAGTGATAGTGATCACACCTTTAGGACCAGGCATCTTCAACTTGGGATACACGTAGCATGGTCGAGCCATAAAACGTGCATAAGCCGGCCTACCCAGAATAGCGTGATAAGCACTCTGGAAATCCACAACTTCAAACATCAATTTTTCTTTGCGGTAATTCTTGGAATCACCAAAAACCACATCAAGTGTGATCTGGCCGAGTGACTTAGCCTTCTTGCCAGGAATGACTCCATGGAAAATCAGATTGCTTTCGTTGAGTCTGGACATCGGAATGCCCATTCCTTTCAACATCTCCGCATACAGAATATTCAGGCCACTGCCACCATCCATTAGAACTCTAGTCAACCGAGTGCCTTCGACGACTGGGTCGACCACCAATGCTTGCCTCCCGGGGGTGGTTATATGCGTCGGGTGATCAGACTGGTCGAATGTAATGGCAGTCTGAGACCACTTCAAATAACTGGGCGTCGCTGGAGTGACCATGTTTACTTCTCTGTTGAAGACTTCAATTCGACTTTTGCTCTCAACATCAGCAAAAATAATCAGAGTGGAATTGACGTGAGGGTAACCATTGTCACTTTCCTCTTTGTCCTCAACTTTGTCTGACTCTTTTTCCTTCTCTTTGGGCTGCTTCTCTCGGAACTGCTGGATAAGGAGCCGACACTGTCGAGTGGTATGCTTTGGGTAAATGAGATTACCCTCCTCATCTTTCTTTGTGTGGATGTGGCATGGCAAATCCAACACATCATTTCCATCTTGATCTTTTATTTTTTAGGATTCCACGGTCCCTTGGGTTTCCCCTTGAACTTTCCTTGAGTCACGGCTAAGGCTTCTCCAGGAGCAGCTGGCTCAGCTTTGCGCTTCGCTCCGACCGAGTTCCCTCCCCTGCTTCAGGATTTACTGTTTTGTGCTTGCCACTCCGGAGCCGATCCTCCTCTTCGCCATTGGCATACTTGGTGGCAATCTCCATCATCCGACTTAGAGACATATCTCTGGTCCGACCGAACTTCAGATTCAACTCTCGATATTTAACGCCTTCCTTGAAGGCACAAACTGCTTGGTGATCAGACACATTTTCCACCGTGTGATGCAACGTGATCCATCTCTGGATATAGTCCCTCAAAGTTTCATTGGGCTTCTGCACACAAGATTGCAACTCACAACCCCCGCCGCGTTTACATGTTCCTCAAATGTTCTCGATAAACACTCGTGCAAGATCTTCCCAACCGGAAATACTGCCGGGTGCTAATCGGTTTAACCATGCTCGCCGAGCCCTCCAACATCAGAGGAAGGTGCTTCATAGCCACTTCATCATTGCCGCCGCCAATCTGAACAGCCACTCTGTAGTCCTCAAGCCAAGTGTCAGGCTTGGACTCGCCAGTGAACTTACTGACTCCAGTCGCCAACCTGAAGTTGGGAGGAATCACCGCGGCCCTGATGGCTCTGCTGAAGCACTCGGGACCTGAGACATGCACTCTGCTGCTGGTTGGTAAATCTCTGTCATGGACTTCTCTGTGAGCTCTGTTTCTGTCGACCAAACCTTGTACGAGAATAGATCTCGCATCAAAGCCCGGTTCCCTGGGGTCGACTGGAATCCTCCACCCACCACTGTGAGGGCGTCTGTCATCATGCTGCTCGCGGTTTCTGTACTGATCTCGCCGGTCTCCACGCCCCTCACGCCTCGGGCGATCTTGGGCCATGGGCCGACTGGACTGTATCTGCTACGACGGATCTGCTGTGGATCCTATTCCGCTACTGAGACACATCTGTATTCTGTTCTCCTGCTGCCCGGAGTAAATCCCTGATCTGCATCAAACCTCTGCCAGCCTCCGACTGGGACGGCTGGATCGACTCCGCTATTCGGGCTACGGCTGCGAGATTCTGGATTGGAGTTCGGTATACCTGAGTTGGAGGCGGAAAAAGTTGTCTTCGACTGGATTCTGGAACCCACTGCCAAGCACGCTCGTCGAGTGCGTGCTGGAGGTTCTCCAGTCGAGTGTGCTCAGCCAAGTTGGCCAGGCGCGCCTCCTCCAAGGCTCGGGCCTCGGGGGTTTCTCCAATGATAGGAGTATAAAGTGCATCCATGTTCCGGCGGCGAAGTTCTTCCCTCTACTGTGAAGAGAGGGTTTCAGGGAGGTACTCTTTGTGGACACGCGACGGATCGCCTCCGCCATCTCCACCGTCAACGCGAGGGAAGCCAGGAGGACTGCGAGGCCCATCGACCATCAAGACTTCCCCGCGGATCACTGCTGTCGCACTCGTATGCGGTTTCTACGCAGCCAGTCGACAGATCGAACAAGCCGTAGAGTGTTTCGTCGGGCTCGATTGCCGCGACTTGGGGGACGGCCGAATGGCGGGCCTCTTCGTGCCTCACCCACCGCTGAAGCCTCGATCGACCGGAACACTTGTGCCGGTGGGCAACAGGGAGGGAGGACGCCACAGAAGCCGACTGATACTGAGTCGACTGCTGTCGCAGGAGGACGCCGTGGACGCACGCGCGAAAGTGCGTTGCCCCACGGACGGGGAGCGCCTCGACGTCGAGTGGAGCATCTTGGAGCCAAGCAGAGTCGTCGGCGACGAACACGAGCGCGCCAAAACGGATCTCGCGGCCCTCGGCCAAACCTCCGCCTGAAACCATGTCGATGGGGATCAGAAAAATCACAACTTCTCCAACAAAGTCGCTAAGACACCTGCCCCACGGTGGGCGCCAACTGTCGTGGTTCTAAGTCTGACAGTAGAATAGGGGGTAGGTGATGTAGAGGCAAGATCTTAGCTATGGAGGAGTTGTACACGCAAGTTTTACGAGTTCAGGCCCTTCTCGGAGGAAGTAACAGCCCTACGTCTCGGAGCCCGGAGGCGGTCGACTGGATTATATGCGTGTGAGTTACAGGGGGTGCGAACCCTTGTCCCAGAGGAGGGGGTGGCTTATATAGAGTGCGCCAGGACCCCAGCTCCCCTCCGTTACACAGGGTTAAATGTACATCAAGAGGGGGCGTTACTGGTACCGCCAATAACAAAGATACATAATGACCATAAAGCTATGACTTAACTCCCGACCGTTGCAGTGCAGAGTGGCTCTAGGTCTTCTGATAGTCGAGTGATAGTCTTCACGGTCGAGTGACTTCAAGACTGCCGAGTGGAACATAGCTTCATGGTCGAGTGGATGATGATTCTTCTAGGTTTTTTAAGGGATGTCCTTGGGGAGGGTATCTTGGACAGGTCCATGACCGTACCCTAGGTACATAGCTTCATCAGACATGGGAGAAGTCTTGGTATAAGTAGTCATGTGAATTTGGTATTCGTTCGATATTTTGATGAGATGTATGTTGTCTTTCCTCTAGTGGTGTTATCTGAACGTCAAGTGCATGACACTTCACCATTATTTGGGCCTAGAGGAAGGCATTGGGAAGTAATAAGTAGATGATGGGTTGCTAGAGTGACAGAAGCTTAAACCCTAGTTTATGCGTTGCTTCGTAAGGGGCTGATTTGGATCCATATGTTTCAATCTATGATTAGGTTTACCTTAATTCTTCTTTCGTAGTTGCGGATGCTTGCGACTAGGGTTAATCATAAGTGGGAAGCTTGTCCAAGGAAGGGCAGTACCCAAGCACCGGTCCACCCACATATCAAATTATCAAAGTAACAAACACGAATTATATGAGCATGATGAAAACTAGCTTAACGATAATTCCCATGTGTCCTCGGGAGCGCTTTCCTTTATATAAGTGTTTGTCCAGGCTTGTCCTCTGCTACAAAAAGGATTGAGCCACCTTGCTGCACCTTGTTTAATTTTGTTACTTGTTACCCGTTACGAATTACCTTATCACAAAACTATCGGTTACAGATAATTTCAGTGCTTGCAGAGAACACCTTTCTGAAAATTGCTTGTCATTTCCTTCTGCTCCTCATTGGGTTCGACACTCTTACTTAGCGAAAGGACTACGATAGATCCCCTATACTTGTGGGTCATCACTTGCCGATCATCGGGCAGGTCAACCAAAGTCCACAGTTTGTTCTCATACATGGATCCCATCTCAGATTTCATGGCCTCAAGCCATTTCGCGGAATCTGGGCTCATCATCGCTTCCTCATACTTCATAGGTTCATCATGGTCAAGTAACATGACCTCCAGAACAGGATTGTCGTACCACTCTGGTGCGGACCTTACTCTGGTTGACCTATGAGGTTCGGTAGTAACTTGATGTGAAGTTTCATGATCATCATCATTAGCTTCGTCACTAATTGGTGTAGGAGTCACTGGAACTGATTTTTGCGATGTAGTACTTTCCAATTCGGGAGAAGGTACAGTTACCTCATCAAGTTCTACTTTCCTCCCACTCACTTATTTCGAGAGAAACTCCTTCTCTAGAAAGGATCCATTCTTAGCAACGAATATCTCGCCTTTGGATCTGTGATAGAAGGTGTACCCAACAGTCTCCTTTGGGTATCCTATGAAGACACATTTCTTCGATTTGGGTTCGAGCTTATCAGGTTGAAACTTTTTCATATAAGCATCGCAGCCCCAAATTTTAAGAAACGACAACTTCGGTTTCTTGCCAAACAACAGTTCATATGGTGTCATTTCAACGGATTTAGATGGTGCCCTATTAACGTGAATGCAGCTGTCTCTAATGCATAACCCCAAAACAATAGTGGTAAATCGTTAAGAGACATCATAGATCGCACCATATATAATAAAGTATAATTACGATGTTCGGACACACCATTACGCTATGGTGTTCTAGGTGGCGTGAGTTGTGAAACTATTCCACATTGTTTTAAATGAAGGCCAAACTCGTAACTCAACTATTCGCCTCCGCGATCAGATCGTAG
Source organism: Aegilops bicornis (assembly GCA_021605145.1). Lineage (NCBI taxonomy): Eukaryota > Viridiplantae > Streptophyta > Magnoliopsida > Poales > Poaceae > Aegilops > Aegilops bicornis. The sequence continues at coordinate 182,090,984 of CM038670.1, read as the reverse complement.
AAACTTTATTTTCTTGTTACGATGATTCTCCACTTTACTCTGAAATTCTTTGAACTTTTCAAATGTTTCAGACTTGTGTTTCATTAAGTAGATATACCCATATCTGCTCAAATCATCTGTGAACGTCAGAAAATAACGATACCTGCCGCGAGCCTCAACACTCATCGGATCGCATACATCGGTATGTATTATTTCCAGTAAGTCAATGGCTCGCTCCATTGTTTCGGAGAACAGAGTCTTAGTCATCTTGCCCATGAGGCATGGTTCACAAGCATCAAATGATTCATAATCAAGTGATTCCAAAAGTCCATCCGCATGGAGTTTCTTCATGCGCTTTACACCAATATGACCTAAGCGGCGATTACCACAAATATGTTGCACTATCATTATCAACTTTGCATCTTTTGGCATCAATATTATGAATATGTGTATCACTACGATCGAGATTCAATAAACCATTTATATTGGGTGTATGACCATAGAAGGTTTTATTCATATAAACAGAACAACAATTATTCTCTTACTTAAATGAATAACCGTATTGCAATAAACATGATCTAATCATATGAATGCTAAATGCAAACACCAAATAACTTTTATTTAGGTTCAATACTAATCCCGAAGGTAGAGGGAGTGTGCGATGGTGATCGTATCAACCTTGGAATTACTTCCAACACACATCGTCACCTCGTCCTTAACTAGTCTTCGTTTATTTTGGAACTCCTGTTTTGAGTTACTACTCTTAGCAACTGAACCATTATCATATACTGTGGGGTTGCAATAAACACTAGTAAAGTACACATCAATAACATGTATATCAAAAATATACCTTTGTTCACTTTGCCATCCTTCTTATCCGTCAAGTATCTGGGGCGGTTCCGCTTCGAGTGACCATCCCTTTGAAGTAGAAGCACTTCAGTTTCAGGCTTAGGTCTATCTTTGGGCTTTTTCACGGGAGTGACAACTTGCTTGTCATTCTTCTTTAAGTTCCCTTTCTATCCCTTTGCCCTTTTCTTAAAACTAGTGGGCTTGTTGACCATCAACACTTGGTACTCTTTCTTGATTTCTACATTCGCTGATTTCAGCAACGTGAAGAGCTTGGGAATCGTTTTCATTATCCCTTGCATATTATAGTTCATCACGAAGTTCTATTAACTTGGTGATAGTGACTAGAGAAATTTGTCAATCACTATCTTATCTCGAAGATTAACTCCCACTTGACTAAGAGACATTCTGAGCACATGCTCACTTGTTGAGCTATTCTCCTCCATCTTGTAGGCAATTACTTGTGAAAGGTCTCATACCTCTCGACTCGGGCATGAGTCTGAAAAACCAATTTCAGCTGTAGGAACATCTTGTATGCTCCGTGGCGTTCAAAACGTTTTTTAAGTCCCGGTTTCAAGCCGTAAAGCATGGTGCACTAAACTATCAAGTAGTCATCATACCAAGCTTTGTCAAACGTTCCTAACGTCAGCATCTGCTCCTGCAATAGGTCTGTCACCTAGCGGTGCATCAAGGACATAATTATTCTATGCAGCAATGAGGATAATCCTCAGATCACGGACCAAGTCCGCATCATTGCTACTATCATCTTTCAACTTATTTTTCTCTAGGAACATATCAAAAAATAAACGGGGAACTACATCGCGAGCTATTGATCTACAACATAATTTGCAAATACTACCAGGACTAAATTCGTGATAAATTAAAGTTCAATTAATCATATTACTTAAGAACTCACACTTAGATAGACATCCCTCTAGTCATCTAAATGATCACGTGATCCAAATCAACTAAACCATGTCCGATCATCACGTGAGATGGAGTAGTTTTCAATGGTGAACATCACTATGTTGATCATATCTACTATATGATTCACGTTCAAACTTTCTGTCTCAGTGTTCCGAGGCCATATCTGCATATGCTAGGCTTGTCAAGTTTAACCCGAGTATTCTGCGTGTGCAAAACTGGCTTGCACCCGTTTTATGTGAACGTAGAGCTTATCACACCCGATCATCACATGGTGTCTGGGCACGACGAACTGTAGCAACGGTGCATACTCAGGGAGAACACTTATACCTTGAAATTTAGTGAGGGATCATCTTCTAATGCTACCGCCGTACTAAGCAAAATAAGATGCATAAAAGATAAACATCACATGCAATCAAAATATGTGACATGATATGGCCAACATCATCTTGTGCATTTGATCTCCATCTCCAAAGCACCATCATGATCTCCATCGTCACCGGCTTGACACCTTGATCTCCATTGTAGCATCGTTGTCGTCTCGCGAACTATTGCTTCTACGACTATCGCTACCGCTTAGTGATAAAGTAAAGCAATTACATGGCGATTGCATTTCATACAATAAAGCGACAACCATAAGGCTCCTGCCAGTTGCCAATAGCTTTTACAAAACATGACCATCTCATACAACAATTTATTTATCATCACGTCTTGACCATATCACATGACAACATGACCTGCAAAAACAAGTTAGACGTCTCTACTTTGTTGTTGCAAGTTTTACGTGGCTTCTACGGGCTTCTAGCAAGAACCATTCTTACCTACGCATCAAAACCACAACGATTTTTTGTCAAGTGTGTTGTTTTAACCTTCAACAAGGACCAGCCATAGTCAAACTCGATTCAACTAAAGTTGGAGAAACAGACACCCGCCAGCCACCTGGGTGCGAAGCGCGTCGGTGGAACCAATCTCATGAACGCGGTCATGTAATGTCGGTCCGGGCCGCTTCATCCAACAATACCGCCAAATCAAAGTAAGACGTTGGTGGTAAGGAGTATGACTATTATCACCCACAACTCATTGTGTTCTACTCGTGCATATAACATCTACGCATAGACCTGGCTCGGATGCCACTGTTGGGGAACATAGTATTTCAAAAAAAATTCCTACGAACACACAAAATCTATCTAGGAGAAGCATAGAAACGAGCGGGGAGAGTGTACCCTTGTAGACCGAAAGCGAAAGCGTTTATTAACGCGGTTGATGTAGTCGAACGTCTTCAAGATCCAACCGATCCAAGTACTGAACATACGGCACCTCCGTGTTCAGCACACGTTCAGCACGATGACGTCCCTCGAGCTCTTGATCCAGTTGAGGACGAGGGAGAGTTTCTTCAGCACGACGGCGTGGCGATGGTGATGATGAAGTTACCAGCACAGGGCTTCGCCTAAGCACTATGATGATATGACCGAGGTGTGTAACTGTGGAGGGGGGCACCGCACACGGCTAAGAGAAGACTTGGTGTGTCTTTGGGGTGCCCCCTCCCACGTATATAAAGGAGGGGGGAAGAGGAGGCCGGCCCTAGAGGGGGCGTGCCAAGGGGGGAGTCCTACTTGGACTCCTGGTCCAAGTAGGATTCGCCCCCCCCCTTCATATTGTAACATCCCAAAATTCTAAATTTTGGAATGTTATATTAAATAAATAACTATGATTGTTTGTCTGATTTATTTAGTGAAATTTAGTGGAATTTGAGAACTTTTGAAAGTTGAATGAGAGGGAATGAAATGACTTTCCCAAACTTTCCCCTTTTGCCTTTTGGATCCCAATGAGCTCAAGTTCATTGCAACAAAGAAACCCTAGAGTGAAGATGACATGACTTCTTCCATTTGGAATGAAAAGGGTTTTGGTAAGATTTGAAGTTAAACAGAGAAGATTTAAATTTCAAAGCTTTATGCAACTCATTGATTTTCATGTGGGAAGATAAAATGACTTCTTCAATTATATGAAATATGAGTTGGAAGTTAAAAAGTATCAAGTTGAAAGTCATTTGAAAGTGCCTTGAAACCCTCTTTCAAATTTTGAGTTTTGAATTTGAATTCAAAACTTTGGCAAGTGGGAAACATTTCAAAAACTAAACCTGATAAATACTTGATCAAAAGTATGAGAGGAGCAAACATGACACTCCAAAAATATCAGAGGAAACAATGCCAAAAGTTTTGGATTCAAATCTGAAGTTTATTTAAATTTGAAAAAAATGAATTTTTATAAAGTTTGGATTTTGCCTTTGGAAAAATGTTCAAATGATAGGGAATATTCCCCTGATCATTTTGGTATATATATACCCTATATAAATTATTTCTAGATTTGGTTTTATTTTTGTTTTAGTTTTATTTAAAAGAATAAAGAAAACCCCCCCCGGCGCCAGCCACCCAGTGCCCAGCCCCTCCGCAGCCCTCCTGCCCAGCCATGGCCCACTGTGGCAGCCCAAGCCAGCCACCGACCGCCCAGCTCCCCTCCTCCCTCGCTCAGCGCCACGCCACGCCACCCGCCGCCTCGCCTCTCTCTCTCATCGACCATGAGGCCCGCACCCATCCCCTACCTCGCCCACGCCACACTGTCGCCGCGGATCGCCGGATCCCGGCGATCCAGATCCCCGATCGCCCCGATCCCCGGCGAAGACGACCCGGCTATAAAAGCCGCCGCCCGCACCCCATTCCCCGAGACCTCGCGGACCCCTCTCCTCCTGCTCAGGCTCGCTGAGCCCGAGGCTCACCGCCGCCAAAGTCGCCCGCCGACGCCCTAGCCCTCCCGAGCTCCCCGACCCCACCGAACTCCTCACGGGCCTCCCCGCACCAAGACGGCGACTCCCGGACCTCCCGACGCTCGAAGCCCCGACGCATTTCGCCCGCCCGCCGTCGCCGGACTCCGGTGAAGACACCGAGAACTCCCTCCCGTCCGATCCAAAATAAACGGCCACGATTAGAACCCCAGGGGTATCTTTTATAAAAAGAACCGCCGGTTCGTCTGGTTTATTAGTTAGGGTTTTAAGTCAATTAGCCGCCCGCTTTTAGTTTTAACCCGAGGCCCATTTAGACTAAATTACACGAGTATACGATATAGGCCCATTAGGCCTTTTTCTTTTATTTGATTTTCTGTTTTAGCCGAATAGTTTCAGTTTTCAAAAAGTATATCTTTTATTCTGTTTAATATTTTTGAGTGATTCTTTTTTGTTGGATTGCAAATTTTATGTAGTTTCTGAAAATAAATATATAGCTATGTTAAAATAATTAAAAATGCTTTAATATTGTTTTTAGCCAGAATATCAAATCTGATATAACTTTAGTTAGAAAAATTTTTTTTGCATGATTCTTTTTGTCACCACTTTATTTTGACATTGCCAAACCCTAGAAATTTATTTGGGTATTTTAGGATTAATAAATAATTAGTTTTAGACAGAATCCTCTTAATCCTAATTAATTAACTAGTTCCTGTTTTCCTAATTAATTAATTAGTAAATTAATTTATTTTTAACTTGTGATTAGTTATTCTAGGTTAGTTTCTGTCATTCTAGTAGATGAACTTTTATTAATAATTAATAAAAGTTTTAAATTATTTTTCTTAATAGAAATTGGATTAGGCCTAGAATGAGTTTTATAATAGCTTTTAATTAATTCTTTTTGCTCCTAGTTGCTTAGTGAAACCTTTTCTGTTAAGTTAACCTAAAACCATGATTAGGTTATATTAAGAAATTTTTATTATATAAAACTATTTTTGTTATTGTTTGAAGTAGGGAAAACTTTGAGTGGCCTTTATTTGAGTTTTTCTTTTGGATTTGAGTTTTGGTTGTTTGTTGTGTTATGTTACTTTCGTTATGTTGTGTTATGTGATCCTATTGCTATGTGCTTATTATAGTTATTGTTTGCCTCGGTAGAATTTCCGAGTGCGAAGATTGCTACTCTGAAACCCTAGTTTTTTCAAGATCGTCAACCGTGCAAGTTCACTTTGACCATTGCTTTCATACCTATGTTTTTATTGCATTTAGTGGCATCCTTGCAACCACACCTCAGTAGTGTTATTGAATCCTTGTAGTTGAGTAGTATGCATGAGGTAGGAACCCATCACCCTGTTACCAAGCCCGGACGTTTTATTTAAATGCTACGCTATAGTAGACGGGTTTGGTATGAGTGTTCGGGAGTGGTGTGAGAAAGGAGGACTCTCGTCAATGACGACAACTCCATGATGGCATCTGCAAGGACTGCATCTTCAAGGCCTCAAGACTTCAAGACTCGAGACAAGAATTCAATACACACTCACTGGGTGAAGGACGGTTGACGGCACCTGGAGAAACCAAAGTGGTTGGCCGGGATGCATGGAGAAGCGCCATGACATCTTGCGGAAAGCTTCACCCAGACTCAAAGAGACGGAAGAATACTTCACGCCCGGAAGCTTACCTGCAGGCAACCGCAAGTCATTATGGGCTCGCTTGGTTGACCTTAGTTGTGACTCTGGCTGGGGACGGTACTAGCAGATGTAGAATGACGGTAGGATTGGATGGGTACGGACGTTGGTCGAGGAACTCTTTGGAAGACCATGTTTGGTCATCTTGTTCTCAAACACTCACGAAGTGCGAGAAGCGTAAAGAGAGGGATCGAATCTTGCGGGTAAAGTGTACAAACCTCTGCAGAGGGTTAAACCTAATCGATTAGCCGTGTCCCCGTTACGGACAATTTGAGCCTCTGGACTTGGATCTATTTCGAACTCTCAACACCGGATTGATAACTTAATTGTGGGCAACATATGATGATTTTTGGGTTATGAGACATCGGTTGGCGGAACCATGTCATGATAGAAAACTCCTTAGTACAGACTTCATTCTATTCCTTTGATGTAGGTAAAATAAAATCAGCTTTTACGCAAACAAAGTTCAGATACAGAGCCATAAAGCCATATTGCATATAGTATAGTTTTATCATCTGTTTTTCTCATGTTGTGATCTTGCCGGTACATTCAATGTACTGACCTACACGGCTGCAACGTATCATGTTGCAGATATTTCCTCGACGAGTAAGAGTTACGATACAGGGTTACGGTCTACACTCAACCTGCCGATGGCGTTGATGGGACTCCACACCCGCTTGATTGTTTCCGCTGAGTATTATGAGGTATATATCATTTTACGTTATTTATACATGTGGACTGCACTTTGATATATACATTGATGTCTTGTGTGTGCCAAAGATATCTTGATCCGAGGATGGCACAGATACACAGAGGCTTGACCGTCTGAGGTCGGGTCGCTACAGAGATGGTATCAGAGCACATGTTGACTGTAGGACGTGACCCTAAAAACCGGAAAAGCCCTAGGGCAGGAAATTTCTAAAACTTTACTTTCAAAAAGACTCTTACTTCTCATCTTTTCTGATTTTATCAAATAGACCTTTTCACCTCAAATAGTTAGAATATACCCCCTTATCATTTGATCACCCGGAGGATCAACTGAAGACGCTCCAAGAAGGATTTGATATCGGAGAACTGATGACCCCTTCAGAATAAAGAGGATTTGACCATGCATTAGAAGAGTTGAAGCTGCAACAATTGAACACTCCGAAGACTAGAAAAATTTGAAGAATCTGAAGAATTATTTGACCTTTAGAAGACCAAACCCTTGTTACACACTTACGTTAGATGCGACGATTTGTGAGCTGTCATTTGTTAGATGTTTTCCGACAGCCCCAAATTAAAACCTGTTTCTTCAAAAACTATTGTTTGTATGGTGTATATCCTCCCCACCTCTCTCTCATCTCACCAAAACCCTTGAACCCCATAGATGATGAATGAAGTTGGACTGATATTCTCTGGATCAAGACTCAGCCGAGGCGTAGCTATGGATGCAGAACATGGAGAATCACTGGAACAATTTGGTTTCAAGGAAGTATGAGGTCCAATACGCTCTTCAAGATGCTTTACGTAAAGTGCTGCAACCTGGTGGAGAAATGCATCAATCCATACAAGGATTTAAAGGAGCAAGAACTTGGGAGGAATTCAAGAAGACCCTGATGAGATCACGTCTTATCCGGAAGCACAATGATACACCAAGAAATAAACCTTGTGCCTGCAAGATTTATGGAGAAATAGGACACACCCGTAAGGTTACGCAAAAACACGAGAGTGGTGAAGTAACGATAGATGTTTTGTTTGGCTTGCGAAACCATGGAATTACTCGAACCCAGTTCGAGAACAAGAGAAATTCTGCAATGCTTGTGAGTATGCCCAAGTGTTAGAATACGTGATTCGATATTTACGTATGTGGTAATGATTCAAGTGCAGGATGGACTGGCCCCCATACCGGAGACTTCTATCATGAACTATCATATGTTGATGGAAAATCAGAGAGCCTTGAAAACCTTAGAAGTGTGTCGACACGATAAGCCATAAAACCATAAAATGGTAGGACGATGGAACCCCATTACAGGCAACCGTTGCCAAACGTAGGTTATACGGTGAAGTTCAACCCAGAACCGTTTCTGCAGGAGAAACCATTAATGGTAGACCACCATGAGTGTTTCGATAGTTGTCTAGAATGGACACAGACCCATCAGCTAAGAAGATCCAGTCTCGGACGAACTTCAACTTTGACGAACCGACCCAAGATTCTGAGGAAAACTCTATACTTCTGGCAGAAGAGCCTTAATGAAGGAGCTATTGTAAGATATGTGAAGGGACATACATTTTCAGCCCTCTAGAGGAAGTATCTGAGTTTATTGGAACCATGACCTTGTTTTTAAGCGTGGTAGCACCCCTGACCTTTCTGACCAAAACATTTGCTAGAAGACCCCCAACCCCTAACCTTTTCTTGCTAGCCTCTTCGAATCTCGAGGACGAGATTCATTTTAAGTGTGGTAGGTTTGTAACATCCCAAAATTCTAAATTTTGGAATGTTATATTAAATAAATAACTATGATTGTTGTCTGATTGTTTGTCTGATTTATTTAGTGAAATTTAGTGGAATTTGAAAACTTTTGAAAGTTGAATGAGAGGGAATGAAATGACTTTCCCAAACTTTCCCTTTTGCCTTTTGGATCCCAATGAGCTCAAGTTCATTGCAACAAAGAAACCCTAGAGTGAAGATGACATGACTTCTTCCATTTGGAATGAAAAGGGTTTTGGAAAGATTTGAATTTCAACCGAGAATATTTCAAATTCAAAGCTTTATGCAACTCAATGATTTTCATGAGGGAAGATAAAATGACTTCTTCAATTATATGAAATATGAGTTGGAAGTTAAAAAGTATCAAGTTGAAAGTCATTTGAAAGTGCCTTGAAACCCTCTTTCAAATTTTGAGTTTTGAATTTGAATTCAAAACTTTGGCAAGTGGGACACATTTCAAAACTAAACCTGATAAATACTTGATCAAAAGTATGAGAGGAGCAAACATGACACTCCAAAAATATCAGAGGAAACAATGCCAAAAGTTTTGGATTCAAATCTGAAGTTTATTTAAATTTGAAAAAAATGAATTTTTATAAAGTTTGGATTTTGCCTTTGGAAAAATGTTCAAATGATAGGGAATATTCCCCTGATCATTTTGGTATATATATACCCTATATAAATTATTTCTAGATTTGGTTTTATTTTTGTTTTAGTTTTATTTAAAAAGAATAAAGAAAACCCCAGGCGCCAGCCGAACCACCCAGAGCCCGGCCAGCGCCGCCCCCCTCCAAGCCCAGCGCTTTGGCCCAGCCAGTGGCCCACCAGGCCAGCCAGTGAGCCACCGACCGGCCCAGCTCCCCTCTCCCTCCCCTCGCCCGGCGCTCTGCGCCACGCCACCCGCTTCGCCTCGCCTCTCTCTCTCTCTCCACCAAGGCCCGCACCCATCCCCTACCTCGCCCACGCCACACTGTCGCCCATGGATCGCCGGATCCCAAGGATCCGGATCCCGATCGCCCGATCACCCCGAGACGACCCACTGGCTATAAAAGCCGCCGCCCACCCCATTCCCCGAGACCTCGCCGGACCCCTCTCCCTCCCGTTCAGGTTTCGCCGAGCCCGAGGCTCTCACCGCCGCCAAAGTCGCCGCTGCCGACGCCCTAGCCTCCCCGAGCTCCCCGACCCCACTGAACTCCTCACGGGCCTCCCCTGACCAAGACGGCGACTCCCGGACCTCCCCGACTCAAGCCCCGACGCATTTCCGCCGCCGCCGCCGCCCGTCAGCGGACTCGATAAGACACCGAGAACTCCCTCCCCCGTCCGATCCAAAATAAACGGCCACGATTAGAACCCTGAAGGGGTATCTTTTTATAAAAAGAACCGGCCGGTTCGTCCGGTTTATTAGTTAGGGTTTTAAGTCAATTAGCCGGCCCGTTTTTAGTTTTAACCCGAGGCCCATTTAGACTAAATTACGCACAGGGCACAGTATAGGCCCATTAGGCCTTTTTCTTTTTATTTGATTTTCTGTTTTAGCCGAATAGTTTCAGTTTTCAAAAAAGTATATCTTTTATTCTGTTTAATATTTTTGAGTGATTCTTTTTTTGTTGGATTGCAAATTTTATGTAGTTTCTGAAAAATAAATATATAGCTATGTTAAAAATGTAAAAATGCTTTAATATTGTTTTAGCCAGAATAGCAAATCTGCTATAACTTTAGTTAGAAAAAAATATTTTTGCATGATTCTTTTTGTCACCACTTTATTTTGACATTGCCAAACCCTAGAAATTTATTTGGGTATTTTAGGATTAATAAATAATTAGTTTTAGACAGAATCCTCTTAATCCTAATTAATTAACTAGTTCCTGTTTTCCTAATTAATTAATTAGTAAATTAATTTATTTTTAACTTGTGATTAGTTATTCTAGGTTAGTTTCTGTCATTCTAGTAGATGAACTTTTATTAATAATTAATAAAAGTTTTAAATTATTTTTCTTAATAGAAATTGGATTAGGCCTAGAATGAGTTTTATAATAGCTTTTTAATTAATTCTTTTTGCTCCTAGTTGCTTAGTGAAACCTTTTCTGTTAAGTTAACCTAAAACCATGATTAGGTTATATTAAGAAATTTTTATTATATAAAACTATTTTTGTTATTGTTTGAAGTAGGGAAAACTTTGAGTGGCCTTTATTTGAGTTTTTCTTTTGGATTTGAGTTTTGGTTGTTTGTTGTGTTATGTTACTTTCGTTATGTTGTGTTATGTGATCCTATTGCTATGTGCTTATTATAGTTATTGTTTGCCTCGGTAGAATTTCCGGAGTGCGAAGATTGCTACTCTGAAACCCTAGTTTTTTCAAGATCGTCAACCGTGCAAGTTCACTTTGACCATTGCTTTCATACCTATGTTTTTATTGCATTTAGTGGCATCCTTGCAACCACACCTCAGTAGTGTTATTGAATCCTTGTAGTTGAGTAGTATGCATGAGGTAGGAACCCATCACCCTGTTACCAAGCCCGGACGTTTTATTTAAATGCTACGCTATAGTAGACGGGTTTGGTATGAGTGTTCGGAGTGGTGTGAGAAAGGAGGACTCTCGTCAATGACGACAACTCCATGATGGCATCTGCAAGGACTGCATCTTCAAGGCCTCAAGACTTCAAGACTCGAGACAAGAATTCAATACACACTCTTTGGGTGAAGGGACGGTTGACGGGCACCCTGGAGAAACCAGTGGTTGGCGGGATGCATGGAGAAGCGCCATGACATCTTCGAAAGCTTCACCCAGACTCAAAGAGACGGAAGAATACTTCACGCCCGGAAGCTTACTGTGCAACCGCAAGTCATTATGGGCTGGCTTGGTTGACCTTAGTTGTGACTCTGGCTGGGACGGTACTAGCAGATGTAGAATGACGGTAGGATTGGATGGGTACCGGACAATGGTCAGAGGAACTCTTTGGAAGACCATGTTTCGGTCATCTTGTTCTCAAACACCCTGAAGTGCGAGAACGTAAAGAGAGGGATCGAATCTTGCGGGTAAAGTGTACAAACCTCTGCAGAGGGTTAAACCTAATCGATTAGCCGTGTCCCGATTCTACGGACAATTTGAGCCTCTGGACTTGGATCTATTTGGAACTCTCAACACCGGATTGATAACTTAATTGTGGGCAACATATGATGATTTTGGGTTATGAGACATCGGTTGGCGGAACCATGTCATGATAGAAAACTCCTTAGTACAGACTTCATTCTATTCCTTTGATGTAGGTAAAATAAAATCAGCTTTTACGCAAACAAAGTTCAGATACAGAGCCATAAAGCCATATTGCATATAGTATAGTTTTATCATCTGTTTTTCTCATGTTGTGATCTTGCCGGTACATTCAATGTAATCGACCTACACGGCTGCAACGTATCATGTTGCAGATATTTCCTCGACGAGTAAGAGTTACGATCTGTGGTTACGGTCTACACTCAACCTGCCGATGGCGTTGATGGGACTCCACACCCGCTTGATTGTTTCCATTGAGTATTATGAGGTATATATCATTTTACGTTATTTATACATGTGATTGCACTTTGATATATACATTGATGTATCTGTGCCAAAGATACCTTGATCCGAGGATGGCACAGATATTGCAGGCTTGACCGTCTGAGGTCGGGTCGCTACACATATTCCAACTAGGAGAAGGAGGGAAGGAGGAAGAGGGGAGAAGGAAAGAGGGGGGCGCCGCCCCCTCCTAGTCCAATTCGGACCAGCCATGGGGGGGGGTGTGCGGCCACCCCTTGAGGCCCTTCTCTCCTTTCCCCTAAACCACATTAAGGCCCATTACTCTCCCGGGGGGTTCCGGTAACCTCTCGGTACTCCGGAAAATACCCGAAACACTTTGGAACCATTCCGGTGTCCGAATATAACCTTCAAATATATCGATTTTTACTTCTCGACCATTTTGAGGCTCCTTGTCATGTCCGTGATCTCATCCGGGACTCCGAACAAACTTCGGTCACCAAAACACATAACTCCTAATACAAATCGTCATCGAACGTTAAGCGTGCGAACCCTACGGGTTCGAGAACTATGTAGACATGACCGAGACACATCTCCGGTCAATAACCAATAGTGGAACCTGCATGCTCACATTGGCTCCTACATATTCTACAAAGATCTTTATCGGTCAAATGGCATAACAACATACGTCATTCCCTTTGTCATCGGTATGTTACTTGCCCGAGATTTGATCGTCGGTATCATCGCACCTAGTTCAATCTCGTTACCGCTTTACTCCCTTTGTCATAACAACATAAGTCTCTTTACATAACAACATACGTCATTCCCTTTGTCATTACAACATAAGTCTCTTTACTCATTCCACAATGCATCATCCTGCAACTAACTCATTATTCACATTGCTTGCAAGGCTTATAGTGATGTACATTACCGAGAGGGCCCAGAGACACCTCTCTGATACTCGGAGTGACAAACACTGGTATGCGTCGGTCCAAACAAACAGTTTTTAACCCCTTTCCATGATGGCATTCGGAACCGTCGCCAAGTGATTGTGGGCTATAGGGGGGGTCCTTCCCACACGACCAAGAAACAATTGGGGATATGCCCTCTTGGCACACACGCTTGGCAAAATGAGGTCGTGTGCGACCGGTGAGCACCCAAATACAGAAATACATACAGTCGTGCTAAAAAATATGATTATACAGGCGAAATCATTTCCGGTCGTAAGTACATCCCACACAGTCAGTCACCACTAAACATTTCCGTTCCTATATACATCCCACACGGTCACTACAAGGAAAACGTTTGCGCAAGGTGGCGTAACGCAAACAGTTTTGAAGCGAATGTCGTGTGTGATTGTTCATTGATCCAACACGGTTTATTCCTAGAAACTGTGTGCATTGCCTAAGGTCATCGCCGACGGTGTTTTCTCATTAACCGTTTGCAATAGGAAAACCCAATTAGCAAGCTAATTGGCCAATTAGCGGGCTAATTGCCCTATTATTATTAATTCATTTACTAATCTAATTGACATTCATATTAAGCACATAATTTATTCCATTTCTATATTAAGGAAGCAGGATTTCATAATTGAAATACATCGGAGTACAACATGATATAGCTTCAGCACTCAGGTACCCCATTACACAACTGCACAAGTAGCAAGTTTCAAATGCAACATCTAGAACCTTCCAAAATTAGCATCATAGACGGTACATAGAGAGATGCATCTCATCTAGAAAACTGCTGAATCGGAAGGCGAATATTGAGCCTTCATTCATGTTTAAGGTCTTTGCTACTTTAGGCCAGTGCCTGTGGAGGATTGACCGTCCATCCTTTGACCTCTTCAGGAACACTTCAATATTGAACCGAGGATGTTGTACGAAAACTTTCCTCGCCTCCTGACCACAGAGGTGGTTTGATTGGTAATCATCAGTGAACCCTGAAAACAAGGATGTGCATAAATATCTTCTCCATATTGGAAACGGGGCAAAGGAATAAAAAAGGCAAGGTATAATAGTTAGTACCATCTTGTAAACCTCAGTGCTTCCCATTATTTCCCTGCAACACATATAAGGTAGTTAGTCATCAGGTTAAGTAAGGGTTCGCATGCTATCAGTAAAATATGTTGATGAAAAATAAGCACATTGCAGATTCATCAGATTAATTCAAGCCACATGGAAAACCCATTTATCCGAACCATGCATGATTAAGAACTAGGAAATATAGCACTTGTATGTGTTTCTCATGTATTAAGTGCAGCCAAATTCGATTTATTCCTCACATGGTATACAATAACAGAATGCAGCCACAACAATTGAACATCGCATTGCAGAATTGAACCAAGCAGTTAACTAAACACCACAACAATTGAACCAAAGGTTAACTGAGCACCACATTGCACAATATAACATACTCCTAATAGAATATCAGACAGTTTACCAAACCAAGCATGCTTAACAACTTGGAAATATAGCAGTTGTATTTGTTTCTCGTGTATTTAGTACAGCCAAATACGATTTATTACTCACATGGTATACAATAACAGAATGCAGCCACAACAATTGAATATCGCATTGCAGAATTGAACCAAGCAGTGGCCATCTCAAAAATAACTGTGTGGGATCTACTTGATTTTTCGTCTTGATTTGAATTACATAATGGGGTCACAGTGGCCATGGACAATGTTTGAATTGCTAGACCTTTTATATGCAGTGATCATGCAACTATATGTGTGTCATATGAGAACTGGAATTATTCAAGGTTCGTTTGGACATTTTTATGCATTAAGTGAGTTGTCAATGCATTTATGTGCATAATTCAAATTTGAACTACATGCACATGCTCCAGTGCATATAAATTGGTTGAAAAGTCAAATCTTTGTCCTAGGGTGCATGCTTAGGTCCCATACAAGAAATGGGAATGAATTTCAAACACCAGGGCACCGTTGATTGCCGGCAAAACATTGAGATGCCTAGTTTTAAAATTCTAGTAAATCCAAAACTCGTCTGAAATTCATGAAACTTGGCATGTTATCATGGAGCAGCATCGACATGTCGTGGTAAATTTTTTGCCCCATTTGGGGCAGGTTTTGGTATATGCTTATCACAAACCAGAGCTTCTCACAATAAGCATGATGGTTTCGGTAGAGAACGCCCCACCTTTGGGGACGAAACGATATCCATTGCCTCTTATTGCTTTCAAAAAAATTCTTGTGTCAACATAGAACAACAGGAGTGTTGTGTTATTTTTTGTGATTTTTCAGGGTCCATTTGGACATTTTCATGCATTAACTGAGTTTTCAATGCATGTATGTGCATAATTCAAATTTGAACTACATGCGCATGCTCCAGTGCATATAAATTGGTTGAAAAATCAAATCTTTGTCCTTGGGTGCATGCTTAGGTCCCATGCAAGAAATGGGAATGAATTTCAAACACCGGGGCACCGTTGATTGCCGGCAAAACATTGAGATGTCTGGTTTTTAAATTCTAGTAAATCCAAAACTCGTCTGAAACTCATGAAACTTGACATGCTATCATGGAGCGGCATCAACATGCCGTGGTAATTTTTTGTCCCATTTGCGGCAGGTTTGGGTATATGCTTATCACAAACCAGAGCTTTTCATAACAAGCATGATTGTTTCGGTAGGGAACGCCCCACCTTTGCGGACGAACCAATATCCACTGCCTCTTATTGCTTTCAAAAAAATTCTCGTGTCAACATAGAACAATAGGAGTGTTGTGTTATTTTGTGTGATTTTTCGGGGTTAGTTTGGACATATTTATGCATTAATTGAGTTTTCAATGCATTTATGTGCACAATTTAAATTTGAACTACATGCACATGCTCCAGTGCATATAAATTGGTTGAAAAATCAAATCTGTGTCCTTGGGTGCATCCTTAGGTCCCATGCAAGAAATGGGAATGAATTTCAAAAACCAGGGCACCGTTGATTGCCGGCAAAACATTGAGATGCCTGGTTTTTAAATTCTAGTAAATCCAAAACTCGTCTGAAATTCATGAAACTTGGCACGCTATCATGGAGCGGCATCAACATGTCATGGTAAATTTTTTGTCCCATTAGGGGCAGGTTTGGGTATATGCTTCTCACAAACCAGAGCTTCTCACAACAAGCATAATTGTTTTGGCAGGGAACGCCCCACCTTTGGGGAAGAAATGATATCCATTGCCTCTTATTTCTTTCAAAATATTTCTCGTGTCAACGTAGAACAACAGGAGTGTTGTGTTGTTTTTTGTGATTTTTTGGGGTTAGTTTGGACATTTTTATGCATTAACTGAGTTTTCAATGCATTTATGTGCATAATTCAAATTTGAACTACATGCACATGCTCCAGTGCATATAAATTGGTTGAAAAATCAAATCCGTGTCCTTGGGTGCATTCTTAGGTCCCATGCAAGAAATGGGAATGAATTTCAAACACCATGGCACCGGTGATTGCCGGCAAAACATTGAGGTGCCTGGTTTTTAAATTCTAGTAAATCCAAAACTGGTCTGAAATTCATGAAACTTGGCATTCTATCATGGAGCGGCATCAACATGTTGTGGTAAATTTGTTGTCCCATTTGGGGCAGGTTTGGGTATATGCTTCTCACAAACCAGAGCCTCTCACAACAAGCATGATTGTTTCGGTAGGGAACGCCCCACCGTTGGGGACGAAACGATATCCATTGCCTCTTATTGCTTTCAATTTTTTCTCGTGTCAACATAGAACAACAGGAGTGTTGTGTTATTTTTTGTGATTTTTCGGGGTTCGTTTGGACATTTTTATGCATTAACTGAGTTTTCAATGCATTTATGTGCATAATTCAAATTTTAACTACATGCACATGCTCCAGTGCATATAAATTGGTTGAAAAATCAAATCTGTGTCCTTGGGTGCATGCTTAGGTCCCATGCAAGAAATGGGAATGAATTTCAAACACCAGGGCACCGTTGATTGCCGGCAAAACATTGAGATGCCTGGTTTTTAAATTCTATTAAATCCAAAACTCGTCTGAAATTCATGAAACTTGGCATGCTATCATGGAGTGGCATCAACATGCCGTGGTAAATTTGTTGTCCCATTTGGGGCAGGTTTGGGTATATGCTTCTCACAAACCAGAGCTTCTCACAACAAGCATGATTGTTTCGATAGGGAACGCCCCACCTTTGGGGACGAAACGATATACATTGCCTCTTATTGCTTTCAAAGTTTTTTTCTCGTGTCAACATAGAACAACAGGAGTGTTGTGTTATTTTTTGTGATTTTTTGGGGTTCGTTTGGACATTTTTATGCATTAACTGAGTTTACAATGCATTTATGTGCATAATTCAAATTTGAACTACATGCACATGCTCCAGTGCATATAGATTGGTTGAAAAAATCAAATCTATGTCCTTGGGTGCATGCTTAGTGTTGGGGATATGACTATTGGATATGACCCGCCCAAGAGGGGCCTGGTCATCCCAATGGCGGTTCATTTAAATGAAGCCCAAGAGTATATGAAGATGGCGGTTCATAAGACAGGCTTGTTAAAGGGCCCAAACCCGAAGGCGTCTTAAGGCCCGTAAGTGTAAACTGCCATGTATATGTAAACTTGTATTGTAAGGCATGTAAGATAAGTCACCGAGCCGGACATGTTTGTATGAGCCGGCCGAGACTCTATAGGTCGCAGCGACTTAGGGCAAGAAACAACAGATCGAGAGCCAGGCAAACCGTATTCGCTCCCTGGTAATCGTAACCCTAGCAATACCACCTCAAACTGGATTAGGCCTTTACCTTCATCGCAAGGGTCCGAACCAGTATAAACTCCTCGTGTCCTTTGTCCCGTTTAACCCCTTTAAGCTAACCTTGTCTCCATGGCTCCAGAACTAAGTCCTCGCACTAGGACATCTGTCGTGACAATTCCACGACGGTTGGCGCCCACCATGGGGCCTGCGCACGGTGGTTTTGAGTTCTTGAAGGGCAGCTTCGAAGGGATCAAGGGATACGCTGTGGGCCGGATGACCAAGAGTCATCGCAGCAAGCTCTACTTCAACGATGCAGGCTGGGGCCCCGAGGCCGACTCAATTGAGTACGAGTATCGGGTCCCCTTCGGCGGAATTCACGTCTTCATCGGCAGGATCGGCGAACCGGGCCCTGAGCCGGACATCTGCACCGACATCATCGAGATGGCTCAGCGTGCACGACCCGCCCGGGTTCAACCCGCCGTGAAGCGTGCCTTTGTTGGATGTATCCACGGGGCTGAATTGGAAGGCTCTGTGTCTGGTGGTGAGACGGCCATCTACTCTGATGGTGAGTCGTCCATGGGTGAGACAAACTTAATGTATCAACTACAAGACGGACGGCTTGGGGGCTTTTCCGATGGCGACAGTATTCCGGACCCCCATGAGCCGCCAAACAGGGTGGCGATCTTCATGGCTGGCACCCAGCCGGTTCTCGGTTCGACAGCTGCCGCCACCATGACTTCCAGTGCAGCAGCGGTGACAGCAGCGGGTGTTGGCGGTTCAGTGCGCCTGCCGGCTCAAGTTTTGACAGACCTGTTGGAAGATCTGGTGACTCTGATGGAGGTGGATGTAACCCCAGACAACCAGGAGCAGCATAAGGCGGAAGTGGCTAAACTGCGTGATGAGATAGCGCAGGCCAAGATAGAGCTGGCAACGAAAAACGTTAGGATGGCCGCGGAGCAGGCCGTTTTAAACACCCAAGCATAGCCGATTCAAGCAGATTCAGAGCGACTCACGGTGGATCAGAACGCGTCTAATGAAGTTTTGAGGAGAAAATACCGGAGTCATCTTCCCTTGGTTTATGAGTCGAGGAGCCTCTTCAACACACCCGGAGCAGGGGGCAGTAACCCGCCGGCGATAAACCAGACGGCTGAAGCACGAGGGGGTGGAACACCGGGTCAGTCGCGCGTGACAGGTTCTCCGCATATAAATAACATCCCGCCTCAGCACATGGTGACGCCGCCGGGTGATTACTCCACCCCTTTAGAAAATATGATTGTTGCAGCTACACGATTGGCGGCTCTACCAGTCGAGGGTGAGACACCGACGCCGGTTGAAACCCAAAGGGCCAGGGAACTTCTTCAAACAGCTTTGGTACAACAGCAGACTTATTCCTATAGTCATGACCAGATTCATTCGACTCCTCATCCGAGCCGGAGCTACAGTAGACACATTGACTCGCCAGCAGTCTCGAGTACTGAGCAGTGCCGTAACCAACCTCATGGACATGACCCGGCGCGCAATGGTGCCAATGCACAGGATTTAGTGGACCAGGGCAGAGTGCGCCGGGAGGCTGAGCTGGCGGCTCATCAGCACGCGTCGGTTTACCCGACGGCTTCGATTGAGGTAGGTGTAACTTCTAGAGCTTTAGGTGTGCCGTGCTTAATGGCGGCTCTACGAAACGAACGTCTGCCCAAGGACTTCAAAGGCCCTCGTAAGGTGCCTAATTACACAGCAGATCAGCACCCTGAGGCTTGGGTGGATTGTTATGAGATGGCTATGGAGATGCTAGATGTCAGCGAGGCTGCATACGCTAAGTATTTCACCATGATGCTCGAAGGGACGGCTCGTACTTGGTTGAAGGGGTTGCGGACCAATTCCATCGGGTCATGGGCAGAGTTGAAGGCTCGTTTTATCCAGAATTTCAAGGATACGTGCAAGCAGCCTATGTCGATCGTGGATTTGGTTTCTTGTGTTCAAGCTGAGGGTGAATCAATGACCAGCTGGGTCCGGCGGGTCTCGACTATCATGCATTCTTCAGATAACATTAACGTCGACTCAACGGTTCTAATGTTGGAGAAAAATTGCCATTTCATTCCACTTAAGCAGAAGCTTGGGCGTCTTAAGCATCATTGCAACGACATGGGGGAGCTTATGGCGGCTCTTTTCAAGTATGCCGACTCTGATGGTACCAAGGACCCTGACTCTGAGGATGAAAGATCGGGAATGGGAAAGAAGAGTAGTGGCATGAAGGGACAACAGAACAACCCAGCCAATCAGGGCGGCAACGGTAAGCGCAAGGCTAATGATTTTGTGGCTAACACCGATGCGCGGAGTTACCACCAGCGTCGTAAGGGGAGGCCCACTCAAGGGATAAAATTTGACCTTGAAGCAATATTGAACCAGCCATGTCCGAAGCACGGAACGAAGGAGAGGCCAGCTACCCACCTGTGGAAAGATTACAGTATCATGAGACACTTCAGGGAGTCTGTCCAGCACAACCATGGCCCGAACGGCGGTTCAGGATCCGGCTCTCATGGTCCGGGTCATGGAGGCAGCGGTTCAAATTCCGGGTTTCAAGGCCACGGCAACCAGGGTGGCTACAACCAGCAGAATAATTAGGGAAATCAACAGCGGCAGCAGTCTGGTTATCAGAGCAACCCGAAGCAATTGAATAGCGGACAGTATCACGTCTTCACCACAATCTTGTGTAAGCGGGATCAGAAGCTTCATAAGAGGGCAGTGAATGTTGTTGAGTCGGTGGTTCCGCGTTATTTACGGTGGTCAGAATAGCCTATTGTGTGGAGTCATGAGGATCATCCGCCCTAGGTTGATAATCCAGGTCACCTGGCTCTGGTGGTGGCGCCTCAGGTTGGGGGCTATAAATTTACTAAGGTACTCATGGATGGGGGCAGCAGCATTAATATACTTTATTATGAAACCTTCCGTCGCATGGGATTGACTGACAAAAATCTTAAGCCGTCAAACACTGTTTTCCATGGTGTGGTGCCGGGTAAGTCAGCCTATCCAGTGGGTAAGATATCTTTAAAAGTTGCCTTTGGAGATGAGCATGACTCCAGGTCTGAGACTCTAACCTTCGAAGTGGTCAAGATCAAGAGCCCTTATCATGCTCTGTTTGGGCGGCCGGCTTATGCTAAGTTCATGGCGAGGCCTTGTTATGTTTACTTGCAGCTTAACATGCTGGGTTACAAGGGCACCATCACTGTACATGGGAGTCGCAAGGTGGCATTGGAATGTGAAGAAGGCGATGTTGCTTACGCTGAGTCTGTTTGTGCAGCGGAGGAGCTGAAATTTTACAAGGATAATGTTGACCCGGCAGACATGATGTCCTTAAAGAAGCCAACCACAGAGCATGATCCTTCGTTAAAATTTAAGTCAGCAGATGACACTAAGATGGTTGACTTTGTTCCTAGCGACTCATCTAAGCAGTTCAGCATCAGTGCTAATCTGGATCCAAAATAGGAAAGCGCGCTCATCGAGTTCATCCGTGAGAACTGGGACATCTTTGCATGGAATCCTTTAGACATGTCGGGTGGACCGAGGGAACTCGCTAAGCACACTCTTAATATTGATCCAAAGTTTAAGCCGGTCAAGCAATTCCTTCGTCGTTTTAACGAGGAGAGGCGGAAGGCCATTGGTGAAGAAGTGGCCCGGCTCTTAGCATCTGGGTTTATCGTTGAAGTTTTTCATCCTGAGTGGTTGGCTAACCCGGTGTTGGTGCTTAAGAAGAGCGGCACTTGGAGAATGTGTGTGGACTACACGGACTTAAATAAGGCTTGTCCGGCTGATCCGTTTGTTCTCCCTCGTATTGATCAAATCATTGATGCTACGGCGGGTTCTGAGCGTTTTAGTTTTTTAGATGCTTATTCTGGTTATCATCATATCAAGATGGCAGTTAAGGACCAGGAGAAAACAGCTTTCATTACTCCGTTTGGAGCCTTCTGCTATGTGTCTATGCCTTTCGGGCTCAAAAGTGCCCAGGCAACTTACTAGCGGTGTGTGCAGAATTGCCTTCACAATCAGATCGGGCGTAATGTTCATGCTTAAATGGATGAAATTGTGGTGAAATCCAGGAAGAAGGAGACCCTGATTGATGATTTGAAGGAGACGTTTGACAATTTCTGGGTTTACAAGATGATGCTTAACCCAGCCAAGTGTGTTTTTGGTGTGCCGGCGGGCAAGCTTCTAGGTTTTCTGGTTTCAAACCGAGGCATTGAAGCTAACCCAGAAAAAATCAAGGCTATTACTTCCCTGGCTAAGATGAAGTGTGTCAATGACGTCCAACGCTTGGCGGGTGGGAGAGCGGCTTTGAGCCGATTCATAAGCCGCCTAGGAGAAAAAGCCATCCCTCAGCACGGATGATGAAAATGATGATAATTTAAATGCGGGTGATCTTTGCTAATGAGGCGTTTGAGGCGCTTAAGAAGCAACTGGCCGAGCCGCCGGTTCTTGCTGCTCCTGTTGATAAAGAGCCTCTGTTATTATATGTGGCTGCCAATGGATGAGCTGTCAGTGCAGCCATTGTGGTGGAAAGGAAAGAGGCAGGCAAGGAGTATCCGGTTCAACGGCCGGTTTATTACATCAGTGAGGTGCTTATTGAGTCCATGCGCAGATATCCGCACTGGCAGAAGCTCGTGTATGGGGTCTTCATGGCAAGCCGGAAGCTTAAGCAATATTTCCTGGGTCACCCCATTATTGTGGTTAGTTGTGCCCCTTTAGGGGACATTATTCAGAACAGAGAAGCTACAAGCCGGGTTGCCAAGTGGGCAATCGAGCTTGGACCCCATGGTTTGAAGTATGTGCCTCGTACGGCCATCAAGTCCCAAGCACTCGTGGATTTTATCAATGATTGGACAGATTTGCAGACGCCTGAGGAAAAGCCGGACAACACATATTGGACTATTCACTTTGATGGATCCGAGCAGTTGGAGGGCTCGAGGGCTGGAGTTGTCTTGACTTCCCCACGAGGTCATAAATTTTCTTATGTTCTCCGGCTAATGTTCCCATGTACTAACAATGCAGCTGACTATGAGGCCTTGCTCCATGGTCTTCGGATGGCTAAAGAGATGAATTTAAGCCGGGTGAGGTGCTTTGGCAATTCAGATCTGGTAGCTCAACAAGTTTCTGGTACTTGGGATTCTAAGGATCCGCTCATGGCGGCTTATCATCGAGAGGTTGATGCCATTGCAGGTCATTTTAAGGGTTACCAAGTTGAGCATATTGATCATAGGAAGAATGAGGTGGCTGACACTTTAAGCCGGTTGGGCTCTCAGCGTAAGCCGGTGCCACCCAACACGTTCCTGGATGTTCTTCTCAACCCTTCTGTCAAATTACCTACGGAGGAGGATCTTGTTGTTCCTGATCCGGAAGCACAATTGGTAGATGCTCTTCATGCTATTCCTGATTGGATAGTACCGTATTTGGATTACATGACCCGGGGTGAGTTACATGAGGATGATATCTTAGCCAGGCAGATAACCCGGAGGTCTAAGTCAATGACGATTGTTCATGGAGAGTTGCACCATCGCAGCGTCACAGGGGTGTTTCAACGTTGTGTTTCTCCTGAAGAAGGTTGTGAGATTCTGCGAGAGATTCATGAAGGAGACTGTGGTCATCATGCAGGCGCTAAATCTCTTGTAGCTAAGGCTTTTCGTCACGGCTTCTATTGGTTGACGGCTGACGCTGACGCTGAGGATCTGGTCAGCAAATGTGACGGTTGTCAGAAGTTTTCACGACGAGCTCATGTTCCGGCTCAAGAGTTGAGGATGATTCCAATTACTTGTCCGTTTGCAACTTGGGGGCTTGATATGGTGGGGCCTTTCAAGAGGTCCAAGGATAAGAAGATCCACCTTTTGATGGCAGTTGACAAGTTTACTAAATGGGTTGAAGCAGAGCCGGTTAGTAAGTGTGATGCAGCAACGGCGATTCAATTCATCAAAAAGGTGATCTTCCGTTTTGGCTTTCCACACAACATTATAATAGATAATGGTACTAACCTCTCTAAAGGCGCTATGAGAGAATTCTGTCAACGGGAGCATATTCGACTTGAGGTCTCCTCTGTGGCTCACCCTCGGTCCAATGGTCAAGCGGAATGAACTAATCAAGAGATTCTGCGAGGTATCAAGCCCCGACTCATGGTTCCTTTGCAAAGTACGGGTTGTTGGGTGGAGGAGTTACCCTCAGTGTTATGGAGTATCAATACAGCCCCCAACAGATCTATAGGTTACACACCTTTCTTCATGGTTTATGGAGCAGAGGCGGTTCTCCCTAGTGACATCCGTCACGATTCACCCCGGGTGGCGGCTTACGTTGAAGCTGATAACGAAAAGTCACATCAAGATGCACTAGACTTGTTGGATGACGAGCATGATCTCGCGGCGGATTGTTCGGCGATTTATCAACAAGATCTACGTTGTTATCACAGCCGCCAGGTCAAAACCAGAACCTTTCAAGAAGGCGACTTAGTGCTCCGGCTCATCCAGGATCAGACAGATATGCATAAGCTATCAACGCCTTAGGAAGGACCTTTTGTGGCTAGCAAGAATCTGCATAATGGGTCATACTATCTTATCGACGTCCGAGACCACAAGAACTCACGTAAGTCGGAAGAGGAGACCCGTCGGCCATGGAATATTGCTCATCTTCGGCCCTACTATACTTGAGCCACCGGCTCTCACAATGTACATAGTCAAATGATGTATATATTATAAACAGTATAATAAAGACCGGCATCCTAATAATTCAGGGCCTCTGCCGTTTCACTTCTTTGAAGTTGAGTCTTTACCATCGTCTTACATATTCATTTAAGAGGCTTGACGCCCAAATTACAGGGACCAAAGAGAGTTGGATGCACAGCACAGCTCAAACATAGGTCCCTGACGAGCACGACTTGTCAGTATGTCACTTGGGGGCTTCTTGTTCAAACATAGGTGTATTCGACCAAACAGAACATAGCGTTACTACCCTCTTAACCAGGTTATCTTGCTCAAACATAGGCTTATTCGACCAAAGAGGACATAACCTTTCCGGGTCATCCTACCTGTATACCAGCTGCTTCAACTCCATCAGGTCATCCTGATTGACCCGCCGAACTCTTAAAAAATCAGTCTTTTATGGTGTATTCACCAAAGACCCTGAGCTTGTTAAGGTTCAAACGGCGGTTTGTCATGCGAGAGCACGGCTTACAGATAGTCAGGATAGATCCAAGCTTCATAAGCCGCCTTCCTTGAAACTTGGATAAATCGGCCTGTGATGCATGCTGCTACTCTGAACCCGCGTACTCTTGATAAGTCTAGCTTTGTACAAGACCTAACTTTATCTGGGTTCAAATGTCGATTGGGTACTGTGAGTGCCGGCTCACGGGAAGCACGTACCTTCCAGTGGCTCAGGCTAGTTTCATCGAAGAAGACACTTTGGCTTGGCGGCCTACAAAAGCCTCGAATTTCTTTTGATTTTTTATTTGATCTCTTCTTTGTCATCTGGTTTTTATAAATCGGGCCCAGCTGCCCTATTTATGGCTCATATTTGAAGCATCTTTGGGTCTCTACAACCCGCCAAGATGGTAGACTCTAAGTCGCCAGAGTATCATACTCTTATGTTCGGAGTTATAGCTCTACAAACTCTGACTACATCAAGTTGCTAAATTGGCAGTCTAAACACACACCACAGGTACGATATTTTCTTATGTCAGCATTATGGTCAGCACGACCCTGGTTATGGACTATTCGTCCCCAGTGGATTCAATTGGGTATCATGACCTGCCCGGCGATAAACCGCGAGGGCACCTGTGATTTGTTTCTGTGCAGGATAATTATCAAATCTGATCTGCATAAGTCAATACTATCATAAACATAAAATGATAGTTTCTCACATTGGCGGCTCAGCAGTATTGTGCAAAAAAAGAAACATGCAGATGGCACGGCAGATTCAAGTTTTACTACCCTATTACATGACTCCGTGAGCCAAATAAGATCAAGTGTTTCTGCAAAGATCAAATATAGACCGCCTGACGGTTCATTCTTCTTGGCCTTGCTGACTTGAGGCCTCTAGATCATCCTTTTCCGGATCTTCGTTCTCTTCTGCCGTCTGGAGATTTGGTGATGACCAGTCAATGCCACATAAAGCTTGAAATTCAGCTTCATCATCTATAAGTCCAGACGGGTCAACTTCAGGGGCAAAAGTATGCTTACGGATTGGAGGGATTAAACCCATCACTTTATAAGCCGGCGTAGGCATCTTCTGATTCTCCATGCTGTAAGTCGGATGATATTTTGACAGATCTGTTTCATTCGCAATAAGACTGGCCAGAGGGCGTATTTCTTTGACACAGGCAGCGAAGTCCTTTTGATCAAATGCAGTGTCGTCTTCCTTCAAGCTTGGGTATCCAGTAGCTACCTCAGACGGGTCCAGCTCTTGTAACCATGCCTTGGCCCAGCTCAAAGCCGTCACGGCACCGGCTCTTGCAGATGACCGCTTCATTTCATCCATCCTAGCAGGCAGCACAGAAAGTTTTTTCAAGACATCTATCAAAAGAGTAGGTGCTTGATAGGTTGGAGAAATAGTAGCCAGTGCACGCTGAGCTCCAGTATATAGCTGTTCAACAAGAGGGTACACAGCTTTGAGCTTCACAAGCATATCCTGGTTCAGGTTGCTGCTCCTAGGACCTAAGTAAATCACAGATTGGTTAGAGACGGTTTATACTATTAAGGAAAAGATTCACTTTTGATGCTTACGAAGGTGACTCACCAAAGATAGCAGAAACCATCTGGGATACATGGTGTTTTAAACCGGTGAGTTCAGTGGTCACCTCTTGAAGAGCCGCCTCCGCTTTTCAGCTCGTTGCATCAAAGCAGTCTTTTCTTCAGCCCAAGTGTTTCTCTCTGCCTCAAAACTGGCCTTCAGCTTTTCCGTCTCAGCCACACTAAATTCGAATTTTGAATTGGCCTTCCGGGTCTCAGCTTCCTGATTTTCCAGCCGGGTCTTTGCATCAGACAATTGTGATTGCAAATCAGCAGTGGCAGCCTGTACAAGCACAAGAATTTCAAAAACATTCATATCCTGGTTACAGAAGTATAAGTCCCAAGCCTTTTGCAAGAAACAATGCTTGGCACTTGGGGGCTAATGCCTGTCGAAAATTTCTTCATACAAACGGCTCATGTGAATAAGTCCCAAGCACTTTGCAAGCAATAGTACTTGGCACTTGGGGGCTAATGTCTATTGCTCGTGTCTTATTACTACTTTATAATGACTCGGTTGTGCTGTAAACAATCATAGCCGGCCATGGGGCTACACAGATAAGCTCTCTTTTATAAACAATGGTAAATAGGACCGGCTCATTCATGCTGATTAAACCGACCCTTGGGGGCTACGGATGCAATGTTAATTGATGAAATTCGGCTGAATTATAAAGGTACAAGCCAGCTTTGGGAGGATTCCACTACAGATGTTTACAGTTCTGCTAAGTCTACAGCCTATTCAATCTTATCATAACCGGTAGATTTGGGGGCTGGCAGGATGTATATAATTTATTTAAGCAGGAATTCATACCTCATCTTTCTGATGCATCTGCTTCACCATCTCAATTTCAAGATCGCGGCTGGAGTGTACTTGGTTCAGATAGCGAGGCAATATTTCACTGCTACTCAATTGTGCATAGTGGGAGACATCAAACTTCACTTTCCGCCTTTCAATAACCTCTTATTTGGCGGAGTGTTTGGCCAAGATAGTTGGATTTCCCGGTTCTATAAAACCGGAGCCAGTGATCAGAACATCATCAGTATGAGTCTCTGATGGCTTAGGTGAGCTTGACGGTTCAGTGATCAAAGAGTCGGTGATGGTATGATCAATGGAGAGATCAAGAATTTCAGGTGGAGCGTCAGAGGCAGGTTCTTTTGGCTGTTTTTCGGAAGCTTCAAGTGCACAGACTTGCTGCTCTGTTTCAACAACTTTAGGAGCCTCGGTTGGCTTGGTCACCTTGGCCTTCTTGCTAGGTGAGGGAGTCCTGAATTAGGGGGTGTCCGGATAGCGAACTATAACCTTTGGCCGGACTCCTGGACTATGAAGATACAAGATTGAAGACTTTGTCCCGTGTCGGGATGGGACTTTCCTTGGCGTGGAAGGCAAGCTTGGCGATACGGATATGTAGATCTCCTCCCATTGTAACCGACTTTGTGTAACCCTAGCCCTCTCCGATGTCTATATAAACCGGAGGGTTTTAGTCCGTAGGACGAACAACAATCATACCATAGGCTAGCTTCTAGGGTTTAGCCTCTCTGATCTCGTGGTAGATCTACTCTTGTACTACCCATATCATCAATATTAATCAAGCAGGAGTAGGGTTTTACCTCCATCGAGAGGGCCCGAACCTGGGTAAAAACATCGTGTCCCTTGTCTCCTGTTACCAACCGCTTAGACGCACAGTTCGGGAGCCCCTACCGGAGATCCGCCGGTTTTGACACCGACATTGGTGCTTTCATTGAGAGTTCCTCTGTGTCGTCATCTTTAGGCCCGATGGCTCCTTCGACTATCAACAACGACGCGGTCCAGGGTGAGACTTTTCTCCCCGGACAGATCTTCGTATTCGGCGGCTTTGCACTGCGGGCCAATTCACTTGGCCATTTGGAGCAGATTGAAAGCTACGCCCCTGGCCATCAGGTCAAATTTGGGAGTTTGAACTACACGGCCGACGTCCGCGGAGACTTGATCTTCGACGGATTCGAGCCACAGCCAAGCGCGCCGCGCTTTCTCGATGGGCACGATATAGCTCTGCCGCTGAACAGTGCCCTGGAGGCCGCACCAGTGTCCACTCCGACCCTTAGCTCGGAGCCGACTTCGCCGATCGAGGACGAGTGGCTGGACACCGCCTCGGGGGTTGCGATCTCTATGGCGATTGAGCCGAACACCATCCCTGTCCTTTGCGAAGCTCGTGACTCCAAGGTGCCGGACTCCTCTCCGGACTCCGAACCTTCCGCGCCCCTGCCAATCGAATCCGATTGGGCGCCGGTTATGGAGTTCACTACCGCGGACATCTTTCAGCACTCGCCCTTTGGCGACATCCTGAATTCACTAAAGTCTCTCTCTTTATCAGGAGAGCCCTGGCCGGACTATGGTCAGGAAGGTTGGGATGCGGACGACGAAGAAATTCAACACCCACCACCACCCACTTCAGAGCCACTGTCGATGATTTAACCGACATGCTCGACTTCGACTCCGAAGACATCGACGGTATGGACGACGATGACGGAGACGACCAAGAACCAGCGCCTACAGGGCACTAGACAGCCACCTCATCTCACGATGTATACATGGTGGACACACCTAAAGGAAGCGACGACGAAGAACAACGGGACGCTATGAAGGATAATTCCCTCGAAAAGCAGTCAAAACAGCGACGTAAGCGCCGCTCAAAGTCCCGCCTCGACAAAGACAACAGTCATACAGAACCAGCCATAGAGCAGGACGAACCGGTGGACAACGAACATGCTATCAAGCAACCGTCTGAACAGAACAACTTGGATAAACAACCCGTCCCTAGCGAAGATAATAGTCCGGAAGATCTCACGTCGGACAAGTTGTTGGAGCATAAGAACCTCCACAAAAGGCTCGTCGCCACTGCGCGCAGCCTGAAAAAGCAGAAGCGGAAGCTCAATACAGCGGAAGATGCACTGAGAATTAGATGGAGCAAAGTACTCAACACCGCAGACAAATACGGCGACACTCGCCAAACAAAGACCTACCCAAAGCGCAAACTACTGCCCGAATTTGATGAGGAGGCCGTAGAGCCCCCGCAATCAAAGAACAAAGAGGCCGCCCGGTCGGATAGACGACCACACGGCAAACATAGAGCGGCAAACGGCGCCGCACACAAGCCGGCACGCGATCCGCATAAGGATGCGCATCAAAAGGATGGCCCAGTCAGGTCTATCTACGGGCCAAGAAAGCAAGCTCTAGTAAGCAATGCAACACATCAAGTATCCGAACATCACGGCACACCCAAATATAGGGGTGCCGCACACCCCCTATGTTTCACCGATGAGATGCTGGATTATGAATTTCTAGCGGGATTCAAGCCCGTAAACATAGAGGCATACGATGGAACAACAGACCCTGGAGTCTGGATTGAGGATTACATCCTCCACATACACATGGCTAGAGGAGATGACCTCCACGCCATAAAATACTTACCCCTCAAGCTCAAAGGGCCAGCCCGGCATTGGCTTAAAAGCCTCCCGAAAAAACCATTGGAAGTTGGGAAGAGCTCGAGGATGCTTTTCGGGCAAATTTTCAAGGGACTTATGTCCGCCCTCCGGATGCAGACGATTTAAGTCACATAACTCAACAACCCGGAGAGTCAGCCCAAAAATTCTGGAACATGTTCCTCACCAAAAAGAACCAAATAGTCGACTGTCCGGACGCCGAAGCCTTAGCAGCCTTCAAACACAACTTCTGAGACGAATGGCTCGCCAGACACCTTGGCCAAGAAAAGCCGAGAACAATGGCCGCATTAACAAGCCTCATGACCCGCTTTTGCGCGGGAGAGGATAGTTGGCTGGCGAAATGCAGCACCAGTGACCCAAGTACATCCGAAGTCAGGGATGGAAATGGGAAACCACGACGCAGCAAGGACCAGCGCTGGACCAAGGGAAACAGCCCGAAGAGCACGGCAGTCAACGCCGGATTCAAAAGCTCTCGGCAGAATCTTAAAAAACTGCGCCTTAAGGATAACAGCGTTGATCTATCCAACTTAAACAAAATCTTGGACAAGATATGCCAAATCCACAGTACTCCCGGGAAGCCTGCAAACCATACCCACAGAGATTGTTGGGTCTTCAAGCAGTCCGGCAAACTCAACGCCGAACACAAGGGGCTCGACACACCAAGCGAGGACGATGACGAACCCCACAAGCAGAGCACCGGAAAACAAAAGAATTTCCCACAAGAAGTCAAAACAGTAAACTCACTCCAAGTGACAAAAAGGAAAAACAGAGCGGCGCCCACAGAAATATACGCCGTACGGTCTATCCCAGCGGAGTCCCGTCACTGTCAAAACCAATCACCTTCGACCATCAGGATTACTTTGGAAGTATCCGGAATGCAGGATGGACTGCCTTGATATTAGATCCGACAATCGACGGACTCCAATTTACACAAGTCCTAATGGACGGCGGCAGTGATCTAAACCTGCTATATCAGGACACAATCCGCAAAATGGGGATAGACCCAACCAAAATTTGTCATAGCAACACTTCCTTTCAAGGGGTAATGCCAGGCCCATACGCCCATTGTACGGGATCCCTACTGCTAGAAGTTGTGTTCGGCTCATCAGACAACTTCCGCCGCGAAAAGTTAACCTTCCACATCGCCCCATTTAAAAGTAGATATCAAGCACTATTGGGACGTGAAGCTTTACCGCTTTAACGCAATACCGCATTATGCATCTCTTACACTTAAAATGCCCGGTCCACGCGGCATCATCTCATTAAAACGAAATATCAAGTGTTACTCGAGCACGGAAGAACGTGAGACTGCCTTGACAGTCACACACTAATCCGGCTCCGCTAATCAAAGCACCTGAACAGGTCGTTCGGACCCCGGACACGGCTAGACGAGTCCGGCGTAAACATATAAGGACTTACTAGCCGCATAACCCCGTACAAGGGGCTCCATGCATATACAACAAGAGACAATAAAGCTCAATTTTATTCATTTTTTGAATCGTACTCTGTTTATTTAATATAAGGTACATTTTTTCGCACGATCTTTTTCAACTAAGTTCCTCTCTTTTACAGATGAACATCGTGCTACACCCGTCCAGGATACGGCATAACGGAGACACAGGCGCAGACGTGCAATAGGGACCCGTTGCAAGGATTCTTTTCAGATTAAGACCCTGCGTAAACCTTTTTTACTATCTCTTGCTGATACACATCCCCCGGTTTCTTGCTATAACCGAGGAGGAGGCTGGCGTTTTGGCATCGGCCGCGTCGAATTTTGCGGCGTACACAGACAGCGAGGGCTTGTTACCAAGGGCGTTGTTCGGCCCGTTTTCATAAAGACCGAATACCTTAGGGAGTGTTCGGCGTCTCGAGTTAGGCCTTATATGCATCAGCTCTGAATCATGTCTTTGGTCAAATGTTGGGTTTCCTCGACTCCTGTGTTTTCCTGCCTAACATTCCGTTCTATCGGCTAACGCGGCACCAGGAGAACTACTGCGATTGTGCCCCTGTTCGGCCAGGTGAGCACCTCAGTAGACAAAGCCGAAAATTGACTGTCATGATATAGCGTGAGACTGGTCAACCACTCGACGACCCACCGGAATGCTTAGAATTCCTCCGCATTAACGAAGGACCGTTTCCCGGTCAGGCACATCTGGCGCCCGAATTCGGAGAGCGCGGTGCCCCTAGGGGCTATATAGTAGCCCCACCATCGAACTCCTATGGCTAAGTGAAAGTGATAAAGCACTATAGTCCGGTTGCCTAGTTTGCTACGCTTATCACCTCCTTTACGGGACCAAGACGTTGGATTAAGTGTGAAAATGCGCCTTTTGCAAACACCCCGCATTATGTGCGTGGGGGCTGAAGTCAAGACTGCCATCTTTCAGGTTATATACACATATACATTAACGGCCGCACAGGAGGTATTTTAATACTTGAATGCACAAGTATAAAAGGCTCTTATATTCTATTGAAACATTTTTTCACAAATCATACATGTCATTAAAACATAATATCCTTCGAGCACTGCGTCTCTATTAAATGAGCGCCCTGCAGGACTTCCTCAAAATAGTGCTCGACACGTACTCGGCTTTCGTCCGAATCGGGGGATGCAACATCGGTGGCCTTCATCTCTGCCCAGTATGTCTTGACACGGGCAAGAGCCATCCGTGCACCCTCTATTCATGCAGACCGCTTCATTGCCTCGATTTGCGGCACCGCACCAAGGAACTGCTGCACCAAGCCAAAATAACTCCTCGGCTCGGGCCTTTTCGGCCACACATGAGTCACTACATCCTTCATGGCAAGTCCGGACAACCTATTCAGCTCCGCCCATTCGGCCAAGCGATCGGTTAAGGGAAGTGGACGCTCCGGATCACGGAACTGCGACCAAAATAGCACTTTCGTTTTGCGATCCTTTTGGCCTCGGAAGTGTTCGACCGCGTTCGCGGCGCTCGCCGCCAAATCCAGATAAGCATCCTTCGCACCCCACAGCCGGTCCAACTGAGCATATTTAGGATCCGTGAATTTCCTCCGCAACAGGCTTTCTAGCCGCGATATCTCCGGCCTGACGTAGCTCCTCCTTCATAGCTCTCATCGTAGAGTGCGCATCCTTGGCCTCCGTGGTGGCCTTTTTCTGGCCCTCTTGCTCCGCTTGACCTTCTTTTTCAAGAAGCTCGCAGCGGTCGGTAGCATTCTTCAATTTTACAGCCATCTCGGCCATTTCCTTCTTACTTCGGCAGTGAGCAGCCTGTTCGGCTTTTAGCTCTTCGGCCGCCTTTAAGGCAGCCGCATCACTTTTTCTGGCCTGCTCCTTGGCTCGGGCGAGCTCCGCCTGAAGGATCTCCACGGAAGCGGCACCATCTGCATCAAGCATACATGTTGTAAGGCACGAAAATTAAGCTCCCTTACCAGGTGTCCGCGGAGAAGCTGCATACCTTGTGACTCGTCAAGCCGCTTATTGACAAGCGCGATGTCCGCATCCGCCACGTCAACTTGCCGCTTCAGTTCGGCAAATTCATCGATCCGTCACGGCCGGACGCCCGCCACCTACATAGGAAGGGCGACATATTATAATCGAGATTATGATCCTCGGCGCTGTCACTTTTGACAACGCACCGAGTCTCGAAGGCTACTATCTACACAGGCGCATTCTATATGCAAAACTGCCGGAAGGTACATCATTTTATGCGTACCTCAAAACCCATCGATAAACTTCGGCGGCTTCATGCAATCCGCTCTCAGCGGATGAAATCCTTTCAATCACCGTACCCATTAACGCACGGTGATCTTCTGAGATAGACGCTCGCCCGAGCAGATCCTTCAGCTCCTCCGACCGTACACCAGTTGGTGCCGGACTCGTCCGATGGCCTTTTTCGAAGGCCGGACGCGGAGGGCTTCGAGGGGACATACGACCGCCTTCCGGCCCCGCCGGATTCGGGGAAACCCTCTGCGATGACACCTCAGGGTCGCCCACCTCGCTTGACGGTACGGCAGGCGGAGGCGTTTCGCTCTCCATCATCTCTGGACGAAGATCCCCCGAAGATGAGCTCTGCTGAGAAGGGCTGAGATCCGAACTACAAGGTAAAGTTTCGATTATCTTCAGAAATAAAACGGGGATATCCCTTATTGTAAAATTCCCCTCTCTACTTACGGCTCGTTGGAGGGCAGATCTCCTTGGGGAAATAGTGCGGCCGGGGCATCTCCCGGCGCGGGACCCTCTGGCAAAGATTTCTTCCCCCGTTTTGAGGCCTTGGTCTCCGGATCTTCAGAAGCGGTCCTCTTCTCCCCCTGGATGGAGGGATTTTCGATCCCCTCTTTCTTGATAACCTCCTTCGCGGAGGCAGTAGCTTCCCTGTTCCCCCCCTTCGCCTTCTTCCAAAGGCGCAGCCTTCAGCATCTTGGTTAACACGGGATCCGGCGTGGTCTCAGGGAGGGGGGCCGGACACCTTATCAGTTTTGCTTTAGCTATCCACTCCTGTTCAAGGGACAACTCTTTTAAGGGCAAGTTCATGACAAATGTACGGATAGCGTGTCCGGGTATAGGACTACTTACTTGAGTATCCAGGCGATTGCAGCTCAGGCCTGCATCCTCGGTCAAGTCCGGACACATTCCTTGTGATCCGAAGAACAGTTGGTACATCTCCACGGGTGTTGCGCCCATAAAATGTTGGAGAGCTCATGGTCCCTAAGGATTGAACTCCCACAGGCGGAGGGGGCGACGTTTGCAGGTGGCAGGTGCGGCGAATCAGCATGACTGCGCTTACTACGACCAGATTGATCTCTCTCTCTCTAGGAGGTCTCGAATACAGCCTCGCAACAAGGGCACGTCCTTGGGCGGCCCCAGTCAAGCCCTTTATTGACCCATGACGCCAGCCGCGGTGGAGGACCCAGCGGAAGGCGGTGGCGCCACCCATTTGGTGCCCCCAGGAGCTGTGATATAAAACCACTCTCGTTGCCTGGCGAGCTCCTCTTGAAAAGAGCCCTCGGGCCATAGAGCATCAGCATTCTTGCTTATAACAGCCCCTCCGCACTCTGCCTGCTGCCCCTTGATCATCTTCGGCTCCACTTTGAAGGTCTTGAGGCACAATCCGAAGTGAGGGGTAATGCAAGAACGATGAACGATGAGATGTGGAGGATGGACTCCGGATCCAAGTCATGAAATTCCAGCCCATAATAAAACATGAGCCCCCTCATGAAGGGGTCCATCGGGAAGCCTAACCCCCGAAGGAAGTGAGACATGAACACCACGCTCTCACCAGGCTCGGGAGTGGGAATAACCTGCCCTTGGGCAGGCAGCCTGTGCGAAATTTCGCCGGTTAGATACTTGGCGTCTCTCAGCTTTAGCACGTCTTCTTCCGTGACAGAGGAAGGCATCCACCGGCCTTGCAGGTCGGAGCCGGACATCATCGAAGGTCCGAAGCGCCCGAATCTGGAGCTTTGGGTGTTGGAACTCGAGGCGAGGGGCGGATTCGATTGAGATTGAAAGAAAGGAGCGGGGCCTTGGTCTCTTTATAAGGAGGTTGAATACCAAGAGCCCTCCCCGTGACCGTTTGGGACTCGCCTTTGATAGAGGAGGCGTGCCAGCGAAGCGGTTGGATTGGTTACGCTCGTATTGATGAGAATCCCGGAATAAGGGGGCACGATCTCCGCTTTCACAAGACGTGCCAAGGAAACCGCCTCACTAAACGCGCTAAGGTGGGACAGTAAAAACAATTCGAATAAAGGCCTGGCCGTGGTGTGATGTCACGCTGCGGAATACGTTAGCAGATTTGTGTAAGTATTATTCTCTCTACGGTGGTATGTGGAACTAGTTTTGCAGAGCCGGACACTATCCTTGTGTTCAAAATCTTTTATGAGGTATTCGGAGGAGGAACCCGCATTGCAATGCCGAAGACAATATCTTGTCGGACTTCGTCGTCATTGAAGCCCTGGTTCGGGGAGCTCTTGAGGAGTCCTGGATTAGGGGTGTCCGGATAGCGAACTATAACCTTTGGCGGACTCACGGACTATGAAGATACAAGATTGAAGACTTCGTCCCGTGTCCGGATGGGACTTTCCTTGGCGTGGAAGGCAAGCTTGGCGATACGCATATGTAGATCTCCTCCCATTGTAACCGACTCTGTGTAACCCTAGCCCTCTCCAGTGTCTACATAAACCGGAGGGTTTTAGTCCGTAGGACGAACAACAATCATACCATAGGCTAGCTTCTAGGGTTTAGCCTCTCTGATCTCGTGGTAGATCTACTCTTATACTACCCATATCATCAATATTAATCAAGCAGGTGTAGGGTTTTACCTCCATCGAGAGGCCCGAACCTGGGTAAAAACATCGTGTCCCTTGTCTCCTGTTACCATCCTCCTAGACGCACAGTTCGGGACCCCCTACCCGAGATCCGCCGGTTTTGACACCGACACTAGGCTTTGCTTGTCCACTGCACGGGTTGTGACAAGTCAGTATAGTTATAAGAGTATAAAGATGTACAGAATAAAGTTGATTATTGTTACCCAGGGGCAGTCTTGAAAGCCGGTAGCTGGGTCTGTGATGAATCGCCAGAGGAAGAACGAGAAACCTCCTGGTAGTTTGAGTCAGAGGAATTGAGTGGCTGGCGAAAGAGACCCGCCAGCGGGTAAAAAGAAGTTAAGTTTGAAAGAACCTCGTTTTGGCGTTTCCGTGGAACCGGAGTATTCGGTAAGCCGGAGGACAATTCTTCACCTCCGTTGTTCCGAGTCTGGCGCTGGCTCTCGTGCTACTGTTGCTTCAAAAGAAAGTGAGGATCCAAATGAGCTAAGGGGTGTGAAAACCTTACTTTCCGGGTTACTCGTCGAAATTTCTGTCTTGGCAAAGGCTCTGAGTCAGAGAAAATAATAGTTACCTCTTCTTCAACTTCTTGGCTGGCCCCCATGTCATACTAAGAGTAATCAATGTCAATAAGATAATTGAAAAAGGAGCCAAGAGAGTCAAGGGCTACCTCCGACTCAGTGGTGTCATCTAGATCAAACATGTCAGAGGTAGTTGGTTTCTTTTTATGCTTCTTGGTGGTTTTCTTGGCGGCTTTCTTGGCGGCCCTGGCCTTCTTGGCGGCTTCATGG
This sequence comes from Aegilops bicornis, assembly GCA_021605145.1. Classification (NCBI taxonomy): domain Eukaryota; kingdom Viridiplantae; phylum Streptophyta; class Magnoliopsida; order Poales; family Poaceae; genus Aegilops; species Aegilops bicornis. The sequence goes on along the minus strand of CM038670.1, from coordinate 182,053,746 downwards.
TCATATTTTGCCTTCCAGAATTCAGATTTAGCCAGTGGAAGTTAGCAAAGTTGAGTTAATACAATATTTGAATAATGAGATAAAAGTAAGATAAATTAAAGACTCACATCAGGCGGCGGGTTAAGTTTGCAGAAAGGGTTTAGACCAACTTTGCTGCAGTCTTCGGAATCTTCATTCAGAAGAGTTTTTGTCATCTCAGTAATTGCATCATCAGTCAAACGCAAAGGGCTATGGCGTAATGGATCCTTTGTACCGCATGTATATGTACACATTAAGTCGGGCCGGTGGCTCAAGGGTATGATCCGCCACGAGACCCAGCACCGGACCAAATCAATGCCAGTTAACCCGTTCCCCAGCAGGGCCTTGACCTTCGCAATAGTGGGGGCAAGATTCTTACGTTCAGCAGCGGTAAGTTTTTCAGGAAGAGGATGCTTCGGGTCAAGACGTTCAACACGGTAATCCGGCAATGGATTCTCGTCAGCCGGAGAGGTATCCTTGCAGTAAAACCATGTCTGGTTCCAATCCTTGGGGTGGCTCGGCAGGCACGCATAAGGGAAGATGGCATCTCTTCTGCGTTGAATTGAGATTCCGCCAAGTTCCAAGCTGGGTCCGTTCGTAACCTCGTTCTGGAAGTTTAAATAAAAATATTCCCTAAAGAGTTCGACGTTGGGCTCCTCTTGAAGGTATACTTCGCAGAAGACTTGAAAGTTCAGATATTTGACACGGATTGGGTCCGACGTCTTGAGGATGGAGTTGGAAGAAGTGCAAAACATCTCGGAAAAACTTAGAGTCGGGCGGTGAGAAGCCCCGATTCATGTGACCGGTGAATACAATGACTTCGCCATCCTTTGGCTGAGGTCTTTCTTCACGTGGTTCAGGGGCACGATAATGCGTAACACTCTTTGCAGGCAAGTACCCGATTTTGACAAAGTCTTTGAGTGAGCCCTTAGTGACGACGGAGGGAACCCAATTGCATGAAGAGAGAAAACCTAAAGGAAAGGAAAATTTTGCCGGTTCAAATCAGTTTGTGAAATCACAAGTTAACAATTACAGTATATATTCACAATGGCGACTTAAATGAGGGCTAATGATATATGAGTAATTATAAGCCGGTGATGTAAGCCGCCATGACAAGTACTGGTATTCAAGATCTGACAAGAGCGAAATTTTACTAAGTGTTGGGACAAACAGGTTTCATAGATTGAAGCTATAAGATTGGATCTACAGTTATTCACAAAAATGAAATAAAATCTAAACCAAAGGTGGCGGCAGGAGAGAAGTGGGGATGCCTAGATGAGATCTATTGCTATGAGGATATATTCTAATATTGCAAAACAAGTGCTAAAACTGCTGTGCAAGGTTTGTATCATCTTCAGATCAAAATTATGCAATCTAAGAAAGAAAGGGAAGAATGGTGATGAACACCGACGAACAGAGAAACCCTAACACAGATCTATGAAGAGGAAAGGGGAAGACTTACTGATGCTGGTTGATAGTGGAGGAGTGCTGCGATGTTCTGGTTCGTTCAGGGCGATGCAACGGCCGGAGTTGAGGAAGTGGATGAAGGTCGATGACGGCGGAGCTCGGGCGCGCTGGGGCATTGCGAGGAGAAGGACAAAGACGAGAAGAAGAAAGGGGGAGAGTGAAAATAGGACCCGTGGCCCTATTTGTAAGGCTGGAAGGATAAGTGGCATGCGCGGGGATCAACGAGACAAGAAAATGGATATGTGACAGCGCAGACGCCTCGATTTTTGGAGGTTCGGTAAAGGAAAAGATTTATTAAGATTTGGGCTATATATAACATTAATAACAGGTGACGTCACATCGGGTTACCGGAATTTCAGGAGATGATGTCATGGCGGATTACAAATAACACAGGAAGCTAAAGAAGGATTTTTGCTAAGTGTTGAAGATTGACATGAACAAGTTCAAATCAACCTGGGGCCTAATGTTGGGGATATGACTATTGGATATGACCCGCCCAGGAGGGGCCGGGTCATCCCAATGGCGGTTCATTTAAATGAAGCCCAAGAGTATATTGAAGATGGCGGTTCATAAGACAGGCTTGTTAAAGTGCCCAAACCCGAAGGCGTCTTAAGGCCCGTAAGTGTAAACCGCCATGTATATGTAAACTTGTATTGTAAGGCATGTACTATAAGTCACCGAGCCGGACACGTTTGTATGAGTCGGCCGGGACTCTGTAGGTCGTAGGGCGTCAACCCATGTATATAAGGGGACGGCCCGGTAGCGGCTTAGGGCAAGAAACAACAGATCGAGAGCCGGGCAAAGCGTATTCTGTCGGTGGGAAACGACACCTATGGGATCACAAGAATCCCTACTATGGTTGTCGGGGCGTGGAGTTGTGAGAAGAGCAGGATTAACAGTCAACACAAGGACCGTTTACCCAGGTTCGGGCCGCGAGGATGCGTAAAACCCTAGTCCTGCTTTGGTGGATGTATTGAGTGCTCTTGAGCTCTCGAACTAGCTAGGTAGTTCAAAAGAGCCGAATCCTCCTCTAGTATGCCATGGGCCTCCTTTAATACTCGAAAGGGGCTGCCACAGTGGCACACAGGAGGTGGAAAGGCCTACAGTACTATGAGCTTATCGCCCGCATTACAGGACAAGACGCATTTAATGCATCACTTAGGTGTCCCCTAGCTTTATTGGGGACGGGGAGCGAGGCCCGGCCCGTCCGTCGCTGCTCCTCTGCTTCAACACGCGCCCTGGCTAGCGATGCATGTGGCGCCATGTAGGCAGGCAGGCGGCTGAGGTGGCGCGGTGGTAGGGTCTTTACGAAGATCTGCATGCCGCCATGCGCGCTTAGCTGATCGCTGGCACAGGCTGCATGTTGCCACGCAAGTGCCTGCCCAGCTGGTCGGGCTGGCAACTGCATGCTAATGGCAGTGGAAACTTGGCTGGTGCGGGCCTGGCAGTGGCACCGCTGATGTCATCGGTAAGGGCCTTGCCGGGGGCCCGGCAAGGGTCTTGCCGTGGCGCGCAGTTGTCCCCAGCAAGGATCTTGCCGGGGGTCTCGTGGCTTTCTCGGCAAGGATCCCGCCGAGGGTCGCCGTCTTCTGGTCCTCATCTGATCTCATATATCTATGGTCTTGACAAAGATCTGCATGCCACCACAGAGGTGCCTCCCGAGCCCTGGTCCCATCGTAGTTCGTTGGGTTGGAACCTGTGGGCTCAAGGGCGGCTCGCTCTGTTGGTGTTTGGGCAAGTTGCCCCGGCAAGGTTCTTCTTGGGGCCTTGAGGTCATACAGCAAGGGCCTTGCCGGGGGTCTCCACCTCGCCCATTTGCCGTCTTGTGTTTCTGGCCTTGGCGTTGCCTCTAACCATCTTGTTCCTCTGGCTTCTCTCCGGCTTCCCTCCCCTGCTCTGTTTAGTGTGGCCGTGGGCGCGGCTCCGATTGTCCGTGCACAAGTAAAGGGGTCAAAAGGAGCGCCCCTAATTTTTTACACCGACAGGAGCCCCCCGGGCCTGGGCCACACATAAGCACGACATGTTGTTGGCCCAAGCCCAAAACAGTGTGCGGGCAGGAGGGGCGGATTCTACTACAGTAATTTTCAGTCTGCTGTGCTTCCCCACGACCTGCGCGCGACGTGGAGGGTCGTGCGTGACATGGGGGTCATGCGTGGGGCGGTTTCCGCATGCATGCGTCACATCATGGTAAAGAGGCGGCTCGCGCCATCCCCATAAAAGAGGGAGGCGTAGAGGCGCGGCTCATTTACTGGATGGACTCGGTCATGGTCTTCAAAGCGCCCGCCCCGATCACGGGGCGGGGAACGGTCGCCGCGCCAAAGATGTCGGTGGGAAACGACACCTATGGGATCACAAGAATCTACTACGGTTGCCGGGGCGTGGAGTTGTGCGAAGAGCAGGATTAACAGTCAGCACAAGGATCGTTTACCCAGGTTCGGGCCGCGAGGATGCGTAAAACCCTAGTCCTGCTTTGGTGGATGTATTAAGTGTTCTTGAGCTCTCGAACTAGCTATGGTGGCTCGGTAGTTCAAAAGAGTTGAATCCTCCTCCAATACGCCATGGGCCTCCTTTTATAGTCGAAAGGGGCTGCCACAGTGGCACACAGGAGGTGGAAAGTCCTACAGTACTATGAGCTTATCGTCCGCATTACAGGACAAGACACATTTAATGCGTCGCTTAGGTGTCCCCTAGCTTTATTGGGGACGGGGAGCGAGGCCCGTCCCGTCCGTCGCCGCTCCTCTTCACTTCGACACGCGCCCTGGCTAGCGATGCATGCGAAGACATGTAGGCAGGCAGGCAGCTGAGGTGGCGCGATGGTAGGGTCTTCACGAAGATCTGCATGCCGCCATGCGGGCGCTAGCTGATCTGGCCTGGAAGCTATATGTTGCCACGCAAGTGCCTTCCCAGCTGTCGGGCTGGCAGCTGCATGCTAATGGCGGTGGGAACTTGGCTGGTGCAGGCCTGGCAGTGGCCCCACTGATGTCCTCGGCAAGGGCCTTGCCGGGGGCCCGGCAAGGGTCTTGCCATGGCGCGCAGTTGTCCCTGGCAAGGATCTTGCCGGGGGTCTCGTGGCTTTCCTCGGCAAGGATCCCGCCGAGGGTCGCCGTCTTCTGGTCCTCATCTGATCTGACAAAGATCTGCATGCCACCACAGAGGTGCCTCCCGAGCCCTGGTCCAATCGTAGTTGGTCGGGTTGGAACCTGTGGGCTCAAGGGCGGCTCGCTCTGTTGGTGTTTGGGCAAGTTGCCCCAGCAAGGATCTTGTCGGGGCCGCGGAGGCCGCCCTGGCAAGGGCCTTGCCGGGGGTTTCCACCTTGCCCCTTTGTTGTCTTGTGTTTCTGGCCTTGGCGTTGCCTCTGACCATCTTGTTCCTCTGGCTTCTCTCCGGCTCCCCTCCCTGCTCTGTTTAGTGTGGCCGTGGGCGCGGCTCCGACTGTCCGTGCAAAAGTAAAGGGGTCAAAAGGAGCGCCCCTACTTTTGTACACCGACAGGAGCCCCGGGCGAGGGCCACACATAAGCGCGACACGTTGTTGGGCCAGGCCCAAAACGGTGCGCGGGCAGGAGGGGCGGATTCTACCGCAGTAATTTTCTGTCTGTTGTGCTTCCCCACGACCTGCGCGCGATGTGGAGGGTCGTGCGTGACGTGGGGGTCATGCGTGGGGCGGTTTTCGCATGCATGCGTCACATCATGGTAAAGAGGCGGCTCGCGCCTTCCCCATAAAAAAGGGAGGTGTGGAGGCGCGACTCATTTACTGGATGGACTTGGGTCATGGTCTTCAAGGCGCCTACGCCCCCCCCCCCCGATCACGGGGCGGGGAACGGTCACCTCACTTGTCCTCTCGACCCTGCTCGCCCGCCACGCGTCCTTCATGCAAGTGGCGGGCGGTGGAGGCGGGAAACCGGGCCGTCGCTGATTGGGGCGGCGGGTCGGTCCTGATTCCCTGCGCCTCTGACGGCTGGATTGGCTGAGTGGGGCGGCCGAGCCCCGACCTCGCCCCTTTATAAGGAGGGGGAGGGAGGGCGTCATCCCACATTCCTTCAGCACCCATCCTCCTTCAACTGTGTTTCTTTCTCCGACCTGCCATGGCGAGAGGAGGTGCTGGGCCTTCGACGGTGGCGGCAAGGGTCGCTGCTCGTCAGCGCGTCCCTCCTTCCCACGAGCCCGCGGTGGCGGAGCCAGCCGCAAGAGGAAGGGGGAGGGGCGTGGCCGAGGTCGTCGTGGCGGTCGGGGAAGAGGGGGACGAGGTGGCGCGGCGGCCGCGCCTCCACCAGCGGTGCCTCCCGTGATGGAGGGTCATGTCGGGGACCGGCCCCGTGAGTTCTTCATCCGACTTCACCGGCCACCGTGTTGTCGTCTCCGTCTCCCCACCCCCTTCGCTCAGGATATGGAGATCGATCTGCCCCAAACCCTCAGATTGCACATGAGGGGCTGTGGGACCGATGGCACATGGGTCGACGTCGACTTCCCCGCTCCTCATGTTATGTATCTCCGTCGCGAATGGAAGACGTTTGCTCGCATCCATAGCTTGACGGTGGGGCTTGTCCTCTACTTCAAGTTAATGGAGGGCGGCTTGCTCTCCATCAAGGTCTTCGGAGACCTTGGAACTCGCCTGAAGTGCTAGGTGGAGAGCTCCTCCGACGATGAAGATTCCTCCTTAAGCGGGAGTGACGAGGAGGACAGCGACAACAACGACGAGGGAGTCGAGCGGCAGGATGCCGACTCCGACTTCGACTGACCTCACTGCCGCTTCCTCGACCACGCGCCCTGCGGAGGGTCTTCCTCGCCAAGCTCTGCATCGGGGCGCTCCCCGTCATCTCCTTGGGCGGCTGGCGTAGGAGGCCGGAGAAGGCGAAGAAGGCGGGTGGCGGCCGTCAACTCGGAGTACGCGGGCACTGATGCCTTCGTCGCTTATTGCCGGCCCGTTGCCTCGTCTTCCAGCTCCTTTCACGGCACCAAGATGTTCTCTTGGTGCCTTCTGTTCCTCGCACCTCGCCTAGGCGCCCCTTTTGCCCTCCGCTGTCTTGCTCCACCTTCTGAGGAGAGGGACAAGAAAGGGATTACTGCACCTTATCTTTTTTTAGTTTGTAAGCCTGCGGGCACTTGTTAGATTTAAGACTTGTAATCCCCTTGCTCATGCTTTTAATTCCGTATGAACTGTACCTTTATGGGATGTTTTTAATGAAAAGGGGGTTTGCCGGGTTCTTTGTGCATGAGCGAGGCCCATGCCAAGGACGAATCCTTGTTATTTTTAAGATAAACATTGTTTCTCGGCAACAGGCCTTGCCGTCTCTCCACTTCGGTCGACCGTTCTCGCACTCTTGGCGGAGGCAGTGGCGAAGTAGAGTTAGGCCCCTCGTTCATCTCCTTGCCACCGCGGCTACTACCAAATTCCGACCCAAGAGGTAGCTCTTGGATTCAGGAAAGGGGGAGCACGGTGGTTTTAAGAATATAAACGAGGTTTCACATGTCCCTGTTCTATACGGAAACGAATGACAGGGGGATGAAAGACTTATCTGAATCTGCAGCCTTCGACAACCTTGGCTTGTCGTGGTTGGATCCTTGTATCTTCATCCCCCAGCGGTCTTGGCATGCCGGGGTCGGAGCGCTGATTCGTTCCCTTCTTCCCAAGCGGCTCAGCAGAAGTGTCTGCGTGCCCTGCAAACCAAAGAGAACAGAAAGACGCGAAACTCAACCTCCAGGCTAGGGGTTAGTCGCCGCCAAGCACTACCAACCCTAACCGAGGAAGAGACTTAGATCTAGCATGCATGCTATAACTTAGGGCGCCGACGCTTCGTTTATATATGCTCAGGGGTCTGAGCCTGGCTTTGTACAAAGGGTTACATGCCTTGTCGGCAAAGCTTGTACAAAAGGTGGCTTGCCGGGAGGCCCGACAAGCCGCGCCTTATGGGTAAAACTTGCGAAGATGCTCGATGTTCCAGGAGTTGCTCACTGGGACAGCATCTTCGGTCTCCAGGCGGACTGCGTCGGGCCTGGTGACTCGTATTACCCGATAAGGGCCTTCCCACTTTGGCGTCAACTTGTTGGAATTCTTGGCCGACTGAACATGCCGAAGAACAAGGTCGCCTTCCTCAAAGCTTCGGGCATGGACCTTGCGGCTATGGTAGTGGCGCAAGGCCTGCTGGTAGCGTGCTGCTCTCACAGCCGCCCAAAGACGATCTTCCTCAAGGAGCGTTGCGTCATCTTGCCGCAACTGCTCTTGCTCAAGCTCATCATAAGCGAGCATTCGAGGTGACCCGTATATGAGTTCCGTGGGGAGAACTGCTTCTGCCCCATATACTAGGGCAAAGGGTGTCTGGCCGGTGGCTCGATTTGGCATTGTCCTGATCAACGAAAGAACCGCCGGCAACTCATCAATCCAGCGCCTTCCGCTCTTGTGCAGCTTGTCAAAAGTCTTCGTTCTCAGTCCTCGCAACACGTCAGCATTTGCCCTCTCTGCTTGGCCGTTGCTCCGGGGGTGTGCCACGGAAGCAAAACAGACCTTGCTTCCGAGGTCTTGAATGTATTGCATGAAGGTGTGGCTTGTGAACTGCGTGCCATTATCGGTGATGACTCTGTTCGGCACACAAAAACGGCAGACTAGTCCCTTGAAGAACTTGACGGTTGACTGTGTTGTCACATTCCTCACTGGTTCCACCTCCGGCCACTTTGTGAACTTGTCGATTGCAACGTACAAGTACTCGAATCCCCCGACAGCACGGGGGAAGGGGCCCAGTATGTCGAGCCCCCAGATCAAAAATGGCTAGCAGAGAGGGATTGTTTGAAGGGCTTGAGCTGGTTGATGAAGCTTCTTTGAATGGAACTGACACGCTTCACACTTGGTTACTAGTGTCGTTGCATCCTAGAGGGTGGTGGGCTAGAAGAAGCCTTGCCGGAATGCCTTGCCGCAAGGTCCCTTGACCCTACGTGGGAGCCACATATGCCTCCATGTATCTCTGCCAATAGCTCCAGTCCTTCCTCCCGGGGGATGCACTTCAATTTCACATCGTTCGGTCTTCTTCTGTACAGGACGTCATCGACGAACTGGTACAAGGCAGACCGACGGGCTACTTTTTCTGCTTCTTCCTGCTCCGCAGGAAGTTCCCCTGTCTGGAGGAAATTGACGGTATGCTGTGCCCATGCTAGAGCCTAGGGCTCGACGGCAAGGACCAAAGGCATCTCTTCCATCATGGGGGCAGCCGTCTCTACGGCCAGGGCTTGGTCCCCTGCCGAAGCCAGTCGTCCCTCGGCGGGCTCAGGATCCGCGGCAACACCCTCGTCGGCAGCCCCGGGGGGCTCGGCGGGAAAGTACTTGCCGGGGCCTGACTTCCTCCGCTTGTTCTGCTCTGTTGATGGCTCGACGGATGGTTGAGTTAACCGAAGCAAAAAGGTACCTGGTTCCACAGGTAGCTTGAATGCAGCGCGCTTTGACAGGTAGTCAGCGATGTCGTTCTCCGCTCGAGGAACGTGCTCCGCTTGTATACTGTCGAAGCGCTCCTCCAGTTTCCCCACCTCATCTACGTAGGCCTCCATCAACGGACTCTGATAATCTTTGTTAACTTGTCTGATGACAAGCTGTGAATCACCCCTGATGATGAGCTTTTTCACCCCGAGGTCCGTCGCGATCCTGAGACCGGCAAGCAGCCCCTCGTATTCAGCAGTGTTGTTTGTGGACATCTCCCTCGGAAAGTGCATCTGGATCACATACTTGAGGTGCTCTCCAGTGGGTGCGACAAGCAGCACACCGGCACCGGCTCCTTGCAGCGGGAAAGCCCCATCAAAGTACATGATCCAGTCGCGGCTTGCTTCCTTGCCGGGGAGAGCGGTCTCCTGGATTTCTTCGACATGCGTTGAGGTCCATTCTGCAATGAACTCCACCAAGACTCTGCTCTGGATTGTCGAGGTGAAGGAAATATGCTCTAGAGGCAATAATAAAGTTATTATTTATTTCCTTATATCATGATAAATGTTTATTATTCATGCTAGAATTGTATTAACCGGAACCATGATACATGTGTGAATACATAGACAAACATAGTGTCACTAGTATGCCTCTACTAGACTAGCTCGTTGATCAAAGATGCTTATGTTTCCTAGTAATAGACATGAGTTGTCATTTGATTAACGGGATCACATCATTAGGAAAATGATGTGATTGACTTGACCCATTCCGTTAGCTTAGCACTTGATCGTTTAGTATGTTGTTATTGCTTTCTTCATGACTTATACATGTTCCGGTGACTATGAGATTATGCAACTCCCGTTTATCGGAGGAACACTTTGTGTGCTAGCAAACATCACAACATAACTGGGTGATTATAAAGGTGCTCTACAGGTGTCCACGAAGGTACTTGTTGGGTTGGTGTATTTCGAGATTAGGATTTGTCACTCCGATTGTCGGAGAGGTATCCCTGGGCCCACTCGGTAATGCACATCACTATAAGCCTTGCAAGCATTGTAACTAATAAGTTAGTTGGGGAATGATGTATTATGGAACGAGTAAAGAGAATTGCCGGTAACGAGATTGAACTAGGTATTGAGATACCAACGATTGAATCTCGGGCAAGTAACATACCGATGACAAAGGGAACAACGTATGTTGTTATGCGGTTTGACCGATAAAGATCTTTGTAGAATATGTAGGAGCCAATATGAGCATCCAGGTTCCGCTATTGGTTATTGACCGGAGACGTGTCTCGGTCATGTCTACATAGTTCTCGAACCCGTAGGGTCCGCATGCTTAAAGTTTGATGACGGGTATATTATGAGTTCATGTGTTTTGATGTACCGAAGATAGTTCGGAGTCCCGGATGTGATCACGGACATGACGAGGAGTCTCGAATGGTCAAGACATAAAGATTGATATATTGGAAGCCTGTATTTGGATATCGGAAGTGTTCTGGGTGAAATCGGGATTTTACCGGAGTACCGGGGGTTACATAACCCCCCCCCCCCCCCGGGTTTAATGGGCCTACATGGGCCTTAGTGGAGAAGAGGAGGGGCGGTCAGGGCAGGCCGCGCCCCCTCCCCCTCTAGTCCTAATTGGACAAGGAGGGGGGCAGCGCCCCCCTTTCCTTCCTCTCTCCCTCCTCCTTCCCCCTTCTCCTACTACAACTAGGAAAGGAGGGAGTCCTGCTCCCGGTGGGAGTAGGACTCCTCCTGGCGCGCCTCCTCCTGGCCGGCCGCCTCTCCCTCCCTTGCTCCTTTATATACAGGGGCAGGGTGGCACCCCATAGACACAACAATTGATCTCTTGATCTCTTAGCCGTGTGAGGTGCCCCCCTCCACCATATTCCACCTCTATCATATCGTAGCTGTGCTTAGGAGAAGCCCTGCGTCGGTAGCATCATCATCACCATCACCACGCCGTCGTGCTGACGGAACTCTCCCTCAAAGCTTGGCTGGATCGGAGTTCGAGGGACGTCATCGAGGTGAATGTGTGCTGAACTCGGAGGTGCCGTACGTTCGGTACTCGGATCGGTCGGATCGTGAAGACGTATGACTACATCAACCGTGTTGTGCTAACGCTTCCGCTTTCGATCTACGAGGGTATGTGGACACACTCTCCCCTCTCGTTGCTATGCATCACCATGATCCTGTGTGTGCATAGGAAATTTTTGAAATTACTACGTTCCCCAACAGTGGCATCCGAGCCTGGTTTTATGCGTAGATGTTATATGCACGAGTAGAACACAAGTGAGTTGTGGGTGATACAAGTCATATTGCTTACCAGCATGTCATACTTTGGTTCGGCGGTATTGTTGGATGAAGCGGCCCGGACCAACATTACACGTACGCTTAAGTGAGACTGGTTCTACCGACGTGCTATGCACACAGGTGGCTGGCGGGTGTCAGTTTCTTCAACTTTAGTTGAACCGAGTGTGGCTACGCCCGGTCCTTGAGAAGGTTAAAACAGCACTAACTTGATGAACTATCGTTGTGGTTTTGATGCGTAGGTAAGAACGGTTCTTGCTCAGCCCGTAGCAGCCACGTAAAACTTGCAACAACAAAGTAGAGGACGTCTAACTTGTTTTTGCAGGGTATGTTTTGATGTGATATGGTCAAGGCATGATGCTATATTTTATTGTATGAGATGATCATGTTTTGTAACCGAGTTATCGGCAACTGGCAGGAGCCATATGGTTGTCGCTTTATTGTATGCAATGCAATCGCCCTGTAATGCTTTACTTTATCACTAAGCGGTAGCGATAGTCGTAGAAGCATAAGTTGGCGAGACGACCACGATGCTACGATGGAGATCAAGGTGTCGCGCCCGTGACGATGGTGATCATGACGGTGCTTCGAAGATGGAGATCACAAGCACAAGATGATGATGGCCATATCATATCACTTATATTGATTGCATGTGATGTTTATCTTTTATGCATCTTATCTTGCTTTGATTGACGGTAGCATTATAAGATGATCTCTCACTAAATTATCAAGGTATATGTGTTCTCCCTGAGTATGCACCGTTGCGAAAGTTCTTCGTCTTTGAGACACCACGTGATGATCGGGTGTGATAGGCTCTATGTTCAAATTCAACGGGTGCAAAACAGTTGCACACGGAATACTCGAGTTAAACTTGACGAGCCTAGCATATGCGTATATGGCCTCGGAACCTTTGGAGACCGAAAGGTCGAGCATGAATCATATAGTAGATATGATCAACATAGTGATGTTCACCATTGAAAACTACTCCATCTCATGTGATGATCGGACATGGTTTAGTTGATATGGATCACGTGATCACTTAGATGATTAGAGGGATGTCTATCTAAGTGGGAGTTCTTAAGTAATATGATTAATTGAACTTTAATTTATCATGAACTTAGTCCTGGTAGTATTAGCATATCTATGTTGTAGATCAATAGCTCGCGTGTAGCTCCCCTGTTTTATTTTTGATATGTTCCTAGAGAAAACTAAGTTGAAAGATGTTAGTAGCAATGATGCGGATTGGATCCGTGATCCGAGGTTTATCCTCATTGCTGCACAGAAAAATTATGTCCTTGATGCACCGCTAGGTGACACAGACCTATTGCAGGAGCAGATGCAGACGTTATGAACGTTTGGCTAGCTCAGTGTGATGACTACTTGATAGTTTAGTGCACCATGCTTAACGGCTTAGAATCGGGACTTCAAAGACGTTTTGAACGTCATGGACCATATGAGATGTTCCAGGAGTTGAAGTTAATATTGCAAGCAAATACCCGAGTTGAGAGATATGAAGTCTCCAACAAGTTCTATAGCTACAATATGGAGGAGAATAGCTCAAGCAGTGAGCATGTGCTCAGATTGTCTGGGTAATACAATCGATTGAATCAAGTGGGAGTTAATCTTCCAGATAAGATAGTAATTGACATAATTCTCTAGTCACTATCACCAAGTTACTAGAACTTCGTGATGAACTATAATATGCAAGGGATGACGAAAGTAGTTCCCGAGCTCTTCACGATGCTGAAACCGACGAAGGTAGAAATCAAGAAAGAGCATCAAGTGTTGATGGTTAACAAGACCACTAGTTTCAAGTAAAGGTACAAAGGGAAAAAAAGGGAACTTCAACAAGAACGGCAAGCAAGTTGCTGCTCAAGTGAAAAAGCCCAAGTTTGGACCTAAGCCTGAAACTGAGTGCTTCTACTACAAAGGGACTGGTCACTAGAAGCGGAACTGCCCCAAGCATTTGGCGGATAAGAAGGATGGCAAAGTGAACAAAGGTATATTTGATATACATGTTATTGATGTGTACTTTACTAGTGTTTATATTAACCCCACGGTATTTGATACTAGTTCAGTTGCTGAGAGTAGTAACTCGAAACAGGAGTTGCAGAATGAACAGAAACTAGTTAAGGGTGAAGTGACGATGTGTGTTGGAAGCAGTTCCAAGATTGATATGATCATCATCACACACTCCCTATACTTTCGGGATTATGTTGAACCTAAATAAATGTTATTTGGTGTTTGTGTTGAGCATGAATATGATTTGATCATGTTTATTGCAATACGGTTATTCATTTAAATTAGAGAATAATTTTTGTTCTGTTTACATGAATAAAACCTTCTATGGTCATACACCCAATGAAAATGGTTTGTTGGATCTCGATTGTAGTGATACACATATTCATAATATTGAAGCCAAAAGATGCAAAGTTAATAATGATAGTGCAACTTATTTGTGGCAATCGCCGTTTAGGTCATATTGGTGTAAAGCGCATGAAGAAACTCCATGCTGATGGACTTTTGGAATCACTTGATTATGAATCACTTGATGCTTGCGAACCATGCCTCATGGGCAAGATGACTAAGGCTCCGTTCTCCGGAACAATGGAGCGAGCCACTGACTTGTTGGAAATAATACATACCGATGTATGCGGTCTGATGAGTGTTGAGGCTCGCGGCGGGTATCGTTATTTTTTGACCTTCACAGATGATTTGAGCAGATATGGGTATATCTACTTGATGAAACATAAGTCTGGAACATTTGAAAAGTTCAAAGAGTTTCAGAGTGAAGTGGAAAATCATCGTGACAAGAAAATAAAGTTTCTACGATCTGATCACGGAGACAAATATTTGAGTTACGAGTTTGGTCTTCAATTAAAACAATGTGGAATAGATTCACAAATTCATGCCACCTGGAACACCACATCATAATGGTGTGTCCGAACGCCATAACCGTACTTTATTGGATATAGTGCAATCTATGATGTTTCTTACTGATTTACCACTATAGTTTATGGGTTATGCATTAGAGACAGCTGCATTCACGTTAAAAGGGGCACCATCTAAATCCGTTAAGACGACACCGTATGAACTGTGGTTTGGCAAGAAACCAAAGTTGTCGTTTCTTAAAATTTGGAGTTGCGATGCTTATAAGAAAAGGTTTCATCCTGATAAGCTCAAACCCAAATCGGAGAAATGTGTCTTCATAGGATACCCAAAGGAGACAGTTGGGTACACCTATCATAGATCCAAAGGCAAGATATTCGTTGCTAAGAATGGATCCTTTCTAGAGAAGGAGTTTCTCTTGAAAGAAGTGAGTGGGAGGAAAGTAGAACTTGATGAGGGAACTGTACCTGCTCCCTTATTGGAAAGTAGTTCATCACAGAAATCTGTTCCTGTGACTCCTACACCAATTAGAGAGGAAGCTAATGATGATGATCATGTAACTTTAGACCAAGTTACTACCGAACCTCATAGGTCAACCAGAGTGAGATCCGCACCAGAGTGGTACGGTAGTCCTGTTCTGGGGGTCATGTTACTTGACCATGACGAACCTACGAACTATGAGGAAGTTATGATGAGACAAGATTCTGTGAAATGGTTTGAGGCCATGAAATCTGAGATGGGATGCATGTATGAGAACAAAGTATGGACTTTGGTTGACTTGCCCGATGATCGGCAAGCCATAGAAAATAAATGGATCTTCAAGAGGAAGACGGACGCCGATAGTAGTGTTACTATCTACAAAGCTAGACTTGTCGAAAAAGGTTTTTGACAAAGTTCAAGGTGTTGACTACGATGAGATTTTCTCACTCGTATCGATGCTTAAAGTCTGTCCGAATCATGTTAGCAATTGCCGCATTTTATGAAATCTGGCAAATGGATAAACAAAACTGCAATCCTTAATGGATTTATTGAAGAAGAGTTGTATATGATGCAACCAGAAGGTTTTGTCAATCCTAAAGGTGCTAACAAAATGTGCAAGCTCCAGCGATCCATCTGTGGACTATGCAAGCATCTCGGAGTTGGATATACGCTTTGATAAGTTGATTAAAGCATATAGTTTTATACATACTTGCGGTGAAGCCTGTATTTACAAGAATGTGAGTGGGAGCACTACCGCATTTATGATAAAGTATATGTGAATGACATATTGTTGATCAGAAATAGTGTAGAATTGTCTGGAAAGCATAAAGGAGTATTTGAAAGAAGTTTTTTCAAAGAAAGACCTCAGTGAAGCTACTTACATATTGAGCATCAAGATCTATAGAGATAGATCAAGACGCTGATAAGTTTTTTCAATGAGTACATACCTTGACAAGATTTTCAAGTAGTTCAAAATGGAACAGTCAAAGAAAGAGTTTTTGCCTGTATTACAAGGTGTGAAATTGAGTAAGACTCAAAGCCCGACCGCGGCAGAAGATAGAAAGAGAATGAAAGTCATTCCCTATGCCTCAGCCATAAGTTCTATAAAGTATGCCATGCTTTGTACCAGATCCATTGTATACCCTACACTGAGTTTGGCAAGGGAGTACAATGGTGATCTAAGGGTAGATCACTGAACAGTGGTCAAAATTATCCTTAGTGGAATAAGGATATGTTTCTCGATTATGGAGGTGACAAAAGGTTCGTCGTAAAGGGTTACGTCGATGCAAGCCTTGACACCAATCTGGATGACTTTAAGTCTCGATCTAGATACATATTGAAAGGGGAGCTATTAGCTAGAGTAGCTCCGTGCAGAGCATTGTAGACATAGAAATTTGCAAAATACTTACGGATCTGAATGTGACAGACCCGTCGACTAAAATTATCTCACAAGGAAAACATGATCACACCTTAGTACTCTTTGGGTGTTAATCACATAGCGATGTGAACTAGATTACTAACTCTAGTAAACCCTTTGGGTATTGGTCACATGTCGATGTGAACTATGAGTGTTAACCACATAAAGATGTGGACTATTGATGTTAAATCACATGGCGAAGTGAACTAGATTATTGACTCCAGTGCAAGTAGGAGACTGAAAGAAATATGCCCTAGAGGCAGTAATAAAGTTATTATTTATTTCTTTATATCATGATAAATGTTTATTATTCATGCTAGAATTGTATTAACCGGAAACATGATACATGTGTGAATACATAGACAAACATAGTGTCACAAGTATGCCTCTACTAGACTAGCTAGTTGATCAAAGATGGTTATGTTTCCTAGCCATAGACATGAGTTGTCATTTGATTAACGGGATCACATCATTAGGAGAATGATGTGATTGACTTGACCCATTCCATTAGCTTAGCACTTGATCGTTTAGTATGTTGCTATTGCTTTCTTCATGACTTATACATGTTCCTATGACTATGAGATTATGCAACTCCGTTTACTGGAGGAACACTTTGTGTGCTATCAAACATCACAACGTAATCGGGTGATTATAAAGGTGCTCTCTGAGGTGTCTCCGAAGGTACTTGTTGGGTTGGCGTATTTCGAGATTAGGATTTGTCACTCCGATTGTCAGAGAGGTATCTCTGGGCCCACTTGGTAATGCACATCACTATAAGCCTTGCAAGCATTGTAACTAATAAGTTAGTTGGGGGATATGTATTACGGAACGAGTAAAGAGACTTTCTGGTAACGAGATTGAACTAGGTATTGCGATACCGACGATCGAATCTCGTTCAAGTAACATACCGATGATAAAGGGAACAATGTATGTTGTTATGCGGTTTGACCGATAAAGATCTTCGTAGAATATGTGGGATCCAATATGAGCATCTAGGTTCCACTATTGGTTATTGACCGGAGGCATGTCTCGGTCATGTCTACATAGTTCCAGAACCCGTAGGGTCCGCACGCTTAAAGTTTGATGACGGTTATATTATGAGTTTATGTGTTTTGATGTACCGAAGATAGTTCGGAGTCCCGGATGTGATCACGGACATGACGAGGAGTCTCGAAATGGTCAAGACATAAAGATTGATATATTGGAAGCCTGTATTTGGATTCGGAAGTGTTCCGGGTGAAATCGGGATTTTACCGGAGTATCGGGGGTTACCGGAACCCCCCCCCCCCCGGGGGGGGGGGTTTAATGGGCCTACATGGGCCTTAGTGGAGAAGAGGAGGGGCGGCCAGGGCAGGCCGCGCGCCCCCTCCCCCTCTAGTCCGAATTGGACAAGGAGGGGGGCGGCGCCCCCCTTTCCTTCCCCTCTCCCTCCTCCTTCCCCCTTCTCCTACTCCAACTAGGAAAGGAGGGAGTCCTACTCCCGGTGGGAGTAGGACTCCTCCTAGCGCACCTCCTCCTGGCCGGCCCCCTCTCCCTCCCTTACTCCTTTATATACGGGGGCAGGGGGCACCCCAGAGACACAACAATTGATCTCTTGATCTCTTAGCCGTGTGCGGTGCCCCTCTCCACCATATTCCACCTCGATCATATCGTAGCAGTGCTTAGGCGAAGCCCTGCGTCGGTAGCATCATCATCACCGTCACCACGCCGTCATGCTGACGGAGCTCGGCTGGATCGGAGTTCGAGGGACGTCATCGAGCTGAACGTCTACTGAACTTGGAGGTGCCGTACATTCTGTACTCGGATCGGTCGGATGGTGAAGACGTACGACTACATCAACCGCGTTGTGCTAACGCTTCCATTTCGGTCTACGAGGGTACGTGAACACACTCTCCCCCTCGTTGCTATGCATCACCATGATCCTGTGTGTGCGTACAAAATTTTTGAAATTACTATGTTCTCCAACACGAGGTACTTTCAAACTTGAACCCAATGCTCGACAACTCCAAGGCCCATTCCACAATCCTTCCGGTCGCATCTGGGTTGTGCAGTATCCGTTGCAACGGGAGGCGGGTGACGACAGTGATCTCGTGGGCTTGGAAGTAATGACGTAGCTTCCTCGAGGTCATAAGGGCGTCGAAGAGCAATTTCTGCACACTGGAGTACCTCGACCTAGCCCCCGGCAAGAGGGAGCTGACAAAGTAAACCGGATGCTGCATCATCTTCTTCTTATGCACCACTTCACTTGACTGTGCGGGCACTGCCCCGATGGCGTCAGACTCTACCGGGGGCCTTGCCTTGCCGGCACCAGGCCCTACCGGGGGAATCTCTGGCTTGCCATCCGCCGGTCCTGCCGTCGCCACTGCCTCCTCGTTGACCTCCCTCTGTGCTACCAGTGCGGCGCTGACCACTTGATTCGTTGCCACTAGATACAGTAGCAACGGCTCTTGTGGTTTAGGCGCAACCAGCACTGGCATGGAGGAAAGGTATTTCTTCAGATCCTGCAATGCCGCCTTGGCTTCTGGGGTCCACTCCATTGGGCCTGCCTTCTTCAAGATTTTGAAAAAGGGGAGGGCGCGCTCGACGGACTTGGAGATGAATCGGCTCATGGCGGCAACGCAACCAGTGAGCCGACGCACATCCTTGATCGGCTTGGGCGCCTCAATCTGTTCAATAGCCTTGATCTTATCTGGTTTTGCCTCGATTCCGTGTTGCGACACAAAGAACCCGAGAAGCTTGCCGGACGGAACACCGAAGACACACTTCTCAGGGTTCAGCTTGAGGTTGATCTTGCGCAGGTTGGCAAATGTCTCTTCCAGGTCTTGTACAAGAGTTGCCCTGTCCTTGGTTTGACCACTATGTCATCCATGTATGCTTCCATATTTCTATGGAGCTAGGGTTCAAAACCAATTTGGACCGCTCTTGCAAACGTCGAGCCAGCACTCTTCAACCCGAAAGGCATCCGTAAAAAGCAATACATACCACATGGGGTGATGAATGATGTCTTCTCTTCATCTTCTCTTGTCATGAAGATCTGGTGGTAGCCCGAGTAGGCATCGAGGAATGACAACAGATCACACCCGGTCGTGGAGTCAACAATCTGGTCGATGCGCGGCAACGGGAAGGGGTCCTTGGGACAAGCCTTATTGATATCTGTGTAGTCAATACACAGCCTCCACTTCCCATTTGCCTTGCGCACCACCACTGGATTGGCCAACCACGTCGGATGGAACACTCCTCTCACCAAACTTGCCGCACTTCCTGATCTCCTCTGTGATGAACTCCTGCCTTTCCAGAGGCTTCTTCCTGACCTTCTGCTTGACGGGCCGCGCATGAGGATAGACAGCTAGGTGGTGCTCAATCACCTCCCTGGGAACACCGGGGATGTCGGATGCTTGCCATGCAAACACGTCGACATTCGCCCACAGGAAGGTGACGAGCGCGCCTTCCTATTTGCTTTCGAGTGTGGAGCTTATGGTGAAAGCCCCTCCCGTGTTGTCGTGGTTTTGTCACGGCAGATGTCCTCGTGCAAGGACTTAGTCGTGGAGCCATCGCAACTAGGAAGCTTAAAGGGGTTAAACGGGACAAAGGACACGAGAGGTTTTATACTAGTTCAGCCCCTTGCAGTGAAGGAAGGCCTACGTCTAGTTGGGTTGGTATTGCTTGATGTTTCGGTGACCAGGGAGCGAGATACGCTATGCCCGGCTCTCGATGGGTTGTTTCTTGCCCTAAGCCGCTAGCAGGTCGTCCCCCTATATACACGGGTTGACGCCCTGTGGATTACAGAGTCTCGGCCGGCTCATAAAAAGTGTCTGGCTCGGTGACTAGTTAAATCTACCTTATGATACAAGTCATGTCATCATGGTGGTTTACTATAATGGGCCTTAAATCGCTTGTGGGCCTTAGCCCTTTATTGAGTCACCATCTTCATGCCTTGGTCTTGGGCTTCCTCTGATGAGTCTTCTTTGTGTAACCCGGCCCCTCCTGGACGGCTTACATAAATAGTTATATCCCCAACATTAGGCCCCAGATTGATTTGAACCTGTTCATGTCAATCTTAAAATACCTTAAGAAATAAATCTTTAGTCTTTTGACGGTGAGGAGAGCTTTCTTTATCCCGCCATGACGTCATCTTATGGATCCGTTTTAACCCGGCATGACGTCATCCTTTCCTTAATTCATTTCCTATTCCATCGTATCCTTCAACGGATCTCTGCTTTTATTAACTGTTCCGAAAATCGAGGCGTCGGGGCCGCTGGATAGTAATTCTTATCTCCTCGTTTCCCGTGTCGTCTCAGTTATCCTCACCTTATAAATAGCTGTGACTTAGGTCTTTCATTTTCCTCCTTCCAGTCGCCTTCTTCCTCTCCTCTCTGCCACTCGAGCTCCGCCGCCGCCGCCGTCGAAACCCTCGTCTTCATCGACTCCGGCCGCTACATCAGCCTGACTCGGACCAGAAAACAGTGGCGAACCTCCGCATCTCAAGCTCATCCGTGAGTTCCTCTCCCTTCCCTTCTTCGGATCTGCATCGGAGCTTGCCTGAGTTCATCGGCGTTCATCACCGCCCGACGCGAACCCTCGCCAGTTTGCACCTCCACAGCCTGCTTAGATCGTAAAAATTGTACAAAACTGCTGCGGTAGTTGTTTGCATTGATCTTGCATAGAAACAGATCTTATTTTTCTTATTTGGAAACCTCCTTTGAATGCGCGAACTTCTCTGCTCTGTTTTTAGGTCTAGAAAAATTCCTTTTCAGAACAGTAGTTTGATCCAAAATAATAGCTGTCGTCTGTAAAACTTGTTTCTATCACCCGGGAAGCTACTTCTGGTAAATACCCTTAAACACAACTGTCGAGGTGTCCGGTTTAAACAAGTGATAATGAGTTGTAAGCCTTGCCTTCTTCTCATAACTTTAAGAATTTTGAATCGCTCTTGATGTTTGTAGCGGCTTAAATACTGTTGCACAATCACCCTTATATCATTAGGCCCCTTTCTTAAGTCGCTACTTTAAGTAATTTAGATATCTCCCGGGGTTAAAGTTGAACCGGAACTTTCTTATCTTGTCGTAGGCCAACTGTTGTCATGGCACCTAAGGCGGCCAAGACCCCTGTAACCTGCAATTGGGTCCCATCCACAGTCCACCGCGAGTAAACTTCTTTGAGTTCGTGAAGTCTGGCCACCTGCCAAAAAAGGAGGTCATGTCTTATCGCGCCCCTGACCCGTCTGACGAGAGACCTCAACCCAAAGAAGGGGAAGTGATAGTTTTCATGGATCACATGAACCGGGGATTTGCCCCTCCCAGCTCAAAGTTCGTCAAGGAACTTTTGAATTTCTTTGACCTTAGACCTCAAGACATTGGACCCAATTCCGTATCAAATCTTTGCAATTTTCAAGTCTTCTGCGAGGTGTACCTGGGAGAAGAACCAAGTTTGCTTTTGTTCAGAGAACTTTTTTACTTGAACCGGCAAAATGAACGTGCCAACGGGCCTAGTCTTGAGCTTGGCGGCATCTCAATCCAGCGAGGAGGGATTATCTTTTTCCTTATGCTGAGCTGTCGAGTCTCCCAAAAGACTGGAACCAGACATGGTTCTACTGTCAAGACACTTCACCGGCTGATGAAAGGCCTCTGCCCGTCTTTCGCGCCCTGCGCCTTGAGTCCAACCATCCGCTAGCGGATAAACTGAGCGCTACTGAGCTTATACCTCTCAATCCCTCCATCAAGAAGATTAAAGCTCTTTTGGGAAATGGTTTAAATCGAATCGATCTGGTCCGACTCTGGGTCACTTGGCGAATACTCCCATTAAGCCGCCGCTCCGGCTTAATGTGTACTTATACAGGCGAAAAGGACGATCCAATGCGCCGTGACCCTGAGGACTTACCGGATGATGTGATAGATGCAACAGTCCAGTCACTATTGAAGGAGGGCATTGTAACCAGCAATGCCTTCGGGTTACTTCCCTTCTGTAAGAAGAACCCGGCTCCTGCAGTAAGTTACCAATCTTAATAAATATTCCTTAACATGTTTACCTCCCTTGTACTTATAATTCTTTATTTTTCTCCACAGGCCAATGACGATTTCTGGAAGGTCAAATATGACCACGAGGCTGCCAAACAAGCCAGGGCAGCCAAGAAGACTGAAAGGAAAGCCGCCAAAACGGGAACTTCGAGAAAGAAGAAACCCAGTGCCTCTGATATGTTTTAATTGGATGACTCTTCTTCGGATGAGGAAGAGGTAATCTTTTTTGAATTTCTTTAACTCCTTTGCCATTATTTTACTGACATTTGGTCCTTTCAGAGGATCTTTGAAAAGCAGTCAAGCGGTGGCGAAGAGGTAACTATAATTTCCTCCGACTCGTAGCCTTTGCCAACACAAAAATCCGAAGGGTGACATGGAAAGTAAGGTTTTCACACCCTCTAGCTTACCAAGATCCTCAATTTCTTTTGAAGCAACAACAACTTGAGAACCGGAGGCAAACTCGGGCCACTCAAGACGCAGAACTCTCCTCCGGCTTACCCGATATAACCAGGAAGTGCCGGACCGACGTTATCTCCAATTTTCGTTCTGTTTATCCTTTGGCGGGTTTAATTCGTCAACCTCTCAATTCATCTGACTCCAATTATCAGGGTACCTCTCCGTCTTCCGGTGAGTCGATGCAATCAAACATGCCGGCTTTTAAAACAGCTCCCGGGTAATGCAACCTTTCTTACTTTAAGTTTTTCCATACTTATTCGTTGGTACTCATCCTTCCACTTTGACTGACAGTCTGCAAATGAAGCCTAGCAAAAGGGCCAAAAAGAATACTTCATCCCGAGACCCGGTGATCACTGAACCGGCAATTGACGCATCCGCTCCTGATAGCTCAACTCATCAGCCACCGCCTGAACCGGCTATCGATATTCCTCATGTCGACCTCGAGACCGCTGCAGAAGACGTTGTCCTTGATTCTGATAAGCCGGAAACTCCTAGTCCGGTCAAGACGACTGAACCAGGAGTTGAATTTCTGAGAAGCCAATATGTTGAACCGAGCCGGCCTACTGTCCTTGCTCAATGCACTGCCAAGGAGGAGTTTGCCCAACGTCGGAAAACGAAACAGGACATCACCGATTATACTCACCGAAGCATTGGTGATATAGTCTCGGGTTATCTGAATCAAGTGCATAATAGTCGTGACCTGGAAATTGACATGGTGAAGCAAATACAACATAAATCTGAGGTATGACTTTAGCTTTTTCCTGAACCTTACTTACTATATCAGCCCCCAAGTCTACTGCTTATGAATGAATATGTTGTAGACTTAGAAATATACTTACTGCTAGTTTGGCCGGCTTAAATTGAATATATTTAACGCGGTGATAGCATGAAACTTTGAATTTGGGTTACACATTAGCCCCCAAGTGTCAAGTGCCTTTACTTGTAAAGTGCTTGAGACTTAATATATATATATGACTCGGCAAAATAGTTTAAAAAATTCTTTAAGCATATATTAGCCCCCAAGTGCCAAGTATCTTTACTTGTAAAGTATTTGGGACTTGAATATGATCTTACCATGATTCTTACCATATCCTGTTGTCGATACAGGCCACCATAAGTCAATTTGAGGCGGAGATTGCTGAACTAAATAGCCAGTTGAAAACCCAAGAGCTCGAAGCTCAGAAAGCCAACTCCAAGTTTGAATTCAGTGTCTCTGAACAAGAGAAGCTGAAGAAAAAATTTGAATCGGAGAAGAAAACTTGGGTTGATGAGAGGGCTTCACTAGTGACCCGGACTGAGACAGCAGAGGCATCTCTTGCCGAGGCAACTGCCGAGCTGTCCGGCTTAAAGCGCCAGATATCTCAAATGGTCTCAGCAATCTTCGGTAAGTTATTATGCATAATATTGAATATCACAATGGTTCCTTTGATGTCTATTTTAATTGTTAACTCCGGCTCACCATATATATATATATACACAGGCCCCAGGAGCACGAACCTCAAGCAGAATATGCTGATGAAGCTTAAGGCTGTGTACACTCTGGTGGAAAAGCTATACACTGGGTCACAACGTGCCTTGGCCATTGTGGCTTTATCAAACGACACTCCCTATCTCCTGCAAGATGTGCTCAAACGGCTTGCCGTGTTACCCCAGCGGATTCAGGAGCTAAGGCAGGCCTCTGCCAGAACCGGAGCCATAGCCGCCTTAAGCCGGGCCAAGGCGCTGCTTCCAGAGTTAGACCTGGCAGACGTTGCTCTTGGATATCCCAGCTTAAAGGAAGACGGCTCCGCCTTTGATGAATCAGATTTTGCCGCCGGCGTGAGAATCGTACGACCTGTGGACACCATCATTGGCAATGGTATTGATCTTACCAAATATCAGTCGGGTTACGACAACGAGAACCGGAGGATTCCAACTCCGCATTACGATGATGTCAGCCTGATCCCTCCAACTCGTAAGCATACCTTTGCTCCTGAAGTTGACCCGGCCAATTTAATAGATGACGAAGCTAAATTTGAAGCTTTAAGTGGCATTGACTGGACCTCGTCAACCTTCCAGGACAAAACAGCAAACAAAGAGGCGGAGAAGGGTAACCCGGAATCGTCAAGCCAGCCGGAGGAATGAGCCGCCAGATGTGTTATCACTTTTGCAAAAACAATGCTTCACTTATCTTAGACTCGGGGAGTCTTGTAATAGGATAGAAAGAACTCCTTAATATTTATTTTGCCGGCTTATGTGAACCATGTATTTCCTTGATGGTTTAACTTGCTTTGGTTTACCCTACACATAAAAATTTCTCGGGCGGTTTATTGAATCAGGGGGTTATGAAATATTGATAACCCGGAACCTGATCCAAAGACCACATGTATAAACCGGCTCATGATTAGTTAAAAGATAATCATAATAGTATACCTGTGACCTTAATAACCTCTCCGGCTCATATAAGCTTTTACCCGGCACTTTTTAGGACCTAAGGTGATCATCATAAAGCCGGAAAGATCAAAAACCATCTCCTCAAGAAGGTTCAATGACAGTTAAAATAAACATACTTATAAGCTATGTTCATAGGCTTCTGATTCGAATACGATCAGAGAACCGTTCCAAAGGGGTTAAGCTAAGATTCGAATACGATCATATAGCCCCCAGTGGCTTTGGCGATGCCGATCAAGTGGATATCGACAGCTATGTTCTCTTTGGTTCGAATACGACCTATGTTTGAACAGGAAGCCCCCAAGTGACCATGAGAGTTGTTTAATGGCGCTGATTCGAATACAGTCCATGTCAGGCCCAAAGGGGTTAAGCTATGATTCAAATATGATCAAGAAGCCCCCAAGTGGGTTTGGCAGTATGCCGATCAAGTGGGTATCGACAGCTATGTTCTCTTTGGTTCGAATACGACCTATGTTTGAACAGGAAGGCCCCAGTGACCATGGCTAGATTCAGATATGATCATAAGCCGGACCAAAGAGAAACATGATTCATATATGATCTGTCCCCTGTTGGTTGTTTCCACCACTTGGTAAAGAAGACACATAAACCTCGTATGGAAGAAAGAAAAGAGGTCCTGCTTTATTGCTTTATATATATAATATATACATTGCAAAAACGAAAAAACAAATATACTCTGAGAGCCGGTGGCTTTAAGTATAGTAGGGCCGGAGATGCGCGATGTTCCATGGCCGGCGGGTCTCTTCCTCCGACTTACGTGAGTCTTTATGCTCTCGAATATCGATGAGGTAATATGACCCTTGTTGAGATTCTTGCTGACCACAAAGGGTCCTTCCCAAGGAGGGGACAGCTTGTGCATATCAGATTGATCCTGGATGAGCCGGAGCACTAAATCGCCTTCCTGAAAAGTTCTGCTTCTAACCCGGCGGCTGTGATAACGGCGCAGGTCTTGCTGATAAATCGCCGAGCGGGCTATTGCCAAGTCTCGCTCCTCATCCAATAAGTCAAGTGCATCTTGACGAGCTTTTTCATTGTCAGCCTCAACGTACGCCGCCACTCGGGGTGAGTCCTGTTGGATGTCACTTGGCAGGACCGCCTCTGCTCCATAAACCATGAAGAACGGTGTGTACCCCGTAGATCTGTTAGGCGTAGCATTGATGCTCCATAACACGGAGGGTAACTCCTCCACCCAACAACCCGGAGTCCGCTGTAAAGGAACTAAGAGCCGGGGTTTGATACCTTTCAGGATCTCTTGATTAGCTCTCTCTGCTTGTCCATTGGATTGAGGATGAGCGACGGCTGAAACGTCAAGCCGGATATGTTCTCTTTGACAGAACTCTTCCATGGCACCCTTAGAGAGATTAGTACCATTATCAGTTATGATGCTATGTGGAAAACCAAACGGAAGATCACGCTTTTCATGAACTGAACCGCCGTGGCTGCATCACACTTACTAACCGGCTCTGCCTCAACCCACTTGGTAAACTTGTCCACTGCCACCAGTAGATGTGTCTTTTTATCTTTAGACCTTTTGAAAGGTCCAACCATATCAAGCCCCTGACATAAGCGGCCAAGTGATTGGGATCATCCTCAATTCTGAGCGGCACATGAGCCCGCCGTGAGAACTTTTTGACAACCATCACATTTCTTGACCGGATCCTCCGTGATCAAGATGAGCCGTCAGCCAATAGAAACCATGACGGAAAACCTTGGCTACAAGAGATTTTGATCCGGCATGATGGCCACAATCTCCCTCATGGATCTCACGAAGTATTTCTTGGCCTTCTGTGGGTGACACACAGCGCTGAAACGCCCCCGTGACACTTAGATGATGTAACTCGCCGTTAACAATCGTCATGGATTTGGAGCGCTTGATAATTTGTCTTGCCAAGGTCTCGTCCTCCGGAAACTCACCCCGGGTCATATAAGCCAAATAAGGCACTGTCCAATCCGGGGTAACACGAAGAGACGCCACCAGCTGTGCCTCCGGGTCTGGCACTGCTAACTCCTCCTCAGTAGGCACCTTGACAGAAGGGTTATGTAATACATCGAGAAAGGTATTGGGCGGCACCGGTTTGCGTTGGGATCCCAACCGGCTTAAAGCATCAGCCGCCTCATTCTTCCTTCGATCGATGTGCTCCACTTGATAACCCGTGAAGTGACCAGCCACAGTGTCTACCGCACGACGATAAGCCGCCATAAGGGGGTCCTTGGAATCCCATTTGCCTGACACTTGTTGAGCCACAAGATCTGAGTCGCCCGGCTTAAGTTCATTTCCTTAGCCACCCGGAGACCATGGAGTAAGGCCTCATATTCTGCTGCAATGTTAGTACATTGAAACATAAGCCGGAGTACATAACAAAATTTGTCACCTCGAGGGGAAGTTAACACCACCCCAGCCCCCGAGCCTTCTAGCTGCCTGGACCCGTCAAAATGAATCGTCCAATATGTGTTATCCGGCTTCTCCTCAGGGGCCTGTAGCTCTGTCCAATCATTGATAAAGTCCACCAAGGCCTGAGACTTAATAGCAGTATGTGGCATGTACTTCAAGCCATGAGGCCCAAGCTCAATGGCCCACTTGGGGACTCATCATGTGGCTTCCCTGTTCTGGATGATGTCTCCCAAAGGGGCAGAACTTACCACAGTTATAGGATGACCTTGGAAGTACTGCTTCAGCTTCCGGCTTGCCATAAACACTCCATAAACAAGTTTCTGCCAATGTGGATACCTTTGCTTGGATTCTATCAGCACCTCACTGATATAATAAACCGGCCACTGAACCGGATGCTCCTTGCCAGCCTCCTTGCGCTCCACCACGATGGCAACACTGACGGCTCGTGAATTGGCAGCCACATATAACAGCAAAGGCTCTTTGTCAATCGGAGCCGCGAGAACTGGCGGCTCGCATAGCTTGTCTCTTTAAGTCTTCAAAAGCAGCATCGCCGCCTCACCTGCATAAAGGTGTCAGTTTTCTTCATTATCTGATACAACGGGAGGGCCTTCTCACCGAGCCGACTTATGAACCGACCTAAGGCGGCAACACGACCCGCCAGTCGCTGTACATCATTGATGCACGCTGGTTTAGCCAGAGAGGTGATCGCCTTGATCTTCTCCGGGTTAGCTTCAATGCCCCTGTTCGAGACCAGGAAACCCAAAAGTTTGCCTGCAGGTACACCGAACACACACTTGTCCGGGTTAAGCATCATCTTATAGACCCGGAGATTGTCAAAGGTTTCCTTTAAGTCAGATATCAAAGTTTCCTTCTCTCCGACTTCACCACAATATCATCCACATAAGCATGAACATTACGCCTAATCTGATTGTGGAGACAATTGCATACACACCGCCGATAAGTCGCTGAGCACTCTTGAGCCCAAATGGCATAGATACATAGCGTAAGGCTCCAAACGGAGTAATGAAAGCCGTCTTCTCCTGGTCCTCGATCGCCATTTTGATCTGATGATAACCAGAGTAAGCATCCAAAAAGCTTAAACGCTCGCAACCCGCCGTAGCATCAATGATCTGATCAATACGGGGTAAAGCAAAGGGATCAGCTGGACAAGCCTTATTTAAGTCCGTATAATCCACAAACATCCGCCAAGTGCCATTCTTCTTGAGCACAAGCACCGGGTTAGCCAACCACTCTGGGTGAAAAACTTCCACGATAACCCGGCCGCTAAGAGCCAGGCGACCTCTTCCCCGATAGCTTTCTGTCTTTCCTCATTAAACCGCCGCAGAAATTGCCTGACCGGCTTATACTTTGGATCAATATTAAGAGTGTGCTCAGCGAGTTCTCTCGGGACACCCGGCATGTCAGAAGGTTTCCATGCAAAGATGTCCCGGTTCTCATGGATGAACTCGATGAGCGCGCTTTCCTATTTGGGATCCAAATTGGTACTGATGCTGAACTGCTTGGAAGAGTCACCTGGGGTGAAGTCAACCAGCTTCGTCTCGGCGGCCGATTTAAACTTCAACGCCGAGTCTTGCTCTGTAGTTGGTTTCTTCAAAGAAGTCATATCCGCCGGGTCAACATTATTTTGATAAAACTTCAGCTCTTCTTCACAAGACGCAGACTCAAAGATAAGCCGCATCCCCTTCTTCACATTCCAGGGCTACCTTTCGACTCCCATGCACTGTGATGGTGCCCTTGTAACCCGTCATCTTAAGCTGCAGATACACATAACACGGCCGCGCCATAAACTTGGCATAAGCCGTCATTCAAACAGAAAGCATGATATGGGCTCTTGATCCCGACTACCTCAAACGTCGGTTTCTCAGCCACAGAATCATATTCATCTCCAAAGGCAACTTCCAGCTCAGTCTTGCCAACTGGATATGCCGATTTACCAGGCACCACTCCATGAAAGACAGTGTTGGACGTCCTCAAGTCCTTATCAGTCAACCCCATCCGGCGAAAGGTCTCATAATAGAGAATATTGATGGTGCTTCCTCCGTCCATGAGTACCTTAGTAAATTTGTATCCACCAACCTGAGGAGCCACCACCAAGGCCAACTGTCCCGGGTTATCAACCCGGAGGGGGTGATCTTCCCTGCTCCATATGATAGGCTGCTCTGACCACCTCAAATAACGGGGAACTGCCGGCTCAACTGAATTCACAGCCCTCTTATGGACCTTCTGGTCACGTTTGCACTAGTTAGTGGTGAACACATGGTATTGCCCACAACTCAGCTGTTTTGGATGGCTCGATAGCGACTCATCGTTGTCGATGTCCCCTTGACCGGGTTGTTGCTGATTATAGCCACCTTGACCTCCCTGAAAGCCGGAACTTGAGCCGCCACCCGGGCCATGGGAGCCACCGGCCCCTGAGCCGCCGCCCGATCCATGATGGCCATCAAACATGTTGGAATTCTTGAAAGCCTTCATGATTGCACAGTCTTTCCATAAGTGGGTGGCGGGACGTTCCCGAATGTCGTGTCTTGGGCAAGGTTCATTGAGAAGCTGCTCAAGAGATGGGCCCGAGCCATCAGATCGAGGGGGTGGTCTTCCCTTACGTTTCTGGTTGTTACCTTGCGCATTGGCATTGGCCACAAATTCTGGGTTACCATCTGCCTTACGCTTGTTCCCCCCTTGACTTGCCGGGTTATGCTGCTGACCCTTTCCATTGCCGCTCTTCTTTCCTTTCCCTGTCTTCTCCTCCCCAGACAAGGGGTCATTGGTAGTATCAGAATCGGCGTATTTGACCAAAGTTGCATCAGCGTACCCATATCGTTGCAATCACGCTTAAGGCGCCCCAGCTTCTGCTTCAGCGGCTCAAAACGACAATTCTGATGGAGCATAAATACTGCAGAGTCGGCCTCCATCTTATCAGATGAATGTATTATTTCCTTGACCCGGCGCACCCAATGAGTTGTGGACTCACCCTCCTCCTGCTTACAATTGGTCAAGTCCACGATTGACATAGACTGCTTGCAAGTGTCCTTGAAGTTCGGATAAACCGGCCTTTAGCTCTGCCCATGAACTGATGGAATTGGGAGGCAAGCTTTTTAACCAAGACCGGGTCATTCCATCTAACATCATGGTGAAATACTTAGCCATTGCCGCATCGCTGACCTCCAATAACTCCATGGTGATCTCGTAGCTTTCAATCCATGCCCCTGGCTGTAAGTCGGCCGTGTAATTCGGAACCTTTAGAGGTCCCTTGAAATCCTTGGGCAGACGTACATCCGTAGAGCCGGCACTAGACAAGGGACTCCACTGGTTCTAGTGGCCACTCCTGCTCCAACGGAAGTCGCCGGATACTCTGGGAACACCGGTTCATACGCCGTCTGTTGAGCCGCTTAACCGAGCTACCGTTCGCCCTCCCCGACGCAATCGGTCTCTGCATCGGGTTATAACCACCGGGTTGGTTCTGGCGTTGGGCATTGCTTGAAAAAAGCTTCCGACTCCATGTGTCTGCCAGAACTCGGGCTCCAATTACAGCGGTGGTGCTACCCAGGGCGGGGGAGTTGAATGAATCCTGTCCCGACTGTAAGAGTAGGTCTCCTGTTGAGCCAGGGTTGTCTGAAGGAGCTCTCTGACCCTCCGGGTTTCCACTGTCGTCGGGTCATCACCTTCCATAGGAAGAGCTGCCAAACGTGCTGAAGCTGCAACTAAGTTCTCCATGGGGTTGGAAAAATGACCCGGTGGAATCTGTACATAACACGGCGGTGGCATGCTCACGTGAGGCGGTACCATATCCCGAGGCTGAGCCGGTCCTCCGACTCGAGTGTCACAAAATCGACCGGGCTTCGGGTGGATTGCTAGGACCAGCACCGGGTGTCGTAAAAAGATTTCGAGGATCATAAACCGGAGGCAGACGGGACTGGGCCTTCTGATGTCTCCTCCTCATGACCTCATTGGATGCGTTCAGACTCATATTAAGCTGGAAAGCCTCTGACCGAGCCGCCACGCCTGCAGCATCCAAAGCCGCCCGCTCATGCAGCTAACTCGATATCCTCAGCCGCCAAGACCTCTTTAGCCAGGGCTATTTCCTCACGTACCTTTGCGATCTCTGCGTTATGCTCATCTTGATTTGCAGGAACGACCGTGGTGGTCAGCAAGGCCGTCAATTTGTCCATAAGATTCATCAGCACCTGAGCCGGCGGGCACACAAAGCCTCCTGCCCCGGCCGCTCCTGACCCGGACGTGATCGCTGCGGCCGCTGTAGAGTTTGAACCGGGCTGAGTTCCAGCCATAAAGACTCCTGCCCAGCTTGGCGGTTCATAGAAACCGAGTACCGAGTCGCCGTAACAGCCCCCAAGCATGCCCTCTTGGATTTGATATAAAGAATCTGTTGAACCGGCGGACGAATCATCATCCGATGGGACGGCCGTCTCACCGTCACCTTTAACTCCTTCAGAAAGTTCCTCTCCGTGGATATAGCCCACGAAGGCACGCTTCATGACGGGTTGAGGTCGGGCAGGTCTCGCACGCTGAGCCGTCTCGATGAGGTCGGTGCAATTGTCCGGCTCAGGGCCCGGCTCTCCGATCCGGCCGATGAAAACCAAAGGGTACCCGGTACCCGTATTCGATTGAGTCGGCGTCGGGGCCCCAGCCTTCATTGTCGATGTAGATCTTGCCGCGACGACTCTTGGTCATCCGCCCATCACAGATCCTTTGAGCCCTTCGCTGCCCTTCAAAAACTCAAATCCACTGCGGCTGGCCCCACGGTGGGCGCCAACTGTCGTGGTTTTGTCACGGCAGATGTCCTCGTGCAAGGACTTAGTCATGGAGCCATCGCAACTAGGAAGCTTAAAGGGGTTAAACGGGACAAAGGACACGAGAGGTTTTATACTAGTTCAGCCCCTTGCGGTGAAGGAAGGCCTACGTCTAGTTGGGTTGGTATTGCTTGATGTTTCGATGACCAGGGAGCGAGATACGCTATGCCCGGCTCTCGATGGGTTGTTTCTTGCCCTAAGCCGCCAGCAGGTCGTCCCCTTATATACACGGGTTGACGCCTTGTGGATTACAGAGTCCTGGCCGGCTCATAAACAGTGTCCGGCTCG
Organism: Aegilops bicornis; assembly: GCA_021605145.1. Classification (NCBI taxonomy): domain Eukaryota; kingdom Viridiplantae; phylum Streptophyta; class Magnoliopsida; order Poales; family Poaceae; genus Aegilops; species Aegilops bicornis. The sequence continues at coordinate 182,021,340 of CM038670.1, read as the reverse complement.
GTGACTAGTTAAATCTACCTTATGATACAAGTCATGTCATCATGGTGGTTTACTATAACGGGCCTTAAATCGCTTGTGGGCCTTAGCCCTTTATTGAGATGCCATCTTCATGCCTTGGTCTTGGGCTTCCTCTGATGAGTCTTCTTTGTGTAACTCGGCCCCTCCTGGGCGGCTTACATAAATAGTTATATCCCCGCCACGTGCCATCCTCCCTAACGGACACCTTCTTGGTCTGTGATGGCTCAGCTCTGGATTTCTTGCTCTTGCCGGTGGAGCTCTCTGGCACGTCCTCGACGGTAGCACAACACTCCAAAGAGGCGCACTTTCCGGAATGGGTGTGAGAGGTCTTGCTGGGCTTCTTCTTCCCTCCCGGGGATTCAGCGGCAGGAGCAAGTGCCTTGGCGGCAGCTTCTACAACTGCTTCCCGGTAGAGTTGGTCGATGCAAATCAGCGCGTCCTTCTTGTCGGAGGGGACGGAGATGACGGTCAATGGCCCGGGCATCTTCAGCATGTTGTAGGCGTAGTGCGACGCTGCCATGAACTTGGCTAGCGCTGGGCGGCCGAGGATCCCGTTGTAGGGCAAGGGGATCTCGGCCACATCGAAGACGATCCTCTCTGTCATGTAGTTCAACTCTCCACCAAACGTAACGGGCAGTGTGACCTTCCCCTTCGGCTGGCTCATCCCCGGATTGACCCCTTGAAACATGCCTGTTTCCTCGAGGTCTCCATCAGAAATTTGCAGCCTTTTGATCACGACGGGCGAGATCAAGTTCAGGCCGGCCCCGCCGTCGACCAACATCTTGTTCACCTTGAGGTTGCGTATCATTGGCGAGACCAACAACGGCAAACACCCGACCGCGGTTGTGCGGTCAGGGTGGTCCTCGGCGTCAAAGATGAGGGGTATGCTGGACCACTTCAGCGGCTTCTGAGCCGTCGAACGACGGCTCCGCTGTTGTAATCTCACGCGCCCACTACTTGAGCTAGCGGTGAGAAGTATGCAGCGAGGCGCCGCCATCGAAGCACATGGCCTCCGTAGCCTTCTGGAACTCTTGCTCGCCGGACTCGTCGTCCTCGTCATGATCATCGTCTTCTTGCTTCTTGTCACGGCCACGGGCGGGCCTCTCTTGCTGGTTGTCCTTTCCGCGGCGGCCTCCTTGGCCGCCACGCTTCTTGCAGGATCCCTCGGCACCCTGCAGACCCTTCTCCTTGTCCCGCCTCTCATACTCGGCCTTTTGCTTCTTAGCAAGCAGCTCGACTTGCCGGTAGTTCTAGAGTTTGTGGCCCTTGGTGCGGTGGATCTTGCAGTACTGCTTGTCGGAGCCCCTTGGCTTGTCGGCAGCCGCCAAAGCCCGGCAAGCGGCGCACCCGGCGATTTCTTTGTCGGGGTCGTCTGCCATGGCCTTCTTGGCGGCGCCGGTGCTGTCGGATCCCTCGACGGCAAGCACGGCCTTGCCCTTGCGTTTCCTGTTGCGACGCTGGCCCTTCTTCGTCGGGGCGGCGGTATCTTCATCAGTAGAGTCGGTTTCCGCGTCGGCATCCTCGTCGGGGTACTTCCTTCCCTCTTCAGCCCGGGCGCACCTATCGGCCAGAACATAGAGTTCGGCCACATCCTTAACCTTGGTCATCACTAGCTCTTCGCGCATCTTGCGGTTGTGCATGTTCTGATGGAACGTGCTGATCACGGCGGCGGGATGAACATCGGGGGATGTTGTACTACACCCGGCTGAATCTCTGGATGTACTTGCGCAGGTTTCCCCTTCCTTCTGGGGAATGATATGCAAATCACTGGCCTGGCCATGAGCTTGGTGGCCTCCAGTGAAGGCGCCAACGAACTCATGGCACAGATCCGACCAAGAAGAATTGGAATCTGCCGGCAAGTGCATCAACCAAGACATGACATTGGGCTTCAGTGCCAACAGGAAGTAATTGGCAAGCACCTTGTCGTCGCGAGCTCCGGCAGCCTGCATCGCTATCACGCCCAAGATGCGACCCTATCCTAAAGGAACTCGAAGGTCCCACCAAGGATAGAAGCGCATCTTGAAGACGCTTTTGCAAGGTGGATATCATTACATCAACATTACATAATAGATGGGGATACATACAAGAGGCATCCAATGCCACACGAATACAACAACACATCATATACAATATCAACATCCGACTACGGATGAAACATAAACAGAAACTCAAACAATATCCACCCTGCTAGCCCAGGCTGCCGATCTGGAACCTATCCCCTGATCGAAGAAGCAGATGAAGAACTCCAACACAAATAAACATCGCTCTCGGCGTCATGATCATCGCATAACCTCGTACTCGCAATCGGTGGTGTAGTAAACCGTGAGCCACGAGGACTCAAAGAATCCCATTACCATGGGTGTCAAGACTAGCAAAGCTTATAGGGAAGGAAGGGGTAAAGTGGTGAGGTTGCAGCAGAATGACTAAGCATATATGGTGGCTAACATACGCAAATGAGAGCGAGAAGAGAAACAAAGGAATGGTCGTCAACTAGTAATGATCAAGAAGTGATCCCGAACTCCTACTTACGCCGACATAACCCAAGAACCGTGTTCTCCTCTCGATCAACCCCGAAAAGAGACACTCACGATTCACGCTACGGTTGGTGTATTTTAGAAGAGTTTACTTCAAGTTTACTACAACCGGATATTAACAAATTCCCATCGCCACATAACCGGGCACGGCTCTCGAAAGTTCAAACCCTGCAGGGTGTCCCAACTTAGCCCATGATAAGCTCTCGCGATCAACGAAGGATATTCCTTCTCCCGGGAAGACCCGATCATTCTCGGAATCCGGCTACAAGACATTTCGACAAAGAATAAAACAAGACCAGCAAAGCCGCTCGATGCACCGACAATCCCGATAGGAGCTGCACATATCTCGTTCTCAGGGCAACACCGGATAAGCGAAGCGTACAGGTACCGACGTAACCCAATTTGCCAAGGGATGGTCCCGCACGGTGCTCTAGTTTGGACCAACGCTAGACAAGCATTGGCCCGGGGCTGAATAAAGATGACCCTCGAGAGCGCGACTCCGAGGGAAAAGTAGGTGGTGGTGAGGCAAATGGAAAACTAAGGTTGGGCCTTCTTTGGAGGAGTCTTATTCAAAGCGAATCGTCAAGGGGTCCCATAAATCACCCAACCGCTGTTAGGGACGCAAAATCCGGGAACATAATACCGATATGACCCGAAACTAGGGCGGCAAGAGTGGAACAAAACACCAGGCATAAGGCCGAGCCTTCCACCCTTTACCAAGTATATAGATGCATTAATAATATAAGAGATATTGTGATATCCCAACATAAACATAATCCAACATGGAGCAATCTTCAACTTCACCGCAACTAACAACGCTATAAGAGGGGCCGAAAGCAAGCGGTAACATAGCCAAACAAAGGGTTTGCTAGGAAGGGTGACAAAGGTTAGAGTTTCATGGCAATTAGGGAGGCTTGAGCAGCAAGTGGTAGGTAACGCAAGATAGCGATAGAACGAAGCAACTAGCATAGAAATGATAGTAGCGAGATCCATGGTAGCGGTCATCTTGCCTGAAATACCGCTAGGAATTAGAACGAGTCCATGAAGAATACGAACGGAATTAGTCGAAAGAATCCTCTCAATCGAAACATTACCGGAACTAATAAGCAACACCGAAAGAAACAAACAACATGGTAAATGCACAAGCATAAACATGGCATGATGCACAAACAAGTATGATGCATGTCCTGGTTTAATGAGCATGGCATGGCAAAGTGCAACAAACAATACTACAAGTTAAGTGGAGCTCAATATGCAACGAGTTGCATATTGAAGAAACACCACATGCAAGTATTTAGTTCACTCTCGTTTAAGCTACCAAACAATATTAAATGTTGTTAAACATGGCAACAGGTGAAGCAGAAGAAAACTACCTATCTAGGCAAGTTTAAATGAGGCCGGAACAACAAACAACAATTCCGGAAAATCCTCAAGTGCGTATTTCGAAGTTGGTACTGTTCTGCCCTAAAACATATTTTAATGTTGTTAAACAGGAAAATAAAGTGCACTATGTTAAACTAGACATTTTTCCACCCCATTTACATATAAAGTTTATTAAAATCCGAGCTACGGTTATTTAGTTATGAAATAAATCATTTTAGCATGGCATTTGAGCAAATTTAAACAAACAGCAAGTTTAAGCACTTTACCATGGATGAAAGTGGAATATTATGAAAGTACATGAAAAACTGAGCAAGTTACATATATGACATGTTTAAATCCGATGCACGGTTATTTAGTTGTGAGTACTTTAAAATCGTGGCATTTTTTGTAATTATTAATGCATTGGTTTAAATCGCAAAGTCGTCCAGGGAAAAAAAACCATGAGATGGGCCGAATCTGAGCAGGGCAGTCTTTGGGGACTACAGGAACTTGGGAGGCTCACCATGGGCTCTCGGCCCGGCCGATGGAGGAGGCCTGGCCGGGCCAGATCTGGAGTCCAGCAGTGACCCACGCCTGCAGGGTTGTGGCGCTTGATGTAGCCGTCACGATCTCGTCAAGAAGAACGGCAAGCGCCATGGCGGCAGGAGGTGGAGGCGTGAGGTCGCAGCGGAGCTCTTTCCCGGCCGGATCGCTACCAACTCAAGGGAACAAAGCGAGGCGAACGGATCCACACAGTGAGGGGACGGGCGGGGCTTGAGGCGACGAGCTTGAAGGAGGTTGTTGTTGCTCAAGAAAAGACAGAGAGTTCGAGAGAGAAGCGAGGAAGGGAAAGAGAGAGAGACGCAGGGATGGCAAAGGCTGACGGGGCTACTGAATGCTCACCGACAAGGTCACGGCCGCAGGATCGGATGAGGAAGGGCGCCAAGTCGGTCAAGGGACCCGAGGCGTTGGTTGAAGGTCCCACGCGGACGGGAGTCTCTGGAAGGCGTCTCGCTTGGAGCTCCCATGCAAGCGAGGCGAGGCGCCGGAATGGAGCAGGTTTGGCGAGGGAGGCGAGCAGAGGCAAGCCCGGCGTCCGGATCCTCTTGGCAGCCTTGGCGTTCGTCCATGGAGGTCCCCTGTCCAAAGGAAACGAGCGGAGGGATGAGCAGAGGAGAGGAAACCAGAGAGGGAAAAGAAGGGAAGGGGAACGGGTAGCGGTCCTGATCTTGTCGCCGGTGGTGGTCGCCGGCAGCAGGTCGAGGCTCCTGCTTGAGGAAGGAGGCAAGCGAGGTGGGCTGCTTGGTTGGTCGGGGATGCGAGCTTGGCGGCGCGGACGAGGCCCTTTCCGGCGGATCCAAGGCGGAGCGACTGGACTTGAGGAGGCCGTCTCGGCCAGTATGGCCAAAGCGGAGCTAGTACTGAAGAAAATGGTGGCGCCAGCTTTAAGAGAGGAGAAGACTTGAGAGAAGAAGAGGGGCATGGACGAGAAGGAAGGAAGAGGTCACCTGATGGTGGTGCTCCGATGGCGCCGAGCTCGGCGAGGCGAGCTGCAGAGGAGAGCACAGGAGGGGCTCCAGGAGAAGGCGGAGAGGGACGGCAGCCTGGGTCTGGTCGCCGGCAATGAGCCGACGAGGCAGCGTGTGAAGTAGTAGAGGAGGCGGGCATAGAGGATCGGCTGGAGGTCGAGGTCGGACACGGCCGGGCGCCGGATGAGCAGGGATCACGGGAGGAGGAGCAGCTCGGGGCTCGGGCGAGGAGTGGATCGAGGGCTGGTTGGTCTCTGCGATTTGGTGGAGGCGATGGATGGATCGGGGAAAATCCCAAGGAGGAGGTGGTGGCGCTGAAATCAACAAAGGAAGAGAGTGGCGATGGCGTGGGAATTTGGAGAAGGTGGAGGCTTGGCTGCTTGGGATCCCGAGGAAGATCTTGGAGCGGGCGGGCGGCTCGATGGGACAAACTCCCTAGTAGTTAGGGTTAGGCATGTAGGTAGGTGGTCTATTTATAGATAGAGGAGAATGTTTGGATCATCCGATTAAAATCGGACGGTCGAGAAAAACAGACTAGGGAAGCTCAAATAGGAAGACGGTGATGTTTTATAGATGTTTGGGGATGATCCGCAGTCATCGGTCACGATAGCCCGGCTCGGGTTCGGAGGCGATTTCGGCTGCGTGCAAGAGGGGTCTAAGGGAGGTCGACGAAGACAAGGGGGGAAAGGGCAACTGCGAACGGCTACGAGTTTTATGAAAATATGCAAATGCAAAGCGCATGATGCTATGAGATGAAATGCATGACATGAACAAAAAGCAAAACAAAAGACAAAACCCAACCATGGAGGAAAAAACATATCGCATCTCCGGAAAAGGCAAGAGTTGGGGTTACGAATATGGAAAGTTGCATCCGGGGCGTTACAACACTCCACCACTACGAGAGGATCTCGTCCCGAGATCTAGGATGGCACCGGAGGGAAAACGAAAGAGAAAGAGAAGAGGTAAAACAAGTTGCTTCTTCGACCAATGAGTGAAACCAAAGAACCGACCAAGATTGCAAACAATTCATTGGACAAGAGGAACAAGGAATATGATGAGAACCAAGAGGTTTAGTGACAAGATAGATATTGAAACCACTCCGGTTAAAACTAGATAGAGAAGGAATGAGATTGATATAATTTGGGCAGCACTCCGACTATAAATGGAAGGAATTGAACATGAACTTGACAAGATGAGAGGATACTTGATGAAATCAACAACACACTGCCTCCGGAATTGAAAGAATGGCACAAGGGGTAAGAAACATTTCAGCCGCACTCCGGTTGAGAAGGGAGGCAAAACTTGATAAGATGAGAGAACTCGAATGAAAACACGATACTCCGGTTAAATGGATAAGCAAGGAAAAGAACACGATCCTCACAATTCGAGATGATGAGTGAAGAGAGCAACATCACCATGCCTCCGGAAGAAACATTAGAAGATAGATCATTGAAATAAAAGAATGGAGAAGAAAACGCCAACTTCTGTCACAAATGAGCTTCGAAAGCACCCTTCCAAGAAGAAGAGGAATCTGAGTTGTTGGAAAACCAACAACGAAAAGAATAAGCTTGCAGTGGGCTTATGGAAACATCTCAACACTTGAGGTGAAATTATGCCACTAACGAAAAACAATTGTTTGTTTGAGATCAAAGAAGAGATGAAAAACTTCTTTCACGAGAGGATAGAGAGATAAACTTGGATCATTGATAAGCACCACAAATAGCAACATTCCCAATGGAAGGCTTTTAGGTGAAATCTATATCAAGATACCTCAACGAAGAAATTATGATGGGTTGAAACAACTCATGATCAAGAGAAAATGATGGTTTTAAAATATCTCCTTCTTGGCAACTTGTGAATCATGAAACATGAAGAGAAATTGTCGAGGATGACATAACACCATCTCAAAAGATAAAGTAGAAAGAATTGCACTTCGGAATGCAAGATGAAGAATGCTTGAACTCCTCAAAACAAAACATGTGTTGAGCACCATGTTTATTTTTTAGAGTATAGCTTGGCGGGTCATAACTTCGAGAGAAAACTTGAAGAACAATTGAAGAGAGAAAACAATCCTTGACGAACCACCATGTAGAGCCTCCATGAAGAACTCCGGTAATAAAAGGATGATAAAAAGAAAGAGAAGTTGAAAACACAAGGTGAAGCCTTGTGATGATTTAGATGGAGCTTCCCGACGAGATAATGCGGAAAAAAAATGGAACTCCGTAAAAGAAAAGATGAAACACTAGAACCGAGAATTACTTCATCATGAACAAACTCCGAAGGGAGGGATTAAACACTTGGATGAAACAAGAACAAGAATTATGTTATGCTTATCCTTCACCAATTTAGATTGATGACAAGCAATGATTTGGCATACTACTTATTCTCGTAGAAAGGATTAAGATAGATATGGCGCAAACTTGAGAAGGTATTGATGGAACCACCGGTGGAATTTGGAAACAACGAATGAATCAATATGATAACGAAGGAAGTGAAATCTTGAACGAACCACCATAAGAATTGAAAATGAACGTAGAAAAGGCACAATTCACTGGGAATAATTGGAAAACGAATGAAGATGCTTGAGAGAATTTAGATACAAGAGAATGAAGAGATCATGAACTGATTAGAGGATATTTGAACGATTCACCATTAAGATTTTGAGAACGATAGCTACATCACCGAGAATGAAGAATTATGACATGATGGCCTTCGGAGGAAAGAAATGGAAACAACTCATGAAATGCTCTTGATGGTTAAAAAGAATTCTCACAATCGAAAACAATTATGAGAGGATGGCATCAAACTTGAACCATGAATCTTGAAGAGAATGGAGCAAGATTTAAGAGAAACTCTTCTTCGGTCTTCAAATGTTGAGAATGACGAGGAGAAACACCACCAAATTGTTGAGAAAATCCTAAGGATTAAAAGAGGAAAGGTTGAGCTAAAGATGAAAAGAGTTTGAAAGCGACCTTGGAGAAGGCATGTGGTGATGCAAATTCATTCTTACGCCAAACTTCAAAGACTTTGGGAATCGCTCACTATAAATTAGAAGAGTCGTAAGATCTTGGGAAAAGACACGTGGATTAGGGCCCACTCAAAAGAAAACACCGTTGAACAATTTTAAAGAGAGATTGCACCGGTTGAATTAAATGTCTTGAATGAGATAACAACCTCAAAATAACTTGAACGGATCTAGAATGAAAAGACGAGCCTTCTGAGATATCTTCAACACTCCAGAACAAATGAATAGCGAGAAGTGAATGATTAAGAGGTGCATCGGCAAGATAAATCATTAGAAACGAGGAAAGGAATATGATGAATATCGAAGCTTGAATTGGATCCACCGGAGAAGAAACAACAATGAAGGTTGATAAACTTGAAAGCTGGAGCATCTTCATGGGAAATCACCGGATAAGAACATTGAAAGAAAAGAATGAAGAGACTTCCCACAAATAAAAGGATACATGATTAAGAAATCTGAGTCCTTGAAGAAAAAGGGGTGGGAGGGCGGGAAAACAAAGACAACTTGGGATGGATAAAACAAACACTGTTGAGAAAACTTAGAATTGATCTCGCAGATGTTGAAAATGATCGGATCCACTTGAAGAGAAGCACGGTTGGAAAAGAATTAACATGGCAACCTCGATGATTAAGAAGGATTAGTATTCACATAGCAATATGAGAACACCGCTTGAAAGGTATGGAATCAACACTTGACATTGAAGCAACTCAAATACCACAACTCAAAACAAAACAAAGGATTGGCTTGCGGAAAAGCCGGAACAAATACGTATGATAGAGATTTACCCAATCCCATATCATGCATCTGTCAGAAAGATATTCTAAGAGCTACTAGAATTCCCACCTATAAACTCCCGAAACTTTCTGGTTATGCAATCTGGTGTTGGGGATACAGGGGACACAAAATATATCACCCAAACTAACAATACCTAGATCCAGCTGTATCCATCCGTCAACACATAACCAAGAAACCTTCGAAATCGTGGTACCTCAACCTTCGAAAAGCATCCGTTATACGAAGTTATGGCAATACTCCCGAACTCGCCCGATCTTGGGTTATCGGGTTATCTCACCAACAACTGCATAAAAGAGATTTTCGATGTCGGCCAAAGCTCGTGTATTCCAGAATCAAGAACGATAAAATTGTGACGACAACACCTCGGAGCTCAACTCCCCGGGACACTGCCACAACCCCTAAATGTCAGGAGGCACCAAGAACAATGTTCTCGTCACAAAACGATCGGAACGATTCCAAGATACCCACATGATCCTAAAAAAAATTCGTGAAATTTAAGAAGAAGAAAGACAAAACATCTACGTCAGAGGCCTCACCACAAATGACGAAGGGACCGAGGAGTAAAAGAATCCTACTCTCCGATATATATAATCCTAAGACTCAAAATAGTTTTCTTCTAGACTCAACAACGGCCAACAAACAAGGGGGCTCCTATGGTCGAGGCTCGATACCAATTAACTTGAAACACGCCTAAGATGCGACTCCTATCCTAAAGCGAACTCAAGGTCCCACCAAGGATAGAAGCGCATCTTGAAAACGCTTTTGCAAGGTGGATATCATTACATCAACATTACATAATAGATGGGGATACATACAAGAGGCATCCAATGCCACACGAATACAACAACACATCATATACAAGATCAATATCCGACTACGGATGAAACATAAACAGAAACTCAAACAATATCCATCCTGCTAGCCCAGTCAGCCGATCCGAACCTATCCCCGATCGAAGAAGCGGATGAAGAACTCCAAAGACAAATAAACATCGCTCTCGCGTCATGATCATCGCATAACTCCGTACAAGAATCGTGGTGTAGTAAACCGTGAGCCACGAGGACTCAAAGAATCCCATTACCATGGGTGTCAAGACTAGCAAAGCTTAAAGGGAAGGAAGGGGTAAAGTGGTGAGGTTGCAACAAATGACTAAGCATATATGGTGGCTAACATACGCAAATGAGAGCGAGAAGAGAAACAAAGGAACGGTCATCAACTAGTAATGATCAAGAAGTGATCCTGAACTCCTACTTACGTCAGACATAACCCAAGAACCGTGTTCTCCTCTCGATCAACCCCGAAAATTGACACTAACGGTTATGCACACGGTTGGTGTATTTTAGAAGAGTTTACTTCAAGTTTACTACAACCGGATATTGACAAATTCCCATCTGCCACATAACCGTGGGCACGGCTCTCGAAAGTTCAAACCCTGCAGGGGTGTCCCAACTTAGCCCATGATAAGCTCTCGCGATCAACGAAGGATATTCCTTCTCCGGAAGACCCGATCGATCTCTAATGCCGGCTACAAGACATTTCGACAAAGAATAAAACAAGACCAAAGAAGCCGCCCGATCTGTGACAATCCCGATAGGAGCGCACATATCTCGTTCTCGTGGCAACACCGGATAAGCGAAGCGTCTGGTCTGCACGTAACCCAAGTTGCCAAGGGATGGTCCGACGGTGCTCTAGTTTGGACCAACGCTAGATAAGCATTGGCGGGCCGAAATAAAGATGACCCTCGAGAGCGCGACTCCCGAGGGAAAAGTAGGTGGTGGTGAGGCAAATGGAAAACCAAGGTTGGGCCTTCTTTGGAGGAGTCTTATTCAAATCGAATCGCTGTCGAGGGGTCACATAATTCACCCAACGCGTTAGGGACGCAAAATCCGGAACATAATACCGATATGACGGAAACTAGGGCGGCAAGAGTGGAACAAAACACCGGGCATAAGGCCGAGCCTTCCACCCTTTACCAAGTATATAGATGCATTAATAATATAAGAGATATTGTGATATCCCAACATAAACATAATCCAACATGGAGCAATCTTCAACTTCACCCGCAACTAAAACGCTATAAGAGGGGTCGAGCAAAGCGGTAACATAGCCAAACAAAGGGTTTGCTAGGAAGGGTGACAAAGGTTAGAGTTTCATGGCAATTAGGGAGGCTTGACAGCAAGTGGTAGGTAACGCAGCATAGCGATAGAACGAAGCAACTAGCATAGCAATGATAGTAGTGAGATCCAGGGTAGCGGTCATCTTGCTTGAAATCCCGCTAGGAAGAAGAACGAGCCCATGAAAAAGATGAACGGAAGTAGTCGAACGAATCCTCTCAATCGCAACATTACCGGAACTAAGAAGCAACACCGGAAAGAAACAAACAACATGGTAAATGCACAAGCATAAACATGGCATGATGCACAAACAAGTATGATGCATGTTCGGTTTAATGAGCATGGCATGGCAAAGTGCAACAAACAATACTACAAGTTAAGTGGAGCTCAATATGCAACGAGTTGCATATTGAAGAAACACCACATGCAAGTATTTAATTCACTCTTGTTTAAGCTACCAAACAATATTAAATGTTGTTAAACATGGCAAGAGGTGAAGCAGAAGAAAACTACCTATCTAGGCAAGTTTAAATGAGGCCGGAACAACAAACAACAATTCCGGAAAATTCTCAAGTGCGTATTTCGAAGTTGGTACTGTTCGGCCCTAAAACATATTTTAATGTTGTTAAACAGGAAAATAAAGTGCACCATGTTAAACTAGACATTTTTCCACCCCATTTACATATAAAGTTTATTAAAATCCGAGCTATGGTTATTTAGTTATGAAATAAATCATTTTAGCATGGCATTTGAGCAAATTTAAAGAAACAGCAAGTTTAAGCATTTTAACATGGATGAAAGTGGAATATTATGAAAGTACATGAAAAACTGAGCAAGTTACATATATGACATGTTTAAATCCGATGCACGGTTATTTAGTTGTGAGTACTTTAAAATCGTGGCATTTTCTGTAATTATTAATGCATTGGTTTAAATCGCAAAGTCGTCCAGGGAAAAAAACCCATGAGATGGGCCGAATCTGGAACAGGGCAGCGGCTGGGGCTACAGGAACTTGGGAGGCTCACCATGGGCTCTCGGCCCGGTCGGTGGAGGAGGGCGCTGGCTGGGCCAGATCTGGAGTCCAGCAGGTGACCCACGCGCGTGGTGGCCGTGCGCTTGATGCAGCGCTGCTGCATCTCGCTGAAGAAGAACGGCAGTGGCGCCATGGCGACAGGAGGCAGGAGGTCGCAGCGGCGGGGCTCTTCCCGGTCGGATCGCTCCTGAACCCGCGGGAACAAAGCGAGGGCGAACAGATCCACATAGGAGGGGACGAAGCAGGGGCTTGAGGCGACGAGCTTGAAGGAGGTTGTTGTTGCCTGAAGAAAAGACAGAGAGTTCAGAGAGAAGCAGGGGAAGGGAAAGAGAGAGAGACGCAGTGGGATGGCAAAGGCCTGACGGGGCTACCTGAATGCTCACCGACGAGGTCAGCGGCTGCAGGATCGGGATGAGGAAGGGGCGCCGGCGGTCAGAAGGGACCCGAGGCGTTGGTTGAAGGTCCCACGCGGACGGGAGTCTCCTGGAAGGCGTCTGCTTGGAGCTCCCGCGGCAAGCGAGGCGGAGGGCGCCGGGAACGGAGCAGGTTTGGCGAGGGGAGGCGGAGCAGAGGCAAGCCGGCGGCGTCCGGATCCTCTTGGCAACCTTGGTGTTCGTCCATGGAGGTCCCCTGCCAAAGGAAACGAGCAGAGGGATGAGCAGAGGGAGAGGAAACCAGAGAGGGAAAAGAAGGGGAAGGGGAACGGGGTAGCGGTCTGATCTTGTCGCCGGTGGTGGTCGCCGGCAGCAGGTCGAGCTCCTGCTTGAGGAAGGAGGCGCGCGAGGGGCTGGGCTGCTTGGTTGGTCGGGGATGCGAGCTTGGCAGGGGGCGCGGACGAGGGCCCTTTCCGGCCGGATCCAAGGCGGAGCGACCGGACTTGAGGAGGCCGTCGGCCAGGGCGTCAGGCGGAGCTAGTACCTGAAGAAAATGGTGGCGCGGCAGTTTCAGAGAGGAGAAGACTTGAGAGAAGAAGAGGGGCACGGACGAGAAGGAAGGAAGAGGTCAGCCTGGTGGTGGTGCTCCGGTGGCGCCGAGCTCCGGCGAGGCGAGCTGCAGGAGGAGAGCACAGGAGGGGCTCCAGGAGAAGGCGGAGAGGGACGGCAGCCTGCTGGTCCTGGTCGCCGGCAGCGGAGCTGACGAGGCAGCGGCGCGAAGTAGTAGAGGAGGCGGGGCGTAGAGGACTGGCCTGGAGGTCGAGGTCGGACACGGCCGGCGCTCGGGATGAGCAGGGATCACGGGAGGAGGAGCAGCTCGGGGCTCGGGCGAGGAGTGGATCGAGGGGGGCTGGTTGGTCTCTGCGATTTGGTGGAGGCGATGGATGGATCGGGGGAAAATCCCAAGGAGGAGGTGGCTGGCGCTGAAATCAACGAAGGAAGAGAGTGGCCGTGGGAATTTGGAGAAGGTGGAGGCTTGGCTGCGCTGGGATCCCGAGGAAGATCTTGGAGCGGCGGCGGCGGCTCGATGGGACAAACTCCCTAGAAGTTAGGGTTAGGCAGGTAGGTAGGTGGTCTATTTATAGATAGAGGAGAATGTTTGGATCATCCGATTAAAATCGGACGATTAAAAAAAACGGTAGGGAAGCTCAAATAAAAAGACGCGATGTTTTATAATGTTTGGGGATGATCCCGGACTCATCGGTCACGATAAGCCCTCGGGTTCGGAGCGATTTGCCGTAGCAAGAGGTGTAAGGGAGGTCGACGAAGACAAGGGGGGAAAAGGGCAACTGCGAACGGCTACGAGTTTTATGAAAATATGCAAATGCAAAGCGCATGATGCTATGAGATGAAATGCATGACATGAACAAAAAGCAAAACAAAAGACAAAACCCAACCACGGAGGAAAAAACATATCGCATCTCCGGAAAAGGCAAGAGTTGGGGTTACGAATATGGAAAGTTGCATCCGGGGCGTTACAATCGCGATGGTGTAGATGCTGAAGAACTCTGACGGATGGGTCTTGCCAGTGTATTTCTCGCTGACGTTGGGCTTGAACATGCGCTGGTACCATCGGAATCGCCGCAACTCACGGGTAAAGGTTGGGCACCACCTCGTATGGTAGGTCACGGAGCCCCCGGTCTTTGGGTGGTCCATAGCGGGTCCTGCCCGCTTGTCCGACTGGTGGCGTGTATCCCGCCGGCGCTTGATAGTGGTTCGAGAATCTTCGTGAGCTCATTCTCGAAGAACTTGGCGCTGGTCGTGGTGGGTCCGCGGGTCGGACGACGCTATAGAGATGTTATCACAAGCATCATCACGACGGTCCGACACCCGCGGTGGCTAGCGAGGAGGAGGAGAGTGCACTCAGTGATCAAAGACTTCCCGGCCCTCCCGCTACCGGCATGTGGTGGCTCGATGGAGCGCCAGCTCGAGGGCCTCGCCGGTCGCAGATCATCTTTGTTGGCGACGGCGATGAGGCTCCGGATGGTGGCCCTCCACTCGTCGAGCTTCTCCGCAGCAGGAGGGAAGTCGAGGAGCAGCTGCACACGCGCCAAAGCTTCTGCTGGCGTGGGTGGCGGCGACAGCTGCGTGGACCGTGGCGCGCTTTGACTTCCAACCATGTTAGAAGGACCTCTATCACGGCCCGGTATGCGTGCCATTTCGCCAAAGACTTTGCGGGCATGCTGAACTCCTTTGTCCCGCGGATGAAGCACATTGCTCTTCCCATGGCAGTGTCCAGGGTCACCGGTGTGGTGACGCTGCTCGTCCCGCACACCATGGGAAGAGCGCGCTGTGGTCGCCGGGGTTGGCGTCTTGGAGGTCGCTGCGCCGCCCGTAGGGGCTACAATGACGCTTCGGAGGGCCTCGCCGCTGGGGCCCAGCCCTTGACTGGCGGCGTCGCGGCTCGTCGTCTGGTGCACGAACGGCCGCCGCTAGGCTCGATCACGGGCGATGTTGGTGCTCGCGGGCCGCTGGGTTCGTTCTCGCCCACAACTGCTCACCGCCGCCCAAGATCAAGGGCTGCCTTTCGACGCTACCGATCAGCTGTGATCGCCTTCTTCTTGGGAGCCATGGCGATGAAGAACTGCTAGGCTAACTACTAGACCAGATTCTCACAATTGCACCCCCTACCTGGCGCGCCAAAGATGTCGGTGGGAAACGACACCTATGGGATCACAAGAATCCCTACTACGGCTGCCGGGGCGCGGAGTTGTGAGAAGAGCAGGATTAACAGTCAGCACAAGGATCGTTTACCAAGGTTCGGGTCGCGAGGATGCGTAAAACCCTAGTCCTGCTTTGGTGGATGTATTGAGTGTTGTTGAGCTCTCTAACTAGCTATGGTGGCTCGGTAGTTCAAAAGAGCCGAATCCTCCTGCAGTACGCCATGGGCCTCCTTTTATAGTCGAAAGGGGCTGCCACAGTGGCACACAGGAGGTGGAAAGGCCTACAGTACTATGAGCTTATCACCCGCATTACAGGACAAGACGCATTTAATGTGTCGCTTAGGTGTCCCCTAGCTTTATTGGGGACGGGGAGCGAGGCCCGTCCCGTCCGTCGCCGCTCCTCTTCGCTTCGATAAGCGCCCTGGCTAGCGATGCATGCGGCGCCATGTAGGTAGGCAGGCAGTTGAGGTGGCACGGTGGTAGGGTCTTCACGAAGATCCGCATGCTGCCATGCGCGCTTAATGATCCGCTCGAAGTCGTGCATGTTGCCATTAGTGCCTCGCCACCGTCGGGCCGGGTAATGCTAATGGCGGTGGAAACTTGGCTGGTGCGGGCTGGCAGTGGCCTCACGATGTCCTCGGCAAGGGCCTTGTCGGGGCCCGGCAAGGGTCTTGCCGTGGCCATGATTGTCCCGGCAAGGATCTTCTTGCCGGGGTCTCGTGGCTTTCCTCGGCAAGGATCCCGCCGAGGGTCACCGTCTTCTGGTCCTCATCTGATCTCATATATCTATGGTCTTGACAAAGATCTGCATGCCACCATAGAGGTGCCTCCCGAGCCCTGGTCCAATCGTAGTTGGTTGGAATGGAACCTCTGGGCTCAAGGGTGGCTCGCTCAGTTGGTGTTTGGGCAAGTTGACCCGGCAAGGTTCTTGCCGGGGCCACGGAGGCCGCCCTGGCAAGGGCCTTGCCGGGGGTCTCCACCTTGCCCCTTTGCTGTCTTGTGTTTCTGGCCTTGGCGTTGCCTCTGACCATCTTGTTCCTCTGGCTTCTCTCGGGCTTCCCTCCCCTGCTCTGTTTAGTCCGTGGGCGCGGCTCCGACTGTCCGTGCGCAAGTAAAGGGTTCAAAAGGAGCGCCCCTACTTTTGTACACCGACATATGCGCTCCTTGGTAATCGTAACCCTAGAAATACCACCTCAAACTGGATTAGGCCTTTACCTTCACCGCAAGGGTCCGAACCAGTATAAACTCCTCGTGTCATTTGTCCCGTTTAACCCCTTTAAGCTAACCTCATCGCCATGGCTCCACAACTAAGTCCTCGCACTAGGACATCTGTCGTGACAATTCCACGACACTTAGGTCCCATGCAAGAAATGGGAATGAATTTCAAACACCAGGGCACCGTTGATTGCCGGCAAAACATTGAGATGCCTGGTTTTTAAATTCTAGTAAATCCAAAACTCGTGTGAAATGCATGAAACTTGGCATGCTATCATGGAAGGGCACCCGACATGCTGTGGTATTTTTCGTGTCCATTTTGAGAGAAGGTGCACTCGAATAATGAGAGCCAACAAAGGCATTTTGAAAGAAAAAAAGCTGTCACTTTAATATCTCAAATGTTTGTATAATTCAACCCGTGTGCGTTTGGTTAACCATTCATGTGATTCCACGTGTCTTGGTTTTAATGGCTATAGGAGGTGTCGTGTGGACAGCTGCTTGACTGAACGGGAGGCGTGCGAGTGCAGTACGGTGCGCAGGCTCACCGAGAAGCGTACAAGTTGTTCAACGCAGGATCTATGCATCTCTTCAATGCAAACGGTTCATATTACGGTATGCAAATTAAAGCCAGACTTCGGCGCTAAGCCAAGAGACACTGCGATTTGTCAAAATATGCATCCAAAAATCAATAGCACTATCTATTTGTTTCAACTAAAATTCAGTAATTAAGCATAGATTTCATTCATACTAGAGATTAAGCAATCGTTCTCACCGGGAAGCGAGACAGCCTTGGACCGCCGCCCGCCTCGCTCCCACTGGTATATTAATGGCGCCGCCGAGTGGCCGCACCCACCCCATCCTCGCCACACACACAATTCCTCTCTCTCCTCCCGCATCCTCGACGCCGCTCTGAGTCCTCAAAGCCGTCAGTGTACGAGGATTCCACCGAAGAGCCCCATCGGAGGGAGTGGAGACGCCGGGGCTGCTTAAGCACCGGAGCACGGCGTGAATATGGAGACAGAGGTTTCCGTCTCCGCCGACGAGGTGGAGAACGAGGCTGCCAACAAGCAGAGGCGGGTCGAGAAAGAACCGCAAGCGACTCCAGCAGGCCTAGACTTCATCAACAACCTCCCCGATGGTATGTTGATAGTCATCATATCCTTCCTCCCAATCAAATATCGGGCGAGGACAGCCGCCCTTTCCCGGCGGTGGTGCACCCTATGGCTCCGCACCCCTGTCGACCTCCTCGATGCCCACAGGCTCTGCCGTGGCTATCGCCAAAGCTTGGATGCGTTCTCCCAGATCCTCGGCAGTCACGATGGCCCAATCAAAGGCCTTATCACGGGCAAGTTCTGTTCCAATGGCAAGGACCGAGCCAAGCTTGACGAGTGGTTCCGATCCCGCCATAGATCAGCTCCGTAAGCTAAGTTATAATGATGGGCATATGCGCTTGTCGCCAACGTCCGTGCGTTCGCTTTGCACCTATCTGCGCCTCGCCAAGTTCATGAACCGCCATCCCCCTTAATGACGCTACCATTTTTTTTCTACCACGATCGAAGCACCTCGAGCTCGTCACCATCCGCATCCCAAAGGATGACATGGAGCGCCGCCCGCAAATTGCATTTACACTCGAGTTCCTTCGTCTTCAGGCGATGAATTGGTCGAGTACCTTGCACATCACCTCCAGGACTCTCCGGACTATTTATGTGTGTTGCAGGTGCTGCAATGAGAGATCACAAAAGGTGGACCACAATATGGTCATCCAGGACACACCTTCACTTGAGAGATTACTTGTAGTTGATTAACAAGGTCCAACAAGAATCAATGTCATTTCTGCGCCGAAATTGAAAGTGGTGGGCTACTCGTCTGTCTTTAACTTTCAGGTACAACAGTCACCTTATATACCTCTCCTTCTTGATATCAACGTTATTTCTAGTTTTGAAGATGTATGTTAAATGCATTATCAAGTGAAGCTCCACCCGCACTGGGCACAAGTGAAGGTCTTGGCACTAGAATCGCCGGCCCCAACCTCGACCAAGTTGTCGGTTACTGAGATGCTTTCCATGCCCGAAGAAGTCAGATTTCGAGGTGATGTTCCTTTCCTATTAAATGTTAACCATAAGGGAGTTCAATTTTTTGCACCTTTTCCCAAATTTACAATGACAATGTACTACGATTTTTGAAGGAATTTTGGAGGATTTTAGGACATACACCTCCACCCCATATTGGTTGCTTCATTCATATGGTTACAATCGTCCATAAGCATTTCTCCTTTGGATTCATCTGTACTAGTTTTCTTAGGGAATTTTCATCCAATCCAACCTCTTGTGAAGAAGGCTACATGTTTCTACTCCCTCCGTCCCATAATGTAAGACATTTTTTAACACTTGTGTAGTATCAAAAAATGTCTTACATTATGGGACGGAGGGAGTAGATTGTAATCAAATGCCAATGTTAATCATGCCAGATCGAAGATGGCACATTGGTGCATTTTACAAATCGTGCAAACCAAATGGGCATGTAGCAGTGTTCAAAACTGCATGTAGGCACTAACACGTTCTCTTCTTTTGCAGTCATATTAGGCCCGGAGGTGGATGATGTTTATAACGACAATCACATCGAATGCCTGGATCTGCATCTCTCAAATATTACTTTGAACTCCTATCGAGGGACCCCATTGGAGATTACACTCGCCAGGTTCTTTCTTGCCAGAGCAAAGGTGCTGAGGGTACTGAGGTTGAACACACATTTAATTAGGAAAGATCAATGGTATGATTATCAGAGCCGGCTGGTACTGTGGAATGGAAGTGCCTCCAAAAATGCCGAACTTCGTATTGGTAGAGCATATGGCAAAGCAATTGGAATTTATTGTGTCAAACCCATACATGACTTGTCGTGGTCGATCCTTTTCGTAAATGACGCAATTTTGCAATGTTTGAATTTGGGTGTTGTAATCTTTGAATTTGAACCTTGCAATATTTATGGTATTTGTTATATTGAACCGTTTACATTCTCTTGTCTCAACGCATAAGCAGTTCATCCGGTGAACCGCATTTCGTACACACACACCTTGATCTGGCCGACCTTTTTCTTTTGTGTTGCCTAATCACAAACAGTTCATCCGAAAGTGAATCAGATGTCAGTACATCGCATTACACCTTGATCTGGCTAACCGTTTATTTTGTGTTGCCTAATCACAAATAGTTCATCTGAGTGAACCGCATGTCATACATCGCACACACCTTCATCTGGCTGCCTGTTTCTTTTGTTCCTCCTCATCGAAAATGGTTAATTGAACTGAACCGTATGGCCTGAATCGCACACGCAACTAAAATCTGAACCGTGTTTGATGCATCCGTCATCGCAAATGTTTTGCGCCTTTTTTGACAGTTTTTACACCACCGCTTATGCGATTGTTGCATCGCACACAGTTTCGTCGAAGGGTCTCTGATCGTAGTGTTGTGTTAGCAGCATCCTGCAATAGTGAAATCCTAATCTTGATCTATGCCAACCCAACAAACACCTTCAGAGACACCTATAGAGCATCTTTATAATCACCCAGTTACGTTGTGGTGTTTGATAGCACACAATGTGTTCCTCCGGTATTCGGGAGTTGCATAATCTCATAGTCAGAGGAATATGTATAAGTCATGAAGAAAGCAATAGCAATAAAACTGAACGATCATTATGCTAAGCTAACGGATGGGTCTTGTCCATCACATCATTCTCCTAATGATGTGATCCCTTTCATCGAATAGCAACACATGTCTATGGTTAGGAAACTTAACCATCTTTGATTAACAAGCTAATCTAGTAGAGGCTTACTAGGGACAAAGTGTTTTGTCTATGTATCCACACATGTATCAAGTTTTTGGTTAAGACAATTCTAGCATGAATAATAAATATTTATCATGATATACGGAAATATAAATAACAACTTTATTATTGCCTCTAGGGCATATTTCCTTCACTAACCAATCAAGGAGACACCACTCTCCAAAAGGTAATAGATGGTGTGTTGATGATGAACTCCTTGCTCTTGTGCTTAAAATGATAGTCTCCCCAACACTCAACTCTCTCACACAGATTTGGCTATGGTGGAAAGATGATTTGACTGGAAAGCAACTTGGGGAAGGCTAGAGATCAAGATTCTTGTCGTTGGATTGGAATGTCTTGGTCTCAACAAATGAGTAGGTGGTTCTCTCTCAGAAAATGAGTAGTGGAAGTGTAGGCACGTTCTGATGGCTTTCTCCATGAATGGAGGATGGCTGGAGGGGTATATATATCTTCCACACAAAATCTAGCCGTTACACACAATTTGCCAAACTCGGTCAGACCGATTCAGTTCAAAATGTGAACATTAGGATTTTTGATGGGACCGATGTGCTAGGGTTAGGCTAAAACCTCAACTCGATTTGACCGATTACACAAACTCGGTGAGACCGATTTTGGCAATGAGCAAACAGAGAGTTGGTCAAGCAAACTCTGTGGGACCAAAATGATTGCAACAGGCAACAGAGAGTTTGCAAGCCCATCTCGGTAAGATCGAGATCCCATCGGTGAGACGGAACTGATTAGAGTTTCTGGCAGTGGCTATGTCAAGTGTACTCGGTGGCGCCGGATAGATCAAATTGGTGTGACCGAGTTTGACTTTTGGTTTGGGACATATGTGGAAATGAGAAAGTGGTTGAGGGATTTGGAGCATATCACTAAGCATTTTGAGCAAGCCATTAAGAAACACCTCATCCCCTTTTAATAGTATTGGCTTTCCTATGGACTCAATGTGATCTTGGATCACTAAAAATGAAAACGTAGAGTCTTGAGATTTTTGCGCTTTTGCCAATCTTCTGTCCTTAGCATCTTGAAGGGGTTCCACATCCTCTTGTCCATGCCACGCCTTTGTTGAACTCTCTGAAATATGCTAGATAAAAGTATTAGTCCAACAAGAGATATGTTGACATTAGTTACCAAAATCACCCAGGGAGCACTCGTGCTTTCAGATGATCATGTTTTGTAAAAGCTATTGGCAACCGGCAGGAGCCTTATGGTTGTTTCTTTATTGTATGAAATGCAAACGCCATGTAATTGCTTTACTTTATCACTATGTGTTAGTGATAGTTGTAGAAGGAATAGTTGGCGAGATGACCACGATGCAATGATGGAGATCAAGGTGTCGAGCCGGTGACGCTGGAGATCATGACGATGCTTTGGAGATGGAGATCCAAAGCACAACATGATGATGGCCATATCATGTCACATATTTTGGTTGCATGTGATGTTTATCTTTTATGCATCTTATTTTGCTTAGTACGGCAGTAGCATTATAAGATGATCCCTTAACTAAAATTTCAAGGTATAAGTGTTCTCCCTGAGTATGCACCATTGTGACAGTTCGTCGTGTTGAGAAACCACGTGATGATCGGGTGTAATAGACTCTACATTCACATACAACAGGTGCAAAACAGTTTTGCACATGCAGAATACTCGGGTTAAACTTGACGAGCCTAGCATGTACAGACATGGCCTCGGAACACTGGAGACCGAAAGGTCAAACGTGAATCATATAGTATATATGATCAACATAGAGATGTTCACCATTGATGACTACTCCATCTCACGTGATGATCGGACATGGTTTATTTGGATCACGTATCGTTTAGATGACTTGGGGGATGTCTATCTAAGTGGGAGTTCTTAAGTAATTTGATTAATTGAACTTAATTTACCATGAACTTAGTCTTGATAGTATTTGCATATCTATGTTGTAGATCAATGGCCCGTGCTATCGTAACCCTGATTTTTAATGCGTTCCTAGAGAAAGCTAAGTTGAAAGATGATGGTAGCAACTACACGGACTGGGTCCGTAACTTGAGGATTATCCTCATTGCTGCACAGAAGAATTATGTCCTTGATGCACCGCTAGGTGAAAGGCCTGCTGCAGGAGCGGATGCTGATGTTATGAACGTCTGGCAAGCTCGATCTGATGACTACTTGATAGTTCGGTGTGCCATGCTTTATGGCTTAGAATCGGGACTTCAAAGACGTTTTGAACGTCATGGACCATATGAGATGTTCCAGGAGTTGAAGTTAATATTTCAAGCAAATGCCCGAGTTGAGTGATATGAAGTCTCCAGCAAGTTCTATAGCTGCAAGATGGAGGAGAACAGTTCTGTTAGTGAACACATACTCAAAATGTGTGGGTATCATAATCACTTGACTCAGCTGGGAGTTAATCTTCAAGATGACAGTGTTATTGACGAAGTTCTCCAATCACTGACACCAAGCTACAAAGGCTTCGTAATGAACTATAATATGCAAGGGATGGACAAGACAATTCCCGTGCTCTTGCTCAAAGATGCGGAGGTAGAAATCAAGAAGGAGCATCAAGTGTTGATGGTTAACAAGACCATTAGTTTCAATAAAAAGGGCAAGGGAAAGAAAGGGAACTTCAAGAAGAATGGCAAGCAAGTTGCCACTCCCGAGAAGAAACCCAAAGCTGGACCCAAGCCTGAAACTGAGTGCTTCTACTTCAAAGGGATCAGTCACTGGAAGCGGAACTACCCCAAGTATTTGGCGGATAAGAAGGATGGCAAAGTGAACAAAGGTATATTTGATATACATGTTATTGATGTGTACCTTACTAATGCTCGTAGTAGCGCCTGGTTATTTGATACTGGTTCGGTTTCTCATATTTGTAACTCGAAACAAGAGCTATGGATAAAACGAAGATTGGCTAAGGACGAGGTGACGATGCGCGTTGGGAATGGTTCCAAGGTCGATGCGATCGCCGTCGGCACGCTACCTCTTCTACCTTCGGGATTAGTTTTAGACCTGAATAATTGTTATTTGGTGCCAGCGTTGAGCATGATCATTATATCTGGATTTTGTTTAGTGTGAGACGGTTATTCATTTAAATCAGAGAATAATGGTTGTTCTATTTATATGAGTAATATCTTTTATGGTCATGTACCCTTGAAGATTGGTCTATTTTTGTTGAATCTCGATTGTGGTGATACACATATTCATAATATTGATGCCAAAAGACGCAAAGTTGATAAACTGCCGTTCAGGTCATATTGGTGTAAAGTGCATGAAGAAACTCCATGCAGATGGGCTTTTGGAATCACTTGATTATGAATCATTTGATACTTGTGAACCATGCCTCATGGGCAAGATGACTAAAACTCCGTTCTCCGGAACAATGGAGCGAGCCAATGACTTATTGGAAATAATACATATCGATGTATGCGGTCTGATAAGTGTTGAGGCACGCCAAGTGGTATCAAGTTATTTTCTGACCTTCACAGATGATTTGAGCAGATATGGGTATATCTACTTAATGAAACACAAGTCTGAAACATTTGAAATGTTCAAAGAATTTCAGAGTGAAGTGGAGAATCATCGTAACAAGAAAATAAAGTTTTTATGATCTAATCGCAGAGGCGAATATTTGAGTTACGAGTTTGGCCTTCATTTAAAACAATGTGGAATAGTTTCACAACTCACGCCACCTAGAACACCACAGCGTAATGGTGTGTCCGAACGTCGTAACCATACTTTATTAGATATGGTGCGATCTATGATGTCTCTTACCGGTTTACCACTATTGTTTTGGGGTTATGCATTAGAGAAAGTCGCTTTCACGTTAAATAGGGCACCGTCTAAATCCGTTGAGACGACACCGTATGAACTATGGTTTGGCAAGAAACCTAAACTGTCGTTTCTTAAAGTTTGGGGTTGCGACAATTATGTCAAAAGGTTTCAGCCTAATAAGCTTGAACGCAAATCAGAGAAGTGTGTCTTCATAGGATACCCTAAGGAAACAATTGGGTACACCTTCTACCAAAAATCTGAAGGCAAGATCTTTGTTGCCAAGAATGGAAACTTTCTAGAGAAGGAGTTTCTCTCGAAAGAAGTGAGTGGGAGGAAAGTAGAACTTGATGAGTTAATTGTACCTTCTCTCGAATTGGAAAGTAGCTCATCAGAGAAATACGTTCCCGTGATGCCTACACCAACTAGAGAGGAAACTAATGATGATGATCATGAAACTTTAGATCAAGTTACTACTGGACCTCGTAGGTCGAACAGAGCACGTTCCGCACCAGAGTGGTACGGTAATCCTATTCTAGAAGTCATGTTACTAGACCATGATGAACCTATGAACTATGAAGAAGCTATGATGAGCCCAGATTCCAATAAATGGCTTGAGGCCATGAAATCTGAGATAGGATCCATCTATGAGAACAAAGTGTGGACTTTGGTGGACTTGCTCGATGATCGACAAGCCATGGAGAATAAATGGATCTTCAAGAAGAAGACTGATGTTGATGGTAATGTTACTGTCTACAAAGCTCGACTTGTCGCAAAAGGTTTTTTACAAGTTCAAGGAGTTGACTACGATGAGACTTTCTCACCCATAGCGATGCTTAAGTCTGTCCAAATCATGGTAGCAATTGCCGCATTTTATGATTATGAAATCTGGCAAATGGGCGTCAAAACTGCATTCCTTAATGGATTTCTTAAAGAAGAGTTGTATATGATGCAACCAGAAAGTTTTGTCGATCCTAAAGGTGCTAACAAAGTGTGCAAGCTCAAGTGATCCATCTATGGACTGGTGCAAGGATCTCGGAGTTGGAATATACGCTTTAATGAGGTGATCAAAGCATATGGTTTTATACAGACTTTCAGAGAAGCATGTATTTACAAGAAAGTGAGTGGGAGCTCTGTAGCATTTCTAATATTATATGTGGATGACATATTGTTGATTGGAAATGATGTAGAATTTCTGGATAGCATAAAAGGATACTTGAATAAGATTTTTTTCAATAAAAGACCTCGGTGAAGCTGTTTATATATTAGGCATCAAGATCTATAGAGATAGATCAAGACGCTTAATAGGACTTTCACAAAGCATATACCTTGATAAAGTTTTGAAGAACTTCAAAATGGATGAGTCAAAGAAAGGGTTCTTGCATGTGTTACAATGTGTGAAGTTGAGTGAGACTCAATGCCCGACCACTGCAGAAGATAGAGAGAAAATGAAAGTCATTCCCTATGCCTCATCCATAGGTTCTATCATGTATGCTATGTTGTGCACTAGAGCTGATGTGTGCCTTGCTATAAGTTTGGCAGTGAGGTACCAAAGTAATCCAGGAGTGGATCACTTGACAGCGGTCAAGAACATCCTGAAGTACTTGAAAAGGACTAAGGATATGTTTCTCATTTATGGAGGTGACAAAGAGCTTGTCATAAATGGTTACGTCGATGCTAGTTTTGACACTGGTCCAAATGACTCTAAGTCACAAACCGGATACGTATTTATTTTGAATGGTGGAGCTATCAGTTGGTGCAGCTCCAAGCATAGCGTCATGGCGGGATCTACGTGTGAAGCAGAGTACATAGCTGCTTTGGAAGCAAGAAATGAAGGAGTCTGGATGAAGGAGTTCATATCTGATCTAGGTGTAATACCTAGTCCATCGGGTCCAATGAAAATCTTTTGTGACAATACTGGAGCAATTACCTTAGGGAAGGAATCCAGATTTCACAAAAGAACCAAACACATATGTCGGAGTACTGGGCCATGGGTAGGCTAACCCGAAGCCCAGAACCTCTCAAGACATCGGGCCTGACTGCGCCCCTCAAGACGCCAAGATGAAGAGCTGCCTTCTGGAGGTCGGCTGGAGGAATAGCCGGCTGCCCATCAAATGGCCGAGTCCTGGAGGCAAGGCCAAGACAAGCCGACTCCTTTCAGGCGGCTTCTAGAGAAGCCGGCCCCGAGGAGTCGGCCCGCGGTACCAACGAAGCCCGTGCCCTCATCAAGGGGGACGGGGAATGGCTACTGATGTAGCCCATTCCCCCTTTTCTGGCAGGCGTGGCCACAAGACACCGTGCATCTGCGTGAGATCTCCGGCGCGGCACTGTTGCCACGCCATCCCTGACATCACCACAAGCAGGCGGAGCCCTGCTCCCACGACGGCCTGTCGGTACGGCCCAAGAATGACAGCCCCACCAATCAGCGAGAGCCCGGAAGTTGGCGACAGTCCCACCAGTCGGACCTGAGGGAGGTCGGCCCCTAGGAGTCGGCCCGCCCCTTCCTCGGGACCAACGCGCCATTAACCAGACAAGACACGGAGTGGCTACAGATGTCGCCGCGGTAGCGGCAGAGCTGTAGCCACGACCCCCTGACCAAGCCCGCGTCATTAGAGACACGACAACAGTGATCAGCAGCCGGCAAGACCCGCGAGCAGCGGGAGCGGCCTATCGGCTCCGTACCAGACCAGACGGCAGGGCCCACCAGTCGGCGGACCCCAGTAGCCAGCGGAGAAGTCGGAGGCCGGAGACGCTGACAGCCGGGTCCTACACCCTGCAAGATTACTAATGTACCCCTGGGGGGTAGGCCTATATAACCCCCCCCCCCAGGGCACCCATGCAAAGGGTTCCCAACGTGTTAGAACTAGACCAGACCAATTAGGAAGGAGAGAGCTAGCCTTGCCTTCTCCTACCTCTAGCATACAGCTCAAGGAGCACCTTTGTACTCACTTGAGCCTTAGTGATCATGCGGAGACCCCGCAGAGCAGGACTAGGGGTGTTATCTCCTAGGAGAGCCCCGAACCTGGGTAAAGTACGCCGGCGTTCGTGTCTATGCCTCATCCCGCTTCCGGGCACCGGCGACGTTCTACTCGCTCCCACCATGATAAGCCATCCATTGGCATATGTCGCACCCAACCCCCGACATTTGGCGCCCACCTTGGGGCAAGGTGCACCGTCGTCCGGAGACCTGTTACGGGCGGGAACCCTTTTCCTTCCACAGCGGCGAAGCCCGGCACGCCAGATGCGATGCGCCCGGCCGACAAGCTACAGATGGCGCTGAAGACGCCTGCGTGGTCGGTTGCCTCGCCGATCTCATTGGCGAGGTTCGCCTCTCTGACGAGCCCGCATCTGATGCGGGCTTAGACGGCCCCGAGAGCCACCTCGCGGGCCTCCTCGATCAACTCCACGTCACCAGCGAGCCAGCTATGGACCTGGAGTATGTAGGCTCCACCGACCCGATGTTGGTCGACTCCGACACTGCGTCGCTTGACGCGTTCCCCACCAACGTGGTGGTCTATGACGAGCCGCTCCCTCGCGCGGAGAGCGGCGGAAGCACCGTCACGGAGGTGCTTGTCATTGGTCACCGCGAGCACTCCGGTGGAGGTGCTTGCGACCCGCTCGACGCGGCACTGCAAGACCTGACGGCGCCCATTCCAGAAGACGTCGACACCGAGATGCTGGAAGCACGCCGCATCCAGCTCGTCGAGGGCGCCAAGAGGCTAGCCAGCATGAGACACCTGTCGGAAGCTTATCAGCGCGAGATGGACCGCGCTGTGGGCGGCACGCCGGCTCCAGCTGGGCCAAGCTGCCTTGGCACGGTCCAGCAGCGCGGCGTGGCCATCGCCAACCTGTTCGAGGCAGATCGCCCCGTCTACGCCACGCCTGCGGAAAACATCCGAGCTGCCCAGGCGGCAGCAGAAGAGCTGGACAAATTCGAGGGCGAAGAACATCGCCAGATGGCGGAGCGCCGCCCAGCGTTTCCTCGACGCTGCCGCCGAAAGCAGACGAGGCCGGCCGCATGGAGGCGCCACACCGGCAAAACGACGATCTGCCTCCCCGCCGAGATCAAGGCTCGACATCTCGCCGACTGGTGGCGTCCGCGGAAGAAGAGACAAGGAGCCGGCTGCCAGCCGCAGTCGGACTCGCATCACCATAGAGCGTGACCAAGACGGCCGCCCAAGAGCTGTGGAACGACGGGATGACTGTCCGCCTCCTCCCCCTCGCCGGAAAGGCGCGTCTCCCCGCCGCCTGTTGATCACCCGACACTCGGCGACCGTCTTGGCCGCCGAGAGGGAGTCGGAGAGAACGATGCCCGCCACCGGATCGACCGTCCCCATCGGTCCCTGGCGCTAGAAGAGGAAGATGTGTTGGGTCCGCCGTGTTTCGGCCCCCGCATTCGAGACGAGCCTTTCCCCAAAGGGTTCACGCTCCCAAGAGACACGCCCAAGTATACTGGCTCCGTGAAGCCGGAGGACTGGCTGGTCGACTACTCCACGCCCGGCCAAAGATAGCAACGGCAACAAGCGTTCTTTGTGAAATACGTTCCGCTCATGCTCCAGGGCACAGCCCGGACATGGCTAAACAGTCTGAAGCCCCGCAGCATCAACAGCTGGGTCGACTTCACCGACGCCTTCGTCCACAACTTCACCAGCACGTACAAGCGGCCGCCCAAACCTCGCCAGCTTTCCTTGTGCGTGCAAGGCCGCAACGAGTCGACTCGCGACTACCTCACACGCTCGGCCGAGCTCCGCAACTCTTGCGAAGGCGTGCACGAGATGCAGGCCATCGAGTAATTCACTGCCGGGTGTCGAGAGGGCACCCTCCTCAAGCACTGACTCCTCTGTGATGAGCCGGCAACTCTCGACGAGCTGCTGATCATAGCAGACAAATATGCCACGGCCGACTCCTCCATGAAGGCAGAGATCCAAGTAGATGCGTCTGGCAAAGTGGCCCCTCAAGCTCCCCGAACCCCGGCTGGTGACACCAGTCGGCGCCAACAACAAAGCAACAACAAGCGCAAGGCCACGCAGCCGGCTTCGCAAGCGGCAGTGGCGGCTGATCGAACCAGCGGCGAAAGGGCAGCCTCCATCCAAGCGTCGGAAGGCGGCAAGCCCAATTGGCTGCCGGCTTTCTCATCTGACGGACTCTGGATGCACCCTGCAAATTCCATAGTGGTGCGAAGCCGTCCAACCACACCACTCAAGTGCCATTGGCTCACCAGGATCGCCAAGGGAGACGGCCTCTTGCTTCCCCCGCCTGCTGGGCAGCCGCCTCCTCCTCCTCCGCCCCACCAGCCAGCGGTCCGACTAGTCGGAGCCATACAAGACAAGTATCCAGAAGAGCACGAAGCTTATGTCGTGTTCACCAGCATGGTCGATGACCGGCGCAGCAGGCAGCTGCAGCAACAAGAAGTGAATACGGTAGCATCAGAGACCCCAGAGTTCATGCATTGGTCCGAGAAGCCCATCAGTTGGAGCAGAGCCGACCACCCAGAAGTGATGCCCAACCCCGGCTCCTATGCCCTGGTTTTGGATGCCACCTTTGCCACAGATAGGCGAGCTGCTCGCTTCTCCCGAGTTCTGATAGATGGCGGCAGCAGCATCAACATCCTGTACAAAGACACCATGGAGAAGTTAGGAATCAAACAAAGGCAGCTTCAGTCCAGCCGGACTGTATTCGATGGCATAGTTCCTGGCCTTTCCTGCTCATCGATCGGCAATATCCAGATAGACGTCCTCTTTGGAGAAAAAGATCACTTCCGCCGAGAGCCAGTCTGGTTTGAAGTGGTGGACCTTGAGAGCCCATACCATGCACTACTTGGCCGGCCTGCTCTGGCCAAGTTCATGGCGGTCCCCCACTATGCTTACCTCAAGATGAAGATGCCGAGTTCCAAGGGGATTCTGGCCATAGCCGGCGACTACAAGAAGTCATCCGCCCTCGCAGCTGAGAGCAGTCAGTTGGCCGAGTCCCTCGTGATCGCAGCCGAGAAGCGGCTCCTCGACCGGGTTGTGGCGATGGCAGGCAAGCAGCCGGAGATGTCGCCCGATCCCAAGGAGTCGGAAGCCGAGGGCTCGTTCAAGCCGGCCAAAGAAACAAAGAAGATACCCTTGGACCCGGAGCACCCGGAGAGTCTGTTGTCGTAGGTGCAAACCTCGACAGCAAATAGGAAGGCGAGCTCATCGATTTCCTCCGTGAGAATCGGGACATCTTTGCATGGTCCCCCAAAGACATGCCGGGTGTTTCGACGGATTTCGCCAATCACAAGTTACATGTCCGGTCAGATGCCAAGCCGGTCAGGCAGCCCTTGTGCCGTCTGTCAGAAGAGAAGAGAAGATTCGTTGGAGAAGAGATAGCCCGGCTGCTAGCAGCCGGCTTCATCATGGAGGTGTTCTTTCTAGAGTGGCTGGCCAACCCAGTCCTTGTGCTGAAGAAAAACAAGCAGTGGCGTATGTGTATCGATTACACCAGCCTCAACAAAGCATGCCCCAAGGACCTGTTCGCTTTGCTGAGAATCGACCAAGTGATAGACTCCACAGCCAGATGCGAGCTGTTGAGTTTCTTGGATGCATATTCAGGATATCACCAGATCAAGCTGAACTCGGCCGACAGACTGAAGACCGCCTTCATCGCACCATTTGGAGCCTTCTGCTACTTGACCATGACGTTCGGCTTGAGGAATGTCGGCGCCATGTTTCAACGTTGCATGCAGAAGTGCCTCCTCAAGCAACTCGGCAGAAACGCCCACGTTTACATGGACGACGTCATGGTGAAGACGGAGAAGCGTGGAACGCTGCTATAAGACCTCAAGGAGACCTTTGAGAACCTACGCCGGTTTCAAATCAAGCTCAACCCAGAGAAATGCATCTTCGGAGTACCAGCCGGCCAGCTTCTTGGATTCCTGGTCCCAGAACACGGCATAGAGTGCAACCCTGTGAAGATCAAGGCCATCGAGAGGATGGAAGTACCCACCCGACTACCGGATGTGGAGAAGTTCACTGGTTGTTTGGCGTCCATCAGCCGTTTCATCAGTCGGCTGGGAGAGAAGGCTCCTCCCCTGTACCAGCTCATGAAGAAAACCACTTCTTTTGAGTGGAACGACAAGGCGGATGAAGATTTTCTCCAGCTCAAAAAGATGTTGACTACTCCACCTGTCCTGGCGGCTCCGACTCCTAAGGAGCCCATGCTCCTCTACATCGCCGCCACCAGCCGAGTGGTCAGCACAGTCATCGTGGTAGAGCGCAAGGAGGAAGGCAAGGCACTACCAGTCCAGAGACCGGTGTATTATTTGAGTGAAGTGATGTCGGCCTCCAAGCAAAACTACCCCCACTACCAGAAGATGTGCTACAGCGTGCACTTTGCCGCCAAGAAATTGAAGCCGTATTTTCAAGAGCACCCAATCACTGTGGTCTGCACAGCTCCACTGGCCGAGATCATTGGAAGCCGAGATGCTTTAGGCCGAGTGGCCAAATGGGCCATAGATTTGGCCCCCTACACCATCTACTACCAGCCTCGCACCGCCATCAAGTCCCAAGCGTTGGCCGACTTCCTCGTCGACTGGGCCGAGACCCAGTACCTGCCGCCAGCGCCCGACTCCACCCATTGGCGGATGCATTTCGATGGTTCCAAGATGCACACAGGTTTGGGAGCCGGCATCATCCTCACCTCTCCCAAAGGCGACAAGCTCAGATATGTGCTGCAAATCCATTTTGCCGCCTCCAACAACGTCGCCGAATACGAGGCACTCATTCACGGGCTCCGGCTTGCCAAAGAGCTCGGCATTCGTCGGATTCTGTGCTATGGTGACTCTGACTTGGTGGTCCAACAGTCGTCAGGCGACTGGGCGCCAAAGATGCTAACATGGCAAGCTACCGCTTCCTCGTACAGGAACTCTGTGGATATTTTGAAGGGTGCGAGTTTCTCCATGTGCCAAGAAATGACAATGAGCAAGCAGATGCCTTGGCACGAATCGGCTCCACCCGTCAAGAAATACCGACCGGCATCGCCTTACAATGCCTCCTCAAGCCGTTTGTCAAGCCATCGCCAGAATCGGATTCTATCTTCGTGCTGGCTCCTCCTGAAGCAGTCGGATCCGACTTGAGAGCTCCAGCAGCTGGAACAAGAATTCTGGCAGATGGCCTGGGGGCCGCTGCAGTCGAACCCGGCTCGGGGACTTCAGAACCTGGCCCGGGGACTGCAGCGACCATCCCGGAGATTTCAGAGCCCGGCCCAGGGACTGCACCAATCGGCCCGGGGACTCCATCAACTCAGCAAGCGGCAACGGAAGCTGACTCCAACCCGCCGCCCCCCGGGCCAACCGCTCTCGTCCAAGTTGCAGTCCTGGCTGTCACAAAAATCACAGCACCTTCATGGGCCCAGCCCATCCTCAATTTCCTGGTGAACAAAGAGCTGCCGACTGATGAGATCTCGGCCCGACAAGTGCAACACTGGGCAGCAGCATACACCATAGTCAACAGAGAGCTTGTGAGGCGCAGCTTCACTGGTATCTATCAGCGTTGCGTGGAGCCGGAGCAAGGCCAAGTGATTCTCAAAGACATCCATTAAGGCGAGTGTGGCCACCACGCGGCTTCAAGAGCACTTGTTGCCAAAGCCTTCTGCCATGGTTTTTTCTGGCCGACTGCCCTAGAAGACGCCAAAGACTTGGTCCAAAAATGCAAAGGGTGCCAGAAGTTCTGTTCCAAGCCACATCAACCGGCTTCTGCACTGAAGACTATCCCCATTGCCTCGCCCTTTGCTGTCTGGACCTTGGACATGTTGGGACCATTCAAGACGGCACGAGGCGGCATGACTCACCTGCTTGTCGTAGTGGACAGGTTCACCAAGTGGATAGAAGCAAAACCAATCAAGAAGTTGAACGGTGCGACTGCTGTGACTTTCATCTCTGACATCACAATTCGGTACGGCGTACCACACAGCATCATCACCGACAACGGCACAAACTTTGCCAAAGGCGCCTTGGCCAGTTTCTGCACGACGCAGGGCATCCGACTGGACTTAGCGTCCGTCGCCCATCCGCAGTCAAACGGCCAGGTGGAGCGAGCAAACGGCCACATCTTGTCCGGCATCAAGCCTCCACTGGTCAAGCCTTTGGAGCATTCAGCCGGCTGCTGGCTCGACGAGCTGCCAGCCGTCCTCTGGAGCCTGCGCACAACTCCAAACAAGTCAACTAGCTTCACGCCTTTCTTCATCGTCTACGGTGCCGAAGTTGTCATCCCAACGGACATAGAATTCGACTCCCCTCGAGTCACCATGTACACCGAAGAGGAGGCAGAAGAAGCACGACAAGACGGCATCGATCTGCTGAAAAAGGGCCGGCTGTTGGCACTCAGCCGGTCCAGCATCTACCAGCAGAGCCTGCGCCGATACTACAACCGGAAGGTCAAGCCGAGATCTTTCCAAGAAGGAGACCTTGTGCTCCGGCTAATCCAGCGAACAGCCGGCCAGCACAAGCTCTCAGCGCCTTGGGAAGGCCCCTTCATCATCAGCAAAGTGTTGGGCAAGGACTCCTACTACTGATCGGCCTTTCGAAGCCTCGGTAGCGCAAGAGGACGACTCCGGCAAGGAGATGGAGCGGCCATGGAATGCAAATCTCCTCCGAAGATTTTCTGAGTTGATGCGGTATGTACCACGCTACCTTTTGTATTAAAATCACGAAGACTCGGGTCCCCGAGAAGATCTCGAGGACTGCCCTCTTTATCTATATGATAAGAATTATGCCTATGAGTATGTCATTTTTTGTTATGCACTTTGGCACTGTGTTCGACTAGTCGGCCCGGGGACTTGCCGCCTTGAACTATGAAATGCTTCCTGCAGCAGGACAAGTAATGTGTGGCACTTAAGCCGTCTCCTGCCAGAAGCCCAGCTCGCAGAGCGACTGCCTGGTGGGCAGGAGCAAGGTAGGAAGGGTGCCCACATGAAAAATGGCTAAGGACACAAAGCATGTGCATAGTTTAA
Source organism: Aegilops bicornis (assembly GCA_021605145.1). NCBI lineage: Eukaryota > Viridiplantae > Streptophyta > Magnoliopsida > Poales > Poaceae > Aegilops > Aegilops bicornis. The sequence continues at coordinate 181,987,056 of CM038670.1, read as the reverse complement.
ACCGGCTTCCCGCCTTTTTACAACCGACTGTTGAGCAGCCGGCCCACCGTTTTCTACTCAACTTGCTAAAGAACTCTAAACGGCTAAGTACTTGCCTTCCCAAAAGTAGCTAAGTACTTGACCCAACAACAGTTCGCAGAGGGCTATTTGGCTGGCAAGACGGCAACCAAGGGAAGGCGGCAAAGGGAAAAGCCAAAGAGTAGTAAGCAAGAAAAGATAGAACTCAGAAAAATATTTACATAACAAAGGCCCTTGGCCGATCTTCAACAAAAGTTCAAGATACACCCCGCGGGTGGAATTGTGCAAAATTAACAAGTTCGTCGAGACTGATAGACAGGTGAAGTAAAAGAAAAAATGGCGGCCTAGGAAGCGGCAGAAGGGTTCGGAGGATCGGAGGAGTCTGCGGTGCCAGTTGCCGGAGTGACCGGTTGGTCGGTCTCTGCTTGGTCGCCTCCAGCGGCAGTTGGCTCGGTTGGGCGTGGCTCGTTGCTGGAGGCGCGGTCGAGCTGAGGCTGGTCGTCTGCTCCGACCTCTGGTGCCTCCTCTTCGTCCCCCTCCTTTGCCTCGCCTTCTTCCTCGCCACTGGAGTCGATCACCTCCGCCGAGTCCTCGCCGCCTTCCGGGTTCAGCCCGAACCATTCCGGCGGTGCCTCGGCACCGTTCTCAGCCCGCTCCGGGACGAAGATGCTGGTGTCGGTGTACTCGGCGATTGATGTCGCGCGCTTAACGAGATCGTCTTCCACGACCACCAACTCCTCCTGAGCTTCCAGCCGGAACGTGGCTAGCTGGGCTAGACTCAGCCCAGGGTACCACGCCTTGACAAACTCCAAGGCCCGACATGCTCCAGCTCGGGAAAAAAGCCCTTCCAGGCCTCAAGACGGCCGGCCGCTACCTCCAGCCAATCGGCAGTTCGACTGGGAGTGCATGGTACCGGCATGTCCGGCCACAGGGCGGCGATCGCCTGGGCGCCAACACGCTGAAGCCGGCGCAGCATCCTGTGAGCCGGACGAAGACGGGCCTCGATGCTCAGGATCTGCTCGCTAAGGGTTCGGGGGGCGTCGGCAGTGATCTTCGCACCGTCCGCCCTCCGCCCTTCGCGATCAGCTTCGATGGCCTGGTTGGCTGCGTCCGAGTGGCCAGGGAAGTAGTCTGCCAAGACAGAAAGCGGAGAAGAAAATTAAAGACTAGAAGCCGGTTCGACCAACAGCCGGCAGCTCAAAGAAGGAAAATGAGGGAGGCTCACCATCGACTATATCCTCGATCTCGTGGAAGCCAGAAGTCAGCATCGCCTCCTTGTCAGTCCAGGAGAAGCGTTCGGTCGCGAACTCAGCAAGGAGGCCGGTCTCCTTGTCCTCTGCCTCCTTCTGGGCCTTCTTGAGGAGCTCCTTCATTACGCGATTCGCGTGACCAGCGGTCGCACTCTTGACCGACTTGCTGCTCTCCTCCTCCTTAGCGCGCAGCGCGGTGTTGGCTTTGCCCAGCTGCTGCTGCAAGGTGGCGTTGGCCTCTGCGAAAGAAAGAAGAAAACAAGGTGTTAGTTGCCAACAAAGAAGAACAGTCGCCGGGGAGATCCGGCCCGACTGCTTAGCAGTCGGCCCGAATCTCGGGGACTACAGCCCGCGGGTGCGCCAGCGCGCCCCGGCGAAAAAATGAGTCATCAACAGAAAGAAGAATAGTGGTTAGGGAGATTCGCCCGGCTCGTGATCGGCCGAATCTCGGGACTACACCCGTGGATCTTGTAGCCTTGAAAGAAGAGGACTTACTCCGGCTTTTCGACAAGTCGGCGGTCCGTTGAGCCAGCTCCTGGACGTTGGAGTTGAAGGCGGTCACGCAAAGATTGTGGTAATCCTGTGACAAAAATCCCAGATAAACATTAGTACTTGGAACTCGCCGATTAGAGTTCCGGGCCACTACTTTCGGCCGGCCCAAAACTTCGAGACTACACCCGGTGGAGTGCTTGGCGCGCCAAAAGCACAAGAAATCAGAAACAAAGAAGAAGGAAACGTACCCGGATGGCCTCTCGCGACGCCAGATACGCCTTGTTACAGTTCTTGATGGCATCGCCCTCGGCTCGGATTTTGGCTTGGACGTCCAGAAGCGCCCGATTCAACGGGCCCGTCCCGCCTCCCCGCACCCACCCAGTGGGCGCGGCGCTCGTCGCCTCGGTGTTCTGGATCGAGGAGCTCGCGGAGCCGGTCTCCAGCGGGCGTGGCGCCAAAGCCGCCTTTGCAAGTCGGCGACGCGTCGGTGTGCCGGCCTCGAGAACCAGGCCCGTCGCCACCTCATTTTCAGTTGGCGGCACCGACGGGTCCGCCGGCTGCCCACCTTGCGCGCTCCCGGACGGCGGCGGTGGCGGCACGATCACGTCCGGCATGGTGGTGTCGCTGTCGTCCCTCTCCATGACCGGGTCCTCGTCGCCGGCCACCCCAGTCTGCGCCATGAACTCCGGAGGTGGCGGCGCGGAGTTCAGAGGAATGACGAAAACTGCCGACTGGCGGTGCGCGGCTTCTTCAGCCTACTTCTTCGCCGCGTCGGCGACCTCGGCCTCCGCCAGTTTCTTCAGGGTGGCGGCCTCCGCCTTCTCATCCTCCGCCTTCTCCAGGCGGGCGGCGGCCTCCGCCTTCTCATGCTCCGCCTTCTCCAGGCGGGCGGCTTCCTGCTCTTCACGCACTTCTCGTGCGTTCCGCTCCCTCGCCTCCCGGAGGTCAGCGGCTGGGTCGATCCGCCGAGTGGTGGCGGAATTCTTCGCCGACCCTGCGATGGAGGTGGCAGCCACCTTCTCAAGAGAGAGGGGAGCCCTGGACCAAGGGAAACAAAGCAAAGGAACTCAGAAAATATCAACAAGGAGAAATGAAGGTGTGTGATAAAAGCCGAACTTACGCGGAGACCAGCTGCGGCTTCACCTCCTTGCGGAAGCGGTTAGCCTTGTTGCCTTAAATCTGCTTGGTCGCCATGGCCGAGCCCTTGGGTTTCTTGACCGACTACCGAACAAGCTCGGCGCGGCTCTGCGTTTCTTCTGCCGCCTTGGGCATCCGGTGGCGAGAAGAGCTCGCGCCCGGTGGCGGCCTCTGGCTGGTGGCGCGGCGACTTCCCAGCGTCGTCGTCGAGCGATCCTCGAGGCTAGCTCCGAGCCTCGAGCACTGCTTCGCCGCCTCCTCCCTCGGCGTCGTCCTCCAAGGCCGCCGCCCCCAAGTCGGGGTCGTCGACGTCGCTCTCCGCCCGGTCGGGGAGGAAGTCGCGCTCCGGCCCCGCGGCGCCGGCTGCTGGCTGGAGGAGGGGGCTTTGTTCAAAGGCCGATTGGTCAGGCTGGACAAGACGGACTCGGCAACAAAGAGACAGAGAAAAAAAGAAAAGACAACGTACCATGGGCGGAGGGTCGGCGCGTGAATACGGCTCCTTGCCAAACTGCCACTCTTCCATCAGCTCGCAGTTCGCAAGATAGTTCACCATGAAGGCTACATCTGCGTGAGGCATCTCCTTGGTGCATAGCCGACTCGGGTCCTGATGTCCGCTCATCTAGCAGATCATGTGAGGGCGGCCCTGGAGCGGGAGCACTCGGTGTGCCACGAAGGCGTCCAGCAAGTCAGGCCCGGTCAGGCCCTCCGACTGCGTCAGCACTCGGAGTCGGGCGATGGCGGCGGTCTGGCCCGGTACGACCAGTTGGGCCGCCTCCCAGCTGGCGGGCCGGCTTCAAAAGCCGGCAAGTTGACCCAGTAGCCCTCCGGGAAGACGCTCTTCATGTAAAAGTACGACCGCTGCCACATCTTCACCGACTTGATCAGCGCGATGGGAGGAAACGGATTGTCGGCCTCCGGCCTCCGCACCGCGATGAACGCGCCGCACTGAGCAGACACGTTCTCGACGAGGGTGCCGAGCTTGATGTAGAAGAACTCCCCCCAGAGCTCGATGGTGGGGAGGACACCGAGAAAGCCTTCGCACAAGGTGAAGAAGGCGGGTAGCAGCACCACTGTGTTCGGGGTGAGGTGGTGTGGCTGGAGACCGTAGAATTCGTGGAAGGATCGTAAGAAGTTGCTCGCCGGCAAGCCAAGGCCGCGCAGGCAGTGCGAGCGGAAGACGACCCGCTCGCCCTCCTCCGGCGCCAGCGAGATCTCCCTCCTCGGCGCGAGGCGGACCTTCACGAAATCCTTGTCGGGCAGCCGCCGCGTCTTGCGGAGGAAATCGACGTGGTCGTCGTGAACTTCGGACCCGTCCCAAGCTCTGGAGCGCACCGTGGGGGGCGCAGGGGTGGAAGATGAGCTCATCTGGGCGGCGCCCTTGATGCTCGAGGCGTGGAAGCGCGACGGCGAGAGGAAGAAGAAAGAGGAGGCAGTGAGGAGGAGGGGCGCGCGTGCTCTGCCGTTCCCCCTACTTATAGGCCCATGGGCTGCGAAGCCGAGGGGGCGAACGTGGGATTTACTACGCCCCCTACCCCACGCCCCCACGTTTATCGCGCGAGTTACTACGCGCAGTAACTCCACGGGAACCTCAACTGCCCACCTCGGCCGTAGCGGATCTGCTCGCCTGCCGAGGCGTGGTAGTGGCGGGCCGCTCGTCGCCACGTGACAGGACCGAAACGGGCGGCGGCCTGGAAGCTTAGCTAGCACGCCACTTGGATGCCGCCGAAGCATTCGAAAATTTTGGACGAGTCAGATTGGGCGAGTCCGACTCCTATCAGTCGGCCCGGCGGAAGATGGACGGAGCTCTACCTCAAGCACTGGGAGAAAGAAACTGCTGAGGCTCCTCGGCCGATCACCCGCGGCACCTCACCAGCTTCGAGGACTACTGTCGGAGTAATGGGCCACGGGTAGGCTAACCCGAAGCCCAGAACCTTTCAAGACATCGGGGCTGACTGCGCCCCTCAAGACGCCAAGATGAAGAGCCGCCTTCTAGAGGTCGGCTGGAGGAATAGCCGGCTGCCCATAAAACGGCCGAGTCCTGGAGGCAAGGCCAAGACAAGCCAACTCCTATCAGGCGGCTTCTAGAGAAGCCGGCCCCGAGGAGTCGGCCCGCGGTACAAACGAAGCCCGTGCCCTCATCAAGGGGGGCGGGGAATGGCTACTGATGTAGCCCATTCCCCCCCCTACTGGCGGCGTGGCCACGATTGCACGTCTGCGGCGGAGATCTCCGCCCGGCAAGCTTGTTGCCACGCCATCCCTGACATCACCACAGGCAGGCGGAGCCCTGCTCCCACGACGGCCTGTCGGTACGGCCCAAGAACGATGGCCCCACCAATCAGCGAGAGCCCAGAAGATGGCGACAGTCCCACCAGTCGGACCCGGGGAGGTCGGCCCCTAGGAGTCGGCCCGCCCCTTCCTCGGGACCCATGCGCCATTAACCAGATGAGACACGGAGTGGCTACGATGTCGCCCGCCGGCGGCGGAGCTGTACGACCCCCTGACTCAAGCCCACGTCATTAGAGACACGGCAATGATGATCGCGGCCGGCAAGACCCATGGCGGCGGGAGCGGCCTGTCGGCTCCGTACCAGACCAGACGGCGGGGCCCACCAGTCGGCGGGCCCCAGCAGCCAACGGAGAAGTCGGAGGCCGGAGACGCTGACAACCGGGTCCTACACCCTGCAAGATTACCAATGTACCCTGGGGGGTAGGACTATATAAACCCCCCAGGACACCCATGCAAAGGGTTCCCAACCTGTTAGAACTAGACCAGACCATAGAGGAAGGAGAGAGCTAGCCTTGCCTTCTCCTACCTGTAGCATACAGCTCAAGGAGCACCTTTGTACTCACTTGAGCCTTAGTGATCATGCGGAGACCCCGCAGAGCAGGACTAGGGGTGTTATCTCCTAGGAGAGCTCCGAACTTGGGTAAAATACACTGGCGTTCGTGTCTACACCTCATCCCGCTTCCGGGCACCGGCGATGTTCTACTCGCTCCCACCATGATAAGCCATCCATTTGCATATGTCGCACCCAACCCACGACAACATCAAGAGACGCTTCAACTCCATCCGCGATCAAGTCAAGGAGGGAGACATAGAGATTTGCAAAATACATACGGATCTGAATGTATCAGACCCATTGACTAAGCCTCTTCCACGAGCAAAACATGATCAGCACCAAGACTCCATGGGTGTTAGAATCATTACAATGTAATCTAGATTATTGACTCTAGTGCAAGTGGGAGACTGAAGGAAATATGCCCTAGAGGCAATAATAAAGTTGTTATTTTATATTTCCTTATTCATGATAAATGTTTATTATTCATTCTAGAATTGTATTGATCGGAAACCTAAATACATGTGTGAATACATAGACAAACACTATGTCCCTAGTGAGCCTCTACTTGACTAGCTCGTTGATCAAAGATGGTTAAGGTTTCCTAACCATGGACATAAGTTGCCATTTGATAACGGGATCACATCATTAGGAGAATGATGTGATGGACAAGACCCATCCGTTAGCTTAGCATATTGATCGTTCAGTTTTATTGCTATTGCTTTCTTCATGTCAAATACATATTCCTTCGACTATGAGATTATGCAACTCCCGGATACCGGAGGAATGCCTTGTGTGCTATCAAACGTCATAACATAACTGGGTGATTATAAAGATGCTCTATAGGTATCTCCAAAGGTTTTTGTTGGGTTGGCATAGATCAAGATTAGGATTTGTCACTCCGAGTATCAGAGAGGTATCTCTAGGCCCTCTCGGTAATGCACATCATAAGAAGCCTTGCAAGCAAAGTGACTAATGAGTTAGTTGCAGGATGATGTATTACGGAACGAGTAAAGAGACTTTCCGGCAATAAGATTGAACTAGGTATGAAGATACCAACGATCGAATCTCGGGCAAGTAACATACCGATGGACAAAGGGAATTACATATGTTGTCATAACGGTTCGACCGATAAAGATCTTTGTAGAATATGTAGGAGCTAAGGTTCTGCTATTGGTTATTGACCAGAGAGGTGTCTCGGTCATGTCTACATAGTTCTCGAACCCGTAGGGTCGGCACGCTTAACGTTCGATGACGATATTGTATTATATGAGTTATGTGATTTGGTGACCGATGTTGTTTGGAGTCCCGGATGAGATCATGTACATGACGAGGAGTCTCGAAATGGTCGATAGGTAAAGATTAATATATAGGACGATAGTATTGGGACACCGGAAGTGTTCCGAAGTGTATCGGGTATTTATCAGAGTACCAGAGGGGTTACCGGAAACCCCGGGGGGAATATATGGGCCATGAGAGGGGAGCACACCAGCCCACAAGGGGTGGTGCCCCCCAATTGGCAGGTGGCCGAATAGGAGAAGGAGAAGAGGGGTTCGCCCCCCTTCCTTCTCTTCTTCCCCTTCCTTTCTTCTCCGGTAGAAAAAGGAAAGGGGGCGCCACTTGGGGAAACCCCAAGTAGTATTTGGATCCTACTTGGGGTGCCCCATGTCTGCCTCTCCTCCCCTCCCACCTATATATTTGTGGGGAAGGAGGTGCCTAGAATACACAACATCAATTGTTAGCCGTGTGTGGCGCCCCCTCCACAGTTTACACCCCCGGTCATATCTTCGTAGTGCTTAGGTGAAGCCCTGCGCGGATCACTTCACCATCACCGTCACCACACTGTCGTGCTGACGGAACTCATCTACTACCTCGACACCTTGCTGGATCAAGAAGGCGAGGGATCTCACTGAGCTGAACGTGTGCAGAACTCGGAGGTGTCGTACGTTCGGTACTTGATCGGCCGGAGCTAGAAGAAGTTCGACTACATCAACCACGTTGTCAAAGGCTTCTGATTACGGTCTACGTGGGTACATAGACACACTCTCCCCCTGGTTGTTATGCATCTCCATGGATAGATCATTGCGTGTGCGTAGATTTTTTTTTGTTTTCCATGCAATGATTCCCAACAGTCGATCCATAGGATGCTAGTAAGTATGCAAACTTCGAGAGATCCTATAACGATCTGAAGCAAGCATAATGGAGTTAGAATCTTCGTGTTGATGAAATGGTCATCGAGGAAAGCGAATATACTTGTATTTAAAAGAAAGAACGTGGGAGCATGATAATATTTCTAAACACTATATGTGCTTGACACATTGTTGATTGAAAATTATATAAATTTCTTGACATGGATATGTCTTTATTGAAACTAGTTTTTCAGTAAAGTACTTAGGCAATATATAGTCCTGGTATTAGGCATAATGATCTATGGGGATAGTAGTGTCTAATCAGTCTTAGCCAAAATACGCATTGACAGAATACTAAAGCAGTTTAGTATGAAATACGCAAGAAGAGTTTCTTGTCAAAGTCACATGGAAGGAGTTTTAAGCAAGAATTGGTATCCTGAAACACTAATGAGCTAAATGCATGATTTCGATCACACTTGTGTTAAATATGTTCGGTATGTAAACAACCAGATATGTCTAGTACTCCAAGTAAGTTGTGGATAAAGTTGCCAGAATGGTCAAATTGTTGATCATAGGACAAGAGTAAAATATCGTTAAGTACCGATGGCATGTTTCCCGCATACGGAGGGCATGAAGAGATTTTTGTAAGGAGTTACATAAATACATGTTCATTGTACGTAGTACACCGACAAAGATCTACATTGGTGCTCAAAGCGATTTTTGGTTTCAATTAAAAGATTTATGGTGGCACAGTAAGTTGGACTTGGTCCAAGAAAGTTATTGTGGTGAATTCTACAACAAAAGGCTGAGTATACTGTCGCTTTAGAAGCAACAATAGAGGGTGATGAATCAAAGGTTCATCTATGAACTTGGTATGGTTTCTAGATGATTGTGCCAATGGAACAATGTTCTCAATAGTGGTTCCATAGCTTAGTCTAAGGAATAAAAGGTTCTACGAGTGATCCAATATATACAAAGCATGTTTCACATAAATTATGAATTTGTGAAAGCAGATGCATAGAAATGCAAATGATACATGCAGATCTGAAGTTGTCAAGATATGATAGGACGGAGGCTATACCACAAGCAAACCATGTCCAAACACCGGATTACCATCGGTGTTAAAAATGTGCTAACTAGATTCTTGATTCTAGTGCAAGCGGGAGACTGTTGCAAATATTCCCTAGAGTCATTTTCATGTTCATAATTAAGAGATTATATTTCATGCTATAACTGCTATGATCCTGGAATATGTGATTCAGTGGAAAACTCATATGCATGTGTGGAGTGATAAACAGTAAAGAATAGGTACCTAGTCTTGCCTCTAAGACTGGCTCGAGTGTTGTTCATGATCATGTTTTCCGGATCTTAGAATATCCTTAAGTGTAATGATAGTCCTAAAACAACATTGAGAGTATGACGTTAGAAGAACGATCATATTGAATTGACCCAAACTTGTTTGTTATACTTTGAGATAATATTGTTTGAAATCAATTGTTATAACAAGGAGTGTTAACATGTGTTTTTATTTCCTCAGACCATGAGAGTATCATAGTCACTTCTTATCATACGGTGGACTTTGGGTTGCTCAAACGTCATCTGCAACTAGGTGATCATAACGATAACTTATAGGTTCACTGGAAAGTTTTATAAGGGACTAGATAGCTCGAGAGTGGGATTTTCTCCTCCGGCGATGGAGAGATATTCTTAGCACCCTCTCGGTGTGATGGCATCCATCATCGTCTGGCCAGACACAGGTGACTATGTCACAGGAATGCTGGAACATATCAACGAGAAAGAAGAACAAAACCGGTAACGAGGATGACGATATAATGAGCATGTGTATGACTAAGGAGGATACCGATGCATCTCGGGTTTTGTAAAGTATCGCGAAGCAAAGGAAACATCACATGATAACCAAAGGTTCACTCGAATGTCATTCATGTAATCATAGGGATCGATATGACGTCCACGGTTCCACTACCGGTCATTGAACAAATGAGTTTCGTTCATGTTTATGATTTACCAAACCTACAGGGTCACAAGCTTAAGGTAATCATGATCTGCTGAGTGTTAGTAGGATAAGAGTATTGAGGATTTATGTGTAAAATTGCTTCATTAATATTCGGAATAGTTTCAAGAGGAACTGAAAGCATTTCGGGGTCACCAGAAGGGTTTCGAAGTTTATTGGGCAATACCGGGTATTACCTATAAATAATACATGGGTGGAAAATATTTCCAGAGATGTTAAATTATATAATATGCTCTAGTAATTATTGGAGGGCTTTTATATTTAGTTTAATATCAGCGGGCCTTCAAAGGGCTAGTGGTGGAAGGAATTTTGGGCCGCCATGGCCCAATAGAGAAGGCTCCCCACATTTCCAAGTGGGGAGACCGAATTGGAGTGGGGGAAGGAGTCCTACTCCTCCCCCTTGGCTGGCGCACCAAGGAGGGGCTTTCCCTACATGGTGGCAGCCCCTCCTCTCCCCTCTAACCTATATATACATGAGGTGTTGGCCCTTTTCTATACACAAGTTTTGGAGTCTCCTCTAGTTCATCTAGTTCTAGTTCTAGTTCTAGTTGGTCCTAGTTGACTAATTAGAGCTAGACCTAGCTAGTTACTCTAATCCTCATAATTAGAAGCCTAGTGTGGTTCTAATCCCCTACCTCTAATTCTCCTGTGACGATTAGCTCTGGACGGTGAAGCGCTGCCGGATCTTGAAGACGGTACACTTGCAACCAAGTAGAGAGGTCGTGCTTTCGGTCTTCTTGTCGAGGGATCGTTTGAGGGCGGTTTGCGGGATCGTCATCAACGGTTCGAGGGACTGCAAGTACGATCTACACCGACTCGTCTACTTCCGCTGCACTCCCGAGTCGGTAACGATCGTTGGTCCAAACCCTATATGCATCTTCATATTGTTCCTGGGTGTTCGTAGGGCAATTTTTTTTTGTTTTCTACTACGTTTCCCAACATGGGCCCCTTGGACATCTCCTCCATGGCCTCCTCTTTGACCATGGCCTACAGCTCCGGGATGGCGACGTCGCCTGCGATGGAGAGGGCCGTCATCTCTTTGAGGCCCTCCCATTGGGCTTTGTCGTGCTCCCGGACGGAGTCCTCGAGTACTCGCCTCATGAACTCCGCCTCCTCCTCGGCGATCATTGGATGTGGGGGTCCATCCACTAGGTCGGCACGTACCGTGGGGTATTCTTCTCCAGATTCTGGTTAAATGCTCCTAAATGCTGGGGGTCCATCCACTCGTCGGCCAATCACAGACGACATTTGCTGCTACTCTCTACGTCCTTAAAAGAGTGTACTTCCAATTTTGTTGAAAAGTCAATTTTTTTATGTTTGATCGTATTTACACAATAATACACCAACATTTATACCATCAAATTAGTAGCATTAGATTCATGATAAAATATATTTTCATCATATACCTATTTGGTTTCACAATATTGATATATTTTTGCACAAACTCGATCAAACTTTGAGATACTCACCCTCCAACAAAGTTAAATGTACACTCTTTGAAGGATGGAGGGAGTATGCTAGCAGTAGCTGGTTTTGGTAACCAAACCGGAGCTACCGGCTAACTGAAATACCAGCAGATTCAGGGCACAGGGCGAAAGCCTGAAACCGATCACATGTCGGTGCCTGAGGGCTTTTTAAAAAATGGAATAGATCTTTCCACTAAACATAATATGAAACCGATCACATGTCGGTGCCTGAGGGCTTTTTAAAAAATGGAATAGATCTTTCCACTAAACATAATATCAAACCAGATCGTCGACAACCAAGGCCTGAAGGAAGGTAGGAGCACCGCCCGGTCATACGATAGCCAACTTAGAGCATGATTAATAATATAGCCACTTGCTTACTATAAGATGTTGTCATCTATAGTCAACCTAATAGCCAGCATGTATAATAGTTAGCTATATAGAAATACTATTTTAATATCACATGGCCCGCCTTACACACTCACAATGTTTCATGGAACCCATACTGCAACTGGCTATTAATTTACAGTTCTCGCTTCCCTTCTCTCTCCTCTTGTCTTCATTCAACTAATATAATATCTCAAGGAAAACGCTACCGTTCATCCCGCGGATGAAGCTGAGCGCATCGACCACCTCCGCGATCGTCGGATCTGATTTCGATCGAACGGCGGGCACTCATATCTAACCTTTGCAACTTGGCCTCTGTTTCAAAGTAAGAAATGCAACATAATGCTTGTTGCAAAGGTTGTTTGACACGTCCATCACGCAACCAGCCGCGTAGGTGTGCCACGCGTCCCTCATGGGTCCCTTGCTCCACCTTATCTCCACAAGAAATGTGAGCCACTTATTTTATTCATCCTTTTCTTCTTCCTCCCTTTCAACGCATTCAACACACAATGAACCACGCCAGCCGTCGGCACCTCCCTATCGCGCCGCCATGAATCGAGGCCTCCCCCTCAACACGACCTCGGCCACCCACCTTCACGCCCGAAGGCAGCCATGCCGCGTGTGCTAGCCCCTCGCTGGCGAGGTACATGTTCCACGCAGCATCCTCCTCTGCGCCTCCATGTCCCGGCCTCCAGCACCACGTCACGTCTAGCAACAGGCGGAGATGAGTTTACGCAGCATTAACACTATTGCAAAATCTGCGGCGAAACGACAAAGGGAATTTTGTTTTACGCAACAAGCCTCTTGTTGAAGATGGCCGAGCACAACACTACCTTTGCTGCAAAGGGGGCAACAACGGAATTTTTATTTCTGCAACAAGGGTCTTTTTTTTTACAGGACTTGTTTCAAAGAAAAACGGTTTGGCAGGAGCACAGCAAGGCTCGTGTTCCAAAAGTGCCGAGTGCAACACGAGCCTTATTGCAAAGTCTGGCGCACGCTCACGGGGAGAAGATCGGATGGCTGCCGAGCTCGCCATTCAACAGCTACCGAGGCGGCAGATCTTTCTTAACATCACCTAACCGGCGCGTAGCACGCTCCTTATTTTAATCCTTTACAGCATGCGGACTGTACCTTATTAAACTTACTCATATTACAATTCCTAGGACAGAAAACAACTAAAAAGCAACAAAGTTCAAACCCACAAAGGCTTTATTAATATCTCCAAACAGAACGCCGTTTGGTGAAAGATCTTAAGCATTACTAGTTGAGATGGCAGCCACCAGTTCCTGGGCATCCATTACCAAGGTGATGCGTGTCATCCCGCATGCCTGCGCAGCTTGCAACGCAGCACAACAAGCTTCAGCGTCAGCTTGTAAAGATTGCAGTCTCCCTCAGCATCTCTGATAACAAAACCCCAACCCGTCTTTAAATCAGGCATGAAGCTGCCATCCACGTTTACCTTCAGAATATCATTCGCCTGGGTTGCCCAGGCTATGTGTACAGCCGTCTTTTCCTTTGGTTTCTTCAGGAAAATGGTCTCGAAATCAGCCGCCGACCACCTCACATGGATCATCGCCTCCACTAAGTTAAGCTTCTTCTTGCCAGTATTAACTTTGTTTCTAGCCAGCCACCAGTTTCATCTTTCTTGGTGCCTGAGGGCTATTGATAAACCGAGCTTGCTCTCTTGTACTATTTCTACCGTTATGTGCGAGCACCATCCTGTAGTGCCAAACCACCCATTTCATTCAGCGACTCACAATGCCCACATCAAGAGGCAGCCAAATGTCAGGTAAACACCAACTGGCTATGGCAAACCTGGATCGATCATATACTTTGCAGATCACCACATTGTGAAAACACAGGGTAGATGGATGGTGCGGTCGGACACCTCCATTGCAGAAATATTATGTTGCCATAACAAGTACACGGAGTTCAACAGGACCGCTCGCAGGAAACAGAACAGTAAATACATCAGGCAAACACGCGGTGGTCATTGAACAACTGCACAAAGATCAGAAGCTCGCAGATGCCACCCCTGCCTAGTAGCCATAGCTGGTCTTCTTCATCATCCTCGCAAACTCGCCGAAATCTATCTCGCCATCACCTGTAACAGGACAGAAATGAAGCTAAGTCACTTGATTCTCCAAGTAGGATAAAGTTTCAGAAAAATGAAGTTCTTTCATTCTCAGCAAAGAGAGAAAACGGCAAACCATTTTGATCTGCCTCTTGAACCATTTCTTGGATCTCTTGGAGAGTGAAATTTTCACCCAACTCTTTGGCAATACGCTGAATATCAACATCTGAAATCTTCCCCTGCACGAGTCACACAGCATACTAGAGTTATGGTAACACTCTTCAAAAGGACAGTCTGTTTGAACATGGTGGAGTTATAACATAAGTATGTGTCTCATTCATATTGAACTCCAGTTGGCATTAGAAAAGATATCAAATTACCATTCTGCACCAAACCACCAAAAAGCATCCAGTACTACTGTCACAATCTAGACCGTCTTAGACTAATATGGTTTTCCAAGGGGGAAATTCGACCATTAATTTCTACAAAAAGTATGTTGCTTTAGATAAATTAAGTATACATATATTAGGAAAGTATATCTCCTCATGAATCTAGAGATATCAATTAAATGTTGTAGAAGTTGGTAATTTTTTCTGTATTAAAGATTTTAAAACGACTTAGCTTGTGACTCAGAGGGAATAGTAATTTTTTACTATTTATGAAACTGGTCGAACCAGTAAGCATCCAGAAGTAAGAAAACAAGTCAACTCATTAAACATCTGAAAGAATTAAAATGGTCAATTGTCCGCTAAAGACAAAATTCCAATTGTCTGATAAAGTAAAGCTAACCAGTTTATAACCTGGAAAGTTGCAGTGAACCAGATTCATATTCAACAATATATGTAGAACAAAGGAATATTGAGAAACTTTACATTTTTATCTTGGTCAATGATGCGGAACGCTTTTGTAAGCTCTTCTTTAGTGTCCCTCTCCCCAATCTTGGCAGTCATCATGTGCTCAAACTCCTCATAATCTATCGATCCACTGCCATCTTTGTCAACATCAGCAATCATCTGATTGATTTGCTGCATTATCCAAAAGCAGGGTGGAGTGTCAGTAGGAGGGATTTCCTCAATACATTATAGAGTACCCTAGTAGTAAAGGAAGGATTCATTAACCAGCTAGATTTTTAAGATGAGAGAAAATATATATCCAAAAGGACATGTTTGGATAACAAACGTCATTAATTAAGAATTGCAATGCAGGTCAATTGTCTATCCTTCTAGGAATGTTCATCGAGTATTGCGTTACTTATTCAAGAAGAAATTAACCAGCTTATCTCAATAGACGTTTGATCATTTCTATGATCCTACAGGAGCAAGACAACTACAAGCTCTCCTGGTAAGGTGGGAGGAAATGCAAAACGAAAGAGCTAGCAAGGTGGATGAACTGTACCTCCTCTGTCATCTCAAATCCCAAGGCTCTACAAACAAAAGCAACAATTTTAGGGCCGTTATTTTTTACATGAGAAAATGGCGTTAAAATGACAATGAATATGAAATTACTACTACCTCATTGCAACATTCAGCTCCTTGGCATCGATTGTTCCTGCAATGCGAGCACGTTTAAGATCATTAGCCCAACTAACCAATATTGCATCGGGAATAACGAGGCCGGTGAAGGAGCAGATTCATTACCAGAGTTATCGGTGTCGAAAAGATCAAACGCTTCCTTTATTTCCTGCCTCTTCTGTTGCGTGAGGCCATGGGGGCGAGTTCTAGGCCTCTCCCTCCTTGTCTGCCCCTTCATTGTAGACTACAATACAAGCACACATACCGGAAGCGGGTCAATGCACAGGATGTTGTTATCAGAATATCAATCGAAATTATCAGCAAAGGTCGTAACAAATCATTCCGGCAAACAGGATAACCGTTGTGTAAATGTTCATGAAGAAAATTAAATCTTCAAAGATCACTGCTTTATACAGTATTACCCAGGAATTCAATATCAATAGGCTCAAAACAGCTGCCACCTATGCTGCAAGCGACGGACACAGAGAACGGGCTCGGTGCCTGCCCGAATTAGGCGGCGACGGTGCGCAAGGAAGAAGGGGGATCTAGAGGGAGGAGACGAGAAGGGGCTCACCATGGCTAGAGAGGAGCGTCGCGTAGGGTGAGCCGCCGACGAAGAGGGTCGCCACCCGCGTGGATCTGCCGGTGGCCGAGGGGAAGAGCGATGAGGGTGGGGCGGCCGTCGATCTCGTCGCGAAGGAGGAGCTATGACGCGTCGGCGTTTGTGAGGAGGGGCTCGGGGAGGACTGGACGGTCGAAGGTATTGGACCGGGCCGCGTCCGGTGGGACATCGAATTCGTATCTTTACCGCGTTTGACGTGTCCGAGACTATTTTTCTGGAGTAAACCTACGTAGTAAGAAAAGCAAAAATAAAGGAAATTCCAGTCAAAGGAAAATAAATCAGAAGCCATGTTGCCTGATGCAGACTCCTTCTGGGGCAACTAAGAAATTTTGGGATTTTTGATGAAGAAGAGACTAGCTAGAGAGAGCGTTCCCCTACAGAGAGTCAGAGTCTACATCTAGGTATGACGACAGCTTCCTTCTTTTTTTCAGCGTTGCCTTGGTGACGGTGATGGTGGATGACGTTTTGACGTGGCACAAGATTATGTCGCAGTGAAATTTTAATTTTGTTTCACACAGTGTTTTCGATGCAATATTGCAAGTCATCCATGCATGTCTCTTCTAATGATCACGGGTATATTGTTTGTAATCCGTTTGTTTAATCAAATATATGTGGTTATTTAAAAAAAATGAAATTTTGGGATTATGGATGGAGCGTATGCGCGTAAGGGCATCTACAACGTCGACCCCCAAACCGTCTCTATTCGTACGGAAGCAGTTGTCTGGAAGCCATCCAACATCGACCTTCATCCGTTCGCAGAGCAGTCCGGACCATAATTTTCCTGCAAAGTCGAAACAAACTGGCGGAAGGGGGCTTTGCCGGAGTCCGGACACGAGCCACGTAGGACTCCGACACCCCCGGTCCATCAAAAACTGACGTGGAGCCAGCACTTTTGTAGTTGGCCGCACTGTTTCCACGGCAAAATTCCCCCACTGTTTTCTTTCGTCTCGCCGTTCTCCACCAAATTTCTGCCCTTTTCCCCACTCTCTTAGTCTCTCCCGCCGCCAGCCCATGGACTCGGAGGAGATGTTGTCGGAGACGGAGGTGGTGGAGGACCCGAGCATCACGCTCGCCCGAAGATCAACTCGACGAGACGACAAAATCGTCGTGTCAAAGCGAAGGCTGCAAAGAAGGAAATGCTCAAGAAGTAGAAGGTCGGCGGAGGGCGTATCGGTGGCGGACGAGGCGGTGGGCGTGTAGGTCGCCAACGTGGTGGAGGTCGGCGGGGCCTGGGCTGTGGGGCCTCGCCGACTGTGCAGACGCCGCCATGGCCAGAGCATTATAAGGCTCCGTACTTCTACGCCGCCAAGCAGCTGGTAGGCAGTCCCCAGCATCCCCTGTCATGTTGTTCATCGTCGACGTCAACATGGCACCGCTGCTTTTCTTGAGTGTTCACCGCCGCCGCTTGTCGGGCTGGAGCAAATGGGTGCCCGCATGTTGTTCGCTGGTATGCCTAAACCAAGAGAGTCGGTGTACGACGACGCGGACAAAGAGATGTATGAGATCATCCATGAGGGAGGAGGAGGAGGAGGTCCCTATGAGGACGGGCAGGTGGATGACTCAGAGCCCACCAGTCCAGCACCTACAACCAGTCGGGCACGCAACAATACACCCAGTCCGGCACCTACACACAGCCGGGCATGCATCAGGACTACACATAGCAGGACGCGGACACACAACAGCAGAATTGGGTTGCGGGACAATAGGAGAGGAGGAGGAGGAGGAGGAGGAGCGGGGGGGGGGGGGGGGGAGGAGGGCGAGGACGATGATCCAGATGATTTCAGTGGTGATTCAAAGAAGAGAGGCAGAGAAGAAAGCTTTAACATATGGGAGGACGAGCTATTGTGTGATGCATGGTTGGCTACTAGCCTCGATCCGATCCATGACACGAAGCAAAAAGGGCACAACCTTTGGGCCAACATTCATACTTGGTTCTATGAACATAAGCATTTCACACCCTACTCCAACGCGGTCATCCGCAACCGTGAATCAAAGTCCCTCAACCATCGATGGTACACCATCCAGTAGGTCGTGTCAAAGTATTGCAGCCACTTGAGACAACTCATCGCATGATGGCCTAGTGGTGCGTAAATCATCGAGCAAGTAAGTTGTTAATATGTGTACATCGCTTACTGGATATGCATTGTTGTGTAGATCATTTGTAGCCGGATATGGATAGTTTGTAGTTGGATATGTAGGCATTGTTATGTAGATCATTTGTAGCCGGATATGGATAGTTTTTAGTTGGATATGTAGGCATTGTTGTGTAGATCATCACTTGCCGAATATGCATAGTTTTGTAGATCATTTGTAGTCGGATATGTATAGTTTTATAGCGGGTATGTATGCATTGTTTTGTAGATTATTTGTAGTTGGATATGCAGAGTTTTATAAATCATTTGTAGCCGGATATGCATAGTTGATAATGTTTTTTTGTAACCTTCTCGTGCGTGTAGTGTGTTCAAGAAGTTGGAGAAGAAAAACTTCACCGTCATGCATTGTTGGTTGAAGTTGAATGGACAATCTAAGTGGAACATATACATCGCCAAGACCGCCGCTGAAGGCACCGAGCAAGAAACCAGTGACCCAACTGGCCCAACAAATAAACCTCTCAAGAAGGTTATAATAGGGTTTCGGGGAAAGAAATGGAAGGAGGAGAAGGCGAGCGAGAAGGTGCGGCGACCAAAATGATGGAGAGGTACGAAGACATCTTGATGAAGGAGCAGGAGGAGGCATACGTCAAGCGCTCCGACATTAAGGAGGAAAAAAAGCAGAGGGGTTTGACTTGTTGATGACTGTGATCGAGAAGAAACTCAAACTCAAAGAAAAGAGGGCCATGGTCGAAGAGAAGATGACCAAGCTCGAGGAGAAGAAGGGGAGGATCGCAGCCGCTTCAGACGATGCGAAGATGCTCACCTGAAAGGTGGCGGAATTAGATGACGACGCAAGAATAATCGTGTAACCCGTCCGTTTTAAGATGTTGCAGCGGAGGAAGATGAGCTGGAGAGGACGGAGCAGGAGGAGATTGAGAAGGTGGAGAAGGAGGCAGATGCCGAGGCGAAGGCGGAGGCGGCCTACAGCGGCGATGGCAGAATGAGTGTGGAGGCTCAGATTGACGGTTCGGCAGGGCAAAATGCACGGATTGCGGACTAATATTTTTTTGTGATTGGGCATGTAGAAACTAAGCATACTGGCCTCTTTTTAAATGTGATCTGGTGATGGTGTGATCTGACGCGCTCTATGGATCAGGCGTATTTGAATTTTAAATTACACTTTACTCGCAAATATATAGTGCCTAACATTGAATGGTCAGCTTCCGCATTTGTGTTCGCAAACTAATTCCTCTGTTCGCGGACGGATAAGATGTCGGGTTTGCTGGTCCGATGATGCTCTTAAGACATTTTCGGAGGAAGAGATTGATTACTTCCTCCGTTCCAAAATAGATGACTCAATTTGCGATCGCATTTAGATACCTGGCGTCCTTTGATTGCGTGATCTGGCCTCTACAAATAAAAAACGGAAGGTAAAGAAATCGTTGATGTTAAGGAACTAGATGTCTCTCTCGATTACAAGCCCGAATTACAATAGCTAGCCCTGGTTACAAGCACGAACTGAGATACAGGAAGAGGGAAGCGAGAGGAAGAAGAAGAGAGCCGCCGCCGCCGGGTTCGTGATCCTTTGCGGATCCTCGTCCGTCCCTTGGCCCTCGTACTTGTAGTCGTTGTTGTAACGGGCGGTGGGCCCAACCCTCACTAACAACCCAACATAGCAAGGGGCTGACATCCCTCCCTTAACGGGCTTGCCCTCAAGCGATGGCGGTATCTGAGGGACGGAGAGGCGTGCCACGATGCATGCATCGCGTGTTGCTTCTTCGCCGACTCAAGGACCTGCATGATCCGATTGCCGACATCCCTCCCTCCGTGAGACTCGGCTTGACCCCAAGCCGACATTGCCGAGGATCGCCTGGGTCCCATGGTGCTCGATGTTCCTGGGCTTGGTTGGAGCCGCGACGGTAGCCAAAGTCAAGGTAGACTGCAATGATGGGGAGGTAGTACTTGCGGCCGATGAAAATCCCGTCGAAGAACGTGGTGATGGCGTAGTCGTGGCTAACACCGCCGCGGTCGAAGCCGAGGTAGCACTTGTCGTGGGTGGAGCTTTGCGCAAAGATGGCGGCGACGGTGATGACACCCGTCCCTTCTTGAAAATGCCTTTGAGTCGATTGGAGTCCAAGCAGTCGATACAGTGAAATGCCGCTCATGTGGATGAGGAAACGGACAACTAAGATGATGATACACATCCCTCCTGCAAAGACCTCCCGGCGAGCGAATTCCAGTGACAAACGCAATGCGAGCCCTCCAGGATCCCAAGAACCGCCCCGCTGGTGGAGCGGAGAAGCTGAATAGAGCTGAAACAGGAAGCAGATGTTGTTGTAGGCATCAAGCTGCGTGTTGAAAATGTCCAGCAGACACACCAGGAATAGCACAAGCTCATTCGACACATGCTGTACTGGAAGTTCTCTAGTTAGACTATTGCTGGAAGTAGTATGGCAGATAGCATTGCAGTCTGCTACTCCGGATCGACCATCCGGTCCATATGCTTGCCAAACAACCTTGCTGTTTTTACTGCTCCCATACTTCTCTAACCATTTGCCAAATAAGCCTGAGGTAGTGCACACACACTTGCACTGAGTGTTACCAATCTGTACGCTTGCATAAGTGGGAATCACCCAGGGCTGCACTGAAGCATCTACAGATATAGCAGGAATACCTAGACTTGCCATTTGTCCAAAATACGCACCAGGTGGTCTCTGATTGAAAGAGAGTAGCAAACCTCGGTCGTGATAAGTTCTCTGCTCACACTTGTGAACAGCAACAGCATAAGTTTCATCCAATTTCCTATATGCTCGAGCATCTTGGAAAAGTGCCCATACTGATGGATTTTTGTCCTCTGACGCTCTCTTTTCTGTAGGTAGCCTGATCAATAGTATCCAATCTGGTGTACGTTTGAAGAAGCAACACTGAAAATTGGTCAGTATGGCAAGCTGAAGTTTGGTTCTTGAACCACCATCTAATTGTTCAGGTTTGCATTCTCTAGCAAAACGCCCACTCCCCTTCAATTGCTCTTGGCTAAAAAATTGCCAGTGCATTGGCACGCTCATTACACTTGGATAGAGCTGACCACACATGCAGTGCTCGAACCCCACATGTACTGTTCGGCAATTGCATGAAAAAGATGCCCATTTATCTTCAGCTGGGTGGTGTCTTGATTGAAGTCGAACAGTGGCCATGGTTTTGGTCGTAGCTTGGTTCCATGATAACTCTGCAGCTCAGTTGAAACAAAGAACCTACGGGTACAAGAAGTTTGTCGAGCTTGAGCATGAAACTCATAGTATGACTGCAAAGAAGATATAACCGGCACCCGTTCTGCATCAGTGAATTTCACAGTGTCTTTTTGTTGCATTAGCTGCTGACTCGGAGTAGGAAGAGATCTTGGCACTAGAGGGATCCAACAAATAACCTTCTCTAAAAGAAATGTTCTCTGCTGCGCACTTTGCAGACACCACCAGGATTCTCTCATGATATGTAGATCACTAGAACTAGGAGCACTAAATTTAAATCCCCTTTTGGTAGTTCAAACAAGACTTGTACTGCTCTGTAGTTGCCTGAACATGTATTTAAGGTTCCACTGCGAAGTATTTCCTTCACCACTGTCTTGCTTAAACTCTTCGGACTAGTTGATGGCCACATGAGCAACCTTGGATCATCAGGTATATGGTGCCAAATTTCATCAGCTTGCAAATTGAAAGTCTCTTCTATGGAAATCAGCTCACAAGAAACTGAATATGGCTCATGCGGATAGCCCGCATCCGAATCTGACTTGAACGACGGCCACGGTCTAGGCCTGAACAGGAGTCCCATGTGTTTGACCCTCACTCGTGTAGGTGACAGCCATGGTTGCCATTGTAGTTCATCAGCTTGCAATTCTTCTATGGGCAACACATATGCGATGATGTCCTTGGTGCCATTGCCCAACATAGATGTCTGGTCGGGGAAGGTGTTGACAATGGCCGTGGGCGATGAAGGAGTAACGGCTGGGTGGAGCACTGACTTGAAATGGTTGGTGTCGCGAGGGAAGCATTTCATCGAACACCCGGTCAGCGTCGGTGCAGCAAGGTCGTTGGGGACGATGAGGGCGACACGGTAGTCCACCTTGTTCGTCACTCGGGTGGAGGTGTTGACAGAGAGGGCATTGAGCTCCTGCAAGCCGGCCTTGGGGTCGATGTCGGTGGTGGTCTTCACGGGAGAAACGACCTCGACACTAGAGGGAGTGTTGGTGCCGATGGAGGCCGTTGCCTGCACCGGAGCGAGCTGCTCGACTGCTTGGTGGATGGGGTCGACCGTTGGCTCGAGGTGCACGGCGGTGGCGACGCCATGGACCTCGCCGACGCTGTTGGTGGTGTCGACCTGGTTCGAGCACTCTGTCGAACACGTGATGGGCACCATCGCGATGCACACCGGGGCTGCATCATGGGCGACCGGGGGGATCTCCTGGGCCTTGGTGGTGGAGCTGGGGACGTCGGGGGCGGGTGCCGACGAGGCATGCGTCGTGGTTGAGGCCACCGGATCGACAAGCGGGCTGGTCATGGGAGGGTCACCCACCCGTGCAAGCCCCAACACTAAGCTCACCTCCTCCGCTTGAGCGCATAATCGCTTGAGATACCACAACAGCTGCTCATTGGCAGACATTGCATCCCACTCTGGTGGTTTGACAGCCGGCATGGCGTCGTCACCGATGGAATTGAGAGAAAAATTAGGGGAAATTGAGTGGGAAGGGTGGTGCCTGGCTCTGTATACCAGATGTTAGCGTCCAACTCGATCTAGCTCACACTTTACTTACGTTCTGGACATTTATGCGCACATGGGCCAACATTCAGCGGAGAGCCCACTCCATCCCAAAAGCCCGGACTGATAGGAGGAAGGAATCTCTCCCTTATAAGTTGGTCATGGCCTCCTTCCGTAAGCGAGGTGGGACTAAACCGAGCCAGCCTCACCGGCCTATAACAGCCCTAACATCCCATCCCCCTGAGAAGCCCCTCAGGAAGGCATGGCGATGCTGGCTCTGATACAGATGTTAAGGAACTAGATGTCTCTCTCGATTACAAGCCCGAATTACAGTAGCTAGCCCTGGTTACAAGCACGAACTGAGATACAGGAAGATAGGGCTGCAAGAAAAGCTCGAGGTTCGTGAGCCGCTCGAGATCGACTCGTTTTTTGACTCGACTCGAGATCGACTCGAAAAAAAATAAGCTGAGTTTGAACACTTTATGTAGCTCGACCGAGAAACGAGTCGATCTTGAGCCAATATTGGCTCGCTCGATTTTAGCTCAATAGCTCGACAGAAAATCATTATGTTAAATGATCATGCCATATATTAAATGAAAATAAGATAATTTATTAACATATATGTTGTCCATAATGTTTCTCCATTTTATTTACCAACGAACATGGAAACTTAATTAAGTAGAGAACATTTAGGCCTAATTATGGCACGTGGTCGACTATGTGTTAAATATCTTATATTTTTGGCTAAGGTTCCCAGCATATTCACCTTAATTTTTTTGTTTTTCATTCATAGATTTATAATTTTTACCATCTCATTTAGCTCGAAACTAGCTCGAGATCGACTCGAGATCGTTCTGGCACGAATCATGTTCGTATTCAATCGATCATGAGCTTCACTTAGTTTGAGCTCATTTCGAATTTTTCATATGAGTTGGTGAAATTTCCAACTTCAACTCGGCTCATTTCGACTCGTTTGCAGCCCTACAGGAAGAGGGAAGCGAGAGGAAGAAGAAGAGAGCCGCCGCCGCCGGGTTCGTGATCCTTCGCGGATCCTCGTCCGTCCCTTGGCCCTCGTACTAGTCGCTGTTGTAACGGGCCGGCTGGGCCCAGCCCTTCACTAACAGCCCAACGTAGCAAGGGGGCTGACAGTTGGGGAGAGGTGGTCGTTCGATGTGTGGAGAGGTTGCCGACTCCCGTTAAATACTATAGTAGAGAGATTGGCGTCTTTTTCCTCGCGAGAGTCCTAAATAATCGTATGCCCTAACAAAGTAACAAGTAGTCGGATTGATACGGCCGCGATGGAAACAACCGGCGGTGCACGGAACTGGTCCGAGCTGCCGGAGGATGTCTTGCTCACCACCATGTCGGCCATGGAGGTCCTCGACGTCGTCCGGGCGAGCGCGGTCTGCTCCTCCTGGAGCTCCACCTACGCCACGTTCCGCCGGCTCCGGCTTCCGTCTCCGAAGCAATCCCCCTGCCTGTTGTATCCCCACGACGACGCCTGCGGGCCAGACGGCATGGCGCTCTACTCCCCGTCAGCCGACGCGACGTCCCGCATACGGCTCCCGCATGATGCCGTCGTCCTTGCCGGCTCGGCGTACGGATGGCTCTTCGTCACCGACCAGGCGGCCAATCCCTACTTGCTCAACCCTCTCACCGGCGCGCTGGCCGTGCTCCCGCCCGTCACTAGTTTCCAATGCGTGGTGGGCAGCTCCTTGGACGACGACGGGAACATTATCTACCGCACCGAAGACTCCAGCCTGGCATCTTACGGAGACGACGTGCGGTTCTTCTCCGTCACCGCACGAGTCGCGCGCCCCTGGATGTATCGCCACGTGGCCCTCTCTGCCGGCGGCGCCGCGCCGTCGTGCGTCGTCCTGGTCGTGCACGAGCAGCCGATGGACCTCCACTTCGCCAGGCCAGGAGACGAGCGCTGGTCCTCGCTATCCTCCGTCGGCACCGGCTTTGTCAGCGCCGTCTACAACGACAAGGACGGTCTGTTCTACGTGCTCCAGTGCTGCGGCACCGTCCACGCTCTAGACCTCCACGGCCAAACGTCCTCGACGGCAAGGGTTCTCATCCGCACGCGGGGGCTCGTTGCTCATCGCCGCTCCCTCGCCGTCACGCCGTGCGGCGACGTCTTGCTGGTGGCGAGGACATCTTGCCTGTTAGAGCGCCTTGATATCTACGACAGCGGGAACGCCTTCTCTGTGTACAAGCTTGACCTCAGGGCGAAGAAGAAGGTGAAATTAGAGGGCATCGGAGACCATGCTCTGTTCCTTGGAAACAAGAGCTCGACGGTGTGCGCTCCGGTCGTGGACTGCCCCAGGCTAAGACCAAATTGTGCATATCTGGCCGACTTTAGCCGTGCGAGCATCCCCAATAGAGAGCGCAAGGTGATCAAGAAGCGGGACATCGCCATCTACTGGGACTTTGAGAGCGGGGTAATGCATAACATCTGTAATATGTGGCCTCTCCATTTGCTGGATATACCGGATACGGCGCCGGCTCCAATTTGGTTAACACCCTCTCCTTTGTAACGGACCAGTAAGGCAGTAACCGTAAGTGCACTTACCCCGTATCAACCAATGCTGTAGCCCTAACAAGGCGCATATTGCCCTTTTCAGAAAGATTGATCCTCACTACTCCCTTCGTTGCTAAATATATGTCTTTTTAGAAATTCTTTTATCTGAGCTACACACGAAGCAAAATGAGTGAATCTACACTCTAAAGTATGCTTATATACATCCGTATGTAGTATATTGAAATCTATAAGAAGACTTATATTTAGAAAGGGAGAGAGTACTACCTATTCTCTTAACATGCACATTGTTCACATCAGCAAGTTTGCCACGTCACCATTCCACTGCTCGCTTACAGAAGGGACCAACCAGACGTTTGAATTACTGAGACTTGCCACTGCTAAATGTGGGGGAAAAGTCCAAAATAAACCTTAAACTTGTAGGCGAAAACTAAATCAAACCCTAAACTCCCAATCCCTGAAATCAACACACCAAACTCTTTAATTCCGGTCTATTTTGAACCTTGAGAGGATTTAGGCAGTATTTTCTTAATTGGGCCGGCCCATTAGCGCAGTCGCTTGCGCGTGCTCTCTGGTCTGGTTTTTCTTTGTTTTTTTTCTTTTTTTCTTTTTTACACATGTATAATTTTTCTCAGTACCCAACGTACATTTTTAATGCACACATGAAATACATTTTTGCTATATTTTCGACATTTCAAATACATTATGTACATTTTAAAATTCATGTTTCAAAGAAATTGTAATACATGTTAATATTTTTCCAAATACATGTTTTGCATTTTCTTAATGACAATAAACATTTTATAAAACTACATGAACATTCTTATATATTGTACAACATTTTGAAAATTGTATACACCTT
Organism: Aegilops bicornis; assembly: GCA_021605145.1. Lineage (NCBI taxonomy): Eukaryota > Viridiplantae > Streptophyta > Magnoliopsida > Poales > Poaceae > Aegilops > Aegilops bicornis. The sequence goes on along the minus strand of CM038670.1, from coordinate 181,960,856 downwards.
TTTCAAACACATTTCACGTAGGGTATACTACATTGTATACACTTTTCTTTAAAATGACACAAACACATTTTTTAAACTCGTGAACATTCTTGAAATTTTACATTTTTCTGAATGTACGATTTTTTATGCATCACACGAATATTATTTTATATTGTATCAACATAAACATTGTTTTGAAATGGCCCGTACATTTTTTAAACTCATGATATTTTTTACAAGTCATAAATTTATTATTGCACATTTTTTCTAATTTCAATTTTTTCCCTATTTTTAAAAAATATCAAAAAAGTATTCACACTTTAAAATTTTGTTCAGGTTTCAGAAAATGTTTATGTTTCAAAAAGTGTTCTCACTTTTTAATTTTCTTCAGGTTTCAGAAAATGTTTATGTTTCAAAAAGTGTTCGCACTTTAAAATTTTGTTCAGGTTTCAAAAAATGTTTATTTTTTATAAAGTGTTTACTTTTCAAAATTGATTGTTTTTTTAAATGTTGGTTTTTTAAAAGTATTCGGAATTTTCAAAAAGTGCTCGCACTTTAAATGTTAGGAAATTTCAGAAAAAAGTAAGTTTCTAATACTTGTTTGCCCCATAAAGATGTTTTCAAAGTTCGATGCTCCGGTTCTGCTTAAGTACTTCGGGTCTCTAATTGTGCTACTCGTATTCGTCTAGTGTAGTGGCTATCAGAATGAGGACAACTCTGCCAGGTTCCAAGTTCGACTCCATGGTAGTCATATTTATTTCGAGTCCGCAGCCAACTATCCCAGTTGGGCAATACCTGTTTGAGAAAGCTCTTAAGGTTTAGGGATAAAAGAATTTGGTATGTTGATTTCAAGAATTTTTAGTTTGAGGTTCGATAGCACCACCTATGGATTGAAGTGTCCATCAATGTGGATGTACGATAGCACTACGGACCCCCCCCCCCCTCTAGACCTACTTTCGATCCTAGAGCTTTTCCGAGATCCTACCTGATGTGGCCTCGGGAGTTTCGTCGATCAAACTTAACGCCTGAATCGACAGGGTAATGATCCAGGATTGAATCCGCGATCAACACGATGGTGTCGGCAAGGTCTTGGGACTAATCTGACACTCAACCTGAAAACGCAAGCTCAACCGCAGGCATCCGCAGCGTTCTCCACATTTCCAAACCTAATGGTTTGGCTCGGAGCGAACTTATCGATCAGGCTGAGGTAACCGGTCGCATCGGCGTAGAGCCTCTCGCCGCCGAACACAAAAGTTGTCCGGGGAAGAATATCTTCCCACAGCCAATATTGTCGTCCATCCGAAGTTGAGCCATTGAGCCGTTTTGACCACACAACAGGACCTGTTGTAACATCCCAAAAATTCTAAATTTTGAAATATTATAAACAAATAGATAGTTATGATTGATTGTGTGAAGTTGAGTGACATTTGATTTTTTTTTTTGAAAGTTAAATGAGAGGGAATAAAAGGACTTTCCCAAACTTTCATTTTGCATTCGTGATCTCCGTGAATTCAAATTCTTTTCACCACAAAACCCTGGAGAGAAGATGACATGACTTCTTTCATTTATTTAAATGACAAGGGGTGTTGAAAATATTTGAATTTCATTTGAGAATATTTTCAATTCTGAAACTTTATGCAACTCAATGATTTTCACGTTCGAAGATAAAATGACTTCTTCAAATTATATGAAATATGAGTTGGGAGTTTCAAAGGATTAAATTCAAAGTTCTTTTGAATTTATTTTCAATTTGGAGTTATTGAGTTTTATTCAAATCATTTTTCTCCAAAAATAAAATATATGGAAAATAGGGTAACATGATTCCCTACATCAGAAAATTGGATATAAATCAATTTGAATTAATTTTGGTATTTTTAAAATGATTTTTTATTGGATTTTATTAGACCAGTAGCACTCTTTGAATTTTCTGAATTTGTGTGTATTTTATTTGACTCTAGAAAAATGTTCAGCTTGTAGGAAATCCTTTTCTGAAAATTGTGATATATAATATGCCTATATAAAGTTTTAATTTACTTTCATTTTTCAGTTTATCGCTTTCTGTTAAAAAAAACAAATAACAAAAACTGCGCGCGCCTGAAACTAACTGTCGCGCACATGCGTAGCATAGCAGCAGGCCGGCCCGTTTTTCTTTTGTTTTCTTTTGTCTTTTATTTTATTTTCGTTAATGTTTAGTTTTTTTTTGAAACAAATTTCAGAAAAAAAAAGACTTCGAAAAAAAAAATGCAGCCAGTGTACGCGCGCGGTCGGGCCGAACTTTTAGCCCATGATCCTTTTCAAATTTCATCTGCGTACGTATCTCTACTACTATAGTACAAGAATTTTTAAATTTTGCTTGTCCTAGGTTTTCCCGCCATAGAAACACAATCTGTACCATGCATTTGCGGCATCCAACGGTTAAACATGCGACGAATCCCTCAAACGCTGGCCGTCCATTCTCATGCATCGGGTGGCTAACATTTGCTAGCTCCCTGCCGGCCTGCAAAAAGCTGCTATGCATGAGCCCATGTTTGTAAAGAAATCAATGAGCGAAGAGACATGGCAGCCAGATGGATCCCATCATCTTCCAGAATCCTCTCAATATCTCTACTCGCTCTATACTATATAAAATCCCTTGATTAACATGCTTCATTCCGGTGTCTCTACTCTGCAAGAAGCTGTGTGCAGTGCATAATTTCTGACGCAATAAATCCTGTTAAATATTTTTGTTATACTTATGTTCCAATACAATTTTACAAACGAGCAAAGGGAGAAAGGAGAGAAATATTACAAGGCCTTTGAGTATTGGTACAACCAAATAGATTTCGGCAGAACAAGATTTGTTCCTCCTAATTCAAAAAATAAATAAGTTTCTGACTTTGATCCTGTTTGGAATGGGTGTAAGTTTATACACCTGTATTTATTTTATAAGTGTAAATTACCGGTCAACATTTCATTTCTGTTTGGAATGAAAACAATGGACGGCGCTTGTATTTTTAACCGGCTAGGAGCATGCAGAAACGCCAATCCAAACAGGGCCTTGAGGTGCAAAGACGTGCAAAGCACGTGCCGTTAACTAGTATGTTTAGTCCTACATTGCCTAGCCTTTAACCTTTAAGCCTCTTTTTCATCAATAAATATAGACCCATAGAGCCTTCAAAAATCATCCGATTCGGGTTAAGTCAATATTTTGATTTGACTAGATTCATTTAAGAAAAATATTTTTCTCCTCTCTAGCGACTTAAAATTGTCTTCTCCCTCCGAAGTTGTCTTTTCTCTGCCTTATAAAGGTTTTTTTTTGTTTTTTTCTTATTATACTTCCGTAGTTTATTATTTTTAGACTAATACGATAGAATAATTAGATTATCAATTAGTCTACGTATTTATACATTGGACCTTAGCCGTAGCTATTTTTTTTCTTTCGTAAAACAGCTTGGCCCTGATTTTTCAATTAGCAATAACTTTTTACTCGTTCATCCAAATTAGATGAAACCAACGCCCACTTCTTCGTTACGATCTCCTCTATCCAGTAATCCAACTCAAACATGTTTTTGAAAGTTTAAAATTTGAATTAGATCAGATTTGAATTTGAACTTCGTTTGATCATAACTTGAGTTTCGTAACTCTGATTTAGTTGATTCTTTTTGCAAATTAAAGCTCTTGACATAAACTTTCTGATAAGGCCAAATTCACATAATTTTGGTACTGTTAGAAATTGTTTTATGTTGCAAGAGTTATTTGCTTGGTTTTGATGTTTTCCGAATCGCTTTTCTTCGTTCGGTCCGATGTTTTGAGTGATTGCTTATGTGGCTACTATTGCTTGATTACGATATATTGACCGGAGTGTGACGAGTAGAACTATCAAGAGTTTGAGTGCGAATCATCTTCATCAACATTACAGGCAAGTAACACTTTGATCATATACTCTTCATACCCAGTTTTTATGCATTAGATCTATCCTCAAACATTGCATGATTAGGATCTAATTAAATTGTGGGATGGGAAGTAGTTGAGGTAGTACCTATTACCTGTTTTATTATCAAACCCTTGGGAGTTACTTCTACGTTTGCTTATTATGCCATGCTAGTAGACGTGGATTGGGTGAGTGTATTCCATGACAGATGTGAGATTCTTAAATTAATGGTTTACTTAAGGTGGCAACTTAAATACACATCTGGGTGGATTGCTAGGGGCACCCTGGGGATATACCAGTGGACTTGCCCGGACACCTGGGGATATACCAGTGTTGTCCTAGGAGATCCCGGGGATATACCGTGTGATCATCCTACGGTCCGCCACCCAGGCTCAAAGGGATCATAAGATTATTCATGCTAGAAACTTCCGTGTGCAGCCACAAGCTATTATGGGCTCTAGCATAGTTGATTAAGTCGTGTGAACTCTTACGGTGGTAGACTAGCGGATGTAGGGGTTGTAGGTGGTACGGTCTACCCATCGTAAGGTGCAAACGCTTCGAAAGACTATGTCTCGGTCATCCGCTTTCTCAAACACCACGTAGTGTGAGAAATCCAACGGAGGAGATCGAGTCTTGTGGGGAAAAGTCATGAAACCTCTGCATAGTGTACAAACTAATCATGGTTAGCCGTGTCCCGGTTATGGGCATCTTGAGTATCTAGTTCTTGGATTATCCTGTTGATCTCATCATGTTACTTTAATTAATATTGTTGGGTTTAATGATGATACTTAATTGGGATTGAGAATGCTGTCAACCATTCTCAATGTTTAACAACCACCATGATAGTTAAATAAAATTTATTCATTTGCAGTAGGGAAAAATTGGCTTTTTGCAAAAACATTATAACCATAGGGCTTTCCACCAGCCATATATGCATGTAGTATAGGCTTATTCTTTCATTACTCTCTATGTGTTACATTGCCAGCATATTCCATGTGTTGACCCGTTTTCGGGCTGCAACGTTTCATGTTGCAGATTTTTCAGACGACGAGTAAGTGATACGTTAGGGTTACGATTTCTACACTCAACTTTGCCGTTGGTGTTGATGGGAATCCACAACCTTGTTACTTCCTGAAAGATCGTGGATGTCGCCTAGAGGGGGGGGGGAATAGGCGCTTTAAAATAATTATGGTTTAGGCTTGAACAAATGCGGAATAAACCTAGCGGTTAATTTGTCAAGCACAAAACCTACAACAACTAGGCTCACCTATGTGCACCAACAACTTATGCTAAGCAAGATAAACTACTAGGTGATAGCAAGATATATGACAAGAACCAATATGGCTATCACAAGGTAAAGTGCATAAGTAAAGAGCTCGGGAAAGAGATAACCGAGGCACGCGGAGACGACGATGTATCCGAAGTTCACACCCTTGCGGATGCTAATCTCCGCTTGGAGCGGTGTGGAGGCACAATGCTCCCCAAGAAGCCACTAGGGCCACTGTAATCTCCTCACGCCTCGCACAATGCAAGATGCCGTGATTCCACTAAGGGACCCTTGAGGGCGGTCACCGAACCCGTACAAATGGTAACCCTTGGGGCGGTCACCGAACCCGTACACTTTGGCAACCCTTGGGGCGGTCACCGTGCCGTCAAATTGCTCAGGCGATCTCCACAACCTAATTGGAGACCCGACGCTTGCCGGAGCTTTACACCACAATGATTAAGCTCCTAACACCACCAACCGTCTAGGGCGCCAAGGCACCAAGAGGAACAAACTCTAGGGTGCCCAAACACCCAAGAGTAATAAGCTTCTCAAACTTCACTTCCACGTATCACCGTGGAGAACTCAAACCGATGCACCAAATGCAATGGCAAGGTCACACGAAGTGCCCAAGTCCTTCTCTCCCAAATCCCACCAAAGCAACTAATGCTAGGGAGGGAAATGAGAGGAAGAACGAAAGAAGAACACGAAGAACTCCAATATCTAGATCCAAGGGGTTCCCCTCACTTAGAGGAGAAAGTGATTGGTGGAAACGTGGATCTAGATCTCCTCTCTCTTTTCCCTCAAGAACTAGCTAGAATCATTGGAGGGATTGAGAGTTAGAAAGCTCGAAGAAGGTCAAAAATGGGGGAAGAACACGAGCTAAAAAGGATAAGGTTGAATGGGGAAGAAGACCCCTTTTATAGGAGCTCCCGAATCCAACCGTTATGCTCACAGCCAAGACAGAGCGGTACTACCGCTCAAGGAGCGGTACTACCGCTAGGGCGGTAGAACCCCTTCAAACACAACAATGAGGAGGCAAAAGGCCAAAAGAACCTTCGAGGCGGTAGTACCGCTCGTCTCACGGTACTACCGCTCGACCTCACGGTACTACCGCTCGACCTCATTACTACCGCAAATGGTAGCGGTACTACCGCTTATGAAGGTACTAAAAAATACTTATGTGCCTACTCCGAAAGCAAAACACGAGATTTTGGTCCGAGCGGTACTACCGCTTAGGAGCCGCGGTAGTACTGCTCAGGCGGTACTACCGCTCAGAGCCGCTGATAGTATCTTGCTCTGAGCGGTAGTAAAAATTACATCCGCTCTAGTCGCGGTAGTACCGCAGCCTTTACCAAAACAGCCATAACTTTTGCAAACGGACTCGAATTAATGAAACCAAGTTTGTTGGAAAGCTAGAAACAAGGGCTAACACAATCTTGAGAGAAATACCAATAATAAGCAAATGAGAAAAGGCCCAAAAGAAAATGGTGAGAACCCTTCCTCGAAAAGACCGTAAAACCTCCAACACCGAAAACATCATAGAAGACGATGCAAACTCCGTTTTCGATGAACTCAAGCTTGTCATAAAGATGACCATAAGCTCTAAGACTCACAAAGAGAACCAAACAATAACCAAGAAACATGATGCAAGGATGCAATGGTTTGAGCTCTCGATGAACGATACGATCAAGCTACTCACTTGAGAGCCCCCCTTGATAGTACATCTATCGATCCTATAACCCGGTCTCCCAACTACCACCATGAGACCGGTAAAAAAGAAAACCTATCAAGGGCAAACCTTTGCCTTGCACATGATCCACTTGAGCTAGATGATGACGATCTTGTCCTCCTCAAGATGGACCACCTTTCTTGATTGCGTTGGGTCGATGGAGACTAGGTGATTGCTCCCCCATACTCCACTATGGGTGAGCCACTCTTGACACATCTTCACAAGTCCATTGACACCACAATGGATGGCAAGCTTCAAGCACTTGATCTCTTCGTGATGCTCCACTTGAACTTGCACACGGCAATCTTGATGACGATCACCACTTGATGTCATCCTTTCCATGGGTTGTATGATATCTTCCTCTTGGCGCAAGCCCATGGACACGTACCTAACCCCACATAGACTCTCACATAGACCATGGGTTAGTACACAAAGTGCAACGGATAATGCTTACCATACCATGGGATCACTTGATCCCTCTCGGTACATCTTCTACGCTTTGTGAGTTGATCAACTTGATTCACTCTTGACTTAGTCTTGATCAACCTTGAATCTTTCCAACTCTATTCGTTTGGATGATGTCTTGAAGGTAAACATGAATGATCACACAATCTTCTTCTTCAAGACATGATTGCAATAAGCTCAACACTCACATGACCAATCTTTGGATAATTCCTTAATAGCACCTTGGTCAACACATAAACTCCTTGAAACCAACACATGGACTTCAAGAAATGCCTATGGACAAATCCTTCAAATATAACTCAATGCAACCATTAGTCCATAGAGAATGTCATCAATTACCAAAACCACACATGGGGGCACCGCATGTCCTTTCAATCTCCCCATTTTGGTAATTGATGACAATCACTTTCAAGAGAGTTTATATAAGGAATTATGCATCACCATGCAATGCAACAACCAATAATGCATGCGTATGAGATGCAAATGCTTAGGAACAAAACCGAAGCAAGGAGAAAACTCAAGACTTCTCCATAAAACTCTCTGAAACTTCTCCCCATTGGCATCGATTGCCAAAATGGGCGAAAAGCTAAGAAGACCAATATAAAAGGTGTTCCTCCAAAAGTTGTGTATTTCTCAACAAGAGAGTGGAATGCCATACACATATCCAAAGGTAATACTTGGAGGAAGACCAACTATATTGAGGCACCAAGATTGCAAAAGAATGATATGCCACAAAGACATAACAAAGAGAGAAACAAGCAATCAAGCAATCAAAAGATACCAATTGAAGCAAGCAATCAAAGGATATCAATTGAACCAACTAGACCAAAGATCCTATGAGCCACATGAATGAAGGATATTATGATATGAGACGAGGAGTGTTCTAAAGAAACTAGAGAAGCTCCCCATGATTTGTGCACAAAAAGAATGTTTTGTAATTGGATACAAAGTGCACAAAATAGGATCATGGCTCCCCCAAAATCAATAGAAACTTACAACAAGTGCAAGTGAGCATATAGGAAACAAAGCCTAGTACTTGCAACAAACACATGGTTGAGCAACAAGTAAAAGAGGCAACTTAAGAATGGGCTCAACCAAAATGATGTGTGTGAGTCATGGCGAAGCACTTGAGAAGACTAAAATTAGGATGAGCATTAAGCATCAACATAGTCTTGAAAGAATGAGGCACACGGTGCAAGGCCTGTCATTCCCACACACAACTAGCAAATGGGTTCACAAGCTTACTAATAAGCATATAAAGAACTTATGCTTGTGACAACCTGTGGTGAAGATAGAAGATGAAAGCCTCATCAAGACGAGGGATGCCAATTAAGATGGCAAAAGCCTCGTAACGATAAGCATGCGGAAAATAATCTTCACCACACAAGAGTGCATCAAGATGCAACAATAGAGGACACACACTCAAGGCAAAAGCTTTCACGGAGCCACCAAAGAAATAACATAAGAAAGACAAGGTGGACGTGAAAGAAAGGATATCAACTAGAGATGTAATTTCTCTCAAGTGTATAAGGTTCTATGTAGACGAAATCATGATGATATATATATCTACAAAGAAGAATGTACACCGAAATAGTTACAACCCGAAGGAACAAGATATCCACAAGGAAGTCATAAATATACCAATAAGATATTTGCTTGAAAGCATAGAACTTGGCTAGATATGGTCTTATTGTATATAAATGAAGTCCAAACACACATCCATCAAGGGCATCACAACTAGCAACAAGAGATCATCATTGGGATGCTTTGAGAAAGGAAACAAGTATCACAAGATATGAAATGAAAATCATGCCAAGATGCAACCTACACAAGGTTGAATGCAAGAGGAGAAAGCATGAATAGATACTTGTTACCGAGATATCATTGGAAGGTTGTAGTAGATACCAATTGAAGGTATATAGTAGTCCATTGATCATCCTAGCTTGACTCCAATATGCACATGGTGACAACACCTTCCTTGTGAGTGAGCCGAGCATCCAATGCATCTCCAAATGTTCCTAGAAGAACAACACAAACTAAACGGTACCCAAACTCATCGGGACCAAATAGTTAGAAACACCAATACATAGGACAAACTCCACATAAATAGGTGCATATAGATATGAAAAGGAATTTCATGCACCTCTCATCCAATTTGAGACTTGGTGGAGTTTCCCCTATATATTGGGTCAAAGAAAGAAAGCATGCCAAATAAAATACATGAAGTAAACATGCATGCTCAAAACTTTCAAGAACCGAAACCAAATGAAAACGAGATGCAAAGAAAAAGGATACCAAATAGATAAATTATCACTTGGAAGATATCATTAAAGATACATCAAGGAATGAGATATCCATTGATACACACGAAATGAAGGATGTCAAACTCCCAAAAGAGAGAATGGTTCCAAACAAACCAAGCCCTCTACAAAGTTTCATGATGGCACAAAGTACCAAAAAGAAACGGCTTGCCTTCCACAAACACACACTTGATAAGGATCACAAGATGAGCGTTTTAGAGAAAATAGGATAGCTCCTCGACGAGTTGTGCATTACATAGGATTTGCATTTGAATACAAAATGCACAAGGTGGGATCACCACTTTCACTATATCTAGAAAACACTAGACAAGAACAAGAAATAAACAAGATCCACAAGTGGTAGGTAAGACAAAGGGAGTTGACACAAACTTGGCAAGAGGAAAGGCAAATAAAAACAAAAGCCAATGTAAAGATGATCAATAAATTCTACCACACATAAGTGACTAACAATTGTCAAAAGACAAAGAGTATATGGAAATAATTCCCGGTGGTAGATACCAAGGATATCCAACATCATCTTCACAACAAACACAAGCAAATTGCAACTTGTAGAGCTATCATGCCACCTAGGAACAAGATAATTTACAATATCAATTCTAGGTGACAATATCTCAAATGTACACATTTTCTAGGCTAGTAATACACACATAGCATATTACTCCCCATAATGTGATACCAAATAAAGATACACAAGAGGCAATTAAAAGGATCCAACAAGAGATAATTAATGGAAAATTTAGAATTTGAATTTCTCATGAGAGATATACCACCTAGAGACTAGATAATCTTGAAATATCAATACTAGATGGTATTACTCATGTACACACATTTATAGGATTGTGAGGTGCATAAAGCACATCACTCCCCCATAATGGGATATTCCATTAATCTCTCACAAGAGCCAACTAAGAAATAAACAAGATGCAAAAGGCTCAACACACAACACACATGTACATGATGTGCAAACCAACATGCACATACTTGATTTCTCAAGATAAGCAATTTTGAAGCACACCATATACAAGCACATGCAAGATACAAAACCACAACATGCTAAGGGACAAGTAACTTTTAATGTAAGCAATTTAAGCACGAGTTACCGCAAGGAGGAACATTGGATATATGATAGAAAGATAATCCGAATGACTTGGCTTGACACAATATGAATGATGAGGACCCTTAAATCTTCATAATGTAGCCAAGTCTCCAATGACCTCCAACAACACCTATTGATCAAGTTTGAGCTAGTTGGTCCCCAACCAAGTTGGGTCCTAAGAGGTTAGTCACAATAGGCTTGGCCACCCAAATGGTTCTTTTCTTGACACCACTTTGAGTACCAACAAACTTGGCAAACACATTGCCAACCTTATCCTTCCCAAGAGAATAGACATCGTCAATAATAATTGGGTTGGATAAGTTACCACTAGTGCATGAAGAAGCGGCGTGGCCTTTCTCACGACATAAGTAGCAACGTCTACTCTTCACTTTCTTCTCACTTGATTTCTCAATAAGAGAAGCATTAACTTGAGTCTTCTTGGGAAGTGGCCTCTCTTCAACTTGAGGTTGAGCATGAGATTGAACTTGTGCCCTCTTCCCTTGTTGCTTGACAATAATGGCCTTCTTCTTCAATGGGCAAGATCTAACATGATGCCCTTCTACTTTGCACTTGAAGCAAACAATCTTGGCCGATTTCTTGACTTGTTCTTGGCCCTTCTTTTTGTTCATCTTGGACTTCTTCTTCTTATTGGAGTTGAATCCAAGTCCACCTTTGTCATTGGGATTTTTGCACACTCAAGATATTGTTGAGTGTGGATTTCCTTCATGACTCTTTCCAAGTCTTTCTTCAAAGAAGTGACTTGGGCCTTGAGCTCTTTGATTTCCTCTACATGGTTAGTCTCAATACAAGTACTAGAGGAAGTATAAGCTTCATTGTTAGAGCAACAAGGCAAGGAAAGCAATTCATCACAAGATGTACCAACATTGTGAGTAGATGAATTCCAAGGACTAGCACATATCAATATAGCATTTTGACTAGAAGTAGTGCTAGTATCCACATGAGGATCACTAGATGTTACCTTAGCAAGCATGGCCTCATGAGCTATCATTAGCACATTATGGGATACTATAAGATAGTCATGAGAGTTTGAGAGCTTTTCATGGCTTTCTTCCAATTTCCCATAATTGCTAGATAGCAACTCAAGTTGAGCCCGTAGCTCAACATTCTCCTTCAAAATGGATGCTTCACAAGAGATAGAGTTAGTAGCACAAGCATCATCATCAGCAACAAGAGGAGAAGACAACTTGGCAAGCTCTTTTGAATATGAAGCTTTAAGTTGAGCATGAGACTCGGTGATTTTGATGAGCTCACTCTTAATGACCCTTGAGCCATTTTCGAGGTGCTCAAAGTCCTCAAGGAGTTTAGCATGCACAACTTCAAGCTCCTCATTTTTAGTTTCAAAATCATTGGCCACCTCAAGAGCTCTATCACGAGATTCCCTCACTCTAGATAATTCTAGAGCAAAAGTCTCCTCAAGAGATTCCTTGGTGGTTTGTTCAAGTTCAAGAGCTTGAGAGAGGTCCGCAATCTCATTAGCGTAATCACGCTCATGACCTTCCATTTTATCAATGGTGACCTCATGCTCCTCAAGACGAGATTCCAACTCATCAATATATTTCTTGCCCTCAATAGCAATAGACATGATTTCCATGAAGTTGGAACGAGCAATTTTATTCTTAAGAAGAGCTTTAAAAATCATTTCCCCTTAATTTTTAAGGAGGCAACATCATCACTCTCTTCATCATAATCAACATCATCATCACTCTTGCCATCATCAATATCATCACAAGATATATTGGGATTCAAAGTGGGAGATACCTTTGAAGCCTTGGCCATAAGGCAAAATGTAGTAGATGATGATATAGGATCCCTTGAAGCACCATTCAAGACCACATCTTGTTCCATGGAGTGTTGGGTTTCATCTACATTGTTAGCACAACAACTCGAGGAAATACATGCATTTTTATCATGGCAACGAGATATAGCAAGCATATCATCATGAGATTTAGTCAAGCAATTTCTACATGATATGCAAGGACTATCAACACAAGCAAGTGAAACATTTGGAGTGCTCAAGTGCTAAGGCCCAAAGACGGAGCATTGCAATAATATAGTGATGAAGAATCATCCACAAAAAGCACACTATCATCATTGCAATGACCCACACTACTCACCATATCATTACCTTGTGGCAAACCACATGTAGGTGAAGTAGAAGAAGTTGAGAAGACTATACGGCCGGAGGTGGAGGGAGAACAATCATCCCTACAAATCTTGGACACACCATATTTATCTTGAAGCTTCATCCACAACTCATGAGCATCCCGGAACGGCATGAGTTGAAATATAACTACATTGCTCAAATCATCGAAAAGCACATTAGAAGCTTGAGCATTGAGATAAGAGTTTTACTATTCCTCTAAAGATAATCTTTGGGGATCCTTTGGAGGAGAAAACCCATATCTACAATTTGCTCCAAATTTGGGTCCATGACCCTAAAGAAATTAAGCATGAATTACCCAAACATCAAAATTTGTGCCATCGAAACTAAGAGTGTCAGAGAATCCTAATCCCCTAGTCGACATATTTACTCTCTAGGCGGTTAAGCCCAACAAAGAGAGACGAGGCTCTGATACCAATTGAAAGATCGTGGATGTCGCCTAGAGGGGGGGGTGAATAGGCGCTTTAAAATAATTATGGTTTAGGCTTGAACAAATGCGGAATAAACCTAGCGGTTAATTTGTCAAGCACAAAACCTACAACAACTAGGCTCACCTATGTGCACCAACAACTTATGCTAAGCAAGATAAACTACTAGGTGATAGCAAGATATATGACAAGAACCAATATGGCTATCACAAGGTAAAGTGCATAAGTAAAGAGCTCGGAAAGAGATAACCGAGGCACGCTGGAGACGACGATGTATCCCAAGTTCACACCCTTGCGGATGCTAATCTCCGTTTGGAGCGGTGTGGAGGCACAATGCTCCCAAGAAGCCACTAGGGCCACCGTAATCTCCTCACGCCCTCGCACAATGCAAGATGTCGTGATTCCACTAAGGGACCCTTGAGGGCGGTCACCGAACCAGCACAAATGGTAACCCTTGGGGCGGTCATGAACCCGTACACTTTGGCAACCCTTGGGGCGGTCACGGTACCGTCAAATTGCTCAGGCGATCTCCACAACCTAATTGGAGACCCCGACGCTTGCTCGGAGCTTTACAACACAATGATTAAGCTCCGAACACCACCAACCGTCTAGGGCGCCAAGGCACCCAAGAGGAACAAACTCTAGGGTGCCCAAACACCCAAGAGTAATAAGCTTCTCAAACTTCACTTCCACGTATCACCGTGGATAACTCAAACCGATGCACCAAATGCAATGGCAAGGGCACACGAAGTGCCCAAGTCCTTCTCTCCCAAATCCCACCAAAGCAACTAATGCTAGGGAGGGAAATGAGAGGAAGAATGAAAGAAGAACACGAAGAACTCCAATATCTAGATCCAAGGGGTTCCCCTCACTTAGAGGAGAAAGTGATTGGTGGAAACGTGGATCTAGATCTCCTCTCTTTTCCCTCAAGAACTAGCAAGAATCATTGGAGGGATTGAGAGTTAGCAAGCTCGAAGAAGGTCAACAATGGGGAAGAACACGGGCTAAAAAGGATAAGGTTGAATGGGGAAGAAGACCCCTTTATAGGAGCTCCCGAATCCAACCGTTATGCTCACAGCCGCCTGACAGAAGCGGTACTACCGCTCCAAGGAAGCGGTACTACCGCTAGGGCGGTAGAACCCCTTCAAACACAACAGCGAGGAGGCAAAAGGCCAAAGAACCTTCGGAGCGGTAGTACCGCTCGTCCTCACGGTACTACCGCTCGACCACGGTACTACCGCAAATGGTAGCGGTACTACCGCTATGCGGCGGTACTAAAAAATATACATGCCTACTCCATTGAGCAAAACACGAGATTTTGGTCGGGCGGTACTACCGCTTAGGAGCCATGATAGTACTGCTCAGGCGGTACTACCGCTCGAGGGCTGTAGTATCTTGCTCTGGAGCGGTAGTAAAAATTACATCCGCTCTAGTCGCGGTAGTACCGGCAGCCTTTACCAAAACAGCCATAACTTTTGCAAACAGACTCCGAATTCGACGAAACCAAGTTTGTTGGAAATCTAGAAACAAGGGCTAACACAATCTTGAGAGAAATACCAATAATAAGCAAATGAGAAAAGGCCCAAAAGAAAATGGTGAGAACCCTTCCTCGGAAAAGACCGGTAAAACCTCCAACACCGAAAACATCATAGAAGACGATGCAAACTCCGTTTTCGATGAACTCAAGCTTGTCATAAAGATGACCATAAGCTCTAAGACTCACAAAGAGAACCAAACAATAACCAAGAAACATGATGCAAGGATGCAATGGTTTGAGCTCTCGATGAACGATACGATCAAGCTACTCACTTGAGAGCCCCCTTGATAGTACGACTATCGATCCTATAACCCGGTCTCCCAACTACCACCATGAGACCGGTAAAAAAGAAAACCTATCAAGGGAAAACCTTTGCCTTGCACATGATCCACTTGAGCTAGATGATGACGATCTTGTCCTCCTCAAGATGGACCACCTTTCTTGATTGCGTTGGGTCGATGGAGACTAGGTGATTGCTCCCCATACTCCACTATGGGTGAGCCACTCTTGACACATCTTCACAAGTCCATTGACACCACAATGGATGGCAAGCTTCAAGCACTTGATCTCTTCGTGATGCTCCACTTGAACTTGCACACGGCAATCTTGATGACGATCACCACTTGATGTCATCCTTTCCATGGGTTGTATGATATCTTCCTCTTGTCGCAAGCCCATGGACACGTACCTAACCCCACATAGACTCTCACATAGACCATGGGTTAGTACACAAAGTGCAACGGATAATGCTTACCATACCATGGGATCACTTGATCCCTCTCGGTACATCTTCTATGCTTTGTGAGTTGATCAACTTGATTCACTCTTGACTTAGTCTTGATCAACCTTGAATCTTTCCAACTCTATTCGTTTGGATGATGTCTTGAAGGTAAACATGAATGATCACACAATCTTCTTCTTCAAGACATGATTGCAATAAGCTCAACACTCACATGACCAATCTTTGGATAATTCCTTAATAGCACCTTGGTCAACACATAAACTCCTTGAAACCAACACATGGACTTCAAGAAATGCCTATGGACAAATCCTTCAAATATAACTCAATGCAACCATTAGTCCATAGAGAATGTCATCAATTACCAAAACCACACATGGGGGCACCGCATGTCCTTTCACTTCCGCTATTTTGGATTGAGGTAATAGTATTTACGTTACTATACATGTGATTTACCTCTGTTATAAATCCTCGAGTACTGTGTGTGTCAGCATACCGATCCAGGGATGACACTTAAGCACAGAGACTTGATCCATTCGGTTCGGGTCGCTACAAGATGGTATCAGAGCACATGTTGACTGTAGGACGTGACCCTAAAAACTGGCAAGCCCATAGGAAAGATTTTTCTCTACAACTTTCTTTTTCAAAAAAATCTTTTACCTCTCTTCTCTTCTGAGCTTATTCAAATATTCCCTTTTAGTGAGACCATACCCCTTTTCCCTCTTGACCACTCAAAGATTCGACTGATGAGACCATTCCAAGGAGGCAAGATATCGGACAACTAAGACCATTTGGAATGAAGAGGATTTTACCGTGTAAATGGAAACTACAACTGTTGAAGACTCCGAAGACTAGGAGATTTTGAAGGCTCAAGAATTTCCAGATTTGGTATGACCTAGGAAGGTTACGCTTATGGAATTTGACAGACTATGGAAGTTATCAATACCCGAGATCAAGGTGTATTGGAGTAAGACCGGAGCATGGAGAGTTAAAAACTCAAAGTTTTTGTCAAGGAAAACCCGAAGACAGGAGATATCAAACTATGGAATGATAGCTCATGGAAATGACAAGAGCAGAAACACGCTATCCATGATGTTATCGCCCGCTTATACTATTGTCACCGTCTTTGAGTTAAGCATGCATATGCATGGAAGGATTGGAAGATAGAAAGGCGATGGAGCACCTATCGGCAAGATGAAGTGTTAACCTTAGCTGGTGTATCACCAGGATCCGGAGTGTTACATCAAGAAGTTAAATGGACTTACAAGAAGCGTTTGATAAGGAAGGCGTTTCGTGAAGAACTTCGGGACCCGTGGTTGAAAGTAGCCAATTTGGAGGAGCCAAACCTTGAGACATCAAAGATTTGTCAGGAACTGAAGGATAGTAGGACCATGGTTCATGTCAAGGAAGTTGAAACCAGAAGTTTGGAATGCAACTCCAGAAATATTAAAGGATGTCGCGAGAGACTTCGGGTCAATAGAGATGATTTGGCAAAAGAACTTGAGAAGGACAAGCATGATCAGAAGGAGCCATCGGAGACATGACCAAGACTTGAGGAGTTTGATGATGTTGAGATCTATTGACCTTTAGAAGACCAAACCCCTGTATATACCTGCGTTAGATGCGACGATTGTGAGCTGTCATTTGTTTGATATTTTTCCGACATCCACAATAAAATCTGCCTTTTCAAAACTTTTGTTTGCATTGTGTGCATCCCTCTCTATCTCTCTTATCCCACCCCAAAACCCATGGACCCAATAGAGGATGAATGGAAATGAGCTTATATTTTCTTGACCGATGAGTCAATTGGAGACAGCCCGATGGATTCAGAACATGGAGGATCATATGGAGAACAACCCTATAGTCAGAAAGGATATGGCTCAGCATGCTCTTAAGTGTTTTGAAAGAGGTCTTTGCTACTTGGTGGAGGATGTACCAAACCATCAAAGGATGGCAAAGAGTAACCATTTGGGGAAGAATTTAAGTTGACTCTGCAAAGATCTCGTCTTGTGTCCCGTAAGTTGAGGCCTTATGGAAAGGATATGAAGAAACCTTGTGCATACAAGCTTTGTGGAGAAATAGGACACAACCATAAAGAAAACAAGGACGAATACCCTCATAATCGTGAGGATTATCAAAGGAGTTAGCTGAGGATCTCAGGGAACTTCGGTTGGAGATTGTTCCCAAAGGTTTTGTTGCAGCAATGGAAGTTCAGTCTACATTGTTGGGAAAGATCCGTGAAGCTTAGAAGGATGACAAAGAGATTGCTGAGGTAAAAGAGAGGATGAGTAAAGGAAAGGCCAAAGGTTTTCGTAAGTATGAGCACGACATCTTATGGTTCGAGGACCGTGTATATGTTCCCAATAATGCAAAGGTCGTAAGTAAATACTTCAAGAGGCTCATGACTCACCATACTCGATTCGCCTCGAAACACCAAGATGTATTTGGATTTGAAGGAGTGTTTACGGTGGACTGGTATGAAGAAGGATGTTGTGGAGTATGTAGTCGTAGGTGATGTATGCGAGAGAGTAAAAGCAGAGCATCAGAAGCCGGCAGGATTAATACAGTCTATGCCAATACCCGAATGGAAGCAGGATAAGTTTGGCATGGATTTCATTACCGGATTTCCCAGAACCTGATCGGGATATGATTCTATCTGGGTATTAGCTGATTCGCTTGACCAAAGTGGCTCACTTTATCCAAGTGAAACCACCTATACAAGTGCGAAGTTGGCCAAGATATTTTTTGACAAGGATCGTATGTCTGCATGGAGTTCCGAGGACCATCGTAGAGGACCACAGATTACCTCAAAGTTTTGGGATCAGCTGCACTGCACTTTGGGTACTAGGCTAGAGTTCAAGATGACCTTTCATCTGCAGACAGATGGATAGACGGAGAGAGTCAATCAGATTACGGAGGACATGTTGAGAGCGTGTGCGCTAGATTATGGATCTAGTAGGGATGATAAATCTACCTTCACGGAGTTCTCATACAACAATAGTTACCAAGCCGGTTTGAAGATGGCCCTTTTGAAGCTTTGTATGGGAGAAGGAGCCGGACACCGTTGATGTGGGATGAAGTTGGAGACCGTCGGTTGTTTGGACCAAATGTGATCAAGGAGTCAAGAGAATGTTAAGTTGATTCGAGATAGACCAAGGTAGCTCACCCAGTGAATAGTTATGCATACTCAAAACGCAAGGAGGTAGTCTATGAAATCGGAGACAGAGCATATCTTTGTGTGCCACCTCTGCGAGGAGTTAAACGATTTGGAGTTAAGGGAAAGTTAGCCACGAGATTTGTAGGACCATACGGAGTTTTGGGCGTGTCGGTGTCAAAACCGGCGGATCTCGGGTAGGGGTCCCGAACTGTGCGTCTAAGGCGGATGGTAACAAGAGACAAGGGACACGATGTTTTACCCGAGGTTGGGCCCTCTCGATGGGGTAAAACCCTACGTCCTGCTAGATTAATATTGATGATGTGTGTTACAAGAGTAGATCTACCATGAGATCAAGAGGCTAAACCCTAGAAGCTAGCCTATGGTATGATTGTTGTTAGTCTCTGGACTAAAACCCTCCGGTTTATATAGATACCGGATAGGGTTAGGGTTACAAGAGTCGGTTACAATGGTAGGAGATCTACATATCCGCATCGCCAAGCTTGCCTTCCACGCCAAGGAAAGTCCCATCCGGACACGGGACAAAGTCTTCAATCTTGTATCTTCATAGTCTTGGAGTCCGGCCGATGATGATAGTTCAGCTATCCGGACACCCCCTAGTCTGGAACTCCCTCAGTAGCCCCTGAACCAGGCTTCAATGACGATGAGTCCGGCGCGTATATTGTCTTCGGTGTTGCAAGGCGGGTTCTTCCTACGAATAATTTATAGAAGATTGTGAACACCAGGATAGTGTCCGGCTCTGCAAAAATAAATTCCACATACCACCGTAGAGAGAATAATATTACACAAGATCAATTTGCTGACATATTTTGTGGCGTGACCAGCTTGTGGACTATGTTGACACATGATCTGGACTATGTTGACAAGCTTGAGCTTCTTGTCCACCAGCTTGTGGATACAGGCTTGGAGTCCGGTCAGCTCCTCCGAGTCCCCACCGGCCTGGTAAAACTCGCTTATCTCCCAAGCGCCACAATCAATGGCGCGGTTGGGTTACCCACGTCCGTATTGATGGGAATCCCGGAATAAGGGGAACACGATCTCTGCCTCGACAAGACGTGCCAAGGAAACCGCTTCGCTAAACGCGCTGAGGTGGAACAGTAAAAACAATTTGAATAAAGGCTTGGTAATGGTGCAAATATGTCAGCAAATTGATCTTGTGTAATATTATTCTCTCTACGGTGGTATGTGGAATTTATTTTTGCAGAGCCGGACACTATCCTGGTGTTCACAATCTTCTATAAATTATTCGGAGGAAGAACCCGCCTTGCAACGCCGAAGACAATATACGCGCCAGACTCATCGTCATTGAAGCCTGGTTCAGGGGCTACTGAGGGAGTTCCGGACTAGGGGGTGTCCGGATAGCCGAACTATCATCATCGGCCGGACTCCAAGACTATGAAGATACAAGATTGAAGACTTCGTCCTCTGTCCGGATGGGACTTTCCTTGGCGTGGAAGGCAAGCTTGGCGATACGGATATGTAGATCTCCTACCATTGTAACCGACTGTGTAACCCTAACCCTATCCGATGTCTATATAAACCGGAGGGTTTTAGTCCAGAGGATCTAACAACAATCATACCATAGGCTAGCTTCTAGGGTTTAGCCTCTTTGATCTCGTGGTAGATCTACTCTTGTAACACACATCATCAATATTAATCTAGCAGGACGCAGGGTTTTACCTCCATCTTGAGGGCCCAAACCTGGGTAAAACATCGTGTCCCTTGTCTCCTGTTACCATCCGCCTAGACGCATAGCCGGGACCCCCTACCCGAGATCCGCCGGTTTTGACACCGACATTGGTGCTTTCATTGAGAGTTCCTCTGTCGTCGCCGATAGGCCCGATGGCTCCTCCGATCATCAACAACGACGCGGTCCAGGTGAGACTTTTCTCCCGGACAGATCTTTGTGTTCGGGCGGCTTTGCACCGGGCCAATTCGCTGGCCATCTGGAGCAGATCGTCGAAGCTACGCCCGCCACCGTGTCAGATTTGGAAGTCTAAACTATACGGCCGATATCCGCGGAGACTTGATCTTCGACGGATTCGAGCCGCAACCAAGCTGCCCGATCGTCTCGATGGGCATGATCTAGCTCTACCCGAGCGATTGCCACGGAGGCCGCACCAATATCCGCTCCGGCCCTTAATCCGGAGCCGGATTCCCCGACCGAGGACGAGTGGTTGGACACCGCCTCGGGGGCTACAATCTCTACGGCGATCGAGCCGAACTCCATCCCTGTCCTTTGCAAAGACTCCGACTCCAGGGCGCCGGACTCCTATCCGGACTCCGAACCCTCTGCTCCCTTGCCGATCGAATCCGATTGGGCGCCCGTTATGGAGTTCACGGCCGCGGACATCTTTCAGCACTCGCCTTTTGGCGACATCCTAAATTCACTAAAGTCTCTCTCTTTATCCGGAGAGCCCTGGCCGGACTATGGTTAGGAAGGTTGGGATACGGTCGACGAAGAAATTCGACGCCCACCCACCACCCACTTGGTAGCATTGCCGACGACCTAACCGACATGCTAGACTACGACTCCGAAGACATCGACGGTATGGACGACGATGCCGGAGACGACCAAGACCCAGCGCCTACAGGGCACTGGAAGGCCACCTCGTCATACGACATATACATGGTGGACATCCCAAAAGATGGGAACGGCGATTGAACAACGGAGGATGACCCCTCCAGGAAGCAGCCCAAGCGCCGGCGTCAGCGGCGCCGCTCTAAATCCCGCCACAAAGAAGAATGAAGATTCCGGCACCGGAGATAACAATACACTGGACAACGCCGAAGACAATCCACTCCAGCAAGATCCATCGCAGGAGGATGAAGACGCCAGCCCTCAAGAGAGAGCGACAGAAGAAGAGGTAGAGGATTATATGCCTCCCTCCGAAGAGGAAGCAAGCCTCGACGACAATGAATTCGTCGTGCCTGAGAATCCCGTCGAACAACGGCGTTTTAGACGCAGGCTTATGGCCACGACGAACAGCCTAAAAAAGCAGCAACAGCTTAGAGCTGACCAGGATCTGCTAGCCGACAGATGGACCGAAGTCCTCGCGGCCGAAGAGCATGAGCTCGAACGCCCCTCCAAAAGCTACCCTAAACGCAAGCTGCTCCCCCGATTAGAGGAGGAGGCTTATGAACCCACATCACCAGAGACAATACGGGCCGACCGACCACCCGTGGTCGCGACAGAGAGGCCTCTAGGCCCTTCACTAGAACCGTACCCCGGCATCGCTCAAAAAGCACTTGGCCAAAGGGGAACGCTCCGGACCTGCGAGATATATTGGAGGACAAGGCAAGACAATCAAGATCGATCTATGGATCACGTGGGCACCCCACGGTACGTGACGACAACCGTCACGCCGGACATAGTAAGTCCGGCCGGGCCGAACAAAACAGACCAAGCTCTTTTGAGCTCCGTCGTGATATCGCCCAGTACAGAGGCGCCGCACACCCACTATGCTTCACGTATCAAGTAATGGATCATCAAATCCCCGAAGGGTTTAAACCCGTTAATATTGAATCCTATGATGGCACAACAGACCCCGCGGTTTGGATCGATACTATCTCCTTCACATCCACATGGCCCGCGGTGACGATCTTCACGCCATCAAGTACCTCCCCCTCAAGCTTAAAGGACCAGCCCGGCATTGGCTCAACAGCTTGCCAGCAGAGTCAATTGGGAGCTGGGAGGACCTGGAAGCCGCATTCCTCGATAACTTCGTGGCACTTATGTGTGACCACCAGACGCCGATGACCTAAGCCACATAATTCAGCAGCAGACAAATCGGCGGAACAATTACGGACACGGTTCTTAACCAAGAAAAACCAAATCATCGACCGTCCGGATGCGGAGGCCCTCGCGTCCTTCAAGCATAACATCCATGACGAGTGGCTTGCCCGGCACCTAGGACAGGAAAAGCGAAATCCATGGCTGCCCTCACATCACTCATGACCCGCTTCATGCGGGTGAGGACAGCTGGCTAGCACGCAGCAACAACCTCGGCAAAAATTCGCAGTCCGGACTTCAAGGACCAAAGCGGCAGTCAGCGTCATAACAAAAATAAACGCTGCACTAACGGGCGACAATAATGAGGATACGGCAGTCAATGCCGGATTCAAAGGCTCTAAACCGGTCAGCGGAAAAAGCCATTCAAACGAACTACTGCAGGTCCGTCCAATTTGGACCGAATACTCATTGCTTGTGCCGGATACACAACACCCCGAAAAGCCAACTCAACCACACCAACAGGACTGTTGGGTATTCAACGAGCATGCAAGTTAATTGCCGAAAACAATGGCAAGGGGCTGCATAGCGATGACGAGGACGAGACCCAACCGCCGAACAATAAAGGACAGAAGGGTTTTCCCCCACAGGTGCAGACGGTGAACATGATATACGCAACCCACATACCCAAAAGGGAGCGGAAGCGTGCACTCAGGGATGTCTACACGATGGAGCCAGTTGCCCCGAAGTTCAAACCATGGTCCTCCTGCCCAATCACTTTTGACCGAAGGGACCACCCCACTAGCATCCGCCACGGCGGATTCGCCGCACTGGTCCTAGACCCAATCATCGATGGATTTCACCTAACCAGAGTCCTGATGGACGGCGGCAGCAGCCTGAACCTGCTTTACCAGGATACAGTGCGCAAAATGGGCATAGACCCCTCAAGGATTAAACCTACCAAAACGACCTTTAAAGGCGTCATACCAGGTGTAGAAGCCAATTGTACAGGCTCAATTACACCGAAGTGGTCTTCGGATCCCCGGATAACTTCCAAAGCGAGGAGTTAATCTTCGACATAGTCCCGTTCTGCAGCGGCTATTATGCCTTGCTCGGAAGTCCCGATGGCATGGCGGCGGCTGAACCTGCTTTACCGGGATACGGTCGCCAAAATGGGCATAGACCCTCAAGGATTAAACCTACCAAACGACCTTTAAAGGCGTCATACCAGGTGTAGAAGCCAATTGTACAGGCTCAATTACACTGGAAGTGGTCTTCGGATCCCCGGATAACTTCCAAAGCGAGGAGTTAATCTTCGACATAGTCCCGTTCTGCAGCGGCTATTATGCCTTGCTCGGACATACGCAAAGTTCAACGCGGTGCCGCACTACGCATACCTCAAGCTCAAGATGCCAGGCCCTCGAGGAGTCATTACGGTCAAAGGAAACACTGAACGTTCCCTCCGCACGGAGGAACATACAGCAGCTCTCGCGGCAGAAGTGCAATGCAGCCTCTTAAGGCAATTGTCTAATCCGGCCGTTAAGCGGCCGGACACAGCCAAGCGCGCCCGGAGTAACTTACAACAAGACCACAGCACGTTACGAGCATCGCCAGAGCGATGCGGCCCCAACCCCAGCTCCTGCGAAACGTCAAAGCAGGTCCTTTGCGTACACCATTACGCTCTGAAGATACCTTGGGCATGTGGAGGGGGGCACGACCACAATACACCCAGACTATGGCTCAACCACACAAGGGGCTCTCAAGTGTGTCGTTCCTTTTTCTTTTCTTTTTACCTTTTACTTTTTAAACACAGGACTCCGTTTGTCAGAAGCCCTGTCCGGCAGTAGACCTGCCGAACTCACGATGCAACAGCCAGGTAAGGATAAAGGCTACAACAAATATATAGGTGGTATCCATTACAAGCATTTTTCATACACCAATCTGCAGCCTACCCCTAGAAGGGGACATGTTTAACAGTCTCCTACCTTGCTTATCGCACTATTTGTATCATTCTGCATTCGTAGCAGCACTTATTGAATAAAACAATGCAGCACCTTTTGCTTATAATTGCATTTCTTTTTCATACATATGTTCATTCACGACATGTTGCATCCGTACACTTTGGTGCGGCTAATATACACCGAGGCTTATGTTTCCAGCGTTATGGTGTGATGAGTCCGAACACTTTCACAAGTGCGGCACCCGAACTTATATCACTATATGCATCGGCTCGAATCATGTCTTGGGTCAATAGTTGGGTTTGCCCGGCTTAGTGTTTTGGTACTTACGTTCCGTTATATCGGCTAAGGTAGCACCGGAGAACCACTGCGATTCCGCCCCGATTAATTTGAGTTAACGCCTCGATGGAAAGCTAAACTGGCCGTCATGATGAGGCGAGTGTCCGGTCGCTGTTCTAGAGGTTTTCTGCGAGTCCTTAAAGACTTATGTCGCTTAGAGCGAGGAGCCGGATACTGTCCGGCCAAGGCGTGGATAGCGCCCCAAATTCGGCCTTCCGAAGACTAGGGGTTTCGCCGAAATTTAAAATTATAGAATTCTATGGCTAAGTGAGAGTGTTCAAGCATTATAAGTCCGGTTGCCTTGTTCGTTGTGTTGAGCGCCTCCCTATATGGACCCATAAATGGGAACAAGAGTGCTCAAGTTTATCCCGAACACCCCAAAGACTCGTGGCATGGAAATTTGAAGCCGACGACTTGCCATCTCTCGGATTTGACAAACAACCGCCTGAAGGTAATATTTTAAATTAACAAGCGTTGCTTAAGCGCATATGAACTAAGTTTTCAGCGCACAGATAACAAAATGCGAGTCTACTCAAATATTACATCTTTGGAGCACTCACCCGCAATAGTGCTGCGCCCTTGACACACTCTTATAATACATCTCGGGCGTGCGATGCTCCTTGCCCTCTGGTGGCGGGTCCGTCACGAGCTTACAGGCATCCATCTTGCCCCAAAGGCACCTTTGTGCGGGCAAGGGCCGACGGCACCCTCGATACAAGCGGAATGCTTGATAACTTCAACCCACGGGCACACATCCACCACGGCCGCGCACCAGGCGAAGTAGCTCGAGCATGGCCTCCTTAGGCCACAACGAACTATGAGGCCCTTCATGGCCTGTTCGGTCGCCTTGTGGAGCTCGACCAGCCGCTTCACTGGTCGCTATAAGGCACTGATGTCCGCCTCAAAGATACCGAGACCAGAAGACCTTCTCCGTTGAGCTCCCTCCTCGGCCCGGTAGAATGCGGCAGATCGAGACACGCTGCGAGGAAGCTCTCTGACGCCGTGGAGAGCTCCGAATTCGGGTAAGCAACAGGTAATTAACACTCACATGCTTACTCTGCATGAAAAATGCCTTACCGCTGCTATTTTCTTCACCGCCTCAATCTCACAGAGGCCTTGTATGCTTCGGCCTTAGCGGTTTTGGCACTCTCAAGAGCCGTTGCAAGCTCATACTCTCGAGTCTTCGAGTCACGCTCCAAGTTCTCAAGTTTTTTCACGAGATCCTGGAGCTCTTGTTGTACCTCCGCCACCCGCGTCTCCTGCTTCTCTCGCTCGGTGCGTTCCGCGGCCACGTTACGCTCGGCCGCTGCCACCGCCTCCTTCAGGGTCGCCACCTCGTTAGCGGCCCCTACAATACCCACGTTATCCTTGTCATTTTTCTTGCAACCAAATCCTTTTTTGTAAGGTACAATTTTCATAAGGTATTACTCACCTTCTTTTTCCTCGAGCTGCTTCTTGGCATGGCCGAGCTCGTTCTGGGACAACTCGAGGTATTTCTTCAAAGTATTTACCTCCATGATCGGTCTTGGCGGAGGTCGGCAACCTGACTGCAATCCCATATTGACATATTTTTATGGCTCCTGCGTTTATCTTTCTAAAGATCCTCAGTCCGGCTTTTCTTTCCGAACACCGAACCGAGCATCGAGGCTACTGTCTATGCGGTACCATTTTACATATATTGAAATTCTTACCTGAAAGCCTGTTAGAAGGCTATTGCAGGCTTCGGTCAGCCCGCTCTTGGCGAGCTGAACCTTCTGAATCACCGTACTCATAACAGTGCGGTGTTCCTCTTTGATGGAGGCGCCATTGAGCGCCTCCAGCAAATTATCCGGCACCTCCGGTTGGACGGAGGCAGCCGACGTCTCGGTCTTGCCCTTCTTACGAAGAGGTCGCCCGCCGGACTCCGGAGCCACTGCGGCCTCCGGGGCTGAGTCCGGTGCACAGTCCGGGAGGGTGTCCTGCGACACCTCGGGGCCTCCCCCTCTGGTGGGTGCTTTAGGATCCCACCTCGGCGTCGTTCGCGGCCACGGGGTGGAGGCAATCGGAAGGAATCCATATCCGACGCACCCAAGGACCCGCCGGCAAACGGGAAGATCATCCTTGGGCGTCTTTGCAGGGTTGTATGCGGCATTAGAAAGACGTTATGTGGCGAAAACAAAAACCTTGAGGTTATTCGGGAGTCCGGATACTTACGATCTCGCCAGGGTTTGGCCCTTGGATGCCGATCGTCCTTTGGCGTGGCGTGTGATCCGGAGGAAGAGTTTTTCCTTCTTGGACCCTTCGACCTCCCTTGTTGGGGAGGCCTTCCTGTTCTTTCCTCCCCCCGCTGGGGGAGAGGCTTTCTTATTCTCCCCCTCACCTTGGTGGGAGGAGTCGGCCTCGGATTCATCATCCGATAGCACCTGAAAACGGGAACTCTTCCGAGTCCCTGTGACCGACTTCTTGGCCTTCTTCTGCGGCACCACGTGGTGCCGGAGCCAAGAGCCCGTTAGGCGGGCGTCCGCTGGGTCCTCTCGGCAATGGGGCCGGACAGGTAATCCGTTCGCCTTCGCCAGCCATTCCTATCAAAGGCAAGGGAGTTTAGATCCCGCATAGAGCCAAACTATGGAAAACAAGTGGTGAAATCACTTACCTCGTCACAACACCGCAAGCGAGAATCCGCGATCTTCGGTAGCGGATGCGGGAGCTTGGCGCCCTTGAACAGCACCTTCCGGACATCTTCAGACGTAGTGTCAAGAGCCCGCCCGAAGTGCAGTGCTGCGCCGGATCAAACTCCCACATATTAAAGCCCCATCGCTGGCACGGGAGAATTCGGCGGATGAGCATGACCTGGACTACGTTGACAAGCTTGAGCTTCTTGTCCACCAGCTTCTGTATACAGGCTTGGAGTCCGGTCAGCTCCTCCGAGTCCCCACCGGCCTGGTAAAACTCGCTTATCTCCCAAGCGCCACAATCAATGGCGCGGTTGGGTTACCCACGTCCGTATTGATGGGAATCCCGGAATAAGGGGAACACGATCTCTGCCTCCACAAGACGTGCCAAGGAAACGCTTCGCTAAACACGCCGAGGTGGAACAGTAAAAACAATTTGAATAAAGGCTTGGTAATGGTGCGACGTCACGCCACAAAATATGTCAGCAGATTGATCTTGTGTAATATTATTCTCTCTACGGTGGTATGTGGAATTTATTTTTGCAGAGCCGGACACTATCCTGGTGTTCACAATCTTCTATAAATTATTCGGAGGAAGAACCCGCCTTGCAACGCCGAAGACAATATACGCGCCGGACTCATCGTCATTGAAGCCTGGTTCAGGGGCTACTGAGGGAGTTCCGGACTAGGGGCTATCCGGATAGCCGAACTATCATCATCGGCCGGACTCCAAGACTATGAAGATACAAGATTGAAGATTTCGTCCCGTGTCCGGATGGGACTTTCCTTGGCGTGGAAGGCAAACTTGGCGATGCGGATATGTAGATCTCCTACCATTGTAACCGACTCTGTGTAACCCTAACCCTATCCGGTGTCTATATAAACCAGAGGGTTTTAGTCCGTAGGACGAACAACAATCATACCATAGGCTAGCTTCTAGGGTTTAGCCTATTTGATCTCGTGGTATATCTACTCTTGTAACACACATCATCAATATTAATCTAGCAAGACATAGGGTTTTACCTCCATCGAGAGGGCCCAAACCTGGGTAAAACATCGTGTCCCTTGTCTCCTGTTACCATCCGCCTAGACGCACAGTTCGGGACCCCCTACCCGAGATCCGCCGGTTTTGGCACCGACAGTAGGAGATCTACATATCCGCATCGCCAAGCTTGCCTTCCACGCCAAGGAAAGTCCCATCCGGACACGGGACGAAGTCTTCAATCTTGTATCTTCATAGTCTTGGAGTCCGGCCGATGATGATAGTTCGGCTATCCGGACACCCCCTAGTCCGGAACTCCCTGAGAGCGTATGGGAGAAGTTACCAACAAGTTGGAGTCACCCGAAGGACTGTCAGGAGTTCATGATGTGTTTCACGTTTCCCAGTTGAAGAAGTGCCATGCAGAGATGGCCAATATTCTCCTGTAAGGACGCTTGACCTCGAAAGGATAATGATGTTCCACGAAGTGGAGTATGGACTTCATAAGTATAAGTTTTTTTATCACGGTAGGTGGGATATCCCACGAGGATGAAGAGATGAATTACTATTGGATATAAAGGAGGTGTGATGTTGAAAATATGGATCAATGGAAATTCCATGATGAGTCTGAGTAATCATGTCCTACTTTGGTGCCAATAGAAGGAAGGAAGACAGTACAATTGGATGGATTTAAGAATACTAGGAAGTTGGAAGTTGGAATAATGATCAGAAGCCCGAGGATAAGTTCAAGGACTACAAGTGATGAGATGGGCCATAACCCACGGGCCCTAGGACCTGCCAAGAAGCAAGCACATTCTTGCTGAAGGAAAAACCCAGGAAGAAGTTATGATTTTATCGACAGACTTATAGGAGTTTACGCAAAATCTGAGAGTTGCGAAGAAACGATAGATGTTTGTTTGGCTTGCAGAATCAATGGATTTTCCAAACTTGGTTCGTCGACAAGATAAATTCTGCAATGCTTGTGAGGATGACCGAGTGTTAGAATGCGAGATTCGCTAAACCATGTACAAGGTAATGATTTGGGTGCGGGATGGATTGATCACCATACCGACTTACTCTTATTATTTGCTTTGCTATATGGGATGGTAAATCTGAGTGACCTACCTATAGTAGAGTGACGACGATATTAAACCTTGTTGAACCTTAGAATGGTATAAACATTTTTCTCCTTGTACACGGCAGTTGTTGCCAACCGTAGGATATACGGTGAGGATCAACCTGCACCCATTTCTGCAGGAGAAACCATAAATTGATGACCACCATGAGATATCGATAGTTCTTTAGTATTGGCGCCCGGACCCGTCAACTAAGAGGACCCGGTTGGGATAACCTTACCAGATGAAATGGATACAGGAAAAAAGGGTTATGCCACTACCGGAAGAGCCAGAGAAGGAATTATCCTTAAGATCTCGAGAAGACCGACCTTTGTCAACAATAAGGATGGAGTATATGAGTTTTGATGGAACCTTAACAATGCTTCTAAGGGTGGTAGCACCGAGACCCGGAGACGACCGATGGATTTTGAAGACCCCTACCCTAACCTATTTCTTGCTAGCCTCTCCGAATCTCGAGGACGAGATTCATATTAAGGGTGGTAGGTTTGTAACATCCCAAAATTCTAAAATTTGGAATGTTATAAACAAATAGATAGTTATGATTGATTGTTTGATTGATTGTGTGAAGTTGAGTGACATTTGAAATTTTTTTGAAAGTTAAATGAGAGGGAATAAAAGGACTTTCCCAAACTTTCATTTTGCATTCGTGATCTCCATGAATTCAAATTCTTTTCACCACAAAACCCTGGAGAGAAGATGACATGACTTCTTCCATTTATTTAAATGACAAGGGGTGTTGAAAATATTTGAATTTCATTTGAGAATATTTTCAATTCTGAAACTTTATGCAACTCAATGATTTTCACGAGCGAAGATAAAATGACTTCTTCAAATTATATGAAATATGAGTTGGGAGTTTCAAAGGATTAAATTCAAAGTTCTTTTGAATTTATTTTCAATTTGGAGTTATTGAGTTTTATTCAAATTATTTTTCTCCAAAAATAGAATATATGGAAAATAGGGTAACATGATTCCCTACATCAGAAAATTGGAGAGAAATCAATTTGAATTAATTTTGATATTTTTAAATGATTTTTTATTGGATTTTATTAGACCAGTAGCACTCTTTGAATTTTCTGAATTTGTGTATATATTATTTGACTCTAGAAAAATGTTCAACTTGTAGGAAATCTTTTTCTGAAAATTGTATATATAATATGCCTATATAAAGTTTTATTTTTATTTTCGTTTTTCAGTTTATCGCTTTCTGTTTAAAAAAACAAATAACAAAAACTGCGCGCGCGCCTGAAACTAACTGTCGCCCACATGCGTAGCATAGCAGCAGGCCGGCCCGTTTTTCTTTTGTTTTCTTTTGTCTTTTATTTTATTTTCGTTAATGTTTAGTTTTTTTAAACAAATTTCAGAAAAAAAAGACTTCGGGAAAAAAATGCAGCCAGTGTACGCGCGGCCGGGCCGAACTTTTAGCCCATGATCCTTTTCAAATTTCATCTGCGTACGTATATGTTTAGTCCCACATTGCCTAGTCTTTAACCTTTAAGCCTCTTTTCCACCAATAAACATAGACCCATAGAGCCTCCAAAAATCATCCGATTCGGGTTAAGTCAATATTTTGATTTGACTAGATTCATTTAAGAAAAATATTTTTCTCCTCTCCGGCGCGACTTCTGGAAATTGTCTTCTCTCTCCAAAGTTGTCTTTTCTCTGCCTTATAAAGGTATCTTTCTTTGTTTTTTTTCTTCTTATACTTCCGTAGTCTATTATTTTTAGACTAATACGATAGAATAATTAGATTATCAATTAGTCTACGTATTTATACATTAGACCTTAGCCGTAGCTATTTTTTTTTTCTTTAAAAAACAGCGTGGCCCTGATTTTTCAAATAGCAATAACTTTTTACTCGTTCATCCAAATTAGATGAAACCAACGCCCACTTCTTCGTTACGATCTCCTCTATCCAGTAATCCAACTCAAACATGTTTTTGAAAGTTTAAAATTTGAATTAGATCAGATTTAAATTTAAACTTCGTTTGATCATAACTTGAGTTTCGTAACTCCGATTTAGTTGATTCTTTTTGCAAATTAAAGCTCTTGACATAAACTTTCTGATAAGGCCAAATTCACATAATTTTGGTACTGTTAGAAATTGTTTTATGTTGCAAGAGTTATTTGCTTGGTTTTGATGTTTTCTGAATCGTTTTCTTCGTTCGGTCCGATGTTTTGAGTGATTGCTTATGTGTGGCTACTATTGCTTGATTATGATAGATTGACTGGAGTGTGACGAGTAGAGCTATCAAGAGTTTGAGTGCGAATCATCTTCATCAACATTACAGGCAAGTAACACTTTGATCATATACTCTTCATACCCAGTTTTTATGCATTAGATCTATCCTCAAACATTGCATGATTAGGATCTAATTAAATTGTGGGATGGGAAGTAGTTGAGGTAGTACCTATTACCTGTTTTATTATCAAACCCTTGGGAGTTACTTCTACGTTTGCTTATTATGCCATGCTATGCTAGTATACGTGGATTGGGTGAGTGTATTACATGACATATGTGAGATTCTTAAATTAATGGTTTACTTAAGGTGGCAACTTAAATACACATCTGGATGGATTGCTAGGGGCACCCTGGGGATATACCAGTGGACTTGCCCGGACACCTGGGGATATACCAGTGTTTTCCTAGGAGATCCCGGGGGATATACCGTGTGATCATCCTACGGTCCGCCACCCAGGCTCAAAGGGATCATAAGATTATTCATGCTAGAAACTTCCGTGTGCAGCCACAAGCTATTATGGGCTCTAGCATAGTTGATTAAGTCGTGTGAACTCTTACGGTGGTAGACTAGCGTATGTAGGGGTTGTAGGTGGTACGGTCTACCCATCGTAAGGTGCAAACGCTCGAAAGACTATGTCTCGGTCATCCGTTTCTCAAACACCATGTAGTGCGAGAAATCCAACGGAGGAGTCTTGTGGGGAAAAGTGCGCAAACCTCTGCAGAGTGTACAAACTAATCATGGTTAGCCGTGTCCCCGGTTATGGGCATCTTGAGTATCTAGTTCTTGGATTATCCTGTTGATCTCATCATGTTACTTTAATTAATATTGTTGGGTTTAATGATGATACTTAATTGGGATTGAGAATGTTGTCAACCATTCTCAATGTTTAACAACCACCATGATAGTTAAATAAAATTTATTCCTTTGCAGTAGGGAAAAATTGGCTTTTCGCAAAAACATTATAACCATAGGGCTTTCCACCAGCCATATATGCATGTAGTATAGGCTTATTCTTTCATTACTCTCTATGTGTTACATTGCCAGCATATTCCATGTGTTGACCCGTTTCAGTGACAACGTTTCATGTTGCGTATTTTTCGAACTGACGAGTAAGTGATATGTTAGGGTTACGATTTCTACACTCAACTTTGCCGTTGGTGTTGATGGGAATCCACAACCTTGTTACTTCCGCTATTTTGGATTGAGGTAATAGTATTTACGTTACTATACATGTGATTTACCTCTGTTATAAATCCTCGAGTACTGTGTGTGTCAGCATACCGATCCAGGGATGACACTTAAGCACAGAGACTTGATCCATTCGGGTCGGGTCGCTACACCTGTATGGGCCACCAATGTCAGAGTCAAATCGGCAGATCTCGGGTAGGGGGTCCCGAGCTGGTGATCTTAGCTTGATGGTAACATGACAAAGAGGGACACGATGTTTTTCCCAGGTTCGGGCCCTTTCAAAGAGGTAAAACCCTACGTCCTGCTTCTATTATATTGATTTTGGGTGGAATACAAAGTACAGGATGATCTACCTCAAGATCATATGTGAATGAATCTTACGTGACCCTACGGACTAAACCACTCGGCTTATATAGGCACTGGGTGTAGCTGGGGTTACATGTATGAATCTTACCGAAACCATTCATGCCGACCTCCAGATCTTGAAGGAGCACCTTGCCATTTACTAGCTACACCGGTTAAGCATGCTCGGTTTACCCGTTGCGTGTGCTGCTCCTGCCTTTCCTTCACAAATTCTAGTGAATTGTGCTATCTAGTTTTACCATGCAATCTGTTGCTCAAGTGTATATGTTCTATATGTCGTGCAGTCTGGTGCTCACTTATTAACTATTTTGTTAATTAGTTGTCGTCTTCGGTTAACTGTTTGGTTCAATTCTGCAAATGTGATGTTCAATTCTTCAGGCTGCAATTTTGTATTGTCTTCCATGTGAGAAATAAATCGAATTTATCTTTACAAAATTATGGGTGCATTCTGCTATTGTATACCATGTGAGGAATAAATTGAATTTGGCTGTAGTAAATACATGAGAAACAAATACAATTGCTACAATTGGTTGTAGTTAACTGTTTGGTTACCTGTCTGATCTTCTATTAGGAGTATGTTATATTGTGCATTATGGTGCTCAGTTAATGTTTGGTTCATTTGTTGTGGTGTTTAGTTAACTGCTTGGTTCAATGTTATATTGTGCAATGTGGTGCTTAGTTAATGTTTGGTTCATTTGTTGTGGTGTTTAGTTAACTGCTTGGTTCAATTCTGCAATGCGATGTCCAATTATCGTGGGTAGAATTTTGTATTGTTGTGCATGTGAGGAATAAATCCAATTTGGCTGCACTTAATACATGAGAAACATATACAAGTGCTATATTTCCTAGTTCTTAATCATGCTTGGTTTGGGTAAATGGGTTTTCCCTGTGACTTGAATTAATCTGATGAATCTGCAATGTGATTATTTTTCATCAACATATTTTACTGATAGCATGCGAACCCTTACTTAACCTGATGACTAACTACCTTATATGTGTTGAGCGAAGCAATGGGAAGAACTAAGGTTTACAATCGAGGTTAGCACGTGCATGGTCCGTTGTCTAATAGCACATTATTGTGCAATTGCAGGAACCATTCTAATATTTAGGTTTTTAACAATTTGGTCGTGCACATGTAGGTCCTGCTGTCAGAGGTTTTGACCCACTGTTCGAACCTTTTTGCATATGGGGAAATGCGTTGTCCATGAATATCAGTCAAGTCAAGAAACTCAGAAAGATTGTTAGGATAAAGGAATTAGCTACAAAAAACAATAAGATCTTTGTCTGGACAATGAAGAAGACATCAGTTCACTACAGGATGGTACTAACTATATACCTTGCCTTTTTAATTCCTTTGCCCCATTTCCAATATAGAGAAGATATTTATGCACATCCTTGTTTTCAGGCCTTTCCAAAGAAATTCACTGATGATTACCTCTCAAACCACCTGTATGGTCAGGAGTCGAGGAAGGTATTCATACAACACCCACGGTTCAATATTGAAGTGTTCCTGAAGAGGACGAAGGATGGACGGTCAATCATCCACAGGCACTGGCCTAAAGTTATAAAGACCTTCAACATCAATGAAGGCTCAATATTCACCTTCTGTTTCAGTAGTTTTACAGATAAGATACATCTGTCTATGTACCGTCTATGATGCTAATTTCGAAAGGTTATAGATGTTGCATGTGAAACTTGGTCCTGGTGTAGTTGTGTAATGGGGTAGCTGAGTGCTGAAGCTATATGATGCTGTACTCTGATGTATTTCAATTATGAAAATGAAATATATTGTGAACTTAATATGAATTGTCAATTAGATTAATAAATGGATTATGAATAATCGTATAATTAGCCTGCTAGTGGCGAATTAGCCTGCTAATTGGGTTTTGCTATTGCAGACGGTTGTTGAAAAAATACCGTGGGCGATGACCGCAGGCAACACACACAGTTTCTAGGAATAAACCGTGTTGGATCAATAAACAATCACACACGACTTTCTCTTGAAAACTGTTTGCGTTAGGCCACCTTGTGCAAACGTTTACCACATGAAAACTGTGTGTGATGGACAGTCGTTGCCACACAGTTTCTTCCACGGACCGTGTGTGATATATTCAATAACGCAAGCAATTTAACGGGAAAAATTGTGTGCGATGTACCTGTGAACGGAAACGTTTTCCTTCGAGCGACTATGTGGGATGTACATACGAATGAAAATGTTTAGCGGGGACTGACTGTGTGGGATCTACTTGCGACCGAAAACAAATTCGCCATATAATTGTATTTTTTAGCTCTACTGTATGTATTTCCGTATTTGAGCGCTCGCCGGTCGCACACGACCTCATTTTGCCGAACGTGTGTACCAGGAGGGCATATCCCCGACGGTTTCTGGGTCGTGTGAGAAGGACCCCCTATTGCCCACACTCACTTGGAGACGGTTCCAAATGTCGTCGCGGAACAGGGTTTTAAACCGTTTGTTTAGGAGCTCGTTGTACTAGTGCTCTTGTGCTAGTTGCATGTTCACTGTACGTAAATGTTCTAGCAATTCAAACACCATCCTTTCCCTCCGTAACACCATTTTGTCTTTCAAAACATAATGAAAAAATCAGGTATACCACAAAAAGTTTACTAGAAAGAATCGTGTGGGATGCGATATAAAATATCTTGGCGAACCGTCTTGTCTGGCTTACGCAAGAAGCTTTGTCATCTATAGTCCACCGCCCCGGCTTGAACCACACTTGCACGCCAGTTTCTCGCGGCACCGAGCGAGAATTTTTCCACCGCAGAAATATCTATCTCCTCGCCCCCTCCCTCCTACCAAAAGCCACATTTCCACCGTTCCTCCTTGCTTTCCAAGTTCAAAC
Organism: Aegilops bicornis; assembly: GCA_021605145.1. Lineage (NCBI taxonomy): Eukaryota > Viridiplantae > Streptophyta > Magnoliopsida > Poales > Poaceae > Aegilops > Aegilops bicornis. Next base: position 181,924,580 of record CM038670.1, on the reverse strand, counting down.
CTTCACTGCTGCTTACTGGCAGCTCAGCCTCCTCGCCAGCGACCCTTCTTCTTGCAGCGCCGCCTCCTCGCGGGCTACCCTTCTTCTTCTTGGCGCCGCCTTCTACTTGGCGACCCTTCTTCTTCTTGCAAATACGCCTCCTTGCGGGCTACCCTTCTTCTTGCAGCGCCGCCTCGCTGGCTACCCTTCTTCTTGCAAATCGCCTTCTCACCGCGACCCTTCTTCTTCTTGCGGCCTCCTCGCCGCCGACCCTTCTTCTTCTTCTGACCTCGTCGATATGGTCAGGTAATCCACACCCCACCCACACCATCCTCCTCCTTTCCCGTCCCACATGCCCTGACCGACGGAGCGACACCTTCCATCGAAATCACTGCCCCCCTCCTCCAATTAAGCACCGCCCACAGCCATTTTGCACGCAGTATAACATGGAGCTCAGTAGCATGCGGCCGCACACGCGAACGAGGTCGCTATGGCTGCCATGCGTGTCGATCGCCAGATCTTGGAGGAGCACCTCGTCTTCGAGGCCACCATCGACACCGCCACACGGTTGTCTACTTTAAAATACAGTTGGTGATGTTTCCTCGAGGCCACCGCCAGTGCCTTCTAGTGATTTGTCCTCTATAATGTTAATATGCAATCTGATGTTCAGTTAACAGTTTGGTCCACTGAAATGTAATGTTCAGTTAACCCTTTGGTCCAACAATTGCTACATTTCGTAGTACTGTTCTCAAGCATTCTTTGTTTTGTTAACTGTCTTATCTTCTAGTACATGTTTCTATTCTGCAATGTCGTGCTCAGTTAACCATTGTGGTTCATTTGGTCTGCTGCCCATTTAACTGTTTGGTTCAGTTCTGCAATTTGATTTTCATTTGCTATGGGTACAATTTTGTATTGTTATGCATGTGACACCAATCGAATTTGGTTGTACTCAATACATATTCTACTGATAGTATGGCAACTCCAAGTTAACCTGATCAAGTCTTCCTTGTGTGTGTTGCAGGGAAGCAATGGGAGACACTGCAGTTTACCATCGAGGTTTGTTCAAGTAGGGTCCTTTGGCTAATAGCACATTACTGTGCAGTTGCAGGAATCATTCTAATATTTAGGTTTCTTATTTGGTCTTGCACATGTAGGTCCTGCTGTCAGAGGCTTAGACCCACTGTTCGACCCATTTTGCATATGGGGAAATGAGATGTCCATGAATATCAATCAAGTCAAGAAACTCAGAAAGATTGTTAGGATGAAGAAACTTGTGATGAATAACAGCAAGATCTTTGTTTGCACAATGAAGAACACATCAGTCAACTATAGGATGGTACCAACTCTTTTACCTTTTTTTTACCCCTTGCGCCATTTCAAAATTTACAACAGCGATTTATGCATAGCTTTGTTTTTAGTACTTTTCGAAGTAGTTCACCGATGATTACCTCTCAAACCACCTGCATGGTCAAGAGGCGAGGAAGGTATTCATTCAACACCCACGGTACAATATTGAAGTCTTGCTGAAGAGAGGACGGAAGGTTGGGCGGACAATTATCCATAGCCACCGGCCTAAAGTTGCAAGGACATTCAACATCCTTTGAAGGCTCAATATTTGCCTTCCGTCTTGCGATTTCGGATGAGATTCATCTGTCTATTTACCGGGTATGATGCTACTTTCCAAAGGTTTTTGATGCTGCATGTGAAACTTGGTGATGTTGTGTAGTGGCCTAACTGAGTGCCGAAGCTATCTGATGTAATTCGATTATGAAATCCTGGTTGCTTTATACGGATATGAAATATCTGGCGTGTTTTATAAGAAATATCAGTTTGATTAGTACATGGATTATCAATAATAGGCTAATTACCCTGCTTATTGGGGTTTTCTATTGCAAACGGTTACTCAGACATCACCGTGGGCGATGAACTCAAACAACCCGCACGGTTTCTAGAAAGTAGGCGTGTTCGATCAACTAACAATCACACACTGCTTCCGGCAGCGAATTGTTTGTCTTAGGCCACCTTGCACAAACGTTTCCACACAAAGAATTGTATGTGATATACATACCTACGGAAACGTTTTCCCTGGATTGACTGTGTGGGATGTACATTAAGAACGGAAAAATATTCCTTGGATTGACTGTGTGGGATGTACATACCTACAGAAATGATTTTCTGGGATTCACCGTGTGGGATGTACATACTGGTACGTCTCCAACGTATCTATAATTTTTGATTGCTCCATGCTATATTATCTACTGTTTTGGACTATATTGGGCTTTATTTTCCACTTTTATATTATTTTTGCGACTAACCTATTAACCGGAGGCCCAGCCCAGAATTGCTGTTTTTTTGCCTATTTCAGTGTTTTGAAGAAACGGAATATCAAACGGAGTCCAAACGGAATGAAACCTTCGGGAACGTGATTTTCTCACAGAACGTGATCCAGGAGACTTGGACCCTACTCCAAGAAGTAACAGAGGTGGTCACGAGGGTGGGGGGCACGCCCCCCCTCTAGGGTGCACCCCCTGCCTCGTGGGCCCCCTGTTGCTCAACCGACGTACTCCTTCCTCCTATATATACCTACGTACCCCCAAACGATCAGATACGGAGCCAAAAACCTAATTCCACCGCCGCAACTTTTCAGATCCACGAGATCCCATCTTGGGGCACTGTTCGAGCTTCACGGAGAGGGCCGTCATCACGGAGGGCTTCTACATCATCATAGCCCCTCCGATGAAGTGTGAGTAGTTTACCTCGGACCTTCGGGTCCATAGTTAGTAGCTAGATGGCTTCTTCTCTCTTTTGGATCTCAATACAATGTTCTCCCTCTCTCGTGGAGATCTATTCGATGTAATCTTCTTTTTGCGATGTGTTTGTTGAGACCGATGAATTGTGGGTTTATGATCAAGTCTATCTATGAATAATATTTGAATCTTCCTTGAATTCTTTTATGTATGATTGGTTATCTTTGCAAGTATCTTCGAATTATCAGTTTGGTTTGGCCTACTAGACTGGTTTTTCTTGCCATGGGAGAAGTGCTTTGCTTTGGGTTCGATCTTGTGGTGTCCTTTCCCAGTGACAGAAGGGGCAGCAAGGAACATATTGCATAGTTGCCATCGAGGATAACAAGATGGGGTTTTTATCATATTGCATGAAACTATCCCTCTACATCATGTCATCTTGCTTAAGGCGTTACCCTGTTTTTAACTTAATACTCTAGATGCATGCTGGATAGCGGTCGATGAGTGGAGTAATAGTAGTAGATGCAGGCAGGAGTCGGTCTACTTGTCTCGGACGTGATGCCTATATACATGATCATACCTAGATATTCTCATAACTATGCTCAATTCATCAATTGCTCAACAATAATTTGTTCACCCACCGTAGAATACTTATGCTCTCGAGAGAAGCCACTAGTGAAACCTATGGCCCCCGGGTCTATTCTCATCATATCAATCTCCATCACTTTAATCTTGCTTTGCTTTTTACTTTGCCTTTTACTTTTTACTTTGCATCTCTATATCAAAAATACCAAAAACATTATCTATCATCTCTATCAGATCTCACACTCGAAAGTGACCGTGAAGGGATTGACAACCCCTAATCGCGTTGGTTGCGAGTAGCTACCGTTTTGTGCAGGTACGAGGGACTTGCGCGTGGCCTCCTACTGGATTGATACCTTGGTTCTCAAAACTGAGGGAAATACTTACGCTACTTTGCTGCATCATCCTCTCCTCTTCGGGGAAAACCAACGCAGTGCTCAAGAGGTAGCAAGAAGAATTTCTAGCACCGTTGCCGGGGAGTCTATGCAAAAAGTCAACATACCAAGTACCCATCACAATCCCTACCTCTCGCATTACATTAGTTTCCATTTGCCTCTCGTTTTCCTCTCCCCCACTTCACCCTTGCCGTTTTATTCGCCCTCTCTTTCCCAATCTCCTTCTCCTTCTCTTTTCCCGTTTGCCTTTTCTCGCTTGCCTTTTATTTGCTCGTGTGTTGGATTGCTTGTTTGTCGCGATGGCTCAAGATACTACCAAATTGTGTGACTTCACCAATACCAATAATAATGATTTCCTTAGCACTCTGGTTGCTCCTCTTGCCAATACTGAATCTTGTGAAATCAATACTGCTTTGTTGAATCTTGTTATGAAAGATCAATTCGCCGGCCTTCCTATTGAAGATGCCGCTACTCATCTGAATAGCTTCGTTGATTTATGTGATATGGATAAGAAGAAAGACGTTGATAATGACGTTGTTAAATTGAAGCTATTTCCTTTTTCGCTTAGAGATCGTGCTAAAGCTTGGTTTTCGTCTTTGCCTAAAAATAGTATTGATTCTTGGAACAAGTGCAAAGATGCTTTTATCTCTAAGTATTTTCCTCCCGCTAAGATCATCTCTCTTAGAAACGACATTATGAATTTTAAGCAACTTGATCATGAACATGTTTCACAAGCTTGGGAGAGAATGAAATTAATGATACGTAATTGCCCTACTCATGGTTTGAATTTGTGGATGATTATACAAAAAATTTATGCCGGATTGAATTTTGCTTCTAGAAATCTTTTAGATTCGGCGCTGGAGGCACTTTTATTGAAATCACTTTAGGAGATGCTACTAAACTCCTAGATAATATTATGGTTAATTATTCTCAATGGCATACTGAAAGATCTACTAATAAAAAAGTGCATGCGATAGAAGAAATCAATGTTTTGAGTGGAAAGATGGATGAACTTATGAAATTATTTGCTACTAAGAGTGTTTCTTCTGATCCTAATGATATGCCTTTATCTACCTTGATTGAGAATAATAATGAATCTATGGATGTGAATTTTGTTGGTAGGAATAATTTTGGTAACAACGCGTATAGAGGGAAGTTTAATCCTAGGCCTTATCCTAGTAATCCTTCTAATAATTATGGAAATTCCTACAACAACTCTTAAAATTTTAATAAGATGCCCTCTGAATTTGAGAATAGTGTCAAAGAGTTTATGAATTCGCAAAAGAATTTTAATGCTTTGCTTGAAGAGAAATTGCTTAAAGTTGATGATTTGGCTAGGAACGTTGATAGAATTTCTCTTGAGGTTGATTCTTTAAAGCTTAGATCTATTCCTCCTAAGCATTATATCAATGAGTCTCTCAAAGCCATGAGAATTTCCATTGATGAGTGCAAGGAAAGAACCGCTAGGATGCGTGCTCTGAAAGATGCCTTTATTAAAGCGTGTTCTTCCAATTCCTATGAAAATCAAGATGAAGATCTAAAAGTTATTGATGTGTCCCCTATCAAATCTTTGTTTTGCAATATGAATCTTCATGAAACTGAATATGATCTTCCTTTACCTAGAAGGCGTTCCAAAAATTCGGAGTATTTAGATCTTTATGATGAAATTGATGAAAGTGGGATTGAAAGAAATAAAACCCTAGATGTTGCTAAACCCACTATTTTGGAAGGAATTTAATTATGAAAGTTGCTCTTTAATTGATTGTATTTCCTTGTTACAATCCGTGCTAAATTCTCCTCATGCTTATAGTCAAAAGAAAGCCTTTACCGAACATATTGTTGATGCCTTGATGCAATCCTATGAAGAAAAACTTGAGTTGAAAGTTTCTATCCCTAGAAAACTCTATGATGAGTGGGAACCAACTATTAAAATTAGAATTAAAGATCATGAGTTTTATGCTTTGTGTGATTTGGGTGCTAGTGTTTCCACTATCCCCAAAACTTTGTGTGATTTGCTAGATTTCCGTGACTTTGATGATTGCTCTCTAAACTTGCATCTTGCAGATTCCACTATTAAGAAACCTATGTGAAGAATTAATGATGTTCTTATTGTTGCAAATAGGAATTATGTGCCCATAGATTTTATCGTTCTTGATATAGATTGCAATCCTTCTTGCCCTATTATTCTTGGTAGACCTTTCCTTAGAACGGTTGGTGCAATTATTGATATGAAGGAAGGGAATATTAGATTTCAATTTCCATTAAAAAAGGGCATGGAACACTTTCCTAGAAAGAAAATAATATTGCCATATGAAACTATCATGAGAGCCACTTATGGATTGCCTAACAAAGATGACAATACCTAGATCTATCCTCGCTTTTATGCCTAGCTAGGGGCGTTAAACGATAGCACTTGTTGGGAGGCAACCCAATTTTATTTTTAGTTTTTTATTTTTTTGTTTCTGTTCAGGAATAAATAATCCATCTACCTTCTGTTTAGATGTGGTTTTGTGTTTTAATTAGTGTTTGTGCCAAGTTAGACCTATAGGATCTTCTTGGATGATAGTTATTTGATCTTGCTGTAATTTCCAGAAACTTTCTGTTCACGAAAACAATTGTTAAAAATCACCAGGACGTGATAAAATACTGATTCCAATTGCTGCTGATCAATAAACAAATTTTCTAGGGCGTCCTATTTTGGTAGATGTTTTGGAGTTCCAGAAGTTTGCGTTAGTTACAGATTACTACAGACTGTTCTGTTTTTGACAGATTCTGTTTTCCGTTTGTTGTTTGCTTATTTTGATGAATCTATGGCTAGTAAAATAGTTTATAATCCATAGAGAAGTTGGAATACAGTAGGTTTAACACCAATATAAATAAATAATGAGTTCATTACAGTACCTTAAAGTGGTTTTTTGTTTTCTTTCTCTAACGGAGCTCACGAGATTTCTATTGAGTTTTGTGTTGTGAAGTTTTCAAGTTTTGGGTGAAATCTTTTGATGGATTATGGAACAAGGAGTGGCAAGAGACTAAGCTTGGGGATGCCCATGGCACCCCAAGATAATCCAAGGACACCAAAAGTCAAAGCTTGGGGATGCCCGGAAGGCATCCCTCTTTAAATCTACTTCCATCGGTAATTTTACTTGGAGCTATATTTTTATTCACCACATGATATGTGTTTTGCTTGGAGCGTCTTGTATTATTTGTGTATTTGTTTGTTAGTGTGCCACAATCATCCTTTCTGTACACACCTTTTTATAGAGCCATATATGAATTAAAATTTGATAGAATACTCTATGTGCTTCACTTATATCTTTTGAGCTATGTAGTTTTGCTCTATGTGCTTCACTTATATCTTTTGAGCGTTATAATTTTGCTCTATGTGCTTCACTTAGATCTTTTAGAGCACGGTGGTGGAAATTTTAAAGAAACTATTGATCTCTCATGCTTCACTTAGATTATTTTGAGAGTCTTAATAGCATGGTAAATTGCTTAATAATAATATGCTTGGTATTCAAGATTTGTGAAACTTTCTTTTGAGTGCGTTGAATACTAAGAAAAGATTGAAGCATGATAATTGTTTTGAGATATGAAGACGGTGATATTAGAGTCATGCTAGTTGAGTAGTTGTGAATTTAAAGAATACTTGCGTTGAAGTTTGTGATTCCCGTAGCATGCACGTATGGTGAACCGTTATGTGATGAAGTCGGAGCATGATTTATTTATTGATTGTCTTCCTTATGAGTGGCGGTCGGGGACGAGCGATGGTATTTTCCTACCAATCTATCCCCCTAGGAGAATGCGCGTAATACTTTGCTTTGATAACTTCTAATTTTTTTGCAATAAGTATATGAGTTCTTTATGACTAATGTTGAGTCCATGGATTATATTCACTTTTCCCATCCTTCCACCATTGCTAGCCTCTCTAATACCGCGCACTTTTCGCCGGTATCATACACCCACCATATACCTTCCTCAAAACAGCCACCATACCTACCTATCATGGCATTTCCATAGCCATTCCGAGATATACTGCCATGCAACTTTCCACCGTTCCGTTTATTATGACATGCTCCATCATTGTCATATTGCTAGCATGATCATGTAGTTGACATCATATTTGTGGCAAAGCCACCATTCATAATTCTTTCATACATGTCACTCTTGAATCATTGCACATCCCGGTACACCGCCGGAGGCATTCATATAGAGTCATATTTTGTTCTAAGTATCGAGTTGTAATTGTTGAGTTGTAAGAAAAATAAAAGTATGATGATCATCATTTTTAGAGCATTGTCCCAAGTGAGGAAAGGATGATGGATATTATGATTCCCCCACAAGTCGGGATGAGACTCCGGACGAAAAAAAAGAGGCCATAAAAAAGAAGAGAAAAGGCCCAAATAAAAAAATGAGAGAAAAAGAGAGAAGGGACAATGTTACTATCCTTTTACCACACTTGTGCTTCAAAGTAGCACCATGATCTTCATGATAGAGAGTCTCTCATTTTGTCACTTCCATATACTAGTGGTAATTTTTCATTATAGAACTTGGCTTGTATATTCCAATGATGGGCTTCCTCAAAATGCCCTAGGTCTTCGTGAGCAAGCGAGTTGGATGCACCCACTTAGTTTCTTTTGTTTTTTTTCTCGAATACGCACGAGTGTGCGTATCATTTTATAAAGAAGAAGGGGAAAAGACTCCCATCCGCATAGGTACATAATATTTACATGCCTCGGACATCCACCTCCACATAGGGTAACTACATGTTTGACTACTCACCCAAACCCCACCTTGCGAGCCCCGCAAACACTCCATCCAAATCCCCTTTCAAGAGCCTGCTTGCCTCCATGCACGCCCTTCCCTCTCGATCCGTCCGAGTACTTGCGCTGTGGAGGGGCTTGCGCCATTGAAGACGATGTCGTTCCTGTGCTTCCAAATCACCCACATGCCCAGCAAGCATAAGGCTCGCGTGGTCCGCCGTTGGTCTCGTCGTTGTTCCTGCCTTAAGCACCATGAGGCGAGGCTATCGTCATTGCCAGGCTCCATCTCCGGCTGGTTTGTGGCTACGCTCATCCAATGCCACACTTCTTTCGAAAAGGCACAATTCACCATTAGATGATTCATAGTTTCCTCTTGTTGATCGCAGAAAGGGCACACGTCCTGGTGAGGCAGCCCGCGCTTGGCAAGTCTGTCGGAGGTCCAGCACCGATTCTTGAGTGCAAGCCATGCAAAGAAACGACATGTCAGAGGTGCTCTCGATCCCCAAGTGAATGCAGCAGTAGTCCCGCAAACCTTGCCGCATACGCTGAACGCACTGAGAACGCGCCATCCTTCTCCCATGCCCAGCTAACCGAGTCCGGCGTGTCTGGCTCCAACTGGACCGTCTCTACTCTCGACCAAAGTCGCAGAAATTGCTGTAACGCTGCCTCAGTAATGTCAGGCCCAATGTCTCCTGCCCATGCTGCATCCTCCACGGCTGCCTCAACTGTGCGCGCCCGCCTTATCCGTTTGGGAACCTTGTCATATATCAGCAGTGCGAGCTCACAGATGCGGAATCCCTGCAGCCAGCGATCCTCCGAAAATAGCATATCCTTCCCGTTGCCGACCACAGCTCGCGCCGCTGCGTGGAACACTGCCATCGAGTCCTTCGGCACTGAAATGGGTAATCCTGACCATGGCCTCAATTTTGTCTGTCGCTTTGAAGCCACGGCCACCTCGCTTGCAAGGCTATGTTGAGCCAACGTGGGTTTGGAATGCCTAATCCGCCAGCCCACTTCGCCGGCAAACCATGTCCCAAGCCACCGGCGGTTCCCTCCATTGGCCTCCTTCTTGCCACACCACGTAAAGCCTCGGCGGATCTGGCGCCATCGCTGATAAGGTCTTGGGTGGTATATCCAGTGCGAGCATGGCATGGATAGGGACCGCACAGAGCACTGATGTTATTAGAATTAAGCGTCCACTCTTAGGCATTAGAGCTGCCCTCCAGCTTGGGAGGTAATTTGCCAGTTGTCCATAAGGCCTTGGAGCTGCGCCGTTGATTGCTTGCGGATTGTAAGCGGAAGCCCCAAATACTTGCAAGGGAAAGTCCCACTCGAGCAGCCAAGCAGATTGCAGACCTCATTGAGGCTCTCCTGGGTGCATCGAATTCCCATTGCTGCGCTCTTCGCCAGGTTCACCCAAAGCCCAGAAGCATGTCCAAACTCGTCCAAGATTGCTCTACACACCCTGGACTCCAGCTCCAACGGCTTGAAGAACACTATCACATCATCCGCAAACATGGAGACCCTTTGATGTGCGTTGGAACGGGCCAGCGGTGCTAGCAATCCTTTTTCCGCGGCCAGCTTGAAGAGACGATGGAGGGGTTCCATGCACAATATGAATACCATTGGGGACAACGCAGCCCCTTGCCTTAGCCCTTTGCAAGCGTAGATTGGTTTCCCAGGGATTCCATTGATCATGACACGTGTGGAGGAGGTAGCCAACAAGCCACACATCCAAGATATCCACCTCCTCCCGAAGCCCAAGCGTGTCAAAACCTCGATGATGAACGGCCACTGAATGGAGTCAAACGCCTTTGATATGTCAAGCTTGAGCATAATAGTTGGCACTTTGAGTGCGTGTAGGCGCCTTGCCGTAGCTTGAACTAGCATGAAGTTATCATGGAAGGATCGGCCGCGGACAAAAGCACTCTGATGATGACCAACCAAATTCGGTAGCTCTGCCGCCAATTTTATTGCTAGCACTTTCTCAAAGATCTTGACCGCTCCATGCAATAGACTCACCGGTCGGAAGTCACGAATATCTACAGCCCCATCTCGCTTAGGCAGAAGCGATACAATCGCCTTGTTGATGCATTGCATTCCACGCATGTCTCCACGAAAAAAGTCACCAAGTGCTCGCATGAAGTCCCATTTGATTATATTCCAACAAGTCGCGAAGAACCGGCCTGTGAACTCATCAGGGCCTGGCGCCTTGTCCAAAGGCATGGACTTGACTACCTGCTCCACCTCCTCCATCGTGAACGGGACCTCAAGGTGCAACAAGTCCCTGGATGGCAAGTCTAGCATGTCCAAGTTGATGGTGTGATGCCTCGCCGGTGAAGACCCAAACACAGATGTATAGTAGTCGTCCACCATCCCAGCAACACTCTCCTGCCCTGTGAATATCTCCCCATTATGCTGCATGGTTGTGATCATGTTTTTTCGTTGCCGATGCCGCGCATGCCGATGGAAAAACTCTGTGTTGGCGTCCCCCTCTCGTAAGTGCAGCAGGCGGGAGCGTTGCCTCGCGATCATCCGCTCAAGGGAGCTTAATCCCAAAAGCTTCTTCTTGAGTAGCTTACGAAGACCATGTTCTTGGTCTGTGAGGGCTCTTGGATCCGCAGCCATATCAAGCCGGAGGATGACCTCCATGGCTAGTGCCACCTGAAGGCGAACATTGCCGATCCATCCGTCGCTCCACCGCTGCAAAGCCTTGGCCGTCGCTCTTAGTTTAGCATCCGACTACTGAGCGCATTCCCAAAGGGCGGGAAAGATTGCCACGCCTCAGCCACCACTTCCTGGAAGCCATCGGCCTTTGGCCAGAACGACTTGAACCTGAACCTGCGGCCCACCTGAAACTCTGCATCTAGGTCTAGAAGAAGCGGGCAGTGGTCCGAAATTGCTGAACTCAGCGCTGCCAGCAAGCTAGTAGGAAACTTGTCCTCCCACGAGTTTTGAACGAACACATGGTCCAGCTTCTCCAGGGTTGGGTCCCGCCTCTCATTGCTCCACGTGTATCTCCTCCCGTTTAGGTAGAGATCTTTAAGTTCTAGTCTATTCAAAATTGTCCGCAAGCGCGCCATCATTCGCCTGTTGATCGATGTGTTGTTCTTGTCTTCTGGATTCACAATCAAGTTGAAATCCCCAACCAGGGCCCAGGGCCCAGCATGCAAGTCCCGCACGTCCACGCTCCTGAAGGAATTGCACCTTCTCCGCATCTCCTTGCGGGCCGTAGACTCCTGTCAGCCACCACCTTGGATCACCGCCATCGACCGGAGTCACAAGAGTTGTTAAGGTGTTATCAGTTGTGTGCGGGTTAGAGAGCGCGACCACAATCGGGTCCCATGAAATTAGCACCCCACCACGCGTTCCACTTGCCGACAAGTAGATAAACTTCTCGAACTTATTTCCGAGGCAATGCCTGATGATTTCGCTTGTTACAACTTCCAACTTCGTCTCTTGAAGACATACAATGCTAGGATTTGCCGCTGTTACAACTTGAAATATAGCATTCCGCCTGGCCGGAGAGTTGAGGCCACTCACGTTCCAGACGAGTAACTTCGGGGGTTGTGAAGCCATATGAAAAGGCCCACGTCCCACGGCTCAAACCAACGACCTACTGCCCATCAGCCGCAACCACCATATCCTCCTGCAGCGGGAGAACCTCTAGTGTCCAGCCAAAGAGAGCCAGGATGGCGCTGATGTGGCTATCGGTGAGCGGCTTCTGGAATAGTTGTGCATATGCTTGCAGGGCTGCGTCCCCAATCACCTCAGCCTCATTCGGCTGGCATAGTCTTGGATAAGAACTGCTTGTCGCTTAGTGGCCTTGGACCCATGTGCCCTTCTCTTGGCAATGCGGACACTACGACGTGGGGTCGTGACGGGCGGCCGCTTCTGCCTAGGCCGCCTTGTCGTGGCTGGCTGCTCGCGAGCAGATGGCTGGGCCAGGACCGGGGTCAGGGCCCGGCGCAGCTCGACGCACAGCATCTCAACCTGGGACCGAATGGATGGGGAGCGAGCTGTTTGCGTTCCTTGTTGGCCACTGCCCCCATTTTGTGTCGAGAGGCTGACTAGTAGCCACTCCAAATCCTGCATGCATGGGCGCATCCCATCAGCTTCCTGTAGCTGGGCCCTCCCATCCACTGAGCCATCCACCAGATTCTCCGAGCCATAGTTCGTATCTTCTCTATCCAGAACGTGCCGCTCCGCCGGTGGGCCCGAGCCTTCTCCACAAGCGGACACCGACCCCTGCAGGACCAGATCCCACGAGCCAATCCGAACGGAAGGCGACCCAACCGGTCCCACATGGCCCAGCTCAGGCATGTCCCCTGCAGCTTCAGAGACATCGACAGGACTGCTCCTCGATTGGCCAACAGATTTGGGCGACCGGTCTCCCGAACGATCCCGAGGCGTCCTGCCACGGACAGACTGGCGAGAGGCGCACGACGACAACGGAGTGGATAGTAATCCCTCAGGGCCCGTCCCGCTTTGCGCAGAAAGCACCTGGCCCCCAATACTCGAGACCGCCGCGTGGCCTCCCAGGAGAGGCCCAGGAACGCTTTTCGTAGCGACCGAGCTGGGCCCTCCCTCGATCTCTGCCATGCAGCTGGCACCCACGTCACGTCCCGCGGACCGCTGTTGACCGGGTTCATCCACCACATGCACGGTGTGCTGCGTCGCCGGCGGCGCCGGTGCCGAGGCTGCGGACGAATCCGGCGAGGCCTGCGACTGGTGCGGCCGGCCACCACGCCTGGACCTGGAGCGGCCGTGCCTTGGGGAGCCACCCCTTCCACCGTCCGGAGCATCCTCCTCCGAGGGCGGCAATGGCGGCCCCGGTGCCGCAGACCTGGGTGCGAGCAGCAGCCCTTCCTGCACTATCTCCACCGGATACCACAGGGCATCCGCAACCCCATCCTCCTGACGGACAGGCCGGCGACCCTGTTCCTCGACCACCAGGATGCGGCGCGGAGGGATCCGCGCGGGATCATCCATGCGAAGCCATACCCGGAAGGCCGACATGTCATCCCGCCTCGCCGTGGTGTCCGCAACCTTGGCCACGATGCCAAGCCCCCAAAGCACTGCCTCCTCCGCGCGACACGTCCAGGCGTTCACCGGAATGCCACGGAGCGCCAGGGGCACAAGGACCGGCATCGAGATGCCCGTGGCATGCGCCTGCAGGAGCCAGGGCCGCAGCGAGAGCGCGAACTGCGTCGTCGAGACTCTACCGCCATTCACCAGCCTGTTCCGGGTCGGCACGTCCTTGCACAGCACCAAGAAATCCTCAGGGTAGAATCGCCGAATCGACAAGTCCCGGGGGCCGAGCTGGAACTCCGCATGAATCGCTCTCGCCGCCTCTGCAAGATCCACCTCCGGTCGCGAGCCGATGACAGTGACGATCACCGCACGAGCCAGCTCCTCCTCCATGGCCCGAAGATCCTCCGCTGCCTCCATGAAGCAGCAGTCAGTAGGCTCCTCCCAGTCCACAGCCACGGGCGACGCCGGAATGACCGGCACGGAGAACCGGGGCGCCGCCACGCTTTCCACCGAGTCCGCACCCACCACCTGGCTCCACGACCGCCCAAGACGCACCGCACTGGCGGGCGGGGGGCCTGGCGGCGGAGGCGGCAAGGAGCCGAACGGCGGACCGGTGCATGCGCCACGGGGCGGGGCGAAGCCGCAGGGCACCAGCGGTGGCGGGCCTGGGGTGGCGGAGGCAGGGTCAAGTCGCGGCGGAGCGCCGGCGGCGGGCGTTGGGGCGGCGACCCCGGCGAAGAACTTCGAGGCCTGGTGCATCCCCTCGAGATGTGGTTGATGCCGCCGCACCTGATGCAACGCGTGGGGCTCTGACACTCTGCCGAGATGTGGCCGTCGTCACTGCCGCAATTGTAGCAGCAGCCAAACAGCACGGCGGGGAACCGCGAATCCGGCCTTGGCCGGGCCGCAAGCAGGTTGCGCGTCCACATGCGCTGGCCCTGGCGACGCGGAGGGGAGCGCGGGCGGTCGGCCCTGCGGTGCCTGCTCTGCTTCGTCTGCCATGGCGCGGGCGCTTCCGCCGGGGAGCGAGACGGCCTAGGCACGCCCTGGACGATGGGGCCGTGAGCCGTGCCGAGGATCTGCGGGACGATGATGGACCGCAGCTGCGGCCGCGGCGGAGGACCGGGCGGGACGGGCGAGGGGGGGGGTCCGAAGAGAACGAGCCCGAGAGGGAAACCCGGGAGGCCATTCGCGCGGAGGGTGGCCGCCGTCCCCGGAGTGGAGAGCGGCGCGGCGAGTGGCCGCCGGAGCCGGAGTGGCTACCGGCGCAGCGCGCGGGGGAGGGGAGCGGAGAGGAGAGAGCGGAGAAGTGTGAAGGCTCGTTTCTTTTGTTGAGCTTTCATATACTTATAGCTCTAGTGCATCCGTTGCATGGCAATCCCTACTCACTCACGTTGATATCTATTAATGGGCATCTCCATAGCCCGTTGATACGCCTAGTTGATGTGAGACTATCTTCCCCTCTTTTTGTCTTCTCCACAACCACCATTCTATTCCACATATAGTGCTATATCCATGGCTCACGCTCATATATTGCGTGAAGATTGAAAAAGTTTTGAAAATGTTAAAGTATGAAACAATTGCTTGGCTTGTCATCGGGGTTGTGCATGATTTAAATACTTTGTGTGGTGAAGATAGAGCATAGCCAGACTATATGATTTTGTAGGGATAACTTTCTTTGGCCATGTTATTTTGAGAAGACATAATTGCTTTGTTAGTATGCTTGAAGTATTATTATTATTATTATGTCAATATAAACTTTTGTCTTGAATATTTCGAATCTGAATATTCATACCACAATTAAGAAGATTTACATTGAAATTATTCCAAATAGCACTCCGCATCAAAAATTATCTTTTTATCATTTACCTACTCGAGGACGAGGAGGAATTAAGCTTGGGGATGCACGATCGTCTCCAACGTATCTATAATTTTGATTGCTCCATGCTATATTATCTACTGTTTTGGACTATATTGGGCTTTATTTTCCACTTTTATATTATTTTTGGGACTAACCTATTAACCGGAGGCCCGGCCCGAAATTAATTTGTTTTTGCCTATTTCGGTGTTTTGAAGAAACGGAATATCAAACGGAGTCCAAACGGAATGAAACCTTCGGAACGTGATTTTCTCACGAGCGTGATCCGTGAGACTTGGACCCTACTCCAAGAAGTAACAGAGGCGGTCACGGTGGGCCCCCCCTCTAGGGCGCCCCACGCCTCGTGGGCCCCTGTTGCTCCACCGACGTACTCCTTCCTCCTATATATACCTCATTGCACCCCAAATGATCGACACGGAGCCAAAAACCTAATTCTACCACCGCAACTTTCTGTATCCACGAGATCCCATCTTGGGGCCTGTTAGGAGCTCCGCTGGAGAGGCCCGTCATCACGGAGGGCTTCTACATCATCATAGCCCCTCCGATGAAGTGTGAGTAGTTTACCTCAGACCTTCGGGTCCATAGTTAGTAGCTAGATGGCTTCTTCTCTCTTTTTGGATCTCAATACAATGTTCTCCCCCTCTCTCGTGGAGATCTATTCGATGTAATCTTCTTTTTGCGATGTGTTTGTTGAGACCGATGAATTGTGGGTTTATGATCAAGTCTATCTATGAATAATATTTGAATCTTCTTTGAATTCTTTTATGTATGATTGGTTATATTTGCAAGTCTCTTCGAATTATCAGTTTGGTTTGGCCTACTAGATTGGTTTTTCTTGCCATGAGAGAAGTTCTTAACTTTGGGTTCAATCTTGCGGTGTCCTTTCCCAGTGACAGAAGGGGCAGCAAGGCACGTATTGCATCGTTGCCATCGAGGATAACAAGATGGTTTTTTATCATATTGCATGAAACTATCCCTCTACATCATGTCATCTTGCTTAAGGCGTTACTCTGTTTTTAACTTAATACTCTAGATGCATGCTTGATAGCGGTCGATGAGTGGAGTAATAGTAGTAGATGCAGGCAGGAGTCGGTCTACTTGTCTCGGACGTGATGCCTATATACATGATCATACCTAGATATTCTCATAACTATGCTCAATTACATCAATTGCTCAACAAGAATTTGTTCACCCACCGTAGAATACTTATGCTCTCGAGAGAAGGCACTAGTGAAACCTATGGCCCCCGGGTCTATTCTCATCATATCAATCTCCATCACTTTAATCTTGCTTTGCTTTTTTACTTTGCCTTTTACTTTTTACTTTGCATCTCTATATCAAAAATACCAAAAACATTATCTATCATCTCTATCACATCTCACTCTCGTAAGTGACCGTGAAGGGATTGACAACCCCTAATCGCGTTGGTTGCGAGTAGCTATCGTTTTGTGCAGGTACGAGGGACTTGCGTGTGGCCTCCTACTGGATTGATACCTTGGTTCTCAAAAACTGAGGGAAATATTTACGCTACTTTGCTGCATCATCCTCTCCTCTTCGGGGAAAACAAACGCAGTGCTCAAGAGGTAGCACATACCTATGGAAATGATTTTCTCGGGTTACCGTGTGGGATGTACATACCTACGGAAATGATTGGGTTTTGATGCCTTGCCCGATCGCACACGGCCCCAGCCTGGGTCCCAGGAGGTCCTATCCCCGACGATTTCTGGGTCATGTGGGAAGGACCCCCCTATCCCCCACACTCACTTGGCGACGGTTCCAAATGCCGTTGCGGAAAGGGGTTAAAAACCGTTTGTTTAGCACGTGGTTGTACCAGTGTTTGCTTGTCCTCAAGCAATTAAGTTGATAAACTGAAAGTGAGAAAGAAAAACTTATATGAATTCTTTTGCTCTTGTTTGCATAAATAATCTTAAGTAGCACCCAGGTTTTCAGCCAATCATTATAACTAACCATGTCAACAATAACTCTTAAAGATTATATTAACTCATATCAATGGCATAATCAGCTAGCGAGCAATAATAAGACATCTCAAACAGCAACACGTTGTCAAAATAACCATGATATAATATGACAATAGTGGTATCTCGCTAGCCCTTTCTGAGATGGCAAAACATAAATGTAGAGCACCTCCAAAGTTCAAGCAGCGACTAAACATTGTAATTCATGGTAGAAAAGATCCAATCATGATGCACCCAACATTAGCTATACCCAATGCATAAATCATGACAGGTGTGCTCTACTCAGTTTCTGGCGCTTGTTTGAGAAGGTGATGACACAACATAAAAGTAAATAGAAAGTCCCTTCGCAGAGGGAAGCAGTGATTTGCAGAAGTGCCAGAGCTCAGTTTTAAAACAGAGGTAAATGATAATTTTGAGACATGCACCCTTCATATTCACTTCACGACCATTAGTTATCAATATCTTCCATGCTAAACACGCTAGCAATGGTCCCCAAGTGGAAAGGTAAAGGTTATGACTCCATTGGGAGTTTTTGTTTGATTATTTCAGAGATGAACTCTGTTTCATGTTTGCAGTTTGGGATTGGGCACCCCTAATACCGCTCTTTTCTCGTGCGATGGCAAGTGAATAAACACTCGACCTGAGAATAACCCGCTTAGCATGGAAGATACCGACCACCTCATGTCGTTCCATGAACGATCCATGCACACAAGAAGGATAATTTCTTTTGAAGTTTTTAGAGATGGCACATGCAAATTTACTTGGAACGGCAGGGTAATACCACATATAGGTAGGTATGGTGGACAAATCTAGAACAACTTGGGTTTTAAGAATTGGATGCACAAGCAGTATTCCTGCTTAGTACAGGCGAAGACTAGCAAATAGGTTGGGAAGCGGCCAGCTAGAGAGCAACAACTATCATAACCATTCATTATGCATAAGTAACATTGGACACTAGCATGAGTAGGATATGAACACCATGAACATAAATATCATATAGGCTATGTTGGTTTTGATTCAACTACATGCATGAACATGTGCCAAGTCAAGCCACTCGAACATTCGGAGGAGGATACCATATCATCATACTACATCACAATCATTTTAACGCTATGTTGAATATCCAATATAAATCATTATCCACTCCTAGCTACTTATGCATGGCATGAGAAACTATAATCTCTAATTGTCATTGCAAACATGTTTAATCATAATGAGCTGAAGCCTGGATACTAGGTTAAACATATTTACACAAACAGAACAAGTCGAGTTCATACCAGTTTCTCTCTGCCACGGCCAGCTCATCGAATATCGTCATTATTGCCTTTCACTTGCACAACCGAATGATGTGAAAATAATAATAGTGCAAGAGTGTCGTGGACTAAGCTGGAATCTGCAAACATTTTATTCAACAGGAGAAGACAAGGTAAAATGTGCTCTTATTAGTTCAACAGTTATTCATGTGAGAGCCCCTCAACAATTTCATCATGGTCTTCTCCTCGTTAAGACTCGAATAAAAATAAAAGAAATTCAGAGAAACACACTGAAATATTTTTTGAGTTTTTCGTTTTCTCGAGAGCAAGCAAATAAAAAGGAAAAAGCAAAACGAGAAAAACTATTTACAAGGGAAAGCTCCCAACAAGCAAAAGAATAACAAGGAAATCTTTTTTGATTTTCTTTTTAGTGCTACTACTAAGCATGCATGGGAAGTAAATTACTACAACTAATTATTTTTGGTTTTTATAAAGTTTTTCAAACACAAAAGAAGAAAGCAAGAAAATAAATTTAAGCATGGATGATACAATGAAAAAGTGTGAACACCGACAGAATAAGATGATATGTAAATATAAATGTAATGTCGGTGAGAAACACGTACTCCCCCAAGCTTAGGCTTTTGGCCTAAGTTGGTGATCGATCAGTAGCCTGGATGGTAGTGGGGATCCCGAGGAGCGGGCATCAACGCATCGCACTGCGGAGGCGCCGCCGTAGCCTCTGCAGCGGCGTGAGCGTTCCAGTAAGCGATGATGTCTGAAGGCATAATCTGGCATCTACCCCTGGCAACAGAATCAAACAAAGCAGGTGCAGGAAAAGGAATAATATCACGAGTTTCAACACTATAGACCAGGTTATAAGGAATGGCAATGTTAGGTCGATCATGTGCAAGAAAATGATGATGTAGCATGGCTGCACAGTCTAGGTAAACCTTGGTCAGGGGGTAATCATGAGGGCGTAGCTCAACATTGAAGTGAGCCGCCAAACGAGTAGAAAAAAGCCCATCATGTATTTTACCCTGGGATTTATTAAGATGCAGACGACGAGCCACAATAGCTCCCAAGCTATGTGTATTGTTGCCCTCAAGTGCATGACGTAATACAACAAGGTCTGGTGAACTAAGTGCACCCACCTTTTTCCTAGCAAGCAAGTATTTGGTAATGAAAAGTGCAAAGTAACGAACAACGGGAAAATGTAAGCCACCGGCAGTGATGGCTGACACCCTTCTCTCATCACCCACTGTCAAAGTGCGACAAAAGGCCTCAAACTCAGCTGGCCTAGGCTCAACCAAGCTCCCATCATACGGGATCATGCATATGTCACAAAATTCAGTAAGTGGTATCTGATGGTTTTCAACATATAAATCAAAGCTCACTTCAGGAGGATTATTTCTAGGTAGGAAAGTAAAACTTTGGACAAAGATGTTTGTGAGATTTGGTGTTGGTCACACTCATCTGCGATGAAGTCACTGAGGCCGGCATTAGCAATATACTGCATGAACTCCTGGAAAATTCCAGCCTCTTGTAGGAACGGTGTATGCGGCCATTCGCAAGGCCATACTTCCGCCAACCTCCGAGGGTGGAGATCACTATTAGAAGACTCCCCAATAACACCCTTGGAGTTCTTCTTAGAGCCAAACTTCCTGGAGATATTCATGTCCGCGTACAATTTTTCCTATGAACAAGAATCTAAAAAATTTTGTCCGCAAAATTTTCCCAACAAAACTTCACAAAATTGATAGCAACTACTCATAGGGATACATAGAGGCCATAGCAAGCATTCAAACTACTTAGAACACTAAGAATTCAACATGCAAGCTCATCTACAACGGCACCAAGAGTAGCTAATTATTCAAAGTATAAACCACTAAAACAAAAACTAATTGGACAAACGGTAGAGTCACATATCAAGCAACAATCCGCCAAAACAGTTTCTGAAATGGAGCTTCGAGCTAAGAGATCGAAACCCACGGGTTTGAGCTCAAGAACACGGGAGAGAGAGCAATGTGGATTTTTTTCTGGAGGTGAGTGATGATGTGGGCTAAAGAGATAAGTGAGGGGGCCCACGTGGGGACCACAACCCACGAGGGCACGCCTGGGGGGTCCTGGCGCGCCCAGGTGGGTTGCGCCCACCTGGTGCACCTCCCTCTGGTATTATTTGCACAAAAATTCAGAAAAAATCATATAAAATTTTCAGGACATTATGAGAACTTTTATTTTTGTGTCATTTTTTATTGCACGGGAAAAAACATAAAATAGACAAAACATGGCATTTTATTTTAATTAACTAATAAAAACCGAAAACAAAAAGTAAGGGCAGAAGGTAGTGCTTACTAAATTCATCAACTTCATACCGCTCAAAAATGATCCATTAATAAGGTTGATCAAGTCTTATTAACAACCACTTTCAATTAGCATGAAACCGAAGAACTTTGGTAAATCACTAAGTTACCTCAATGGGGATATAAATTTCCCCAACAATAAGTGTTCATATTTATTTTGACAGTAGGTAAAGGTAGATGAAAAATTCCAATAGTGATTGTTGGAGATGGTTCAATAACATTAATACCATTCACTTGGAATTGTTTCTTCGAAAAGTGCACCGTATGCTCATTACCATTAATATGAAACATGACCTTCCTTTTATTGCAATCAATAACAGCCCCTGCAATATTCAAGAAGGGTCTACCAAAGATAATCGACATGTTGTCGTCCTCAGGCATCTCAAGTATAACAAAGTCAGTCAAAATAGTAACATTAGCAACAACAACGGGCACATCCTCACAGATACCGATAGGTATGGCAGTTGATTTGTCAGCCATTTGCAAAGATATTTCAGTAGGTGTGACTTTATTCAAGTCAAGTTTTTCATATAAATAGAAAGGCATAACACTAACACCAGCTCCTAAGTCACATAAAGCAGTTTTCACATAATTCTTTTTGATGGAGCAAGGTATAGTTGGTATTCCCGGATCTCCAAGTTTTTTAGGTACTCCATCCTTAGAAGTATAATTAGCAAGCATGGTGGAGATTTCAGCTTCCGGTATCTTTCTCTTATTAGTGATGATGTCTTTCATATACTTTGAATAAGGAGGCATTTTCAAGATATCAGTCAAGCGAGTACGCAAAAAGACTGGCCTCAGCATTTCAGCAAAGTGTTCAAATTCTTCATCATCTTTCTTTTTAATTCACTTGGGTTGAGAAGGCATAGGTTTTTGAACCCACAGTTCTCTTTATTTACCGTGTTTTCTAGCAATGAAGTCTCTTCTATCATACCTTTTATTTTTAGTTTGTGGGTTATCAAGATCAACAGGTGGTTCTATCTCAACATCATTATCTGGTTCTTTATCATTGTTTGGTTGAGCATCTTCATGAACATCAACATTATCTTTTTCATTATCACTAGGTGGATGTTCATTACCAGATTGAGTTTCACCATCAGAGATAGAAGTTTCATTTTCATTATCAGGAGGTTTTTCTATTTCAGGTTCACTAGAAGCATGCAAAGTCCTATCATTTTTCTTCTTCTTTTTCTTTCTATAAGGACTAGGTATATTAGCATTAGCTCTTTGAGAGTCTTGTTCAATTCTTTTTGGGTGACCTTCAGGATAAAGTGGTTCCTGAGTCATTTTACCTCCTCTAGTTTCAACTCTAACAACAAAGTCATTTATATTATGATTCATTTCATCAAGCAATTCTCTTTGTGATTTAGCAGCTTGTTCTAACTAAGTGTGTACCATAGAAGCATGTTTTCCAACACCTCTAACATCATTTGAGATTCTAAATAACAAGTCACTCAAGCAAGCAATCATATCAGAGTTGTATTTCAATTGTTTCATAACATTTGCATTGAAGTGATCTTGTTTTCTAATGTAGTTTTCAAACTCATAAAGGCATTGACTAGGATGCATATTGTGAGGATTATCATTTTCATTGAATTTCATAAGAGAATTTACCTATACCACATTAGGCAGCGGTGGTGTATTAAGCCCATGTATTTCTTCAATAGGAGGTAAATTTTTAACATCCTCAGCTTTAATACCTTTTTCTTTCATAGATTTCTTTGCCTCTTGCATATCTTCAGATCGAGATATAATATGCCCCTCTTCTTCAGAGTGGGTTTAGCCGGTGGTTCAGGAAGAGTCCAATCATCATAATTTTTCAATATGTTATTCAATAATTCTTCAGCTTGAGAAATAGTTCGTTCCCTGAAAACACAACCCGCACAACTATCTAGGAAGTCCCTAGAAGCATCGTTAGTCCATTATAGAAGATATCAAATATTTCATTTTTCTTAAGAGGGTGATCAGGCAAAGCATGAAGTAACTGGCAAAGCCTCCCCCAAGCTTGTGGGAGACTTTCTTCTTTAGTTTTCACAAAGTTAAATATTTCCTGTAAGGCAGCTTGTTTCATATGAGCAGGAAAATATTTTTCAGAGAAGTAATAAATCATATCCTGGGGACTACGCACACAACCAGGAGCAAGAGTATTGTACCAAGCTTTAGCACCACCCTTTAATGAGAAAGGAAATAATTTGAGAATAAGGTAATAGCGGGTTTTCTCATCATGAGTAAAAAGGGTGGCTATGTCATTCAACTTAGTAAGATGTGCCACAACAGTTTCAGTTTCATAACCATGGAAAGGATCAGATTCAACCAATGTGATTAACTTTGGGTCGACAGAGAATTCATAATCCTTATCAGTGATGCAGATAGGTGAGGTAGCAAACTTAGGATCATATTTCATTTTAGCATTCAGAGATTTTTCTTTATACTTGTGAAGTAATTTCTCTAGATCATCTCTATCCTTACAAGCAAGAATATCTCTAGTTGTTTCTTCACTCATAACATAACCTTACGGTACCTTAGGCAATTCATATCTAGGAAGGCTAGTTCTAGCAGGTGTTGCAAGAGTTTCAGTTTCAAGCTCATCATCAGATTCAACAACATCATGTTGTATTACTCTAGCAATTTGTTTATCAAGAAATTCACCAAGTGGCACAACATCATTATCAAGCAAGGTACTAGCATCATCATAAGCATCATTCAAAGTAGAAGTAGCATCATCAATAACTTGCGACATATTAGAATTGATAGCATGTGGTGGTGTTGAAAATTTACTCATAATAGAAGGTGAATCTAAAGCAGAACTAGATGGCAGTTCCTTACCTTCCCTCGTCTTTGAGGGAAATATCTTAGTCTTTGGATCCTTCAGATTCTTCATAGTGATAAATTGATAATAATCCCAAGTAACTCAACAAATATTGCTATGCTCCCCGGAAACGGCGCCAGAAAAAGGTCTTGATAACCCACAAGTATAGGGGATCGCAATAGTTTTCGGGGGTAGAGTATTCAACCCAAATTTATAGATTCGACACAAGGGGATCCAAAGAATATTTGAAGGTATTAGCAACTGAGTTGTCAATTCAACCACACCTTGAGATTAATTATCTGCAACAAAGTTATCAGTAGCACAGTAGTATGTTAGTTTTGATAGTAGTAGCAGTAGCAACAGTAACAGTAATAGTGATAGCAGTAGTTTTGTGGCAAGTGTAACAGTGATGATAGCAGTAGTAACTTAGCAAGAACAATATAGGATAAATTCGTAGGCATTGGATCGGTGACTTGTTGGATGATATTCATCATGAGACATTCATAACCTAGGGTGATACGGCGCTAGCTCCGGTTCTTCGATATAATGTAGGCATGTATTCTGTAAATAGTCATACGTGCTTTATTAAAAGAACTTGCATGGCATCTTTTGTCCTACCCTCCCGTGGCAGCGGGGTCCATATTGGAAACTAAGGGATATTAAGGCCTCCTTTTAATAGAGAACCGGAACAAAGCATTAACACATAGTGAATACATGAACTCCTCAAACTACGGTCATCACTGGGAGTGGTCCCAGTTGTTGTCACTCCAGGGTTGCGGGATCATAAGACGTAGTAGGTGACTATAAATTGCAAGATCGGATCTAGAACATGAATATAATGATGATAACATAAGGTTCCGATCTGAAATCATGGCACCCGGGCCCAAAGTGACAAGCATTAAGCATGGCAAAGTCATAGCAACATCAATCTAAGAACATAGTGGATACTAGGGATCAAGCCCTAACAAAACTAACTCAATTACATGATGAATCTCATCCAACTCCTCACCGACCAGCGAGCCTACGAAGGATTACTCACTCCCGGTGGGGAGCATCATGGAATTGGCAATGGAGATAGGTTGGTGATGACGAAGATCTAAGATCCCCCTCTCCGGAGCCCCAAACGGACTCCAGATCTGGCCTCCCGATGAAGAACAGGAGGTGGCTGATACGTCTCCAACGTATCTACAATTTTTGTTGTATTCATGCCATGTTTATAGTATTTTTACATGATTTTGGTATGATTTGGTTAGAACTAACCCGGACTGACGCTGTTTTCAGCAGAACTACCGTGGTGTTGTTTTTTGTGCAGAAATAAAAGTTCTCGGAATGCGCTGAAAATCAACGGAGATTTTTTCTGTAAAATATAAAAAATACTCAAACAAAAAGTTATCGGAGGGGAGTCCCGTGGGACCAAGAGGGTGGAGGGCGCGCCCACCCCCCTAGGGCGCGCCCCTGTGCCTCATGGACTCTCCGTGGGTCCCCCTGACTTGTTCTCGACGCCAACCTCTCCTATAAATCCCCAAACCTCCAGAAAATAATCTAGATCGGGAGTTCCGCCACCGCAAGCCTCTATAGCCACCAAAACCAATCGTGACCTTGTTTCGGCACCCTGCCGGAGGGGGCATCCATCACCGGTGGCCATCTTCATCATCCCGGCGCTCTCCATGACGAGGAGGGAGTAGTTCACCCTCGGGGCTGAGGGTATGTACCAGTAGCTATGTGTTTGATCTCTCTCTCTCTCTCTCTCTCTCTCTCTCTCGTGTTCTTGATGTGGCACGATCTTGATGTATCGCGAGCTTTGCTATTATAGTTGGATCTTATGATGTTTCTTCCCCTCTATCTTCTTGTAATGGATTGAGTTTTCCTTTGAAGTTATCTTATCGTTGAATCTTTAAGGATTTGAGAACACTTGATGTATGTCTTGCGTGGGATAGCCGTGGTGACAATGGGGTATTCTATTGATTCACTTGATGTATGTTTTGGTGATCAACTTGCGGGTTCCGTGACCTTGGGAATCTATGCATAGGGGTTGGCACGTTTTCGTCTTGACTCTCGGTAGAAACTGTGGGGCACTCTTTGAAGTTCTTTGTGTTGGTTGAATAGATGAATCTGAGATTGTGTGATGCATATCATATAATCATACCCACGGATACTTGAGGTGACATTGGAGTATCAAGGTGACATTAGGGTTTTGGTTGATTTGTGTCTTAAGGTGTTATTTTACTACGAACTCTAGGGCTATTTGTGACACTTATAGGAATAGCCAAATGGATTGATCGGAAAGAATAACTTTGAGGTGGTTTCGTACCCTACAATAATCTCTTCATTTGTTCTCCGCTATTATTGACTTTGGAGTGACTCTTTGTTGCACATTGAGGGATTGTTATATGATCTAATTATGTTATGCTTGTTGAGAGAACTTGCACTAGTGAAAGTATGAACCCTAAGCCTTGTTTTGAAGCATTGCAATACCGTTTGTGCTCACTTTTATCATTAGTTACCTTGCTGTTTTTATATTTTCAGGTTACAAAAACCTATATCTACCATCCATATTGCACTTTTATCACCATCTCTTCGCCGAACTAGTGCACCTATACAATTTACCATTGTATTGGGTGTGTTGGGGACACAAGAGACTCTTTATTATTTGATTGCAGGGTTGTTTGAGAGAGACCATATTCATCCTACGCCTCCCACGGATTAATAAACCTTAGGTCATCCACTTGAGGGAAAATTGCTACTTTCCTACAAACCTCTGCATTTGGATGCCCAACAAGGTCTACAAGAAGAAGGTTGTGTACTAGACATCAAGCTCTTTTCTGGCGCATTTGCCGGGGAGGCTAGGTAAGCGGCACTAACACCCCGTCAACTAAGCTCTTTTCTGGCGCCGTTGCCGGGGAGGTTAGTGCTTGAAGGTATATCTTTAGATCTTTTAATTAAATCTTTTATTCTTGTTTTATCACTAGTTAGTCCATAAAAGAAAACAAAAAAAATGGAATTGAGGTTTCCACATATGCTTCATCTTTTTAATGTCTTTCATGAAAATAAGGATTCTGATAATTGTGCCAAAGTGTTAGAAGAAGAATGCAATAAAATGTTTGGCACTAGATCTTTGAAAGATGAGCATGATTGCAATTTTGTGTTGGAAATATGCCCTAGAGGCAATAATAAAATGGTTATTATTATATTTCCTTGTTCATGATAATTGTCTATTATCCATGCTATAATTGTGTTATCCGGAAATCGTAATACATGTGTGAATACATAGACCACAACATGTCCCTAGTGAGCCTCTAGTTGACTAGCTCGTTGATCAACAGATAGTCATGGTTTCCTGACTATGGACATTGGATGTCATTTATAACGAGATCACATCATTAGGAGAATGATGTGATGGACAAGACCCAATCCTAAGCATAGCACAAGATCGTGTAGTTCGTTTGCTAAAGCTTTTCCAATGTCAAGTATCATTTCCTTAGACCATGAGATCGTGTAACTCCCGGATGCCGTAGGAGTACTTTGGGTGTACCAAACGTCACAACGTAATTGGGTGACTATAAAGGTATACTACAGGTATCCCCGAAAGTATCTATTGGGTTGACACAGATTGAGACTGGGATTTGTCACTCCGTATGACGGAGAGGTATCTTGGGGCCCACTCGGTAATGCATCATCATAATGAGCTCAATGTGACCAAGTGTTTGGTCATGGGATCATGCATTACAGTACGAGTAAAGTGACTTACCGGTAACGAGATTGAACGAGGTATTGGGATACCGACGATCGAATCTCGGGCAAGTAACATACCGTTTGACAAAGGGAATTGTATACGGGATTACTTGAATCCTCGACATCATGGTTCATCCGATGAGATCATCGAGGAGCATGTGGGAGCCAACATGGGTATCCAGATACCGCTGTTGGTTATTGGCCGGAGAGTCGTCTCGGTCATGTCTGCGTGTCTCCCGAACCCGTAGGGTCTACACACTTAAGGTTCGGTGATGCTAGGGTTGTAGAGATATTAGTATGCGGTAACTCGAAAGTTGTTCGGAGTCCTTGATGAGATCCCGGACGTCACGAGGAGTTCCAGAATGGTTCGGAGGTAAAGATTTATATATAGAAAGTCCAGTTTCGGCCACCAGGAGAGTTTCGGGGTCACCGGTATTGTACCGGGACCACCGGAAGGGTCCTGGGGGTCCACCGGGTGGGGCCACCTATCCCGGAGGGCCCCATGGGCTGGAGTGGCGTGGGAACCAGCCCCTGGTGGGCTGGTGCACCCCACCCAAGGGGCCAAGGCACCTAGGGTTGGAAACCCTAGGGGGGCCGTTGCCCCAGGGGCATGCCCCCAGTTGGAAACCCTAAGGGGCCGTTGCCCCCAGAGGGCCGCCGCCCGGGGCCGCCCCCCCTCTAGATGGGATCTTCAAGGGGGGCATGCGCCCCCTAGCCCCTATATATAGTGGAGGGGAGGGAGGGCAGCCGCACCCCAAGTCCTGGCGCCTCCCTCTCCCTCCCGTGACACCTCTCCCTCTCGTTGGTGCTTGGCGAAGCCCTGCCGAGATCCCGCTACTTCCACCACCAGGTCGTCGTGCTGCTGGATCTCCATCAACCTCTCCTTCCCCCTTGCTGGATCAAGAAGGAGGAGCGGAGACGCCTCCGCTCCGTACGTGTTTTGAACGCGGAGGTGCCGTCCGTTCGGCGCTAGGATCATCGGTGATTTGGATCACGACGAGTACGACTCCATCAACCCCGTTCACTTGAACGCTTCGCCGCGATCTACAAGGGTATGTAGATGCACTCATCTCTCTCGTTGCTAGATGACTCCATAGATTGAACTTGGTGATACGTAGAAAATTTTAAAATTCTGCTACGTTCCCCAACAGTGGCATCATGAGCTAGGTCTATGCGTAGTATCTTGCATGAGTAGAACACAAACTTGTTGTGGGCGTAGATGTTGTCAATTTTCTTGCCGTTACTAGTCTTATCTTGATTCGGCGGCATCATGGGATGAAGCGGCCCGGACCGACCTTACAGGTACACTTACGTGAGACAGGTTCCACCGACTGACATGCACTAGTTGCATAAGGTGGCTAGCGGGTGTCTGTCTCTCTCACTTTAGTCGGATCGGATTCGATGAAAAGGGTCCTTATGAAGGGTAAATAGAAATTGGCATATCACGTTGTGGTTTTGACGTAGGTAAGAAACGTTCTTGTTAGAACCCTATTGCAGCCACGTAAAAACATGCAACAACAATTAGAGGACGTCTAACTTGTTTTTGCAGCATATGCCGTGTGATGGGATATGGCCAATAGGATGTGATGAATGATATATGTGATGTATGAGATTTATCATGTTCTTGTAATAGGAGTCATGACTTGCATGTCGATGAGTATGACAACCGGCAGGAGCCATAGGAGTTGTCTTAATTTATTTATGACCTGCGTGTCAACAAAAACGTCATGTAATTACTTTACTTTATTGCTAAACCATTAGCCATAGTAGTATAAGTAATATTTGACGTGACAACTTCATGAAGACACGATGATGGAGATCATGGTGTCATGCCGGTGACGATGATGAACATGGCACCCCGAAGATGGAGACCAAAGGAGCAATATGATATTGGCCATATCATGTCACTATTTGATTGCATGTGATGTTTATCATGTTTTTGCATCTTATTTGCTTAGAACGACGGTAGTAAATAAGATGATCCTCATAACAATTTCAATAAAGTGTTCCCCCTAACTGTGCACCGTTGCGAAGGTTCATTGTTTCGAAGCACCACGTGATGATCGGGTGTGATAGATTCTAACGTTTGAATACAACGGGTGTAAGCCAGATTTACACACGCAATACACTTAGGTTAACTTGACGAGCCTAGCATGTACAGACATGGCCTCGGAACACGGAAGACCGAAAGGTCGAACATGAGTCGTATAGAAGATACGATCAACATGATGATGTTCACCGATGATGACTAGTCCGTCTCACGTGATGATCGGACACGACCTAGTTGACTCGGATCATGTATCACTTAGATGACTAGAGGGATGTCTATCTGAGTGGGAGTTCATTAAATAATTTGATTATATGAACTTAATTATCATGAACTTAGTCTAAAAACCTTTGCAAAATGTCTTGTATCAAATGGCGAATGCTCATGTCAACCTCAACTTCAACGCGTTCCTAGAGAAAACCAAGCTGAAAGATGATGGCAGCAACTATTTGGACTGGGTCCGGAACCTGAGGATCATCCTCATAGCTGCCAAGAAACAATATGTCCTAGAAGCACCGCTAGGTGAAGCACCCATCCTAGAGAACCAAGACGTTATGAACGCTTGGCGGTTTAAATCTTGATGATTACTCCCTCGTTCGGTGCGACATGCTTTACACTTAGAACCGGGCTCCAAAAGCGTTTTGAGCGACACGGAGCATATGAGATGTTCAAGAGCTGAAAATGGTTTTCCAAGCTCATGCCCGGGTCGAGAGATATGAAGTCTTCGACAAGTTCTACAGTTGTAAGATGGAGGAAAATAGTTCTGTCTGTGAGCACATACTCAAAATGTCTGGGTTGCACAACCGCTTGTCCCAGCTGGACATTAACCTCCCTGACGAGGCGGTCATTGACATAATCCTTCAGTCGCTCCCACCTAGCTACAAGAGCTTTGTGATGAACTAAAATATGCAGGGGATGGAAAAGACCATTCCTGAAGTATTTTCAATGCTGAAATCAGCGGAGGTAGAAATAAAAAAGGAACATCAAGTGTTGATGGTCAATAAAACCACTAGTTTCAAGAAAGGCAAGGGTAAGAAGAACTTCAAGAAGGACGGCAAGGGAGTTGCCGCCCGTCAAACCAGTTGCCGCCAAGAAGTCAAAGAATGGACCCAAACACGAGACCTGAGTGCTTTTATTGCAAGGGAAAGGGTCATCGAAGCGGAACTGCCCCAAATACTTAGCGCATAAGAAGGCCGACAACACTAAAGGTATATGTGATATACATGTAATTGATGTGTACCTTACCAAGACTGTAGTAGCTCACAGGTATTTGATACGGTGCGGTTGCTCATATTTGTAACTCAAAACAGGAGCTGCGGAATAAGCGGAGGCTGGCGAAGGGCGAGGTGACGATGCACGTCGGGAATGGTTCCAAGGTCGATGTGATCGCCACGGCACGCTACCTCTACATTTACATACGGGATTAGTTTTAAACCTCAATAATTGTTATTTAGTGCCAGCTTTGAGCATGAACATTGTATCTGGATCTCGTTTAATGCGAGATGGCTACTAATTTAAATCCGAGAATAATGGTTGTTCTATTTATATGAAAGATATGTTTTATGGTCATGCCCCGCTGGTCAATGGTTTATTCTTAATGAATCTCGAACGTGATGTTACACATATTCATAGTGTGAATACCAAAAGATGTAAGATTGATAATGGTAGTCCCACATATCTATGGCACTGCCGCCTTGGTCACATCGGTGTCAAACGCATGAAGAAGCTCCATACAGATGGACTTTTGGAGTCTCTTGATTTCAAATCATTTGACACGTGCGAACCATGCCTCATGGGTAAAATGACCAAGACTCAGTTCTCCGGAAAAATGGAGCTAGCAAACAACTTATTGGAAATCATACATACTGATGTGTGCGGTCCAATGAGTGTTGAGGCTCATGTGGCTATCGTTATGTTCTCACCCTCACTGATGACTTGAGTAGATATGGGTATGTTTACTTGATGAAGCACAAGTCTGAGACCTTTGAAAAGTTCAAGGAATTTCAGAATGAGGTTGAGAATCAACGTGACAGATAAATCAAGTTCTTACGACCAGATCGTGGGGGAGAATACTTAAGTCACGAGTTTGGTACGCACTTAAGGAAATGTGGAATCGTTTCGCAACTCACGCCGCCTGGAACACCTCAGCGTAACGGTGTGTCAGAACGTCGTAATCGCACTCTATTGGATATGGTGTGATCTATGATGTCACTCACTGATTTACCGCTATCATTTTGGGGATACGCTCTAGAGACAGCTACATTCACTTTAAATAGGGCACCGTATAAGTCCGTTGAGACGACACCGTATGAATTATGGTTTGGGAAGAAACCTAAACTGTCATTTCTGAAAGTTTGGGGATGCGATGCTTATGTCAAGAAACTTCAACCTGAAAAGCTCGAACCCAAGTCGGAAAGATGCGTCTTCATAGGATACCCTAAGGAAACCATTGGGTATACTTTCTACCTCAGATCCGAAGGCAAGATATTTGTTGCCAAGAACGGGTCCTTTCTGGAGAAAGATTTTCTCTCGAAAGAAGTAAGTGGGAGGAAAGTAGAACTCGATGAAGTACTGCCTCTTGAACCGGAAAGTAGCGCAGCTCGGGAAGATGTTCTGTGATGCCCGCACCGACTAGAGAGGAAGTTAATGATGATGATCAAGGTACTTCGGATCAAGTTGCTACCGAACTTTGAAGGTCCACAAGGACATGTTCCACACCGTAATGGTATGGCAACCCTGTCACGGAAATCATGTTATTAGACAACGGTGAACCTTCTAACTATGAAGAAGCAATGGCGGGCCCAGATTCCAACAAATGGCTTGAAGCCATGCAATCCGAGATAGGATCCATGTATGAAAACAAAGTATGGACTTTGACAGACTTGCCCGATGATCGGCAAGCGATAGAGAATAAATGGATCTTTAAGAAGAAGACGGACGCGGATGGTAATTTTACCATCTATAAGGCTCGACTTGTCGCTAAGGGTTATCGACAAGTTCAAGGGATTGACTACGATGAGACCTTCTCACCCGTAGCAAAGTTGAAGTCCGTCCGAATCATGTTAGCAATTGCCGCATACTATGATTATGAGATATGGCAAATGGACGTCAAAACGGCATTCCTTAACGACTTTCTTAAGGAAGAATTGTATATGATGCAGCCATAAGGTTTTGTCGATCCTAAGAATGCTAACAAGGTATGCAAGCTCCAGCGCTCCATCTATGGGTTGGTGCAAGCATCTCGGAGTTGGAACATTCATTTTGATGAAATGATCAAAGCATTTGGGTTTGCGCAGACTTATGGAGAAGCCTGCGTTTACAAGAAAGTGAATGGGAGCTCTGTAGCATTTCTCATATTATATGTGGATGACATACTTTTGATGGGAAATGATATAGAACTTTTGGATAACATTAAGGCCTACTTGAATAAGTGTTTTTCAATGAAGGACCTTGGAGAAGCTGGTTATATATTAGGCATTAAGATCCATAGAGATAGATTGAGACGCCTCATAGGTCTTTCACAGAGCACATACCTTGATAAGATATTGAAGAAGTTCAATATGGATCAGTCCAAGAAGGGGTTCTTGCCTGTCTTGCAAGGTGTGAATTTGAGCTCGGCTCAATGCCCGACCACGACAGAAGATATAGAAGAGATGAGTGTCATCCCCTATGCCTCAGCCATAGGGTCTATTATGTATGCCATGCTGTGTACCAGACCTGATGTAAACCTTGCCGTAAGTTTGGTAGGAAGGTACCAAAGTAATCCCAGCAAGGAACACTGGACAGCGGTCAAGAACATCCTGAAGTACCTGAAAAGGACCAAGGATATGTTTCTCATTTATGGAGGTGACGAAGAGCTCGTCGTAAAGGGTTACGTCGACGCTAGCTTCGATATAGATCTGGATGACTCT
Organism: Aegilops bicornis; assembly: GCA_021605145.1. Classification (NCBI taxonomy): domain Eukaryota; kingdom Viridiplantae; phylum Streptophyta; class Magnoliopsida; order Poales; family Poaceae; genus Aegilops; species Aegilops bicornis. Next base: position 181,891,119 of record CM038670.1, on the reverse strand, counting down.
AAGTCACAAACTGGATACGTGTATATTTTGAATGGTGGGGCAGTAAGCGGGTGCAGTTGCAAGCAAAGCGTCGTGGCGGGATCTACATGTGAAGCGGAGTACAGGGCAGCCTCGGAGGCAGCGCATGAAGCAATCTGGATGAAGGAGTTTATCACCGACCTAGGAGTCATACCCAATGCGTCGGGGCCGATCACTCTCTTCTCAGGACAACACCGGAGCTATTGCCCTTGCCAAGGAGCCTGTGTTTCACAAGAAGACCAGGCACATCAAGCGCCGCTTCAACTCCATTCGTGAAAATGTTCAAAATGGAGACATAGATATTTGCAAAGTGCATACGGATCTGAATGTCGCAGATCCGCTGACTAAACCTCTTCCATGAGCAAAACATGATCAACACCGTAACTCTATGGGTGTTCGATTCATCACAATGTAACTAGATTATTGACTCTAGTGCAAGTGGGAGACTGTTGGAAATATGCCCTAGAGGCAATAATAAAATGGTTACTATTATATTTCCTTGTTCATGATAATTGTCTATTATCCATGCTATAATTGTGTTATTCGGAAATCGTAATACATGCGTGAATACATAGACCACAACATGTCCCTAGTGAGCCTCTAGTTGACTAGCTCGTTGATCAATGATAGTCATGGTTTCTGACTATGGACATTGGATGTCATTGATAACGAGATCACATCATTAGGAGAATGATGTGATGGACAAGACCCAATCCTAAGCATAGCACAAGATCGTAGTTCGTTTGCTAAAGCTTTTCCAATGTCAAGTATCATTTCCTTAGACCATGAGATCGTGTAACTCCCGGATGCCGTAGGAGTACTTTGGGTGTACCAAACGTCACAACGTAACTGGGTGACTATAAAGGTATACTACAGGTATTCCCGAAAGTTTCTATTGGGTTGACACGGATCGAGACTGGGATTTGTCACTCCGTATGACGGAGAGGTATCTTGGGGCCCACTCGGTAATGCATCATCATAATGAGCTCAATGTGACCAAGTGTTTGGTCACGGGATCATGCATTACAAGATCTGAGTAAAGTGACTTACCGTAACGCAGATTGAACGAGGTATTGGGATACCGACGATCGAATCTCGGGCAAGTAACGCATCTTGTTGACAAAGGGAATTGTATACGGGATTACTTGAATCCTCGACATCGTGGTTCATCCGATGAGATCATCGAGGAGCATGTGGGAGCCAACATGGGTATCCAGATCCATTGTTGCTTATTGACCGGAGAGTCGTCTCGGTCATGTCTGCGTGTCTCCCGAACCCGTAGGGTCTACACACTTAAGGTTCGGTGACGCTAGGGTTGTAGAGATATTAGTATGCGGTAACCAGAAAGTTGTTCAGAGTCCCGGATGAGATCCCGGACGTCACGAGGTGTTCCGGAATGGTCCGGAGGTAAAGATTTATATACAGAAAGTCCAGTTTCGGCCACCAGGAGAGTTTCTGGGTCACCGGTATTGTACCGGGACCACCAGAAGGGTCCTAGGGGTCCACCGGGTGGGGCCACTTATCCCGGAGGGCCCCATGGGCTGAAGTGGCGTGGGAACCAGCCCCTGGTGGGCTGGTGCGCCCCACCCAAGGGCCCAAGGCACCTAGGGTTGGAAACCCTAGGGGCCATTGCTTCGAGGGGCATGCGCCTCGGGTTGGAAACCCTAAGGGGGCCGTTGCCCCCCCGAGGGGCCGCCGCCCCGGGGGCCGCCGCCCCCCCTCTAGATGGGATCTTCAAGGGGGGCATGCGCCCCCCTAGCCCCTATATATAGTGGAGGGGAGGGAGGGCAGCCGCACCCCAAGTCCTGGCGCCTCCCTCTCCCTCCCGTGACACCTCTCCCTCTCGTTGGTGCTTGGCGAAGCCCTGCCGAGATCCCGCTACTTCCACCACCACGCCGTCGTGCTGCTGGATCTCCATCAACCTCTCCTTCCCCCTTGCTAGATCAAGAAGGAGGAGACGTCTCCGCTCCGTACGTGTGTTGAACGCGGAGGTGCCGTCCGTTCGGCGCTAGGATCATCGGTGATTTGGATCACGACGAGTACGACTCCATCAACCCCGTTCACTAGAACGCTTCCGCTCGCGATCTACAAGGGTATGTAGATGCACTCATCTCTCTCGTTGCTAGATGACTCCATAGATTGAACTTGGTGATACGTAGAAAATTTTAAAATTCTGCTACGTTCCCCAACATTTTGTTAGTATGAACTCTTTGAATATCCATAGTACTAATGATGATTGCACTAGTCATGATAAGAATGTCTCTTATAAGCATGTCAACTTTTGTGGAGTGCATAGAGTTTGCAAGTACACACCAAAAAGGGAAGATAGATTTTGCAAGAGGCATAAGTATTTAGAAACTAAATGGTTGCAGAGAGGCTAGATGCTTGTGCTGAAGAATTTAATATTTTTAGCCATCCTTGTGAACTTTGCAATGAACATGGTTATTTAAATCTCCAATGCAAATTATTTCATGATCGAATCGTGACCAAAAATTGTGATGAGTTTATTTCCCTTACGCATCATAATGAACTTAGTTTGCTTATGGGATATGAAGAAATGAAACGCATAACTAAGGGCGTTCCAGAATATAACCTTGAGAGATTTCTTGCTTTTGATCTAGAGGAAATTTATATGTATTGCGCGGTGAATTGCATTGAAAATCCTTATATTGCCAATTACATAAAGACAAGGAAACAAATAGAAGATGAAGAGAATACTAATGAAAGGGAAGAGGTTTCCCAATATCCTCATATTATTTCTTATGATGAATCAGGTAACGAGGAAAATCCTTCTATTCAACCAATATCATTAAGAAGGAGCTCCAAAAAGAGGATTAAACCCACACATAATGTGGAGAAGAAAAAGAAAAGACGGAGAAGAAAAGGTAAAAAGGTATCCCTCCCAAATGATGTTGCTCCTATTATGGTTATGCCTACTACTCATTGTGATGATAATAATTGCTATACTATTGGTGATATCCATACTATTAATGATGAGAGTGATTATGCTTATGATATGCAAAGGCCCAAGCTTGGGGATGCTATGTTTGATCAAAATGACATGTTTGAGAATTTAATTGCTGCAATTAATGTTTGTCCCAAGCTTGGGGATGCTATGTTTGATGAAGATGATATTTTTAGTCCCCCAAGTTTTGATGATCAAATTTATTATGATGATAGCATGCCTCCTATTTTTGATGATTATATTGATGAAATTGGGTTTGGAAGAGTGTCAACTTTAGGAAGTAATGATCCCACTACTTTGGAGGGTGTTAAATCTTATTGTGACAATTATGAAAATGGATTTGGAGAGGTCAATACTTTATTTAGTAATGATTCCACTATCTTGGAAGAGGTTTCAATTGATTATGATGAGAACAAAGTTGCTACTTATGATGATTATTGTGATGATACTTATGTTATAGAAAGTAGTGATTATTATATTTATAAAACTTGTCATGATTATGATTACTCTTTTTTCTGAACATTACTCTTTTAATGTGGAAATAATTTATAGTATCCGAGTTTCTTATGATACTCCCACTATTCCGAATGAGAAGAATTTTGCTTATGTGGAGAGTAGTAAATTTTCTATGCTTGTAGATCATGAAAAGAATGCTTTATGTGATAGTTATATTGTTGAATTCATTCATGATGCTACTGAAAATTATTATGAGGGAGGAATATATGCTTGTAAGAATTGCAATAATACCAAGTTTCCTCTCTATGTGTTGAAAATCTTGAAGTTTTGCTTGTTTTGCCTTCCTATGCTAGTTGATTCTTGCTCCCATGAATTGTTTGCTCAAAAAATCCCTAGGTATAGGAAGTGGGTTAGACTTAAATGTTCTAGTCATATTCTTGATGATGCTATCTTTGTGTTTCAATTCTTATCTTTTATGTGAGCATCATTGAAATCATCATGCCTAGCTAAAAAGGCATTAAAGAAAAGCTCTTATTGGGAGACAACCCAGTATTTACCCCTACTGTTTTCGTGTGTTCACATGATTAATATAATGTAGTAATCATGTTTTATAGCTTTTGTTTCAATAAAGTGCCAAGTAAAGCCTTTAGGATAGCTTGTGGTGATAGCTGTGTTGATCCTGCTGAAAATCAGAAACTTTTGCGCTCAGTAAATAATTTCCAGAATCTTATTGAAACGTGATTTTTACCTGATTCTTTTTTGATATGGATTGGTGCACAAATTGCACAGGTGTAAATATGTTTTTCATAATTTTTGGAGTTACATAAGTATTCGAGAGTTACAGATTACTACAGACTGTTCTGTTTTTGACAGATTCTGTTTTCCATGTGTTGTTTGCTTATTTTGATGAATCTATGAGTAGTATCAGAGTGTATGAACCATAGAGAAGTTAGAATACAGTAGATATTACACCAATATGAATTTAAAATGAGTTCACAACAGTACCAAAAGTGGTGATTTATTTTCTTATACTAACGGAGCTTACGAGTTTTCTGTTGAGTTTTGTGTTGTGGAGTTTTCAAATTTTGCGTAAAGGTTCGATGAACTATGGAATAAGGAGTGGAAAGAGCCTAAGATTGGGGATTCCCAAGGCACCCCAAGGTAATATTCAAGGACAACCAAGAGCCTAAGCTTGGGGATTCCCCGGATTGCATCCCCTCCTTCGTCTTCGTTCATTGGTAACTTTACTTGGAGCTATATTTTTATTCACCACATGATATGTGTTTTGCTTGGAGCGTCATTTTGTTTTATTTTGTTTTGCTTGCTGTTTTAATAATATCCCAAGATCTTAAATTCTTAAATGTTAGAGAGTCTTCACATAGTTACATAGTTATTCAACTACTCATTGATCTTCACTTATATCTTTTGGAGTAGTTTGTCGTTTGCCCTAGTGCTTCACTTATATCTTTTAGAGAACGACGGTGGTTTTATTTTGAAAAAATTAATGAACTCTCATGCTTCACTTATATTATTTTGAGAGTATTTTAGAACATCATGGTAATTTGCTTTGGTTATGAATTTAGTTCTAATATGATAGGCATCCAAGAGGGATATAATAAAAACTTTCATATAAAGTGCATTGAATACTATGAGAAGTTTGATTCTTTATGATTGTTTTGAGACATGAGGATGGTGATATTATAGTCATGCTAGTGGTGTAATTGTGAATTTGAGAAATACTTGTGTTGAGGTTTGTGAGTCCCGTAGCATGCACGTATGGTAACCGTTGTGTAACAAATTTGAAGCATGATGTATCTATTTGATTGTCCTCCTTATGTGTGGAGGTCGGGATCGCGCGATGGTTAACTCCTACCAACCCTTCCCCTAGGAGCATGCGCGTAGTGCTTGGTTTTGATGACTTGTAGATTTTTGCAATAAGTATGTGAGTTCTTTATGACTAATGTTGAGTCCATGGATTATACACATTCTCACCCTTCCACCATTGCTAGCCTCTCTTGTGCCGCGCAAATTTTGCTGGTACCTTACACCCACAATTTACCTTCCTCAAAACAGCCACCATACCTACCTATTATGGCATTTCCATAGCCATTCCAAGATATATTTCTATGCAACTTTCCACTGTTCCGTTTATTATGACACGCATCATCATTGTCATATTGCTTTGCATGATCATGTAGTGGACATCATATTTGTGGCAAAGCCACCGTTCATAATTCTTTCGTACCACTACAAAAAAAAGACACAACCGTGACATCTAGGGCCGAATTATTTTTTTTCCTGTCATACTTATGACACTCCTATGACGATAATTGTGACAAAACCCGGTATCATCATAGATGTGGTGTGATACGTCTCGAGCTTGCGTTGGTTTTCCCCGAAGAGGAGAGGATGATGCAGCACAGTAGCGTAAGTATTTCCCTCAGTTTTTGAGAACCAAGGTATCAATCCAGTAGGAGGTTACGCGCAAGTCCCTCGTACCTGCACAAAACGATAGCTACTCGCAACCAACGCGATTAGGGGTTGTCAATCCCTTCACGGTCACCCTACTTAGAGTGAGATCTGATAGAGATAATATTTTTGGTATTTTTGGTATAAAGATGCAAAGTAAAAAGTAAAATCAAAGCAAGTAAATAAAGTGATGGAGATTGATATGATGAGAATAGACTCTGGGGCCATAGGTTTCACTAGTGGCTTCTCTCAAGAGCATAAATATTCTACGGTGTGTGAACAAATTACTGTTGAGCAATTGATAGAATTGAGCATAGTTATGAGGTTATCTAGGTATGATCATGTATATAGGCATCACGTCCGAGACAAGTAGATCGAAACGATTCTGCATCTACTACTATTACTCCACTCATCGACCGCTATCCAAAGCATGCATCTAGAGTATTAAGTTAAAACAGAGTAACGCCTTAAGCAAGATGACATGATGTAGAGGAATAAATTCATGCAATATGATAAATGCCCCATCTTGTTATCCTCGATGGAAACAATACAATACGTGCCTTGCAACCCTTTACATCCTTTGGGTAAGGACACCGCAAGATTGAACCCAAAGCTAAACACTTCTCCCATTGCAAGAACTACCAATCTAGTTGGCCAAACCAAGCGGATAATTCGAAGAGACTTGCAAAGATAACTCAATCATACATAAAAGAATTCAGAGAAGATTCAAATATTATTCATAGATAAGCTGGATCATAAACCCACAATTCATCGGTCTCAACAAACGCACCGCAACAAGAAGATTACATCAAATAGATCTCCACGAGAGAGGGGGAGAACAATATATTGAGATCCAAAAAGAGAGAAGAAGCCATCTAGCTACTAGCTATGGACCCAAAGGTCTGAAGTAAACTACTCACACTTCATCGGAGGGGCTATGGTGTTGATGTAGAAGCCCTCCATGGTAGATGCCCCCTCCGTGAGCTTGAACAGGCCCCACGATGGGATCTCGTGGATACAGGCAGGTACGGCGGTGGAATTAGGTTTTTGGCTACGTTTCTGATCTGTTGGGGGTACGTTGGTATATATAGGAGGAAGGAGTACGTCGGTGGAGCGTCAGGGGGCCCACGAGGTAGGGGGCGCGCCCAGGGGGGCGCCCTCCACCCTCGTGACCGCCTCTGGTGCTTCTTGGAGTAGGGTCCAAGTCTCCTGGATCACGTTCGGTGAGAAGATCACGTTCCCGAAGGTTTCATTCCGTTTGGACTCCGTTTGATATTCTGTTTCTTCGAAATACTGAAAAAGGCAAAAAACAACAATTATGGGCTGGGCCTCCGGTTAATAGGTTAGTCCCAGAAATAATATAAAAGTGGAAAATAAAGCCCAATATAGTCCTAAACAGTAGATAAAGTAGCATGGAGCAATCAAAAATAATAGATACGTTGGAGATGTATCAGGCATCCCCAAGCTTAATTCCTACTCGTCCTCGAGTAGGTAAATGATAAAAAAAGAACTTTTGATGCGGAGTGATACTTTGGCATAGTTTCAATGCAAATCTTCTTAATCATGGTATGAATATTCAGATCCGAAAGATTCAAGACAAAAGTTCATATTGACACAAAAATAATAATACTTCAAGCATACTAATCAAAGTAATCATGTCTTCTCAAAATAACATGGCCAAAGAAAGTTATCCCTACAAAATCATATAGTCTGGCTATGCTCCATCTTCCCCACACAAAGTATTTAAATCATGCACAACCCCGATGACAAGCCAAGCAATTGTTTCATACTTTAACATTTTCAAAACTTTTTCAATCTTCACGCAATACATGAGCGTGAGCCATGGATACAACACTATATGTGGAATAGAATGGTGGTTGTGGAGAAGACAAAAAGAGGGAAGATAGTCTCACATCAATTAGGCGTATCAACGGGCTATGGAGATGCCCATCAATAGATATCAATGTGAGTGAGTAGGGATTGCCATGCAACGGATGCACTAGAGCTATAAGTATATGAAAGCTCAACTAAAGAAACTAAGTGGGTGTGCATCCAACTCGCTTGCTCACGAAGACCTAGGGCATTTTGAGGAAGCCCATCATTGGAATATACAAGCCAAGTTCTATAATGAAAAATTCCCACTAGTAAATGAAAGTGACAAAACGAGAGACTCTCTATCATGAAGATCATGGTGCTACTTTGAAGCACAAGTGTGGTAAAAGGATAGTAACATTGTCCCTTCTCTCTTTTTCTCTCATTTTTGGGCCTTTTCTCTTTTTTTATGGCCTCTTTTTTTATTTCGTCCGGAGTCTCATCCCGACTTGTGGGGGAATCATAGTCTCCATCATCCTTTCCTCACTGGGACAATGCTCTAATAATGATGATCATCACACTTTTATTTTTCGTACAACTCAACAATTACAACTCGATACTTAGAACATAATATGACTCTATATGAATGCCTCCGGCTGTGTACCGGGATATGCAATGAAACATGATGACATGTATGAAAGAATTATGAACGGTGGCTTTGCCACAAATACGATGTCAACTACATGATCATGCTAGAAATATGACAATGATGGAGCGTGTCATAATAAACGGAACGGTCGAAGGTTGCATGGAAATATATCTCGGAATGGCTATGGAAATGCCATAATAGGTAGGTATGGTGGCTGTTTTGAGGAAGGTTTATGGGTGTATGATACCGGCGAAAGGTGCGCGGTATTAGAGAGGCTAGCAATAGTGGAAGGATAGGGAAAAATGCGCATAATCCATGGACTCAACATTAGTCATAAAGAACTCATATACTTATTGCAAAAATCTAGAAGTTATCAAAGCAAAGTATTACGCGCATGCTCCTAGGGGGATAGATTGGTAGGGAAAGACCATCGCTCGCCCCCGACCGCCACTCATAAGGAAGACAATCAATAAATAAATCATGCTCCGAGTTCATCACATAACGGTTCACCATACGTGCATGCTACGAGAATCACAAACTTCAACACAAGTATTTTTTGAATTAACAACTACTCAACTAGCATGACTCTAATATCACCATCTTCATATCTCAAAACAATTATCAAGCATCAAACTTATCTTAGTATTCAACGCACTCAAAAGAAAGTTTCACATATCTTGAATACCAAGTATATTAACATTAAGCAAATTACCATGCTATTAACGACTCTCAAAATAATCTAAGTGAAGCATGAGAGATCAAGTTTCTTTAAAACAAATCCACCACCGTGCTCTAAAAGATCTAAGTGAAGCACTAGAGCAAAAATTATCACGCTCAAAAGATATAAGTGAAGCACTATGAGCAAACTATCAAGCTCAAAAGATATAAGTGAAGCACATAGAGTATTCTAACATATTCCAATTCATGTATGGCTCTCTCAAAAGGTGTGTACAGCAAGGATGATTGTGGTAAACTAACAAGCAAAGGCATAAATAATACAAGATGCTCCAAGCAAAACACATATCATGTTGGTGAATAAAAATATAGCTCCAAGTAAATTACCGATGGAAGTGGATTTAAAGAGGGGATGCCTTCCGGCATCCCCAAGCTTTGACTTTTTGGTGTCCTTGGATTATCTTGGGGGTGCCATGGGCATCCCCAAGCTTAGGCTCTTGCCACTCCTTGTTCCATAATCCATCAAAAGAATTAACCCAAAAATTGAAAACTTCACAACACAAAACTCAATAGAAATCTCGTGAGTTCCGTTAGAGAAAGAAAACAAAAGACTACTTTAAGGTACTGTACTGAACTCATTCTTTATTTATATTGGTGTTAAACCTACTTTATTCCAACTTCTCTATGGATTATAAACTATTTTACTAGCCATAGATTCATCAAAATAAGCAAACAACACACGCAAAACAGAATCTGTCAAAAACAGAACAGTCTGTAGTAATCTGTAACTAACGCAAACTTCTGGAACTCAAAAAATTCTACCAAAATTAGACGACCTGGGAAATTTGTTTATTGATCAGCAGAAATTGTAATCACTATTTTATCACGTTCTGGTGATTTTTAACAATTCGAGCACTGAGCGCAAAGATTCTGGAAATTACAGCAAGATCAAATAATTATCTCCCAAGAAGATCTAATAGGTTTAACTTGGCACAAACACTAATTAAAAGATAAAACCACATCTAAACAGAATCTAGATGGATTATTTATTCCAAACAGAAGTAAAAACAGAAAAAACTAAAAATAAAATTGGGTTGCCTCCCAACAAGCGCTATCGTTTAACACCCCTAGCTAGGCATAAAAGCAGGGATAGATCTAGGTATTGCCATCTTTGGTAGGCAATTCTTCAATGAGGCATCTACCTCCTTTAGAATTTCTTTCTTTCTAGTAATTATCAAACTTTTAGGCATAAGATCGAAAAATTCATTCGTAGCAAATGGTTCCTTAATGATAGTAAAAAGATCGGGATGAATACTTATAGATTTAAGATCCGCATTTTCCTTACTAGATGATTCACCCTTATTTTTAGGAACATACATAAGCTTGGCAATTTTAGTGGGAGGACTAGGAGTATTCTTTACGGAAGAAAAAGCGGTTCCCAAGTTGGTAATGATACCCTCAAGTTTATCGATTCGAGTAGAGTCTAGATTTAATTTTTCATTAACCATGGGTTCCTTCTCCTTAATATTTTTCAAAGTCATTCCTACCTTAGATCCATATTGAGTAATTTGATTATGAATCTTTTTATCTAGAATTTCAATGGATTCAATGGTAGCAACTTTGTTTTCAATAATTTCAAGCCTTTGCATAACATGCTCCATAGTTAACATAGTTCCATTAACCAAAAGAGGAGGTGAGCCAAATAAATCTATTAAAGCATTATAGGAATCAAAAGTATGGCTACCCAAGAAATTCCCTCCGGTAATGGTATCAAGGATATATCTATACCAAGGATTAGCACCTACATAAAAATTGCGAAGAAGAACTGAAGTAGATTGCTTCCTGGTAGATCTATTTTGAGCATTGCAAATTCTATACCAAGCATCTTTTAGATTTTCTCCCTCCCTTTGTTTAAAATTTAGCACTTCATTCTCGGGAGATAACGGAGAAGATATAAGACTAGTCATGATGACAAGCAAGAAAACTAACACACGAGCAAACAAACGAACGAGGAAAAAGGCAACGGAAAGAGAGGAGGAGATTGGGATAGAGAGGGCGAATAAAACGGCAAGGGTGAAGTGGGGGAGAGGAAAACGAGAGGCAAATGGCAAATAATGTAATGCGAGAGATAGGGATTGTGTTGGGTACTTGGTATGTTGACTTTTGCTAAGCCTCCCCGGCAACGGCGCCAGAAATCCTTCTTGCTACGTTTCGAGCTTGCGTTGGTTTTCCCCGAAGAGGAGAGGATGATGCAGCACAAGATGGCGTAAGTATTTCCCTCAGTTTTTGAGAACCAAGGTATCAATCCAGTAGGAGGTCACGCGCAAGTCCCTCGTACCTGCACAAAACGATAGCTACTCGCGACCAACGCGATTAGGGGTTGTAATTCCCTTCACGGTCACTTACGAGAGTGAGATCTGATGGAGATAATATTTTTGGTATAAAGATGCAAATTAAAAAGTAAAAGCAATGCAAGTAAATAAAGTGATGGAGATTGATATGATGAGAATAGACTCTGGGGCCATAGGTTTCACTAGTGGCTTCTCTCAAGAGCATAAATATTCTACGGTGGGTGAACAAATTACTGTTGAGCAATTGATAGAATTGAGCATAGTTATGAAGTTATCTAGGTATGATCATGTATATAGGCATCACGTCCGAGACAAGTAGATCGAAACGATTACTGCATCTACTACTATTACTCCACTCATCGACCACTATCCAAAGATGCATCTAGAGTATTAAGTTAAAAACAGTAGTAACGCCTTAAGCAAGATGACATGATGTAGAGGAATAAATTCATGCAATATGATAAATACCCCATCTTGTTATCCTCGATGGCAACAATACAATACGTGCCTTGCAACCCTTTCTCACATCCTTTGGGTAAGGACACCGCAAGATTGAACCCAAAGCTAAACACTTCTCCCATTGCAAGAACTACCAATCTAGTTGGCCAAACCAAACGGATAATTCGAAGAGACTTGCAAAGATAACTCAATCATACATAAAAGAATTCAGAGAAGATTCAAATACTATTCATAGATAAGCTGGATCATAAACCCACAATTCATCGGTCTCAACAAACACACCGCAAAAAAGAAGATTACGTCGAATAGATCTCCACGAGAGAGGGGGAGAACATTGTATTGAGATCCAAAAAGAGAGAAGAAGCCATCTAGCTACTAGCTATGGACCCGAAGGTCTGAAGTAAACTACTCACACTTCATCGGAGGGGCTGTGGTGTTGATGTAGAAGCCCTCCGTGGTAGATGGCCCCTCCGGCGGAGCTCCAGAACAGGCCCCAAGATGGGATCTCGTGGATACAGGAAGGTACGGCGATGGAATTAGGTTTTTGGCTCCGTATCTGGTCTATTGGGGGTACGTAGGTATATATAGGAGGAAGGAGTACGTCGGTGGAGCATTAGGGGGCCCACGAGGTAGGGGGCGCGCCCAGGAGGGGGGGCGCTCTCCACCCTCGTGACCGCCTCTGGTGCTTCTTGGAGTAGGGTCCAAGTCTCCTGGATCACGTTCGGTGAGAAGATCACGTTCCCGAAGGTTTCATTCCGTTTGGACTCCGTTTGATATTATGTTTCTTCGAAATATTGAAATAGGCAAAAAACAGCAATTCTGGGCTGGGCGTCCGGTTAATAAGTTAGTCCCAAAAATAATATAAAAGTGGAAAATAAAGCCCATTATAGTCCAAAACAATAGATAAAGTAGCATGGAGCAATCAAAAATTATAGATACGTTGGAGACGTATCATGGTGGGGTCCTACTTCTATGGCAAAAAATCATGACAGAAAATGGGCTTTTCGTCCTGGGCGGGCTGGGGACGCAGCTGCATGACATTCTTTGGGCCGTCCACGACGGAAAAAACCGTGGTAGAAGCGAGGGCGAGGAAAATATCAGGGAGTTCCCGGTTACGGTGGGTGGTCGGGCTGAGCGATGTGCGCTTTCTCAGACGACGCTGCTGCGTGTGCGTAGCGTTGGGCTCTAACTGAACCCGAGCAAGGCGTTGGGCTCTAACTGAACCCGAGCGATTGCACTGCAGGATACGCGTTACTGAACCCGAGCGATCGATCGATCCCTTACTATTAACTGAACTCGAGTGATTCCTTTGCTACTGCTGCTAACTGAAGCCGACCGATGCTTCTTCTGGATGAACAGTGAGCGTTGTTGGGGGGTTTGGATGAACAGTTCCCAGTGGGGGGTTGGATGAACAATCCCCCGTGGTGTTGCCGCTGGATGAACACGACACCGATCGATCGAGGGCTGGTTCGATCGATCGAGGGCTGGATGAACACGACACCGATTGATCGAGTCCCCACGGAGGGCTGGATGAACAGGACGACCCCGTGGAGGGCTGGTTGAACAGTAACCGGTGGAGGCCTGGATGAACAGTAGCCCGTGGAGGGCTGGTTGAATGATGTCTACTACACAACCTTCTACCTATAGACGTTGTTGGGCCTCCAAGTGCAGAGGTTTGTAGGACAGTAGCAAATTTCCCTCAAGTGGATGACCTAAGGTTTATCAATCCGTAGGAGGCGTAGGATCAAGATGGTCTCTCTCAAGCAACCCTGCAACCAAATAACAAAGAGATGGTAAATTGAATAGGTGCACTAGTTCAGCGAAGAGATGGTGATACAAGTGCAATATGGATGGTAGATATAGGTTTTCGTAATCTGAAAATATAAAACAACAAGGTAACTAATCATAAAAGTGAGCGTAAACGGTATTGCAATGCTAGGAAACATGGCCTAGGGTTCATACTTTCACTAGTGGAAGTTCTCTCAACAATAATAACATAATTGGATCAACACACCCAATACAATGATAAATTGTATAGGTGCACTAGTTCGGCGAAGAGATGGTGATACAAGTGCAATATGGATGGTAGATATAGGTTTTCGTAATCTGAAAATATAAAACAGCAAGGTAACTAATCATAAAAGTGAGCGTAAACGGTATTGCAATGCTAGGAAACAAGGCCTATGGTTCATACTTTCACTAGTGGAAGTTCTCTCAACAATAATAACATAATTGGATCATATAACTATCCCTCAACATGCAACAAAGAGTCACTCTAAAGCCACTAATAGCGGAGAACAAACGAAGAGATTATGGTAGGGTACGAAACCACCTCAAAGTTATTCTTTCCAATCAATCCATTGGGCTATTCCTATAAGTGTCACAAACAGCCCTAGAGTTCGTACTAGAATAACACCTTAAGATACAAATCAACCAAAACCCTAATGTCACCTAGATACTCCAATGTCACCTCAAGTATCCGTGGGTATTATTATACGATATGCATCACACAATCTCAGATTCATCTATTCAATCCAACACAAAGTACTTCAAAGAGTATCCCAAAGTTTCTACCGGATAGTCAAGACGAATACGTGTGCCAACCCCTATGCATAAGTTCATGGGCGGAACCCGCAAGTTGATCACCAAAACATACATCAAGTGAATCACGTGATATCCCATTGTCACCACAGATACGCACGGCAAGACATAGATCAAGTGTTCTCAAATCATTAAAGACTCAATCCGATAAGATAACTTCAAAGGGAAAAATCAATCCATTACAAGAGAATAGAGGGGGAGGTGCATCATAAGATCCAACTACAATAGCAAAGCTCGCGATACATCAAGATCGTATCACCTCAAGAACACGAGAGAGAGAGAGATCAAACACATAGCTACTGGTACATACCCTTAGCCCCGAGGGTGAACTACTCCCTCCTCGCCATGGAGAGCGCCAGGATGATGAAGATGGCCACCGGTGAGGGTTCCCCCCTCCGGCAGGGTGCCGGAACAGGGTCCCGAGAGGTTTTTGGTGGCTACAGAGGCTTGCGGCCGGCGGAACTCCAGATCTATTCTGTCCTTCGATAGTTTTAGGGTACGTGGGTATATATGGGTGAAAGAAGTACGTCAGGGGAGCCATGAGGGGCCCACGAGGGTGAAGGGCGCGCCCTAGGGGAGTGGACGCGCCCCCTGCCTCGTGGCTCCCTCGTTCCTTTCCTGACGTGCACCCCAAGTTTTTCCGGTAGCTTTCCTTCCAAAAATAACTTCTCCAGTTGGTTTCATTCCGTTTCGACTCTGTTTGATATTCCTTTTCTTCGAAACACCGAAATAGGCAAAACACATCAATTCTGGGCTGGGCCTCCGGTTAATAGTTTAGTCCCAAAAATAATATAAAAGTGGATAATAAAGCCCAATATTGTCCAAAATAGTAGATAATATAGCATGGAGCAATAAAAAATTATAGATACGTTGGAGATGTATCATTGAACAGGACCTCGTGGAGAGGGCTGGTTGAACAGTAGCCGGTGGAGGAGCGCGCGGTGGAGGCTGGATGAACAGGAGCCCGTGGATGAACAGTCGCAGGTGGAGGCTGGAGGAGGTTGACGGTGGATGAACAGTAGCCCGTGGAGGCTGGAGGAGGTCGACGGTGGAGATGAACAATATCCCGTGGAGTCCCGTTTTGCGGTACGCCACACCCCTCCCGATGAACAGGACCCCGTTTCGACCGTAGCGCTCCAACACAAGTCCGCTTCTCTGCTTTTGCGATGCCACACCCTCCCGATCATCGGGACCCGTTTCGATCGTAGGGAGGTCCGCTTCTCCGCTTTTGCGGTACGCCAGACCCCTCCCGATGAACATGATCCCGTTTCGACCGTGGCCGGTCGAACACAAGGCCGTTTCCTCCGTTCTATGGTACGCCAAGCCTCGTTTCCATTTGCTGTTCCGTCCAAGCCGGTTCGCTCCCAATGAACAACACGCGTTCTGTTGCCTCCCGATGAACACGACGCATTCCGTTGCCTCCCCATGAACACGACGACGACGTAGTTTCTCCGTTCCGACCCAGCCATGTACACGAGCTCTGGCCGTACGTATGCGCGACTAGGCATTCGAGACCCCGCCCGTATGTACGTCCGTGGCTTTATTTTCTTTCTTGCACCCTGGCCGCTGTACGTACGTGTACATGCTACGTGCGTGCCTCTACTACGACACATGCGCGCCTCTACTACGATACGTGCCCTTCCTTACGCGGCCACGGTTCATCGCTGCAGCCTGCAGACAGACCGATCGACCAAAGATGTACGCATACCGTTCGCGACCAGAATGACAACGCTACGTACTCTTCGACCGGGTGGGTCCCGACTATCAGGCACTTCCTTGCGTGCGAAGATATAGCTGGTGGGTCCCAGCAGTCAAGGGGGCGAATTATTTTTTTGCCCATAACATGGACGCACTTCCTTGCGTGCGAAGATGTAGCTGGTGGGTCCCAGCAGTCAGGGGGGAAAACATTATTTTTAGGGTAAAAAGATGCAGTTGCATGCATACGTCCATGGGCGTGGTGCGTCCTCATTGTCAGCCTCTCACGTACATTCATCTTCCGATGACTCTCGGTTGTTGACCACGTTGACCACACCGTGTCGAGCACAGCAAGGCCGATGGACGACAGCGAGGCCCCATACTGGAATGACCCGGAGATGGGGAAGACGCGGAAGTGGAGTTGCAGATGGAGAGGAGTGGGAAACTTGACTGGTTCAGGTGCGCGGAAGCACTGCCGCCCATGGGAGACAAGAGCAAGACCATAGGTTGACGAAGGAGCATGGCTGTTGGATTAACATCCAACGGTCCTGCTGCTAGAATCATTTGTTGATTAAGTTGATAAAGCCCTGCATACACGTCTGCTTAGTAGGACCACAAGTCAGCCACCAAATATGCCGGGTCCCAGCTGTCATCGGGAGGAATGGTTTTTTTCGCATAACAAGGAGGCACTTCCTTCCGTGCGAAGATACAGTCGGTGGGTCCCAGCTGTCAGGGGGAGGAAACAACTTAATAAGGAGGAACTTTCCTTGCATGCGACCATGGACCTCATGGGTCCCAGCCATCAGGCTCTCCACGTACAGTCTCTTCTGACGACTCGTATGTTGACCACGCCGCGCCGAGCACACCGAGGCGGCGGACGACGGCGAGGCCCCAGAGTGGAATGACCCGGAGATGGGGAAGACGCGGCAGTGGAGTTGAAGACAGAGAGGAGTGGGAAACTTGACTGGTTCGGGTGCGGGGTAGGCCTACACTCGGCAGAGAATAATAGGAGGTGCGGAGTGGAGGGATGGCCTGGCCGTCGGCGGGGTAGCGTTTATTTGGTAGCGTAAAACAATGTCACCGGACGCCGGAGGTCGGAGCAAAGCGGTCTCGGCAATACTGGGGAAGAAGACGCGAGATTGAAGAAGAATGCCGACCGTTGGATGTAAATCCAACGCCTTCTTAGGGTTTCACCCATCGCCCACATGTCAGCCAGTCCATTTATTTTTAGTCCATTTGGTGGGCTGGGTGAAACAATGATGTAGCATCTATGCAGCCCGTTCATATATATGGTA
The DNA here is from genome assembly GCA_021605145.1 of Aegilops bicornis. Taxonomy (NCBI): domain Eukaryota; kingdom Viridiplantae; phylum Streptophyta; class Magnoliopsida; order Poales; family Poaceae; genus Aegilops; species Aegilops bicornis. The sequence goes on along the minus strand of CM038670.1, from coordinate 181,873,674 downwards.
GAATTTAAAGCCCATTTGCATTTTTCCCGAAATCCACAGACTTGCTGGGCTGGGTGAAAATATCATGTTGGGCTAGACGGAGAAATGTTATAGAAACATAAACACATGATTGCACGTATATTAGTGCATTGGTCAGTAAAATCTTTGCAAGCTTATGTACGTAATCACTAGGAGTTAACTTGCCAAGTTATATATAAACAATTATTATTATTATTTTGTAAGAACTTTCAACTTACGAAATAAAATATCATTTCAAGTTGATGAGTTAATAGTACGCGGGGTATTATTATTTTTTAGGCTGGACGTGGGACAGTTGAGTTGGTTCTAGGAAAAACTACTGGGAGAAAACTCAGTTTACATCAAAAAAGAAAGTGGGAAAAAATTCAGATATAGGATTAATGAAAACGAAAAATAAAGGAAGTGGGAAGGTCTATAAGATGGTTGGATGAACGATAGGTTTAACGGAACCTTATGTTGTTTATAATATATATGTAATAAAATAACATATAAATATAGGTCCAATTTTGCATTCTTATAGAAAACATAGGTTCAGTTTTGCATTCTTATAGAAAAATAGAACTGAGCTGTGCGTCGTCTTGAAAAAACAAACATAACTTGGGCTGATGATGTTATAGACAAGCTAGGTTGGGAGGCCCAGAGGCCGCTTGATACCTGCTGGATCCAAAATATGTTGAAACATGTCGTGGGCTGCCCATGTTAAACAACAAAACCTATGCCATGGACCTGGTGGGCCCGGGACTGTCAACCTCTCGACGAATAGTTGTCTCCCGATTCCTCTTGTTTTGCTGACCATGTTGGGAACGACAGATGGCAGCGCCGCGGTGAGAGCACCAAGGTGGAGGACGACGTCGAGACCTCGGACCGAACGAACCGGAGCGGGAGAAGACGCAGGCGGAGGGGAGTAGAAGGGTTGACTTGTTAGGGTGCAGGGTGGGCTAGTGGAGCTGCCGCCGCCGGACAATGTGTGGGAGTAGAGGGATGGCCTGGCCAACGCCATAGGCTATGATGGCCAGCCGCTGTATAGGAAGAGGACGAAAGATTGAACAAAATAAAGAAATACAAATGGATAGGTGGTTGGTCCCATATGTCTGTGTACGAGACCTGCTGGGTCCACCTGAGAAGGGGAATATGTTGGGAGGAAGGAGATTCAAAGCACGACAGCCGAGTGAACTAGTTTTTTTTTATAGGACAAGTGAACTAGTTACATACATAAGCAAATAGCCACTAAAAAAAGCAAACAGGTAAATGGGTTCTTAAAAGAAATATTTTGGACAAAACAGATAATTACGACACATAGGCTAATGCATGAAACACTCAAATGATAAAGGTGCTTATAAAGAGATAAAGTACAACATCTAGACCTTCCTGCCACGCTTGATCATGACGCTGCAGATCTCCGTGCACTCGTCGGTTACGGGAAGCAGACACGCCCTCATGTCCAAGATCCGCCTGTACATGTCATAGCATGCGTATACGTCCTTGTCCGCGTAGGTTATGTAGGCTAGATTCAGAGGTACCTCCCACGTGTTCAGGTCCTTGGTATCGTTGTCTTATTTCATGTTGGCGTATCAGGGGTCAATGATGGTCTCGGCGAGGTCAACCACGGAGTCCTTCTCCTGTCCGTTGCCGATGATCTTGTATTGCTTCTGGATGTCGACAAGCTTGTTGTACCAGATGGCCGAATCGTCGCGTTCTTCCTTCTCTCCACCGTAGCGAAGGTGCAGTTGGCGCTGCCGATGAAACAGGTGAATGCTCCAGAACCTCTGATGGCCCTACAACAGTGGTAGATGAGAACCACGTCTCGCACACATACCTGGCCGACGGCAATCCGCCGGTCCCTGTCAGGAGACGAATGGATGGGCAGAAGGTCTAGTCCTGCGACCTTGTGCTTTCTCGTCCTGTAGGTACTGCTTGAACTCGGCGAGGCAGAGCTTCACCGAGTCCGGATCGTTGGTGTACATCACATTCAACTTGGTGCAACCATAGGTCTGAACGGCAAACTCAAAGGGGAACTCCTTGCTGAAGTCCATATCCAGCAGGCTCACCCCTCGGATCGCCATTGGAGTCTCTTCAAGTGAATGAGTGGGTAGGCGGCGGCGAGTTCGTTTTTCAGCTCTTGGGGAACTGGATTCAACAAGAACTGAGTGTGTACAGTGACAACAAGCATTACCCTCCCCGCCCATTGCACGCCTGGCAGAAGATGCACCCTCGGTGCATTCAAGCCTCCATTAAGAAACCTACTCCGCCACATGTCGGTTCACGAGCGGTCTCAGACAGCATCAGTAATAACAAGAGTTAGTGGTCACTTTGCTTAAATTTAATTAGCTTTAATAGAAATTTATACTTAAAACAAGCAATGCATTGGCTCGTTCTATCAGTGCCACAGGATCAAAATGCACAACAATTAGAATTATTATTCTCAGGACGCACACGATCAACACATTTGTCTCACTTTCACACAGATAATACTACCAAGTTTGAACTGTTTGTTATGGTTGTTGTCCTCTGCATCATCATGACGTGTTTCCTAGCTTGCAAGATTCAGAACCAACAAATAAGATCCAAATAATAAGTACAACAAAGATGCCTACACATCTCATTGATTCCCAGCTTGCAAGATTCATAACCAACAAATAAGATTCAAATAATAAGTACAACAAATATGCCTACACATCTCATTGATTCCCAGCTTGCAAGATTCAGAACCAACCCATTAGAGCCTTTTGATAAAGTGAATATCGGGATTAAATCCATCTTGGCTAGCCATGTCATACAACCGAAGAACTTGGCGAATGCTCTTGACCGTCAAAACATCTATAGTTGAGTATTCCTATTTGCACAACACAAACAAGAAGAGCATGATTACTATAATAGTGGCACTCCTTGAACTCAACCTGCAGCTCCACTCAGATGAGGCCTGCCTGGAGTTCGATGATACAGTTCATGCGCCTTTTTCTGTAGTTCACCTTAAATGAAGCAAATATTGCATCATTCAGCTAGCAAGAAGTACTTGCTCTCGTGAGCTGGCAGGTTCTTCTTTAGTAGTTGCACTAAAATTGAGGAACATTAAGGTTGGCTGTCTGGCTCATGTAAGCAGCAACTATAATTTGCTTATCCTTTTGTGCAGTTCCACTAAAATAAAGTGCCATTGTGGTGACAGTGACGGCTCATCTTGCAAAGGCTAATAAAATGTTGCACGAGATTACCAGCAGAACTTGACGGAGATTTTGGAAACTACAATCACCATTTTGTGTAGTTCCACAAAATTGAGAGATGTTGCTGATACGTATCCGTCGTATCTATAATTTTTTATTGTTCCATGCCAATATTCTACAACTTCCATATACTTTTTGGCAACTTTTTATACTATTTTTTTGGACTAACATATTGATCCAGTGCCCAGTGCAAGTTCCTGTCTGTTGCATGTTTTTGGTTTCGCAGAATATCCATATCAAACGGAGTCCAAGCGGGATAAAAACGGACGGAGCTTATTTTTGGAATATTTGGAAAATTCCGTAAGAAAAATCCACGCGAGACGGTGCCTGAGGTGCCACGAGGCAGGGGGCGCGCCCCCTACCCTCGTGAGCCACCCGTAAGGCGGTTGACGCTCTTCTTTTTCCGCAAGAAAGCTAATTTTTGGGAAAAAATCACGACGAAGGTTTCAGGCCAATCGGAGTTACGGATCTCCATATATACACGAAGTGAAACAGAGCCAGGGGAGAACGCAGAAATAGAGAGAAGCAGAGAGATAGATCCAATCTCGGAGGGGCTCTCGCCCCTCCCACGCCATGGGAGCCAAGGACGAGAGCGGTAACCCTTCTTCCATCTAGGGAGGAGGTCAAGGAAGAAGAAGAAGAAGAAGGGGGGCCCTCTCCCCCTTGCTTCCGGTGGCGCCGGAGCGCTGCCGGGGCCATCACCATCACCGCCATCTTCACCAACAACTTCACCGCCATCATCACCAACTCTTCCCCACTATATGCAGTGGTGTAACCTCTCTCTTACCCGCTGTAATCTCTACTTAAACATGGTGCTCAACGCTATATATTATTTCCCAATGATGTATGGCTATCCTATGATGTTTGAGTAGATCTGTTTTGTCCTAATGGTTATTTGATGATCAAGATTTGTTTGAGTTGCATGTTTTATTATTGGTGCTGTCCTATGGTGCTCTCCGTGTCGCGCAAGCGTGAGGGATTCCCGCTGTAGGGTTTGCAATATGTTTATGATTTGCTTATAGTGGGTGGCGTGAGTGAATGTACACGCACCCGAGTAAGTAGGTTGTTTACGTATGGGATAAAGAGGACTTGATACTTTAATGCTATGGTTGGGTTTTACCTTAATGAATATTTAGTAGTTGCGGATGCTTGCTAGAGTTCCAATCATAAGTGCATATGATCCAAGTAGAGAAAGTATGTTAGCTTATGCCTCTCCCTCAAATAAAATTGTAATAATGATTACCGGTCTAGTTATCGATTTCCTAGGGAGAAATAACCTTCTTGTTGACAAAAGCTCTCTACTAAAACTAATTTAGTTGTGTCTTCATCTAAACAGCCCCTAGATTTTATTTACACGCTCTTTACTTTCTTGCAAGCTTACCAAAAACACCTACAAAGTACTTCCTATTTCATACTTGTTCTAGGTAAGCAAACGTTAAGCGTGCGTAGAGTTGAATCGGTGGTCGATAGAACTTGAGGGAATATTTGTTCTACCTTTAGCTCCTCGTTGGGTTCGACACTCTTACTTATCGAAAGAGGCTACAATTGATCCCCTATACTTGTGGGTCATCAAGACTCTTTTCTGGCTCCGTTGCCGGGGAGCAATAGCGTGGGGTGAATATTCTCATGTGTGCTTGTTTGCTTTATCACTAAGTAATTTTTATTTGCTGTTCTAAGTTGTTCTCTATCTTTAGTTATGGATATGGAACGCAAAATACCAAAAAAATTAGGTGTACTTGCTACTGATGGAGATGGGGTAACTCCTAAAACCCTCAATTCTCATTATGTGAAAGATATTATGTACTACTTTGATAATCCTGAGAAAACCCCATTCAACTTTATAATGGGAGACACGTTGGATCAACGTGAATACTTTAGGGATTATTGCTTGACACAAAAAGGGAAACTATTATGGGACCAATTTATTATGTTGCGTTGGTATGCCCGGGATCTATGCTTGAGATATGATATTACTTGTTGCTCTAGGATGAAGGATCCACACCTTCCCTTTTCATGCAAATTTAATGATAATGAAACCTTAGCTTCTTATGCTAATGGTATATATGAGTACTATGATGTGGAACAAATAGAAGAATTTGTTGCTTTTAAGGCTGCTTATAAAATTGAATCTTTGTTGGAAAAGTATGAAGCTTTAGATGATGATGTTTATAGGCCTGAAAATCTTGCTATACTTAGATATTTCTATGAAAATTATGAATACAATTACTATATTAATGCATTTATTGAGAAAGTCTCCGCTGTCCAAGGAGAGGCTAATATTTTGCAGGAAGCTATGGAAGAAGAAATTGATGAAACTGTGAGCTCATTGGATGAAAAAGATGATGAGGAGAGCGAAGAACAAAAGGAGGAAGAGCGGATTGATCACCCGTGCCCACCTTCTAATAAGAGTAACTCTTCAACTCATACATTGTTTAATTCCCCTTCGTGCTTACCGAAGGATGATTGCTATGATGATTGTTATGATCCCGTTGATTATCTTGAAATATCCCTTTTTGATGATGCTTGCTATGCTTGTGGCCAAGATGCCAATATGAATTATGCTTATGGAGATGAACTTGCTATAGTTCCTTATGTTAAACATGAAATTGTTGCTACTGCACCCATGCATGGTAGTCCTATTATCTTTTTGAATTCTCCAAACTACACTATATCGGAGAAGTTTGTGCTTATTAAGGATTATATTGATGGGTTGCGTTTTACTACTTTACATGATGATTTTGATAGATATAATATGCATGTGCTTGCTGCTCCTACTTGCAATTATTATGAGAGAGGAACTATATCTCCACCTCTCTATGTTTCCAATACGATAAAATTGCAAGAAACTATTTATACTATGCATCGGCCTTTACTTTATGTGCATGAATTGTTCTTTTATGACATGCCGATGAATAGAAAGAGAGTTAGACTTTGTTGTTGCATGATATATGTTACTTTGTGCTCACTACTAAATTACAAATCATTGTTAATTAAAATTGGCTTTGATATACCTTGGGATCCGGGTGGATCCATTACTTGAGCACTAAATGCCTAGCTTAATGGCTTTAAAGAAAGCGCTGCCAGGGAGACAACCCGGAAGTTTTAGAGATTCATTTATTTCTGTTGAGTGCTTTCATATAGTTTAAAAACAACAAAAATAAAGAGGGGAACCGAAAACTTTTTCAAAAAGAAAAGTGAAAGTGAGAGAGACGAGCATTGTGAAAATGGGGGACGTCCTTGAACTTTGTTCATTCCCATGGGAACTTTGTGAATCTTAATTACAGAAACTTTTCAACAAAAATAATTATCCCCTTGTACAATTCCATTGTATTATAAAAATAATGTGCCAAGGTTTGCCTTTAGGATGTTTACAATGCTTGTTGGTTTGTATGGTGGAGGACAGAAACTTTGGCTGTAGTGCGTGATTTTTAATTTTTTACTGGAACATCAAATGGTTCTGATTCTTTTTGCACTGTCTTTCTGTACAAATTTTCTTATGTTTCCTAATTGTGGCAGAATTTTCTAGTATCATAAGTATGGTGAATGTTCAGATTGCTACAGACTGTTCTGTTTTAGACAGATTCTGTTTTTGATGCATAGTTTGCTTGTTTTGATGAAACTATCAATTTATATCAGTGGATTAAGCCATGAAAAAGTTATACTACAGTAGAAACAATGCAAAAAAAAATATGAATTGGTTTTAAACAGTACTTAAAGTAGTGATTTGCTTTATTATACTAACGGATCTTACCGAGTTTTCTGTTGAAGTTTTGTGTGGATGAAGTGTTCGATGATTGAGAAGGTTTCGATGTGAGAAGAAGGAAGAGAGGCAAGAGCTCAAGCTTGGGGATGCCCGAGGCACCCCAAGTAAATATTCAAGGAGACTCAAGCGTCTAAGCTTGGGGATGCTGGGAAGGCATCCCCTCTTTCTTCAACAAATATCAGTATGTTTTCGGATTCGTTTCATTCATGTGATATGTGCAAATCTTGGAGCGTCTTTGCTTTAGTTTTCATTTTTATTTTATGAACCATGCTGGTATGAGATAGTCCCTGGTTGATTTATAGAATGCTCTTTGCACTTCACTTATATCTTTTGAGTATGGCTTTATAGAATGCTTCATGTGCTTCACTTATATCATTTGAAGTTTGGATTGTCTGTTTCTCTTCACTTAGACAACCGCCATTTGTAGAATGCTCTTTTGCTTTACTTATATTTGTTAGAGCGTGGGCATATCTTTTGTAGAAAGAATTAAACTCTCTTGATTCACTTATATCTATTTAGAGAGATGACAGGAACTGGTCATTCACATGGTTAGTCATAAAATCCTACATAAAACTTCTAGATCACCGAATATGATATGTTTGATTCCTTGCAATAGTTTTGCAATATAAAGATGGTGATATTAGAGTCGTGCTAGTTGAGTAATTGTGAAATTGAGAAATACTTGTGTTGAGGTTTGCAAGTCCTGTAGCATGCACGTATGGTGAACCGTTATGTAACGAAGTCAGAGCATGAGGTGTTTATTGATTGTCTTCCTTATGAGTGGCGGTCGGGGACGAGCGATGGTCTTTTCCTACCAATCTATCCCCCTAGGAGCATGCACGTAGTACTTTGTTTCGATGACTAATAGATTTTTGCAATAAGTATGTGAGTTCTTTATGACTAATGTTGAGTCCATGGATTATACGCACTCTCACCCTTCCATCATTGCTAGCCTCTTGATGCCGTGCATTGCCCTTTCTCACCTCGAGAGTTGGTGCAAACTTCGCCGGTACATCCAAACCCCATGATACGATACGCTCTGTCACATATAAGCCTCATTATATCTTCCTCAAAACAGCCACCATACCTACCTATCATGGCATTTCCATAGCCATTCCGAGATATATTGCCATGCAACTTCCATCATCATATACATGACTTGAGCATTTATTGTCATATTGCTTTGCATGATCGTAAGATAGCTAGCATGATGTTTTCATGGCTTGTTCGTTTTTTGATGTCATTGCTACATTAGATCATTGCACATCCCGGTACACCGCCGGAGGCATTCATATAGAGTCATATCTTTGTTCTAGATATCGAGTTGTAATATTGAGTTGTAAGTAAATAAAAGTGCGATGATCATCATTATTAGCGCATTGCCCCAGTGAGGAAAGGATGATGTAGACTATGATTCCCCCACAAGTCAGGATGAGACTCCGGACGAAAAAAAATGAAAAATATAAAAAAGGAGAAAGGCCAAAAAAAAGAGAAGGCAAAAAAAAAAACAAAAAAATGAGAGAAAAAGAGAGAAGGGGCAATGTTACTATCCTTTTACCACACTTGTGCTTCAAAGTAGCACCATGTTCTTCATATAGAGAGTCTCTTGAGTTATCACTTTCATTTACTAGTGGGAATTTTCATTATAGAACTTGGCTTGTATATTCCGATGATGGGCTTCCTCAAATGCCCGAGGTCTTCATGAGCAAGCAAGTTGGATGCACACCCACTTAGTTTCAGTTTGAGCTTTCATACACTTATAGCTCTTAGTGCATCCATTGCATGGCAATCCCTACTCACTCACATTGATATATATTGATGGGCATCTCCATAGCCCGTCGATGTGAGACTATCTTCTCCTTTTTGTCTTCTCCATACAACCTCCACCATCATATTCTATTCCACTTATAGTGCTATGCCATGGCTCACGCTCATGTATTGCGTGAAAGTTGAAAAGGTTTGAGAATGTCAAAAGTATGAAACAATTGCTTGTCTTGTCATCGGGGTTGTGCATGATGTGAATGCTTTGTGTGGTGAATATGGAGCATAGCCAGACTATATGATTTTGTAGGGATGAGCTTTCTTTGGCTATGTTATTTCAATAAGACATAATTGCTTGGTTGGTATGCTTGAAGTATTATTGTTTTTATGTCAAAGGATAGATTATTGCTTTGAATCACTCGTGTCTTAATATTCATGCCATGATTAGATACATGATCAAGATTATGCTAGGTAGCATTCCACATCAAAAAATATATCTTTTATCATTTACCTACTCGAGGACGAGCAGGAATTAAGCTTGGGGATGCTGATACGTCTCCGTCGTATCTATAATTTTTGATTGTTCCATGCCAATATTCTACAACTTCCATATACTTTTTGGCAACTTTTTATGCTATTTTTTTGGACTAACATATTGATCCACTGCCCAGTACTAGTTCCTGTCTGTTGCATGTTTTTGGTTTCACAAAATATCCATATCAAACGGAGTCCAAACGGGATAAAAATGGACGGAGCTTATTTTTGGAATATTTGGAAAATTCCGGAAGAAAAATCCACGCGAAACGGTGCCCGAGGTGGCCATGAGGCAGGGGGCGCGCCCCGTACCCTCGTGAGCCACCCGTAAGGCAGTTGACGCTCTTCTTTTACCGCAAGAAAGCTAATTTCCGGGAAAAATCATGGTGAAGGTTTCAGGCCAATCGGAGTTACGGATCTCCATATATACACGGAACGGTGAAACAGAGCCAGGGAGAACGCAGAAACAGAGAGAAGTAGAGAGATAGATCCAATCTCGGAGGGGCTCTCGCCCCTTCCACGCCATGGGAGCCAAGGACTAGAGCGGTAACCCTTCTCCCATCTAGGGAGGAGGTCAAGGAAGAAGAAGAAGAAGGGGGGCCCTCTCCCCCTTGCTTCCGGTGGCGCCGGAGCGCTGCCGGGGCCATCACCATCACCGCCATCTTCACCAACAACTTCACCGCCATCATCACCAACTCTTCCCCCCCTCTATGCAGCGGTGTAACCTCTCTCTTACCCGCTGTAATCTCTACTTAAACATGGTGCTCAACGCTATATATTATTTCCCAATGATGTATGGCTATCCTATGATGTTTGAGTAGATCTGTTTTGTCCTAATGGCTATTTGATGATCAAGATTGGTTTGAGTTGCATGTTTTATTATTGGTGCTGTCCTATGGTGCCCTCCGTGTCGCGCAAGCGTGAGGGATTCCCGCTGTAGGGTTTGCAATATGTTTATGATTTGCTTATAGTGGGTGGCGTGAGTGAACAGAAGCACATACTTGAGTAAGTAGGTTGTTTACGTATGGGATAAAGAGGACTTGATACTTTAATGCTATGGTTGGGTTTTACCTTAATGAATTTTTAGTAGTTGCGGATGCTTGCTAGAGTTCCAATCATAAGTGCATATGATCCAAGTAGAGAAAGTATGTTAGCTTATGCCTCTCCCTCAAATAAAATTGTAATAATGATTACCGGTCTAGTTATCGATTGCCTAGGGAGAAATAACCTTCTTGTTGACAAAAGCTCTCTACTAAAACTAATTTAGTTGTGTCTTCATCTAAACAGCCCCTAGCTTTTATTTACATGCTCTTTACTTTCTTGCAAGCTTACCCAAAAACACCTACAAAGTACTTCTAGTTTCATACTTGTTCTAGGTAAAAAAACGTTAAGCGTGCGTAGAGTTGTATCGGTGGTCGATAGAAGTTGAGGGAATATTTGTTCTACCTTTAGCTCCTCGTTGGGTTCGACACTCTTACTTATCGAAAGAGGCTACAATTGATCCCCTATACTTGTGGGTTATCAGTTGCCCACGTGACATTTTAGTTGAACTGCACAAGACACTCATTACAAAAAAGTGTCTTGTGCAGCTCACCAAAAGGTCACAATAGCAACAAGGTGAAATGGATGTCCCTATCTGCACAAAAAGATAAAAAGTAAATAGTTGCTGGTCAATAAGAATATACGAAACATACACGAAATGAAAAGAAGCATCTTAATTATGTTCATGGCAATCACACAAGGACAGAGAAATTTTAAAATGTCGCCAATGCTTCATGTTACCTAAGCATTATGATCGATAATGACATTAAATCAAATATGGGATTACTTTAATGGTGGCATTGCTTGTTTACGGACACTGATAATGCAATAGCATCTAAAGAGTTGGTTTAAGGGCATGGGACCATGGGGACACCAGGACACTCAGCAGCGTAAAGGAGCAACTTACTTATCATACTGGGGAGAACAACAGGAGTACCATTTGTAACACAGTTTAATTGCATCTGATCACTGGAGGCATTAGATTAACAATAACACTGGTTAGACATGTCCCTAAGGTAACAGTGTGATCGCTTCATTTTACATGCGCCCTTACATTAACAACATCAAAATGTTGGTATAAGGACATGTGACAGTGGATGCATCAGCACAATGTACCTACAAGGAGGCATAAAGTGGTGATGCCGAGTTTGTTCATGCTATGTGAGGGCAGCAAATCTAATCCTGGAGACCTTTTACTATGTGAGGGCAGCAAATCTAATCCTGGATACCTTTTACTATGTTAGGGAAGCAAATCTAATCCTGGAGACCTTTTACTATGTGAGAGCAGCAAATCTAATCCTGGAGACCTTTTACTATGTGAGGGCAGCAAATCTAATCCTGAGACCTTTTACTATGTGAGGGCAGCAATTCTAATCCTGGAGACCTTTTACTATGTGAGGGCAACAAATCTAATCCTGAACATACTCTGTTGACTTGTCCACCAACCACCACTTTCTATCCTTTTTTAACCAATAATAGATCTGTTCCTTATCCAGTTTGTACTGCGTTTTCCCATTATTTCCCTTTTCAACCAAGAGACCGGTTGGGTATCCAGTCTCTACTACTTTCACCATATTTCCTCTTTGAATCAAGTCCTAGATTCATGCTACAACTTTTCCCCCTTTCTTTGTTGTTTGAACTAAGTCCTAGATTCGAATGCATGAAGTAGCTCTACCTCTAATAATACTAAAAATTGAGGTGGCCTTGGAAGAGTTGATGGGAGTAGAAAAAGATGCACATGCAAGGGCAGTAGAGCAAGGCCGCTTTCGAAGAACTTATACCGTAGGGTCGTCGGGATGTCGGCGGCGGTAGGTCGGATCTGCGCACAATAAGGCAGGGAGGAAGAAGGGTCGGAGGACATCCCGAGTCGGTGCTGTGTCGGAGAGAACGGCACGGGCAGAGGATCAGGCCCCTCCGGCAGCTATGGGTTTCCTCCCTCGCCAGTGATGACTGCGTGAACGATGCACCTAGTCCTCTACACACACACACCAGCCGAAGGGATCCGGCCGGATCTGTGAACAGCGGTGAGCAGAGAGAAAATGTCGCTACTGCTGTCTTGTTTATATATGGAGAGGATGGGAGAATGAAGAGAGCAACCCTAGTAAAGCAAGCGCTCAGGCCCCTGCGTACATATATAATGGAGTGATTGTCTTTTTCTCTCCACAACAAGCGTTTCAATTTGTGTACGTGGCATTAAAGAAAAGAAACTCTCTATTTAAGGTGACTAACTGTACGACTCCTACTTACTACTACTAGTAGTAGTATTGTTCACTTGTGCTCCCCGGCCCTCCATTCATTGAACAACCCCACGGGTGAATAAACATATAGAACAAACAAGCTCGAACTATTTTCGCGTAGTTAAAAGTTGAGGGCGGGGCTTTCCCGGGTAGTACACGCGGCAGTTTTCGCATAGGCGGTTTGACAGAGAGGCGAGGAGGGTGAGGGAGTAGCGGATTCAACTTACTTACTGCTGGAAAGGTCGGGCTGTGTGATTTGACGGTGCGTTACTGCTGGAAAGACTTGTGATATGACTACTCACTATAGTCATGAATTACTGGCGGTACGACTGGGGTGATGTCCCCCTTCCGTTCTGCACTCTAATCTGGTGCATGGCACGACACGTCGACCGGATCTTGCTGGCTCTCCCACATGTCGGTAGTAGTACGTAGTAGTAAGAAGGAGCAAAGAATCATGCGGTATAAGTCTTTCTAGAGATTCAAACAAGTGACTACATATGGAGCAAAATGAGTGAATCTACACTCTAAAATATGGCTACATACATCCGTATGTTGTAGTCAATTTGAAATGTCTAAAAAGACTTATATTTAGGAACAGAGGGAGTAGTAGTACTACTACTCACGTCGGAGGAGTGCGAACCACGACAGCCCAGTGAATCAGCGGTAGAAAACAATGTGCTGATATGGCCATAAAAACAATGTGCCACAGTCCAGACTGTAGCATGTACAATAGTACTCCTCTTTGTTTGGATCCCTGAGTTAGAGCTCGTTTGGGTTGAAATAGCCTCAAATTATCCAAATGGGAGGGGTTAGTTTGAGCTAGTTTGCTCTAACTTGACTAAAAAACTAGCCCGGTGGAGAGGTTCTAATTGGGTTAGTTCTCCTCAGGCCCACTAAAAGAGAACTAAAAAAATCTCCCCTGCCCACACCAGATTGCTCCCTCGGCCCCCCCTCGCACGACTCCTCTCTGTTCCCCATCGGGCCGCCCGCCCAAGCGCCGCTCCGCTGCTCACCCTCTCTCTCCTTCGACCGCCCTCTCCCTCCGGCCTTCGAAGCTCGCCCCGCTCCCCCTTCACCGGTCGTTTTCTCCCTCTGTCTTGCGCGGCGGCGGTGCATCTACCAGGGAGGTAGCGAGAGGGGTGAGTTTGTTCGTTCCTTCTTTGTCTCACAGCCATATCATTGATCTTGCTTGCTCTAGCGCTAATTCTGATTTGGAAAAGTATATCCTGATTAAACTTGGTATAGATTTGTGGTGCACGCATGGAATTGTTTGATGCTCTTGAGGAGGTAATAAATCTTTCTAGAGGCCCAAAGATTCAGTTCACCTTTCTAGGTATTTCAGTTTGAGGCTTGCATTATTTCTAGAGGCCCAAAGAATTGGTTCACCTTTCTAGGTATTTCAGTTCCAGGCTTGCATTGTTTCTAGAGGCCCAAAGATTCAGTTCACCTTTCTAGGTATTTCAGTTTCAGGCGTGCATTATTTCTAGAGGCCCAAAGATTCAGTTCACCTTTCTAGGTATTTCAGTTTTAGTCTTGCATTATTTCTAGAGGCCCAAAGCTTCGATTCGCAGTCGTCGACAAGTGGCCCTGCTACCCATGCCGGTGTCGACCTCAACTAGCAAGCACCGACATCGGAGCAGTTCCCGGGGCTTGGGCTCTACAGAGCCTTCCTCCAGAGCGACGATGACGAGCTCTCCCTGGGTGCGTGAGGGGCTCCGGGCTCCCTCCCTATCGTGAATGACTTCCGTGATGAGTTAGCTCATGCTTTGTTTCATGGAGTGTATTTCTTTGTGAAGCTTGATTGAGGACTTGTATGTTTAAGTGGGATATCTCAATTGTATGGACAAAGTAAAATTTATCATGTTTTGCATGCTTGATTTGTAAACATGGTTTGTTTATGTCAATTGTGAGCAGGAGGAGGACACACAAGAGCCGGCCACACCAAATACGGCAGGAAATAGGATCCAAAGTAGTCAAATAATTGAGAAAGAACATTTATTGTCAATCTAACCCTGCCATCCATACACCTCTTTGGTTTAGAGTTAGTTCAGGGTTATAATCTAACTCTAACCTCTAACTGAGTTAGAGTTCTCCTCGTCTCAGTTCATCGCCATCATACTTTCCCGTGTTTTCAGTATCCTGCGAACCAAAGAGGCCCTTAGACTGGTTTAGGTCCGGTAGTTTTTTATAAACGTGTTATGTCCAAAATTTAATGAACGTGCTCCGGTTTCTATGAAAATAATATGGTTTCATGTAGTAATTCATTCATTTATTTATTATTCTGCGAGAGGTTTGCATGTAATTCGTGAGGTCTGAAATGTAAAGTACCCCGGCTATGCTCCGAGTCATGCATGCACTACGACCCAGATGCTCTATGTCCCACATGTCGGCGAAAGGGAGCACATGGAAATAGCCTAGGAGTACATATAGGAGGATAAATGCATGAAAAAATATGTACGGTGAATCGTAGCTGTGGTTTGAAAAGGAGACCTAAAGTGATGACAGGTATAGGTCGCACGCACCCAACTAGTAGTAGTACTAGACATACGACTGCTTTTTCCCTAAAAAAAGAGGTACGAGTGCTCAGTACTCCTATTCTATCAACGCGAGTCCCATCTGACAACAGCGTCCATGCTACAGCTAGCTCTTCTCCCTCGTTTCTCTCTTCTAATTCTAAACTCAGCCGATGCCCGGTGGGTGGGGTGGGGATTTGCCGATGGTCGATTTGCTCAACTGCGGCCCCACCTCACAGTGAAAGCGTTACTACTGGAATAAAAATGCCATATACTCCTATACTAATAAAATATTAAGGCCACGAGGCGATGCAGTGCTGGTTACAGGAGGCAAGAAGAAGAGATGCATCCATCGACGATGTCCGCCTCCTCGACTCAGGGCGCCGGCGCACCGAACGGTGGCTAAGTAGCAGCGGCTTTCGTGGCCAGGTCGACGTGCTTCTGAACAATGGCATCCAAAGATTCCAGCCGCTGGAAGAAGGTCAACATCTTTCTGTCCTCAGTGGCCTTGTAGTGGCCTATGTAGACGATTTCCTCGTAGACGTGGATGTGCAGGTCGACGGTTTCTTGCATGGCGAGGCGCTGCGCGACGAGCGCGACCTCGAGGTGCACATTCTTCGTCGCGACCTCCGGCACCTGCAGGGGCACCAAGGCTTGAAAGAGTTTGTCACCATGGAGGCCGATGAGGGTGGCAGGCAATGAGGAGCCTGGGCGCGCAGGCTAGAGCAGTACGGCAAGGTCGTCCACGCGCTTCTTGACGGCGGTGAACTTGCGGATGGAGTTGACCATCATGTCGTCCATGCGAGAGGAGAAGCCGGCATCGGCGAGCGCTATGACGCCGGCGGTCGCCAGCACCCTCTGGAAATGTTGCGCGGTGCGAGGCTGCAGGCCGGTGCCTTGGATGATTTGGCACAGCCGACTGCCGCTCTTGTCCATCGCCTCCATAGGTGCTTCTGGCTTCTGGTCCCTTGGTCTTGGATTGGAGTGAGCAGTGTTGCGCAGAGACTAGGAGTAGATGGATTGGAGTGGTGGGGCGCCTTTATATGAGAATCCAAACTCTATTGCATTCACATCGTGCTGGCTCTATTCTGCTTCTCCAATTAATTCCCTCTGCATGTAATTTGAGGATGCATCATTGACTGTTCAATGTCTCGGGAACCACTACCCTCTCCCTCCTTGGCATTCAAGCACCTATGGAGGCGACTGCCGCTCGGGTCTATCGCATGTCAGGAGACGTTCCCGTCGATGACGAGGTGCCTATGGTGACTTCATAAATTTCAAGATGATAGTACTAGTATACTCAATATTGTGCACTGCGACCAAGGCGGAGAGGAAAACGAGAGAACTACGTATTTATTTATGGTGTAGATTCACTCATTTTGCTCCATATGTACTCCGTCTCGGTGTAGTCTAGTCACTTGTTGAAATCTCTAGAAATGCCAATACTCCTTTCTGGTTTACAGGGCTATACTAGCAAGTAATAGTGGGCTCACATAGCAATTTTGTCTCATGCAAGAGCCTGCATATATGCGTGCTCCTGAGAACTGAGCATAGCTCAGTTGGCAAAAGCCTTGAGAGTTCGCAGCCAGCCCACCAGGGTTCAAGTCTCGGCTCGAGCGTTTGGTGCTCACGGAGTTTTCTTCTATAAAAAAATGCCAACAAGCTAGTCTAGCCCGGGTTGGTCTCGTTTTTTATATGCGTGCTCCAAGGTTCGCAACTGCCACGTTTGGGTTGCGCTTGGCTCTTCGCCTCTTCGAGAAGACGAACAATGATGTTACTACTACTGCTTCTACAATATCGGATCCACTGCTGCATGTCCGTCCACCGCGAGCGGGAGGGATAGCTTGTTGTAGTACTATAAGCAAAAGCATGTCCTCGTCTGCGAGCCACCGCGCGCATGGGCGAGGGAGAAGGCGTGTAGTAGTAAAATCAAGCTTCTCCTCGTTATGAAGTTACGCGACACATCATAGCACTGGCCCCACATGGTTGCCTCTAAACTTGGCTGAAAGACCCGCAGTGTACAATACTCCATTTGCTACAACCTCTAACATTTACCCCACCACATATTAAAATATATATTCCTGTCTTGACCAGATGAGCGTGCAAACTAGAATCACCAGGATGACAGGTAGGGCCAGAAGATTATTTTAATCAAAAAAAGCATGGAGCCGACCCCAATGATTTTAAGCTTACAGGCACGGTACACGCTATCCTAGACTACTCTATACAAGAAACTGCCACACGAGCGTTCGGGCTGCGCTTGGCTCTTCGCCTCTTCGGGAAGTCAAACAATGATGGAGTACTACTGCAGTGGAGGAGTACTACAGTATGCTTCTGGCCATCTGACACCGATTGAACTGCTGCATGTCCACCGCGTGCGGGAGGGAGAGTGTGTAGCGAACGAAAGCTTCTCCTAGTCCTGCCAGCCACCACGCTCATGGGCGAGGGAGGGACACAGCTTCATTGACTTACTGCTCCTGCCTTTGCGTCTATGACAGGTGGCCCCAACAGGTGGGTGGCCCACCTGTCATGCAGCCAAAGGCAGGTGCAGTTAAGGCGAGAGGGCGTTGTAGTAATCAAACCTCTCGGTCTTGTACGAGTTGACGCGACACATCAAAGCACTGCACTCGATATATTTCAATAATTTGCATTTACCGATGCATTAATTACAATGCATGCATGCATGCATGCCGTGACTCTCCTTTTGATACTTGCATGTGTTGATTTAATGCACCTTGAAGTAGTATGTATATGTGACGGTAAATCTTTGTAATGCCCCAGCCCTAATAAAGCGAGAGATGGTTGTGCACGAGGAGGGCGAGATCATGCAGACGAAACAGGACCCGACGATGGAGCTCTCTATGGTCTCGATGGACCTCACCTTGCTCCACTGCCCCTTGTGCCTCCGCCCCTTGAAGCCTCCAGTGTATGAGGTTCGAATACTCCTCTTCCGTTCGGCTGATCGAGCAAGGTGCAGGTTTCTTGATTGATGTGATGTTCGATTGATTTGTGCAGTGCAAGGGAGGGCACCTGCCCTGCGCGGACTACCGCGTCGAGCGCCCCGGGAACCAGCGGTAGTGCCAGAAGTGCGAGCGCGGCGGTGGCTTCGATGTGCAGAACACGGCGGTGGACGCTGTCCTCTCCTCGGTGAAGGTGGAGTGCCCGCACGAAGGATGTGGGCTCTGCGTCACTTACCACAAGCTCGCCGATCACCAGAGCGTGTGTCCGCTCGCGCCCAGCAAATGCCCCGTGCCCGTCTGCGGCTACGAAGGCCTGCCGCAGGCACTCTCCCACCACATCAGCACCGTGCATCCCATGCTCGTGCACAAGATCTAGTACGGCAAGGTGCTCCAGCTGCAAGTGCCACTGTCGGAGCCATGGCTCTTGCTGTTCACGGAGGAGGACGGCCGCACGTTTTTCTTGGTCGGCGGCGTGCTCGACATCGATGCGCCTATCGCTGTGTCAGTCGTCTGCATCAGAGCGGGGTCGTCCCACTGCCGCACTACGTGGCCAAGCTGTGGGCGAACGGCCCGTCGGGGGAGCCCAAAGGCAGGACCGACGCCGTCAAGGTGAAAATGGAGGTGACAAGCACCAAGGATCCCGATGACGTCGCCGTGCACGAGCTGACCTTCTTCACAGTTCCGCCCAAGCTGCTGGCCGGGGCTAAGCTGGTGTCCCTCCACATTCAGATTGACAAGCTCACGTCCTAAATGATTCTACAGTGCCTTCTGTTTATCTTAGTAATATGCTAATATAGGGGTTAGCTCGGTCTACTTTAGCTTAAGAGATGGTGGGGTTTGGTGGCGATGCAGCAATTACTTCGACATCAGATCAGCAGTTAAAGTAATTTCCAACAGTCGAGCGGATATTTTGTGTCTGTTGGATATAAAGATCCTTTGGGTAAGAAATATAACAACTTATAAGAAGTAAGTATAACAGCTTGTATGCTTGTTTGTTCAGGAAGTATTGCATACTTGTGCGAGTTGACGCGACACATCAAAGTAGTACTACTACTAGTACTACTCCCTCCGATCCTAATTTCTCTGCGCATAAGGCTAGTCATAGTGGGAGTAACATAGGTAGTAACATAGATGCCACATAAGTAAAAAAGATGAGGTGGCAAGTAATTAATGAGGAGAGAGGCAAACAGAGTAACATAATATGTTACCATCACATAGCGTTTTCCAATGCAAAATGAGCCTACAAAGTAATACATGAAGACATCTAGTACTATCTCAAGGCCAAGGAGCAACGTGAAACCTATGATAGAGCCAATCGGATGGTTGAGAACACTACAATTCGTAGCTACAGATGCGTGTGTGAGAGAGGACGAGTGCATGCGTGCACCTCTTCTCTTCCTGTATAACGTACTAAACTAGGAGTACAAGTGTATGTGGGTGGCATCGACCTAGGGAGCTAGAGATGGTGCGTGCGAGAAGTCCCGAGAGATAGGTGTAATGTGTCTAAAAAAGACTAGCCTATAGCTCGCCACGAGGCTATTCCTGTCGAACGCCCCAATAAGTGTAAGATATGTATCCAACGGTGTCAGTTATTGCACGTACACAACAGTAGAAAAAGAACTAGTACCATGGCATATGCTACACCACGACCGAGAACACGTGCCCACGTTACGCCATCCGAGAATAGTGCCGCGCTTCGAAACTAAACCGTCAATAAATTTTTAGCGCGTTACGTCACATTCCAAATTACTATTACTACCATACTATATTTAATTGCAAACCTGTTCACACTGATCACAACCTACTCCCTCCATCGTCACCGTGACTAAGGAGGAGGGGAAAATGAGAGAACTTAATGTTTATTTGCTAATTAATAGCATTGCATGCAATGAACTAACCACTGCATGTCGTGTTTGGTAGTCTCAAGTCATTAAAAGCATGCACACCCACATCTATTATTGGTTGATATGTCAAGAAACAGAAATGAGGTAGAAGTTGATGCACCGTGCCTAAGTGTTTTGGGATTATTTGGTTTCCCACTTAGGAGCGTATTAGTACTCGGTTGTAAACACTACTATGCCAAGATGACTGCACATTCCTCCTCAACTCCTCATCCACAAAAACAAACAAGTCATTCAGCATCCTTCCCTTGCGTCTGCCATGGCCAGCGTGAGGTCGAGAGATTACCACCAGGGAGAGGCGAGCATGGAAGCGGAAGCACGAGAGATGTTCCGCCTCGCCTCGAAAGCAACCGACATGTCCCGCCGCACGGAAGTAGCAACCTGAGAGGTCTGTCGCGCTGAAGCAAAGACGGAGGTCCCGGCCAGGTTGCCGATGCAAAGCAGATCGCTTCCGGCTGCGCCGCAGAAGCAGCAGAGATGTCCCACCGCGCCGCGAATGCAGCAGAGATCACTACAAAAAAAACACACATCCGTGACATTTTGGGCCAAACGAATTTTTTTCTGTCATACTTATGACACTTCTATGACGATAATTGTGACAAAACCCGATATCATTATTGATGTGGTGGGCTCCTAGTTCTGTGACAAAAAATCATGACAGAAATGAGCTTTTCGTCCTGGGCGGGCCGGAGACGCAGCTGCATGACATTCTTTGGGCCGTCCATGACGGAAAAAACCGTGGTAGAAGCGAGGGCGCGGAAAATATCGGGGAGTTCCCGGTACGGTGAGTGGTCGAGGGCCGAGCGATGTGCATTTCTCTCGTACACGTACGCGCGTGGGCGCGAGGCGTTGGGCTGTAACTGAACCCGAGCGAGGCGTTCGCCTACTGAAACCGAGCGATTGCACTGCAGGCTACGCGTTACTGAACCCGAGCGATCGATCGATCCCTTGCTGTTAACTGAACCCAAGTGATTCGCCGCTATCGCTACTAATCAAGCCAATCGATGCTGCCTCTGGATGAACAGTGAGCGTTGTTGGGGGGTTTGGATGAACAGTTCTCAGTGGGAGGGTTGGATGAACAGGACCCCGTGGTAGTAGAGGCCATTGCCGCTGGGTGAACGGTACCCCGATCTATCGAGCCGGTTGAGGGGTGGATGAACAGGACCCCGTGGAGGGCTGGATGAACAGGACGACCCCGTGGAGGGCTGGTTGAACAGTAGCCGGTGGAGGGCTGGATGAACAGTAGCCCGTGGAGGGGTGGTTGAACAGGACTCCGTGGAGAGGGTTGATTAAACAGTAGCCGGTGGAGGAGCGGTGGAGGCTGGATGAACAGGAGCCTGTGGATGAACAGTTGTAGGTGGAGGCTGGAGGAGGTCGACGGTGGATGAATAGGAGCCCATGGAGGCAGTCGATGGTGGATGAACAGTAGCCCGTGGAGGCAGTCGACGGTGGAGATGAACAGTATCCCGTGGAGTCCCATTTTGCGGTATGCCACACTCCTCCCGATGAACAGGACCCCCGTTTCGACTGTAGCGCTCCAACACAAGTCTATTTACTTCGTTTTGCGGTACGCCACACCCCTCCCGGTCAATAGGACCCCGTTTCGACCGTAGGAGGTCCAGCAGAAGTCTGTTTCCTCCGTTTTGCGGTACACCAGATGATACGTCTCCAACGTATCTATAATTTGAGAAGTATTCATGCTATTATACTATCCTTCTAGGATGTTTTATATGCATTTATATGATATTTTATATGATTTTTGGGACTAACCTATTAACCTAGAGCCCAGGTGCGGTTTACATTTTCTCCTTGTTTTAGAGTATCACAGAAAAGTAAAACTAAACGGAGTCCAATTGACGTGCCACTTGACGGAGATCATTTTTGGACCAGAAGAAACCCACGGAGTACCAGAAGCAGGCCAGAAGGGTCCTGGGATGCCCACGAGGGTGGGCGGCGCACCCACCCCCCTAGGGCGCGCCCCCCTACCTCGTGGACAGCCCGGAGACCCCCCTGACGTGTAACCAACACAAAACTCTTCTATATATACCCAAACTTCCAGAAAGAAACCTAGATCGGAAGTTCACCGCCCGCAAGCCTCTGTAGCCATGAGAAGTCAATCTAGGCCCTCTTCGGCACCCTGCCCGAGGGGCCATCATCATCGGTGGCCATGGAGGAGTATCAGGAGGGGCCATCATCACCATGAAGGCCAATGACCAGAGGGTGGAGGCCATGGAGGAGGAAGCACAAGGGGGAGAACCTCTCCTCCTCTCTTCCGGTGGCGCCGGAGTGCCATCGGGAGGGGAATCATTGCCACAGTGATCGTCTTCATCAACATCACCATCATCATCACCATCCTCATCTCTTTTACGCGGTCCACTCTCCCGCACCCTGCAGTAATCCCTACTTGAACATGGTTCTTTATGCCACATA
Source organism: Aegilops bicornis (assembly GCA_021605145.1). Taxonomy (NCBI): domain Eukaryota; kingdom Viridiplantae; phylum Streptophyta; class Magnoliopsida; order Poales; family Poaceae; genus Aegilops; species Aegilops bicornis. Next base: position 181,851,298 of record CM038670.1, on the reverse strand, counting down.
TTATGATCCAATGATGTGTTGCCATCCTATGATGTTTTGAGTAGATATCTTTTGTCTTTGGGTGTATTGATGATCTAGATTGGTATGAGTTGTATATTTTACTTTGGTCCTGTCCTATGGTGCCCTCCGTGTCGCTGGCGTGAGGGATTCCATGTAGGGTGTTGCAATCGTTCATGATCCGCTTATAGTGGGTTGGTGAGTGGTGAAACACAAATCCGAGTAAGAGGGATTGTTGCGTATGGGAATAAAGAGGACTTGATGCTTTAATGCTATGGTTGGGTTTTACCTTAATGATCTTTAGTAGTTGCGGATGCTTGCTAGAGTTCCAATCATAACTGCATATGATCCAAGTAGAGAAAGTATGTTAGCTTATGCCTCTCCCTAATATGAAACTGCAATAGTGATCACCGATCTTGTTAACAATTGCCAAGGAAAATTCCGCACACCGATCCACCATTATTCCACACTCGCTATTTATAATATTTAGTAATATATTCTAACTTTATGAAAACAGCACCTACTTTCATATTTTAGCTCTCTCATACCATACAAAGTTATCCTCTTCATACCCACAACATAGTTTTATTTCTCGTTTCTAGTTGGAAGCAAACGTTCGGTGTATGTAGAGTCGTATCAGTGGCAGATAGGGCTTGAGATAATATTGATCTTACCTTTAGCTCCTTGTGGGTTCGACACTCCATACTTATAACTTCCACCTTTGGAAATTGCTACGATGATTCCCTGCACTTGGGGATTATCAATCTCTTCTCTGGCGCCGTTGCCGGGGAGCAATTGTGTGGGGTTGATATCCTCGTGTGTGCTTGTTTGCTTTCTTCACTAAGTAGATTTTGTTTTTCCTTTTTGTTTCTGTTTAGTTGTGTGTGAAACATACAAAAAAAATTAAAAATGAAAATACAAAAAAAATTTACTTGCCTTTCTTGCCTAAATTTTTTTCAAAAAAGAGAAGTGATTGGAAAGTTATGCATTGAAGAAGTGAGAGTCGACCTTGAGCACTTGTGTTCATGCTCACGGAAACAATGTAGAATTTTTCATGGAAGTTTCTCTGTAAATAATTATCCTTGTATATATCCATTGTATTATAAAAATAATGTGCCAAGCTTTGGTTTTAGGATGATTAGATTGCTTGTTTACTATGTGCAGAACAAAAACAGAAACTTTGGCTGTAGTGCGTGAATTTATATTTTTTACTGCAAAGTCAAATGGGTCTGAAACTTTTTGAAAATTACTTATGTACAAATTTTTCAAATTTTCAAATTTATTTCATAATTTTAGGAGTTACAGAAGTTTATTAAACTTCCATATTACTACAGACTGTTCTGTTTTTAACAGATTCTGTTTTCGTGTGTTGTTTGCTTATTTTGATGAATCTATGGCTAGTATCGGAGGGTATGAACCATAGATAAGTTGGAATACAGTAGGTTTAACACCAATATAAATAAAGAATGCATTCATTACAATATCTAAAGGTAGTGATTCAATTTATTACACTAACGGATCTCACAAGTTTTTGTTAAAGTTTTGTGTGGATGAAGTGTCCAAAGGTCGAGGACCTATCAATATGAGAAGAATAAAGAGAGGCAAGAGTTCAAGCTTGGGTATTCCCAAGGCACCCCAAGTAAATATTTCAAAGCATACTCAAGCATCTAAGCTTGGGTATGCCCAGTTAACATCCCATCTTTCTTCTTCAACAATTATCGGTATACCTCGGTTTTTGTTTTGTTCACATGATTTGTGTCCTTTGTGTTTTTCTTTTTCTTGGAGAACCATGCTAGTATGAGATGTCCCTTCATCAATTTATAGAATACTTCATGTGATTCACTTAAATATTTTAAGTATGATCTTATAGAATTGCTCTTTGTGCTTCACTTAAATCTTTTGAGTATGGTTTTATAGAATGCTTCATGTGCTTCACTTATACATTTTGAGCTTGGATATTGGTTAGTTGTAGAATGCTCCATGAACTTCACTTATATATTTTGGAGTATGAATAATACTATCATTTAAAGTGGGTTTGGAAGAGTGTCAACTTTAGGAATTAGTGATCCCACTATTTTGGAGGATGTTGAATCTTAGTGTGATATTTATGAAGTGGATTTGGAAGAGTGTCAACTTTAGCTAGTAATGATTCCACTATTTCGGAAGAGGTTCCAATTGAGTATGAGAAAAAATTTTCTATCCATTATGCTAATGAAAATTATTATGAGGTAGTAATACATGCTTGCAGGAGTTGCAATAATATCAAGTTTCCTCTCTATGTGCTTAAAGTTTTGAAGTTATACTTGTTTTGCCTTCCTATGCTAGTTGATTGTTGTTCTTATAAATTGTGTTCTCACAAAATCCCTAGGCATAGGAAGTAGGTTATATTTAAATGTGCTAGTCATATTCTTCAAGATGCTCTCTTTGTGCTTTATTTCCTATCTTTTATGTGAGCATCATTGAAATCATCATGACTAGCTAAAAGGCATTAAAGAAAAGTGCTTGATGGGAGACAACCCAATATTTACCCTTAATATTTTTGTGTGTTTACATGATTAAGATATTGTAGTAATCATGTTTTATAGATTTTTTTCAATAAAGTGTCAAGTAAGACCTTTGGGAAGACTTGGGTGAAAGTTAATGTGATTTTGCTGTTAAAAACATAAACTTTGCGCTCACGAGAATAGATGTCATTTTTTATAGAAGAGTGCTTTTGCGTTGATTATTTTTTCAGAAGATTTATATACAAATTACGCACGTCCACCAATTTATTTCATAATTTTTGGAGTAGCAGAAGTATGGTTATTGTTCAGATCATTACAGACTGTTCTGTTTCTGACAGATTCTGTTTTCAATGCATAGTTTGCTTGTTTTCTAGTTTCTGTGACTTATATTCCTCAATATAAATTGTAGATATGATATGGTATAGTAGGCATTATGTGATAACAATTATGAACCTTGTCTTTGACAGTACCAAAGTGAATGGTTTGCTCTTTATCATACTAACCTATCTCACGAAGTTTCGTTAAGTTTTGTGTGGTTGAAGTTTTCAAGTTTTGGGTGAGATATCGATATGAGGAGAATAAGGAGTGGAAAGAACCTAAGCTTGGGGATGCCCAAGGCACCCAAAGGTAATATTCAAGGAATACTCAAGCGCTTAAGCTTGGGGATGCCCCGGAAGGCATCCCCTCTTTCGTCTTCAAAACTATCGGTATACCTTACTCGGAGCTATATTTTTATTCACCACATCATATGAGTTTTTCTTGGAGCGTATTTTCAGTTCTATTTGCTATTTGAATAAAATCATTGGATCTGAAATATTGAATGAAAAACAATCCTCCCATGGCTAGTTAATTATTTGACTACTCAGTGTTCTTCACTCATATCTTTTGGAGTAGTTTGTCATTTACTCATGTGCTTCATGTATATCCTATGAGTAAATGGTTGAATAAATTGAATGTGATAAATCTGAATTTATATATGTTTCATATTCTTGTAACATGGGGAGTAATGACTTCACACACAATAAGTATAGGTAGTAAACTTATTGAAAGTTAGCAAACGTAGAATTGGTCACTTGAACAATTCATGAAAGAATATTGAAGGAAGAGAGGTTTCACATATAAATATACTATCTTGGACATCTTTTATGATTGGGAGCACTCATTAAAATATGACATGCTAAAGACTTGATGTTGGACAAGGAAGACAACGTAATGGGTTATGTTTTCTTATATCTGAAATAAAGTATATTGTCATGGATCGCCCAAGTGCCTTTCCCCCTCATGCTAGCCAAATTATTTGCACTAAGTAGAGATACTACTTGTGCTTCCAAATATCCTTAAACCAAGTTTTGCCATGAGAGTCCACCATACCTACCTATGGATTGAGTAAGATCCTTCAAATAAGTTGTCATCGGTGCAAGCAATAAAAATTGCTCTCTAAATATGTATGATTGATTAGTGTGGAGGAAATAAGCTTTAAACGATCTTGTGATGTGGAAGAAATAAAAGCGACGGACTACATAATAAAGGTCCATATCACAAGGGGCAATATAAAGTGACGTTCTTTTGCATTAAGATGTTGTGCATCCAACCATAAAAGCGCATGGCAACCTCTGCTTCCCTCTACAAAGGGCCTATCTTTTACTTTTATCTCTTAACCATATGCAAGAGTCATGGTGATTTTCACCTTTCCTTTTTACATTTTATCCTTTGGCAAGCACCTTGTGTTGGAAAGATTCTGATATATATATATATATATATATATATATATATATATATATATATATATCTAATTTGATGTAAGTTAGCATGAGCTATTATTGTTGACATTACCCTTGAGGTAAAAGGTTGGGAGGCGAAACTATAAGCCCCTATCTTTCTCTCGTGTCCGATTGAAACTCCATAACCACAAGTATTATTGAGTGTTAGCAATTGTGAAAGACTAAATGATAGTTGAGTATGTGGAGTTTTCTAAATCAAAGCTCGACATAGACTCTTCCTAAAAATAAGATGAATTGCAATTGTTTGATGACTGAGAATATTGTTTGTTAGTTTTCAAGAAAGTTTATGATCTATACTTTAACATGTGATTAGCTTGTTACTTTATCATGAGAAGTTTTATGAGATGAGCTATTGTTATGACATATAATGATGCTAGAAAAGGTGATTGGAATTATCATTGATCAAACTTATGCACTTGCTAGCATTCACACTTCATAAATTATTTCTTTTATAATTTACCTACTCGAGGACGAGTAGGAATTAAGCTTGGGGATGCTGATACGTCTCCAACGTATCTATAATTTATGAAGTATTCATGCTATTATACTATCCTTCTAGGATGTTTTATATGCATTTATATGATATTTTATATGATTTTTCGGACTAACCTATTAACCTAGAGCCCAGTGCCAATTTCTGTTTTCTCCTTGTTTTAGAGTATCGCAGAAAAGGAAAACTAAACGGAGTCCAATTGACGTGCCACTTGACGGAGATCATTTCTAGACCAGAAGAAGCCCACGGAGTACCAGAAGCAGGCCAGAAGGGTCTCGGGCAGCCCGCAAGGGTGGGGGGCGCGCCCACACCCCTAGGGCACGCCCCCCTACCTCATGGACAGCCCGGAGACCCCCCCCCCCCCGACGTGAAATCAACGCAAAACTCTTCTATATATACCCAAACTTCCAGAAAGAAACCTAGATCGGAAGTTCCGACGCCGCAAGCCTCTATAGCCACGAGAAGTCAATCTAGGCCCTCTCCGGCACCCTGCCCGAGGGGGCCATCATCATCGGTGGCCATGGAGGAGTATCCCGGAGGGGCCATCATCACCATGAAGGCCAAGGACCAGAGGGTGGAGGCCATGGAGGAGGAAGCACAAGGGGGAGAACCTCTCCTCCTCTCTTCCGGTGGCGCCGGAGTGCCATCGGGAGGGGAATCATTGCCACGGTGATCATCTTCATCAACATCACCATCATCATCACCATCCTCATCTCTTTTACGCGGTCCAATCTCCCGCATCCGATGTAATCCCTACTTGAACATGGTGGTTTATGCCACATATTATGATCCAATGATGTGTTGCCATCCTTTGATGTTTTGAGTAGATATGTTTTGTCTTTGGGTTGGTTGATGATCTAGATTGGTATGCGTTTTATGTTTTACTTTGATGCTGTCCTATGGTGCCCTCCGTGTCGCGCAAGCGTGAGGGATTCCCGCTGTAGGGTGTTGCAATACGTTCATGATTCACTTATAGTGGGTTCGTGAGTGACTGAAACACAAACCCGAGTAAGAGGGATTGTTGCGTATGGGAATAAAGAGGACTTGATGCTTTAATGCTATGGTTGGGTTTTAGCTTAATGATCTTTAGTAGTTGCGGATGCTTGCTAGAGTTCCAATCATAAGTGCATATGATCTAAGTAGAGAAAGTATGTTAGCTTATGCCTCTCCCTCATATGAAACTGCAATAGTGATCACCGGTCTTGTTAACAATTGCCTAGGACAATTCCGCACACCGATCCACCATTATTCCACACTCGCTATTTATAATATTTAGTAATATATTCTATCTTTATGATAACAACACCTACTTTCATATTTTAGCTCTCCGATACCATACAAAGTTATCCTCTTCATACCCACAACATAGTTTTATTTCTCGTTTCTAGTTGGAAGCAAATGTTCGGTGTACGTAGAGTCGTATCGGTGGCAGATAGGGCTTAAGAGAATATTGATCTTACGTTTAGCTCCTTGTGGGTTCGACACTCCATACTTATCACTTCCACCTTTGGAAATTGCTACGATGATTCCCTGCACTTGGGGATTATCACCAGACCCCTCCCGATGAACAGGATCCCGTTTCGACTGTGGCTGGTCGAACACAAGGCCGTTTCCTCCGCTCTGCTGTACGCCAGGCCTCGTTTCCATCGGCTATTCCATCCAAGCCGGTTGGCTCCCGATGAGCAGCACATGTTCCGTTTCCTCCTGATGAACACGACACATTCCGTTGCCTCCCCATGAACACGACGACGATGCAGTTTCTCCGTTCCGGCCCAGCCATGTACACAAGCCCTGGCCGTACATATGTGCAAGTAGGCGTTCGAGACACCGCCCGTATGTACGTACGTGGCCGTTTCTTGCACCCTGGCCGCTGTATATACGTTTACATGCTACGTGCGCACCTCTACTAGGACACATGCGCGCCTGTACTACGACATGTGCGCGTCTCTACATTGACCAGTATGTACGTACATGTTCGCGACCAGAATGACAACGCTATATGCGGCTTCGACCAGAGGGTCTGGTACCGAGCACTTCCTTGCGTGTGAAGATGTAGCTGGTGGGTCCCAGCAGTCAGGGGGCAAATCGTTTTTTTTGCCTGTAATATGGACGCACTTCATTTCGTGCGAAGATGTAGTTGGTGGGTCCCGGCTGTCATGGGTAAACGTTTTTTTCACGAAATACGGTGGCCCGTCCGGTGGGTCCCTGCTGTCAGGTGGAGGAATCATTGTTTTGCGTGTAATAAGGAGGCATTTCCTTGTGTGCGACCGTGGACCCAGCTGTCAGCCTCTCCACGTACACTCCACGTCCGATGGATGTCGTTCCTTGACCACGTTGACCATGCCGCGCCGAGAGCAACAAGGCGGTGGAAGACATCGAGGCCTAGGAAGGGGACGACGGGGAGCTAGGGAAGGCGCGGCAGTGGATGCCCATGCAAAGAGGAGTACGAGGGTTCACTGGTTCGGCTGCGGTGTGAGGATGCCGTCGCCGCAGGGCCTGGCCAGCGGTGGGAGTGGAAGGGGCGGTGAGGCCTCCGCGGCAGCACATGATACGTCTCCAACGTATCTATAATTTTTTATTGTTCCATGCTATTATATTATCTGTTTTGGATGTTCAATGGGCTTTATTATACACTTTTATATTATTTTTGGGACTAACCTATTAACCAGAGGCCCAGCTCAAATTGCTGTTTTTTTGCCTATTTCAATGTTTTGAAGGAAAGGAATATCAAACGGAGTCCAAACGGAATAAAACCTTCGGGAACGTGATTTTCGGAACAAACGTTATCCAGAGGACTTCGAGTGGATGTCAAGCAATCAATGAGGAGGCCACGAGGCAGGGAGGTGCGCCCCCACCCTCGTGGGCCCCTCGTAGCTCTCCTGACCGACTTCTTTCTCCTATATATACTCATATACCCTGGAAACAATAGAGGAGGAGCCGAAACCCTATTTCCACCGCCGCAACCCTTTGTACCCGTGAGATCCCATCTTGGGAGGGGGCATTGATCACGGAGGGCTTGTACATCAACACCATAGCCTCTCCGATGATGTGTGAGTAGTTTACCTCAGACCTTCGGGTCCATAGTTATTAGCTAGATGGCTTCTTCTCTCTTTTTGGATCTCAATACACTACAAAAAAAGACACATCCGTGACATTTTGGGTCGAACGAATTTTTTTTCTGTCATACATATGACACTTCTATGACGATAATTGTGACAAAACCCGGTATCATCATAGATGTGGTGGGCTCCTACTTCTATGACAAAGTTCATGACAGAAAATGGGCTTTTCATCCTGGGCGGGCCGGAGATGCAGCTGCATGACATTCTTTGGGCCGTCCATGACGGAAAAAACCGTGGTAGAAGCAAGGGGGAGGAAAATTTCGGGGAGTTCCCGGTTACGGTGGGAGGTCGGGGGCCGAGCGATGCGCTGCTTTCTCGTGACACGTGACGCTGCTGCGTGTGTGAGGCGTTGGCTCTAATCGAACCCGAAAGCGAGGCGATGGGCTCTAACTGGACCCGAGTGATTGGACTGCAGGCTACGCGTTACTGAACCCGAGCGATCGATCGATGGCTATTAACTGAACCCGATCGGCGATTCGCCGCTCTTGCTGCTAATCAAGCCGATCGATTGGATGAACAAAGGCGTTGCGGGGGTGGATGAACAGTGAGTGGTGGCGTTGCCTCTGGATGAAGAGGACCCCATGGTGTTGCGGAGGGATGGATGAACAGTAGACGATGGAGGGGTGCCCGTGGAGGGGTGGTTGAACTGGACCCCGTGGTGTGGAGGGCTGGATGAACAGTAGACGGTGGAGGGGTGGTTGAACAGGACCCCGTGGTGTGGAGCACTGGATGAACAGTAGACGGTGGAGGGGTGGTTGAAGAGTAGCCGGTGGAGTAGCACGCGGTGGAGGCTGGATGAACAAGAGCCCGTGGAGGCTGGAGGAGGTCGACGGTAGCCCGTGGAGGCTGGAGGAGGTCGACGGTGGAGATGAACAGTATCCCGTGGAGTCCCGTTTTGCGATGCGCCACACCCTCCCGGCGAACAGACCCCTGTTTCGACTGTAGGAGGTCCGTTTCATCCGTTTTGCGGTACGCCACACTCCTCCCGATCAACAGGACCCCCGTTTCGACCGTAGGAGGTCCGTTTCGTCCGTCTTGCGGTACGCCACACCCCTCCCGATCAATAGGATCCCCGTTTCGACCGTAGGAGGTCCGTTTCCTCCATTTTGCGGTACGCCACACCCCTCCCGATCAACATGACCCCGTTCCGAACGTAGGAGGTCCGTTTCCTCCGTTGTGCGGTACGCCAGGCCTCATTTCCATCGCCTGTTCCGTCCAAGCCCTCCCGATGAACACGACCACGCATTCCGTTCCGACCCAGCCGGTTGGCTCCCACGCGTTCCGTTGCCTCCCGATGAACACGACGCATTCCGTTGCCTCCCCATGAACACGACGCATTCCGTTGCCTCCCCATGAACACGACGACGACGTTGTTTCTTCGTTCCGACCTAGCCATGTCAACGAGCCCTCGCCGTATGTATGCGCGAGTAGGCGTTCGAGACCCCGCCCGTATGTACACATACGTGGCCGTATTTTCTTTCTTGCACCCAGGCTGCTGTACGTACGTGTACATGCTACGTGCGCGCCTCTACTACGACACGTGCACGCCTCTACATCGACCAGTATGTACGTACATGTTCGCGACCAGAATGACAACGCTACGTACGCTTCGACCAGGTGGGTCTCGACTGTGAGGCACTTCCTTGTGTGCGAAGATGTAGCTGGTGGGTCCCAACAGTCAGGGGGGCGAATCATTTTTTTTGCCCGGACGCACTTCCTTGCGTGCGAAGATGTAGCTGGTGGGTCCCAGCAGTCGAAGCGAATCGTTTTTTGCAGACGAACTTCCTTGCGTGCGAAGATGTAGCCGGTGGGTCCCAGCAATGTCGGGAAACATTTTTTCACGAAATACTGGTGGCCCGTCCGGTGGGTCCCAGCTGTCAGGTGGAGGAATCATTATTTTCCGCGTAATAAGGAGGCACTTCCTTGTTGCGGCCGTGGACCCAGCTGTCAGCCTCTCCACGTACAGTCCACGTCCGATGGAAGTCATTCCTTGACCACGTTGACCACGCCGCGCCGAGAGCACCAGGGCGGTGGACGACGGCGAGGCCTAGGAAGGGGACGACGCCGGGGAAGACGCTGCAGTGGAAGCCCGCGCGGAGAGGAGTACGAGGGTTCACTGGTTCGGCTGCGGTGTGAGGCTGCCGTCGCCGCAGGGCCTGGCCAGCGGTGGGAATAGTAGGGGGCGGTGAGGCCTCCGCGGCAGCACATCCGGCCAAGGGAGGCAGGAGCATGCGGCACGACCGGCGCTGCTTTGGGCGGCTGGAGCAAGAAGACCAGAGGTTGAAGAAGCACTACGGCCGTTGGATGGACATCGTACGATCACTGGAGCTAGAATCGTTTATATTGACTAAGTTGACAAAGCCCTCCATCCCCGTCAACTTAGTAGGCCCACAAGTCAGCCTCCCACCAAGGTGGGTCCCAGCTAGCAGGGGGTATTCATTTTTTGTGCGTAATAAGGATGCACTTTTGGTGGGTCCGAGCTGACAGCAGGGGGACGTTTTTTTCGCGAAATACGGTGGCCCGTCGGGTGGGTCCCTGCAGTCAGGGGCAAACCTTTTTTTCACGAAATACTGGTGGGCGTCCAGTGGGTCCCTGCCGTCAGGTGGAGGAATAATTATTTTCCGCGTAATAAGGAGGCACTTCCTTGTGGCTGCCGTGGACCCAGCTGTCAGCCTCTCCACGTACAGTATTCTTCCGATGGAATTCGGTCGTTGACCACATTGACCACGCCGCGCCGAGAGCACCACGGCGGTGGACGACGGCGAGGCCTAGGAAGGGGATGACGCGGCAGTGGATGCCCACGCGGAGAGGAGTACGAGGGTTCACTGGTTAATTTCTTGTTGCCGTCGCCCTTGAGAATAACGAGGGGGTGTGGGTGAGTGGAGTGGAGGGATGGCACCGCCAGCGGTGGGAGTAGTATGGGGCGGTGAGGCCTCGCGACAAAGACCCGGCCACGGGAGGCAGGAGCAGGCGGCACGACCGGTGCTGCATTAGGCGGCTGGAGCAAGAAGACCAGAGGTTGAAGAAGCACTACGGCCGTTGGATGGACATCGTACGGTCAGTCGAGCTAGAATCGTGCATATTGACTAAGTTGACAAAGCCCTTCGTCCCCGTCAACTTAGTAGGCCCACTATACTGGGTCCCAGCTAGCAGGGGGAGTATTCTTTTTTTTTGTGCGTAATAAGGAGGCACTTCCTTGTGTGCGAAGATATAGCTAGTGGGTCCGAGCTGTCAGCGGCGGTAACGTTTTTTCGCGAATTACAGAGGCCCTTTCGGTGGGTCCCAGATGTCAGGTGGAGGAATCATTATTTTGCGCATAATAAGGAGGCATTTCCTTGCGTGCGGCCATGGACCCAGCTGTCAGCCTCTCCACGTACAGTCCACTTCAGATGCATGTCGTTCGTTGACCACGCCGCGCCGAGAGCACCAAGGCGGTGGACGACGACGAGGCCTAGGAAGGGAACTACGGAGGCGAGGAAGACTTCGGCGATTGTTTTTGTTTCCCCGTGGAGGGAGTAATGACTGCACGAGGGTTTACCGTTCGTTGCCATCGCCGGAGAATAACAGCGGTGTGGGTGAGTAGAGGGATGGCTAGGCCAGCGATGGGAGTACGGTGGGGCGGTGAGGCTGTGGCAGACATCCAACGTGAGGAGGAGGGAGCGGCAGTCCCAAGGCACTTGTTTGAGCGGGCCGGAGCAGGAAGAGCAGAGATTGAAGAAGCACGACGGCCATTCGATGGACATCCAACAAGATACATGCCATCTGTGGAAAGCCTCAAATCATGGAAAAGCGACATACAGTCCATCTGCCATTATTTCAAATAATTTACAGCCCATTTGATAATTCTTACAGGTTTTTTTGGAGCCCATATTCTTTTTGTTAGCATTACAGCCCATATTGTGGCCACGGTTAAAAAATTATACGAAATTTTGCATATGTCGGTGCGGTCTGAACTATTTTTAATCCCGAAATTTTGAGTCACATTCAGATTGATTTTTAAAATAAATGTATATCAATATAAAATCCAATAAATTGTCCACGCATAAAAACCAATGCAATTTAAAATCTCGAAATGAAAAAAAGATACTTGAAACTAATTGACGGTTTGATGTGTTCTAAAAATGTACAACCCATTTCTCATTACTGATAGGCCATTTTCTCGGCCAGCCGAATGAAGCTCTCCTCGTCTTGAAAGATTTGCAGCCCAACATGCCTGATAAAGCGACTTACTTGACAAATCACAAAAAAACTGGGCTAGCCATTTTCAGAAAGAAAAAAAACTCTTGGGCTGGTCTGTGGTAAACATAAAAGAAAAGGCTGTCTAGGACAGGCGAGTGCCCCGCACAGCCAAGTTGTCACCCTGCTTCAGTCTCAAAAACAAATTAGATAAATGCCACTCCAATTATGGCGATTCATAAAAATGCCACTGCAATTTCCAAACTTTGAAAAATGCCACTGTAATTTTTGCAAACTTTGAAAAACGCCACTGCAGTTTGCAAACTTTGAAAAACGCCACTCCAGACTTCGAAAAATGGCACTAGAAATGGCATTTTTCAAAGTTTGGAAATTGCAGCGGCATTTCTCGGATACACCAGATTTGGAGTGGCATTTATCAAATTAACGCAAAACAAAAATAACTGGGCGAGTTGCTGGGTCCTTGGTGTCAGCCGTTTGTTGTGCAATTCTCTCATTTATTGACTACGTTGACAATGGCATGGGACCCAGATGTCAGAAATCCACTAGGAGGAGCCATTTTTATTGGCTTGAAATAAGGAGGCACTTGCTTGCATCGCCATGAACTTGGCGGGTCCCTGCTGTCATCCTCTCCACGTACAATCATCTCCTGATTGTGTACGCGTCAACTTGCTAGGACCACAAGTCAGCCTCTAAACCCGTAGAGGACAAATACAACCCATTTAAAAAAGTAACAGCCCATTCCATACGTTCAAACGGAAAGTTCAACATTCAGAGCAAAGTAATGTGTCCGATCCACATATAGAGTACTGAACTTCCATGTTGACAACCATCATAGCCAAGTTAACTATCTACTCCCACTGATACTCTAGTAGCGTACAAGTACTAACTTACTCTTAGCTAACTAGACGATGCCGGCCGCCATCTGTGGTACACGCTAAACGCCGGCACCGGCGTTGTGCGCCTCGCCTCAGACTTGCAAGAGGTGCGATAGGGCGCGTTGCTCGCGCGCATTGGCCCTTTCCATGCCGGCGTGGTCCACCGAAGCTTCGGCTTCCAAGCGGGAAACCCACTTGACGAGCTGGTAGTAAAAATCGGCGTCACGAACGCGTGCGTGCCCGACAGCCTCCAGGGCTATTTGCCGGGCGCCGGCCTCCACGTAGTCGGCCCAGTTGTGGGCGCTCTGCTCATGACTCAAAGCGTTGGTGCGCTGCTGCTCCATGTCCCGCTGGCGGTGCAAATCGGCGATACGCTGCTCCTCCGCCAGGCGGTCGCGCTCCAACAACTCCTGCTCCTCCGCCATGCGGTCGCGCTCCAACAACTCCTCGATCTCCGCATTGCCATCTAAAGACAGATAGAATGCATCCTCCCTCTGTCTGCCTTCCGGTGAAAACCCGAACACTTGTTCCGGCGGTGACCGCCTCCGGCGTCGCCTACCGCGGACTGGCGGGGGCTTGGCGGACGTGGTGAGCAACGTCGGGCCGGTGGGGGCTTATGAGGATATGGCAAGTTGGGGTCGCGGTGGCACCGGAGAAGGCCGGGAAACAGTACTTATAGGCGGAAGGTAGCGCGACGGTCATCAGAATTCAATGCATAATGGCTTAGCGCGCCAGCTTGCCGTGGAAAACTAGAGAAACTGAAATTATGATCAGGTTGTCACGTCCCGTCTGGGTCGCACGCCGGCATGGCGGTCAAACGAGTGCACTCGAATCATCTCCCTCCTTGTCAATAATGATTCCACGGATTTAGAAAGCCCGCAACAATTAAAGCACATCTTTTTTCGCATCAGTTAGCTGCCTTAATTACGGCCGGCTGCATGTAGGCACTCAGAATCGCTCGCAGGCAGTATGCGAAGCAGCATGCAATGAGTCGCAGCCGAGGGCACGCATGCAGCCACTTAAATCGTTGGAATTAATTAGGCTTAAACTTCTGCATGCCATTAATTATTGCCATGCCTTGGTCTTGCTGCTTTGCTCACGTGACTAATAAACCCGGACGGAGGGAGTACCTTGGTTGGTAGAGGTTTGAATTAAGCCCTGCAAACAGGAAAGGAGGTACTAGTACGTGCGTGATCCGCTATTTATTCGCGTAGGATCGAGTAGGTCGTTTCTTGAATTGAGCCCTGCAAACCGGAAAGGAGGTAGTACGTGCGTGATCCGCTATTTATCCGTGTAGGATCGATAGTGTAGCTTGTCAGTTTCTTCAGAGGTAGGCATTTTATCCGTGTAGGATCGATTGTGTAGCTTGTCGGTTTCTTGAGAGGTAGGCATTTTATTCAAAAACTGCCACTTCACATCTTATGTCGCAAATAAAACGGCTCTGGAGCGCATTTGTAGGCTAGCTAGTGATCGATCAAGAACTTGTAAACACCGAGCGAACATAAATAAGTAACTCATAATGCATCTCAATGATTCACAGATCATATACAAATATGTAGCTCCAAAAGCAAAGATCAGCCAGTTCGGATCTTGCGTCACAACTAAAACTAACTAGTACGATTCCCATACATAAGATCAACATGTTAATGCATCTCAATGATTCACAGATCATATACAAATATGTAGCTCCAAAAGCAAAGATCTAGAAAAAACATCTGTTCTTCCTACTAACATGGATGCTTCTCTTGGCCAACATTCAAGATGCATCGAAAGACAAATTTGTTTGTGAAGTCTACAATTCCTCTTGCAAACGTAAGTGGTTTCACCAACAGCTGGAACCATGAGAATGAACCACACATGATGGAGAAACATCCACTGCAATATGATTTGGTCTTCTCTCGATCACACCGCGAGACTATTTTCGGAATACAAACTTTAACTTAGGCAAAATGATGCCCATTGTATAATCAGACCAAAGAAATGAAGCACCTAGTGTTTGCCAATAAATAGTACAGTACTAGTTTTCTGCAGTCCATGAAGTGACTATCCAATCTTTCTGTGTCTATATTCAAATGGCACTGCATGCAGTGACTACACTATTCTCTTGTGCAGTTCAACCAAAATTGCGGACACTTTGTTTGTTTGCCAAATAGCAATGGGCAGACATCTCTGTCTGCACAAATATCAAGCAGCTAGTAAACATATACCACACCTTGTATTTTCCGTTTAAACATGTCTCTTCCGCTTAGCATATGTCATGTTACTGCCTTGGACAATCTGATCTGATTATGTTTTGCCACTCGACAATTTCATACTGAACTGATTTGCTAGTTCAGAGCAGAAATATAGCGCCTATTCTTCATCAGACCAAGGATATCCATGTTCGCAGTGATGGAAGAGGTGAAATCGATACAACCGAAATTGAGCATCCAATCATTGAATCCTGTCCTGCACCTCCAATGTAGGTCCACCCCGCCAATAAATTCACATGCAAACCACTAGTATTACTATCTAATGACAGTACAAAAAGAGTAGCAAGATAGTAGCAAACCATGTACCTTCGTAATGAACAACTCATAGTGCCACCAATTGGATATAAAGGTTTGAAAAAAAATGCTCCTAATGTTGAACCAGTTGGACTTTTTGTGCAGTTCCACTAAAATCGAGCATCCCTGTTTGCATAGATATTGAAAGTGTGATTACTCTAAAAGTGGCACTAGTTGAAGCATAGACTCACAAATATAAGCATTCCAATTTCTTAAAGGGAAAAGCTAGCAAGACTGTTTCTAACCACCTATTTGAAGGAATAAATAAAGCAACAACGGTACGATGTCGGGGAAGGCATACATAGTTTTTCTAAAAACCAAGCCATTCCCCTGACCTTTCCTCTTTAAGCAAATTTTGTGCAGTTCTACTAAAATAAAATGCCATCACCGCCTTGACAATTTAGTGACACTGTACAAAAGGAAATGACTTAACATTACATCATGATGTCAGGTATGTAGCCGACAGGCATTAGAGACAAACATACAGACCTCCTCTGATAACATAATGGACATTAATTTTAACAAAGGTGTGACTAGCTTTACCGGGATAATTTGAGTGAACTCTACACCCTTTGTTCCTTAATATAAGACGTTTTCGCGGTTCAATTTAAAGTACCCAAACATCTAGTATTTAGAAAAACAGGTAGTAGTTTTCTTGAGCACATATCTGGGAAAGCTTGCCACACTTTATTTATGTCCATACGCTAATGCAACACCATTCGAATACTACAAATATAGACTAATCCAGTGGCTAGTGCAACAGTAGAGTAGTTAGTTTATTACAGTGGTACAAGACAATGGTTTCTTGAACAAATTTCAATAAACTCTAGCACTGGAAGGTTTCTATAAGAATTAACAATACAAAATGTAAAGGTAACAAGTTTCAGCATTGGTATACTAGTTGTGCATGAGCATTAAACCAAATACAAAAGTCTGAAGGTAACTAGCATTATTAACTAATGACAGTATAAAAAAATTGCAAACCATGTACCTCCAAGGTAAATATCATTTCGAACTCAGGGGGACATTAAAAATTGCTATCCCAATCTTGATAATCAATCAAACATAAAAACTTGATCGAACGAATCAAGAGAACAGCCGGAGGAGGAGGTGCCCACTCTTGACCTTTCCTCTTGTCTTCATAATTGTCTGTGCAGTTTAACCAAAATAAAATGACATCAGCGCCTTGGCATTTTTGTGACACTGTACAAAAAAATTAACTTATCTCATGAAAGTGAGGTATGTAATCTATAAGCATTAACAGTGCAAAAAAAAAACTGAAGGTAGTAACATGTTTCATCATTGGTATACTGGCTGTGCAACAGCATTAGAATGGCTTAGCTGAAAAATCTTTAATACATCCACAATCAACAGCTAACCCTGAAGTAATCCAGTGACATTAAATGGCACTGCTTAAATTTATCGGTGGCATTAGACCGAGAGCGGCATTAGTTAAATGTGGCATCACTTTAGCAGTAGCATTGCTTGACTTGACTGCTGGCGGTATACTAACAAAGCAAAAAAAGTGGCAATAAGAGCATGGGAGGCCCATTCGGACGATGGGCGCACCGATGCGATGTACCTCCACGGACGCAGAGTGGTGAGGGAAGTATGGTTGCCCGAGCAACAAATATCCAGGCAGCATATGTGGATTACGTCCCATTTTTGTTCTCTTTAGCCACCTTTTTCCTATGCGAGGACAACAAACCGATCGACCTGGTCATTCTCTATTGCGTTGTCATGCCTTTCTACCCTTCTTCAACCAAGAGACACGAGACTCGTTCCTTAGCTACTGATTTTCCCCTTTTCAACCTAGATGCGGGTTTGATGCCTACTCTCTTGGACAGTACATTCTCCCTTCCTTTCCTTATTCAACCCAGACTTATTTGTCTGCATGAAGTAGGGTTTCCTTTAATAGTGCAAATTATGGTTTGTGTCTGCGTGGCCAGTAGAGCATAGGATAGCAAATTGGGAAGATGGTGGAGTGGAAAAAGATCCACATGCAACGACGTGGCAGATGGGGTAATAGAACAAGGTTATGGTTCAAAAACAGGTAGCATACCTGAGGGTCGGCGGGAAGTGGCTTCGCTCACGGTCGTCATCCTCCGCACACACTACGGCAGCGAGCTTGGAGACGGAGTCCATCCCGCATGGGCGCTAGGTCTGAGAGGACGACCTTGTCGTCAGTGCGTGACCTCGCTCGCCGATGACGAGTGCATCAACGCTGCACGTCCTTTTCTTCCCCGGCAGATCTGTGACCACCGATGAGGAGGGAGAGAGGGGTCGTCTTTTTTAGATCTGGAGAGAGGGTGGTAGTGTGAGAAGCAAGTGGGCAGCCCTTAGCAAGAAAGCGCTGAAGCTCCAGCCTATATATATTTTTTATACTACTAGTACCGAGGTGGAGTAGTGGTAGAGTAGTTTATATTTTCTCTGCGTCTGATACTAGTTAGTCGTGCTTCAAAACTGATCGCACGCCATTAAAAAAATAAAGGTCGATAACTAATGCAGCACCTCGGGCCAACGCGCCGATCGCATTTTGCACGAGAAATTACACACCATGTTTCGTTGACATGTGGTCCCGTTCCAACATATCAGTGAGACGATGGCGAGTAGTAGGAGTATTTCCGAACGGACGTGTAGGCCGGGGCGCCTCTCCGTGAACCATGGCAAACTCGCAACCGTCCACTGACTCTTCGCCTTTCCCTCTCGATTTAGAACTGATGTCGCACGCTCTTCCTCTCCCTCCTCCGTTTTCCTTCAGTCCTTCACCCTTTCTTCTGCCATTGTTCGATCGTCTTCTCCATGGAGGGAACAGGCTAGAAACGACCTCGTTATTCTTGCCCCGATCTGAAAGATGACGTGGTTGAGGAACTCATTGATCGGTGCGACGTCATCACCTCGGCTAGCATGGCAGGTTCGTTCAAGCCCATTCTTGACTCAACTAATAACATCATTACAAGGAACCCAAGAGTCAAGGAGCGGTTTGATCTCCCCTATCTTCTTCGCCGTGACCCTGATGATCGGGCGCCAAGACGACGGAGGCCTCGCCTGCGCAAGTTGATGCCGCTTGATAATGATACGTATGATGTTAAGATGCCATCGCTTGAGGGCAAGGCTTGGGCGGGCGCAAATGGAGATTGGGTTGTTTACATTGGGTCCAACTGCGAGTGGGAACTTGTGAATGTGTACACTCGTGATCGGGTTCCACTTCCAAAGCAGATAGCCCAGAGGTTGAGCACACCGGTATTGTACGCACGTTCAAATACGATCATGGTGACTGTCTTCTACGGAAGATAGCAATTTGTCGAGTTCCCAACCGCTCTTGGAATTACAACAACTATGAAGTTGTTGCTATCTTCGACAAGCTTGTTGCCGTCCTTGGTGGTTTGACTCGATCGATATTGCTCAAAAATCAGTTTTTGTACACGGATGAGTACTGTGATGCAATTCAATACGAGGGCCTTGTGTTTGCTGCCACCACTCGTAGCACTGTTTTTGCATGGGATCCTCGTAGTTTCGCACGCTTGTCTTCCACCGTAATTATAATTGTTTCATCCACATGCATGCGGGTTAGCAAGTTTCCCTTTACTAATTAACCTTCTTCTTGTGTTTCCAAGGTCCTGTGAACATCCCACCACCTATACTTGAAAAACTTTATAACCAAGGGGGAGATGACGATGGTGATGATCACGAGCATGAGGACGAGAAGCGCTCATATAATCTGTGGCGCCTGGCAACTAATTCTGATGGATCACCTCTTCTTGTGTGTATACAGCCCACTGATGATGTTACTGCTAAGGAAGCAGGTGTAGTCTCCCATGGTCGCACTCTCCGGACCTATTCCAACACCCGTTGCATGGTATTCGGAATGGATACTAGTGTGCTAGCGCCAACTCCTTCTCCCTGGTACAGAATTGATAGTCTTGGAGAAAACTCGCTCTTCCTTGGACAAAACTATCCAATGATGGTGAAAGGCGTTCCAACTGTTGTTGACACAATGTTACTAGTACCATTTATGAGAAGCAACTGTGTCTATACCTCGGACATTTGGGTGGTTCCCTACCCTGGTTCTGATATAGTAGGCCACTTCAGCCTGGATGATCAGTCTTGCGTTGGTCTCCAGATCGACAATGGATGGCCCGTCCCAGAGAATCACTTGTGGTTCAAAGCAAGAGTTTCCAACACCGAGGAATGGTTGAGTTGAAGTTCATTTCATTGCTTGTTATTTGTTGTGTGGTGAAAACTTTAGTATTTATAATGTATCCTCGTTCTCGATGTGGGTTGATGACCTGTTGTATGTAATAAAATGGTATGCCTGTGATAAACTTACTAAATTTATGAATGGCTTTCGAGTCGCTTCTCTGAGTGAGTGGTGCGACGAGGCAAAAAAATATTTTCCGAATACATAATTATACGTGCATTGCAACAGGTTATCGGATGAGGCCAATCAACAATAGTAGTACACTATTTGTACTAGCTTCACATGCTTCGCGCGTCGGGCGGGTGTTTTTACTGTAGCCATATGTTAATGTGTTCGTTGTACGTAACCAGCACCTTAAATCCTCGATACTAGTACTATATAGTAGGAGTAAGTAGTAGGAGTACTAGGGTGGCATGGGCCAGAACAAGCATTCACATCCAGGAGTACGGCACACGCCACCACCACGACATCCATCTGACACCATATTATTTCTTGGAGTTCGTGCTAGAGCAATCTCTTCAACCTCGTCGTTTCTCTAACTTTAGCTATCGCATGGCGGGCGAGGTGGGGGTTTGCCGATAGTCGGTTTCCTTAACTGCGGTCCCACTTGTAAGGCCAACTCCAACGCACGACCCCAAACGGACCTCCATTTTGCACGAACTCCAACGATAATTTTGACTAGAAAAGCAAGACCAAAGAAAACAAGAACCACAAGAATACATTTTACTACTCCTGTAAGTTGGATTAGTGCCTTCTCGATGCATTCATTGTTGATCTGCGGAGGCTCAATCTTGCGTGCTTCTTTCTTCTTCGAGTGTAAAGAAGTAGACGTTGCTTCCTCGCATCTAGTCTCATGTCTAGCCTCTATTCTAGTAGGAGTATCAACAAGTGCACTAATGTCATCTCTAGCCTCTGTGCTAGCTAAAAGTGATAGAACATCTACTAAATTCCACTCTATCAATATATGGATGTACTCTTCTTCCTAATACAAAAACTTGCATCCATTCTACTCCCTTCGTTGCACAATACATGCCTTCTATTTGTCAAAATATATATGTATGTAGACATGTTTTAGTATATAGGTACATCCATTTTTGGACAAATGGAAGTCAAGTATTTTGGAACGGAGGGAGTACACAATAAAAATTTGAAGTTAGCACAGCTAGTCTAATCCGAGAGCACAACCGAAGATTTGGTCGGGTTCTTCCTCCTTTTGCCGACACGTGGGACATCCAGCATCCAGGTCATGTCATGAAAGAAAATAGAGTGGTATTTGAAGCCACGAGATGTGCATCTTGGGTTAAACTGTAAATAGAATCTTACTACTCTTGAGTAACTCCAAAAGCGGCCACCAAAGATCATTATTGGATTTTTTTTTTCATCACGAGCACATCGAGGTGAAAGATGTGCAGGTTCAGTGGGTCCTCTTGCGTTTTCACTGACATGTGGGGCCGCACGTGAGCAAACAGACGATGGGCTCCGCGCATCCACTAGCTCGCTGCGAAGAGAGATAGAGGAGGGCTGAGCACGGACTGCAGGAAATTTGTTCTACGTACCTCGATATAGGCTCGATATAGTGGGGTGGCATGGGCCATAACTAACATGCACATCTAGCAGTACGGCACACGCCACCCACACGAGTCCCATACGACACCAATTTTCTTGGAGTCCGTGCTACAACCATCTCTTCTCCCTCGTGTTTTCTCAGCCATCACGCGGTGGGCGGGGTGGGGGTTTGTCGATAGTCGGTTTGCTCAACTGCGGTCCCACTTGTAAGTGAAAATGCAACACCGCACGCATTCCTGCTTGAGAGGCGTGCCGGACCAACCGTGTGGGGGTGCGACGCGAACAAGGCAGGCTTTTCCTTTTGAAATCGTAACTTGTAAAATTTGGTTCTGCTCCATGGCGTGACCGATAGATAGAAAATAACGATTTTGCCTAGAGTAATGAGAAGTTTGGTTCTGGCGCCATTCATGCATGGAGATGCGTCTGAAAATTATGAAGTTGATGCGAAAGGTAAGATAATTAATATAGTATCATATACTACTACATGGATTTGACGGAAAGATAAAAATACATACGGATCCATCAACGACATCCTCACGCCCTAGTGCATCGGGTCACCAACCGACGTGTGAGGAGCACCGGCGTTGGCGGCGAGCTCAACGTGCTTCTGAACAGTGCCGTCCAAGGTTGCCCTGTGGTCCAAGAAGGCCAGCGTCCTATCGTCCTCCTCTTGCATGTAGTAGTCCTTGTAGACGATTTGCGCGTAGACATGGGTGATTATGTCGATGGTGTCTTGCTGCGCCAGGCGCTGCGCGGTGAGCGTGACCTCGAGGTGGACATTCTCCGGTGACGGCGAAGCGGTCGCAGGCCACCAAGGTCGTCGAAGAGGTTGTCACCATAGTGGCCGTTGAGGGTGGCGGGCATCGCGAGCACTGGTAGCGTCGGCCGGAGGCTTACGCCAAAGTCGTCCGCAAGCTTCTTGACGACGGTGAACTAGTCGAGGAAATCGACGAGGACCTCGTCGAACAAGGAGACGAAGCTGTCGTCCAAGCGGCCCCTCGCCCTGGCGGCCTCAAGCAATACTACCTGGAGATGTTCCTTGGTGCCGGGCCGCAGGCCGGCGTCGTGGACCATCTGGCACATCCGGCTGATGCTCGCGCTCATCGCCTCCATGGGTCTAGCTTAGCTTCTAGTCAACTGATCTTGCGATTAGAGTGATCACTCTTGCCCTTGGTTAGTGTGCGTAGGTGCGTAGGATTTCGTACTACTCCTCGGCCCTCTCGCACCTGCCTTTGGTTGTATGATAGGTGGGCCAGCCACCCCACAGGCCCACGTGTCATTCACGCAAAGGCGCTTGTCGAAGTCAATGAAGTTGCGTCCCCTCCCTGCCGGTGCAGTATAGTCATCTCACCGGACCTCTAGTTGGGTCCAAACGAGAGAAGTTTGATGTTTACTGGTTTATTGGTCCCCTTTGCATTTTGCGCCAAGTTTTGACCTTTGATTTAACTAATAAAATGTTAATGCATGTTAAAAAAAGTTGTGTAAGTCACCTTACGAAAACCAAATAATCCCAAAATACTTAGGCACGGTGCATTAACTCCCTCCTTGTTTCTAATTTCGTGACATATCAACCAATGAGAGATGTGGGCCGTGCATGCTTTCAATGACTTGAGACTACCAAACATGACATGCAGTGTTTAGTTCATTGCATGTAATCCTATTAGTACTCTAGTTAGCAAAAAAACATTAAGTTCTCTCGCCGATAGGAATAAAACACCATGTATTTATTTATAGAGGGAGTAGTACATTTTTTGTGACATGCATTACTAGATATTGCTAGTCAAATACTAAAATCCAGATGGACGTGGTAGTACTCCTAAATCCAAACGGTTGTGCTACTAGTACTAGTAGTAGTACTACCAATGTAGTAGTAGGAGTACTAGCACTGTACTACCCGCTGGTCAAATTATTACGTCCTGCTCCTCACAGTGAAGTGACAAGACCCTGCGCCGGAGATGACACCTGAGTATAGGCGCCGTGTTCGGCATACCATAGTCAGCCTCACCGTCTGCAGTCACTATCATCATGGCTGTAGAGCTAGCCTGCTTACAACTAGCCCTGTTCGACATAATTTCCCGTGCGTAGATGCCCATGCATTGCACGGAACACCAAGATTGGGGGTGGACGGCTCCGGCAGCGGCCATCACGCCAGATTTTTCCACGACCTTCTAGATGTGGTTGGGAGGAGATAAGGCTGATTGTGAGAGACAAGGAGTTGTTTGTAAATAGGGAACAAGTGCGGGCATCTTTTTGCAAAAATGGAGAAGCTTGGTTTGTATCGTCGAGATCTAGATCCGACGGCTATTGGTGAAAGATGGGAGGCACAACATCATCACCAACTCAGACCTGTTTGATTCGCAGGATTTTGAAAACGCAGGAATAGGACACAGCAATATTACAAGTTTCAAACTGATATTACAAATGTTAGGAGTAATGCTGCACCTACGAAGAGGGAATTACTAGGAAGTTTACGTAAGAACTTTCGTTACTTTAGGTGGATGCGGCATTATCGTACAAACTAAAATCCACCTCCCTGACAAGTCACTAATGGGCAAATAAGTTTTCGAGTCTCTGGCCACTTGATGTTTCAAAAACAAATTCAGCTTCTGCGGAGACTTTGTCATTTAGGCTTAGACGCTTGCGGTGATCAAAGACGCCATTCATTGTTGCACCGTAGAACGCCAAACCTCATTACCTTGAGCACACTTGCCTCGAACAAAGAACACGGCCAATTTAAACTCAGATCTGCTGCCTCGGTAGTCGATCAAATTAATTTCTGTAAGATGGAGATCAAGGCATTCGATGAGATTGTTATAGTGCAACACATTTTTCACTTTCTGGTCTTTTTTTATCTGCAAAAGAAGAGAACATATTAGAGCAACTGGCTGCATAAGATTGCCGTGTCATCAAGAGGTACCAATATCATTCGCTCATACGATAGGGTTGGCTGGCTAGTGATATTTTTCACTCTCTCTCTCTCTCTCTCTCTCTCTCTCTCTCTCTCTCTCTCTCTTTCTGTTTCCTCTCATTTAACTAGGAGCACGTGAAGAGCTTGGGCATTTGTTGCCTTCCACTATGTGGCCGATGCCATATTTCGCAAAAAGTATGCCACATAATACTCATCGATGTCAAATCAAAAGATTTTGGCACCGCTCTCGCGATGTGAGAGAGTTGGCACCCACTGCACACAGACACACATGTATAAACAAATAAATCAAACCAACTACACCAGCCTCTCACTCTCCCAAACAAGTGTTTTTATTGCCTCGGTCCTCTCTCTCTCTCCCACGCAGTGTTTTTCATTGCGTGAGTTAATTTGGCACCGAGCAAAGTAGGTGATCCAGATTGGGGCACCAGGTGAGCAATGGAGGGCATCGATGCCAAATGCATCACAAGTGAATTTGGCACATGTTTTGGCCTACATTGCCCACTTTTGTACTCCCTCCGTCCCAAAATTCTTGTCTTAAATTTGTCTAAATACGGATGTATCTAGTTACATTTTAGTGTTAGATACATCCGTATCTAAACAAATGTAAGACAAGAATTTTGGGGCGGAGGGAATACTACCTCGTATTTAGTATAAAATTTTGACCATAGATTTACCTAAGAAAATTCCAATGCATGTCACTAAAAATTACACCATTCGAAATTATGTTCAAATACGAATCCAACAATATAGTTCTTAGTGACATGCATTAACATTTTGTCAGTTAAATCTATGGTTAAATTTTGATACTACAAAATTGGAAGAGTAAACCAGGACGGAGGTAGTACTTGCTCTTAGGGTAACCATAGAGTTACTGGAGTAGTCTAAGAGGGTGCTTGGATCCAAGGGACTTATTTTAGTCTGACTAAAAATAGTCTCTTTAAGAGGCTAAAGTTCCAAGCACCCTTGACTAAAGAGGGGCTAAAACTAGTCTTGAGAGTAAAAAAATTTAGTCAGGGGTACCCCTACTAAAATATGGATTAGTCCTCTCTCTCTCCTCATTTAACTTCTCTCCTTTAACATAGGCGAGTTCTGGATTGGAGGGTTTGGAGGATAATAAATTCTCATTAACCTGATTTTAGTCTCTTTAGTATTTGGATCCAAGCATGGGTGAGGCTAGCAAGTTTTAGTCCCACTACTTTTAGTCATGGAACTAAAATGTATCCAAGCACCCTCTAAGTTACTTTCCACTATGACTAGCCTAGGCTACTATAGTAGTACAGCATAAAAACGATGCAGGTGATCACGTGAGAAAAAAATACTAAAAACATTTCTTTCGGTGCAAGGTCGTAGATGCGCTTTTGAACACTACACTTGTCATCGTAATTTGGGAAAATTATGAAAAATTAAGCTACGTTGTGATTACCGTTTACTTATAGGAAAGAAGTTTCACCTCGATGAGTAGCTTCTCCGCACGGAAAGCATGTAAGGAATCCAACAACTTGATCCAGATTGGCACCGATAGATTTTAGTGCTAAGATCTTCACCGTATGCATGGACTGGGTCAAGCTTGTGGGAATCATTTTCGCAAGACGGTCAGTAAATACATCAAGAAGAAATTTAAAAATGTGAATTTCAAGAAGACGGAGAAGAAGATGAGTGCTCTACCGAACGACACGGATCCAATAAAGAGTTCGAGAATTTGGCGCATTTAGTATACCAATGTTGTCAATTTCGGTAGCGTCAATGACCCCGATTTTGTTGGACCTTCTAGATCCGATACAAGCAATCTCTCAAGGAAAGGTGCATTCTCAATGACCATAACGTGGAACAGCTGGAGTGATCTCTTCCCAATTGATGTCTTGTTGCGGGCCAAGAAGACACATAAATCCATCGGAGATTCGCCGAGGCGATGTGGAGGCTAATGAACCCATGGATCTGCTCAAGATGAAGGTACTCGGCGCATACAGATACTTGAGCAGGTGCTCCATAGCCTTCTTCGAGATGACAACGTCAAAGAGGTCGAGCTGCTTGAGTTGAGGGAGAAGAAGGGCGGGCGCGACATTAACTGGGAAGATAGCAGAGCTGAAGTGGCGCTGACACAGCGTTGGCGTGAGGCGGAGCGCGGACGGTTGCAGAGAGCGACATCATCCAGCTTCAAAGCTGAGCTGCTCGAGCTGATCTAGGGCGGGGGATAAGAACCACTCGTCGAACTTGGGTTGGACCTGGCAGTTGGTACTGAACATGCGGATGTCAAGGCGCCCTGGCCGCCCAGGTGCGATGAAAGGATCTTGGAGATCGCGCCATGCGTTTGCAATCCCCGCCGCAGAGGCAGCTGTCGACGATGAGGTTGAGGGGGACGCAGCGCCAGAGGGGCGCCACCGCCGGAGAGCAGGGCGGTCCGCACGGCAGATTTTGTGGGAGGAGGCCGATGATGACGAAAGCAGCATGTCGTTGGGGAGGCTCGATGAAGTCCGAGCTCGGCGGATGCGGTTTTGGCTCGAGCCGCCTCGCTTGTTGGCTGCCTCGCCGTCCATCTCAATAGGCGGCGACGCCGTGTACACGCAGGCCGTGTGTGTTGTGTCTTTGGGTGTCTTGAGTCGTCATACATGCATGCCGTCAGTGATGGTGAATTGTCTTGAGTCGTCCTTCGCGCAAGAAGTTTGTCCTCAATGCGCCTCAATTTACTAGCGTGCGGGTGCTACCCAGTGGTTTTAACTTTGTTTACTTCACGTGTCGATGGGCCTCTAGTTTACTTATTTTCACCCACTGCCACATGGGCCAGCACACGAAGATACAGAACACAAGCTGACAAGGCAGCATGTGGATTGGTTGACCGGTCAACTAAACAATATACGGAGCTATACGCTGACATAGTGAGCGTATAATCCGTCGGTATAGGGAGTTCGAGTGAGAGGGGAGGCCCGTGAGAGATAGCAGAGAGAGAGAGAAAGAGCTACTCCCTCCATTCGATAATGTAGTTCCAACATTTTTTAAGTCAAACTTTTGAAACTTTGACAAAGTTTATAAAGAAATTACTTATATCTACAATACCAAAGATAAATGATAGTATGAAGTAAGTACATGTTGTGATGAATCTAATGATAGTTCCAGATGTAAATGTTTTTCTCCACATATACCTGGTCAAACTTTTCTGAGGTTTGACTTTTCAAAAAATCCATATGCTTATTGACGTGAGAGTCCCTAACTAGAGAGAGAGAGAGAGAGAGAGAGAGAGAGTGAAAAAAGTGTGTGTGCGTGTGTGAAACAGACATGGACAACACACGATAAAAGTAGAGAAAAAGCGTGTGTGTCTTATGCAAACATATCACACATGCATCTTCGACAACGGAGACAAGGTGAGGAGATAGTGTGTGGTTGTTTGGAACCGAGAGAGCAAGACCCCTAGCACGTGGCCAAGAGGGGTCTGACAAACAAGGGAGAGAGGTCGAGAGAGACGACGGAGAAAATGCGTATATGGGGAGGAGAGCGTGTATGTTTTTCATAGAGAGATCCCCTGGAGATCGTGATGGGACTACATGGGTGGGAGATCGAGTGACAATGTGTGTGCGCGATAGAAGATGCCCCGAGAGATATCGAGATAGACGTATGGATGGAAGGAGACAATACGTGTGTTCCTGATGGCTAGTAAGAGATAATCATACTTAGGAGGGTGGGGAGTGCTTGCGCCTATGATGGAGTGAGGGATTATGGTACTTAGGGGGGTGTGTGTCACATGGAGAGAGAACAAGGGCGGAGAGTGTTGGATGGGTCCATATGTATAGCGCGAGCGAGACATGTGTATGTGTGAACCAGGGAGATATAAGGCCAGTTTGGCTTGCGTCCTGAGCATCTTTTGCCCGCCTGGGGTTGTGGCTGGATTTCATGCACGCTTGTTTGGTTGCTACCCTGTGAAAAAGAAAGCCCGCCTGGCCCGGGTTCCTTGCACTTTAATTAGACCGGCTGAACTCCAGACATCGCAGTAGCCTTCGCCCAGCGACCGATTTCAACGCTCGTCGCGTTCGGTCGTAGGCCACGAGGCTAACAAAGAACATGGATGGATATTAGCATTAAATAATTGATGCATGGATTGATTGATGGGACGTTGATGCTTTGCTGGCCTAGGCATGAACCAAACGCTTCAAGACCACATAAGCCTGGCCAGCAGAAATATTTTACATCTCACATCCACACCAGCAAGACCGGCCATCAAGGCATGAGGGTCAGTCACGAACCAAACTGACCAATAAAGTTTGAGAGAGATTGAGGAGCCCGATAAGGCTGAGTGGTGTGTCGAGATAGCTGAGGGGGAAAGAGATATTCCATCCGCTCGATAATGCAAAGGTATGTAAATTTTTTAGAAGTCAAACATTGGAAAATTTGATCAGGTTTACGCAAATGTTATTTATATCTACAATACCAAAGATACATCATACAAAACTACATCTCATGGTGAATCTAATGGTATATGTTTGCCGTACTAGATGTCTTTTTCTCCACGTACATGGTCCAAATTTGTGATGTTTGACTTTTCAATAAATCTATATGCTATGCACCGAGGACAGTGCCTCATTCGAGACAGATCAACTGCGTGTGAAGGAGAATGAGTAAGTGTGCAAAAAGAGCGTGTGTGTGAAAGATAAAGTGACAACAAACAATAAATTAGAGAGAGTGTGTGTTTTTTCGTTTCTTATGCGAACATATCACGCATGCATCTCCGAGATGGAAAAGCGAGGCGAGGAGATACACGAAGATAGCTAGCGTGTGATTGTTTGGAATGGAGAGAGACACCCCTGTAGCACATGTCCAATAGAGGTCTGGCCAACAAGGAACAAAGGTCGAGAGGGACACATGGATGGCATGGACGCATGGGGAGGGAGAGAGGGCGTGTTTGTGATAGAGAGATCCCGTCGAGATCGTGAGGGGACTATATGGGTGGGAGATCGAGGAGTGCGTCTTGCTGATAGAAAGATGCCCCGAGAGAAATCGAGATAGACCATGCACATGTTTGTGATGGAGACTAAGATTAGCTAGTCATGTACATATAGGGGGGGCTGCGTGTGCCTACAATTGAGTGAGAGACCATCATACTTGGCTAGCTGGGCATGAGATTGTGTGTGTGCGCGTGTGAGATGGAGAGAGAACGAGGGGGAGAGATAGAGTTTTAGATGGGCCTATCGAAAAGTAGTGATATATGCATGTGTATGTGTGACCTGTGGATGGAGAGTTTGAGAGAGGGGAGAGCTCCGAGACGACATAGTGGTGCGTGAGAGAGTTACGGGCAAAGAGACAAGGAATTTGTGTGCGTCTTATGAGTGCACCCAAGATATCTAGCTTCGACTAGCTAGAGTATCATACATAGTGTGCGAGAGAGACCTATAGATGGTGTATATATGCATGCGAACTAGAAAGACCCCCCCCACACACAGAGAGAGAGAGAGAGAGATGGAGAGAAAGGGAGAGGGACCAACAAGGTTTTTGTGTCGGATGCGTGCGACATAATTGAAGATTGTCGGCGAGAGAGAGAGAGAGAGAGAGAGAGAGAGAGAGAGAGAGAGAGAGAGAGAACAGGAGTCCGGGAGAGGGGGAGGTCGCGTTTTATGCATCAAAGACTGATATAAACCATGTTTCGATATAAACTTGCATTGAAATATTTAAATTGGAGAACATGTTGTCTGCAATCCACACATGAACGGATATATGCGTATATCAAACAAGTTCATTAATTTGACTTTCAACATGTTCATGGAGTACTATAATACTGTACAACATGCTACTCAATTGAGGTGTTCAATTTTGAATTTAGTTCACTATTTTGACCCTCTTGAACGAGCTATTTCATTGAATCGAGATATTTCATTTTGGGTTTGATTCGCGTTTTGAGTGGGTCAACTATTTGTCATATAGTAAATCGCTAGCAATGAGCATGTAAAAACACATTACTCCCGAGCATCATCTCTCCATCTAAAAAAGAAGTGGCAAGCTAATATTTCAAAATTTGATCCGAATCGACTTGGTAAGGTAGACGTGGATGCTCGTTCTCCCAAAATTTGAACGAACCGTTAAACATCCTCTCTGCTCGGTGGAATTCGCCCGAGCAAATAAATGGGAGACACGAAATTACCGTCCTATGTGGGACACGCATCAATTGGCCCATTGTACATCGAGGGTAGGTTCGTAACTTCATCCAAGCGCGCCTTCTCCTCAGCCGAAATGACATGTGCCGAATAATTCATAAACCATGGTCGGCAAAACACGCTCTCCTCGCCCGAAATAGCTCGCGCCCACTATTTCAAAACACGCTCTCCTCGCCCGAAATCGCTCGCGCCCACTATATTTCAAAACAGGCCCTCCTCGCCCGAAATCGCTCCCGCCCACTATTTGGGGAGAAGCAAAGTTACTCTACCATCCCCGACCCTCAGTACACAGACCCAAGTCGAGAAGCCTATAGGCAAGGGTAGAACTGTAACTCCCCCTCACATTACGGACAAATGCGTCCGTAAGACATGGTTCCACTCCCCTCCCAATCCCCCCCCCCCGCCCGCCCCCATTCATACCTCGTGGGCGCCAAATCACCTTCTCCCCGGGAAGCTCCCTTCTCCCGAGCCGCAAAACCTCAGCCCCACCTCCATGGCGCCCCCCACCGCACCAATTTCACAGCCGCCCTCCTCCCTAATGCCGGAGACGCCGTCCATTTGCCGCCGTGCACTGGGCCGTGTGCCTCTTACTCCGTGTTGTTGGCGCTGCCTCGACGACGGCCGCGTGAACTGTACCGGAGCCGATTCACCCCCACCGTTTTTCACGGCGCCGGAGCGGCTCCAACTTCGGATTCGTCCAGAGTCCTGGCACTGCTTCCGCGTAGCCGTCGACTGTCGCGACATCAATCTTTCCCTGCCGCTGGTCGCCACCGCAACCGCACCGGCCTCACCGACTCGGCAGCTCGACCTGCCTACTTCACCATGCCGCCAGATAGGTCGCACCCTCATCTCAAATCACTTTATTTAGGCGTCAGTTGTCTGAATTTTTATTCTGGGCCAATCGATTCCCAATAGGAAGCAGCACCCCTCGAGGCGGCGAAGCTCCTAGGCTGCCGGTTGGCTGGTGTCTAACGTAAGGGTGCGACGCCGCAAGTTCACCACGGAAGCAGCGCTTAGATGGCTATGTTTTAGAGTTGCGTGGCTTGAAGGTACTGCCGCCGCCGGATCTGGATGACGGGGAGTCTTTGTGGATTGGCCCGGGGGCGGCGCAACCATGGCAGTGTGGTGGGGCGGGGAGCGGGGTTTTGGCCGGGGCCACTGACGGTGGAGGCAGGCTGCTCTGCCGTTGGTCGCTGGCTCTTCGGGGGAGATTCCGAATAGTGTCAGCCGGGAGGCACAAGACGGCCAGCCATCCGGCGTAGATCGGACAGTACCAAAATAAAATAAAATCATGTGACCCCAATTTAGTCTTGATCAGCAGACGTGTGACCACTCTCGTACCTTCTTTGTTGATCTCTTAGTGTATTTCTTCAGATCAAAGAGATATGTCATTCTTAACATTATGCCTTATCTGCATCTTCGCACACACCGCCTTCCGACTCACCGCAGCTGCTCCAACAAGGAAGCATACACCGTAAGGGAGCTATAGTCCCCACTCAACAGCTTCCTCAGATCGAATGCGCTGCGTTCGACATGGACAGCCACAACAACCCAGGCCATCGACAAGTCCGCACATGATGCTCACTCCTATGGATGGCAGCCGGATAGGTTGTACCCTCATCTTACTTGTGTGCAACATTTATGGCTTTATTATTCATCTAAGCATGGAAAATAGATCATCGTGTTTCACTTGTATATTCATGCTGATCTCTTACGGGTCTTGTTCAGGAGTTAACGTTGTTCCATAGTTCAGCTAAGATACTTGTTCTTTAGGTAACGTTGTTCCATAGTTATCATCCATCAGCCAATGCTATCCCACATGCTGGTAATTATAGTATTATACCACTTCTAGTATTACCTATGTTGTTCTTTAATACTTTTGTGTGCCATCTAGTTAATCTCGAGTACAAACGATACATATTCTGTAGCTTTCATCTGTGTTCTCCCTTTAGTTTATGAGACTTGTTGCTGCTAGTTAACCCCAGTCCTACTATTTATGTCGTCTCCTACAAGCACTTATTACATAAATCTAACTACTAGTTGTCTTCCATGCATGTCAGATATAATTGCACACACTGATATATCCACAAGAACCTCACGGAGCAATGTAAAGGCCAATAAACTTGATGCCAATGATACCCAATATGATGGAACATGTAAAGGCAGTTCTTCAGAAGACTTGCAGAAAGATGATGAATCCTCTTCACCCCACAAGGTCCTTGCTCTAACTTGGCCTGTGATATGGGTACAACATGCATATAATGTCCTGGAATGTATCTACTCTGTTGCAATGCCATGTGCTTAGCATGCTAATCATGCATGTAAATATGTCATGCCTTCCTGTTTTTTAGTACCTATTCCATTCATGATAACATGTTTTCAAATTCAAGTACTGTCATTCTACTCTATCGCAATGACATCTGCTTAATTTGGACATCATGCTTTTGAATATCTTATGCATTGTTATTCATCAGTATGTACTTCATCTGTCTACCATACCATGTTTTTTACATTGAAGTGATGTTCTAGTGCTCTGTTGCAATGCCATCTTATTTTCCCAATCATACACGTGTATGCTGCCTTAGTTATTTCTGTACGTATTCCGCTAGCATACATTTTTACATTCAACTAGTGTTTTTTTTGCTGTATTGTCCTGTCGTATCCCTAGCTCTTACACCATACTCCCTCCGTCCGGATTACATGTTGCCGAAATGGATAAAAAGGATGTATCTAGAACTGAAATACGCCTAGACCCATCCATTTTTTTCCGGATGGAGGAATACATGTCAATATGTCATGTCTTTCTATTCTTCAAGACCTATTCCATCTCTCTCATTGTCACATGTTTTATAATTAAAGCACCATTCTTCTATACAAGGCATGCAAGGGGAAGATGACTATGTTAGAATCAAGGGTTACAAACAAGGCCTTTGCAAAAGATCCAAACGCCAGAGATAATAAACCAACTCCAGTTTTTATAGATACTGCTCCAAAGACAGAGAAACCCAACTCCTACCGATAATAAGCGATTCCAAAGTACAAAGAATAGTCCGCTCCAGTCCAGCAAAAATATGTCCACTCAATTCTAAGAAGCGTGTGCGTATCCTTGCATCATGAAATTTTATAGCATGCTGATTATATTTTCTACATTTTTCTTACCCATCTCTCTTTTAGAAAATAAGCTTAACAGATAGAAGAATTTCTGCAATGGTATCGTTTATGAGGACAGATTCTTGCAGGAATTCTCTGTGCTCCAATGTAGATGTAAGTACCTATTGTATATCACTATATTTTTACATCAGCATGTATTTTGTTAATCGGCGTGAATCCAACCTTTATCTGATCTAAATTTAGTTGTAGCAAAATGTATGATTAAAGGCCACAATGTTGATTTTTGCATGGAAAACTGCACAGTAGTTTTGCATCCTAAGTCGCATGAGTGTACTATCTCATATCGATTGGGTTTGAATACTTTGGTTCTCAAAGGGGTTTTTCAGTGTTTTTTTACTGTGTTGTCATGGCGTATCCCTAGCTCTTACATCATACTCCCTCCATCCGGATTAAATGTCGCAGAAATGGATAAAACTGGATGTACCTAGAACCGAAATACGCCTAGACCCATCCATTTATTTCCAGATGGAGGGAATACATGTCAATATGTCATGCCTTTCTATTCTTCAGTACCTATTCCATCTCTGATGTAGCATGTTTTATAACTGAATCACCATTCTTCTATATAAGGCTTGCAAGGGGAAGACGGCTATGTTAGAATCTGAAGGGTTACTGAGTGAGTTCCGGACTAGGGGGTGTCCGGATAGCCGAACTATCATCATCGGCCGGACTCCAAGACTATGAAGATACAAGATTGAATACTTCGTCCCGTGTCCGGATGGGACTTTCCTTGGCGTGGAAGGCAAGCTTGGCGATACGGATATGTAGATCTCCTACCATTGTAACCGACTCTGTGTAACTCTAACCTATCCGGTGTCTATATAAACCGGATGGCTTTAGTCCATAGGACGAACAACAATCATACCATAGGCTAGCTTCTAGGGTTTAGCCTCTTTGATCTCGTGGTAGATCCACTCTTGTAACACACATCATCAATATTAATCAAGCAGGACGTAGGGTTTTACCTCCATCAAGAGGGCCCGAACTTAGGTAAAACATCGTGTCCCTTGTCTCCTGTTACCATCCGCCTAGACGCACAGTTCGGGACCCCCTACCCGAGATCCGCCGGTTTTGACACCGACATTGGTGCTTTCATTGAGAGTTCCTCTGTGTCGTCACCAACAGGCCCGATGGCTCCTTTGATCATCAACAACGACGCAGTCCAGGGTGAGACTTTTCTCCCCGGACAGATCTTCGTGTTCGGCGGCTTTGCATCATGGGCCAATTCGCAGCCATCTGGAGCAGATCGAAGCTACGCCCGCCGTCGAGTCAGATTTGGAAGCTTAAACTATACGGTCGATATCCACGGAGACTTGATCTTCGACGGATTCGAGCCGCAGCCAAGCGCGTGCCGCCTTTGTCTCGATGGGCATGATCTAGCTCTGCAGCCGAACAGTGCCCTGGAGGCCGCACTAGAATCCGCTCCGGCCCTTAATCCGGAGCCGGATTCCCCGATCGAGGACGAGTGGTTGGACACCGCCTCGGGGCTTTAATCTCTACGGCGATCGAGCCAAACTCCATCCCTGTCCTTTGCGAAGACCTCGACTCCAGGGTGCCGGACTCCTCTCCGGACTCCGAACCCTCTGCGCCCTTGCCAATCGAATCCGATTGGGCGCCCGTTATGGAGTTCACGGCCGCGGACAACTTTCAAGACTGCGCCCTTTGGCGACATCCTGAATTCACTAAAGTCTCTCTCTTTATCCAGAGAGCCCCGCCAGACTACGAACAGGAAGGTTGGGATGCGGACGATGAAGAAACTCAATGCCCACCCACCACCCACTTCATAGCCATCGCCGAAAGCTTACACGACGTGCTCGATTTCGACTCGAAGACATCGACGGTATGGACGACGATGTAGGATACAACAACGAACCAGCACCTATAGGATGCGGACAACCTCATCCCATGATGTATACATGGTGGATACACCTAAAGGAAATGAAGACGAGGAACAACGGACGCCACGAAGGATAAATCCTCTAAAAGCAGTCAAAACGGCAACGTAAACGCCAAACAAAGTCCCGCCTCAACAAAAACCCAGCCATAGAGCAGGGCGAACCGGTGGACAACGAACAAGCTATCGAAAGGCAATCGTCCGAACAAGACAACTTGGATAAACAATCTGTCCCGACGAAGACAACAGTCCGGACGACCTCACGCCGGACAAACCATTGGAGCAAAATGACCTCGAGAAAGGCTCGCCACGCTGTAGCGTAGCCTGAAAAAGCAGAAGCGGAAGCTCAAAACAACGGAAGATGCACTCAGGATTAGATGGAGCAAAGTATTCAGCACCGCAGATAAGTACGGCGACAGTCGCCGAACAAAGAGCTACCCGAAAAGAAAGCTACTGCCCGAATTCGACGAGGAGGCCTTAGAGCCCCCATAATTAAAAAGCAAGAAGGCCACCCGGTCGGATGGACGACCTCACGGCAAAAAGAGAGCGGCGAATGGTGCCGCACACAAGCCAATATGCGATCCGCCTAAGGATTCACACCAAAAGGATGGCCCAGTTAGGTCCATCTATGGGCCAAGAAAGCACGCCACAAAGCAATGCAACACGCCAAAATTCGAAAACCACGGCACACCCAAATATAGGGGCGCACACCCCTATGTTTCACCGATGAGGTGCTGGATCATGAATTTCAAATGATTCAAACCCGTAAACATAGAGGAATACGACGGAACAACAGACCCTGGAGTCTGGATTGAGGATTACATCCTCCACATACACATGGCTAGAGGAGGTGATCTCCACGCCGTAAAATACTTACCCCTTAAACTCAAAGGGCCAGCTCGGCATTGGCTTAAGAGCCTCCCCGAAAATACCATTGGAAGCTGGGAAGAGCTCAAGGATGCATTTCGCAAATTTTCAGGGGACGCTCGTCCGCCCTCCGGACCTGAGACGATCTAAGTCACATAACTCAACAGCCCGGAGAGTCAGCCCGAAATTCGAACAGGTTCCTTACTAAAAGAACCAAATAGTCGACTATCCGGACGCCGAAGCCTTAGCAGCTTTCAAAAACAACGTCCGAGACGAATGGCTCGCCAGACACCTCGGGCAAGAAAAGCCAAGAACAATGGCCGCTTTAACAAGCCTCATGACCCGCTTTTGCGCAGGGGAAGACAGCTGGCTGGCTAGATGCAGCACCAATGACCGAGTACATCCAAATCAGGGATGGAAATGGAAATCACGACGCAGAAAAGATCAGCGCCGGAATAAGGAAAATGGCCCAAATAGTACGGGCGGTCAACGCCGGATTCGTAAGCTCTCGGCGAACAACAAAACACCGCCTAAAGGATAATAAAGGACGAGCTATCCAACCTAAACAAGATTACGGATAGACTGTGTCAAATACATGGTACCTCCGGAAGCTCGCAAACCATACCCACAGAGATTGTTGGGTCTTCAAGCAGTCCGGCCGACTTAACGCCGAACACAAGGGGCTCGACACACCAAGTGAAAGTGACGAAACCCAAAAGCAGCACTCCGGAAAACAAAAGACTTTCCCACTAGAAGTCAAAACAATGAACTCACTTCATGTGATAACACATAGCGCGACACCTGCCATACCAGGACACCGTCCGCATAATGGGGATAGAACCTACCAAAATTCGCTATAGCAGCACTTCCTTCAAAGGAATGACGCCAGCCTTCTTTATTATACAGGCTCAGAAGCACTAGAGGTTGTGTTCGGTTCATCCGACAACCCCGTCATGAAAGCTCACTCCCCATCGCCCCATTCAGCGGTAGCCCTTAAGCACTCGAGGCGCATACTTCGCCCGCTTTAATGCAATACCGCATTATGCATCTCTAACACTTAAAATGCCCGGTCCACGCGGCATCATCTCGTTAAAATAAAGTATTAAGTGTCACTTGAGCACGGAAGAACGGGAGACTGCCTTGACAGCCCCACAGCTATCCGGCTCTGCTAGGCAAAGAACCTGAACCGGTCATTCAAACCCCGGACTCGGTTAGACAAGTCAGGCGCCTACTAGCGGCATACCCCCATACGAGGGGCCGCATATATGTATAACAAGATACAATAAAGCTCAATTTTATTTAATTATTCGAACCGTACTCTGTTTATTTAATATTAAGTACACCTTTCGCATAACCCTTTTTCTTTCAAACTAAGTTCCTCTCTTTTACAGATGAACAACGTGCTACACCCGTCCAGGATACGGCACAACGGAGACACAGGGGCAGACGTGCGGCAGGGACCCGTTGCAAGGATTCTTTTCAGATTAAGACCCATGCGTAAACCTTTTTTCACTGTCTCTTGTTGATATACATCCCCCCGGTTCCTTAATATAACCGAGGAGGAGGCTGGTGCTTTGGCATTGGCCGCACCAGAATTTTTGTGCGTACCTAGACACCAGGGGCTTAGGGCATTATTCTGCCCATTTTCATAAAGACCGAAAACCAAACGGAGTATTCGGCGTCTCGAAAGTTAGGCCTTATATGCATCAGCTCCGAATCATGTCTTTGGTCAAATATTGGGTTGCGGCCTCGTGTTTTGCTGCCTTATGTTCCGCTTTTCACGGCTAACGCGGCACCGGAGAACTATCGCGATTGTGCCCTTTCGCCGGGCGAGCACCTCAAAGAGAGAAAGCCGAAAACCGATCATGATATAGCGAGAGACCGGTCAACCACTCGATGACTCACAGGAATGTTTAGGATTCCTCCGCATTAACGAAGGACCGGTTTTCGGTCAGCACATACGCACTGAATTCGGGAGAGTGCGGTGCCCCCAGGAGCTATATAGTAGCCCCACCCTCGAACTCCTATGGCTAAGTGAAAGTGATAAAGCATTATAGTCCGGTTGCCTGGTTTGCTACGCTATCACCTCCTTAACAGGACCAAGACGTTGGATTAAGTGTGAAAAAGCGCTTTTTTGCAAACACCCCCGCACTATGTGCATGGGGGCTGAAGCCAAGGACTGCCATCTTTCGTGTTATATACACATATACATAAACGGCCGCATACAGGAGTAGTTTACTACTTGAACGCACAAGTATAAAAAGCACTTATATTACATTGAAACATTGTTTTCACAAATCATACATGTCATTTAAACATAATATCCTTCGAGCATCAAGTCTCTATTAAACGAGCGCCCGCGGAACTTCTTCAAAGTAGTGCTCGGCGGTATTCGCCTCTGTCCGAATCCTGGGATGCAACGTCGATGGCCTTCATCTCTGCCAAGATGTCTTGACACGGGCAAGAGCCATCCGCGCTCCCTCAATACACGCCGATCGCTTCATTGCGTCGATACGCGGCACCGCACCAAGAAACTGTTGCACTACACCAAAATAGCTCTTCGGCTGGGTTCCGTCCGGCCACAAGTGAGTCAAGACATGCTTCATGGCAAATCCGGACAATCGATTCAGCTCGGCCCATTCGGCCAACCGATCGGTCAGCGATAGAGGACGCTCCGGACTATGGAATTGCGACCAATATAGCTCTTCCCTTCGTGCCCCTTCTTCCGCCCCGGAAGTGCTCAACTGCGTCCACAATTCGCCGCCAAGTCCAGATAAGCATCCTCTGAACTCCACAATTTATCCAACTGAGCATACTTTGGATCTCAGATATTTCCTCCGCAGAAACGGTTTTCCAGCCGCAATTGCCCCGGCCTGACTCAGCTCCTCCTTGGCAGCTCTCAAAGCCGATTGGGCATTCTTGGATTCGGCGGCGGCCTTCTTTAGGCCCTCTTGTTCTCCTTGACGTTCCTTTTCAAGAACCGCGCGGCGATCAGTAGTATTCCTTAACTTTTTGGCCATATCGGCCATCTCCTCTTTGCTTCGACAGTGATCAGCCCGTTCAGCTTCTAGCTCTTCGGCCGCCTTTACGCCGTCAGACATTAATTCTGGCTTGCTCTTTCGCTTGAAGTTCTGCCCGCAGCTCCTCCACGGCAGCGGCACCATCTGCATTAAGCATACAAACAAGAAGACATGGGCGTCAAGCTCCCTTACAAGGTGTCCGCATAGAGGTCGCATACCTTGTGACTCGTCAAACCGTTTATTGACCAGCGCGATGTCCGCATCCGCCTCGTCAAGTTGCCGCTTTAGTTCGGCATATTCAGCAGTCCGGCTGGCCTCCGGACACCCCGCCACCTGTTCAGGAGCGGCGATATGTTATAACTGAGAATTTGATCCTCGGCACATTGTCAATTTTGACAACATACCAAGTCTCAGGGGCTACTATCTATACAGGGCGCATTATATATGCATAACTGTCAGAAGGTACATCATTTTTGCGTACATCAAACCCCGTCAAAAAGCTTCGACGGCTTCATGCAATCCGCTCTCCGGATGCAATTCTTTCAATCACCGTACTCCATTAGAGCATGGTGATCCTCCTCAAATAGCCGCCTCGAGCAGATCCTTCAGCTCCTCCGACCAAGCATGCCACTTGGCGCCGGACCTTCCGCCACGCTGCATTTGGGAACCTCCGCGACGACACCTCCGGGTCGTCCGCCTCACATGAGGGTGCGACAGGTGGAGGCGTTTCGCTCTCCATCATCTCCGGAAGAAGATCCCCCGAAGACGAGCTCTGTTGAGAAGGGCTGAAGTCCGAACTACAAGGTACAATTTCGGTTATCCTCATGAATAAATACAGGGATGTTCCTTATTTACAAGACCCCTTCTTTTTACTTACTACCGGGTGGAGGGCTGATCCCCTTGGGGAAATAATGTGGCTGGGTTACTTCCCAGCGTCGGACTCTCTGCCGAAGATTCCTTCCCCCTCTTTGAGGCCTTGACCTCCGGATCTTCCGAAGCGGTCCTCTTCTCTCCTCGGAAGGTGGGACTCTTAATCCCTCCTTCCTTGATATCCTACTTCGCGGAGGCGGTTGCTTCCCCGCTCCCCCTTCGCCTTCCTCAAAAGGCGCGACCTTCAACATCTTGGTCAACATGGGATCCGGCGTGGTCTCTGGGAGGGGAGCCGGACACCTTATTAACTTTGCCTTGGCTATCCACTCTGTTCAAGAAACGGCTCCTTTAAAGGGCATATACATATGAAATAAATGAATGAACAGCTTGTCCGGTTACAGGACTACTTACTTGAGTATCTGGGCGATTGCAGCTTAGTCCTGCGTCCTCGGTCAAGTCCGGACACTTCTCTAGTGATCCGAAGAACAGTTTATACATCTCAACGAGCGTTGTGCCCATAAAATTTTGGAGAGCTCGTGGTCCCTCCGGATTGAATTCCCACAAAGCGGAGGGGGCGACGCCAGGCTGAAGGCGCCGGATCACCATAACTCGCGCCATCGCAACCAGATTGATCCCTCTTTCTGGAGATCTCGAATGCGGCCTCAGAAAGGGGAACATCCTTGGGCGGCCCCCGCCGAGCCCCTTGTTGACCCATGATGCCAGCCGCTGTGGTGGACCTGAGCGGAAGGCAGGGAGCGCCTCCCATTTGGTGCCCCTGGGAGCGGTGATATAAAACCACTCCCGTTGCCACAAACCAAGCTCCTCTTGAAAAGAGCCCTCGGGCCA
This sequence comes from Aegilops bicornis, assembly GCA_021605145.1. Classification (NCBI taxonomy): domain Eukaryota; kingdom Viridiplantae; phylum Streptophyta; class Magnoliopsida; order Poales; family Poaceae; genus Aegilops; species Aegilops bicornis. Next base: position 181,810,285 of record CM038670.1, on the reverse strand, counting down.
CGGAGCATCAGCACATGTGCTTATGACCGCCCCTTCGCACTCCGCTTGCCGCCCCTTGATCATCTTTGGCTCCACCTTGAAGGTCTTGAGCCACAATCGAAAGTGGGGGGTAATATGGAGGAAGGCCTCACATACGACAATGAATGACGAGATATGGAGGATGGACTCCGGATTCAAGTCATGGAAATCAAGCCCATAATAAAACATGAGCCCCCGCACAAACATGTCCCGAAGGAAGTGGGACACGAACACCACGTTCTCGCCGGGCTCAGGAGTGGGAATAACCTGCCCTGAGCAGGCAGCCTATGCGAAATCGCCGGTCGATACCGGCGTCTCGCAGCTTTAGCACATCTTCTTCGTGACGGAGGAAGACATCCATCGGACATGCTGGTCGGATCGGTACATCGTCGAAAGTCCGAAGCGCCTGAATCTGAAGCTTTGGGTGTTGGAACTCGAAGCGCGAGGCGAACTCGATGGAGGGTGTAAAGAAGAAGAGGGCCTTGGTCTCATCATAAAGAGCTTGAATACCAAGAGCCTGCCTGAGGGAGTTCCGGACTAGGGGGTGTCCGGATAGCCGAACTATCATCATCGGCCGGACTCCAAGACTATGAAGATACAAGATTGAAGACTTCGTCCCGTGTCCGGATGGGACTTCCCTTGGCGTGGAAGGCAAGCTTGGCGATACGGATATGTAGATCTCCTACCTTTGTAACCGACTTTGTGTAACCCTAGCCCTCTCCGGTGCCTATATAAACCGGACGGTTGTAGTCCATAGGACGAACAACAATCATACCATAGGCTAGCTTCTAGGGTTTAGCCTCTTTGATCTCGTGGTAGATCCACTCTTGTAACACACATCATCAATATTAATCAAGCAGGACGTAGGGTTTTACCTCCATCAAGAGGGCCTGAACCTGGGTAAAACATCGTGTCCCTTGTCTCCTGTTACCATCCTCCTAGACGCACAGTTCGGGACCCCCTACCCGAGATCCGCCGGTTTTGACACCGACATTGGTGCTTTCATAGAGAGTTCCTCTGAGCCGTCACCATCAGGAAGGATGCCTTTTCCTGTCTTTAAAGACGGCGTCGTCGTCAAGGGAGCTCGTCACGCCGCCGAACTATCCGACTAGGCGGTTTTCTCATGACCGCTGTTCGCCACCGCCCGACAATGACCTCTCAAGTCATTAAAAGCGATCTTCACGTCAGCTCGGAATTCGCCGAGCAGCTAGATCCGATTGAGCTCTCCTCCGTAAACGAGCTCTTGGATCGCAGCGCCGCCCTGGGAGTCGCTACCGACTATGATCAGATTGGGCTTAAAACCGATCTGAGAGAAATTAACTCTCCCCAGGCTACCCACCACGTTGTCGTGGTAGAGGAACAATGTGGCGACTCTTCTTCTATGTTAAAATCCAACTATGTCCAGATTTCGGATCCCTCCATGCCGGATTCCCGCGGAGGGACGGACGCCAATCAACATCGAACCTAAAGTCGCATCGGACCAGATTTGTTGGAAAGCGCTCAAGAAATCAAGCTTCCGAATCCGGAAGCTTCTTGGCCTTTGAGCCTCGGACGGGCGGGGTTCCGAACTTAATTCCACCCGCCCACCCAAACATAAGCGATCTATCTCAAATACGGCAAGAGCCCGATGAAACGAGACATCATTATCGGGCGATTCCTCCTGGTTATGAACAGGATAAAGGACTACCGTGAAGAAAGCGTGATTTCAATCTTATGCAACAATTGCACGGACAAGGGAATCATAAACGCCATCAGTCGTCGCGAAGTTTCACTCCTCGCCGACCTAGCGACCATCGTACAAAAATACTGCGTGATGGAGAGTGCACCGAAAACCGAAACTAGGTTTTGGGACAATCCGCCCCGAATACAAACCCAGTCCAAAATAAAAGGGTGCTTCATACTCAAGCACCGGGTTAAAAACCAAAAGCAAAAAACCCTAAGGGTGCGGAACCGTCTTTGGAGGGATGGCTCAACGGACCTGCAAAATTTACAGTACGGAGGGCGCCACTCCAACACACAGCCTTCGAGCGTGTTGGATACTACGGCAGGTGGCCAAAAGTGGCGTAAGCTTTTTAGCCCCGGGCAACCAACCCAGCAGTACCAGTACGGTATTAACAGTCTTCTAAACTTTCGCATCAAATAACATGCGGAAACGAACAATCCGCAGTCTCGCCGAAGTCTACCAAGTAGCAAAAACAAATCCATGGAGCGACACGGCTATCACCTTCAACGCCAGCGAAGAACCTAAATTCCGAACAGCTAGAGCACCAGCCGCATTGGTCCTCAGTCCGATAGTGGACGGTTTCCGTCTTACTAAGGTACTCATGGATGGCGGCAGCGGATTAAACCTCATCTATGAGGAAACCCTTCAAAAATGGAAATTGATCGAGCCGCATTGAGCGCAGCAGCACAACCTTCAGAGGGATAATCCCTAGTCGAGAAGTACGCTGCACAGGAAAAATCACACTAGATGTAGTGTTCGGCTCACCGGACAATTACAGGTCCGAGGAAGCCACGTTCCAAGTGGCCCCATTCGGCAGCGAATATCACGCTTTGTTAGGGTGAGAGGCATTCACAATCTTCCAAGCTATACCCCACTACGGGTACATGAAGCTCAAAATGCCCGGACCCAATGGGATAATCACTCTCGCAAGTGATCCAGATACAACACTCCGCGCTGAAAATAAGACAGCCGTGACCGCCCTAGAGGCATTGTCCAAGCCCTAGCGGCGGAGGAACTAACTACGCTTGCGCTCCACGGTGGATAGGGACGATGTGATACTCGATAAGAGGTCCAAATCCACCTCTTTTAAACCAAAGCATTTAAATAGTCAAATTTCAGGTCCATCCAACGGACCCCACAAAGATGGCCTCCATTGGGGCACAATTAAGTCCTGATGTTGAAGCCGCACTACGAGAATTCCTTCGAGAAAATTGGGACATTTTTGCCTGGCACCCTTCAGACATGCCAGGAATCCCACGCAGGCTGGCAGAAAGCAGCCTAAATATCCTAAAAGGATTCAAGCCAACAAACAAGCTCTTGGCGATTTTCCGAACCCAAAAGACAGGCAATGGGAGAGGAGCTAGCCAAACTCTTAGAAGCCGGATTCATCGGAGATATAAAACATCCGGACTGGCTAGCCAATCTAGTAATGGTACCAAAAAAGGACAAATCCTGGCGCCTCTGCGTCGATTTTAAAGACCTTAACAAGGCCTGTCCAAAGGTCCCTTTCCCCCTCCCTCGCATCGACCAAATCATCAATGCTACGACAGGGCACGATTCATTGTGCTTCCTCACGCATACTCCGGATACCATCAAATCAAGATGGCGGAGAAAGATCAGGCCGCAACGGCATTCATTACTCCATATGGGCCATTCTGCTTCAACACAATGCCCTTCGGACTCAAAAACGCCGGTGCAACATATCAGCGCATGATTCAAACATGTCCGCTACCCAGATAGGCAAAACAGTAGAGGCATACGTAGACGATGTGGTCGTCAAGACCAAACACGTCGGAACTCTAGTAGAAGACTTGAGGGTGACATTTGACAACCTCCGAGCATATGACATTAAGCTCAATCCGGAAAAATGGGTCTTCGGCGTACTAGCCGGAAAGCTCTTGGGCTTCATCGTATCCAGTAGAGGAATTCAAGCAAACCCGGCCAAAATTCGAGCTCTGTCACAATTGGATATTCCAAAAGACCTCAAGCAGATACAAAAACTAACCGGATGCGTAGCGGCCTTAAGTCGCTTCATCTCCCGTTTGGGAGAAAAGGCTCTGCCCCTCTACCGCCTCCTCCGGCGCACCGAACATTTCGAATGGACGGATGCTGCCACAACCGGACTCGAAGAAATAAAGGCCATACTGGCAACAAATCCGGTTCTGGCCGCGCCCAACCTGGGCGAACCTATGTTATTATATATCGCAGCAACACATCAAGTTGTCGGTAGCGGTACTCGTCGTTGAACGAGAAACAGAAGGGCACAGATTCCCTCTTCAAAAACCAGTGTACTACGTATCCACTGTTCTAACTCCATGCAAATCCCGGTACCCACATTATAAGAAGATAGCGTATGCGGTGTTCATGGCACCCCGGAAGCTGCGACACTACTTTCAAGAGTGTTCAATAACGGTGGCCTCCGAAGTACCTCTCAACGATATTATAAACAATCACGACACAACGGGCAGGATTGCAAAATGGGCTATCGAGCTCTTACCATTTGACATAACCTACAAACCACGGCGAGCTATAAAGTCGCAGGTTCTGGCTGACTTCGTCGCCGAATGGACCGAAGCCGAACTCCCTAAAGAGTACGGTATGCATCTAACCGGATCATGCATTTCACGGATCCAAAATGTTGGCTGGCTTGGGGGTCAAGCGTCGTCTGGCGTCCCCAACCGGAGACACAATCCAATACGTACTTCAAATAATGTACATGGACTCCAACAACGCAGCGAATACAAGGCCCTTCTACATGGCCTCCGGATGGCAATCTCCATGGGCATTCAACGCCTAGAGGTGCGCGATTCAAACCTCGCAAATTCCAAGTAAATGGAGACTTTGACGCCAAAGATCCAAAATGGCAGCCATCGCAACGCCGTCCTAAAATGTCAGCTCGGTTCAAGGACTTGAATTCCACCATGTAGCCCGGGATAATAACCAGGCAGCAGACGTGTTAGCACGCATCGGCGCAAACGAGACGCCGCCCCTCCAAACATCTTCCCGAACGGCTCTTTAAGCCATCCGTATTATGGGAAGAGGAGTCCGGAAATAACAATCCGGAGCCGGCTGCATCACCTAACTCAGACCATTCTGACACAATCGGCGGCTCAACCAATGAAATAACACCTTCAACTCACGAAATGATGGCAGTAATTGCCCCGTGATGTAACCATTCCTAGCCTACTTAATGCGGCAGAACTTCCGAAGACCAAAATGAGGCCCGCTGCATAGTTCGGTGATCTAAAGCCTACAAGGTCCATGAGGGAGAACTTTATAAGAAAAGCACAACCGAGTCCTTCAAAGGTGTATCTCCGAAGAGGAAGGGCGAAATCTCCGGCTTAAATTCACGCCGGACTCGGCGGGCACCACGCCGCAGCTGGGCCCTTGTAGGCAAGGCCTTCCAGACAGGATTTTATTGGCCGACAGCCGGGCGGATGCTCGTGACTTAGTCCAACGATGCGTCGATTGCCGCCTCTTTGCTAATCGAGCCACATGCCACCCACCGCCTCAAAACTATACCTATCACCGCCGTCATGGTTTGGGGGCTTGACATGGTTGGACCCCTTAAAGGGGGAGCCCACAAGCACAAATACTTATTGGTCATGGTGGACAAATTCACCAAATGGATTGAGGCCAAGCCGGTTAAAACGGCAGAATACGGACCGGTGATAGACTTCATATCCGGTAGTACACCGCTTTTGGCGCCCCCACGCATCATCACCGATAACGGCACGAACTTCACGGCCGACGAGGTTAAACTCGGTGCAAAAACATGGGCATCAAGCTCGATTACGCTTCAGTCTATCACCCCCAAACTAACGGTCAAGTCGAGCGAGCAAATGGTCTAATCATGAGCGGCATCAAACCCAGACTAGTGCGGCCCCTCAAGGAATCTAACACGCACTGGGTAGAGGAGCTCGACTCCGTACTCTGGGGGCTGCGGACCATGCCAAACCGAACTCATCGATTCACACCATTTTAATGGTCTACGGCGCAGAGGCAGTTCATCACAGCGATATAATTCATGACTCACCTCGTGTGCGCAAGAACGAAGAAAGAGAAGCCGAGTTGGATCGGCAGGACAGTTTGGACGCCTTAGAGGAGGAGTGGGACGTGGCAAAGGCTCGTTCCGCATTTTATCAGCAGCAGGCTCGAAGATATCAAGGCAGAGAAGTACGGGCCAAAACTTACAATGTTGGCGAACTTGTTCTACGCCTGTCGGACAAGAAAAAGGACAAACTTAAGCCCAGGTGGGAAGGTCCCTTCATCATCGACCAAGTCCTGACCGGCGGAGCATACCGTCTACGTAACGCATCTGACAACCGACTCGAGCCGAACCCATGGAACGCAGCCCGTCTTCGAAGATTCTACGCCTAACGCCGGACTCCGGGTTCGTCTCACTCCCCCGTCCCCCTCCTTCTTCCCACTTCCTTTTGCAATACCTTTTATAGGCTGATTTGCGCTTTGTTCGCACACACTTGATGTGCTCCTGGCACTCATTATACCTGGGGGCTTCTTTAACAGAAGCTTATTCATACGGGCTTCATGCCCAATACATGTGTCATACTTCCGCATGTACCTTTTATTCACCATTATATGCATCGATATGACTTAAGTTTTGGCCAAGCTGGGTTGCTCGGCTCTGTGCTTACCCCTACGTTCCCGATTGTTCGGCTAGGAGGTAAAGGGAGCACCTCTGCGATTGTTACTGCCGGGTCAGCCGGATGTGTACCTCAGACTGAGTGAAGCCGAAAGCTAGCATTCTTAAGAGAATATTCGGTCGGTGACTTGAAAGATGATTTATTACTTACTTATTTATCTGCCCCCAGATGCTTTTTTCTGCTATTTTCGCAGTCCGTCATTGCACTTTAGGGCATGCCTCCCAGGGAAAGGAACCCTTAACGGAACTATTCTCCCTGGAAGATGTTTCTTACTAACCATGTAATATAACATAACTAGTTGGGCACTTGTCTGATAAAGCAATTATGACCCCGACGCCTTGTCTCCATGCATGCCCCGGTTCTTTTATAACCGTAAGGGTATTCGGACACACTCCGGACTGTTGGGTCCCGAGGTTGAAGCGAAACGGTCCGCAAAGACAAACGATCTACAGTCCAGCTAGAAGGGATTTTACATGTCATTTCAAATTACATCACAAACCGACCGATTGTACTCCTCCTCTATCCCATCTAACAGCTGTCTAATTTACAGTCCTGTTGGGAATATTTCATGCCAGTTCTACTTGGCCGTACATCAAGCTCACAGGATCTCCTTCCCATCAGCCCCGCAGTCCGACCTCGGCCATGTGGTTTGGGTCAGCCTTCTAACGTGTCTTCACCATGGCCCGAGCCTCCTCGGCGCTCGACGGCAGCCGATATCTTCCACAAATGGAGGCGTCGCCGTGCTCCTGAAGCTTCTCAAGCAAGCTCACCAAGGCCCTCGGGTAGGGAGACGGATGGCCATAAAGCATGAACGACGCCACTCATCGCCTCGCCGAACACGTTCGAGCAATTGCACCAGCTCGGGAAGTTGGTCGACGTTGACCTGTGCATTTCTCTCCAGGCGACACTGTGAGCACACCTAAAGACATATTTACGTCAATCGACTTCCTTGCCGAATTCTTCTTTTCAAAGGAATTTGTTCAAGCACTTACTATAAATGCCATGACGAAGCCGCTGATTCTCCTTCACGGAGCTGCAGACCGTGGGCGAACACCTTTCAGCTCTTCTCCTCGCTGGGTGTGGGCATCTTGGAGCTTGTTTCTCTCCTGTTGCACCTTCATAAGCACCCTCTCGCCGGCCTTTAGCTGACGCGATAGTTGTTGCTTGTCCGGATCTAGTCCGGCGCCCTCTGCAATATTATTGTCAGATTCACGCCGCACTTTGTTAAATAATTATCTTTTCAAAGTACGTCTTACCGTTGGGGGTCTCGTGGCTCCCCCACATGGCGGCCAATCTTGGCCTCAAGTTGGGCCTTGCACTCTTGGAGCTCCTGGGACAGATGGGTATTCTTCTCCGTAAGATCCTCATAATAACCGATCCTTAAATCAGTTATTTCAACTATTTTAAGTCTCGGGGGCTACTAGCATATATAACTATTAAAATTACTTACCCGTATGTCTTTCACATACTGCTCCGTGGCTCTGGTTAACCCATCTTGAGCGGCACGGAGGTGCGCGTTTCCCGCATCAAAGGCATTTAACGCCTCCGGGGAGAAACACGCGTCACGAAGAACTGTCCGGTGACGCCTGTGATTCATGGCGCTCTCCACCTCAGACCGGGTGGCGGACAGCCTGTCGGCATCCTCCGTCGGAGGAGCGTCCGGCTCATGCCTTGTATTCGCCTCCCCTCCCGGACCATGCGTTGGAGTATGGTCTGGCGGAGGCTTGATTGGCAACCTCTCCGGACACCGTCCGCCAGCGCTCTTCTGGAAAAGTTATGAGCATTAATATACCTCCGGGATCCTTCCCTTAAAAATAGCGGTGTTCGCATCGTTGCGGGCGACGTTTTGGTTCGCCGTATTCTCTTCCGCCACCGGGCCGGATCGACCCTTGTTGGTCACCGCCGCTGGTTCGCTTCCCGCCTTAAAGGCACCTCCTGTGATGCACCATCAGTATGGGATGGTCAGAATTGAGCGCGGATCAAATGATGGTGTCAAGACCTCGGTCGTAGTCACCTGGGAGGCCAGAGACAAACCGGGGTAGTCAGTCGTAATGGCGACTAGGGCATTGTCCATGCTAAGTTGGTGGAACACCCCGTCAATCAGCTCCACCTTTATGTCCGGATCCTCTTCGGAGGTCGGATCAAGGGATCGTTCCGGATCCTCGGGTTGTGGACTTAGGCTTCGTATGCCCTCCACGTCCCGGCGCAGCTCCTGCGTCGAAATCACAGAGTAAGATACTTGACTTTAAAAGTATGGATCGGGTAGATGAACATCCGCTTACCCAGCTCCGAGGGTTATTCGTAGAGAATCCATTCAACGGATTCGTGTGGAGGAAGTCCTCCTCCTCTCCCTTGTACAAGCCGGACATGATCTTTGCCAGATCGGCTGCCAAGCCTGGCCCTTTGCGGCCATGACGGGTGGCGTCATCTTCCCCGTTGAAATCCCACATAGGGTGGCCCCTATATTGGAGTGGCTGCACCCCTCGCGTAATGCACGCGTGGCCATGACTCTAATCATGGTCAATCCGGAGGGGCCAAGAACCTAATCCGCCCATCGGATAATGGACGCTCCTATCATCTTCTCGTTGAGGGCTCATGGCGCCAACTCAGGCGTTTCCTCAAGGGAGCATTGCTGAACTCCGGAGGCCGATCCGAACTGGATCCGGCAGAGGGCGTCCTCCATGTAGAACCATTCCGAAGGCCGGTCTTGGACGCCTTCTTCGGGGTGCCGGATAGATATCCGTTCCCGGCGATGCGCCATATTTCGGCTCCGCCCACTTGATATATCGACCCCTCATGAGAACGGGGTACGAGACAAAACAATCTCTTCCACAGCGCAAAATGGGGCTCGATGCCCAAGAACAGCTCGCAAAGAGCTACGAAGCCCGCGATGTGCAAAATGGAGGCAGGCGTGAGGTGGTGAAGCCGGAGTCCGTAGAACTCCAGGAGCCCCCGGAGAAATGGATGTATGGGAAATCCGAGTCCCCTTATTAGATAGGGGACAAAGCATACCCGCCCCTTTGGAAGGGTTGGGGACGCTCTCCGCCTGCTTTCCACCCTTGTAGGTGGCTAGTCCGGCTCGAACCGGAACCATGAAAGCTGGGGGAAGATATCCCTCGGTTGGGAGTGCGACTAGCTCGCTGTGTGGAACTGAGCATCTCCCCCAATCTCCTGGCTTAGGGCTGGGAGCGCGAGAGGAGGAGCCGCGTCGGCTATCCATGATGGAATGGATTTTTGTCAGAAGCGCTTCGATGAGAACTTGCGGATGGAGGATGGCGTGAGCTGGATCTAGATCCTAGCCTCTCTTATGGGCAGCTCGTTCGCACGGCTAGGGGGTAAAATGTAAAAATACCCCAGCCTTTTGCATTCGTACGACACGTGGAAGAAGGCCATTATTGGGCGTAGAAGCCAAGGAGCGCTACATTTATTAGGAAGCCGGACACTATTCGACGGGAACATGAAGTTTGAAGGAGAACCCGCCTTGCAACGCCGAAGACAATATACGCGCTGGACTCGTCGTCGCTGAAGCCCGGTTCGGGGCTACCGAGGAGTTCCGGACTAGGGGTGTCCGGATAGCGAACTATCATCATCGGCCGGACTCCAAGACTATGAAGATACAAGATTGAAGACTTCGCCCGTGTCCGGATGGGACTTTCCTTGGCGTGGAAGGCAAGCTTGGCGATACGGATATGTAGATCTCCTACCTTTGTAACCGACTTTGTGTAACCCTAGCCCTCTCCGGTGCCTATATAAACCGGACAGCTGTAGTCCATAGGACGAACAACAATCATACCATAGGCTAGCTTCTAGGGTTTAGCCTCTTTGATCTCGTGGTAGATCCACTCTTGTAACACACATCATCAATATTAATCAAGCGGGACGTAGGGTTTTACCTCCATCAAGAGGGCCCGAACCTGGGTAAAACATCGTGTCCCTTGTCTCCTGTTACCATCCGCCTAGACGCACAGTTCGGGACCCCCTACCCGAGATCCGCCGGTTTTGACACCGACACCGCCCCGTGGTCGATTAGGACTCGCCTTCGATAGAGAAGGCAGGCCAACGGGCATGGTTGGGTTACACACGTCCGTATTGATGAGAATCCCGGAATAAGGGGGCACGATCTACGCTTTGATAAGACGTGCCAAGGAAACCGCCTCGCTAAACACGCTGAGGTGGAACAATAAAAAACGATTTATATAAAGGCCTGGCCGTGGTGTGGTGTCACGCCGCGGAATACGTCAGCAGATCTGTGCAAAAATTATTCTCTCTACGGTGTTATGTGGAACTTGTTTTGCAGAGCCAGACACTATCCTTGTGTTCAAAACATTCTATGAACTATTCGGAGGAGGAACCCGCCTCGCAATGCCGAAGACAATCAACGCGCCGGACTCATCGTCATTGAAGCCTGGTTTAGGGGCTACTGAGGGAGTTCCGGACTAGGGGGTGTCCGGATAGCCGAACTATCATCATCGGGCGGACTCCAAGACTATGAAGATACAAGATTGAAGACTTCGTCCCGTGTCCGGATGGGACTTTCCTTGGCGTGGAAGGCAAGCTTGGCGATACGGATATGTAGATCTCCTACCATTGTAACCGACTCTGTGTAACCCTAACCTATCCGGTGTCTATATAAACCGGATGGCTTTAGTCCATAGGACGAACAACAATCATACCATAGGCTAGCTTCTAGGGTTTAGCCTCTTTGATCTCGTGGTAGATTCACTCTTGTAACACACTTCATCAATATTAATCAAGCAGGATGTAGGGTTTTACCTCCATCAAGAGGGCCCGAACCTGGGTAAAACATTGTGTCCCTTGTCTCCTGTTACCATCCGCCTAGACGCACAGTTCGGGACCCCCTACCCGAGATCCGCCGGTTTTGACACCGACACCGCCCCGTGGTCGATTAGGACTCGCCTTCGATAGAGAAGGCAGGCCAACGGGCATGGTTGGGTTACCCACGTCCGTATTGATGAGAATCCCGAAATAAGGGGGCACGATCTACGCTTTGATAAGACGTGCCAAGGAAACCGCCTTGCTAAACACGCTGAGGTGGAACAATAAAAAATGATTCATATAAAGGCCTCGCCGTGGTGTGGTGTCACGCCGCGGAATACGTCAGCAGATCTGTGCAAAAATTATTCTCTCTACGGTGTTATGTGGGACTTGTTTTGCAGAGCCGGACACTATACTTGTGTTCAAAACCTTCTATGAAGTATTCGGAGGAGGAACCCGCCTCGCAATGCCGAAGACAATCAACGCACGGACTCATCGTCATTGGATCCTGGTTCAGGGGCTCTTGAGGAGTTCCGGACTAGGGGGTGTCCGGATAGCCGAACTATCATCATCGGCCGGACTCCAAGACTATGAAGATACAAGATTGAAGACTTCGTCCCGTGTCCGGATGTGACTTTCCTTGGCGTGGAAGGCAAGCTTGGCGATACGGATATGTAGATCTCCTACCATTGTAACCGACTCTGTGTAACCCTAACCTATCCGGTGTCTATATAAACCGGATGGCTTTAGTCCATAGGACGAACAACAATCATACCATAGGCTAGCTTCTAGGGTTTAGCCTCTTTGATCTCGTGGTAGATCCACTCTTCTAACACACATCATCAATATTAATCAAGCAGGACTTAGGGTTTTACCTCCATCAAGAGGGCCCGAACCTGGGTAAAACATCGTGTCGCTTGTCTCCTATTACCATCCGCCTAGACGCACAGTTCGGGACCCCCTACCCAAGATCCGCCGGTTTTGACACCGACAGTTACAAACCAGGTCTTTGCAAAAGATCCAAACGCCAGGAGATAATAAACCAACTCCATTTTTCATAGATATTGCTCCACCACAGAGAAACTCCAACTCCCACTAATAATAAGCAGATTCCAGTGGCCAAAGAACTAGTCCGCTCCAGTCCAGCAAAAGAATGTCAACTCCATTCTAAGAAGCGTGTGCGGATCCTCGCATCATGAAATTTTATACCATTCTGGTCATATTTTCTACATGTTTCTTACCCATCTCTCTGTTAGAAAATAAGGTTAAACGATACAAGACTTCCTCCATTGGGATCGTATTCGAGGAAAATATCTTATGGAATTCTCTGTGCTCCAATCTTTGATGTAAGTACACTGTTGTATATCACTATATTTTTACATCAGCATGTATTTTGTTAATCCGAGTGAATCTAACCTTTATCTGATCTAAAATTAGTTGTAGCAAAATGTTAAAGGCGCCAATGTTGATTTTTGTAGGGAAAACTGCCTAGTAGTTTTGCATACTGAGCTGCATGAATGTACTATCTCATATCACACACATTATCGAATTGTAGTGCTTCTCTGGTTGCCCATTCATTCATTGTGTCAATGTTGCTTTCAGACATTACCTTACGGATGATGATAGATGTGCCATATTGTGTTAATTTGGTGTAGGCTAGTTGCCCAAACGTTCGTTGTGTCAATGTTGCTTTCCTATTATCCGACTTGGCCAATGATAGCAATTCTAGTGTGTTAATTTTGTGCAGTCTCTTGAAGATAAGAAGACAAACTCGAAAACAAAGCAAGGCAACCCCATTGTTTCTTTCCAGTAAATCTAGGCTGGGTAATATGGCAATAAATCATGATTAATCTGTTTGGTTCCCGTCCTAATTTATATTATGATGCAGTAGTCGAGACACTCTCCACTATCAATAATACAAGCCTGCCAAAATCGCCATATGAATCTGCTCGGATCCTCTCGCCTCGAATGCAACGGAATAAATGTATGTTTGTGAACCAATTAATGGCTGAAGCAATGATGGAAATGGTGGATGAATCAGAGGTGCAGAGTCGCGACACAACAACCGATCAATGTTTTCAGAGACAAGTGTAGCAAAGCAGCAAGAACTTGCCCACATGCTTATGGGCATCATCCGTACGAGGTTGCAGACAGACGTTGTAGATGGTTAGGTTCTGCTCGATTATTTGCACCGCATCAATCTTTGATTGCCCGAAGGATGTAATTTCCTATAATATATGCTGGATGTGCAACGTTATTCCCTGTATGTCGTACCTTTGCTTGATCAGTTTTGGTCATGTGCATAATTGCTCGTCGTAATGGGCTCAAATTATCTAATCTGGATTAAAGCCATGAACGAACTTTAGTGGGCCCATTAAGTTAATGGGTCGTTACTAGGTCGAAAGTTAATGATCGGCCCTCTTACCTCCCGGGTCGTTAACAGGCCGACATCGAAGTGGGCAACAGGTGGCCCCAATTTATTTCACGGGCCGTTAACAGGCCGTTACTAAGTTTGGGCTACATATGGCCAAACTATACTGTAGGCCTTTAGCAGGACGAAAGAGACAGCGGGCTTGTACTGGACCATGAAGAGCATGGGCCGCTAAGAGGACGAAAGTTAGGTCGTATTGTAAACGGCCCAACTGTGTTGTGGGCCTTTAGCAGGCCGAAAGAGAAACCGGGCTGGTATTGGACCATGAAGGGCATGGGCCGTTAAAAGGCCAAAACTAAGGTCCGACTACAAATGGCCCAACTCATTTATGGTTTGTTAACAAGCCGAAAGGCATACAGGGCCGGGAATTGTCCCAACACTTAAATGGGTCGCTAAAAGGCCAAAACTCAGGTCCAACTACGAATGGCCCAACTGATTTATGGGTCGTCAACAGGCTGAAAGTGACACCGGGCCAGAAATTGGCCCAACACTTGAATGGGCCGCTAAAAGGCCGAAACTTAGGTCCGACTACAAATGGCCCATCAGATTTATGGGCCGTCAACAGGCTGAAAGACACACCGGGCCGGAAATTAGCCCAACATTTAAATGGGTCGCTAAAAGGCCAAAAGATGTACATCCTGAAAATTGGCCCATCCATTAAATGGGTCGTTAACAGGCCGAAATCTCATCGGGCCGATATTGAGCCCAAATATATAGCGGGCTGTTAACGGTCTCGAACTGACGATGGGCTGTAATGGTGTGAAATATTTAACGGGCCGTTGACGGGCCGAATTGGCACATCTCGTATGGGCCGTAGGCTTAAATGGACCTGACACAAGTAGGCCTTATATGGGTCGGCCTGCTAATTTTACTGGGCCGGCCTTTTTCACAGGAATGGGCCACTGTTGGGCCATGCCACGTGTCGACCTATCATAGGTGCCTCCTGTCCAATGAGTGGATGACATCTGTCCCAACGGTGAGGCAACACGTGTTTCCTGCGGCCAATGATGATTTTACACGTGGAAAATCCCCATTGGTCCGGGCTGTTAACGGGTTATCGGATCCAAAACTGGACCCGATAGCTTATCGGTGTTCCGTTACGGTGGATGCCACGTGTCGGTCACCCTTGACGAAAGCACTTCTGTGACGCGCGATTTATTGTCATGGAAGTGGACACTTCCATGATGATAATTTTGGTAATGTCATCGAACACTTCTACGACATCACAGGTATGACTATCTTGATTCTGTCATAAAATCGTCATGGATGTACATGCATGACAAAAAACGCGACCTACTGTGACAAACACGTATCATCACGGAAGTGTATTTTTTGGTAGTGATTCCAACAAATATGATGGCTTCAAGGTGCCTCCACTCTCTGATTGCAAGATCAAGTCGTCTAAGGTTAAGCCTCGACATGTGCCATCCGCTCTCACCATCAGGGACACTCCGAATGAGCAAATTCCTCCACCGACACCCCTCCAGGTAATTCAACAGATTGGCACCAACCTGTGCGCCATTCCTGCAGAGGAACTGACTGAAGAAGCTCTCATGGCGGCCCGGGAGGAGGAACCTGCCTCCTCCACTTAATATATCTTCTTTTACTTCATTGCTATGCTCTTTTGGTATCCTGGAATGTCCTTTGTTGGAACGTCTGTGGCTTAAATTCAGATGACAAACAGCTAGCCTTATCGAACGCTATCGTTTCTAGTGGGTGTGTTGTTGTCTGTTTGCAGGAAACAAAAAAGTTATCTTTTGATCTGCCATTTGTTAAATCCTGTTGCCCTCGTAGATTCGACCAATTTGCAATTGTGCCTTCTCGAGGCGCCTCGGGTGGTATTGCCACCATTTGGAACAGTTCCATTTTCACTGCAGATGTTCTTTTCTCTGAAGATTTTTGTCGCGACCAGACCCGAATGGATCTAGCGCTCTGTACTCAGTGTCATCCTGGATCAAGAATGTCTGACACAGACAAGATTTCAAGGATTTATAGCGCAGTAGCAATCACACACTTATTACATCGTTGTCCACAAGGGAACTTAATACAATAATACGGCTTAAGGCCATCTAATAATAACAGCGGAAGGCTTGGAAAACGAGTGAGTCCATCAACTCCAGCCGCATCACCGAGTATAGAACCACAACCTAACATCTTACTGTCGTTCTAAAAGTCTCGCAACATGAAAAGTTGCAGCCGAAACGGGTCAAAGCACATGGAATATCTTTGGCAATGTAACACGTAAGAGCAATGATGCAATAAGCCTATACTACATGCATATATGGCTGGTGGAAAGGCTCTACGGTTACATTTTTTGCGAAAAGCCAATTTTTCCCTACATCAAAGGAATAATTTTATTTAACTATCATGGTGGTTGTTAAACATTGAAGATGGTTGACAAAGATCCTCAATCCCAATTAAAAAGTACTCATTAAAAACCCAATACATTTATTTTAGAAGTAACATGTTGAGATTCACATGATAATCAAGTACTAGATACTCAAGATTTGTCCATAACCGGGGACACGGCTAATCATGATTAGTTTATACACTCTGCAGAGGTTTATGCACTTTTCCCCACAAGACTCGATCGCCTCCGCTTGGTTCTCGTGACTACATGGTGTTTGAGAAACGGATGACCGAGACATAGTCTTTCGAAGCGCTAGCACCTTACATGTGGGTAGACCGTACCAACCTACATCCCCTACATCAGCTAGTCTCGCCCGTAAGAGTTCGCACAACTTAGTCAACTATGCGAGCCCATAATTGGCTTGTGGCTGCACACGGAAGTTTCTAGTTTGAATAATCTCATGATCCCTTAGAGCACGGGTGGCGGTCCGAAGAAATACAGCAAATCTCGATAGAAACCAGTGCCTCAATCCACCCAGATGTGTGTTTAGGTTGCCACCTTAAATAAACCATTAATTAACAATCTCACATCCGTCATGGATATTCACTCACCCAATCCACGTCTACTAGCATAGCATGGCATAATCAAGCAAACGTAGAAGTAACTCCCAAGGTTTCATAAGTAAAACAGTAATAGGTACTACCTCAATCTACTTCCCAATCCCACAATTTAATTAGATCCTAAACATGCAAGTGTTTGAGGGTTTGATCTAATGCATAAAACTGGGTAGTAGAAAAGGTATGATCAAAGTGTTACTTGCCTTGCTGATGATCCGCGAGTCCTAGAGATTCGAAATAACAAGCGGCGCACTCCGGGTGATCTAACGCAGACAAACAACAAGCATACAATAAGTACTCATCTAATGCACAGGGAAAATCTCGAATAAAAGATCTAACCAGATAGTTCAACTTAAGAACCCTGGTTGCAAAAGAATCAAATCAAATAAAGCATCGAAAGTCGGAACTCGAGAGAGAACGACTCGGTTTAACAATCTGAAATTAGGTCAAAATTTCATAGTAGCAAAACTCTGTGAAAATAGGTTAGTCGGAACGGCGGTTTCGTTCTGAAACTCCGGTAGCGCTTGAATCACCTGATTCCGATAAACGAGCAAGAAATAAAACAGTTTTGAAAATCAGATCTGAACTAAAATCAGAAAATACCGGATTAATTACGATTAAAAAGACACACGACGAACGAGTTAAAAAGTGAGCGTTCATTAACAGAACGAATCTAACGAACATGTTCATTGAAGCGAATGGTTCGGTGGACGTTCGTTAAATAAGAAAACCGAAAAAAAAACTAAAACCAATCTAGGTTTTAAAAAAAAAACCGAACATATATTTTTTTTTAAAATAAACCGGATCGGGTTTTTCTCGCGAAAACCGGATCGGGCGGGGCTACCTCCGGTGGCTCTCACGGCTGGTCCTGGGTTCAGCTGGGTGGCGGGGTCCCGGGGTCAAGGGGCGGCGAGGCGGCTACGGGCCTACGAGGGACGGCGGCGCGGCGTTCGGGCAACGGCTCGGCTTGGCGGTGAGGAGGTGGGCGGCGGATCGAGGTGAGGGAGAGGGGGGCGCGGCGGTTATAAAGGGGCGGGCGACGGGTGGCTTGGGAGGGGGCAAGGAGGCGAGGGGAGGCGGACTCGGCCGGGCGGGCGGGCGTCTTGTGGCGGGGAGACCAGCGGCGTGAGGGAGAGGAGGAGGAGGTGGGCGCTGGGCTGGGCCCGGGCTGGCTGCTTGGGCCGGGCCGGGCCTCAGTCCAGGGCGCGATTTTTTTTAAATTAAAACAAAACGAATTAAATAAAATATCAAACGATCACCAAATTAATTAAAACAAATTTTCCCCGACTCCTAAAAATGAGTCGAACAAAATGAACTTTAAAAACAATATACTTGCATAAAATTTTTAAAATGCTCATTTTGCCTAAGCAAAATAAATCTTCCAAAACCAAATTTGGTTTATTTATAATATCTTCATTTTTCCTAATTGCTTGGGAAAGTCATATTATTCCCTCTCGAAATATTTTTATAGGAAAAATGTTATGAAGATAATTTAAATAAATCCAATGATCCTATTTTCAAGATTTGGAAAATCCCAAATATGAAAATAATGAAACTTCCAACTTCTCTCCGAGGGTCCTTGAGTTGCGTGAAATTTCTAGGATCGGAAAAATGCGAGAAAAATATGATATGCATGATGACGTAATGTATAACATTCCAAATTGAAAATTTGGGATGTTACAAACCTACCCTTTAAGATGAATCTAGCCCTCGAGATTCGGGTTGGCTAGAAAATAGGTGAGGGTGGTCCTTGAGCAAAACTTCCTCTCTTTCCTGTGTGGCTTCATCCTCGGTGTGGTGGCTCCAATTGAACTTTGCAAAACTTGATAACCTTGCTGCGGGTAACTCTGCCGGCATAATCGAGAATCTTAACCGGTTTTTCCTCATATGTCAAGTCATCCTTCAACTGAATTGCTTCCAATGGTACTGCGTCTCTTAACGGTACCTCTCGCTATCTCGGGGTGACATCTCTTCAATCGAGAAACATGGAATACGTCATGAACTCCTCGATACCCTTCCGCAATTCCAACTTATACGCAACTTCTCCCATGCGTTGCAAAATCTTATACGGTCCAACGAAACGGGTGCTAACTTTCCTTTAACTCCAAAACGCTTAACTCCTCGAAGCGGGGATACTCGAGATATACTGTCTCCAACTTCATACTCAATCGCTTTGGCGCTTTGAATCGGCATAGCTCTTTTGTCTGCATCTTGGGCTACCTTGAGCCTGTCTCGAATCAACTTAACTTTCTGTTCGCACTCCTTAATCAAATCTGGTCCAAACAACCGACGATCTCCGGTTTGCATGAAAACGCAGTCCTGCACCTTCTTCCATACAAAGCTTCGAAAGGTGCCATCTTCAAACTGGTTTGGTAACTATTGTTGTAGGAAAATTCTGCATACGGCAAATTATCATCCCAACTAGATCCATAATCTAGTGCACAAGCTCTTAGCATGTCCTCCAAAAACTGATTGACTCTCTCGGTCATCCATCGATTCTGTGGGTGGAAAGACATCAATTCCAATCTAGTTCCCAATGTTTCGTAACCGGTTCCAAAATTTCAAGTAAATTGGGTTCCTTCGTTCGATACAATGCTCCTCGGAACTCCGTGTAAGCATACAATTCTGGTCATGTATATCTTTGCCAACTTAGCAATCGCTATAGGTAGTCTTGATCGAATGAAATGGGCTACCTTGGTCAAACGGTCGACTATGACCCAAATCGAGTCATATCCTGAACGGGTCTTTGGCAATCCTGTGATAAAATCCATGCCTAGTTTATCCCACTTCCATTCGGGTATCGGCAATGGCTGTAACAATCCTGCTGGCTTCTGATGTTCTGCCTTTACTTTCTGACATACGTCACAAACTGCTACATACTCCGCAATATCCTTCTTCATTCCGGTCCACCAGAAGGTATTCTTCAAGTCCAAATACATCTTGGTATTTCCTGGGTGAATCGAATAGGGTGAATCATGGGCTTCTTGTAATATCAACTTCCTGATCTCTGGGTCATTGGGCACATAAACACGGTCTTCAAACCATAAGGTATCGTGCTCGTCCTCCACGAAATCCTTTAGCTTTTCCTTTGCTCATTTTCTCCTTTATAGAGGCAACTTCCTTATCTCGCCTCCGGGCCTCTCTCGATTTTGTCCATTAGTGTCGATGAATCTCCAATGCTGCTACATAGCCTCTCGGAACTATTTCCAAACATAGCTCTCGAAGGTCCTCGGCTAACTCATTGGGTATTCCTCCCATCATTAGGGCATTGACGCGTGGCTCTTACGGCTCAATGCGCCCTGCTACGACATTAGCCTTTCCGGGTGATATTGCAATCTCATGTCATAATCCTTGATAAGCTCTAACCATCTCCTTTGTCTGAGATTCAATTCCTTCAGGTGAAAATGTACTTCAAACTCTTGTGATCCGTATATACTTCACAATGGTTTCCAATGAGAAAATGTCTCCATGTCTTCAGGGCATGCACTACGGCTGCTAACTCCAAATCATGAGTGGCATAATTCAACTCATGGGGCTTAAGTTGTCGTGAAGCATACGAAACAACTCTTCCTTCCTGCATAAGCACTGCTCCAAGTCCTCGACGTGAAGCGCCGCAATATACCTCATAATCCTTAGTTTGATCTGGCAAGATCAAACTGGTGAGGTAACCAATCTTTTCTTCAACTCCTGAAAACTTGCCTCACAGTCCTCAGTCCATATGAATTTATTTTCCTTCTTCAACAATTCTGTCATAGGCTTAGCAATCCTTGAGAAATTCTCAATGAATCTTCGATAGTATCCTGCGAGTCCAAGAAAACTCCGAATCTCTCCAACGGTCGTTGGTGCTTCCCATTTGGTTACGGTCTCAACTTTCGTGGGGTCAATCGCTATCCCTTCTCCGGATATAACATGTCCGAGAAATCCAACTTCCTTTAACCAAAACTCACATTTGCTGAATTTGGCATACAACTGGTGTTCCTCGGTTTCTCCAAAACCAATCGCAAATGTTCCTTGTGTTCCTCTTCATTCTTCGAGAAAATCAAAATGTCATCAATGAACACCACGACGAACTTATCCAAAAACTCCATAAACACTTTGTTCATCAGGTTCATGAAATAGGCTGGTGCTGGACTAACTAACGCATCAGGTTCATCAAAAACTCAATGTCTCTATCCGGTGGCATTCCTGGCAACTCTTCCGGAAATACATCAGGAAAATCCTTCACCACTGGTACTTCTTCCTGTACCACTCCTGATAAGCAATTAACTTGTGCTCTCCTCGGCTCATGCCGTGATACATACTTAATCCTTCTTCCTTCTGGTGTGGTGAGCAAAATTGATCTAGTGGAGCAATCAATGTTTCCTCCATACTTCGATAACCAATCCATACCTAATATCACATCCAATCCTTGGGATTCCAGAACTATTAGGTCCGAGGGGAAAACATAGGGTCCAATCCTTAATGGCAGTCGATCACACCATTTACTAGCCATGTACTGCTCGGGTGAGGTTACTAGCATGGGTGACCTAAGGGCTTGGGTTGGTAACTTGTACTTATCCACAAATCCCTTGATATGTATGAATGCGATGCACCAAGATCGAAAAGAACAACCGCAGTAAATGACTTAACCAAAAACTTACCAATTCGTGCATCGGGCTGATCTTCAACCTCCTCCACTTCAATGTGGTTCACCCGTCCTCTATTGAAAGGGTTGGGCTTCTTTCCGAGCTTCCATTGCCATTTCCATTCGCCTTCTCGACAGTCATTTGCATAGTGCCCAGTCTTGCGGCACTTAAAGCAAGTAACATGACTTAGGTCTACTTTGGATGGTGTTGTCGGGTTGGTGCGATTCTGTCTGCTGCTTCCTCCATTCCCTGCTCCCATTCTTGGTGCTGTTATGGTTATGCTAATTTCCTCCTCCATGGGTATGCTGAAATTGAATTCCTGATTTAGGGGTATAACGAGGTTTCATGAGCTCGAGTTATACTTCCCTTGTCCATACTTCCGCTTGCAGTTCTCAATTTGTCAGCTGCTTTCCTTCAATCATGAGGGCTCGGTCTACTAATTCCTGGTAGTTATTGAAACTTGCTACCATCAACGGCATGTGAACTCATCATTCAGTCCTTCTAGAAACTTCTCCCGCTTAGTCAGCATCCGTAGCAACGCTATCCGGGGCATAACGTGCTAGTTTACTAAAGTCATCCACGTCTTGGCCAACAGTCCTTCCTCCTTGGCGTAAGTTGCGAAACTCACGCTTCTTCATGGCCATAGCTCCTGCTGAAACATGAGTCGTGCGAAAAGCTTGTCAAACCGATCCCATGTGACGGTGTCTCACAGGTAAGTGGCTGTGAAATTCTCCCACCATGCTGCTGCGGGTCCTTCAAGCCGATGCGCCGCAAACTTCACTCTTTCTCCATCCGTGCATCCTGCAGTGGTCAGCTCCTTCCTATCTTGCGGAGCCAGTCATCTGCTACAATTGGCTCGGTGCTACTGGAATACACCGGCGGATTTAGTCTAAGGAAACGAGTCAGATGATCCGCAGGTGGTGGTGGTGGCGGTGGGTTGTTGTTGTTGTTGTTGTTGTTGCCCTGGTTCTGCACCAATGTTTGAATCAGGGTATTCTGCTGCTGAATCAATTGGGTGATCTCTCAAGGAAAACAAATCCGGGTCACGTCTCGGAGGCATCGATGGGTTTAGAAAAGATGAGAATTTAGAATAGAATGAGGTCTAAGGGGAATCACTACCCAAATGCACATGAGCAAATGCACACAAAATCACTTCATTCAATCAAACATGGGCTTACAACGATCTAACTATCGCAAAAGTGCGTGTACTATAATCTTTACATGGAGGGAAAATACTACTAATATGTGGGGGACTTCTACTAATTTGAACCGGTGGAAGACTCCATAATGTCTGCTCCAGCTTCGTCTTCAAAGTCGGGTTCGCTTGGATCCGAATCGGTGTCGTCGATGTTGATGTAGTCGCTTGGGTGATTGACATACTGGTCTTCATTCCTGAGTGCCAACTTCTTCTTCAGTTCTTCAATCCCGTACTTTAAGATCGTTACTGTGTCTTGCTAGAGCTACGATCTCGTCCATATGGTCCTTGCGAGTTGTCTTGAGTTCTTCTTCAAGCTCGATGATCCTTCCCTTTGCATTATGCAACTCCAACATATCATTGCACATCTGGTTCTCCTGGCGTCGAATGTGCTGGTTTAACTCCTGGATAAATGCTGCAATGGATCTATCCTTCTTGGTGTTGACGATTTCCCATTTGTCGTCTCGGCGTCCGCAAATCTGGTAGATTGTGTCCTTAAGGTCTTCTTGGTAAACTTCTCCAATGCGTCCCATGGTGATGTGAGCTGCCATGCTCTTTCCTGCACTCCAAGTTGGTGCAATCGAAAACACTATCTATAGGCTTGGTGATTGGGGCAAATGTCCTTCCTGGAACGTGAGCATGAATCTTCCGCTCCTCTTCGTGCAGAGTGGCGTTGAAAGTTCCGGTGAAGCTTGGTAATCCAATGTTCAGGTACTTGGTAACTTCCTTCAAGTGAAATCCAAATGGTGTGCCTTCATCTGGTTGGGTGTACTTGATCTTCGCGTCCGTCATCCTAAGAGAGTAGAAAAGATGAGGAGTTAGAAAATGAGAAGAGAGTAGTGATCTATGGCTTTATCTTAGTGGTCGTGTCCTATAGTCAGTGTGCTCGATACCATTCTCTGTCAGCGACTGCACCGAATGGATCTAGCGCTCTGTACTCGATGTCATCCTCGATCGAATGCCGACACAAAGACAAGATTTCAAGGATTTATAGCAGAGTAGCAATCACACACTTATTACATCGTTGTCCACAAGGGAACTTAATACAATAATACGGCTTAAGGCCATCTAATAATAACAGCGGAAGGCTTGGAAAACGAGTGAGTCCATCAACTCCAGCCGCATCACCGAGTATAGAACCACAACCTAACATCTTACTCGTCGTTCTAAAAGTCTCGCAACATGAAAAGTTGCAGCCCGAAACGGGTCAGCACATGGAATATGCTGGCAATGTAACACGTAAAGAGCAATAATGCAATAAGCCTATACTACATGCATATATGGCTGGTGGAAAGGCTCTACGGTTACATTTTTGCGAAAAGCCAATTTTTCCCTACATCAAAGGAATAATTTTATTTAACTATCATGGTGGTTGTTAAACATTGAAGATGGTTGACAAAGATCCTCAATCCCAATTAAAAAGTACTCATTAAAAACCCAATACATTTATTTTAGAAGTAACATGTTGAGATTCACATGATAATCAAGTACTAGATACTCAAGATTTGTCCATAACCGAGGACACGGCTAATCATGATTAGTTTATACACTCTGCAGAGGTTTGCGCACTTTTCCCCACAAGACTCGATCGCCTCCGCTTGGTTCTCGCACTACATGGTGTTTGAGAAACGGATGACCGAGACATAGTCTTTCAGAAGCGCTTGCACCTTACATGTGGGTAGACCGTACCAACCTACATCCCCTACATCAGCTAGTCTGCCTGTAAGAGTTCGCACAACTTAGTCAACTACGCCAGAGCCCATAATTGGCTTGTGGCTGCACACGGAAGTTTCTAGTTTGAATAATCTCATGATCCCTTAGAGCACGGGTGGCGGTCCGAAGAAATACAATGCAAATCCTCGATAGAAACCAGTGCCTCAATCCACCCAGATGTGTGTTTAGGTTGCCACCTTAAATAAAACCATTAATTAACAATCTCACATCTGTCATGGATATTCACTCACCCAATCCACGTCTACTAGCATAGCATGGCATAATCAAGCAAACGGAGAAGTAACTCCCAAGGTTTCATAAGTAAAACAGGTAATAGGTACTACCTCAATCTACTTCCCAATCCCACAATTTAATTAGATCCTAAACATGCAAGTGTTTGAGGTTTTGATCTAATGCATAAAACTTTGTAGTATATAAGGCATGATCAAAGTGTTACTTGCCTTCCGATGATCCGCGAGTCCTAGAGATTCAAATAACAAGCGGCGCACTCGGGTGATCTAACGCAGACAAACAACAAGCATACAATAAGTACTCATCTAATGCACAGGGAAAATCTCGAATAAAAGATCTAACCAGATAGTTCAACTTAAGAACCTGGTTGCAAAAGAATCAAATCAAATAAAGCATCGAAAGTCGGAACTCGAGAGAGAACGACTCGGTTTAGCAATCTGAAATTAGGTCAAAATTTCACAGTAGCAAAACTCTGTGAAAATAGGTTAGTCGGAACGGCGGTTTCACATTCTGAAACTCCAGGCGCTTGAATCACCCGATTCCGATAAACGAGCAAGAAATAAAACAGTTTTGAAAATCAGATCTCAAATCAAATCGTAAAATAACGGATTAATTCCGATTAAAAAGAAAACGACGAACGAGTTAAAAAGTGAGCGTTAGATTAACGTAATCTAATCTAACGAACATGTTCATTGAAGCGAACGGTTCGGTGGACGTTCGTTAAATAAGAAAACCGAAAAAAAAACTAAAACCAATCTAGGTTTTTAAAAAAAACCGAACATAATTTTTTTTTAAAATAAACCGGATCGGGTTTTTCTCGCGAAAACCGGATCGGGCGGGGCTACCTCCGGTGGCTCTCTTCGCCGCGGGTCCGCGGGCTCCGCTGGGTGGCGGGGTCCGCTGGCCTGGAAGGGCGAGGGCGGCGGGCTACCTGCTCATGAGGACGGCGGGCGGCGGCCCCGGGCGGCGGGCGGCTCGGCTTGGCGCTGGTGAGGGCGGGCGGCGGCGGATCGAGGTGAGGGAGAGGGGGCGGCGGTTATAAAGGGGGGCGGGCGACGGGTGGCTTGGGAGGGGCAAGGGAGGCGAGGGGAGGCGGACTCGGGCGGGCGGGCGGCGGGCGGCAAGTGGAGACCGAGCAAAGCGGCGGCGCGAGGGAGAGGAGGGAGGTGGGCCGGGGGCGCTGGGCCTGGGGCCTGGCTGGCTTGGGCCGGCTGGGCCTCGGTCCAGGGGGGGGCGCGCGATTTTTTTTTTAAATTAAAACAAAACGAATTAAATAAAATATCAAACGATCACCAAATTAATTAAAACAAATTTTCCCCGACTCCTAAAAATGAGTCGAACAAAATGAACTTTAAAAACAATATACTTGCATAAAATTTTTAAAATGCTCATTTTTGCCTAAGCAAAATAAATCTTCCAAAACCAAATTTGGTTTATTTATAATATCTTCATTTTTCCTAATTGCTTGGGAAAGTCATATTATTCCCTCTCGACATATTTTTATAGGAAAAATGTTATGAAGATAATTTAAATAAATCCAATGATCCTATTTTCAAGATTTGGAAAATCCCAAATATGAAAATAATGAAACTTCCAACTCTCTCCGAGGGTCCTTGAGTTGCGTGAAATTTCTAGGATCGGAAAAATGCGAGAAAAATATGATATGCATGATGACCTAATGTATAACATTCCAAATTGAAAATTTGGGATGTTACAATTTTGCTCTTCTGACACGCTTTCGCTCCATGCAATCAGCGTAGTGCTGGAATCTTGTTAATGTATATGGGCCTTGTCAAGGTGAACAGAGGGCTAACTTCATTACCTGGTTATGTGCTCTGGATATTCCATCTGATGAAGATTGGTTATTTGTGGGTGATTTCAATTTCATTCGTGCCCCTGACAATCGTAACAAGCCGGGTGGTTGCATGACTGATATGAATACCTTCAACGAATTCATCCGCTCACAGTGTCTAATTGAGTTACCCATCAAAGGACGCACGTTTACATGGAGTAACATGCAACAAGACCCACTTCTTGAACAACTCGATTGGTTCTTCACAAGCGCAAACTGCACTACTTCATACCCTAAACCATGGTAAAACCACTAGGTAAACCCGTCTCTGATCATATACCTTGTGTGGTTAACATTGAAACTGCCATCCCAAGATCCAAACTCTTTCGTTTCGAAACGTATTGGGTTCAACACCCTGGTTTTATGGATGTGGTTGCAACTTCTTGGGCTAAAAATGTCACCTCCACAAATCCTGCCACAACTATTTGTCGTAAACTCAAAAACCTACGCAGAGATCTTAAACAATGGAGCAAGGGAATTTCTAAACTTTCTGTGGCAATAGAGAACTCAAATAAAGCTCTTTGCAAGATCGATGAACTGGAAAATAAACGTACTCTCACTATACCGGAGAACAACTTCAGAAAAATACTTA
Organism: Aegilops bicornis; assembly: GCA_021605145.1. Classification (NCBI taxonomy): domain Eukaryota; kingdom Viridiplantae; phylum Streptophyta; class Magnoliopsida; order Poales; family Poaceae; genus Aegilops; species Aegilops bicornis. The sequence continues at coordinate 181,783,477 of CM038670.1, read as the reverse complement.
AGAAACATATTCTCCGACTCCTCAGATATCAACAACTTTATTGGAAAAAGAGGTGCACCATTAGATGGGTTAAATTTGGCGATGAACCATCTAAGTTCTTTCAATCTATGGCCTTGGAAAGATACATAAAGAACAATATTGCATCTCTAGCCACTGCTGATGGGACCATTGTTGAAGATCATACAGGGAAAGAATAAATCATCTTCCAAACTTTCAAAGAACGGATGGGTTCATCATCTGGATATAATATGAAGTTTGACCTGCACAGAATCATTAAGAAATGTGATGGTCTTGATGCTCTCACTGTTCCCTTTTCAAACGAGGAGATTGACAATGTAATTAGAGAGATGCCTGCGGATAGGGCACCTAGCCCAGATGGTTTCACAGGGGTATTTCTGAAGAGATGTTGGCCAATAATCAAAGAGGATTTCTACAAGCTATGCATCAATTTCACACGGGCAATCTCTCACTTGAAAGTATAAATGATGGTTTCATCACCCTGATCCCAAAAATCAGTTCCCCCAAGATGATTAATGATTACAGACCAATCACGCTCTTAAAATGCTGCCTTAAGATCATCACTAAAATCCTGGCCAACCATTTGCAAAAAATCATAGAAAAAGATTGTTCATCGCAACCAATATGGTTTTTTTAAAGGGGAGAACTATTCAAGATTGTCTTTCTTGGGCATACGAGTACATATATCAATGTCAACACTCCAAAAAGGAAATTATGCTCCTTAAACTAGACTTTGCCAAATCATTTGACACAATTGAGTCCATGATTCACATTATGAAAAACATGGGGTTTAATGATAAATGGATCAGCTGGATTCGTTGCATCTTCTCCTCGGGCAAATCATCGTTACTACTTGATGGAACATCTGGCCAACAATTCCTTTGCAAATGCAGAGTACGACAGGGCGACCCCCTCTCCCCTCTCATTTTCGTGCTTGCGGCCGATCTCCTTCAAGCAGCCATCAATAATGCTTTTCAGCAGGATCTTATACGTTTGCCTTTTCATTCACCAAACCAAAAGGACTACGCGGTGATCCAATACGCCGATGACACTATTTTGATCCTACCAGCATGCACGCAACAAGCTCAGGTCATCAAGAATATTCTCACTAATTATGCCTCCTCAATTGGGTTAAAAATAAACTTTCACAAATCCACTCTTATACCCATCAATTGTGGTCTAGAAAAAAGTGATGAGCTTGCAAACATTTTTAGTTGTGTTGTGGGAAAAATGGCATTCACTGACCTTGGGTTACCACTTGGCACTACTAGGCCTACTGTCCAAGAGCTCATGCCTCTAGTCTGCTCAGTCGAGAGACGTTTATCTGCCACCCTGAACATGATCTCCTATGGTGGTAAACTCTCTCTTCTCAATTCTGTGATTACCTCACTCATTATCTTTGCCATTTTGCACTTTGAGGTTGCCGACAAAAATCATCGAACTACTGGACAAAATAATAAGGAAATGCTTATGGCTCAAGAAAACTGACCAAGGCGGCAAAATCAACTCCTTAGCCTCTTGGGACATGGTGTGTCGCCCCAAGGCTAGTGGTGGTCTGGGCGTGATCAATCTTCGCATTCAAGGCGATGCCCTATTGCTAAAATATCTACACAAATTCTACAATGGCTGGGACACACCATGGGTGCAACTAATTTGGGAGACATATTACACGTACCAAATCCCACATGCTTCCGACCCATGCAGATCATTCTGATGGAGAGATGTAGCCAAGTTAATTCCCACATACAGAGGTATTTCGATGGCAAACGTGGGAAACGGGCACAATGTCCTCTTCTGGAAAGACATGTGGAGAGACGAGATCTTGGCTGAGTCATACCCTCGCGCCTTCTCCTACTTAATAAATGAAGATCTTTTCGTGAAAGATTTCTTGGGCATCACGTCATTACGCGAGGCGTTTCATCTGCCACTTTCCCCACAAGCACATGCAGAACTGAGGCAGTTACAACTTGAGTTATGGATGTTCATCTTTCCAATGAGCTTGATCAGTGGACATACACTTGGGGTGCCAGCATCTTCACCGCAAAGAAATATTATACGTTCTGCTTCAGAGAAATTCAAGCACACCAAGCCTTCGGATGGATAAGGAATTCAAAGTCCACCATGAAAATTAAAGTCTTCGAGTGGTTGCTTCTCTCAGACCGCCTCAACACTAGGAATATGCTTAAGAGACGACACTACAATATTGGAGAGGTTCATGATTTCATTCTCTGTGGCCTACAAATTGAAGAGACACTGGAACACTTCTTCTTCGAGTGCCATTTCAGCTCTGGCTGCTAGTCCCACCTTGGCCTCTCTTGGCCTCCTGGTAGCTCAAGGCTACAAAACGTTTCCAAAGCAAAGGAAGACTGGAATCGGCCACTTTTTATGGAGTTATTCTTGCTGGCTGCCTGGAGCATCTGGAAGGAGCGCAATAACAAACACTTCAGAGGGATCACACCCTCGAAAACCTCTTGGTTGGATAGACTTAAGGCTGATTTTTCCGTGCTCACTCATAGGGTTAGTGAAGAACAAAAATAGTACATTCCACTCATCCTAGCCTCCTTGTAATTCAACCTTTTCATGCCTCCCCCAAAGGGGAATGGATTGTAACTACCATGTACAGTGCTACTAACTTAACTTAATATATATATACACAGTAGGGGGGTACTCCTACTGTTTCTAGTCAAAAAAAAGAGTCGTCATAGAATGCACCATATCCAATAAGGTTCGATTACGACGTTCGGACACATCATTACGCTATGGCGTTCCAGGTGGCGTCAACTGTGAAACTATTCCACCTTGTCTTAAGTGATTGCCAAACTCATAACTCAGATACTCTTCCCTTGATCAGATCGTAGGAACTTGATCTACTTGTTACGGTGAAGGTGAGAAAATAACGATATCCACCGCACGCGTCAACACTCATTGGACCGCACATATCAGCATGTATGATTTCCAACAAGTCACTTGCCCATTCCATTGTTCCAGAAAACGGGGTTTTATTCATCTTACCAATGAGGCATTGTTCACATGTGTCAAGTGATTCAAAATCAAGTGACTCCAAAAGTCCATCGGCATGGAGGTTCTTCATGCGCTTTACACCAATATGACCTAAGAGGCAGTGCCACATGAAAGTGGTACTATCATTATCAACTCTACATCTTTTGGTATCAATGTTATGAACATGTGTATCACTACGACCGAGATTCAGTAAACCATTCACATTGGGTGCATGACCACAAACGGTATTATTCATGTAAACAGAATAACCATTATTCTCAGACTTAAATGAATAACCGTATTGCAATAAACATGATCTAATCATGTTCATGCTCAACGCAAACACCAATGCAAACAACATTTATCTAGGTTCAACACTAATCCCGAAGGTAGAGGGAGCGTGCGATGGTGATCACATCAACCTTGGAAACACTTCCAACACACATCATCACCTTGCCCTTAACCAGTCTCTGTTTCTTCCTTAGCTTTTGTTTCGAGTTACCAATCTTAGCAACTGAACCGGTATCTAATACCCAGGTGTTACTAGGAGTACTAGTAAGGTACACATCAATAACACATATATCAAATATACTTCTATTGAAGTTGCCAGCCTTCTTATCTACCAAGTATTTGAGGCAGTTCTGCTACCAGTGATCGTTCCCCTAATAGAAGCACTTTGTCTCGGGTTTGGGTTCTTGGGTTTCTTCACTGGAGCGGCAACTGGCTTGCCATTTATGAAGTTTCCCTTCTTGCCCTTCTTGAAACCAGTGGTCTTGTCAACCATCAACACTTGATGCTCCTTCTTGATTTCTACCTTCATGGTCTTAAGCTCGATGAACAGCTCCGGGATCATCTTCCCTTGCATGTTATAGTTCATCACGGAGCTCTAGTAGCTTGGTGATAGTGACTGGAGAACTCTGTCAATCACTCCCTTATCTGGAAGATTAACTCCCATTTGATTCAAGCGATTGAAGCACCCAAACATTCTGAGCACATGCTCACTGGCTGAGCTATTCTCCTCCATCTTGTAGGCAAAGGTCTTGTCAGAGGTCTCAACCTCTCAGCACGGGCATGAGCCTGAAATATCAATTCCAACTCTTGGAACATCTCATATGTTCCGTGGCGTTCAAAACGCATTTGGAGCCCCGATTCTAAGCCGTAAAGCATGGCACACTAAACTATCAAGTAGTCATCAGAACGTGTCTGCCGAATGTTCACAACATCCACAGACGATGCTAGAGGGGTTGGCACACCAAGCGGTGCATCAAGGACAGAAGCCTTCTGTGTAGCAGTGAGGACAATCCTCAGACTACGGCCCTAGTCGGCACAATTGCTTACAATATCTTTCAACTTAGTCTTTCTCTAGGAACGTATTAAAACAGGGAGCTAAAGCGCGAGTTATTAATCTACAACATAAATTGCAAAGAAAATTTAGACTATATTCATGATAATGAGTTCAATTAATCATATTACCTAAGAACTCCCACTCAGATAGACATCCCTCTAGTCATCTAAGTGATACATGATTCGAATTGACTAGGCCGTGTCCGATCATCACATGAGACGGACTAGTCATCAACAGTGAACATCTTCATGTTGATCGCATCTACTATATGACTCATCTTCGACCTTTCGGTCTCTCGTGTTCCGAGGCCATGTCTGTACATGCCAGGCTCGTCAAGTCAACCTAAGTGTTTCGCATGTGTAAATTTGTCTTACACCCGTTGTATGTGAACGTTAGAATCTATCACACCCGATCATCACGTGGTGCTTCGAAACAACAAACCTTCACAACGGTGCACTTAGGGGGAACACATTTCTTGAAATTTTAGTGAGGGATCATCTTATTTATGCTACGTCATTCTAAGCAAATAAGATGTAAACAAGATAAACATCACATGCAAATCATAAAGTGACATGATATGGCCAACATCATCTTGCGTCTTTGACCTCCATCTTCGAGGCGCGGCATGATCACCATTGTCATCGGCATGACACCATGATCTCCATCATCATGATCTCCATCATCGTGTCTTCATGAAGTTGTCTCGCCAACTATTACTTCTACTACTATGGCTAATGGTTAGCAATAAAGTAAAGTAATTACATGGCGTTTTCATTGACACGCAGGTCATACAATAAATTAAGACAACTCCTATGGCTCCTTCCGGTTGTCATATTCATTGACATATAAGTCGTGATTCCTATTACAAGAACATGATCAATCTCATACATCACATATATAATTCATCACATCCTTTTGGCCATATCACATCACATAGCATACCCTGCAAAAACAAGTTAGACGTCCTCTAATTGTTGTTGCATGTTTTACGTGGCTGCTATGGGTTTCTAGCAAGAACGTTTCTTACCTACGCAAAAGCCACAACGGTGATATGCCAATTGCTATTTACCCTTCATAAGGACCCTCTTCATCGAATCCGATCTGACTAAAGTGGGAGAGACAGACACCCACTAGCCACCTTATGCAACAAGTGCATGTTAGTCAGTGGAACCTGTCTCACGTAAGCGTACGTGTAAGGTCGGTCCGGGCCGCTTCATCCCACAATGCCGCTGAATCAAGATAGGACTAGTAACGGTAAGCAAATTGAACAAATCATCATCCACAAATACTTGTGTTCTACTTGTGCATAGAATCTATGCATAGACCTAGCTCATGATGCCACTGTTGGGGAACGTAGTAATAATTCAAAAAAATTCCTACGTGTCACCAAGATTAATCTAGGATATGCTAGCAACCAGAGAGAGTGAGTGCATCTTCATACCCTTGAAGATCGCTAAGTGTAAGCATTACAAGAACACGGTTGATGGAGTCGTACTCGCAGGGATTCAAATCGCGGAAGTTCTGATCCAAGCGCCGAACGGACAACGCCTGCCTACGCGTTCAACACACGTACATCCTGGGGACGTCTCCTCCTTCTTGATCCATCAAGGGGGGAGGAGAAGTTGAGGGAGAGCTCCGACAGCACGACGGCGTGGTGGTGGAGCTTGCGGTTCTCCGGCAGGGCTTCACCAAGCTCTACGGAGGAGGAGGAGGTGTTGGAGAAAGGGAGGGTTGCGCCAGGGGAAGGGTGCGGCTGCCCTCCCACCCCCCTCTATTTATAGGGTGAAGGGGAGAGGGGGTTGTTGGGGAACGTAGTAATTTGAAATTTTTCCTACGCACACATAGGATCATGGTGAAGCATAGCAACGAGAGGGGAGAGTGTTGTCTACGTACCCTCGTAGACCGAAAGCGGAAGCGTTAGCACAACGCGGTTGATGTAGTCGTACGTCTTCACGATCCGACCGATCCAAGTACCGAACGTACGGCACCTCCGAGTTCAGCACACGTTCAGCTTGATGACGTCCCTTGAACTCCGATCCAGCCGAGCTTTGAGGGAGAGTTCCGTCAGCACGACGGCGTGGTGACGGTGATTATCGAGGTGGAATATGGTGGAGGGGGGCACCGCACGGCTAAAAGATCAATGATCAATTGTTGTGTCTCCAAGGGGTGCCCCTCCCCGTGATATAAAGGAGTGGAGGAGGGGAGGGGCGGCCACCCTCCGCGCGCCCCATGCGGCGTCCTACCCCCACCGGGAGTAGGACTCCCCCCTTCCACGTGGGAGTAGGAGAGGAGAGGGAAGGAGAGAGAGACAGGGGGAAAGGAAAGGGGGGTGCACCCCCTCCTTGTCCAATTCGGACTGGGGGGAAGGGGGGCGCGGCTGTCCTTGGCCGCCCCTCCTCTTCTCCACTAGGGCCCAATAGGCCCATTAGTCTCCCCGAGGGGTTCAGGTAACCCCCCGTGGTACTCCGGTATGTGTCCGAGACTCCTCGAAACCATTCCGATGTCCGAACGTAGTCGTCCAATATATCTATCTTTATGTCTCGACCATTTCGAGACTCCTCGTCATGTCCGTGATCATATCCGGGACTCCGAATTACCTTCGGTACATCAAAACACAAAACTCAAAATACCGATTGTCATCTAACTTTAAGCGTGCGGACCCTACGGGTTCGAGAATTATGTAGACATGACCGAGACACGTCTCCGGTCAATAACCAATAGCAGAACCTGGATGCTCATATTGGCTCCTACATATTCTACAAAGATCTTTATCGGTCAAACCGCATAACAACATACGTTGTTCCCTTTGTCATCGGTATGTTACTTGCCCGAGATTCGATCGTCGGTATCTCAATACCTAGTTCAATCTCGTTACCGGCAAGTCTCTTTACTCGTTCCGTAATACATCATCCCGCAACTAACTTATTAGTTACAATGCTTGCAAGGCTTATAGTGATGTGCATTACCGAGTGGGCCCAGAGATACCTCTCCGACAATCGGAGTGACAAATCCTAATCTCGAAATACGCCAACCCAACAAGTACCTTCGAGACACCAGAGAGCTCCTTTATAATCACCCGATTCGTTGTGACGTTTGGTAGCACACAAAGTGTTCCTCCGGTAAACGGGAGTTGCATAATCTCATAGTCATAGGAACATGTATAAGTCATGAAGAAAGCAATAGCAGAATACTAAACGATCAAGTGCTAAGCTAACAGAATGGGTCAAGTCAATCACATCATTCTCCTAATGATGTGATCCCGTTAATCAAATGACAACTCATGTCTATGGCTTGGAAACTCAACCATCTTTGATCAACGAGCTAGTCAAGTAGAGGCATACTAGTGACACTATGTTTGTCTATGTATTCACACATGCATTATGTTTCCGGTTAATACAATTCTAGCATGGATAATAAACATTTATCATGATATGAGGAAATAAATAATAACTTTATTATTGCCTCTAGGGTATATTTCCTTCAGTCTCCCACTTGCACTAGAGTCAATAATCTATTTCACATCGCCATGTGATTTAACACCAATAGTTCATATCACCATGTGATTAACACCCATAGTTCACATCGTCATGTGACCAACACCCAAAGGGTTTACTAGAGTAAATAATATAGTTCACATCTCTATGTGATTAACACCCAAAGAGTACTAAGGTGTGATCATGTTTTGCTTGTGAGATAAGTTTAGTCAACGGGTCTGCCACATTCACATCCATATGTATTTTGAAAATTTCTATGTCAACAATGCTCTGCACAGAGCTACTCTAGCTAATTGCTCCCACTTTCAATATGTATCCAGATTGAGACTTAGAGTCATTTGGATCAGTGTCAAAACTTGCATCAACGTAACCCTTTACGGCGAACCTTTTGTCACCTCCATAATCGAGAAACATATCCCTATTCCACTAAGGATAGTTTTGACCGCTGTCCAGTGATCTACTCCTAGATCACTATTGTACTCCCTTGCTAACCTCAGTGTATGGTATACAATAGATCTGGTACACAGCTTGACATACTTTATAGAACCTATGGCTAAGGCATATGGAATGACTTTCATTCTCTTTCTATCTTCTGCCGTGGTCGGGTTTTGAGTCTTACTCAATTTCACACCTTGTAACACAGGCAAGAACTCTTTCTTTGACTATTCCATTTTGAACTACTTCAAAATCTTGTCAAGGTATGTAATCATTGAAAAAACTTATCAAGCGTCTTGATCTATCTCTATAGATCTTGATGCTCAATATGTAAGCAGCTTCACCGAGGACTTTCTTTAGAAAACTCCTTTCAAAAACTCCTTTATGCTTTCCGTAAAATTCTACATCATTTCCGATCAACAATATGTCACTTACATGTACTTATCGTAAAGGTCAGAGTGCTCCCACTCACTTTCTTGTAAATACAGGTTTCACCGCAAGTCTGTATAAAACTATATGCTTTGATCAACTTATCAAAGCGTATATTCCAACTCCGAGATGCTTGCACTAGTCCATCGATGGATCGCTGGAGCTTGCACATTTTGTTAGTACCTTTAGGATTGACAAAACCTTATAGTTGCATCATATACAACTCTTCTTTTAAAAATCCATTAAGGAATGCAGGTTTGACATCTATTTGCCAAATTTCATAAAATGTGGCAATTGCTAACATCATTCGGACAGACTTTTAAGCATCAATACAAGTGAGAAAATCTCATTGTATTCAACATCTTGAACTTGTCGAAAACATTTTTGCGACAATTCGAGCTTTGTAGATAGTAACACTACTATCAGCGTCTGTCTTCCTCTTGAAGATCCATTTATTCTCAACGGCTTGCCGATCATCGGGCAATTCCACCAAAAGTCCATACTTTGTTTTCATACATGGATCCTATCTCAGATTTCATGGCCTCAAGCCATTTTGCGGAATCTGGGCTCATCATCGCTTCCTCATAGTTCACAGGTTCGTCACGGTCTAGTAACATGACTTACAGAACATGATTACTGTACCACTCTGGTGTGGATCTTACTCTCGTTGACCTACGAGTTTCGGTAGTAACTTGATCTGAAGTTACATGATCATCATCATTAGCTTCCTCACTAATTGGTATAGGAGTCACAGCAACAGATTTCTGTGATGAACTACTTTCCAATAAGGGAGAAGGTATAGTTACCTCATCAAGTTATACTTTCCTCCCACTCACTTCTTTCGAAAAAAACTCCTTCTCTAGAAAGGATCCATTCTTAGCAACGAATGTCTTGCCTTCGGATCTGTGATAGAAGGTGTAGCCAACTGTCTCCTTTGGGTATCCTATGAAGACACATTTCTCCAATTTGGGTTCGAGCTTATCATGTTGAAGCTCACATAAGCATCGCAGTCCCAAACTTTAAGAAACGACAACTTTGATTTCTTGCCAAACCACAGTTCATATGGTGTCATCTCAACGGATTTAGATGGTGCCCTATTTAACGTGAATGCAGCTGTCTCTAATGCATAACCCCAAAACGATAGTGGTAAATCGGTAAGAGACATCATAGATTGCACCATATCTAATAAAGTACGGTTACGATGTTCGGACACACCATTATGCTGTGGTGTTCCTGGTGGCGTGAGTTGCTAAACTATTCTCGCATTGTTTTAAATGAAGACCAAACTCAGTAACTCAAATATTCTCCTCCACGATCAGATCGTAGAAACTTTTATTTTCTTGTTACGATGATTTTCCACTTCACTCTGAAATTATATGAACTTTTCAAATGTTTCGCACTTATGTTTCATCAAGTAGATATAACCATATCTGCTCAAATCATCTGTGAAGGTCGAGAAAATAACTTGATACCATGACGCCAACACTCATCGGATCGCATACATCAGTATGTATTTATTTCCAATAAGTCAGTTGCTCGCTCCATTGTTCCGGAGAACGGAGTCTTAGTCATCTTGCCCATGAGGCATGGTTCGCAAGCATCAAGTGATTCATAATCACATGATTCCAAAAGCCCATCAGCATGGAGTTTCTTCATGCGCTTTACACCAATATGACCTAAACGGCAAAGGCCACAAATAAGTTGCACTATCATTATTAACTTTGCATCTTTTGGCTTCAATATTATGAATATGTGTATCACTACGATCGAGATCCAACAAACCATTTTCATTGGGTGTATTACCATAGAAGGTTTTATTCATGTAAACAGAACAATAATTATTCTCTAATTTAAATGAATAACAGTATTGCAATAAACATGATCAAATCATATTCATGCTCAACGCAAACACCAAACAACATTTATTTAGGTTCAACACTAATCCAGAAAGTATAGGGAGTGTGCGATGATGATCATATCAATCTTGAAACTACTTCCAACACACATCGTCACTTCACCCTTAACTAGTTTTCTGCTCATTCTGCAACTCCGTTTCGAAGTTACTACTCTTAGCAACCGAACCAAGATCAAATACCGAGGGGTTGCTATAAACACTAGTAAAGTACACATCAATAACATGTATATCAAATATACCTTTGTTCACTTTGCCATCCTTCTTATCCGCCAAATACTTGGGGTAGTTCCGCTTCCGGTGACCAGTCCCTTTACAGTAGAAACACTTAGTCTCTGGCTTAGGTCCAGACTTGGGCTTCTTCACTTGAGCAGCAACTTGCTTTCCATTCTTCTTGAAGTTCCCCTTCTTCCCTTTGCCCTTTTTATTGAAACTAGTGGTCTTGTCAACCATCAACACTTGATGTTTTTCTTGATTTCTACCTTCGCCGATTAGCATCGCGAAGAGCTTGGGAATCGTTTTCGTCATCCCTTGCATATTTATAGTTCATCACGAAGTTCTAGTAATTTGGTGATAGTGACTAGAGAACTCTGTCAATTACTATCTTATCTGGAAGATTAACTCCGACTTGATTCAAGCAATTGTAGTACCAAGACAATCTGAGCACATGCTCACTGGTTGAGCTATTCTCCTCCATCTTGTAGGCAAAGAATTGTCAGAGGTCTCATACCTCTCGACACGGGCATGAGTATGAAATACCAATTTCAACTCTTGGAACATCTTATATGCTCTGTGGCGTTCAAAACATTTTTAAGTCCCGGTTCTAAGCCGTAAAGCATGGTGCACTAAACTATCAAGTAGTCATCACACCGAGCTTTTGTCAAAACGTTCATAACGTCTGCATCTGCTCCTGCAATAGGTGTGTCACCTAGCGGTGCATCAAGGAGATAATTCTTCTGTGCAGCAGTGAGGATAATCCTCAGATCACGGATCCAATCCGCATCATTGCTACTAACATCTTTCAACTTAGTTTTCTCTAGGAACATATCAAAAATAAACGTGGAACAACATTGCAAGCTATTGATCTACAACATAGATATGCAAATACTACCAGGACTAAGTTCATGGTAAATTAAAGTTCAATTAATCATATTACTTAAGAACTCCCACTTAGATAGACATCCCTCTAGTCATCTAAATGATCACGTGATCCAAATCAACTAAACCATGTCCGATCATCACGTGAGATGGAGTAGTTTTCAATGGTGAACATCACTATGTTGATCACGTCTACTATATAATTCACACTCGACCTTTCGGTCTCCAGTGTTCCGAGGCCGTATCTGCATATGCTAGGCTCGTCAAGTTTAACCCGAGTATTCTGCGTGTGCAAAACTGGCTTGCACCCGTTGTAGATGAACGTGGAGCTTATCACACCCGATCATCACGTGGTGTTTCGGCACGACGAACTTTGGCAATGGTGCATACTCAGGGAGAACACTTTTATCTTGAAATTTAGTGAGAGATCATTTTATAATGCTACCGTCAATCAAAGCAAAATAAGATGCATAAAGGATAAACATCACATGCAATCAATATAAGTGATATGATATGGCCATCATCATCTTGTGCCTTTGATCTCCATCTCCAAAGCATCGTCATGATCACCATCGTCACCGGCGCGACACCTTGATCTCCATCATAGCATCGTTGTCGTCTCGCCAACTATCGCTTCTATGACTATCGCTACCGCTTAGTGATAAAGTAAAGCAATGACAGGGCGATTGCATTGCATACAATAAAGCGACAACCATATGGCTCCTGCCAGTTGCCGATAACTCTGTTACAAAACATGATCATCTCATACAATAAAATATAGCATCATGTCTTGACCATATCACATCACAACATGCCCTGCAAAACAAGTTAGACGTCCTCTACTTTGTTGTTGCAAGTTTTACGTGGCTGCTACGGGCTGAGCAAGAACCGTTCTTACCTACGCATCAAAACCACAACGATAGTTCATCAAGTTAGTGTTGTTTTAACCTTCTCAAGGACCGAGCGTAGTCACACTCGGTTCAACTAAAGTTGGAGAAACCGACACCCGCCAGCCACCTGTGTGCAAAGCACTTCGGTAGAACCAGTCTCGCGTAAGCGTGCGCGTAATGTCGGTCCGGGCCGCTTCATCCAACAATACCACCGAACCAAAGTATGACATGTTGGTAAGCAGTATGACTTGTATCGCCCACAACTCACTTGTGTTCTACTCGTGCATATAACATGTATGCATAAACCTGGCTCTGATACCACTGTTGGGGAACGTAGTAATTTCAAAAATTTCCTACGCACACACAGGATCATGGTGATGCATAGCAACGAGAGGGGAGAGTGTTGTCTACATACCCTCATAGACCAAAAGCGGAAGCATTAGCACAACGCGGTTGATGTAGTCGTACGTCTTCACGATCCGACCGATCCAAGTACTGAACGTACGGCACCTCCGAGTTCAGCACACGTTCAGCTCGATGATGTCCCTCGAACTCCGATCAAGCCGAGCTTTGAGGGAGAATTCCGTCGGCACGACGGCGTGGTGACGGTGATGATGATGCAACCGACTCAGGGCTTTGCCTAAGCACCGCTATGATATTATCGAGGTGGAATATGGTGGAGGGGGGCACCGCACACGGCTAAAAGATCAATGATCAATTGTTGTGTCTCCAAGGGGTGCCCCCCTCCCCGTATATAAATGAGTAGAGGAGGAGGAGGGGCCGGCCACCCTAGGCGCACCCCATGAGGAGTCCTACTCCCGACTCCCCCCTTCCAAGTGGGAGTAGGAGAGGAGAGGGAAGGAGAGAGAGGGCGAAAGGAAAGGGGGGCGCCCCCCCCTCCTTGTCCAATTCGGACTGGGGGGGAAGGGGCGCGCGGCTGCCCTTGGCGGGCCCTCCTCTTCTCCACTAGGGCCCAATAGGCCCATTAGTCTCCCTGGGGGTTCCGGTAAACCCCCCCCCCCCCGGTACTCCGGTATGTGTCCGAAACTCCCCGAAACCATTCCGGTGTCTGAACATAGTCGTCCAATATATCTATCTTTATGTCTCGACCATTTCGAGACTCCTCGTCATGTCCGTGATCATATCCGGGACTCCGAACTACCTTCGGTACATCAAAACATAAAACTCATAATATCGATCGTCATCTAACTTTAAGCGTGTGGACCCTACGGGTTCGAGAACTATGTAGACATGACCGAGACACGTCTCCGATCAATAACCAATAGCGGAACCTGGATGCTCATATTGGCTCCTACATATTCTACAAAGATCTTTATCGTTCAAACCGCATAACAACATACGTTGTTCCCTTTGTCATCGGTATGTTACTTGCCCGAGATTCGATCGTCGGTATCTCAATACCTAGTTCAATCTTGTTACCGGCAAGTCTCTTTACCCGTTCCATAATACATCATCCCGCAACTAACTTATTAGTTACAATGCTTGCAAGGCTTATAGTGATGTGCATTACTGGGTGGGCCCAGAGATACCTCTCCGACAATCGGAGTGACAAATCCTAATCTCGAAATACGCCAACCCAACAAGTACCTTCGGAGACACCTGTAGAGCTCATTTATAATCACCCAGTTATGTTGTGACGTTTGGTAGCACACAAAGTGTTCCTCCATTAAGCAGGGAGTTGCATAATCTCATAGTCATAGGAACATGTATAAGTCATGAAGAAAGCAATAGCAGAATACTAAACGATCAAGTGCTAAGCTAACGGAATGGGTCAAGTCAATCACATCATTCTCCTAATGATATGATCCCGTTAATAAAATGACAACTCATCTCTATGGCTAGGAAACTCAACCATCTTTGATCAACGAGCTAGTCAAGTAGAGGCATACTAGTGACACTATGTTTGTCTATGTATTCACACATGTATTATGTTTCCGGTTAATACAATTCTAGCATGAATAATAAACATTTATCATGATATGATGAAATAAATAATAACTTTATTATTGCCTCTAGGGCATATTTCCTTCAGGGGCCGCCCCCCTAGATGAAGGAAATATGCCCTAGAGGCAATAATAAAGTTGTTATTTATATTTCCTTATATCATGATAAATGTTTATTATTCATGCTAGAATTGTATTAACCGGAAACTTAGTACATGTGTGAATACATAGACAAACAAAGTGTCCCTAGTATGCCTCTACTTGACTAGCTCGTTAATCAAAGATGGTTAAGTTTCCTAGCCATAGACATGTGTTGTCATTTGATGAAGGGGATCACATCATTAGAGAATGATGTGATGGACAAGACCCATCCGTTAGCTTAGCATAATGATCGTGTAGTTTTATTGCTATTGCTGCCTTCATGACTGATACATGTTCCTTCCGACTATGTGATTATGCAACCTCCATACCGGAGGAACACCTTGTGTGCTATCAAACGTCACAACGTAACTGGGTGATTATAAAGATGCTCTACAGGTTTCTCCAAAGGTGTTTGTTGAGTTGGCATAGATTAAGATTAGGATTTGTCACTCCGTGTATCGGAGAGGTATCTCTGGACCCTCTCGGTAATGCACATCACTAAAAGCCTTGCAAGCAATGTGACTAATGAGTTAGTTATGAGATGATGCAGTATGGAACGGGTAAAGAGACTTGTCGGTAACAAGATTGAACTAGGTATGATGATACCGACGATCGAATCTCGGGCAAGTAACATACCGATGACAAGGGGAACAACGTATGCTGTTATGCGGTTTGACCGATAAAGATCTTCGTAGAATATGTAGGAGACAATATGAGCATACAGGTTCTGCTATTGGTTATTGACCGGAGATGTGTCTCGGTCATGTCTACGTAGTTCTCGAACCCGTAGGGTCCGCACGCTTAACGTTCGGTGACGATTTGTATTATGAGTTATGTGATTTGATGACCAAAGTTTGTTCAGAGTCCCGGATGAGATCATAGACATGACGAGGAGTCTCGAAATGTTCGAAACATAAAGAATGATATATTGAACGATGTTATTCAGACACCGGAAGAGTTTCGAGAGGTACCGGGTAAAAACGGAGTGCCAGAGGGGTTACCGGAATCCCCCGGGGAAGTAGTGGGCCAACATGGGCCTTAGGGGAGAGAGAGGGCAGGCCACCAAGAGGTGACGCCCCCCCCCCCACAAGGGGAGTCCGAATAGGACTAGGGGAGGGGCGCGGCCCCCCTTTCCCTCTTCCTCCCCCTCTCCTTCCTTCTTACCCCCTTCCAACAAGTGGAATCCTAGTAGGACTTGGAGTCCTAGTAGGACTTGGAGTCCTAGTAGGACTCCTCTCTCTGGCGTGCCCTACAGGGGTCGGCTGGCCTCTCCGTCTCCTCCTTTATATACGGAGGCAGGGGCACCCTAGAATATACAACAGACAATCTCTTAGCCGTGTGCGGTGCCCCCCTCCATAGTTACACACCTTGGGCATATCGTCTTAGTGCTTAGGCGAAGCCCTGCGCCGGTAACTTCATCATCACCGTTACCACGCCGTCGTGCTGACAAAACTCTCCCTCACCCTCAACTGGATCAAGAGATTGAGGGACGTCATCGCGCTGAACGTGTGCTGAACACGGAGGTGCCGTACGTTCGGTACTTGGATCGGTTGGATCGTGAAGACGTTCGACTACATCAACCGCGTTACTAAACGCTTCCGCTTTCGGTCTATGAGGGTACGTGGACACACTCTCCCCCCTCGTTGCTATGCTTCTCCTAGATAGATCTTACGTGATCATAGGAAATTTTTTGAATTACTACGTTCCCCAACACTAGATGCATCTAGAGGAGGGGCGGCGGCCAGGAGGGGGACTTGCCCCCCAAGCAGGTGGGAGGCGCCCCTCCCCCTAGGGATTCCAACCCTAGGCGCATTGGGCCCTTGGGGTGCGCACCAGCCCACTAAGAGGTTGGTCCCCACCCGTATTCAGCCCACTAATTCCTCCAGAGAGGGTGGCCCCACCCGGTGGACCCCCGGACATCTTTCGGTGGTCCCGGTACAATACCGATAACCCCCGAAACAATTCCGGCGACTGAAAATGGACTTCCCATATATAAATATTCACCTACGGACTATTCCAGAACTCCTCGCGACGTCCGGGATCTCATCTGGGACTCTGAACAACTTTCGGTAACCACATACAATTTCCCATAACAACTCTAGCGTCACCGAACCTTAAGTGTGTAGACCCTACGGGTTCGGGAACCATGCAGACATGACCGAGACACCTCTCCGGCCAATAACCAATAGCGGGATCTGGATACCCATATTGGTTCCCACATGTTCCACGATGATCTCATCGGATGAACCACGATGTCGGGGATTCAATCAATCCCGTATACAATTCCGTTTGTCCATCGGTATGTTACTTGCCCGAGATTCAATCGTCGGTATCCCTATAACTTGTTCAATCTCGTTACTGGAAAGTCTCTTTACTCATTCCGTAACACATGATCCCGTGGCTAACTCCTTAGTCACATTGAGCTCATTATGATGATGCATTACCGAGGTGGGCCAGAGATACCTCTCCGTCATACGGAGTGACAAATCCCAGTCTCGATTCGTGTCAAGCCAACAAACACTTCCGGGCATACCTGTAGTGCACCTCTATAGTCACCCAGTTACGTTGTGACGTTTGATACACCCAAAGCATTCCTACAGTATCCGGGAGTTGCACAATCTCATGGTATAAGGAAATGATACTTGACATCAGAAAAGCTCTAGAGAACGAACTGCACGATCTTGTGCTATGCTTAGGATTGGGTCTTGTCCATCACATCATTCTCCTAATGATGTGATCTCATTATCAACGGCATCTAATGTCCATGGTCAGGAAACCACAACCATCTATTGATCGACGAGCTAGTCAACTAGAGGCTCACTAGGGACATATTGTGGTCTATGTATTACGGTTTTCGGTTAATACAATTATAGCATGAACAATAGACAATTATCATGAACAAGGAAATATAATAATAACCATTTTATTATTGCATCTAGGGCATATTTCCAACATGCCATGCTCATCTCGTATTTTTCTAGTTGTATCATGCTCATCATTAATTAACCTGTAAATGCCATGTTGTTGTTTGTCTTGATTGCTTTGGTTGTTGTGAGCTTGCGACTACATTCAAAGTACTCACCTGGCATTTCATGCTATATTGCAGTTGATGTCGTGATTGATTGCTTGTCGAGGATCCCGATTTTGCGATCTAGGTCGTGTCCCAGCCAGAGCCCTTGTGGAGTGGAGCTCATCACCGTCGTCGTTGTTCCGCTACTAGAAGTTATTCCGCTCATGCGAGTCGTTCCACTGCTAGTATATATAGAGCTACCTTAGCAGGCGTGGCCTCGCCGCGCCAATTTAATCCTTTGTATATCCAAACCCTTGTACCCAAAATATTTGTAATAAGAGCTGATTTGTTATGTGCCAAGCAGTGTCGTATTCCATAAGACTTGATCTCTGGGCTGGAGTACGGGGTGTTCCGGTTCTTCTGAGCCGGGGTGCCACAGAGAGGATCATAAGGAAGCAACAAAAATAGACCAAGCAAGGACGGGAGCAAAACAAGGAGAATGATAAGAAGATGAGCAAGTATGCGGGTACCCGGATCATCCAGCTACCAGCCCGGATAATCCAGCCAATGCCTAGATCATCCAGCCGCTAGCCCGGACGTCCGGCTATGTGTACAAAATCCCAACCGTGGAGCTGGACAATCCAGACTACAGTCCAGATCATCCATCCATCACTTAGACATCAGGCCACCACCCCGGATGTCCAGCCATCACCAGTCGCTGCGACCCAGCCGAATCATGTGGGTAACTACCTGGATCATCCAGCCATTGCACGGACAGTCTGGGTAGCTACGTGGATCATAAGGCCATGCTTGCGTGCATTTCGGCCAAGTGGCCATGTATCCCCTCACTCGCCCCCTATCTCGTCCTAGACTATAAATAGTCATCCCCTACCTCATTTCTAGGGTTTGCAAAGTATATTGAACAAAATTGAGAGAGCTTTGCTCCAGTTACCTCCTAGAGGATCAAGCCCTCCAAAGGGAGAAGAATCTCTCAAGATTATCAAGCTCTGTTCTTGACGCCTTCCTTGAAGGCACATACTGCCTGGTGATCAGATACATTCTCCACTGTGTGATGCAACGTGATCCATCTCTGGATGTAATCTCTCAAAGTTTCATTCGACTTTTGCACACACGACTGCAACTCTGTCAACCCTGCTGGTCGCTTGCAAGTTCCTTCAAATGTCCTGACAAACACTCGGGCAAGATCTTCCCAAGTGTAAATACTGTTGGGTGCTAACTGATTCAACCATGCTCTGGACGAACCCTCCAACATAAGGGGCAAATGCTTCATAGCTACCTCATCGTTGCCGCCTCCAATTTGAACAGCCACTCGGTTGTCCTCGAGCCAAGTGTCGGGCTTGGACTCACCAGTGAACTTACTGACTCCAGTCGCCAACCTGAAGTTGGGAGGAATCACCGCGGCTCTGATGGCTCTGCTAAAACACTCTGGCCCCGAGACATGAACTCTGCTGGTGGTGTGCGCATCTCTGTCACGGCCTTCTCAGTGAGCTCTGTTCCTGTCGACCAAACCTTGAACGATAATGGATCTCGCATCAAAGCCTGGTTCTCTGGGGTCGACTGGAATCCTTCGCCCAACACTGTGCTGGCGTCTGTCATCCTGTTCCGAGGAGCGTATGATCCACCTATTGGAGGAGGGGTGGGCACTCGACGTCGATCATTGCGATCGAATCGGTGCTCATACTGCTCGCGGCCCTTGTACTGATCATCACGCCGGCCCCCACGTTCCTCACGCCTCGGGGGCGATCTCGGACTATGGGCCGACTGGACTGAATTCGCAGCGACGGATCTGCTGTGAATCCTGTTCCGCGACTATGATACGATTGAATTTTGGTCCCCTGCTGCCCGAAGTAAATCTCTAATCTGCAGCAATCCTCTACCTGCCTCCGACTGGGAAGGCTGAATCAATTCTGCTATACGGGCTGTAGCTGCTAGATTCTGAATCGGAGTTCGATATACACGAGTCGGTTGTGGAAAGAGTTGATAGCGACTAGATTCTAGAACCCGTTGCCGTGCGCGCTCGTCGAGTACTCGCTGGAGGTTCTCCAGTCGAGTGCGCTCAGCTAGGTTGGCCAAGCGCGCATCCTCAAGGCACGAGCCTCGGGGGTTTCTCCAACGATAGGAGTGTGAAGCGCATCCATGTTCCGGCGGCGAAGTTCTTCGCTCTGCAGCGAAGTGAGGGGCTTGGGTTGGTACTCTTCATGTCACCTCCGTCGGTGCGGGGGAATCTAGGAGGACTGCGTGGTCCGCCAACCATCAGAACCTCCGCCGCCGGATCACTGCTATCGCGACTTTTCGGATGCGATCTCTGCGAGCTACCGACAGATCAAACAGGCCGTAGAGAGATTCTTCGGGCTCGATTGTCGCGACATGGGGAGTGGCCGACTGGCGGGCCACCGCATGCCTCACCCACCGTTGAAGTCTTGACCGACTGGAGTGCTTACGCCAGCGGGAGACTGGGAGTGAGGACGGCACAGGAGCCGACCGGTACTGGGTCGATGGTTGCCGCAGGAGGACGCCGCGGACACACGAGCGAAAGTGCGTTGCCCCGCGGACGGGAAGCACGTCAACATCGAGTGGAGCCTCCCGAAGCCAAGCGGAGTCGTCTGCGATGAACGTGAGCGCACCGAGACGGATCTCGTGGCCCTCGACCAAAACTCCACCTGAAACCATGATGTAGGAGATCGAAAGAATCCCAACTTCTCCAACAAATCGCTAGAACACCTGCCCCACGGTGGCGCCAACCGTCGTGGTTCTAACTCGACAAAGAAGATAGGGGTAGGAATGGAGAGGCAAGATCCTAGCTATGGAGCAGTTGTATAAGCAAGATGTTTACGAGTTCAGGCCCTTCTCGGAGGAAGTAACAACCCTTCGTGTCAGAGCCCGGAGGCAGTCGACTGTATTGTGAGCGTATGAGCAACAAGGTTGCGAACCCTTTACACTGAGGAGGGGGTGGCTTATATAGAGTTCGCCAGCCCCTCCCTCGATTATGCAGGGATTAAAGTACATTAAGATAGGGGGTTACTGGTAACGCCTACATAAAGTGCTATGATGACCATAAAGGCTACTTAATGACCGACCGTTTGTGTGCAGACTGGCTTTAGATCTTCTGGCGGTCGAGTGGTTGGCTTCATGGTCGAGTGTCTTCAAGTTGGTCGAGTGGAGTCCTTCCAGGTCGACTGAAAGGTAGCTTCTCCTAGAGATGTCCTTGGGGAGGGTATCTTGGACAGGTCCATGACCCTACCCTAGGTACATGACTTCATCACCCCACATGGTTTGCCTCTTTTTTTAATTTAATAGAACGCGTCAAGTCGCAATTTGTTTGTTCACCCGTGGTAGACGATCCTCCCTCCACCAAGTGGACAACCAGTACACGTGCCAAATTACCAAATGGGCTTCCTTTTTCATACAGAAATGAGCTCCACCCTGTACCCGCGCGGGTGTGGTTGGGAAAGAGACGGGAGTAAGTGCGTCGTGCGTGACCTCTTCTCTTCGTGCACGCCCCCCACCTACGTGGGTGTGTGTGAGAGAGATACAAACCTAGACATAATGCGCCGTCCATCCCGATGCCTCCGCCCAGTCCGACCACCAGTCACCACCACGCCCCACTCCTCCTCACCTTATCTCTCATCTTTCTCCCTCCATTTTTATATACAAGGGGCCACTATCAAAATTACAATTTGCAGATATACAAGGCCACTAACACGAATCGATGCAATATTAATGGTGTTTGCCTCGTGGTACTAGCAAAGGAGGACATTAATTATCCCTTGCATGCATGCGGAGTTTGTAAAAAATGCATCTTGATGTTCCGTGCAATGCACGGGCATCTTACTAGTCCATGAAAACAACACATGGCAAAATTCCACGGCGAACGAGGGATTTGAATCTGTTGGGAGGGGCTGTTTGGATCTTGCCCGGTAGCCAAAATATTGGCGACCCTTTTGTCCACCGGTGCCTTTGCCACCGATGAGCGAGAATGGCTCGGTGCTCATGCTCTCATGCATCCTCCAAATACAAGACGTTGGAGACGAGCTCAAGACGAGCTGTGTTTTTTGTCCCTAGCGCCGCTGAGCCGCCCGCAGACCGACCGGCGACCCACAAATTACGACATCCAACCGGAGCCGCACACATTATGACAGCAACTCAACCAACTGGACGAAATTCACGCAAACACGTAGACAAACTGATATTTCATATAAACAACGACGGAAATCATATAAAATACCGGATTTTCATACAAACATGACAGATTTCATTACATTCAAATGAACTACGCGGTGCTAGTTCTGGACAGCACATGTATATAATACCTTGCCTAAATGGTCGCCCGCCGATCGATTTGTGTTCCTCATGTCCGACAGCACGATCACCGGACTGCCGGGAGCCCCGGAGGTATATGCTTTAGCGCAAAGGACGGCTCGCTTCCCCACTGCCCAACTGATATCATTGGCTGGTGCCGAAGATGATGGTGGCTGGCACCGGTTCGAGTTCATCACCGGCCACTACTTCGCCATGGCCGGCACCGCTCGAGTTCATCCTAACATTCCCCTCTTCCGTGGAGCCCATGCGGGGTCGACGAAGGTCCTCACAACAAAAGGATCGGGCAAGACACCTGCTGTGTACGCCGGCATCGCCTCCGCGGTGGCCTTCATGGGACCCAATCGGCAGCGGCCTCCCGTGTTCTACTTCTCCTCGATGATGGCAGCGGACGCGGAGGCGCTGGCCACCGACTCGTCACTCTCCATGCACCCGGCTTCTATTGCTTCTTGCATGGCGCGGCCGCCGGCATGGGAGTCTCGGTCACAGAAATGGGAGACGCGGTACAAGGCGACGGCGTGGACGGCAGCAATGACGCCCGTGCGCCGCTCCTCGTCGAGCTGGCCTGGAGCGGCGAGTTGCTGAACCGCGCGCCGGCTTGGGGCGGCAATCGCTCCGTCGGGCGAGGGAGGAGGTGGATCAGCGAGCTGCATAGCTCGTATCCGGCGGGCTACCCAGCCGGCTTGGATGCAGAATAACTACTCTTGGTAAGCCATTGTAAGAGTGGACAAAATGGTGGAGGAGATAGGGGAGCGGCGGAGGTGTGCGATTCTTGGCCGGCGTTTGGCCTCGTTTAAATAGGAGATTAAATAGACGGCGGACGGGAGGAGCTCGGCCGGTGTTGCGTTTAACGCCGGCCCGGTCACGAATGGACGTGTGTCCAGAGTGGGTTTCTCGGCTTCCACACGGGCGGGTTTCATAGAGGCGTTTGAATGCGGCACGGAGGCGTGTTCAGCCGGGCATGCCGCGAGTGGCGCCCTCGACTCTGACCTAGGACACCGTGTCGTTCTTCCACTGACGTGTGGGCTCTTTGGGTGCATGGCCTGCATGTCAGTGACCCAACGCAGGCAGCGCACAGCAGAGGAACCTTTGGTGGGCCAGGGCGGTCAGAAGCGGGCATTTCATAAACCGATGATTGTTCATTGAGTGCGACATCATCTTTTTCATGTAGATAAGCCTACTATGTTGATAGCCCGTTCGATACATTGTGGTTCATAAAGACCGCTGCAAACATCAATGTTCTGCTTATCACAGATAAGATTGATTAATACCCGTAACAATCCATGTCCTTAACAAAGGGTGCATGCACGTATAGGTTGAGCGTGTGTCTTGCATCGTGTGCTGTGTGCATGCAGGCGTGCGAGTGTTGCGTGCGTGCAAGGATACATTTCAGTGTTGCATGCATGGGTGCGTACATGCGTGTGTTCGGGAGTGCATGTGTATGTGTCAGTGTTGCAAGCCAGCATGTGTGTGTGTGTACGTGTCAGTGTTGCACGCCTGCATGCGTGCGTGCATGTGTACATGCGGGGTGAGGCTACACGTCAGTCGACTGACTTTTTCATCTCTGGTCATTATATTTTCCAGCCGTTGCATACGAAATCAAGGGCCTCCAATTTATCATCAAACTCCACCCCTCCCTGAGCCGCCAGCCACCACCGGCCGAACCGCCAGCCCCCGCCCATGCCGGCCGCCCTCCCGAAACCACTCCCCATCGCGGTTCGCCGCCCGCCAACCCTCTAGCCCTCCTCCCCCCGCCGAGCTTTTTCTCCGGCGATCCCCACCCCACCGCCCAATGAACGCCCCCCAACCGCCGGTGACTGCCAACCAGAGGTCTCACGACTTCGAATACCCACCGACCACTAATTTATTACCATTTCTGTCCTTCATATACGCGCTGACAGGTGGGCCCTATGGTAATGTGCGCTGCTGAATGTGGACCATTTGACTGGTCAATTGATCGTGTTATCAACAAATTACGGAGCTGTATGGTGAGCGAGTGACCGTATGATCACCTAAAATTTACTCCTATTTTATTAACACAGTACAGACTCAAACTACCATTTCTTTCTTTCATATACAGGCTGACAGGTGGGTCCCATGGTTACGCGCCCCGATGGTGCAACACTAGTTGCGCCGCGTGGAACGTTTGACTGGTCAATTGATTGCGTCATCAACAAAATACGGAGTTGTACGGGTGAGCCAAAGGACCGTATAATCATGATATGTATTTGTTTAACACGGTACATGCACGCAAGGGCTCATATATACGCCGCAAGCACTCACCGCTATAAGCGCACACACGAACCCTACCCCTACGAGCACCTTCGAGAGAGTGGGCCAGCATATATGAACTTGAGATTTAACGAATTCACCATATGAGCCTCGAAGTCGAGTGGAACGTCTCCTCCCAGTGAACGTACATCGCCGGAAAATACTGAAATTAACACAAGATAAATGCGAGCACCGGGACTTTAACCTTGGTGGGCTCGAGAAACCATTGTCCTCTAACTATCCAACCACATGTTGGTTAGCACGAAAAAATGTATGTGGTGACCGTGATGAGCTTATTCTGAAGCAAATTGACCATATCGTGCTTTATATTCAAAAACAAAGACCGTAATTGTCGTCAACAAAATACGAACACGCATCAAATGCAAAGTCCGTCAGTGTCATCAACAAAATATGGAGACGTACTGTGATCTAGATACCGTTGTACTATTGTATATGCTTATTTTCTTAGTGGCCGATTGCGTGTGTGGTGTGGTGGGCACATCATTTCTAGTTGTGGTGGGTCAACATGAAGACTCATGGGTCGGTTCCATCCTGCTCCACATATAGGTTGGACCGAGACGTGTTATCTGAAGACCCATGTGGAGGACTCGGCGTGCAACACGAAGCTACGGAGACGCGGAGGACTCTATCCCCACCGGTGATAAGCCGACTATATATGATTTGTAACCCTAGGCCCTTAATTAGTATGTTATACAAGCTAGGGGCTAGTTAAATCGATAGTATACACACACGCACAATGCACAGTATTCACGTGTACTTTGTACACACCCCTATCACTAATATACAGTACCAGGAGTAGGCTAGAG
Source organism: Aegilops bicornis (assembly GCA_021605145.1). NCBI lineage: Eukaryota > Viridiplantae > Streptophyta > Magnoliopsida > Poales > Poaceae > Aegilops > Aegilops bicornis. The sequence continues at coordinate 181,758,305 of CM038670.1, read as the reverse complement.
ACGGTGCATGTGTATATATGCATGTGAGAGAAATAGTGTTTTCCAACTGAGATTAGTGAAAAGAGTGGTACATAGTAGTCAGAAAGAGAGAGAGATAAACAGAGAGAGCATGTGCTTGAGACACCCCGACACCCTGAGAGAGATTGTGAGCATGTGTGAAAGAGAAATGCCGATGCATATAAAGTGTGTGCACTTATGCATTAGATAGAGAGATATATAACGCGTTATGGGCGAGGCATAGTGCATCTATGTGTAAAAGCGGTTCTACGCATTAAATTAAAATATAAATGGCATTATTATTTTTGGATGAGATCATGAATTTTGCAAATTGCGTATGGACGAAAATCGGTCTATCGTACACCCATACTCTACTGAATTCTAGAATGTGCATGTGTTTATTTCATATTATCGATCCATAGAGTGAGAGCGGTTTGAAATACATGCAATGGATGCTTTTGCAATTCATATATAAACATTAATTAGTGCACTCCATGTTGTTAGTGTGAAGCACTTTATACATTTGTCACTTGCATGGATACATTCCAAATTACTAGCTACGAAATAGAATACATGTCGAATTCAACATAAAGGGGGTTTCGAAGATTCGAATTCATAGCAAGTGCATTCATCTATTTGAACCCGAGATAATGGCATTTGTAAATCAGATGTAAAAGGGGGCATCAATCTTTGTTGTGAGTTTGAACATGCTATATATATATTCATACGCATATCTAACTTTTTTTTGCAACCAAGGAGATTATATCTGGAACCATGCATGAACTGAGGTAAGTTGCATTTTTTTAATATATACTCGTGTACAATGTATATTCAAATGTACCCCCTCCATTCCAAAATAATCGTAGCTTTAGGATTTTAAAGAGTAAAGATTTGTGAAGTTTGACAAATCCTGAAAGTTCAATTCAAGAGAACCGAAAATGTTAATGCTTCGCTCCCAAATATTGAACGGCGCCAAATAGGCCTCTGGTCACCCGAAACCGCGCGAGACTAATGTTTTGGTGGTAGGAAATTACTGTCCTGACTCTGGCCCGTGTAGCCTATCGGCCCGATGTCCAAAGGTCTAAGCTGGGGTAGGTTTGTAACTTCACCAAGACACCATTCTCAACCGCCTCCGAGAAGCATTCATACTCCGTGGGCGCCTACCCATGCGCTCGGCCGAAATCTATCCCGCCCACATTTGGGCACCTCACATGACTGTCCTACCCCCAACCCGCAGTATGTCTGAAATTTTAGATGGGGGCAAAGTTTGTAACTTTCCCCAAATTTCAAACAAGCGCGTCTCAAACCGAAAAATTGTTCCCCCTTAGTTCCCTGCCTCCCTCCGTTTCCCCATTCATACTCCGTGGGCGCAAAAACGCCCGCTCTACCAGGCGCGAAACCCCAGCCTCCTCCGTCCTCCACCCCATAGCGGTCAATCCACCGCCGCCCTCCTCCATCATACCAGAGCCGGTACCCCGACGTCGTCGTCCAACGCAACCACAACCGCAACGTCCTCAAGGACTTAGCAGCTGAAGCCGAGGCAGAGCTGCCTCCACGACCCCGACGCCGACGTGCGCCGTACCAGAACCACTCTGACCACGCCGTCCCGCGCCTCACTACTGCGGCTCCACTGTCGCAACCGTCCACCGCACCAGAGCTGTTCCCGCTAGACCGTCGTTCGCCGCCTCGGATCTGCTTCCCCGCCGCCGACAAACGGCCACCGCACCACACTCAACAACTTGGCCATGGGTTCGTCCAAGGCTGCACCGTCCTCCACAACTTCTGGTTTCCGGCGAACAACAAGAAGATCGTCGGAAAAACAGAAGGAGGACACAACACTGCCAGCAGAAAGAGGTACTCCTCTTCCCTTATTCAAGAAAATCTTACGTCTCCGCTCACACCGTATTCAGCCCATGAAAGAAACTAGTTGAGCGCTTCTTCTGCATCTTCTTCGTGATACTAAATGCACAAGGTTTCCTCCTTTTACTATTTCACCTTTGCTAGAGGTCGGTAGCCCTCTGGATTTCAATTCGGGCGATAAAACCGCAATTAAAAGAAGCAGCACCCGCTTAGGTGCGCGAGCACCTAGTACTTTGTTCCCGGGAAGCGCGATCGGGTGTCTATCATAGGGGTGTGGGGCGCGAGCTGCTTGGGCCCGATCTGGAGGTCGGCGGGGCTTGAATGGATGGCCGGGCGGTGCCAAGCACGGCAAGCGGTGAGGTCGAGGGAGGCGCAGTGTGGGAGGAATCTTGGGCCGATGGTCGCCTGGCGTTCGAGGAAGATCGTCAACACCGATCACTGGAGGTAGATGAAGGCGATCTTCCCGTTCTTTGTACATTGGACGGTGCAGAAAAAATGGACTGACCTATTTGCTTTCAGTCGACTGTTATTTTCATAGAATCATGTAGTAATTTAGTGTGCCATGCATGATGTACTAATTGTGCACACACTTCACCCATACTCACACTATTGTTTTTTTATGCATGGTGTCAGTGGGGAACGACACCTATGGGATCACGAGAATCCCTACTGCGGTTGCGGGGCGCGGGGGTCGTGAGAAGAGCGGATCAAACAGGTAGCACGCGGTTCGTTTATCCAGGTTCGGGCCGCGAGGATGCGTAAAACCCTACTCCTGCTTTGGTGGATTGTATATCTGTGTTCTGAGCTAGCTATGGGCGTGAGGAGCTCCAAGAAGCGAATCCTTCTCCTGGTCGCCTCGGGCCTCCTTTTATAGGAAAGGGGCTGCCACGGTGGCACACAGGAGGTGGAAAGGTACTGATGTCTGGGCTTATCCCTTGCATTACATGACAAGGCGCGTTTAATGCGCCCTGCCTATGTGTCCTTACTTTATCGGGGTCGGGGGAGAGTCCCGTCCCGTCCGTCACCGCTTCCTCTGGTGTTGACACGCGCCCTGGCCAGCGGTGCTCGTGGTGCCATGTAGGCAGGCACGCAGCTGAGGTGGCGCAGTGGTGGGTCTCCATGAAGATCTGCACGCCGCCACGCAGGTGCCTGCCCAACTGGTTGGGTCGGCAGCTGCATGCGTACGGCGGTGGAAGCCTTGTTGGTGCGGGCTCGATGGTGGCCCCACGGGTGTCCTTGGCAAGGGCCTTGCCGGGCGCTTGCCGTTATCCCGGCAAGGCTCTTGCCGGGGCCTTCTTGATCCTCCTTGGCTGGGATCCCGCCAAGGTTCATCATCGTCCCAAGTATGTATCTGATCTTGAATGTCTTCACAAAGATCTGCATGCCACCACGGGGATATCTCCCGAATCCTTGCCCCATGGGGGTAGTGGACTCAAGGGTGACTCGCTCCGTAGGCGTGGGGTGAGCTGCCCCGACAAGGGTCTTGCCAGGCTGCTAGAACCGCTCTCCGGCAAGGACCTTGCCATGGGAGTCCGCTTCCCCCTTACCCTTTGTGGTCTTGGTCTTGGCGTCGTTCCGTTCCTCTTCGGCTTTGGCCTTACCTTGGTTTCACCTCCTGCGCCGTGCTTGGTGCGACAGCGCCCGTGGCTCAGACTGGTCGTGCACAGTCATAGGGGTACAAAGAGTGTACCCCACTTTTTTGTACACCGACAGGAGCCCCCGGGCCTGGGCCACACATAAGAGCTACGCGTTGTCGGGCCAGGCCCAAGAACGGTCTTGTGAGCGGTGAGGCGGTTTTACCGCGGTAAGTTTCGCCACACTGCGCCTCACGCTCCTGCGCGTGGCGCAGCGTGGGGAGGTGTGGGCGTGACGTTGGCGGCATGCGCGGGGCTAAGCTCGGTGCGCATGCGTCACGTCGTAATAAAGAGGTAGTGCGCGCCCTCCCCAGAAACGGAGGGAGGTGTGGAGGCGCGGCCTCTTTACTGAATGGGGCCAAGGCGGGGTCTTCAAGGCGTCCACTCCCCATGATCACGGGGTGGGGAGAGGTCGCCTCACCCGTCGCTTCGGTCCAGCACACCCACCACGCGGCCCCCATGCGCTTGGGCTGGCAAACGGTGGAGGCGGGAAACCGGGCCGCGGCGGGCTGGAGCAGCGGGCCGGTCCCAGTCCCCTGCGCCTTCCGTGTCTTGATCGGCTGAGCGGGGCGGTCGAGCCCCTCCCCGTTCCTTTATAAAGAGCGGGAGGGGAGGGATGGCGTTCCGCATTCCTTCATTTCCTCCTCTCTTCAGCTTCTGCTCCCCTTCTCCCATTCGCCATGGAGAGAGGGAATCCTGGTCTTTCAACGGTGGCAGCGAGGGTCACCGCACGACAGCGCATCCTTCCTTCCCCTGCTCCTGTGGTGGTGGAGCCAGCCGCGAGGGGGAGGGGAAGGGGGTGGAGCCAGCCGCGAGGGGGAGGGGAAGGGGGCGAGGCCGAGGCGCTCGTGGAAGAGGAGCACGGGACGGCGCGTCGGTCTCGCCTCCGTCAGCAGCTCCTCCTCCCATGGAGGGCCATGTTGGGGATGACCCTTGCGAGTTCTTCGTCAGGGCTCGCCCGGCCGCCTCGCCGTCGCCTTAGATCTCCCGACCCCATTTGCGAGCGAGATGGAGCTGGACCCGTCTGAAGTCATGCTTGGCTGCACATGAGGGGCTGTGGGATCAGCTGCACGCGGATCCGCTGGCTGACTTCCCAGCCCCTCATGTGATGTATCTTGGTCGAGGTGGAAGGCGTTCGCCCATATCCGGACTTGACGGCGGGGCTCACTCTCCATTTCAAGCCGATGGAGGGCGGCCTCGATGAAGTCATGTACACAGGGTAGGGTCATGGACCTGCCCAAGGGTACCCTCCACAAGGACATTCACAAGAGAAGCAGCCTTCCAGTCGACTGGTATGCTTCCACTCGTGATTCAAAGGCACTCGACTCGAAGACCCACTCGACCACCAAGAGTCCAAGAGCCACTCGGTGTCCAAGCAGTCTGTAGTTCAATAGTCTTTATGACCTTAATGACACTTTATGTAAGGCGTTACCGATGAACGCCTAGCTTTAATGTACCTTAAACCCTCTACTACGTGGGCTGGCTGGGGTCCTGGCGCACTCTATATAAGCCACCCCCCTCCACAGGTAGAATGGTTCGCACCCCTGTAACACATACGCAGATAATCCAGTCGACCGCCTCAGGGCTCCGAGACGTAGGGCTGTTACTTCCTTCGAGAAGGGCCTGAACTCGTAAATCTCTTGCGTATACAACTACTCCATAGCTAGGATCTTGCCTCTCCATACCTACCCCCCATTCTACTGTCAGACTTAGAACCACGACAGTTGGCGCCCACCGTGGGGCAGGTGTTCTAGCGAATTGTTGGAGAAGTTGGGATTCTCTCGATCTCCGGCATCATGGTTTCAGGTGGAGTTCTGGTCGACGGCCACGAGATCCGTCTCGGTGCGCTCACGTTCGTCGCCGACGACTCCGCTTGGCTTCAGGAGGCTCCACTCGACATGGACGCGCTCCCCATCCATGGGCGACGACTTTCGCTGCATGTGTCCGCGGGCGTCCTCCTCAAGGGCAACCGTCGACCCAAAGATGGGTCGGCTCCTGCGCCGCCTCACTCCCTGGGCCTCCCACCGCGCAAGCTGCCCGGTCGGTCGAGGCTCCAGCGGTGGGTGAGGCATGCGGTGGCCCGTCAGTCGGCCATCCCCCAAGTCGCGACGATCGAGCCCGACAAATCTCTCTACGACCTGTTCGACTGGCTCCGTGGAGACCGCGTCCGAATGCGATAGCAGTGACCCGGCGGCAGAAGTCCTGATGGTCGATGGACCATGCAGTCCCCCTGGATTCACCCGCACCAACGAAGGTGGCGGTGGAGGTGATCCGGTGCAAGCCCACGAAGAGTACTTGCCCGAGCCCCTCACTTCGCCCCAGAGGGAGGAGCTTCGTCGTCGGAACATGGATGCACTTCACACTCCTATCGTTGGAGAAACCCCTGAGGCCCGCGCCTTGGAGGATGCGCGCTTGGCCAACCTGGCTGAGCGCACTCGGCCGAGAATCTTCAGCGAGTAATCGATGAGCGTCTGTGACCGAGGGTTCCAGAATCCACGATGCCAGCTCTTTCAACCACCAACCTGTATATCGAACTCCGATTCAGAATTTAGTACCGCCGCCAGATAGCGAATCAATTCAGCCTTCCAATCGGAGGCGGGTAGAGGTTTGCAAAGAAATCGTAGATTTGCTCCAGCGGTGACATCAAAACTCAGTTGTATCCTGGGCCATGAACAGGGTTCACAATCGATCCGTCGCTGCAAACTCATTCCAGCCGCCCATAGTCCAAGATCGCCCCGAGGCGTGAGGAACGTGGAGGCGGCGTGATGATCAATTCAAGGGTCATGAGCAGTATGAGCACCTATTCGATCGCAACGATCGACGCCGAAAGTGCCCACCCTCCCCAAGGGTGGATCATACGCTCCTCGGCAGCGGGATGATAGACGCCGAACAATCTTTGGACGAAGAGTTCCAATCGACCCCTGTGGAACCGTGCTTTGATGCGAGATCCATTATCGTTCAAGGTTTGGTCGACAGAACAGAAGCTCACCGAGACGGCCATGATAGAGATGTTCCTTCCAAAGTAGTAGAGTCCATGTCTCGGGACCGGAGTGTTTCGAGAGCCATCGAGGCTGCGGTGATTCCCCCCAACTTCAAAGTTGGCGACTGAGTCAGCAAGTTCACTGGAGAATCCCAGCCTGACACCTGGCTTGAGGATTACCGAGTGGCGGTTCAGATCGGCGGTGGCAACGATGAGGTAGCCATGAAGCATTTACCTCTTATGTTGGAGGGTTCAGCCCGGGCATGGTTGAATCAATTAGCACCCAGCAGTGTTTACACTTGGGAAGATCTTGCCCGAGTGTTTGTCAGGACATTTGAAGGAACTTGCAAACGACCGGTAGGTTTAGCGGAGTTGCATCGTGCGTGCAAAAGTTGAGTGAAACCTTGAGAGATTATATCCAGAGGTGGACCACTTTGCACCACACAAGGAGAATGTGTCGATCATCAGGCGATCTGTGCCTTCAAGGAAGGCATCAAGAACAGAGAGTTGAGTTTGAAATTTGGTCGAACCGGAGATATGACCCTGAGTCGGATGATGGAAATTGCCACCAAATATGCAAATGGTGAAGAAGAGGACCGGCTTCGGAGTGGTAAATATAAATCTGCTGCCAATGAGACCGGCGGAGGAAATTCCAGTCGGAAGAAGAAGCGCAAAGCCGAGCCAGCGGCTCCCGGAGAGGCCTTGGCAGTGACCCCAGGAAAGTTCAAGGGGAAACCCAAGGGTCCTTGGAACCCTAAGAAGGTGAAAGATCAGGATGGGAACGACGTGTTGGATTTACCATGTCATATTCATACAAAGAAAGATGAATAGGGTAAACTCATTTACCCGAAACATACCACTCGGACAAAGGTCCGTTCTTGATTCAGCGGCCCAAGGGAAACAGCCCAAGGACAAGGATAAGGAGACAGACAAAGTTGAGGATAGAGATGATGTGATGGTGGATATCCCGGTCAATTCCACCTCGATGATTTTCTTTGACGTCGAAAGCAAAAGTCGATTGAAGGTTATCAATCGGGAAGTAAACTTGGTTGCTCTGGCGACTCCCAATTATCTGAAATGGTCCCAGACCGCCATCACATTCGATCAGTCTGATCACCCGACGCACATTGCCACCCCTGGGAGGCAAGCGTTGGTGGTCGACCCAGTTGTCGAAGGCACTCGGTGACCAAAGTCCCGATGGATGGTGGTAGTGGTTTGAATATATTATCTGTTGAGACGTTGAAAGGGATGGGCATTCCGATGTCGGACTCGCATTACCCGATAACATGAGCTTCCACGGAGTCATTCCTGGAAAGAAGGCCGAGTCGCCGCCAAATTGCTCTTGATGTAGTATTTGGTGATTCAAAGCATTTCCGGAAAGAAAAGTTGACCTTTGAGGTCGTGGATTTCCAGAGCGCTTATCACGCTATTCTGGGGAGACCAGCTTATGCACGTTTCATGGCCCGACCATGTTACGTATATCTTAAACGAAGATGCTCGGTCCCAAGGGCGTGATCACCGCCACGGGCAATCGGAAGAAGGCGTAAGAGTGCTTCCGAAGGCTCTAAGATCGCCGATGCTAAGTTGGCGATGGTAGAGCTACAAGAGTATCGAAAACTGCGGATCCGAGTGATTTGTTGCGAGCTAAGAAGCCCGCCACGGAGTCAAGATTCCAGCCGGATCGGGCGAGACGTAAACAGGTTCACATTCACCCGACCGATCCCGACGCTGCTCCGACCAACATCTCAACAACACTCGACTCAAAATAGGAAGAAGCGCTCATCCGGTTCCTCCGTGAGAAGCTGGGACATCTTTGCATGGAAGCACGAGCACGAGCATCGCCAGTCGACCCAAAATTCAAACCAGTTAAAGAGTATCTTGGCGGTCCGCCGTCTGAAGAGAAAGGCCATTGGCGAGGTGGCTCGGCTCTTAGCAGCAGAGTTCATCCGAGAGATCTACCACTCGAGTGGCTCGCCAACGTTGTCATGGTCCCCAAGAAAGACAAGTTGTTGCGCATGTGCATCGATTTCAAGCATATCAATCGGGCCTGCCCGAAGATCATTTCCTCTTCCTCGCATCGACCAAATAGTCGACTCAAGCTGCGGGATGCGAGAGGTTGTCTTTTTAGGCGCCTATTCGGGTACCATCAGATCCGTCTGTATGGACCCGATGAGATTAAAACAGCGTTCATCACTCCATTCGGGTGCTTTTGTTATGTCACCATGCCATTCGGTCTCAAGAATACCGGAGCCACATTCATGAGGATGATTCAAAAGTGTTTGCTCACACAGATCAGTCGGAATGTGGAAGCGTACATGGATGATATAGTGGTCAAGTCACGAAAGGGTTTCGACCTGTTGACTGAACTTGCTGAAACATTTGCCAATCTCAGGAGGTATGATATCAAGCTTAACCCATCAAAGTGTACATTCGGAGTCCCTGGTGGAAAGTTACTCGGATTTCTAGTTTTTGAGCGACGAATCGATGCTAACCCAGAAAAGGTTGGCACCATACTCCGAATGAAGCGCATACAATGCGTGTGCGATGTCCGGAAACTTCTTTGGATGCTTGGCGCTTTAAGTCGATTCATCTCTCGCCTCGGTGAAAAGCATTGCCTGCATCGATTGATGAAGAAGTCGGACAAGTTCGAGTGGACTCTAGAAGTCGATGCAGCATTCGCAGAGCTCAAAGCTCTGCTCTCCACCCACCGGTGCTTGCTTTGCTCCAATCAAGAAGGAGCCTTTGTCGCTTACATTGCAGCCATCGGACAAGTCGTCGATTGCATTTACTACGGTCGGCGGAAGAAGAAGGAAAAGCCTTCAAAGTTCAACGCCCAGTTTATTATCTTTCAAGTAATCACCCGTCAAAGCAAAGATACCCTCACTATCGAAGCTTGTTTATGGGATCTATATGACCACGAAGAAGGTTGATCATTATTTTTCTGATCATTCCATTACAGTCGTCAGCGACGCCCCTTTGTCGGAAATTCTTCATAACAAAGATGCAACTGGTCGAGTGGCAAAATGGGCGATTAAACTCCTTCCCCTGGATATCAAATTCGAGGCAAAGAAAGCCATCAAGTCCCAAGCAATAGCAGATTTCCTCGCCGAGTGGATCGAATAGCGACTTCGATCCAAGTTCACTCGAACCTTTGGACTATGTTTTTCGATGGTTCCAAGATCTTTGAACGGTTCTCGTGCGAGGGGTTGTATTGGTTTCCCGAGGAGATAGGCTCAAGTATGTTCTCCAGATTCACTTTGATTCTTCCAACAACGAAGCAGAATATGAAGCACTCCTGTATGGGTTGCGCATGGCCATTTCACTCGGCGTCCGTCACTTTATGGTTTATGGCGACTCAGATCTGGTTGTTAATCAAGTGATGAAGGAGTGGGATGTCGAAGCCCAGCTATGACAGGTTATTGTAATGTCACGTGAGAAAATTTGGAGAAGAAATTCGAGGGGTTAGAGCTTCATCATATACCTCGATTGAAAAAATCAAGCTGCGGGCGAAGATAGGGTCCAAGAGGAAGCCATTCCCGGTGATGTATTTTAGAACACATTCATGCTCCATCGCTGCAGGAGGATCCTTTCACAGAAGAAGCCCCGCAGCAAAAGAGTGCCAATGATCCGACTATAGTTGAGGTCCCAGCCGTGGTCGACCTAATTATGGAAGTTGTGGTCATCACTCCCGACTGGAAAGTGCCGTACATCGCATATATCCTTAGGAAAGAGCTCCCAGAAAATGAAGAAGAGGCTCGACGGATCGTCTGGTCGATCCAAGGCCTTCTGATAATCAAAGGACAATTGTACAGAGAAAGCGTGGATCGAGTCGGCCGAAGTGTATCACGCCGTAAGAAGGTCGATAATTCTTGAGGATATCCACTCGGGGACTGTGGCCATCATCGTCCTCTCGGACCATTGTGGCTAAAGCATACCGAGAGGAATTTTACTGGCCGAAGGCAAATGAAATGGCAAAAGAAATAGTCGACAAGTGTGAAGGATGTCAGTTTTATTCCAACATGTCGCACAAGCCAGCCTCAGCCTTGAAGACCATTCCACTCGTTTGGCCCTTCGCTGTTTGGGGATTGGACATGATTGGACCTTTGAGAACTGCAGAAGCGGCTTCACTCATTTGCTAGTAGCAGTCGACAAGTTCACCAAGTGGATCGAAGCCAAGCCCATCAAGAACCTCGATGCATGCACTGCTATCAGTTTCATCAGAGAGTTGATATTCAGATATGGAGTTCCGCATAGCATCATCACCGACAATGGGTCAAACTTCGATAATGACAAGTTCAAAGCCTTCTGCGCCTCTCAAGGCACTCGGGTCGACTATGCTTCAGTGGCTCATCCTCAGTCGAATGGACAAGCGAGCGTGCAAACGGCCTCATTCTCAAAGGGCTGAAACCTCGGCCGATGCGTGATCTCAAACACGCAGTTAGAGCTTGGGTCGACGAGCTTCCATCAGTTCTCACGGGAATTGAGGACCACTCCTAATCGGTCGATCGGGAGAACTCCATTCTTCCTGGTCTATGGAGTCAAGCAGTTCTGCCGAGTGACACCTTTCACAATGCGCCGAGTCGAAATGTACTCAAGAGGAAGCGTAACAAGCCCGGCAAGATGCAACGACCTCTTGGAAGAGGAGAGAGAGATGGCCTTGATCCGCTCGACTATCTATCGCCAAGACTTGCGTCGATTCCATGCCGAAATGTGAAGAGTCGAGCCTTCCAAGAGGGAGATTTGGTCCTCCGAGTGGATCAACAGAAACCACACAAGCTTGCTCCCACTTGGGAAGGTCCCTTCATCGTCACGAGGGTCCTCCACAACGGAGCGTATCATCTCTACAACGTTGATCGCCGGATCGACGAGCCTCGAGCTTGGACGCGGAGCTGCTCCGCCTTTTACACTTAAAACTCACTTTCGGTTGAGATGTAATAAAAGTACTTTTGTAGTTTGTTTATCTAAGACAAGAATGTTATAATTCTCCCAGTGATTAATATTGCTTTTTGTTGGAATTTCCCCCAGTGGGTGGATTAGCTGCGAATCTGATTCGCCTAAGTTCGTAAAAAAAATCCTTTCCGAAAAGTGCGAGCCAGGCCTCTCACTCGGGGCTTAAGCTGCGAATCCGCTTAGCCTAAGTATTCAAAATCCTACCGAGTGGCGAGCCAGCCTCCCACTCGGAGGCTTAGCTGCAGTCCAAGTACTCGCCTAAGTATCCAAAATCCTACCGAGTGGCGAGCCAGCCTCCCACTCGGAGGCTTAGCTGCAGTCCAAGCACTCGCCTAAGTATCCAAAATCCTACCGAGTGGCGAGCCAGCCTCCCACTCGGAGGCTTAGCTGCAGTCCAAGTACTCGCCTAAGTATTCAAACCCTACCGAGTGGTGAGCCCAAGGATTCGCCTCAAACATCCAAAGTAATAAAAATCCTATCGAGTGGAGAGCAAACCTCCCACTCGGAGGCTTAGCTGCAGCCCAGTGCTCGCCTAAGTAATAGAAATCCTACCGAGTGGAGAGCAAACCTCCCACTCGGGGGCTTAGCTGCAGCCCAGTGCTCGCCTAAGTAATAGAAATCCCACCGAGTGGAGAGCAAACCTCCCACTCGGAGGCTTAGCGCTCAGTGCTCGCCTAAGTAATAGAAATCCTACCGAGTGGAGAGCAAACCTCCCACTCGGAGGCTTAGCTGCAGCCCAGTGCTGGCCTAAGTAATAGAAATCCTACCGAGTGGAGAGCAAACCTCCCACTCGGAGGCTTAGCTGCAGCCCAGTGCTTGCCTAGGTAATAAAATCCTACCGAGTGGAGAGCAAACCTCCCACTCGGAGGCTTAGCTGCAACTCAGTGCTCGCCTAAGTAATAGAAATCCTACCGAGTGGAGAGCAAACCTCCCACTCGCAGGCTTAGCTGCAGCCCAGTGCTCGCCTAAGTAATAGAAATCCTTTCGAGAGTAGAGCAAACCTCTCACTCGGGGGCTTAGCTGCAGCCCAGTGCTCGCCTAAGTAATAGAAATCCTTCTGAGAGTAGAGCAAACCTCTCACTCGGGGGCTTAGTGCAGCCCAGTGCTCGCCTAAGTAATAAAAATCCTACCGAGTGGAGAGCAAACATCCCACTCGGAGGCTTAGCTGCAGCCCAGTGCTCGCCTAAGTAAGGAATTCATCCCAATCCGCATGGACGACGAGGTGCAGGTCGACTGCTACCTCCTCCTTCGGAGCTTCGCCACAAGTACAACGTGCGGTCCATCCTAGTCCGCAAGGACGACGAGGTGCAGGTCGACTGCTACCTCCTCCTTCGAAGCTTTGCCACAAGTACAACATGCGGTCCATCCCAGTCCGCAAGGACGACGAGGTGCAGGTCGACTGCTACCTCCTCCTTTGGAGCTTCGCCACAAGCATAACGTGCGGTTCGTCCCGATCCGTCAGTACGACAAGGTCAGTCGCAGTCTGTGTTTCACCTCTACCTGCAGGATAGATGAAGCACAAGTCGATTGGAATTTCAACGGAATATCTTCTGAATGAGGAATAAAGTTCTCTCAAATGCAAGCAAAGCATGTTAAAGGAAAAACCAAGTTCAGATAAATGTCCTACGGATCCAAAGGCGCTCAGGCGTTAAGCCTGTTAAAGTTTATCGGTTACAGAAACCACTCGGCATTTCGAGGCAAATTTAAAGTGGGACTTAGAAGTTTTTTACTCCTCCGGCGGAGGACTAGAAGGCGCAACAAATTGGTCGAGGTCGATTCCGTCGGCAATACGGGTAGCAGCAGCGATGAAAGTCTCCATGAAAGATCTGAAGTCGTGCTTCCTGGTATTGGCAACCTTGAGAGAAACCAGCTTATCCTCTTGCACTTCTTTGCGGTGGGCGCTTGAACCGGAGATAGAGCACCATCAGCACCACACCTGGCAGATGACTTCTTCCATTCTTGCACTCGACTTGGAATCTCATTCAGTCGAGTCATCAAAGATTCAAGATCATTCTGGAGAGTCTGTTCTGGCCAGAGAGTCGAGTCGATCCGCGACACTGCAACTTTCAGTCGAGCAAGATAGTCCACTACGCTAGCAACACGAGACTCCAGTCGGAGCACATTCATAGCAGCTTCGTCCTTCACAGGAGAGTTGATGGGATCCAAACTGGTTTCCACTCGACTAGTTTCTTCTTCAAAGTTTTGGCAGAATTCTGAAAACACAACTCAGATTCAAAATGAAGATCATATGATGAGGCGGTGAGAGCAAGGCAGTTGGATAAAAGAGATTACCTTGAAGCATGAGAAACAGCTTCTTGGCGAACCCTCCAAGATAAATCTCCAGGTCGTTTCGCTTCCCACCGTGACCAACCTTGCAGACGTAACATTCTTGTCGTTCTTGATCGGTGACTTCCTTGTTAGCCACGTCAAGAGAGGCTTTCAGCTTAGCATTTTCATCTTCAAGTTTGTCGACTGAGGCAAGCTTCTCTTCAGCGAGCTTTGTTTTCTCCAAAGCCGCCTTCTCAGGCTCTGCAAGGTCAAGGTCCTTCTTCTTCAAAGTCTCTTCCAGTTTATCTCGCAAAGCAACAATGAGAACAAGAGTTGAGAATGAGCAGAAAAACAGAGGCGATCGCCAAAATCCTCACCAAATGCATACCTTTTGCTTCATCCTGCCTTACGCAAATTCTCTGAGCAAGCTTCAAATCGAGGTTGAGCTGAATCTGCTTTTCTCTAATCTCGGTATAGCGAGCTACAAGCTCGCAAGATTTCTACAAAGAGTCAACCAACGAAAGACATCAAAGACAGATCACTTCCGGTGACTAAGGAAAGATAGTAGCATTTCTAAGACTACGGTCGAATAAAACATTCGATAGTAGTCTCGGGGATTACACCAATGGGTGCACTCAGCGATACTTACTGGTTTATCAATTTGGTTCGATCGATTCGACCAAAAGAGGCAAAGAGGCTATGATTCTAAAAACATGGCTAATTGTCAGCGGTCAGCCGCAGTAAAAAAACAGTTCTTTAGACTATAGTCAACTGCACGCAGTCGACCATAGTCTCGGGGACTACACCCAGTGGGTGCACTCAGCGTGCCCCCACTGTTTTCTCAGTTCCATTCGACTTGGGCCGTCCAAGTCGAGTGAAGAAGATCACAGCATAAAGACCATAGCCGACTGCATGCAGGCGACCATCGTCTCGGGGACTACACCCGGTGGGTGCACTCGGCGTGCCCCACAAAAGTTCAACGACACACACCCAAAGGTGTACGGATATGGAAATTTCCGGAAGAAAGCGGTTTGAGATAGTATATCCTAACAAAGCAAGCGACGATCGACTTACTTGGACATTGCTCACGGAGAGCTGAACTAGCATCATAGGTCAGCTGACTTGCCTCTCGAGCCGCTTTCACCTGCTCCATCATGATCCCTGCTTGGCGTATGGCCTCCTTAGCAGCACTTACTTGGTCTTCCGGGACGTGGTGTGTAGCAAAGAGAGATGGTGGATCAGCAGTCGACGAAGTGGGTCGGGCACTTGTCAGCGGCACAACGAACGATACAGAAGTCCGAGTGGGGTTGCCTCCCTCGGAAATCAACGTCTCAGGAGTCGCTGCGACTTGAGCAGCCTTGCCAGCAGGCACTTTCTTGTTCCTCCTTTTCCTCAATGGCACTTCCTCGTCATCATCGGGAAGATCAATGACGTGAGGCGGAACTACAAGAGAGATCCAGAAGTAAACATGGAAGCCCAATCGACTAAAAAGCCCCAGTCGACTAAAAGTGAAATCTCAGAGATCTTACCAAGAGTGGAAGTAGCCGCATCCTCCATTTCCTGATCATCGTGCTTGGCGGAAGTCTCGGAGGTAGCGGCGCTGTAGATTTCAAGAGTCGGCTGATCAGTCATCAAGTCGACTAAAAGTTCACTCATGTTGAAAAAGGAAATACAAGGTTTTGTTGGTTACCCGGAGATGGTGGGGATGACCATTCTCATCTTGGGCAGGGCCTTCGCCGGCTTCGACGACGTCGCTCGAGGTTGCTTCGGTGGTTTCTCAGTCGGCGCGGGTCCTAGGTCACTTCATCGACTGACCGGTGGGCACAACTGCTTTACCGCGTCCGGCCGCAGGGTCGTGCGTCGACTTGGACCTTCCCTCCAAGCAAGGAGGGTCGACGTCTTCCTCCTCTTCTTCCTCCTCCTCCTCATCATCAGAGCCATCATCCTCCTCATCCTCTTCGCCGTTGGACTCCCATTCCTCCGGACTCTCACCTCCACTTCCTTCTTCTTCTCCGGCTGCTTCCTGCGCCCCGTTGGGCATCGAGTACATCTCAGTGGTGACCTAGAAGACAACAAAACAAGGTTAAAGTCAGTCGACGAAATTGACATCAAAACAGAAGGTATGCAGCAGAATCACAGTCGGAGATAAGTAATGATACCTTGTCTGGTTCGTAACTCTGGTCGAGTGGTGGAATCCTCCTAGCTCCGCGAGGGTTGTCCTTATTTCCTGTGATGGCAGTCATCCACTTCTCCAGCGTGGCGTCATCGACCTCCTCTGGATGGACCCGAGTGGTATCATCCGTACCGGAGTACATCCACATCGGATGACCTTGGTATTGGAGTGGCTGAATATGCCGTCGGAGAAAAACCTCCAGGAGATCCATACCGGTCACCCCATCGCGAATAAGCTGTACTACACGCTCCATCAATAACTTTACTTGGGCCTTTTCCTCTGGTAACACCTTCAGGGAAGATGGATTGTTCACTCGACTCATGGAGAAAGGAGGGAGCCCAGTCGACTACCCCGGCGTCGGCTGGTCTTGGCAATAAAACCAGGTCGACGGCCACCCTCTAACCGAGTCGGGGAGAGTCATAGCTGGAAAGGCGCTTCCGCTCATCTGGACTCCGAGCCCCCCACACATTTGGATTACTTGGGTCCTCTCGTCATTCGGGCTCGTTTTCTTCACCGTCTAAGAGCGACAGGTGAATATGTGCTTGAAAAGACCCCAATGCGGTCGACAACCCAAGAAATTCTCGCAGAGTGAAACGAAAGCAGCAAGATACACAATGGAGTTTGGGGTGAAATGGTGGAGTTGCACTCCAAAGAAGTTCAGAAACCCCCGTAAAAAAGGATTTGGCGGAAGAGAAAACCCCCTATCTACGTGGGTGGCCAGGAGGACGCACTCACCCTCTTCAGTCAGGTTGCCATTCCGCGTCTAAGCCTCACCGACCCATGGGGGATCAGTCCTTCGTTGGCCAGATCGGTGAGGTCTTTGTCGGTGATGGTCGACCGGCTCCAGTCTCCTTGGACCCAGCCCTGCGGCAGCTTGGACCGCGAAGAGGAACCGCCCCGACTGGGCGCTCTCCCCTTGGCCTTCGCCGTCGTCTTCTTCATCCGTTCCAAGGCGGCAGTCTTGTCCTTCACCATGGTCGCCAAGTAGAGAGGTACCGAAGCCAAGCGCTGGACGGACGGAGAGCGTGGCGAGAAAGTTTTGGAGGCAGAGGGAGGAGAAATCTGAGGGCGCACTGTTCAAAATGCCCGGTCCAACGCCTTATATGTGGTCACTTCCGAGTGGCTGACCGGTAGGCCCAGGCAATCCCGTCACGATCCCGCAACAGACGCGCGCTCGATACGTGGCGAAAAAGGCGGCGCGAGGATCGAGGCGTCATCGTCTTATCCCATCCGAGTGCCGCGGTTTTCTCCGCTTCGCGCGCTTCCCAAAATTCGGATCCCACGAAATCCGCTAATCGCAGAGCAACTCGTCAGATAACAGATTTCCTCAGATCCCGCTCGGAAATCCTTAGGTTCACAAAGTTCACTTGACAAACATGAAGAATGGATCAAGGCGACTGAAAGAAAGGTTGACGTCATCACCAAAAGGTCGTCGATCCAGAGTAAGACGCACTCACGACACGAAGAACAGGTCGGAAAGATTCTCAACTCCTTCCTCACTCAAACCTCGATCCATTCGGGGGCTAATGATGAAGTCATGTACCTGGGTAGGGTCATGGACCTGCCCAAGGGTACCCTCCACAAGGACATTCACAAGAGAAGCAGCCTTCCAAATGACCTGGTAGGCTTCCACTCGGCAGATTCAAAGGCACTCGACTATGAAGACCCACTCGACCACCAAGAGTCCAAGAGCCACTCGGTGTCCAAAGCGGTTACGTAGTTCAATAGTCTTTATGACCTTAAAGACACTTTATGTAAGGCGTTACCAGTAATGCCTAGCTTTAATGTACCTTAAACCCTCTACTACGTGGGCTGGCTGGGGTCCTGGCGCACTCTATATAAGCCACCCCCTCCACAGGTAGAATGGTTCGCACCCCTGTAACACATACACAGATAATCCAGTTGACCGCCTCAGGGCTCCGAGACGTAGGGTTGTTACTTCCTCCGAGAAGGGCCTGAAATCGTAAATCTCTTGCGTATACAACTACTCCATAGCTAGGATCTTGCCTCTCCATACCTACCCCCCTTTCTACTGTCAGACTTAGAACCACGATAGCCTCCTCTCCGTCAAGGTCTTTGGGTGCTTCGGGACTCGGGCAAGGTGCTGCGTGGAGAGCTCTACTGATAGCGAAGACTCCTCCTCGAGCGGGAGTGGCGAGGAGGACAGCCAGCAATGCGACGAGCGAAGTAGCGGCGGCAGATGACGGGTCCGACTAGGTGTCGGGCATCGCTCCGTCTTGGCACCCAGCGTCCCCATCATCCGTGTCGCCGGGCTCCTTGAACTTCTCGGGTCGTCTCCTTGGGCGGCCGTTGGGAGGCTGCGAAATAGAAAGAGGGCGGCAAGGCCGTCAAGTCGGAGTACGCACATCGACGCTGCTCGACGCAGCGTCGACGTCCTGCCGCCTCGTCTTCGAACTCTACTTCCGGCGTCGCCATCACCATCCAGCCTTTGGACGGCCACCGAGATGTTCTCTTGGTGTCTTCTGCCACCCGTAGCTCGCCTAGGCGCTCCTTTTGCCTTTTTCGCCTCCTTGACCTACCTCCTGAGGAGAGGGACAAGAAAGGGGTTACGGGCACCTTATCTTTTTTCAACTTGTAAGCCTTCGGGCCTTAGCTGAATTTAGAACTTGTAATCCCATTATTCATGTTTTTCATTCCCTATGGACTGTACCTGAACGGAATGTTTTTAATGAAAAAGGGATGTTTGCCGGGTTATTTGTTTGCGGGTAGAACCCACGACAAGGAGCGAGTCCTTGATATCTTTAAGATAAACATTTCCTTACCCGGCAACAGGCCTTGTTGTCTTCCCACTTTGCTCAACCTTTCTCACGCTGCGTTCGGAGGCGAGGATGAAGTGGGTTTAAGCCCCTTGTTCCATCCTTTTGCCGCCATGACTACAATTGAAACCTGGCCCTGTGAACGAGCCCGGGGCCTAGAGTTTTAGGGGAGCACGGTAGCTTTAGGAAGAAACGAGGTTTCACATACCTCAGTCTATAAGGGGATGCATGACAAGGGATGAAAAACTTATTTGAAGCTGCAGCCCCCGGCAAGTTTGGTTTGCTGTGGGTGAACCTTTGCTCTTGCAGCCCCTAGTAACACTGGCTTGCCGGGGTCTAGATGCTGGTCCGTCCTCCTCCTCTTTTTCATCCTTAAGTGGTCCGGCAAGGATATGTGTGAGTCCTACGAACCAAAGAAGACGAAAGAACGGCAATGGGACGCACACTCAACCTCTAAGCTAGGGGTTAGTCGCTGCCAAGCACTATCAACCATAACCAAGGACGAGACTCGACCTAGCATGCATGCTATAACTTAGGGCGCCAGCGCTTCATTTATTTATGCTCAGGGTCTGCGCCTGGCTTTGTACAAAGGGTTACATGCATCATCGGCAATGCTTGTACGAAAGGTGGCTTGCCGGGAGGCCCGGCATGCCGCGCCTTACGGGTAAAACTTGCGAAGATGCTCAATGTTCCAGGAATTACTCACGGAACGGCATCTTCGGTCTCCAGGATCGCGCCGGCACAGTGACTCGTATTACGATAAGGGCCTTCCCACTTCGGCGTCAACTGGTTGGAATTCTTGGCCGATTGAACGCGCCGAAGAACAAGGTCGCCTTCCTCAAGGATCCGGGCATGAACCTTGCGGCTATGGTAGCGGCGCAAGCCTTGCTGGTAGCGTGCTGCTCTCACAGCCGCCCGAAGACGATCTTCCTCAAGGAGCAGTGTGTCGTCTTGCCGCAGTTGCTCTTGCTCAGGCTCATCATAAGCGAGCACTCGAGGTGACCCGTGTATGAGTTTAGTGGGGATAACTGCTTCCGCCCCGCATACCAGGGCGAAGGGTGTCTGGCTGGTGGCTCGATTTGGTGTCGTCCTGATTGACCAAAGAACCGCCGACAACTCATCAACCCAGTGCCTTCCGCTCTTGTGCAGCCTGTCAAAGGTATTGGTCCTTAAGCCTCGCAACACTTCAGCATTTGCCCTCTCAGCTTGTCCGTTGCTTCGTGGGTGAGCAACGGAAGCGAAACAAACTTTGCTGCCGAGGTCTTGAATATATTGCATGAAGGTGCGGCTCAGGAATCGTGGTGCCGTTGTCGGTGATGACCCTATTGGGTACAATCAAAAGCACAATAGCCCCTTGAAGAACTTGACGGCCGATCGAAGCTGTGACCTTCCTCATCGCCTCCACTTCCGGCCACTTTGTGAACTTGTCGATTGCAACATACAAGTACTCAAAGCCCCGACAGCAAGGGGAAAGGGCCCAGTATGTCGAGCCCCCAGACCGAGAAGGACCAGGAGAGAGGAATGGTTTGAAGGGCTTGAGCTGGCTGATGAAGCTTTCTCGAATGGAACTGACACGCTTCACACCTGGTGACGAGTGTTGTTGCATCCTGGAAGGCGGTGGGCCAGAAGAAACCTTGCTGGAATGCCTTGCCGGCAAGGGCTCTTGACCCGATGTGGGATCCACATATGCCTCCGTGTATCTCTGCCAACAGCTCCAGTCCTTCCTCACGAGGGATGCACTTCAATTTCACACCGTTCGGTATCTTCCAGTATAGGACGTCATCGACGAACTGGTACATGGCAGAGCGACGGGCTACATTTTCCGCTTCTTCCTGCTCCTCAGGAAGTTCCCCTGCCTGGAGGAATCGGACGGTATGCTGTGCCCACGCTGGAGCTTGGGGCTCGACGACGAGGACTAAAGGCATTTCCTTCGCTATAGGAGCGGCTATCTCGACGGCAAGAGCTTGACGCTCCGCCGGAGCTAGCCGTCCCGTGGCGGGCTCAGTGTCCCCGGCAACATCCTTGCCGGTGACTCCGGGGAGCTCGGCGGGAAAGTACTTGCCGGGCCCTGATTTCCTCCTCTTGTTCTTCCCTGTTGATGGATCAATGGATGGCTGATTTAGCTGAAGCACAAAGGTACCTGGTTCCACAGGTAGCTTGAGGGCAGCGCGCTTTGACAGGTAATCGGCGATATGGTTCTCCGTTCGGGGAACGTGTTCAGCCTGTATACCGTCGAAACGCTCTTCCAGCTTTCTCACTTCATCAATGTAGGCCTTCATCAACGGGCTCTGGTAATCCTTATTGACTTGCTTGACGACAAGTTGCGAGTCGCCCCTGACGATGAGCTTTTTGATTCCGAGGTCCGCCGCGATCCTAAGACCGGCGAGCAGCCCTTCGTACTCTGCTGTGTTATTTGTCGAGACCTCCCTGGGGAAGTGCATCTGGATAACGTACTTGAGGTGCTCTCTGGTGGGGGCGACGAGCAGTACGCCAGCCCCGGCACCTTGCAGGGAGAAAGCCCCATCAAAGTACATAATCCAATTGCAACTTGCCTCCTTGCCGAGGACAGCAGTCTCTTGGGTTTCTTCGTTAGGTGTTGCGGTCCACTCTGCAATGTACTCCGCCAGGACTCGGCTCTGAATCGTCGAAGTACTTTCAAACTTGAGGCCAAAGCTGGACAGCTCTAGTGCCCACTCCACAATCCTTCCCGTCGCATCTGGGTTGTGCAATATCCGTTGTAGAGGGAGGCGAGTGACGACAGTGACCTCATGTGCCTGGAAGTAGTGACGCAGCTTCGTTGAGGCCATGAGAAGGCCGAATAGAAGTTTTTGCACACCGGAGTACCTCGACCTAGCCCCCTGCAAGAGGGAGCTAACGAAGTAGACCGGCCGTTGTATCACTTTCTTCTTTGGCGGCACTTCGACCAGATGTGTCGTCTTCGCATTGGTGGCGTCGGGCTCCGTTGCTGCTATTACCTCGTCGTCAACCTCCCTCTCCACCACTAGCGCGGCGCTGACCAGCTGGTTTGTTGCCGCTAGGTATAGCAGCAACGGCTCCCGGGGCTTGGGCGCAACTAGTGTTGGTGCGGAGTAGAGGTACTTCTTCAAATCTTGCAATGCTGCTTCGGCTTCTGGCGTCCATTCCACCAGGCCCGCCTTTTTCAGAATCTTAAAAAAGAGGAGGGCACGTTCGGCAGACTTGGATATGAACCTGCCCATGGCAGCAACACAACCAGCAAGTCGGCGCACATCCTTGATTCGCTTGGGTGCTTCAATCTGCTCTATAGCTTTGATATTGTTCGGATTGGCCTCTATCCCACGTTGTGACACAAAGAACCCGAGGAGCTTGCCAGACGGGACGCCAAAGACACACTTCTCAGGGTTCAGCTTGAGGTTGATCTTGCGCAGGTTTGCGAATGTCTCCCGCAAATCTGGTATGAGGGTTGCCCTGTCCTTGGTTTTGACCACTATGTCATCCATATAAGCTTCCATATTTCTATGGAGCTGGGGTTCAAAACCAATCTGGACCGCCTCAGAAGCGTCGAACCAAAGCACTCTTCAACCCGAAAGGCATCCGTATGAAACAATACGTACCACATGGGGTGATGAACGCTGTTTTTTCTTTGTCTTCCTTTGCCATGAAGATCTGGTGGTAGCCGGAGTAGGCATCGAGGAATGACAACAGATCACATCCAGCTGTGGAGTGAATAATCTGGTCGATGCGCGGCAGCGGGAAGGGGTCTTTAGGACAAGCCTTATTGATATCTGTGTAATCAATACACAGCCTCCACTTCCCATTCGCCTTGCGCACCACGACCGGGTTGGCCAACCACGTTGGATGGAGCACTCCTCTTACCAGACCCGCTGCCTCCAGTTTCCGGATCTCTTCCGCGATGAACTCTTGTCGTTCCAAAGCTTTCTTCCTGATCTTCTGCTTGACGGGCCGCGCATGAGGACAGGCAGCAAGGTGGTGCTCAATCACCTCCCTGGGAACGTCGGGGATGTCGGAAGCTTGCCATGCAAACACGTCGACATTCGCCCGCAGGAAGGTGACGAGCGCGTCTTCCTATTTGTCGTCAAGGGTGGAGCTTATGGTAAAAGCTCCTCCCGTGCCGTCCTCATTGACGGAAACCCTCTTGGTTCCCGGCAGCGTGGCCCTGGACTTCTGCTTCCGCCGGCGGAGCTCTCTGGTACGTCCTCGATGACAGCGCTACACTCCGAAGAGGTGCGCTTGCCGGAGTGCGTGCCCGAGGTCTCACCGGCCTTCTTCTTCTTCTTCCCTCCCGTGGTCCCAAAGAGCAGGAGCAAGTGCCCTCTGCGGCGCGCCACCGCGATTGCTTGGTTGAATACAGCTTGGTCGGCGCAGATCAGATCTTTCTTGTCGAGGGGACGGTGATGATCGTCCACGGTCCCGGCATCTTCGTGGTGTTGTATGCGTGGTCTTGACGCCGCCATGAACTTGGCTGGTGGGCGCCAAGGATCCCGCTAGGGCAAGGGGATCTTGGCAACATCAAACACAATCTTCTCCGTCATGAAGTTCAGGTCGCTTCCGAAAGTTACGGGCAGCGTGACCTTTCCCTTGGGTTGGCTTCTTCCCGGGCTGACCCCTTGAAACGTGCCCGTCTCTTCAAGGTCTCCATCAGGAATCTGCAACTTCTCGATCACGGCAAAGTAGATCAAGTTCAGACCGCCCCGCCATCGACTAACATCTTTGTCACCTTGAGGTTGCGTATCGTTGGTGAAACCAACAACAACAAACACCCGACCGCAGTAGTGCGATCAGGGTGATCCTCAGAGTAAAAAATGATAGGTGTGCTGGACCACTTCAGCGGCCTTTGGGCATCAAGCAGCGGCTTTGCGCTGTAATCTCGCGCTCCTTTGTTTAAGGCTGGCGCCGAGAGGTATGCAGCGAAGCGCCTAAGTCGACGCACATGGCCTCTGTAGCTTTCTGAAACTCTTGGTCGCCGGACTCGTCGTCCTCTTCGTGATCGTCATCTTCTGGCTTTCTGTCACGGCCCCAAGCAGGCCTCTCTTGTTGTTTCTCCTTGCCGCGACGGCCCGCCTGGCCGTCGCGCTTCTTGCCGGATCCGTCAGCACCGTCTTGGCCCTTCTCCTTGTCCCGCCTCTCATATTCAGCCCTCTGCTTCTCGGCGAGAGCTCAACTGTCGGCGATCTTGGAGAGCATGGCCTTTGGTGCGATGGATCTTGCAAGATCGCTTGTCGGAGTTGCACAGCTTCTCGGCAGCCGCCATGGCCCGGCGGCGACACACCGTGCAATTTCCTTGCCGGGGGTAAATGCGCCTTGGTTTTCTTGGTGGAGCCGGTGTCATCAGACCCCTCGACGGCAAGCAAGGCTTTTCCTTTGCGCTTCCTGTTGCGGCGCCGGCCTTTCTTCGCCGGGGCGGCAGTGTCCTCATCTAAGGAGTGGGTTTCCACGCCGGCGTCTTCACCGGGATACTTCCTTTCCACTTCAGCCCGGGCACATTTGTCGGCGAGAACATAGAGCTCTGCGACATCCTTCACCTTGTTCATCGCCAGCTCTTCGCGCATCTTGCGGTTGTGTACGTTCTGATGGAAAGCGCTGATGATGGCGGCAGGGTGAACATCAGGGATATTGTACTGCGCCCGGCTGAACCTTTGTATGTACTTGCGTAGACTCTTGCCTCCCTTCTGGGGAATGACGTGCAGATCACTTGCTTGGCCATGAGCTTGGTGACCGCCAGTGAAGGCGCCCACGAACTCATGGCACAAATCCGACCAGGAGGAAATGGAGTCTACCGGCAAGTGCATCAACCATGACATGGCGTTGGGTTTAAGAGCCAACGGAAAGCAATTCGCAAGCACCTTATCGTCGCGGGCTCCGGCAGCCTCAATCGCGATAGTGTAGATGCTGAGGAACTCGGACGGGTGGGTCTTGCCGCCGTACTTCTCGCCCACGTCAGGTTTGAAAGTGCGGTGAGTGGGCCACTAGAACTGCCGCAGCTCACGGGTAAAAGCCGGGCAGCCTACCTCGTAAGGCAGGCCTCCAGGGCTCTCCGGTGCCGGGTGGTCCATAGCGGCCCCTGCTCGCATATCTGACTGGTGGCGTGCTCCGCGCCGGCGCTCGATGGTGGTCCGAGCGTCTTCATGTTCCTGATCCCGAAGGACCTGGCGTTGGTCCCGGTGGGTCCGCGGGTCGGACGACGCTATGGAGATCTCGTCGCTCGTAATGTCGCGACGGGCAGGTGTCCGTGGTACCGGGCAAGGAGGAGGCGAATGCACCATGGTCGCGGCGCCGCCAGCTTTCCTGCCGCTGGTACGCGGGACTCTGTCAGAACGTCGACTCGGGGGCTCCGCCGGGCTCAGCTTGTCTTTGTTGGCCACCACAATAAGGCTTCGGATGGTGGCTCTCCATTCGTCGAGTTTCCCCGTAGTGGGAGGAAAATCGAGAGCAAGCTGTAGCGCCAAGGCCTCTTTGGCGTCGGTGGCGTGAAACACCTGCACGGATCGCGACGCGCTTCGACTTCTGATCGTGTCAGAAGGAGCTCTATCGCGACCACGCGGCCGCAAGCCATCTTCACCAGCGCCTCGGTGAGCGGGCAGGTCTTCTACATCCCGGGAGTGGCACTCGGGGCTCTTCCCGCGGCGACGCCCGGGGTCTTCTGTGCGTCCATGCCGTTCATCGTGGGCCGCTTGAGAAGAGCGCGCCGTTGACGCCAGCGTGGGAGTCTTGGAAGCCCTTGCGTCGCCCTCAGGCGGGGCGGCAGTGAGCCTCGAAGGCCCCGCGCCACCCGAGGAGGGCCCGGCTCCATCCTTGGATTTGGCGGCGTGCAGCTTGTTGCCAGGCGCACGAACATCGCCGCCTCCTAAACTCCGACTGCTGGGACGGTGTTGGTGTTCACGAACAGCGCCCCGGGTCCTTTCAGCGACCGGTCCGCTGCTCGCCCGCGTCGGGGCGGGGTGCCCGGCCTCCGACGGGCCAACCGCCACCGTCGTCTTCTTCTTGGGCGCCATGATGATGAAGAAGCGTCGAACTAACTGCTAAAGCCGATTCTCACAACTGCGCGCCCCCTACCTGGCGCGCCAAAGATGTCGGTGGGGAACGACACATATGGGATCACGAGAATCCCTACTGTGGTTGCGGGGCGCGCGGGTCGTGAGAAGAGAAGATCAAACTGGTAGCACGCGGTTTGTTTATCCAGGTTCGGGCCGCGAGGATGCGTAAAACCCTACTCCTGCTTTGGTGGATTGTATATCTGTGTTCTTGAGCTAGCTATGGGGCGTGAGGAGCTCCAAAAAGCCGAATCCTTCTCCTGGTCGCCTCAGGCCTCCTTTTATAGGAAAGGGCTGCCACAGTGGCACACAGGAGGTGGAAAGGGTACAGTAATGCGGGCTTATCCCTTGCATTACATGAAAAGGCACGTTTAATGCGCCATGCTTAGGTTTCCTTACTTTATCGGGGTCGGGGGAGAGTACCGTCTCGTCCTTCGCCGCTTCCTCTGGTGTTGACACGCGCCCTGGCCAGCGGTGCTCGTGGTGCCATGTAGGCAGGCACGCAGGTGAGGTGGCGCAGTGGTGGGTCTCCATGAAGATCTGCACGCCGCCACGCAGGTGCCTGCCCAACTGGTTGGGTTGGCAGCCGCATGCGAACGGCGGTGGAGGCGCGACTGGTGCGGGCCTGATGGTGGCCCCACGGGTGTCCTTGGCAAGGGCCTTGCCGGGGCGCTTGCCGTTATCCCCGGCAAGGCTCTTGCCGGGGGCCTTACGGTCCTCCTTGGCTGGGATCCCGCCAAGGATCATCATCTTCTCAAGTATGTATCTGATCTTGAATGTCTTCACAAAGATCTGCATGCCACCACGGGGATATCTCCTGAATCCTTGCCCCATGGGGGTGGTGGACTCAAGGGTGACTCGCTCCGTAGGCGTGGGGTGAGATGCCCCGGCAAGGGTCTTGCCGGGCCTGCTAGAACCGCTCCCCGGCAAGGACCTTGCCGGGGGAGTCAGCTTCCCCCTTGCTCTTTGTGGTCTTGGTCTTGGCGTCGTTCCGCTCCTCTTCGGCTTCGGCCTTACCTTGGTTTCATCTCCTGCGCCGTGCTTGGTGCGGCCGGCCTGGCTCAGATCAGGCTGCCGTGCAGACAGTCATAGGGGTACAAAGAGTGTACCCCTCTTTTTGTACACCGACACATGGGTATTTCAGACTCTGACGTAGTGTTGATGAATGCAGAAAAGAAAAGACAGAAGTCGCTCTAGTGTAATTCGAAGATAAGCACTAAGCGTTTCAGCGCTCCAACGGGTGCAGTGTCAGCAGTTGGAGACAATAAACGTAGCTCTGCAGTTGATGATCTCAATTGCCACACACAACCATCCCAGGTGCTTGCTTTAACTTCGCGTTGTCAAATTTGGTTGCATGTTGCATATGGTGTCTAGCTTGTATTGCATCCAATTTGGTTAAATTGCATCTGCTTATTTTACGCATTATACCTTTGATAATGACATGCCTTCCTGTTTTTGATACATACTACATATGTCTATTAACCATATTCGTACATCAAACTAATGCTCTTTTGTATCCCTCGTCAATCACTTATGATGAGACAGTCACCCGACTGGGTTACTGTGAGATGCCCTACTCGTTTAAAGAGTGCAGTATCATCCTCCCCACATGATTCTCAAGAAACAGCAAGGCTAAATGTAGATAGTCGTTGCTCTCTAGTTGATCACCGCAATTCCCCCACACCACCATCGCATGTGCTTGCTCTTACTTGGCGGTGTGATATGTGGTTGCATGTTGCATATGGTGTCTACCTTGTAATGCTTCTAATTAGGGTAAATTGCATATGCTTAGTTAACACATTATACCGTGAATATGACATGCCTTCCTGTTTTTGGTACATACTACGTCTTTCTATTAACCATGTTCTTACATCAAACTACTTTTCTTCTCAGTATCCCTCATCAATGCTCCTAATTTGTTAAATTGCATCTCCTTAGCTTACACATTATACATGTGAATATGACACGCCTTCCTGTTTTTGGTACATACTACATCTTCCTATCACACCATGTTCTTACATCAAACTACTGTTCTTGTGTATCCTGCGTCTATCGCTTATGATGAGACAGTCACGCGCGTGGGTTAATATGCGACACAATACTCTTATAAAGAATGCAATTTCATCCTCTCCACATGATTCTCAAGAAATAGCAAGCCTAAATGAAGATATTGAACGCATCTTTGTACCTGAAGACCGCACTTCCCCTACACCACCATCACAGGTGCTTGCTCTAACTTTGCAGTGTGATATGTGGTCGCATGTTGCATACGGTGTCTAGCTTGTAATGCTTCTAATTAGGGTAAATTGCATCTGCTTAGTTTACACACTATACCTCTGAATATGACATGCCTTCCTATTTTTGGTACACACTACATCTATGTGTGAACCTTGTTCTTACATGAAACTACCTCTCTTCTGTATCCTGCATCAATCACTTACGATGAGTCACCTTTATTCGTTGCATATAGCATATTATTTCTAGCATGTTGCCATGTATTGCTTCTAATTTGGTCAAATACATTTGTTAGGGCACCCTTTTAATTTGGTAGAGTGATATTGGTTTCATCTTTCATATGGTTTCTAGCTTGCGTCGATTCTAACAAGTTCAAGCACCTTGTGCTTAGTTTACACTTTATACATCATACATGTCAATATGTCATGCCGTCCTATTTTTCATACATATTCCATCCTCCTATCATGCGGCTGCCTTACATGAAAGTAGTGTTCACAAGATTATCATGCATCAATGAGTTCTGAAGAGCAAATTTTATTCCTTTTTCTTGTGGGTTTGACTTGACAAGGCAAATTCAAGAAAGAGTAAGGAAAAGAGTAAGGAAGGTGATGATGGTGGTCCTCTGTAGCAACGTAAATGGAGCATCTATGCCGATTCTCCTTGTACTGATAGTGCATTACAAGGTCCAAGTCTCCGCTCCCCTACTCCACCATCCAAGGTGCTTGCTCTAACTTGGCAGTGTGATATCTGGTTGCATGTTGCATATGGTGTCTAGCTCGTATTGCTCCTAATTAGTGTAAACTGCATCTGCTTAGGTTACACATGATACATGTGAATATGACACACTTTCCTGTTTTTGGTACATACTATATATGTCTATCACACCATGTTCTTACATGAAACTACTCTTCTTGTGTATCCTGCATCAGTCACTTATGATGGGACGCCTTTAAGTTGGCGATGTGATATTGGTTTTGCGTCTTGAATATGATTTCTAGCATGTATTGCTTCTAGTTTGATGAACGCATACCTATGACGAGACAATTTTAACTTGGCAGAGTGATATTGATTGCACCTTCCATATGGTGTCTTGCAGTGTTTCTAATTTGTTGAAGTGCCTTCTACTTAGTTACCACATCATAAGTGTGAATATGTCAAGCCGTCCATTTTTTCGTACATATTCCATCCTCGTATCATGACTTTGCCTTTCATTAGAGTAGTGTTTGTCAGTATCATGCATGAATGAGTTCTCAAGAGCGAATGATATTCCTTTTTCTTGTCGGTATGACCTCACAATGCAAAATCAATAAAGCTGAAGGAAATTGGCAAGGCATTGGATGATGGTGGTCCTTCCGAGCAATTGAAACAGGAGGTTCTCTACTGATTCTACTCGCCATCCTCCCAACAAGGTTCGCAAGACAACGTAAGGCTAGGCAGATCAACGTAGCTGTGTAGATGATGAGCACATCTCCCTACTCCACCATCACAGTGCTTGCTCTAACTTGGCACTATTATATGTGGTTGCATGTTGCATATGATGTCTAGCTTGTATTGCTTCTAACTTTGTTGAATTGCATCTGCTTACTTTACACATAATGCCCGTGAATATGACATGTGTTCCTGTTTCTACATCGGACTACTATTCTTGCATATCCCACATCAGTCACTTATGATAAGGCACCTTTAAGTCGCCACCGTGATATTGGTTGTGTCTTGCATATGATTTCTAGCATGTCTTGCTTCTAATTTGTTGAAACGCATCATACAATTTGAACTTGGCGTAGTGATATTGGTTGCACCTTTCATATGGTGTCTAGCTTGCAATTGCTTCTAATTTGTTGAAATGCCTTCTGCTTAGTTACCACATCATAGGTATGAATATGTCACACCATCCTGTTTTTCATACATTTCCCATCCTCGCGTCATGTGTTTGCCTTTCATCCGAGTAGTGTTCGTCAGTATCATGCATGAATGAGTTCTGAAGAGCGAATTTTATTCCTTTTTCTTATCGGTTTGACTTCACAATGCAAAATCATTACAGCTAAGGAAATTAGTCCGGTAGTGGATGATTGTGGTCCTTCGGAGCAACTCAAACAGGGGGTCTCTACAGATTCTACTCCGCCATCCTCCCAACAAGATTCGCAAGACAACACAAGGCTGGATAGTCAACATAGCTGTGTAGATGATGAGCACATCTCCCCTACTCCACCATCACAGGTGCTTGCTCTAACTTGACACTATTATATGTGGTTGCATGCTGCGTCTGATGTCTATCTTGTATTGCTTCTAACTTGAATTGCATCTGCTTACTTTACACATAATGCATGTGAATATGACACCTGTTCCTGCTTCTAGAACATACGTGTACATGATGAGCACATCTCCCCTACTCCACCATCACAGGTGCTTGCTCTTACTTGGAACTCTTATAAGTGGTTGCGTTTTCCGTATGATGTCTAGTTTGTATTGCTTCTGATTATGTTGAATTGCATCTGCATAGCTTACAACTTATACCTGCAACGATCACTTACCCATAAGATACATTGAACTTGGGACTGTGATGTAGGTTGCATCTTGCATTGTCTTCTAGCTTGTACTGCTTTTAATTTCTTGAAATGGCACTTATGACGAGACACTTTTTACCTGATAGAGTGATATTGGTTGCATGTTCATATGGTGCCTAGCTTTCATTTCTTCTAATTTTGTTGAAATGCCTTACGCTTCTTGTTTTTATACATATTCCATCCTCCTATCGTGCGTGTGAATATGAAAGCGCTGTCTTTTTGTATATATTCCATCCTCCTATCCTGCGCTTGCCTTACATCAAAGTAGTGTTCATCAGATCATGCATCAACCAGTTATGCATAGCTAATTTTATTCATCTTCTTGTGGTTTTGACTTCATAAGGCAATATCGTAAAATAGGAAGGAAAAGGGTAAGTTAGGGGATGTTGGTGGTCCTCCGCATACGCATAAGCAGAGACTCTCTTGATTTGCCATCGCTCTGCTAATGAAGTTAAATTCCCAAGTCTACATGATGAGTTCATCTCCGTACTCCACCATCGCAGGTGCTTGCTCTAAGTTGACAGTGTGATAATTGGTTTCATGTTGCATATGTTGTCTAGCCTGTATTTCTTCTATTTTGATTAAATTGCACCTGCTGAGTTTATACGTTATACATGTGCAGGGCCGGGCCCACAATGGTGCCAAAGGTGCGGCCCGCACAGGGCCCAAATTTCTGGGGGCCCCATATTTTTTATATAGGTGTAATGAGTAAGCGTGGTGGGCGGCGACTAGGCCCATTGAGCAAGAGCGAGGCCATCGAGTGGGATTTGAGCGCCGACTCCTCCCGATCGCTACGAGAGGGTCGGAGCTCTGAGGCACTTTCGGAAAAAAAAAGGCGGCGAGGGCATCGCTAATTCGCCACGTTATCTAAAAAATACTAGATCGCTGCCATAAAAAACACTAGATCGCTCTGAGGATCGGATCGCGGGAGCCTCTCGGCGGTTGGACGCCTAGAGCCCTTGGCGTCGGCGTCGACGCCTTGTCGCGGCTCATCCCTCGGTGGCTCTCGCTTGATCCCTGGTCCTTAGACCGACCAGATTGATTCAGCCGACTAAGCGGCGAGCCCGCTGCCGTGGTGCCGCCGTTGCCTTCCTTGACTCCTTTCTCAAATTTCAGACTCATCGACGTCATCTCATTGGATTGATCGATGACCGATGCTAGCCTTCAGGTGCTTAGTGAGTCATTCTTTTTGGTTAACTTCGGTTCATACTCTTAATTCTTAATTTTCTAATTTTGACAAGGATCATTACTTTATTAGAGATTGGTTCTTACCTCCTCGGTTAAAGATCACTGGACCAAAAATTAGGTGAGTTAAACGGTTCGTCTAATTCCCAAGCATTGACGCATGATCTTGATATATGCTACGTATAAATTCAATTTTATTTTATTCATCTTCTTTATCTTGTGTTTCAAAGAATACAGATTTGAATCATCATGGGAAACATCGATCTGGTGCCTATAAGCGCAAGAGAAAAGCACAAGAAGAAAATTTAATTAATAAATCTTATAAAGGTGGTATGGACAGATTTGTTAAAAAAACACCGCAAGTGTCATCTGGTAATTAGTCTGTTGACCATTTCTGTGATGATTGCATCGATGAAAGAAGTTTTTTATATGTATAGCAACCAGGAGTTGAATAGGTATGATTTTTTATATGTCCAATTGTTATGTAAGACATTAATTACATACATTATAAAAAAATCTGCTTGATATATATTAATTTATACATTATAATTGCTCATTAGGTCATTTTTTAGTGAGATAGGGCCCCATTTTTTAGTTTGGCACAGGGCCTCGGATTTTGTCCGCCCGGCCCTGTACATGTGCATATGACATGGCTTTCTGTGTCTAGAATACACTGCATCTATCTTTCATACCATGTTCTTACATCAAAATCTTCTTTGTTGTGTACCCGCATCGATCACTCATGATTGGACGCTTTTAACATGGCGGTTTGATAGTGGTTGCATCTTGCATTGATTTCTACATTGTCTTGCTTCTAATTTTTCGAATTGCCACTTATGACAAGACACTTTTAACTTGGCGAGTAATATTGGTTGCATCTTTCATACGGTGTCTAGCTTGCATTACTTCTATTTTCTTGAAAATCCTTCGCTTAGTTTGCACATCGTAGCTGTGAATATGTCATGCCGTCTGTTTTTCTTACATATTCCATACTCATACGGTTGTCTTACATCAAAGTATTGCTTGTCCGTATCATGCATCAATGAGTTCTCAAGAGTGATTTTATTCTTTTGTGTTGTGGGTACAACTTGACATGGCAAAGTCAAAAAGAGCAAGGAAAATAATATAGAATTGAGTCTTGTTACTGCGTCGGGTGAAACGGAAAAGGTTCTGCCGTCGAGATTCTGCTTGTACTTATAGTGCGATGAAAGGTCCAAGTCCACCGGCTAAATCTACAAACACAAGATCACCTGCTCCACCACCGCAGATCCGCTTCAACTGTACCGACATCTCAACCAGTTACTCGTTCGTTTCTCCTGGGCGGCGGTTCCCAAGCTGCCTTCACACCTAACACTACTTAGAAGCACTCACGACACAACAGGACTTGGCACGATCAGATGAACCTCATGAGCATCAACACCAAGGCGGTACTGACCGAGTCAAGTTGCGATTGCATGCTCCTTTATATGTACTCTCACGGTTTGATGTACACTAATGCTTTCCATATTCGTTGTTGAACTAGCACCACGACGCATAGCGGAAAGCAGACATCGAGGATAATGCTTGATAGATTAACAAAATCTAAAGGAGGAAGAATGGAGATCCATTTTGAAGCAGGTTTAAAAAGGCCACGTGATGCTACAGAGTCAGCCAAGTTAGTATCAGAGGCAGCCGTTGCCGTTAGGTGTCATGCATGTAGCCTCCCAACGTGGATCCAGTACAGGAATGAGAAAGACAATACCCAGTTTAACACCTTCCTTGAACATTTATCCGTAAGTAATGTTATTCATCGCAATTAGTAATATTGTCTTGCTCTATCCCATACTTTCTAGCTTTCTCCTAATAAGACTCACATTCTTTTTTCAACAGATGAGGTTCAAGTTGGATCCGAAAGATGATGCAACTAAACAAGCATGCACTCATGTTTTTTAGTCTGCTTTCTGCTGACGATGTCGGTACCACCTTAGAAAATCTTACTTTGAAGGAAAGGCTAACAATGAAATCGCCCAAACATCTCCAGTGGAATATATTACAGATGAAGACTGGACAGCCCTTGTTAAACACTGGTCTGATCCAAAGTATCATGTAGGCTATATGTATTTGATCAGACCACATATTGAACTTGTATTTATGTATGTGCCTTACAAGTGTATCTTCTTCTAGGCTAACTGTTTGAAGAACAAAACCAACCGTTCTAAAGTGAAATTCCAACAGACAACAGGATCTCGTAGCTATATTGCATACTGCGAGGCTCTTGTAAATAGCTGCTACTTCCTTCTTTTTTTGTGCCATATTATCGTATCTATATTGACTTGTTCCAAATACGTGAGGAAAGCCCGTGCAGACCAAAAGAACTCGAACCGAATGCGTAAATCTTCAAGGATTGCCACACCGGCAAGATGAAGGGCATGAGCACACCAGTTCAAGCCCATTTGTTGTAAGTCCTTACTCCTCCTGCCTTGAACTGATTGGTACTGTGATGTGTTCATTTAACTACTTGGCTTGCAGCCAATGTGAGTTACTTTGTTCACTTTTATTCACAGTTGTCTTAACTTATCATTTCACCTTACATGGTTTAAAAGAGATGAAGGATATTCCTTTGGTCTTGATCTGTAATCTAGTTGTTATGTTCACGTGCGCACACAATGATAAAATAGCATGTTTGTTTTATATCTGTTTGCCCATGATACGAATGATGTAATACTATGTTCATCCTACTTTAAACCATGTCTCTTTATCCTTACATGTCAACGAATGTGAGGAAATAGACAATACAGTAGGCATGCTACATGGACATATGTTCCGAAAGTAATTTTATTATGTAGTTGGCACTACAATACATGCTAATGTATTACAGTAGTTCACCAAAATAAGTTATGTATAAATGTTTAACCTACTTTTGTTTGTTTTTGTCTCATTAGTAACTTATCTCGTACATTAATCTACAAGTTCAAACTTTCGTGAAGCTATGGAACAAATGATTGAACAACCACAACCACCGAAGGTGACGAGGCTACTCTACAGCACAATGTCACCTCTTCTTTGCCGGCGCTAGTATCTCTCCACTAACAAAGGCAAAAAGCACCTTCCTGCGTAATTACGGGTTGGTTGTCAAGGTAACCTCGTCCAAATCGCCCTCTTGAACAAAATCTTCCTGCTAGGCAGTGATATATCGTGCTCCGGACACAAGTCCAATCCCTAATGGACATTGTTTCGAAACAAGAATAGTGGTTGAGAAATGTCGTCAAGATATGAATGGTTTTGAAACCGGACTATCGGACATTAACCGTTGTTCAAGAGCAATGGCGGAAAAAGGTGGAGATCGTCTTTGCTCCATCGATTCTATAGCTTGAAACATTAGCACTCGTGTCAAATGATCCGTGCTTCTATACATCTGATCGTGCTTTTATCTCGAAGGATCAGAACTTTATGCCAATGTGCCTTTTGTTGTATGGTTGGAATTTATTTTGTTGTGATACAACATTTATGATCTTTGCCTCGGTGCGATAATTATGACGCTATTTTTGTATAGTGTAGGTTTATCTTAGTAATGTATTCGGCCAAAAGCTTCGTAGGAGCCCAACATGCCAACTTTCGTCGGGCCCATTCCAATTGGGCTAAAAACGATTACGGGCCGAAATTGGCATGTTGCCCACTAAAAATATCTGGGCCTAAATCAGCATAAGCTTTCATATTTTTCTGGTAGGCCTGTGCCCATAGTGGGCCTTTAACATGCCTAAACATAATTTGGGCCCTCAGTAAAAATAGGCCCGTTCTGGTGTAAATATCTCGAGCCCATAAAAAACATGGGCCTTTAATAGACCGAAAGTGAGATTGTGCCACGATTGTGCCAAATAACCCATTGGACTTAGCAGGCGAAATGGTGGCCCATTTACGATGCGGATCTTTGACAGTCGAAATTCGGACGAAGTCAGAAATGCGCCGACCTAATACACGGGCCTTTAACAGGTAGGAACTTCGGTCGGGCTAGATTATCGTCATTTTTATATGGGCCATTAATGGGCCCGATATGACGTTAGACCACATATGGCCCATGGTTTACGTCTGGCGTTAACGTATGAAAATGACAACATGCCGAAAGTGGCCCAAAGCTATAGTGGGCCTCTAACAGGCCGAATGTCAGACATGGCCGAATATGACCCAAATCCTTCACGGTCGTTTATGGGCCGAAAGTCTTGAGGGCCTATAAATGGGCCCAAATTAAGCCGAACCTTTAACAGGCCGGAAATACACCGGGCCGTAATTCGGCCCAATTACTTAGCGGACTGTTAACGGGCCAGAAGTGACCATGGGCCGCGTTGATGACAAGTTTAGGACAGTTGGCCGACGGGCCGATTTGACAGAGAATGTTGGGCCTTTAGCTAGGCGGCCCATTATGGTCTGCAGAATCTTGTGGGCCTTTAAATTTGGGCCAGCCCATTGTGGTCCGCAAAATCTTGTGGGCCTTTAGTCGGGCCGCCGGTTATGGTCTGCAAAATCGTGTGGGCCTTTAAATTTGGCGGCCCATTATGGTCCGCTAAATTTTGTGTGCCTTTAGCTGGGCCGGCCCATTATGGTCCGCTAAATCTTATGGGCCTTTAGTTGGGCCGGCCCATTTAAACTTTGTGGGCCACTTTTGGGCCGGTCCACATGTCAACATATCATAGGCCCATCTCGACCGTTGGATGAGTGACACCTATGCCAACGCGGAGCTAACGTGTGGATCCGTCAGCCAATGAGAATTTTACACGTGGAAAATCGGCATTGGTCGTGGCTGTTAACGGGTTATTAGATCCAAAATCCGACCCGATAGCTTAACGGTGTTCCGTTACGGTAGATGCCACATGTCAGTCACCCTTGACGAAACCACTTCTGTGACGCACGATTTATCATCATGGAAGTGGACACTTCCGTGATGATAATTTTGGCAATGTCATGGAACACTTCTACGACAGCACATGTATGACTATCTTGATTCTGTCATAAATTTGTCATGGATGTACATGCATGACAGAAAACGCGACCTACTGTGACAAACACGTATTATCACGAAAGTGTATTTTTTTGTAGTGTCACCATCATCATCTCCCCCTTGGTTATAATTTTTTTCAAGTATAGGTGGTGGAATGTTCACAAGACCTTGGAAACACAAGAAGGTTAATTAGTAAAGGGAAACTTGCTAACCCGCATGCATGTGGATGCAACAATTATAATTACGGTGGAAGACAAACGTACCGAAACTACGAGGATCCCATGCAAAAACAGTGCCACGAGTGGTGGAAACAAACACAAGATCCTCGTATTCAATTGCATCACAATACTCATCCGCGCACAGAAACTGATTTTTGAGCAATATCCATGGACGAACTGTGGAATCAGTAACGACAGCAACAAGCTTGTCGAAGATAGCAACAACTTCATAGTTCTCGTAATTCCAAGAGCGGTTGGGAACTCAACAAATTGCTATCTTCTGTAGACGACAACCACCATGATCGTATTTGAACATACGTAGATCATCTGTGTGCTCAACCTCAGGGCACTCTGAGATTTTTGGAAGTGGAATCCGCTGATGAGTGTACACATTCACAAGTTCCCACTCGCAATTGTACCCAATATAAAAAACCCAATCTCCATTGGCGCCAGCCCAGGCCTTACCCTTAAGCGATGGCATCTTGACATCACACGTCTCGTTATCAAGTGGCATAAACTTGCACAAGGCGAGGCCTCCGTCGTCCGTGCCCATGCGAATAGGCTTATAGCAAAGAAGATAAGGGAGATCAAACCGCTCCTGGACCCTTGGGTTCCTTGTAATTATGTTATTAGTTGAGTCAAGAATGGTCTTGAACGAACCTGGCATGCTAGCCGAAGTGATGACGTCGCACCGATTAGTGAGTTCCTCCACCACGTCATCTTTCAGATCGGGGCAAGAATAACGGGGTCGTTTCTGGCTTGCTCCCTCCATGGAGAAGACGACCGAACAATGGCAGAAGGAAGGGTGAAGGCAAATGGAGGAGGGAGGAAGAGCGTGCGACAACAGTTCCAAATCGAGAGGGAAAGGCGAAGAGGCGGTGGATGGTTGCCACGGTACACGAAGAGGCGCCCCGACCTACATAGACTTCCGTTCAGAAATTGTACAAAAGGACTCACCGTCGTCTCACCGACATGTTGGAACGAGACCACATGTCAATGAAACATGGTGTGTCATTTCTCGTGCAAAATGCGATCCGACCGCGTTGGCCCGAAGTGCCACATTATTTCTCGACTTTATTTTTTAATGGCGTGCCATTCAGTTTTGAAGCACGACTAACTGGTACTATATGCAGAGAAAATATAAACTACTCTACCACTACTCCACCTCTAGTACTAGTAGTATAAAAAACATATATAGGCCGGAGCTTCAGCACTTTCTTGCTAAGGGCTGCCCACTTGCTTCTCACACAATCACCCTCTCTCCAGATCTAAAAAAGACGGCCTCTCTCTCCCTCCTCACCGATGGTCACAGATCCGCCGGGGAAGAAAAGGACGTGCAGCATTGACGAACTCCTCATCGGCGAGCGAGGTCACGCACTGACGACAAGGCCGTCCTCTCGCACCTAAGCGCCCAGGATGCCCTCCGTCCCCAAGCTCATTGCCCGTAGTGTGTGCGGAGGATGACGACCACGAGCGAAGCCACTTCCTGCCGACCCTCAGGTATGCTACCTCTTTTTGAACCATACCCTTGTTCTATTGCCCCATCTGCCACATCGCTACATGTGGATCTTTTTCCACTACACCATCTTCCCAATTTGCTATCCTTTGCTCTGCCGGTCACGCAGACGAAAACCTTAATTTTCACTATTAAAGGAAACCCTACTTCATGCAGACTAATCCATGTTTGGGTTGAATAAGGAAAGGAAGGGAGACTGTACTGTCCAAGAGAGTAGGCGTCGAACCCGCATCTAGGTTGAAAAGGGGAAAGTCGGTAGCTAAGGAACGAGTCTCGTGTCTCTTGGTTTAAGAAGGGTAGAAAGGCATGACAACACAATAGAGAATGACCAGGTCGATCGGTTTGTTGTCCTCACATAGGAAAAAGGTGGATAAAGAGAACAAAAATGGGATGTAATCCACATATGCTGCCTGGATATTTGTTGCTCTGGGTAACCATACCTCCCTCACCACTCTATGCATCCGTGGAGGTACATTGTACTGGTGCGCCCACTGTCCGAATGGGTCTCCCATGCTCTTATTGCCACTTTTTTGCTATCAGTATAACGCCAGCGGTAATGTCAACCAATGCTATTACTAAAGTGATGCCACATTTAACTAATGCCACACTCAGTCTAATTCCACCGATAAATTTAAGCAATGCCATTTAATGTCTCTGGATTATTTCAGGGTTAGTTGTTGATTTTGGATATATTAAAGAGTTTTCAGCTAAGGCATTCTAATGTTGTTGCACAACCAGTATACCAAAGATGAAACTTGTTACTACCTTCAGATTTTTGCACTGTCAATGCTTAAAGATTACATACCTCACTTTCATGAGATTAGTCAATTTTTTTGTACAGTGTCACCAAAATGCCAAGGCACTGATGTCATTTTATTTTGGTTAAACTGCACAAAAAATTATGAAGAGAAGAGGAAAGGTCAAGAGTGGGCACCTCCTCCTTCGGCTATTGTATTGATTCGTTCGATCAAGTTTTTATGTTTGACCAATTATCAAGATTGGGATAGCAATTTTTCAAGTCCCCTCGAGTTCGAAATGATATTTACCTTGAAGGTACATGGTTTGCAATTTTTTAATATTGTCATTAGTCAATATTGCTAGTTACCTTCAGACTTTTGTATTTGGTTTAATGCTCTTGCACAGCTAATATACCAATGCTGAAAGTTGTTACCTGTACAATTTGTATTGTTAATTCTTATAGAGCTTATGGAAATCTGTTCAGTAAAACCATTGTACTGTACCCTGTAATAAAATAGCTACTCTACGGTTGCACTAGCCACTGGATTAGTGTATATTTGTACTATTCAGATGGTGTTGCATTAGCGTATGGACATATATAAAGTGTGGCAAGCTTTCCCAGATATGTGCTCAAGAAAACTGCTACCTGTTTTTCTAAATACTAGACGTTTGGGTACTTTAAATTGAACTATGAAAACATCTTATATTTAGGAACAGAGGGTGTAGAGTTCACTCAAATTATCCCGGTAAAGCTAGTCACACCTTTGTTAAAATTAATGTTCATTATGTTATCGAAGGAGGTATGTATGTTTGTCTCTAATGCCTGTCGACTACATACCTGACATCATGATGTAATGTTAAGTCATTTCCTTTTGTACAGTGTCACCGAATTGTCAAGGCGGTGATGGCATTTTATTTTAGTTGAACTGCACAAAATATGCTTAAAAGAAGAGGAAAGGTCAGGAATGGCTCAACTTTTCAGAAAAAACTATGTATGCCTTCCTGACATCAGCCACTGTTGCCTTATTTATTCCTTCAAACAGGTGGTTAGAAACAATCGTGCTACCTTTTCCCATTAAGAAATTGGAATTCTTATATTTGTGAGTCTATGCTTCAACTAGTGCCACTTTTATAGTAATCACACTTTCAATATCTATGCAAACAGGGATGCTCGATTTTAGTGCAACTGCACAAAAAGTCCAAATAGTTCAACATTAGGAGCATGTTTTCTTCCAAACCTTTATATCCAATTGGTGGCACTATGAGCTGTTCATTACGAAGGTACATGGTTTGCTACTATCTTGCTACTCTTTTTGTACTGTCATTAGATAGTAATACTAGTGGTTTGCATGTGAATTTATTGGCAGGGTGGACCTACATTGGAGGTGCAGGACATGATTCAATGATTGGATGCTCAATTTCGGTTGTATCGATTTCACCTCTTCCATCATTGCGAACATGGATATCCTTGATATGATGAAGAATAGGCGCTATATTTCGGCTCTGAACCAGCAAATCAATTCAGTATGAAATTGTCCAGGGCAAAACATGACTGGATCAAATTGTCCAGTGCAAAACATGACAGATGGTAAGCGGAAGAGACATGTTTAAACCGAAAATACAAGGTGGGGTATATGTTTACTAGCTGCTTGATATTTGTGCAGACAGAGATGTCTGCCCGTTGCTATTTGGCAAACAAACAAAGTGACCGCAATTTTGGTTGAACTACACAAGAGAATAGTATAGTCACTGCATGCAGTGCCATTTGAAAATAGACACAGAAAGATTGGGTAGTCACTTCATGGACTGCAGAAAAGTAGTACTATACTATTTATTGGCCAACACTAGGTGCTTCATTGCTTTGGTCTGATTATACAATGGGCATCATTTTTCCTAAGTTAAATTTTGTATTCCGAAAATAGTCTCGCCGTGTGATCGAGAGAAGACCAAATCATATTGCAGTGGATGTTCCTCCATCATGTGTGGTTCATTCTCATGGTTCCAGCTATTGGTGAAACCACTTACATTTGCAAGAGGAATTGTAGACTTCACAAACAAATTTTTCTTGCACTCTGTACTGAATGTTGGCCAAGAGAAGCATCCATGTTAGTAGGAAGAACAGATGTTTTTTCTAGATCTTTGCTTTTGGAGCAACATATTTGTATATGATTTGTGAATCATTGAGATGCATTAACATGTTGATCTTATGTATGGGAATCGTAGTAGTTGGTTTTGAATTTGGGCTAATGTGAACATATTACAATGCCAGGCCTGTGAGTCTCATGTGAACATTTCTGAAGAAACTGCCAGCAGAAACATTCGCAAATGCCTTATCTCCCAGCAAATGTTCATCAGCAAATGCGATCGTACACGTACACCATCCGATCTACTCGATCCTGCACGGGTAAATAGCGGATCACACACGTACTACCGCGGATCACACACGTACTACCTCCTTTCCAATTTGCAGGGCTCAATTCAAAAAACGACCTACTCGATCCTACACGAAAAAATAGTGGATCACGCACGTACTACCTCCTTTCCGGTTTGCATGGCTTAATTAAAAATCTAACCAACCAAGGTAGATGATGAGTGGTGGAATTATTTTTGACAAGGAGGGAGTACCTCATCTGGATGATTCGAGTGCACTCGTTTGACCGTCATGCCGGCGTGCGACCCAGCACGGACGGGACGCACCACTGACGGGACGGGATGGCACAGTCATAATTTCAGCTTTTCTAGTTTTGCACGGCAAGCTGGTGCGCTAAGCCATGCCTGCAGATGCATTGAATTCCGATGACCGCGATGACCGTCGCGTTTCCCGTGACACGCTCGTTCGCCTACCTTCCACCTACAATTACTGTTTCCCGACCTTCTCCGGTGGCACCATCACCCAACTCGCCCTATCCTCATAAGCCCCCACTGGCCCGACGTCGCTCGCCACTTATCCTTGCTCTCGCCACGTCCGCCATGCCCCCACCCGTCCGCGATAGGCAACGCCGGAGCCGGTCACCGCCGGAACTAGTGTTCGGTTTTTCACCGGAAGGAAGACGGAGGGAGGAGGCATTCTATCGGTCTTTAGATGGCAATGCGGAGGTCGAGGACTTGTTGGAGCGCGACCGCCTGGCGGAGGAGCAACGTATCACCGATTTGCACAGCCAGCGGGGCATGGAGCAGGAGCGCACCGCCGCTTTGTGTCGCGAGCAGAGCGCCCGCGACTGGGCCGACTACAAGGAGGCCGGCGCCCGGCATATAGCCCTAGAGGCTGTCGAGCACGCAGGCGCGCGCGACGCCGAATTTTACTACCAACTCGTCAAGTGGGTTTCCCTCTTAGAAGCCGAAGCTTCGGTGGACCACACCGGCATGGAACGGGCCAACACGCGTGAGCAATGTGCCCTATCGCACCTTCGGCAAGTCTGAGGCAAGGAGGAGGACGTCGGTGCGGGCTTTTAGCGTGTACCGCAGATGGCGGCTGACATCATCTAGTTAGCTAAGTGTAAGTTAGTACTTGTACACTACTAGAGTATTAGTGGGAGTAGATAGTTAACTTGGCTATGATGGTTGTCAACATGGAAGTTCAGTACTCTATATCTGGACCAGACCTGTTACTTTGCTCTGAATGTTGAACTTTCCATTTGAACGTATGGAATGGGCTATTATTTTTTCAAATGGCTTGTATTTGCCCGCCACGGGTTTAGAGGCTGACTTGTGGGCCTACCAGGTTGACGCGTACACAATCAGGAGATGATTGTACGTGGAGAGGATGACAGCAGGGACCCACCAAGGTCATGGCAGTACGCAAGCAAGTGCCTCCTTATTTTCAAGCCAATAAAAATGGCTCCCCTAATGGATTTCGACATCTGGGTCCCATGACATTGTCAACGTAGTCAATAAACGAGAGAATTGCACAACGAAGCGGTGACACCGAGGACCCGAATTTCGCCCAGTTATTTTTGTTTTGGGTTAATTTGATAAATGCTACTCCAAATCTGGTGATTTCGAGAAATGCCACTGCAATTTCCAAACTTTGAAAAATGCCATTTCATGCCATTTCCAGTGGCATTTTTCGAAGTCTGGAGTGGCGTTTTTCAAAGTTTGCAAAAATTGCAGTGGCATTTTTTCAAAGTTTGAAAATTGCAGTGGCATTTTTATGAATCGCCATAATTGGAGTGGCATTTATCTAATTTGTGTTTGAGACAGGCGAGTGGTGTCAACTGGGCTGCATCGGGGCACTCACCTGTCTAGACAGCCTTTTCTTTTATGTTTACCACATACCAGCCCAGTAGTTTTTTTGTTCTTTCTAAAAATGGATAGCCCAGTTTTTTTGTGATTTGTCAAGTAAGTCGCTTTGTCAGGCCTGTTGGGCTGCAAACTTTCAAGACGAGGAGAGCTTCATTCGGCTGGCCGAGAAAATGGCCAATCAGTAATGAGAAATGGGTTGTACATTTTTAAAACACATCAAACTGGCAATTAGTTTCAAATTTATTTATTTTTCATTCCGAGATTTTAAATTGCATTGATTTTTATGCATGTATAATTTGTTGGATTTTATATTGATATACATTTATTTTTAAAATCAGTTTGAATGTGACTCGAAATTTCGGGATTAAAAAACAGTTCGGACCGCACCGAAATATGCAAAATTTCGTACAATTTTTTAACTGTGGCCACAATATGGGCTGTAATGCTAACAAAAAGAATATGGGCTCCAAAAAAAACCGTAAGAATTAGCAATTGGGCTGTAAATTATTAGAAATAATGGGAGATGGGATGTATGCTGTTTCCCACAGATTTGAGGCTTTCCTAAAAAAAGGTTG
The DNA here is from genome assembly GCA_021605145.1 of Aegilops bicornis. NCBI lineage: Eukaryota > Viridiplantae > Streptophyta > Magnoliopsida > Poales > Poaceae > Aegilops > Aegilops bicornis. The sequence continues at coordinate 181,714,390 of CM038670.1, read as the reverse complement.
ACGCACAAGCAAGGATCATGGATGTCCATCCAGTGACCATCGTGCTTCTTCAATCTCTGCTCTTCCTGCTCCAGCCCGCTCAAACAAGCACCGCGGACTTCTGCTCCCTCCTCCCGAGGGCCGGCTGTCTTGCCAAGACAGCCTCACCGCCCACCGTACGCCCATCGCTGGATTAGCCATCCCTGTACTCACCCACACATGCTGTTATTCTCCGGCGACGACAGCCGAACCAGTCAACCCTCGTACTCCCCACCGCGTGGGCAGCCACTGCCGTGTCTTCCCTGGCTCCGTGTCGCTCCCTTCGTAGGCCTCACCATCGTCCACCGCCCTGGTGCTCTTGGCGCGGCGTGGTCAACATGGTCAACGAACGACATCCATCAGATGTGGACTATACGTGGAGAGGCTGACAGCTGGGTCCACGGGCGCACACAAGGAAATGCCTCCTTATTACGCGCAAAATATTGATTCCTCCACCTAACATCTGGGACCCACCAGAAGGGCCTCTATATTTCGTGAAAAAACATTCCCCCCGCTGATAGCTCGAACCCACCAGCTATATCTTCGCACGAAAGGAAGTGCCTCCTTATTGCGCACAAAAAAAATGAATACTCCCCCTGCTAGCTGGGACCCAGTATAGTGGGAGGCTGACTTGTGGGCCTACTAAGTTGATGGGTACGGAGGGCTTTGTCAACTTAGTCAATATGAACGATTCTAGCTCCGATGGACCGTCGATGTCCATCCAACGGCCGTAGTGCTTCTTCAACCTCTGGTCTTCTTGCTCCGGCCGCCCAAAGCGGCGCCGGTCGTGCCGCTTCCTCGCCTCCCGTGGTCGGGTCTTTGTCGCGAGGCCTCACCGCCCCTACAACTCACACCGCGGCCGGGCCATGGCGGCAGCCTCACACCGCAGCCGAACCAGTGAACCCTCGTACTCCTCTCCGCATGGGCTTCCACTGCCGCGTCTTGCCCGGCTCCGTGTCGTCCCCTTCCTAGGCATCGTCGTCGTCCTCCGCCCTGGTGCTCTCGGCGTGGCGTGGTCAACATGGTCAAGGAACAACTTCCATCGGAAGAGTACTGTACGTGGAGAGTCTGACAGCTGGGTCCACGGCCGCAGCAAGGAAGAGCCTCCTTATTACGCGCAATATAAATATTCCTCCACCTGACAGCAGGGACCCACCGGACGGGCCACCGTATTTCATGAAAAAAAAAAGTTTCCCTCCTGACTGCTGGGACCCACCAGCTACATCTTCGCACGCAAGGAAGTGCATGACAATCGGGACCCACCTGGTCGAAGCGTATGTAGCGTTGTCATTCTGGTCGCGAACGTGTACGTACATACGATCGATCTGTCTGCAGGCTGCAGCGATGAACCGTGGCCGTGTAAGGAAGGGCATGTGTCGTAGTAGAGGCGCGCACGTGTCATAGTAGAGGCGCGCACGTGTTGTAGTAGAGGCACGCACGTATCGTGTACACGTACGTACAACGGCCAGGGTGCAAGAAAGTAAATACGACCATGTACGTACATACGGGCAGGGTCTCGGACGCCTACTCGCGCATAAGCATGGCCAGGGCTTGTGTACATGGCTAGGTCGGAACGAAGAAGCTGCGTCGTCGTCGTGTTCATGGGGAGGCAATAGAATGCGTCGTGTTCACGGGGAGGCAACGGAATACGTCGTGTTCATCGGGAGTCAACCGGCTTGGACGTCACAGCCGATGGAAACGAGGACTGGCGTACTGCGGAACGGAGGAAACAGCCTTGTGTTCGACCGGCCATGGTGGAAACGGGATCCTGTTCATCAGGAGGGGTTTGGCGTACAGCAAAACGGAGGAAACGGACCTCCAACGATCGAAACGCGGTCCTGTTTATCGGGAGGGGTGTGGCGTACCGCAAAACGGAGGAAACGGGCTTGTGTTGGAGCGCTACGGTCGAAACGGGGTCCTATTCATCGAGAGGGGTGTGGCGTACCGCAAAACGGACTCCACGGGATACTGTTCATCTCCACTGTCGATCCCCTCCAGCCTCCACAGGCTAATGTTCATCCACCGTCGACCTCGTCCAGCCTCCACCTGCGATCGCTCATCCATGGGCTCCTGTTCATCCGGCCTCCACCGCGCGCTCCTCCATCAGCTCTTGTTCAACCAGCCCTCTCCACGGGGTCCTGTTCAACCACCCCTCCACAGCCATCGCTCATCCAGCCCTCCACCGGCTACTGTTCAACGAGCCCTCCACGGGGTCTTCCTATTCATCCAACCCTCCACGGGGTCCTGTTCATCCACCCCTCCACCGGCTCGATCGATCGGGGTCCTGTTCATCCACCCCTCCACCGGCTCGATCGATCGGGGTCCTGTTCATCCAGCGGCAATGGCCTCTACTACCACGGGGTCCTGTTCATCCAACCCCCCCCCCCCCCCACCGGGAACTATTCACCCACCCCCCAACAATGCTCACTGTTCATCAAGGGAAGGAGGCAGCAGTGTTCGATCGGCTTTAGTTAGCAGCAGTAACGAACGAAGGAATCGCTCGATCGGGTTCAGTTAACAGCCATCGATCAATCTCTCGGGTTTAGTAACGCGTAGCCTGCAGTGCAATCACTCAGGTTCAGTAGGTGAACGCCTCGCTCGGGTTCAGTTAGAGCCCAACACCTCACACCCACGCGCGTACGTGTATGAGATAAACGCGCATCGCTCGGCCCCCGACCACCCACCGTAACCAGGAACTCCCTAATATTTTGCTCGCCCTCGCTTCTACCATGGTTTTTTCCGTCATGGACGGCCCAAAGAATGTCATGCAGCTGCGTCTCCGGCCCGCCTAGGACGAAAAGCCCATTTTTGGTCATAGAAGTAGGACCCCACCACATCTATGATGATACCGGGTTTTGTCACAATTATCGTCATAGAAGTGTCATAAGTATGACAAAAGTTTTTTTCGTTCGGCCCAAAATGTCATGGATGTGTCTTTTTTTTGTAGTGTAGTAAGGGTGTATCATAGCTAGTATCATGCATGCCAACTAGGCAATTTTGATGAGCTTTCATAGAATTAATTAAATGAAGAAAGAGAGGGTTAAGTATAATATCTTGAAACCATATCATAATAAATGTTATGCTACTATGTGTCATGCATGACAATATAAATAAAGTACTAAATATGATACTAGCTAATCTATGATACTATGCATTATTAGAGCAAGTAAGTACACAATAGAGTGACATAAGACTAGCCACAATGGGTAGTAACATAGAATGTTACTAGTCTATGTTACTACCTCTATAGTGGGGAGTAAAATATGTGTAGTAACATGCAACACTTCATTTATTAGGCTATAGACTCATCTTTCCTTGAGATGTGTGATGTTACTCAGACTACACAATAGGTAGTAACATAGACTAGTAACATGCCCATGTGTTACTAGTCTATGTTACTACGTCTATAGTGGGGAGTAACATATATTATGTGTGGTAACATGCATCACTTCATTTATTAGGCTATAGACACATCTTGCCTTGATATGTACATGTGATGTTACTCATACTACTAGTAAGACTAGCCACAATGGGTAGTAACATAGACTAGTAACATGCACATGTTACTAGTCTATGTTACTACCTCTATAGTTGGGAGTAACATATGTGTGATAACATGCAACACTTCATTTATTAGGCTATAGACTCATTTTGCATTGATATGTGTGATGTTACTCACACTACAGGAAACAGTTAATTTGCCGTCTGTGGATCACAGACGGCAAAGACCTAAATCCAGACGCAAAGATTTTGCCGTCAGGAGGCAGACGACAAACTCAGACGACAAAGTATAATCAACAAAGAATACTTTGCCGTCAGCTTTTTATCGTGAAGACGACAAAGACTTTGCCGTCAGCCAAATCTGCTTCGTCGTTAGCCTTATCAATAACAGACGGCAAAGAATGCAGTCTTTGCCGTCAGTCAAAACGTTTCCTTTGCCGTCATTAAGACTAAACTACAGACGGTGAAGATTGTTTTTTATTTTAAAAAATTACGTCAGCTTTTTTAGGTTAAAAATTACGTCAGTTGAAGCGTTCGATGGTCGCCGGAGTGGCCAAATCCCGCAACCGTTGCCATTGCCGGGGGAGCTCTAGTGCTCGGGGCAGAGAGGAGGAGGTTGTGGAGGCTCAGGCGCGGTGGGGTCCGGTGAGGGGCGGCTCAGGCGCGGCGGGGTCCGGCGAGGGGCGGCTCAGGCGCGGTGGGATCCAGCGAGGGATGGTTGCGGCGGGTCCGATGAGTGAGGGTCGCGGTGTAGTCCGGCGAGGGGCGGAGAGGAGGAGGTTGGGGAGGCCCGGCCGCGTTGGGGTCGTGCGAGGGGAGGTCGTGGCGGGGAATCGAGAGGAGCGGCCGCGGCGGAGTCCGGCGAGGGGCGGAGAGGAGGAGGTCAGGGAGGCTCGGCCGCGGTGGGGTCGTGCGAGGGGAGGCAGCGGCGGGGAAAGGAGAGGAGCGGCCGCAGCGGAGTCCGGCGAGGGACGAAGAGGCAACGTCCGGCGAGGGGTCCGTAGATGAGCGGTCGGGGCAGGGACGATGCCGCGAGGCCTCCAGCTTGGATGGCTGCAGGAGGCGGACGTCGGTGGCGTGCGGAGCAGGGAGGAGGCCGTCGGAGGCGCGCGGAGTCGGCCGGCCGGGCGGAGGCCGTCGGAGGTGTGCGGAGGCGGGCGGCCGGGCGGAGGGCGGAGGAGGCGCGCGGAGGCCAGCGGAGGACGACGGCGTGCGTAGTCGCGCGAAGACGGGAGGAGGCCAGCGGCGACTGGGTCCGGCGAGGCAGCGGTGGCTTGTGGAGTGGGCGGTGGCAGGGGAAGCATGGGCGGGGCGTGGGGCATCTCGATGGTGGGTGTGGGTGGGTGGAACGTGTGTGGTGGGTGGGGCCCTTGCATTGGTGGGTGGAGAGAGAGGACGTGGGGGCGTGGGAGACTGATCCGGGAGCATGTGGAGAGGATCGTGCCACCTCATCGATCCAGGAGATCAATCCGCGAGATGTGTTTCTTTGCTTTGCCATCTGCCTCTACTGCTACAGATGGCAAAGATATTTGCTGTCTATGTTTTTTAATACACACGACAAAGTATGCTTATTATGCGTCTAATAAATACGATTTAAAGATCTTTGCCGTCTGTACTTATTTTTGTAGATGGCAAAGTAAGCTCTTTGCCGTCTGTGATTTTTGTCGCAGACGGCAAAGTATATTTTGCCTTTGGTTTTTCTTTGCCGTCTTCTGTTGATGGCAAACCCTTTCTTTGCCGTCTGCCCGACGAAAAGCAGACAACAAAGACGCCTCCTGACGGCAAATTAGTTGTTTCCCGTAGTGTCATACTACTAGTAACTAGCTATGTTACCACTTTCCTCCATTTCTTCATTTATTGCTTGCCATATCATCTATTTTATCTAGATATGTGTGATTTTACTACCTATGTTACTCCCACTGTGGGTAGTCTAACTAGCTATGTTTCTACTTTCCACTCTTTCTTCATTTATTGTTTGCCACATCATCTACTTTATCTAGATATGTGTGATGTTACTACCTATGTTACTCCCATTGTGGGTAGTCACATACTATAGTAAGACTATACCCACAGTGGGAGTAACATAGGTAGTAACATCACACATATCCACTTTCCTCGATTTCTTCATTTACTGCTTGCCACATCATCTATTTTATCTAGATATGTGTGATGTTACCACCTATGTTACTCCCACTATGGGTAGTCTGGCTATAAGGAATAGAATAATATATATGTGCTTATTAGTTCGAGGAAAGAGAAGAGAAGCGGGCTCTTGGTAAGTAGAACCAGCTGCAACAGGAGACCCACGACACTTTGTAAGGATGTAAGGTGGGCCAACTATTGATAAACTAGTACGTATATAAAACTTATTATTGTACATACTCGTGATAACCCACAAGTATAGGGGATCGCAATAGTTTTCGAGGGTAGAGTATTCAACCCAAATTTATTGATTCGACACAAGGGGAGCCAAACAATATTCTCAAGTATTAGCAGTTGAGTTGTCAATTCAACCACACGGATAACTTAATATCTGCAGAAAGTATTTAGTAGCAAAGTAATATGGAAGTAAGCGGTAGCGGTGGCAAAAGTAATGTGATGGCGACTTTGTAGTAACAGTGGCAACGGAAAAGTAACTAAGCAAAGAACAGTATGTGAAAAGCTCGTAGGCATTGGATCGGTGATGGATAATTATGTCGCATGCGGTTCATCATGTAACAGTTATAACATAGGGTGACACAGAACTAGCTCCAATTCATCAATGTAATGTAGGCATGTATTAGAATATAGTCATACGTGCTTATGGAAAAGAACTTGCATGACATCTTTTGTCCTACCCTTTCGTGGCAGCGCGGTCCTATTGGAAACTAAGGGATATTAAGGCCTCCTTTTAATAGAGTACCGGACCAAAGCATTAACACTTAGTGAATATATGAAATCCTCAAACTATGGTCATCACCGGGAGTGGTCCCGATTATTGTCACTTCGGGGTTGCAGGATCATAACACATAGTAGGTGACTATTGACTTGCAAGATAGGATCAAGAACTCGCATATATTCATGAAAACATAATAGGTTCAGATCTAAAATCATGGCACTCGGGCCCTAGTGACAAGCATTAAGCATATCAAAGTCATAGCAACATCAATCTTAGAACATAGTGGATACTTGGGATCAAACCCTAACAAAACTAACTCGATTACATTGTAAATCTCATCCAACCCATTACCGTCCAGCAAGCCTAACAAAACTAACTCGATGACATTTTTTTGACACAACCACGTTAACATGGCCACGTAAATCACTAGCTAAAGTAAATACCATTATACTTATATCCCGATGCAAAAGGTTGAGTACATGTCCGAAGAGTAGAGTTTCACACACGCACTCTGTCTCTCAGAATTTCTCTCACACACACACCAGTTACATGACGCCCACTTAAGCAGACACGTATGTTACAATTTGTGCACCCGCGGGTACACGTGATGCTGCACATTTATTTAAGCCGGAAGGCGAACCCAAACAATAGTCGCATTCATTCCCTCCGCCGCCCCTTCTCTGGTCGCCGTCGCCCAAGAGCCATGGGCCTACCAAGGTAACAACATAGCCATACTCCGCCGAGCGCTTTAATATGGGAATTTTAGTGGTCATGCATGCATCTTTTTATGCTAGCACTCCTATATAAGGGTTGACGGTCGCTTCCTCATGGACGTCTTGTGCGGTGGAAGAGGAAGGAGAAGGGAAGTGGGCTGTGGATTAATGTTTTTTACCACAATTTCTTAGGAAACTGAGTGCAATAATTGAGTAGTTTTGCAAACTACCAGTACTACACCTGAAACGGTTCAAAACCTATACTCCCTTGCCAGCACGCGCTTCCCGCGTGAAACGATCAGTGAGGGAGTCCTGGACTAGGGGGTGTCCGGATAGACGAACTATCATCTTTGGCCGGACTCCTGGACTATGAAGATACAAGATTGAAGACTTCGTCCCGTGTCCGGATAGGACTTTCCTTGGCGTGGAAGGCAAGCTTGGCGATACGGATATGCTGATTTCCTACCATTGTAACCGACTCTGTGTAACCCTAACCCTATTCGGTGTCTATATAAACCGAAGGGTTTTAGTCCATAGGACGGACAACAATCATACCATAGGCTAGCTTCTAGGGTTTAGCCTCTCTGATCTCGTGGTAGATCTACTCTTGTACTACCCATATCATCAATATTAATCAAGCGGGAGTAGGGTATTACCTCCATCGAGAGGGCCCGAACACAGGTAAAAACATCGTGTCCCTTGTCTCCTGTTACCATCCGCCTAGACGCACAGTTCGCGACCCCCTACCCGAGATCCGCCGGGTTTGACACCGACATTGGTGCTTTCATTGAGAGTTCCTCTGTGTCGTCACCTCTAGGCCCGATGGCTCATTCAATCATCAACAACGACGCGGTCCAGGGTGAGACTTTTCTCCCCGGACAGATCTTCGTATTCGGCGGCTTTGCACTGCGGGCCAACTCGTTAGGCCACCTGGAGCGGTCGAGCTACGCCCCGCCATCGTGTCGATTCGAAGTTTGAACTACACGGTCGACATCCGCGGAGACTTGATCTTTGACGGATTCGAGCCGCATCCGAGCGTGCCGCACTGTCTCGATGGGTATGATCTAGCTCTGCCGCCGAACAGCGCCCTGGAGGCCACACCAGTGTCTGCTCCGACCATTAATTCGGAGCCGGTTTCGCCGATCGAGGACGGTTGGTTGGACACCACCTCGGGGGCTGAGATTTCTACGGCGATTGAGCCGAACACCGTCCCTGTCCTTTGCGAAGCTCGTGACTCCCAGGTGCCGGACTCCTCTTCGGACTCCGAACCTCCCGCGCCCCTGCCAGTCGAACCCGACTGGGCGCCGGTTATGGAGTTCACCGCCGCAGACATCTTTCAGCACTCGCCCTTTGGCAATATCCTGAACTCATTAAAGTTTCTCACTTTGTCAGGAGAGCCCCGGCCGAACTACAGTCAGGAAGGTTGGGATTCAGACGACGAAGAAATTCAACGCCCACCCACCACCCACTTTGTAGCCACTGTCGATGACTTAACCGACATGCTCGACTTCGACTCCGAAGACATCGACGGTATGGACGACGATGCCGGAGACAACCAAGATCTAGCGCCTCTGAGGGCCTTTGGAAAGCCACCTCGTCGGATGACATATACATGGTGGACATCCCAAAAATGGGGATGGCGATGGAACAATGGAGGATGACCCTCCAAGAACAGCCCAAGCGCCGACGTCGGTGGCGCCACTCTAAATCCCGCCACAAGAAAAGCGGTGATTCCGCACGGAGATAATAATACCCCGGACAAGGTCTGAAGACGACCCCCTCCGGCGGGACTCAAAGACAGGAGGAGGGAGAAGCAAGTCCGCATGACAAAGTGTCGGCGTAAAGAGAGGTAGAGGATGATAATTATCGCCTCCCTCCGAAGGCGAGGCAAGCGTCGACGACAGCCAATTAAATGCGTCTTGGGAGGATCCCGTCGAACAAGATCGTTTTAAACGCAGGCTTATGGCCATGACAAGCAGCCACAAGAAAGCGACAACAGCTTAGAGCTGACCAAGACCTCGCTAGTGACGGATGGATCAAGTCCTTGCGGTAGAAAATCTGAGCTCGAGCGCCCTCCAAAAACTACCCCAAACGCAGGCCGCTGCCTCGATCAGAGGAGGAAGCACCCACGTCACCAGCGCACGACATGGCAGACCGGCCACCCCGTGGCCGTGACAGAGAAGCCTTTCGGCAATCCGCTCAAGCCACGCCCCGACGCCGCTCAAAAAGTACCAAGGCACGGGAAAATGCGCCGGACTTGCGAGATATATTGGAGGATAAGGCAAGGCAAACAATGTCGATCTACAGATCGCGTGGACGCCCAACGACTCATGATTACCGTCACGCCGGATACAGCAACCCCGGCCGGGCCGGACATAGTAGACAAAGCTCACATGAGCTACGTCGTGATATAGCCCAATACAAAGGCGCCGCACACCCACTATGCTTCACAGATGAAGTAATGGATCATCCAATCCCTGAGGGCTTCAAACCCGTAAACATCGAATCATACGATGGCACCACAGATCCTGCGGTCTGGATCGAGGACTATCTCCTTCATATCCACATGGCCCGCGGTGATGATCTACATGCCATCAAATACCTCCTACTCAAGCTTAAAGGACCAGCTCGGCATTGGCTTAATAGCTTGCTAGCAGAGTCAATCGGTTGTTGGGAGGACCTGGAAGCCGCATTCCTTGATAACTTCCAGGGCACATATGTGCGACCACCGAGCGCCGATGACCTTAGCCATATAATTCAGCAGCCAGAAGAATCGGCCAGACAATTCTGGACACGGTTCCTAACAAAGAAAAATCAGATCGTCGACTGTCCAGATGCGGAGGCGCTAGCAGCCTTCAAACACAACATCCGCGACGAGTGGCTAGCCCGGCACCTAGGACAGGAAAAGCCGAAATCCATGGCAGCCCTCACCACACTCATGACCCGCTTTTGCACGGGAGAGGACAGCTAGCTAGCTCGAAGCAACAACTTGGACACACACCCTGGTAGTTCGGATACCAAGGACAGCAATGGCAGGTCGCGTCGCAACAAGCATAAACACTGCATTAACGGTGATAATGCTGAAGATACGGCAGTAAATGCCGGATTCAGAGGCTCTAAACCCAGTCAGCGGAAGAAGCCATTCAAAAGAAATACCCAGGGCCCGTCCAACTTGGACCAAATACTCGATCACTTGTGCCAGATACATGGCAACCCCGAAAAACTAGCCAACCACACCAACAGGGACTGTTGGGTGTTCAAGCAAGTAGGCAAGCTAAACGCCGAAAACAACGACAAGGGGCTGCATAGCGATGACGAGGAAGAGCCCCGGCCGCCGAACAACAGAGGACAGAAGGGTTTTCCCGCGCAAGTGCGGACGGTGAACATGATATACGCAACCCACATAACCAAACGGGAGCGGAAGCATGCACTAAGGGACGTATACGTGATGGAGCCAGTCGCCCCGAAGTTCAACCCGTGGTCTTCCAGCCCGATCACTTTCGATCGAAGGGACCACCCCAGTAGCATCCGTCACGGCGGTTTCGCCGCATTGGTTCTCGACCCAATTATTGACGGATTTCACCTCACCAGAGTCCTGATGGACGGCGGCAGCAGCCTGAACCTGCTCTATCAGGAAACAGTGCGCAAAATGGGCATAGACCCATCAAGGATCAAACCCACAAAGACGACCTTTAAAGGCGTCATTCCAGGTGTAGAGGCCAACTGTAACGGCTCTGTCACACTTGAAGTGGTCTTCGGATCCCCGGATAACTTCCGGAGCGAGGAGTTAATCTTCGACATAGTCCCGTTCCGCAGTGGCTATCACGCACTGCTCGGACGAACCACATTCACAAAATTCAATGCGGTGCGACACTACGCGGTACCTCAAGCTCAAGATGCCAGGCCCTCGAGTAGTAATCACGGTCAATGGAAACACCGTACGCTCTCTCCGAACGGAAGAGAATACGGCGGCCCTTGCGGCAGAAGTGCAGAACAACCTCTCAAGGCAATTCTCCAGTCCGGCCAATAAACAATCGGACACTGTCAAGCACGCCGGAGTAACCTACAACAAGATCGCTGTGCACGTTAGAACACGCAGCGTAGCAATGCGGCTAACCCAGCCCTCGCGAACCCGCTGAAGCCGATTACGCTGGCATTACATAATTACGCTCTGGAAATACCATGGGCATAGGGGAAGGGCCACGACCACGACATGCCTAGAACGCGGCTAGAACGCACTAGGGGCTCCCATTTGTGTCATTCCTTTTTATTTTTCTTTTTCTTTTTACTTTCAGGACTCTATTATCCAGAAGCCCTGTCCGGCATCCGCGCCGAACACACGATGCAATAGTCAGGGAAGCAGAAAACTGCGTCGAGTGTCCAGGTGGTCTCTATTACGAGCAGTATACCTGTTTTACATACCACACCGCAAACTTACCCCTGGAAGGGGGACATGTCAAAAGTCCCGTACCTTGCTTATCGCACCATTTGTACTATTCTGCTTTCATTTGCAGTTTATTTTGAATAAACAATATATAGCTCTTGCCTATTATTGCATTCTTTCCCATTATATATGTTCATTTATGACATTGCGCAACCGTACAATTTGGTACGGCCAATACACCGAGGGCTTATGTACCCCAAAACATGGTGTGACAAGTCCGAACACTTTCACAAGTGCGGCACCCGAACTTATAGCATTATATGCATCGGCTCGAATCATGTCTTGGGTCAATAGTTGGGTTTGCCCGGCTCCCATGTTTTGGTACCTTACATTCCGTTATATCGGCTAAGGTAGCTATGGGAGAACCACTGCGATTGTGCCCCGGTTGAGCTGGGTTGAGCACCTTAGTGGAGAAAGCTAAAACCCGACTGGTCATGATAGGGCGAGAGCGATCGCTGTTCGAGAGGTTTTTTCGAGTCCCTAAAGACTTATGCCGCTTAGAGCGAGGAGTCGGCATTGTCCGGCCTAGGTGTGGATAGCGCCCCGACCTCGGTCTTCCGAATACTAGGGGCTTCGCCGAAATTTAAAATTATAGAATTCTATGGCTAAGTGAGAGTGTTCAAGCATTATAGTCCGGTTGCACAGTTACGTTGTGTTGAGCGCCTCCCTCGAAGGACCCAAGAATGGGAACAAGAGCGCTCATGTTTATCCCAAACACCCCGACACTGCGTGGCATGGGGCTGAAATAACGACTAGCCATCTCTCAATTTCGATAAACAGCCGCACAGAAGGTAATATTTTAAATTCAAAAGAGTTGCTTAGCGCATATGAACAAGTTTTCAGCACACAGGATAACACATGCGAGTCTACTCAAAAATTAAATCTTTGGAGCATTCGCCCGCTATAAGGCGAGCACCCTTAAGAACGCCCTCATAATACATTTCAGGCTGGCGATACTCCTTGCCTGGCGGTGGTCCGTCCGTCACAAGCTTCTCGGCGTCCAGCTTGCCCCAGTGCACCTTAGTGCGGGCAAGGGCCCTACGGGCACCTTCAATGCAGACGGAGCGCTTGATGACTTCGATCCATGGACAAGCATCCACCAGCCGCCGCACTAGCCCGAAGTAGCTCCCTGGCATGGCTCCATCTGGCCACAGCCGAACTATAAGGCCCTTCAAGGCCTGTTCGGCGACCTTGTGGAGCTCGACCAACTGCTTTAGCTGGTCGCTCAAGGGCACCGGGTGTCCGGCCTCAGCGTACTGAGACTAGAACACCTTTTCCATCGAGCTCCCCTCTTCGGCTCGGTAGAAAGCGGCGGCATCAGACACACTCCGAGGCAGATCTGCGAACGCTCCTGGAGAGCTCCAGATTCAGGTAAGTAACAGATAATTGACTCTTATATTCTTGCTCTGCATAAAGAATGCCTTACCCGACGCGATCTTCCTTATCGCCTCAATCTCCTTGAGGGCTTTTTGGGCTTCGGCCTTAGCGGCTTTGGCACTCTCAAGAGCCGAGGCAATCTCGGACTCTCGAGTCTTCGAGTCACGCTCCAAACTCTCGTGTTTTTCCACGAGAGCCCGGAGCTCTTGCCGCACCTCTGCCAGCCGCGCCTCCCCCTTCTCTCACTCGGTGCGCTCCGCGGTCGCTTTGTTTTCGGCCGCGGACACCGCTTCCTTCAGGGTCGCCACCTCGCTCGTGGCCCCTGCGATACCCATGTTATCCCTGTTATTTTTTGCAGCCGCATTTATTATATGCATAATCCCGTAAGGTATTACTTACCTTCCTTGTCGTGGAGCTGCCTCTTGGCACGGCCGAGCTCGTTCTCAGACCGCTCAAGGCTCTCCTTCAAAGTATTGACCTCCAGCGATCGGTCTTGGCGGAGGTCAAGACCGCGACTGCATTCCCATATTGACATAATTACGTTAGACTCCTGCGTATATCTTTTTAGATCCTCGGTTTCGGCTTTTCTTTCCGAACACCGAACTAAGCATCGAGAGACTCTTGTCTATGAGGTAATCTTCTTACATATATTAAAACTTACCTCAAAAGCTGTTAGAAGGCATTGCGAGGCTTGAGTCGGCCAGCTTTTGGCGGACTGAACTTTCTGGGTCACCACACTCATAACAGTGCGGTGCTCCTCCTCGATGGAGGCGCTGTTAAGCGCCTCCAGTAAGCTATCCGGTGCCTCCGGCTGGACGGAGGACATCGGCGTCTTATCCTTCTTACGAAGGGGCCGCTTGCCGGACTTCGGAACCGTTGAAGGTTCCGGTATGGAGTCCGGACAAGGGTCGGTCTTAGAGCCCTTGGGGATCTCGCCCCCCTCGCGCCTGGAGTCCGGGGGCTGCCTTGTGGCGCCTCCTGCGCCACCTCCTCCTGACCAGGCCCCCCTTGGGGCCCCACCCCGATGTCGTCGGCGGCATGAGGAGAGAAGGCGGCCGGAAGTGAAGTGCTCTCCACTTCCGACGAATTCAGGGACCCGCTCGACGAAGCGGCAAGCTCGTCCTTGGGCGGGCTGCATGATTGTTCGGCATTAGAACACTATGCGATGAATAAAAAAAGGGGCCATGGGCATCCGGACACTTACGATCTCGCCAGGGGCTTGGCCCTTGAGGGCCTCTCCTCCTCGCCGCCGTTGGCGTTGGTGGAGACGTCCGGAGGAAGGGTTCTTCCCTTCTTGGACCCTCCGGCCTCCCCACTTGGGGCGGCCTTTCTTTTCTTCCCTCCCCCCACTGGGGGAGAGACTTCTTCTTCCTCCTCCTCGTTTTCACGAGAGGATTCCGCCTCAGAGTCGTCGGATGACGATCCCGACGGCACCAGGCACCGGGCACTGTTTCAAGTCCCCGTGGCCTTCTTCTTGGCCTTCTTATCCGGCACCACGTACGGTGCCGGGGCCAGCAGTCCCGCTAAGAGGGCGTCTACTAGGTCTTCTGGCAGTGGAGCCGGACAGTTAACCTGCCCGGACGTGTTTTGCTAGTCCTGTCAAAGGCAAGGGAGTTTAGATCCCGCATAGAGTCAAACTATGAAAAATAAGAGTCCTCTAAAGGGCAAAAAAGCTTACCGCGGAAGCTTTGACGCTTCAAGCGGAATCCGCGATCTTACATGGCGGATGAGGGAGCTTGGCGCCCTTGAACAGCGCCTTCCGTGCGTCTTCGTGCGTAGTGTCGAAGAGCCTTTTCGAGTTCGATGCGCTCCGGATCAAACTCCCACAATTTGAAGGCCCGTTGTTGGCATGGGAGGATCCAGCGGATGAGCATAACCTGGATCACGTTGACAAGCCTGAGATTATTGTTCACCAGGGTTTGCATACAGGTTTGGAGTCCGGTCAGCTCCTCCGAATCGCCCCACGCCAGGCCGGTCTCCTTCCAAGAGGTGAGCCGCGTGGGAATGCCAGACCGAAATTCGGGGGCCGCCGCCCACTTAGAGTCGCGCGGCTCGGTGATGTAGAACCACCCCGACTGCCACCCCTTCACGGTCTCCACAAAGGAGCCATCGAGCCACAAGACGTTGGCCATCTTGCCGACCATTGCGCCTCCGCACTCCGCTTGGCGGCGGCCCACTACCTTCGGCTTGACATTGAAGGTCTTCAGCTATAAGTCGAAGTGGGGTTGGATGCAGAGGAAGGCCTCGCACACGATGATGAACGCCGAGATGTTGAGGATGAAGTTCGGGGCCAAATCATGGAAATCTAGGCCATAGTAGAACATGAGCCCCCGGACGAACGGGTGAAGTGGAAAACCCAGTCCGCGGAGGAAATGGGCAAGGAATATGACCCTCTCATTGGGCCTGGGGGTGGGGATGAGCTGCCCTTCGTCGGGCAGCCGATGTGCGATGTCGCTGGACAAGTATCCGGCCTTCCGCAATCTTTTTACTTGGCCCTCCGTGACGGAGGAGACCATCCACTTGCCTCCCGCTCCGGACATGGCTGGAGATGGTTGAGGAAGGATGTGCGGACTTGGGCGCTGGAGCTCAGAGTGCGCGGAAATGAATGAGCAAGGGAGGAAGAAGGCGTAGGTGAAAAAGGTGGATCAGTATCCCGTTATATGGACGAACGAAGCTATGCGTCCCCCACCAGCCTGCTAAAACTCGCTTATCTCCCAAGCACCGCAATCAATGGCGCAGTTGGGTTACCCACGCCCGTATTGATGAGAATCCCGGAATAAGGGGGCACGATCTACGCTTTGATAAGACGTGCCAAGGAAACCGCCTCGCTCAATGTGCTGATGTGGGATAGTAAAAACGATTCGAATAAAGGCCTGGCCATGGTGTGATGTCATGCCGCGGAATACGTCAGCAAATCTGTGCAGAAATTATTCTCTCTACGGTGGTATGTGGAACTTATTTTGCAGAGCCGGGCACTATCCTTGTGTTCAAAACCTTCTATGAAGTATTCGAAGGAGGAACCCGCCTTGCAATGCCGAAGACAATATACGCGCCGGACTAAATGCGTCATTGAAGCCGGTTCGAGGGCTACCGAGGGAGTCTGGACTAGGGGGTGTCCGGATAGCGAACTATCATCTTTGGCCGGACTCCTGGACTATGACGATACAAGATTGAAGACTTCGTCCCGTGTTCGGATAGGACTTTCCTTGGCGTGGAAGGCAAGCTTGGCGATACGGATATGCAGATTTCCTACCATTGTAACGGACTCTGTGTAACCCTAACCCTATTCGGTGTCTATATAAACCGAAGGGTTTTAGTCCATAGGACGGACAACAATCATACCATAGGCTAGCTTCTAGGGTTTAGCCTCTACGATATCGTGGTAGATCTACTGTTGTACTACCCATATCATCACTATTAATCAAGAATGAGAAGGGTATGACCTCCATCGAGAGGGCGAACACAGGTAAAACGTCGTGTCCCTTGTCTCCTGTTACCATCCGCCTAGACGCACAGTTCGGGACCCCCTAGCCGAGATCCGCCAGTTTTGACACCGACACCTCTCTTTAAGCAAGACTACTATCTTGCTAACTTTACCCATTAAGATAATGAGGGTGCTTCTATTTGTTAGTGTATGTTTCATAAACTAGTCCCACTATTACAGTAATTTCACTCTCTCAATATACGTGCCAACAGGGATGCTCAATTTTGGTGGAACTGCACAAAAACTTTGGGTGCTTCATTGCCTCGACAGCTTCCATCCTTTCAGGTCAGCCGCTAAACTCCGCATGCTTTCTTCCTTTGCTGTCAGTCGCTTGGCTTATCTCGGCTTCCAGTCAAAGGAAATAGTAATGGATATACTACCTCACACTGGTTGGTACTGGTCTTTATCCTGATTATTGTGCCTGTCATATGTATTGGTAATTTGGTATTGTGCTACTGTTTGCCAATTTCAGAAAGGAGTAATTTGGAGCCTGAACTCGCAGGCAAATCATTACATCGGGTGATTTCAGTAGAACTGCACAAAATGATCAGATGTTGACAAGAAGTTCCTATATTCATTCGAGTATCAACCGGCGTCAACCAATTGTCAAACTCCAAGTGTTAGGAGAGTGAACGCCAAAAATATTGCTTGGTGCATAGCCCAGAAAAATGCAGTCCAGTCTTTGGTCCCAACTTGTGCCTTTTGGTTATCGGCACATATGGTAGCGAACTATATGGCATGGAGTCTAAAGATTCCGCAAGTTGGTTGGCGCTTATATTCATCTGGCACTTAATCGGGCCTGCACGCCAAGGATGCTCCATTTCAGTTGAACTGCACAAAAAATTTGGGTGGTTCATTTTCTCAACCGCCTCCTTTCTTGTCTGCAATGTAGAATTTTGGCGAGATACAGGACCAAGATGAGCCAATAACTGGTTGGATGAAAGTAGTGGCCAAGTTGCTCAAACCTCCCTCGGCACGAGGCCACTATTTGAGGATAAACCTACAAGCAAAGTTCAGATTGCATCTTTGCCTCTTATGTACTCGAAAGTTTACTCGTACAAGAGCTAATTTTAGCAAGAAGTACCTCCGATTGAACACCATTTACCAGTATGTACCCTAGGTAATTAAAGTTCGTCCATGGATCATATTGGCTGTGATCTCAATCATTTGGATGCATAAACATACTGAACATGTGTATATCTGGATCTTTTTGTAAATTATGTATGAATATTGTCGTGTGATCTATCAATCATTTGGATGCATAGATATGCTGAGCTTGTGTATATATGAAACTTTTGAGTTGTTGATTGTGAATGTTGGCTATGGATATGAACGTGTCCTGTGAACCTGAGTTTGATATGAATGTTTACCTTTTCTGTTGTATTTGTGTGTGAACTTGTTAGTATGCCTATTGTGGGGTATAAACGCAGGTCTCTTATAAAAGTAATGCTGTGTCCAATTTATGTTTTCCCTTCTAACCTCATTATATATAATTATATTATTACTATTATCGTATATTTTATAGAGACTTATATATACATTATAAAAATATCCCAACTTATAAAAGTAAATGTTTAACGGAAGTTGGTAAGGAAAATCCTGGTTGTTTTTGACTCACAGGCAAGGAAAATCCTGGTGATTGCGTACAAAAGCTTGCGAAGATTTTAAGGACCAATTTAACAATAACGCGCTCATTTTTATTTTGAGCAATAACTCACTAATTTCTTAATTATATATATATATATATATAATGTGCCTCTCCGGTTTATTCTTTGGTATCAATTGCTCCTTCTAACATAACATTATATAACGAGCCCACCTAATACGTGTATTTCAAGGAAGTGCAAATGGGCTGGGATTTCTTAGAAAATATAAATGGGCCTGATTGACACGAAATTATTTGTTCACCCAGCCCAAAGCAAATGGGTATACATTCTAGAAAACATGGGTTAAATATATGCCACATTTTTATAGGTGACATGTGGGCCAATAGGTCGGAAGCCCTCACGTGAGGCGTTGTCAACTTGGTCAACAAATGATTGTGTCATCCATAGCCATTGGATTTATATCCAACGGCCGACATGCACCTTCAATCTCCCGTCTTCTTCCTCCAGCGTCGCCGGGACCGCCTGGTCCGGCCTTCGGCGGCTAGCGGCTCTGCTTAGCATGCATCGCTGCGAAGCGCGACCCCACCGCCGGCCAGGCTATCCCTCCACCCCTCGACACCTCCTGTTATTCTGCACATACTACACCCCCATGCCACAACAAAACCAGTTATAACCCTTCTCCTCCTCTCAATCTGCGGCTCCACTGCCACGTTTTCCCATCTCCGAGTCGTTCCCCGGAGCCTCACCGTCGTCCACCGCCTCGCTGCGTTCGGTGCGGCGTGGTCAACAGACAAGAGTCATCGGAAGAGGACTTTACATGGAGAGCCTGACGGCTAGGACCCACGAGGTCCATGGTCGCACGCAAGGAAAGTTCCTCCTTATTAAGCTGAAAAAATGTTTCCTCCACCTGACAGCTGGGACCCACCGGCTGTATCTTATCTGGAAGGAAGTGCCTCCTTGTTTTGCGAAAAAATTATTCATCCTGTTGAGAGCTAGGACCCGTCGGTTGGTGGTGACTTGTGGGCCTACTAAGCGGGCGATAATGCACGGCTTTGTCAACTTAATCAACAAATGATTCTAGCAATTTGGACCGTTGGATGTTAATCCAACAGCCATGCTCCTTCTTCAACCTCCGTTCTTGCTCCAGCCTCCGTATGGCGACCCATGTCTTGCCAGCCGCCAACTAGTGAAGTTTCCCACTCCTCTCCATCTGCGACTCCACTGCAGCTTAATAAATAGTAACGTCTAACTGAGCCAGTTAGTTAGATGCGTACACTTGGTGTAGTAGGATCTTTATTTAGTTTGATGCATACACTTGTTCTTTTTTGGTAGCCCTTTTGTAATGATGGTCGATGTTTGGTTTGGAAGAGAGATGCATCTTCACTCTTCGGCACTGTGTCTTATACATTGCACCCCGATACAGTTCTTTGCTACTGTTGTTTTCAATGTACAATCAGTAGTATATTTCGTCTGTTGGTTGATACAAATTATAAAAATAATAGCAAATGGGCTGTACACGCCACAGATTTCGAGGCTGACTTGTTTACGCAAGGCTTTCTCAGTGAACACACGATTCTAGCAGCAGTTAGTGTTGGATATCCATCCAATGGCCGACGTGCTTCTTCAATCTCTGATCTTCCTGCTCCAGCCGCCTAAGCTAGCGCAGGCGGGACTGCCTGCTCCCTCCTCTTGTGGCCCGCTGTGAAGCCGCGCAGGCTTCCCCGGCCCACCCTACTCCCTTCGCTGGCCTGGCCGCACGCAATCAACTGCCTCCTTATTACGTGAAAAAAAATGATTCCTCCCGCGACATCCGGGCGCACGGTTGGGAGAGGCTGACACAGGCCTACTAAGTTGGCCAGCGTGCGTAGGGCTTGTCAACTTAGTCAACAACGATTCTAGCGGCGATGAACTGCTGGATTTGAATCGAGCGGTCCTGCAGCTTCTTCAATTGCTGCTCTTCTTGCACCGCCCAAACCAGCGCCGAGGAGACCGCCTCGCTCCTGCCTCCGGTGGCGGCTGTCTTGCCGATGAAGGCCTCATCGCCCCTACTACTCCCACCGCTAGCTAGCCACTGCGGCGGCGGCAGCCTCACACCGCAGCCGAACCGGTGAACCCTCGTACTCCTCTCCGCGTGGGCATCCGCCGCGTCTTCCCGGCTCGCGTCGTCCCTTCCCAGCCTCGCCATCGCCGTCCACCGCCTTGGTGCTCTCGGCCAAGCGTGGTCAACGTGGTCAACGACATTCCATCGAAGAGTATCAGTGCGTCAGAGGTGACAATTTGGGTCCATGACCACAACCCAGTTTTTTTGTGATTTGCCAAGTAAGTCGCTTTGTCAGGCCTGTTGGGCTGCAAATCTTTCAAGACGAGGAGAGCTTTCATTCGGTTGTCCGAGAAAATGGCCAATCAGTAATGAGAAATGGGTTGTACATTTTTAAAACACACCAAACAGGCAATTAGTTTGAAATATCTTTTTTTCATTTCAAGATTTGAAATTACATTAATTTTTATGCATGGAGAATTTGTTGGATTTTTAAAATCAGTTTGAATGTGAGTTGAAATTTCGGGACTAAAAACAGTTCGGACCGCACCGAAATATGCAAAATTTCGTATAATTTTTTAACCGTGGCCACAATATGGGCTGTAATGCTAACAAAAAGAATATGGGCTCCAAAAAACCTTAATAATTAGCAAATGGGCTGTAAATTATTAGAAATAATGGTAGATGGGCTGTATCTTTGTTTCCCACAGATTTGAGGCTTTCCTAAAAAAGGTTGGCCTTTAGCAAAGGATCGTTGGTTGGCCATCCAACGGCCGTCATGCTTCTTCAATCTCTACTCTTCCTGCTCCAGCCGCTCAAACAGGCGTCGGCGGGACTGCCTGCTCCCTCCTCCCCGCGGCCGGCTCTGCTGCCGTGCAGGCCACCACCCCACTGTACTCCCATCGCTGACCTAGCCATCCCTCTACTCACCCACACCTGTTGTTATTCTCCGGCGATGGCAGACGAACCAGTAAACCCTCGTACAGTCGTACTCCCCTCCGCGTGGGAAACAACTACCGAGTCTTCCCTGCCTCCGTGTCGTTCCCTTCCTAGGCCTCGCCGTCGTCCACCGCCCTGGTGCTCTCGGTGCGGCCTGGTCAACATGGTCAATGAACGACATCCATCGGAAGTGGACTCTACTTGGTGAGGCCGACAGGTGGGTCCACGGCCGGACGCAAGGTAATGCCTCCTTATTACGCGAAAAATAATGATTCCTCCACACGACATCAGGGACCCACCGAAAGGGCCTCAGATTTCGTGAAAAATGTTACCGCTGGCCGATAGCTCGGACCCACCAGCTATATCTTCGCATCGCAAGGAAGTGCCTCCTTATTACGCACAAAAAATGAATACTCCCCCTGTTAGTGGGACCCAAAGATAGTGGCAGGCTGACTCGTGGGCCTACTAAGTTGACGGGATGGAGGGCTTTGTCAACTTAGTCAATATGCACGATTCTAGCTCCAGGACCGTCTGATGTCCATCCAACGGTATAGTGCTTCTTCAACCTCTGGTCTTCTTGCTCCGGCCGCCCAAACCAGCGCCCGGTCGTGCCTCGTGCTCACGCCTCCCGTGGCCGGGCTGCGATGCGGTGGAGGCCTCACGGCCCCCTACTACTCCCACCGGCCGGGCCATCCCTCTACTCACCCACACCCCTGTTATTCTCAAGGCGGCAAAGAGCCTCACACCGCAGCGAACCAGTGAACCCTCGTACTCCTCTACGCGTGGGCATCGACTGCCGCGTCTTCACCGGCTCCACGTCGTCCCCTTCCTAGGCCTCGCCGTCGTCCACCGCCATGGTGCTCTCCGCGCGGCATGGTCAAGGAACGACTTCCATCGGAAGAGTACTGTACGTGGAGAGGCTGATAGCTGGGTCGACGGCCACAGCCCAGTTTTTTGTGATTTTCCAAGTAAGTCGCTTTGTCAGGCCTCTTGGGCTGCAAATCTTTGTCAGGCCCGTTGGGCCGGCCGAGAAAATGGCCCATCAGTAATGAGAAATGGGTTGTTCATTTTTAAAACACATCAAACCGGCAATTAGTTTCAAATATCTTTTTTTTTTCATTTCAAGATTTTAAATTACATTAATTTTTATGCGTGGAGAATTTGTTGGATTTTATATTGATATACATTTATTTTTAAAATCAGTTTGAATGTGAGTCGAAATTTCGGGATTAAAAACAGCTCGGACCGCACCGAAATATGAAATTTTTTGTATAATTTTTTAACCGTTGCCAAAATATGGGCTGTAATGCTAACAAAAAGAATATGGGCTCCAAAAAAACCTTAATAATTAGCAAATGGGCTGTAAATTATTAGAAATAATGGTAGTTGGGCTGTATGCTGTTTCCCACAGATTTGAGGCTTTCCTAAAAAAAGGTTGACGCACAAGCAGAGACTATTGGATGGCCATCCAACGGCCGTCGTGCTTCTTCAATCTCTGCTCTTCCTGCTCGAGCCGCTCAAATAGGTGCCGGCGGGACTGCCTGCTCCCTCCTCCCATGACGGCTCTGCTGCCACAGACCTCACCACCCACTGTACTCCCATCGCTGGCCTAGCCATCCCTCTACTCACCCACACTGTTGTTATTCTCCCGTGACGGCGGGCAGACGATAAACCCTCATACAGTTGTACTCCCCTCTGCGTGGGAAACAACTGCCGAGTCTTCCCTTCCTCCGTGTCGCCCCCTTCCTAGGCCTCGCTGTCTTCCACCGCCCTGGTGCTCTCGGGGCGGCGAGGTCAATGTGGTCAAGGAACGACTTCCGTCGGACGTGGACTGTACGTGGAGAGGCTGATAGCTGGGTCCACGGCCGTAGCAAGGAAGTGCCTCCTTATTACGCGGAAAATAATGTTTCCTCCACGGACAATTTGGGACCCACCGGACGGGCCATCAGATTTCGTGAAGAAAATGTTTCCCACGACTCTTTGGGATCCACCAGCTACATCTTCGCACGCAAGGAAGTGCGTCCGCAAAAACGATTCGCCCCATTGCTTTGGGACCGACCAGCTACATCTTCGCAGCAAGGAAGTGCACGGCGGTCGGAGACCCACCGGTCGAAGCGTCGTGGTGTTGTCATTCTAGTCGTGAACGATGTGCGTACATACCGGTCGATGTAGAAACGCGCACGTGTCGTAGTAGAGGCGCCGCGTAGCATGTACACGCGTCGTCTGGCGGCCAGGGTGCAAGAAAGAAAATACGGCAACGTATGTGTACATACGGGCAGGGTCTCGAACGCCTACTCGCGCATACGTACGGCCAGGGCTCATGTACATGGCTGGGTCGGAACGGAGAAACAGCGTCGTCGTCGTGTTCATGGGGAGGCAACGGAATGCGTCGTGTTCATGGGGAGGCAACGGAATGCGTCGTGTTCATCGGGAGGCAACAGAATGCGTCGTGTTCATGGGAAGGCAACAGAATGCATCGTGTTCATCGGGAGGCAACGGAACGCGTGGGAGCCAACCGGCTGGGTCGGAACGGAATGTGTGATCGTGTTCATCGGGAGGGCTTGGACAGAACAGGCGATGGAAACGAGGCCTGGAGTACCGCACACCGGAGGAAACGGACCTCCTATGTTCAGAACCGGGCCTGTTGATCGGGAGAGGTGTGGCGTACCGCAAAACGGAGGAAACGGACCTCCTACGGTCGAAACGGGGGTCCTGTTGATCGGGAGGGGTGTGGCGTACCACAAAACGGAGGAAACGGACTTGTGTTGCAGCGCTACTGGTCGGAGCAGGGTCCTGTTCGCCGGGAGGGGTGTGGCGTAATGCAAAGCAGGACTCCACGGGATATTGTTCATCTCCACCGTCGACCCCGTCCAGCCTCCACGAGCTACTGTTCATCCACCGTCGACCTCCTCCAGCCTCCACGGGCTCCTGTTCATCCAGCCTCCACCGTGCGCTACTCCACCGCCATCGCTCAACCACCCCTCCACCGTCTACTGTTCATCTAGCCCTCCACACCACGGGGTCCTGTTCAACCACCTCTCCACGGGTACCCCTCCACCGTCTACTATTCATCCAGCCCTCCACACCACGGGGTCCTGTTCAACCACCCCTCCACCGTCTACTGTTCATCCAGCCCCAACCGGCTCGATCGATCGGGGTCCTGTTCATCCAGAGGCAACACCACGGGGTCCTGTTCATCCACCCCCACCGGGAACTGTTCATCCACCCCCCCCCCCCCCGCAACGCTCACTGTTCATCCCATCGACCGGCTTCAGTTAACAGTAGTAGCGAAGGAATCGCTCGATCGGGTTCAGTTAACAGCCATCCATCGATCGCTCGGGTTCGATGCTTGCGTAACTGCGGTCTGTCGCCGGGTTCGATTAGAGCCCAACGCCTCGCTTCGAGTTGATTAGAGCCAGCGCCTACGCTACCTGCAGCAGCGTCGTGTACGAGAAAGCAGCGCGCATCGCTTGGCCCCGACCTCCCACCGTAACCGGAACTCCCGAAATTTTCCTCCCCTTGCTTCTACCACGGTTTTTTCCGTCATGGATGGCCCAAAGAATGTCATGCAGCTACGTCTCCGGCCCACCGTGACGAAAAGCCCATTTTTGTCATGATTTTTGTCATAGAAGTAGGAGCCCACCACATCTATGATGATACCGGGTTTTGTCACAATTATCGTCATAGAAGTGTCATATGTATGACAGAATTTTTTTTCGTTCGGCCCAAAATGTCACGGTGTGTCTTTTTTTGTAGTGTATATGAGTAATATAACCCTGCCAAGTTTGAGCATACACCTCAGGGGTATAATAGGACTGGTCATCTGCCTCTGAATCCTCCTCTGAAGAGCTATCTGTAACCAGCAAGATATCTGCTTCTGCAGGTAGCATTGTCTGCTCTGAAGACCTTGTTTTCACTCCAGATTTGTCCATCACCAATTCAAATGGCTGATGCACAGGAAGAGCAGTTGAATGCACAAACATTGTCGACAAAATCAATGAGAAATACAAAAAAAGGATGGCAAGATATAATTCACATATATGACGCTTGTCTAAATAGCATGGCGTTGCATAATTCACATACATAATGCCTTGCAACAAGATAACATTGCATAATTCACATATATAATGTCTTGCAACAAGATGGGATTGCATAATTCACATATATGGTAATTAGACACTAAACAGGTGGCATTCACACAAAGCATGTCTAAACTAAGCAAATGACATAGCAATGCAAGATACCATACGCACGATAAGAGCAACATAACCCTGCCAAGTTAGGGCATGCACCTCAAGGGGGAAATATGACTGGTCATCTTCTCTGAATCCTCCTCTGAGGAGCTATCGGTCACCAGCAAGACATGCGCTTCGTCAGATAGCATTGTCTTCTCTGAAGACCTTGTTTCGACTCCAGATTTTTCCATGACCGTGCCGAATGGCTGATGCACAAGAAGAGTATTGAATGTATGAAATTTTTTGACAAATTTAACACGTAATAAAGAAATGATGGCATGATATAATTCACATATAAGATGACTGGCTAACCAGGGTGGCATTGCAAAATTCACATATATGATGCCTGGCTAGACAAGATGGCATTGCATGATTCACATATACGATAAAGAAACTAAACAGATGGCATTGACACAAAGCATCTCTAAACTAAGCACATGACATCTTTAATGTATACAGTAAGCAATGCAAGGCACCATATGCATGATATTACCAACATCAGCATGCCAAGTTAGAGCGAAGACCTAATGGGGTAAATAGGAGTGGTCTTCTCCTTCTGAATCCCCCTCATAATAGTTATCTTCCTCTTGATTACGTTCTGAAATGGGTGGAGGGGGGCTGCCTTTGTGCCCACCATGGAACGATGTCTGCCTGAAATTTAATTGCCACGCAAGGCTCGTCTCTTTTGCTCTACATGATCAGTTTCATTGTGTACAATAACTGGCATGCATAAGAATAAAACATAGTGAGATTATGTAAGGAGTGCATGCACAAATCCAGAGTGATGGTACCAAACTGTGGATAGACCCAAAACCAATGATAGCAGACACATAATAGCTTTAGTTAAAAAGTACAGATAATAGGTCCTTTAATGTTTGTTTGCACCCAACATGAAATTCATAGTAGACACCAGAGATTAACAAGATAGTAGACAGATAGTACTGATTGCTACCCCAATATGTACCCCACAACCATTTAAAAACTAAACTTTCAGCATTAGTTTGTACCTGGCTCGGAGTCTAATAGGTGAACATGACGATAATGTAGCATGCCATCATATTAAGCGACGCATAACGTAAGCAGACACGGAAGAGTGCGACCTCTCTTGCGGACCCGTGTAGTCCTCAAGGTCATCTTCTCGATTGATGATGGTAATGCGATTCTTTGTGGCTGCCGACGCAATGGGAAGAAGATCTGGCGGCGAAAGACAGTCTGGAGAGCGGATCCCTGGCGTGGTGCACCCTTCCGTCGTTGGAGCAGGTGAGCTGGGTGGAACACAGGCCGCAGGAGGAGGACAAACCACACAAGGTTTTCTTTGGCAGTTATCTCATGTGAAGTAATTGAGTAAGGGCTTGTTTGAATTTGAGGATTATAACAATGCAGGATAGGAAATAGACAGAATAGGATAGGAATGCACGTGCAAAGCAGAGAATTTAAAAACACAAGATTTATGCCATTCTGGGTGTTTGATTCACAACAATTGGAAGATCACAGGATGCAAAAAAGCTTGGTGAGATTAAGTCAAACCACAAGAAAATGTACGGTTATAATGCTATTATGCTACTATCTCTTAGTCTTGTGCTTGATGAATAGGAATATGAAAAGGTGGAGAAGTGGAAATTAGAATTCCTACGGTTTTTCTTTCAAGGAGACACTAAAGGAACAAATCCTATAGTTTTCCTTTGCTCCATTCCTTTGCACCAAATTCATGAAAAGTAGTACCATAGGAAACTTTCCAATTCCGATGTTTTTCATTCACTTCTCCTTTCAAGCACTAGCGATTCTACTAGGCAGGCTTGAGCAAGGAAAATCCTACACTAAATTTTTTTTGTGCTACTTCTATTACTTTGGACCCGAGCCCTTTGCCATACTAGCTCAACTCCCAGGCTCATCGACAAATGCACAGCTCAAACGCGTAGAGATAAATAATGATGGCGTTCAAGAGAGTCCATCACGGATAGCTAAGTTGCCTGGTACCTCACTGCTTGTCATATAGTAGGATAAAATAATCGTATTTCCCGTTACTACGAAGTGCTCAGTGGACAATATATATAACATGTAGAGTAAAAAAGAGATGCAACAAGTGTACAACCTCTTTGGCGAAGCCATGTCGATCTCAGCGTGATTGGGTTGGCCGGTGAGGATGCTCCGACTGACTTGGCTGTCGGAGGAGGGGAAGAATACCTAAGGCGTCTGGAGATGGAGCCCGAGGTCTTGCTCATTTGTGATGGAGGGTTTAAATCGTTGGAGCAGCTCTGGTGAGTTGTATGACGCCGAGGCTGAAGCAGGACAAGAGAGACAACAAACAACGTTAACCTGAGTGGAATTCTAATAGCATCTGCAATACATGACGTAAAATACATAACCAAAAAGTGCTAGATGTAAAATACATCAGCCACTCATCTCTGAACTTAACTATCGAAACTGATTTTCTTTACCGTCCCGAACTTAAGCTATCGGCCCGAACTTAAGCGTCGAAACTGAATTTTGCTATCGAAACTGAATTTTCTTGTCGGCCCGAACGCACTAGCAAGGTGAGGCTACACGTCGGTCAACTGACTTTTTCATCTCCGGTCAGTCGATTTTGCAGCCGTTGGATAGAAATCAAGGACTTGCGGTTCATCTTCAACCTCCACCTCGAGCCGCCACCACCACCACCAAACAAACAGCCTTGCCCGTGGCCGGGCGGTGCATCGCCTCGCCCGAAAACACTCCCCACCGCCGGTCCACCGCCGCCTGCCATCCCTCTAGCCCCCCGTGCCGAGCTTTTCTCCCGTGATCCCCACGCCACCGCCCGCCAACGCCCCGCCACCGCCAACGACCACCGCCCCCATCTTGAACCCTAAGATAGATAGTGGGGTACCTCTCCGGCGAGCCCCCCTCCCCGCTGCGGCTGATTCTTCCTTCACCCCTTGAAAATCAACTGACCCGAAAGTCGATTCTGTCGACTGAAGTGTAGCTAAATCAGAGCAGCATCGCAAGCAAGAGCAAGAGCGAGAGCAGCAGCGCGAGCAAGAGCAATAGCAAGAGAAGACCAGGCAGGCGACCGAGAGCAAGCAAGAAGCGAGCAGCGGCGCGGCGAAGCTAAAGCAGCACCAGCTCCTACTGATGTGGACGTCGCCACCGAGGGAGCGGCGCCGTGGAGGAAGTGGCCGGCAACGCCAGCGTGGATGGAGCCGTGCCGTGTCAGCTCGGGACCGAGCGCCGGTAGCACCGTGAGATCGAATCAAGAAGAAAATGTGCCGATTAGTGTACAACCTCTTTGGTGGGGCCGATTAGGCCGCAGCTTCATCCGAGGAAGCGGTGATGATGATGCTCTACGGGCGGTGCAGGTGAAGACGGCGGTGTGGGAATGGAGGTGGCGCGAAAGACGAGGGGAACGTCGGGGCAGCTCCTTGGAGGTGGAGGATGGGGTGGCTGAACCGGCGGGACGATGAGATCGACGACGGATCCTCATCCGGTACGTTGGATGAGGGACGTCAAGGTGTTGCTGTGGACAACGTCATCAGGGAAGAGGCTCTGGCTGGGTAGCGGACGGAGCAGGGTGTGGGGTTTCGTCGCGGGTTTTCGCGGCCTCGGTGTACAAATGGGTGGGCGGATGGGATGGCAGTGGGGAACCATGGCTTACAGACGCGCTTGTCCGAAATGTGGGGTAAGTTCTGAAAGTACCCCCACCGTTTTGAGGCGGTTCTTTCGGTTCAGGGGTACCACGGGCATCTCGCGTGTCGGGATTTCACAGGAGGTGGGAGTTTTCGCGCGCGTTGTAATTTCGGAATAGCAAGGCGCGGGTTGACATGAAGGGAGTTGTCGGAGCACAAGGAGACGAAGATATATCTTAAATATTTCGGGCTAACAAGGCGCGGGTTGAAGAGGCAGGAGTTTTGCAGCACGATAGACAGAGACGCTAGCTTGAATTTTCGGCATAACAAGGCGCGGCTTGAAATTTCGGAACAACAAGCTTAACTTGTACCCAAAAAAAGACAATTTGCACCTCAACACACACACAAACACCATTTACACTAGAGTAAGGTACACGTGCATTGCACGCATGAGATTTGGCAACCAAATTATGAATAAATACCACATTATAGCATGCAAGCTTTGAGTCATATATGCATGATGTAGATGTTCGTTTAATTCTTATAGTTCATTTCATTCAAAATCATCTGGTTTTATAAGAAAGCTAATCTATTTTAAGATTCATGGAATTGTGCGTCGTAAGAAATAAAGTAAAAACAAATAATGGCAAATCATGTAGAAAAACATTTGGGCAATTCTGATACGGAAGATTCTAGAACAAATAAGAAGTGATTGTGTTTTGATGTTTGTGCATTATGCTTAAGTTCAACCATGGAGTCTTCTAGATTATACATGTGGCGAAATCTTGTGGAATCTAGATGATATCCAACGGCCAGTAGTGCTCAAATTTGCCATCTTTGGACAATCGGATTCGCCTCATCCAACGACCATCTTTCAAAGTTAAAGTTACCCGCACACAATAAAAAAAAATATATAATATAATATATATAGGGGTATAGATATAGATATGTGATGCGAAAGCCGCCCATCATCTCCAATTAGAATTGTGTGTCCATGCACGGATGTGACGTGGCCAAATGATGTCTGCCATCGGTATCTCAAATTCAAATCGATCGACCTTGTTCAATGTGTATACATTGCAACATGCTCATTTCCAAACCACACCGCGCAGATCTCCGTTATATTCATGCATGCATGGGTTTCAAACATCAGGATCTCTTATTCAAATATTTGAATTCAAATTTACATTGATTATGACCTCACCTATTCAGCTATTCTTTTACACCCACATAGTAGTCTTCTCTTTATAATTGTACCACTAGCTTTCTCTCGTGCATGCATGCACACACACTACAAGTCGGCATTATCCATGGCATGCATGCAATCTTTTTCTTTAGGTCGGTCTCCCATGAAGGCACACACCCACACACATCCCCCTCTCCATCATACCGGGCATTCTTTATATCTCACGCTTGCATGTGCAACGATCGATGTTCCTCTATGTATGTGTGTATATATCTAGGTCTTTCATAGTTTTCCATACAAACCGATCAATCGATATATCTAGTGAGGTCTCACCCTCTTTCCCACGTCCACATCGATCAATCTATACCTCTCTATATAGGATTAACATATATAGCTAATACACCCACATTTATTATATATCCAACGTCCCCCTCTCATCATCCATGCCTTCCGCTTCATCTCTCGAGCCAGCGTGCACAATGGCGAAGACAAGGCGAAGGGCCCTACCCCCTCCCCCCTAACATCACTATATATCGAGGCTAATATGAATGTGATCATTACACAATTGCTGCTAAAAATGGTTTAAGTTCATGAATTGACCCTCCTCGTAAAGGATTAGCGATGCTTGGCCCCCTAGTTCATTTATTTTTCATGGCTCCGCCACTGCGCGCAACAACGCACGTGTTCGCCCCCTCTCTCTAAATATCGATCTCGCACTTGTGCATTCGTTCATAGTCTCCCTCCACTCGGCCCCTCGCACCATCTTCTAGCCCCCACCGGATTTTGCCACATGTACAATCTAACAGACTCCATGGTTGAACTTAAGCGTAATGCACAAACCTCAAAACAATAGTGGTTCTCTTTTGTTCTAGAATCTTCCGTATCATAACTACCCAAACTTTTTTTCTAGTTGAATTTCCATTATTTGTTTTTACTTTATGCTTTACAACGCACAATTCCATGAATCATAAAATAGAT
This sequence comes from Aegilops bicornis, assembly GCA_021605145.1. Lineage (NCBI taxonomy): Eukaryota > Viridiplantae > Streptophyta > Magnoliopsida > Poales > Poaceae > Aegilops > Aegilops bicornis. The sequence continues at coordinate 181,683,393 of CM038670.1, read as the reverse complement.
TAAGGGCTTCTTTGATTCAAAGGATTCTCAAAGGAATTTTGGAGGATTCTAATCATTAGGAATTTTTCCTATCTTGGTTGTTTGATTCGTAGGATTGTAAACCATAGGAACTTTTCCATATGATTCATTTGCACTAGATTTCATAGGAAACATCCCATCCACTCAAACCTCTTTGAAAGAATTCTGCATTTTTTCTATGCACAATCAAACATTCGTACAATCCTGTAGGATTCAAGACGACATTCCACTATAATCTCATGCTTTTCCTATTCCCGCGTTTTTAGCTTTTTTATAAAAACTAATTGATTTCAAATGAGATGAACTATAAGAATTAAACGAAGGGCTACATCAGGCATACATGACTCAGAGCTTACATGCTATAGTGTGGTATTTATTCATAATTTGGTTGCAAAATCTGAAGCGTGCAATGAACGTGTACCTTACTAGTACTTCGAGTATGTGCAAAACACGTAAATTAGAATACCAATGGCACGCTACACAGTGTCTCTCTTATAGTTCATGAAGCCACGTGGCACATGTGGAGGTGTTGTCGCGACCTCCTTGCGTGGATTGATCAAAGTGACGTGCTGCTGGTTCCAGAAGAATGTACTCGTCCTCCTTGAGCCATACTGGCGGTACATGCACGAAGCGAAGATGTGCACGCACACCACGCACGCACTCATTCCCTCGCATGCACACGCGGGTACACGGGCAGACGCAATTTTGTACCAAGATCCACCCCATGTGATAATTTGACGCGTGTGAAGTCGTTCACTTCATTGATGGTCAATTAATACAGCACATGCAAATTGAGTGGACGTGAGGGCGGAAGAAAGACATTATTACTCCACTGCGCGCATGCGAGTAGTTAAATCGTGGGTTGCTAGTAGTACTTCCATTGGTCTCCTTCGTATTTTGTACCAATTTTTGACACCAACATAATATTTATGCATTTGAGCAGTGTAGTACTTGAAATTTATGTTCCGCTAAACTCATCGGGAGCCGTTTCCGGCCTCGAAACCAAAACCATCAATTAATCTTTACCTTGTTCCCATCACATTCGAAAGCCTTCTCACACCTACTAGTACGTACCAAACCTGAATGTGTTCCCACTATGCAGGTATTAGTACTAGTGCTAGTACTTTGGTTATAAAAAGGGGAACTACCTCACCGAAAATTACTCTACCTTTCCTCCTCATAAGTGCTTCTTCTTCGTCCGTCGTTGCCATTGCCGGTGAGCACAACTCTAGGTCGAGAACTACTTGTAACAAGGGAGCGGCAACCAAGGCTGCGGGAAAAAAAGAGAGGGCTCGCCGCCATGCAGAGACCTTGAAAGATCTCTCACGGGCAGGCGAGGGCTCCCAGGAGCGCCCTAGCCGCGGAGGCGAACATGCCGAGCCGGCGAAGCTGGAGTCGTTATCCCTCAACGGCATGCCCGATCAGCTCAATAAGAAGAAGGAGTTCATCCAAGGCTTGATGGAGTTGCTGAAGGAGAGCCTCGACGACATGCCCGCTGAGCTCAATCAGCAGGGGGAGTTGACCACCGGCTTTGTGATGCTGCTGAAGAAGAGCATTGCCTCGGAGAAGAAGGCGACCGGAGAAATCCTGCGACTTTGGGAGGACAATGCGAAGCTCTACCACGAGATCGACCTGTTGAAGGAGAAGAAAGCCGGCTGGAAGAAGCTGCATGAGAATAGTAGTTCCTCGATGAAGATGCTGCAGGCCCTCGTCATGGAACAGAAGGAGGAGTTGGCGAAGCTCCGCATCGAGCACCCGGCTGCTGTCAAGGTATGTAATGCGGCCGTGGAACATATGATGAACACTCGCGTCGAGAAATCCCACTTCATGGACACAATGATGAAGATGGCGGAGGAGACGCGCAAGTAAATGGAGGTCGTGGAGGCGATGAAGAAGCAGTTACAACTCCGCGGCGAATTAGATCATTTGGGGTGATAATCTTCCTTCTTCTTTTGCTCCTGTGTTTCATCTTTTGCTTCGGGTGTTTCTCCGCACGTGTCATGTTCTCTGCGAGGCATGAATAGAACAATGGTTTTTTTGAGGGAATGAATAGAACAATGCTAACAACGAGATGACTAGCAAATTAGATCATTTTTTATCGCCATATGGCACTGGGCTGCCGTGTTTCGTGCTCCTCCGTCACAAGATTACTCCGATTGGAAAACGTGAGTATACCGCATGGTTCTTTGCTCCTCCTCGATCAGGTCGTCGGCGCATTTATACGAGCAGTAAAATCACAAGGCCCCGCCTTCCAGCAGTAATGAGCGGTCAAATCACAAAGGCCCTCGCCTCTCGTGAAACCGACAAAGCTAGACTACCCCTCCCTCTAGCCTTTTAAAAAATGTATACTTTTGTACAGCAGTAGTATCGATGGATTGCGCCATGGAGCAAAACTTGAAATTAAAAAAAGGTGGTACATATAGAGAGCGCTCGTCACCAAATTATGCATATACTAGTACTATAAAAAAGGCTAGTCACGATAATGGTGTCCAGCACAACCCACCCCTCAAATAAAACTAAGAGGGTGCTTGGATACGTTTTAGTCCCATGACTAAAAGTAGTGGGACTAAAACATGCTAGCCTCACCCATGCTTGGATCCAAATACTAAAAAGGCTAAAATCAAGTTAATGAGCATTTATTATCCTCCAAACCCTCCAATCCGAACTACTTTGTGTTAAAGAAGAGGAGTTAAATGAGTAGAGAGAGGACTAATCCACATTTTAGTAGGGGTACCCCTGACTAAATTTTTTTAGTCTCAAGACTAGTTTTAGCCCCTCTTTAGTCAAGGGTGCTTGGAACTTTAGCCTCTTAAAGAGACTATTTTTAGTCAGACTAAAATAAGTCCCTTGGATCCAAGCACCCTCTAAGCATCCTGGAATTCTTTGTCAAAACTAAGCACCACAGAAATTCTTTGACAACTAAACTGCTGGCTATATGATGTTGGCCATATATATTGTAACGTATATAATGTGAAGAAAGCAGTGGTAGTAATATACCAACTAAAAGATGAAATGTAACAAATACTAGTATGTACGTCTTGAAGAGTTAAAGTAACGAGAAGAAACATAACATAGTTCTGCTGGGGCTCGACAACACACCCTCAAATTAAATTAAGCACACCTGAAATTAAACTTTGCAACTATTCCGGTGACACCGTGCATTAGAACCACCATGAGCAACGACATCGCCACCTTACTCGGAGTCCTCGTCCACGTCCTCGACTTCGTCCTTGTCCCTCTTCCTCTTGGCCGATAGTTCTTTGCTTGAACCGCACACTTGGCTGTTGCTCTTCATCCAACCCTTGTAGATATTGAAACAAAGGTAGCCATCCATTGCTGCGTAGTGGATGTGGTCTATATCTAGTACATTCCGCTGCCATGCATGATGATGAAACGTGTAATGAGGTTTCTCCAGTTTACCATACGAAGGATGAACCATGGCTCCTGCCAGGGTCAGCATTGAAGGCTGACGAGAGGACACCAACCGATTCTTCTGGAGGTCGAAGGTGTTGCCTACAACGAGGCCTATCCGACGCAGGACTTCTTTGTCGTTACCAAAGTCTACAGTAACGAATTTGACTAGGTTGCTCTCGAGGAAGTCCGTAAAATCCTGGCACTCAACGTCGGCATGGCATATGTGGTAGACCAAGCATAAGTCATGCACGCAAACCTGAATCACGGCGGGCTTCTTCCTCTCTTCGTCCTTTAGATCCTTCTCCCGTCCCAGGACTGTGGTGTACTCAACATCTAGCCCAGCGACCCACTCATCATCTGAGTTTTCGAACATGCGTCTGAAGCGAGAAGGGCATCCTTTCACCGTCGCGGAAGAACGGGTGTAGATGACGTCGAACTGATTGCCGGTGATGGTTCTAACCTTGTACTCACTGCCGATCATGGAGATTTGGGACGCCATGGATTTGGGAGGAGGGTTAGGATTAGTGGAACTGCCGTAATGTGAATGGACGGGACGACTAGGAGCGAACCGCCGTAGTATTCAAGGATGTGCGGGGATGAGTAGGAGCGAACTGCCGGCGTCTGAGCAGCGAGGTAGTGGCTTTCCATTCTCCCATGATACGGGCTTCCGAGAGCCCTTGGATCTGAGATCAAACGGTTGCATGGAGTGATTCTAGACCTATGGGTGAATATCCTATCCTGGAGGGTTATTCTGCAAAGTTTCAGCAACTTAGCATGCGACCGTTTGATCTCAGATCCAAGGGCTGCTAGCAGCCCGTATCATGGTCGCGCCTACCACGACCGTCGCGTCGCTTTCATGTGATCGCGCCTTGGAGATTTAACACGGTGCATTAGGCTATCTGATATTGGCATGTCGTACATAGTCATCACTTAGTCACTCATACTACAACAAGGTTGGCTATAAGGTTGGCTATAAGTGTATTTTTTTGATTAACTTGCCACATCAGACTTTATGCCTATGTGGCAAGCTTAAGCACCTGTAGGAGCAAGTAAAAGTAAGTACAATAGTGCGCTTTACATGGCATTTTTGCATATGTGGAGGAAAGAGAGGCAAGGAAAAGTGGAGAAGTGGGCTCTCATGCAAGAGCCAGCCTCTACTACATGGTGGAGCATTGGGAGAGGCACCTGTATGGAGGTGGTCAGAATCGAATCTCACGCCGGTCGTAGTGCCGCAGTTAAAATGATAATGGCAAGTCAAATCATGGGGCCCCACCTGTCCAGCAGTAACTCGCTGTCAAATCACACAGCCCTACGTTTGCAGTAGCCTACTCCCTTGTCTTCTCGCGTCTTTGTCGAACCGACTAGGCGGAACTGCCCCGCCGCCTACCGCGCAGGGAAAATCCCCGCCCTCGACTTTGAAATAGTATACAGTATACTAATTTTGTATCCATGGATTGCGCCCACGCCATGGAGCAAAGCTTCTAGAAAACGGAGGAGAGACGGTGGTCTTGCAGTAGAGAAGAGGGAGAGGCGAGACGGTGGTTTTGGAATGGAGATGATGGAGAGGAGAGCAGGTGGTTTTGCAATGGATAAGATCAGAAGAGGGAGAGGCGAGACGGTGGTTTTGGAATGGAGATGATGGAGAGGAGAGGAGGTGGTTTTGCAACGGAGTGTGCGACAACGATTTAGGATTGGACGAGAGGGCCGGCGCGCTGTGACTGGATCAAAATCAAAATAAATTTACCCTTCAATTAATAAAGCGACCCTACATTAACTAGTCTCCCTTTTATTCTGGGTCATAATTGACCATGATTTTCGCACATAAAATATGTTATACGTTGCAAAAATAATATAATTTGAAAGTACATTCAGATACGAACCAAACGATACAATTCTTGGTGACATGCATTCACATTTTGCTTGTCAAATACAGTACGTGGTCAAACTTTGACCCAAAATACGCAAAACAACAAAAAAAATACTTCCAAGACCAGCGTCGCTCTTCCGCTCTTCTCCTCTTAAACCACCGCCGCTCCTCTCCTGTTCCAATCTAAATGTAGCGCCGCTCCTTTCCTCTTCCATTTCAAAACCACCGCCCCTCCTCTCCTGTTCCAGTCCAAAACCAGCGTCGCTCCTCTCCCGTTCTAATCCAAAACCAGCGCTGCTCCTCTCCTCTTCCATTCAAAAACCACCGCCGGCGAGTGAAGGTGCTGTGGAGAAGTAGATCGATGGAGGAGTACAACCGATACGTGAGGATCGCAGATGGCGACCCTGTGAAGCTAGCTAGGATGTTGGAGATACAGTCTTGGTTTGACAACAAGGACCAACTAGCGGCGACGGCGACATCCATGGCCAAATATCTGCAACAGAGCGAAAAGGCGGCGATACTCCCGAAGGGAGTTGCGCCAGAGTACATAGAGCTGCTCCTCTGGGCCATGGAGCAAACAGATTCACCGAATCCGATCGTGAGGGAGCGGTGGTGGGAGTATCTATCCCAGATGGAGCATCCACCAGAGATTAAAGGATCTAGCATCTACAGGGTGCCGTTTGTGAGGGTGTCCTGCCAGAGCGAGCCGGTGGAGTCTTCATCAACCGAACCCAACTATAAGAGGAGAAAAGCAGTTTGCCCGACGATGCTTCCCCGCCATCGTCTCCCTCGCCATTCACATCGTCTCACGGGGAGGCTGTCTGCCGCCGAGGAATAGGAGGGGGCTGCCCCCCCAGCCCAATAGTCGGGCAGGTCGTGAATTGTCGTGGAGGAGCTTAGGGTTGTCGATTTGCGAGTTGTGAATTGTGTTTTGTGTTGTGTATTTTGAGAGTACTTTCAGATATGAATGTCTTTTGAATTTCAGATTTGCAAGATTGAGCATATGAAGTATTTTATGAATTCTAGAGATATATTTTTATCACTTAAAAAATGTAGTTTCATAGGAGTATAAAAGTGCGCATAATGTGATTCTCGGAGAAGAAGCGCAAGTTTCGGTTTCAGATAAGAACTGCAAGTTCAGCCAGATAAGAAACTGCAACTTTCGTGAGCCGAGCATTTATATTAACACGGCCTTTTCAAACAGGGTTAACATCATGTTGGAAGTTTTATTCATGGTTGAAAATAGAAATACCAGCCAGTTAACATCATGTTGATCAACATTCATGCATAGCACATTTAATATGATGCACAGTCAAAATGCCCACACAATGCCGAAAAGTAAACACGTAGAAAAGCGAGGATGAAGTTTTGGCAAGTGTTGGACGTGGTTTTGGGCTGCCCTGTCTAGGCTTTCATTTTTAACATGCTCAGCCCACGACCTCGGATGGGAGGTCCATAGGCCTATTTGTATTTTCTTAGGGCCGTCATGTATCGATCGGCCTATGGACCTCCCATCCGAGGTTTTATTTTTGGCAGCCCAATTTATGTATTTTTTTGAAGAAAACGCAGAGGTCTGTTCTATTTTTCTGTATAAGAATAGGAACGCCAAGTCCAACTTATGTTTCCCTTCTAACTATATTATATATATTTAAGTTATTTTATATGTTGACTGTTTAGTTCACATAATTGGTAAATAGATGACCGCTCTCGCGATCCCCTTTGCCCCCGCCACCACCTCCACCCTCGCCGCCGCCCCTGCCACTACCTCCACCCTCGCCGCCGCCATAGATCTCACCGCCACCCCCCACCTCCTGACTCTGGGCGTGCCTGCCCCCCTCAGCAAGTCCGCTCGCGCGCCCCATGGAGTCGCCGGCCATATCCACGGGGGAATGGCTGGAAGACAGGCAGATGTACAAGATGCATCTCCCACATGTCTACAAAGCCTTCCCGCGGATGCTCCAGCCGCTCAACTCCGTCGCGCCAGCGGTGCTGCGGGAGACTCGAGGGAGGAGATGGAGGGAGCGGGCGATGCGGATCATGACGGCGCTCTCTCCTGGACCCGGCAGCACGCCGAATGGAGGGAAGCAGAGGAGGAAGCTGCAAGGGAGGAAGCTGAGGAGGGACCGAATCCGTTCTCTCACTCGCGCAGGTATGCTCGGATGTGCAAGGATCATGTGGATTGGGAGCTGCTGAATCTAGCCATGCGGATATACTTCGAAGGAGATTTCTCGGAGAAGCACAGGATGCCCCACCCCAGTGAGCCGTCAATTGCGTTCATTCGATGGGCGAAAAGAGAAGTGAATTCAGGAGATCCACGCCAGGTCTTTGCGAGATGGGAATGCTTGATCGACTCATGCCCACCACCACGCCACGAGCCGAGCAGGTGGATCCCCTACCTTACCTCTCCCCAAACCTGCAGAAGATTGATATTAGGCTTGCAATCTGCTTCAATTGAGTTGTCTGGTGGTTATTTCTGCTTCCTGGGAGACAACATCTGGCTGGAGGATGAGAAGGAACCAGGAACTCCGATGAATTTCCCCTATCACAATGGGGGGAGCGTCGGTTCGGCAGTGGTACGGCCCACCTCCGCCCCAAATGGGGGCACAATCTGGGCAGGCTCTTGTAATTGCCCAAGATCAATCTGCTGGCGGTTCTGACTCTCAAATCAGTGGGAAATCTCAAGGCAAGAATCAGCAAAAGAAGATACAGGACATCCAGAAAACTTCTCCTGCCCCTGCTTCGGGCCTTATGGCATACTCTGAGGTGATCTGCTACAACTGTGGGGAACCAGGGCATCATTTGGATAAATGTGTCAAGCCCAAGAGTTGTTTGATCTGCAAAATGGTTACCCATAAAGTTGAGAATTGCCCTGTCAGAAGGAAAACCCACAGTTCTGCTAGATATGTTGGAAGTGCTACTCGAGGATTATGTCCACTATTGATGTAATTTTACGTGACACGTAATTAGATAGTTTTTTCCCTTTCTAGTTGTAGAGCTCTGCCTGCATGTGGTAGTGACCACACTCCTTTGCTCTGGGACTCTGGTCTTAACCAAACTCCAAAGAGCAATAGTTTTAAATTCGAAAAGTGGTGGTTGCTAAGAGAAGATTTTCTTGAGCTAGTCGTGAAAATCTGAATGAGCCTACTGGGAGCAGCTGCCCCCTAGAAAATTGGCAGATCAAAATCAGGAGATTTAGAAAAACTACCAAAGGGTGGAACTCCAATGAGGAAGTTAATCTTAGAAGATACAAAAGGCTTATCCTCCTTGAGTTTGATTCCCTAGATATTAAGGCTGAAACCACTAACCTCTCTGAGGCTGATACTAATAGGTTAAACTTTGTCCATGGAGAGCTCAAGAAAATTTGGCTTCAAGAAGAAATCAAAGCCAAACAAAGGTCTAGACATAGGAACATTAAGGAGGGTGATAGAAATACTGCTTACTTCCATGCAGTAGCTAACTAGAGGAGGAGGAAAACCCTCATTCACTCCCTTGATGGCCCTAATGGCCCTATTACTGAGGTAGATGAGATGCTGAAAGTGGCTAGTGACTTCTACAAAGACCTGTTTAAAAAAGAAACCCTTCTGGGTTCTCTCTACAAAATAATTTTTTCTCTGCTTCTGAAAAAGTCTCTCCTGCTGAAAATGAGCTGCTAGAAGCCCCTTTTTAGAGACAGAGGTGAAGGAAGCCATTTTCAGCTCTTATCCTGATGGGGCTCCTGGTCCTGATGGGATTCCCTTCTTGTTTTACCAGCATTTTTGGGACTTGGTGAAAAATGATCTCTTAGATCTTTTCTAAGCCTTTCATAGAGGAGAGTTGGATCCAGCAACTTACTCATGGGGGGTATGTTGGGGTCAAGTTAAATAACTGTGAAAGTGATTTTTTCCTTCTTTGGTAAAGGCCTTAGGCAAGGTGACCCCATCTCCCGCTTTTGTTTAATTTAGTAGTGGACATTCTTACTAAAATGCTGAGCAAAGCTGCCGATCATAGTCGATTGCGTGGCTCGTCACGAGGTTCTTACTGTTGGCATCATCTCGCCTTCAATATGCAGTATGATACCATCATTTTCTTAGACAATGACTCCGCACATGCTAGCAATTTGAAAACTGTTCTAACCTGTTTTGAACAAGTCTCGGCATGAGAATCAACTACTCTAAAAGTGAACTCATCCCTATCAACATGGATGATCGTGGAGTTAGCTGACTTCCTCTCTATTCTAGTCTGTAATAAAGGTAACTTCCCCATTAAGTACCTACGTATCCCTCTCCACTATGATAAACCGAGGAGAGAGGATATCCAACCCCTTCTCGGATAAAATCATTAAAAGGATTGCTTTGGATGGAGGGCAAACTTCTCTCTTCAGAGGTAGATTGATCCTCATACAAGCTTGTTTGGCTAGCATTCCAAAGGTATCTCCTCTCCTTCTTCAAGTTCCCTAAATGGGCAATGAACCTCATCAATTCTCAGATGTCTCATTGCTTGTGGAATGATTTTGAGGGAAATAGGAAGATACACCTTGCTAATTGGGCCCTAGTCTCTATGAAAAAAGATTTTGGAGGCCTAGGCATACCTAACCTCCAAGAAATTAACATATGTCTTCTAGGGTCTTGGATTAAAAGATCCTATGAGGAAGACCTGAAACCCTGGAAGCTTCTCATTGCCCATAAATACCTAGGAAATAAACCTAATATTTTTGTCCCTTCCTCCAACCCTAAGACCTCTAGATTCTGGAAAGGATTAAAATCTATTATGCATGCTGTTCCAGGGGATGGGAGCAGAACCAGGTTCTGGGAAGATACTTGGTTTGGCACATCCCCCCTAGCAGTCCAATTTTGGCCTATTTACTCTGTCTGCAATGAGCTTAACAAAAGTGTCAATGAAGTTTGGGACGGTCAATGCCTAAAACTCACTTTTAGAAGGAACTTCAGTGATAGTCTCATGGAACAATGGTTCCAGTTGGAGGAAATTGCCAATAGCATTACCTTTACTACCGAGACGGATGCCCTGATTTGGCAGCTGGACAATAAGGGGAAGTATTCCTCTAGCTCCCTCTATCATGTTATCAACTTTAGAGGTGTTCAACCCGTGTTTATCCCTGTTGTCTGGAAATTGAGAGTTCCCCCTAAAATTCATGTATTTCTCTGGCTTCTCTCCAAAAACAAATTGATGACAAGGGATAACCCCTTGATTGTGTTTACTGCTTGGAACAAGAGTCTTGTTCTCACCTATTTTTTGAATGTATAGTTGCTAAACATCTCTTGGGCCCACATTGAGGAATATTTCTCTAGTCAGATTGGCTCATCCTTCGAATCTGTCGCCAGATTCTGGATTGCTACCAAAAAGTGCTCAGTTTTAAACACTGTTAGCTCAGCTGTCCTTTGGTGCCTCTGGAAATATAGAAATGCTATGATTTTCAATAACACCTCCTGGATTTCCATTCCGCAGGTCTTGAGGCTAATCAGGAACATGGTGAGGGACTGGGTGATTCTCTCATCCGGATCGGACAAGGACAAGTTGATGAGCTTCGTGGAAACCCTAACAAGATCCCTCCAGAAACCGTTAGCAATCACTTGTGGCTGAACAAGGCTCGACCTACTCTGGGGCTGGACCGGTGGGCTCGTTTCAAGATCTCTGATGAAGATGATGGGCACCTGGTGCCGAAAAAGAGGGACATCCACCATGCTACGCCTTCCAAATTTGGTCTCTGCTTGCTTCTTGGTCACCTTGGTCGACACGGCCCTCGGCTGAAGACCATGAAGGCTTCGCTGGACCCTCCTTGTGTCATTTGAGTACTCTATCCGCTCTGCCTTTGGCACCGCTCGGGTGATTTGTGTTATTCAGAGAACTTGTTCATCCACACCCCTAGTTTGTAGCTTTTCTACCTTTGCTTTCGAACTGCTCTTTGAGCTGCTGTATCAGAATATGTTATGGTTTCGTTCTCAAAGAATGGAACCGGGAGATGCTCCCTGCTTTTCTAAAAATATATTTTATATGTTAGTATATATTATTTTTATTGTCATCATATATTTAATGTGATACTTACATATGTAAGAAAACAATATCCCACATCTTATTAACTTATAAAAATAATTTCTTAACAAATAAAATCCAGGATTGTTTTGGCATGAAAATCCTAGTGATTTTGTACAAAAGCTTGGTAAGATTTAAGGACGAATGTAATAATATCACTTATTATTTTAATATATTTATAACAAAATGCTCAGCCCCTTTTTATTTTTTGATAACATTGCTGGCCCAACCCAACATTATAATTAGAATCAGCCTAGCAAAATCGTGTATTTCGAGAAAGTGCAAATGACCTGTAATTTTTTAGGAAATAAAACAAACGGGCCGCATGGACGCTACATTATTTGTTCACATAGCCCAGCTAATGGCTGTAATTCAAAAAAAAAAAGATCAAATTGACTGTAAATTCTACCGCGCAAAAAAGACTGTAAATTCTGAAAAATGGGTTGAATACGTGTCACATTTTTGGAGGCTGAAATGTGGGCCAATAGGTCGAAGCCAACGCAAGTCGTTGTTAATTTAGTCAACAAATGATTCTGACATGTTAGCCGTTGGATTTACATCCAACGACCGGCATCCATCTTCAATCTCCCGTCTTCTTCCTCCAGCGCCCTGGGGACCACCTCCCGCCTCCTGCTGCTAGCAGCTCTGTTTAGCACGCTTCGCTATGAAGCGCTGCTCCACCGTTGTCCAGGCCATCCCTCCACCCCTCCAAACCTCCTGTTCTTCTCCACCGACTACCGAACCACCGCACTAGAACCGATTAACCTCAGACACCTCTCCGTCTGCGACTCTACTCCAGTCTTCCCATCTCCGGCTCGTTCGTCCGGGGCCTCGCCGTCGTCCACCACCTTGGATGCGCCGGCGAGGTGTGGTCAACGTGGTCAACGAAGACACCATCGGAAGTAGATCATGCGTGGAGAGGCTGAGAGCTGGGTCCACGGCCGCACACAAGGAAATGCCTCCTTATTACAGGCAAAATAATGATTCGTCCACCTGACATCTGGGACCCACCGGAAGGGCCTCTGTATTTCACGAAAATAACGTGCCCCCCGCTGACATGTCGGACCCACGAGCTATCTTCACATGCAAGGAAGTGCCTCCTTATTACGCACAAAAAAAATGAATATTCCCCCTGCCAGTTGGAACCCAGCATAGTGGGAGGCTGACTTGTGGGCCTACCAAGTTGACGGGGACGGAGGGCTTTGTCAACTTAGTCAATATGAACGATTCTAGCTCCTGTTACCGTACGATGTTCATCCAACGGCCGTAGTGCTTCTTCAACCTCTGGTCTTCTTGCTCCAGCTGCCCAAACCAGTGCCGATCGTGCCGCGTGCTCCTGCCTCACTGCCCCCTACTACTCTCACCGCTGGCCAGGCCATCCCTCTACTCACCCACACCTCCTGTTATTCTGCGGTGACAGCAGCCTCACACCGCAGCCGAACCAGTGAACCCTCGTACTTCTCTTCGCGTGGGCATCCGCTGCTGCGTCTTCCCAAGTTCCAAGTCGTCCCCTTCCTAGTCCTCGCCGTCGTCCACCGCCGTGGTGCTCCCGGCGCGACGTTGTCAACATGGTCAAGGAACGACTTCCATCGGACGTGGACTGTACGTGGAGAGGCTGAAAGCTGGGTCCACTGCCGCAACAAGGAAGTGCCTCCTTATCACGCGCAAAATAATGATTCCTCCACCTGACAGCGGGGACCCACCGAACGGGCCACTGTATTTTGCGAAAAAAAGTTTCCCCCTGACTGCTGGGACCCACCAGCTACATCTTCGCACGCAAGGAACTGCGTCCGGAAAAAAACGATTCGCCCCCCTGACTGCTGGGACCCACCAGCTACATCTTCGCACGCAAGGAAGTGCGTGCGAAAAAACGATTTGCCCCTGACTGCTGGGACCCACCAGCTACATCTTCGCACGCAAGGAAGTGCATCCGGGCAAAAAAAAAAACAAAACGATCCCCCCTGACTGCTGGGACCCAGCAGCTACATCTTCGCACGCAAGGAAGTGCGTCCGGGCAAAAAAAAACAAAACGATTTGCCCCCCTGACTGCTGGAACCCACCAGCTACATCTGCGCAGGAAAGGAAGTGCCTGACATTCGGGACCCATCTGGTCGAAGCGTACATAGCATTGTCATTCTGGTCGCGAACGTGTACGTACATATATATACTGGTCGATGTAGAGGCGCGCACGTGACATAGTAGAGGCGCGTACGTGTCGTAGTAGAGGCGGGAACGTAGCATGTACACGTACGTACAACGGCCAGGGTGCAATAAAGAAAATACGGCCACGTACGTACATACGGGCAGGGTCTCGAACGCCTACTCGCGCATACGTACGACCAGGGCTCGTGTACATGGCTGGGTCGGAACGGAGAAACAACATCGTCATCGTGTTCATGGGGAGGCAACTGAATGCGTCGTGTTCATGGGGAGGCAACGGAATGCGTCGTGTTCATGGGGAGGCAACGGAATGCGTCGTGTTCATCGGGAGGCAACGGAACGCGTGGGAGCCAACCGGCTGGGTCGGAATGGAATGCGTGGTCGTGTTCATCGGGAGGGCTTGGACGGTACAGGCGATGGAAACGAGGCCTGGCGTACTGCAAAACGGAGGAAACAGACCTCCGACGTTCAGAACGGGGTTCTGTTGATCGGGAGGTGTGGCGCATCAAAAACAGGAGAAGCGGACCTCCCTACGGTCGAAACGGGGGTCCTGTTGATCGGGAGGGGTGTGGCATACCGCAAAACGGACGAAACGGACCTTCTATGGTCGAAACGGGGGTCCTGTTGATCGGGAGGGGTGTGGCATACCGCAAAACGGACGAAACAGACCTCCTACGGTCGAAACGGGGGTCCTGTTCATCGGGAGGGGTTTGGCGTACCGCAAAACGGGACTCCACGGGATACTGTTCATCTCCCCCGTCGACCTCCTCCAGCCTGCACGGGCTACTGTCGACCTCCTCCAGCCTCCACGGGCTCCGGTTCATCCAGCCTCCACCGCGCGCTACTCCACCGGCTACCGTTCGCCACCCCTCCACCGTCTACTGTTCATCAAGCCCTCCACACCATGGGGTCCTGTTCAACCACCCCTCCACCGTCTACTGTTCATCCATCCCTCCACACCACGGGGTCCTATTCAACCACCCCTCCACGGGCACCCCTCCACCGTCTACTATTCATCTAGCCCTCCACCACACCACGGGGTCCTGTTCATCCAGAGGCAACGCCACCGCTCACGGTTCATCCAAACCCCCCCGCAACACTCACTGTTCATCCTAGAGGCAACATCGATCGACTTCAGTTAGCCGCGGTAGCGAAGGAATCACTCGATCGGGTTTAGTTAGCAGCCATCGATCGATCGCTCGGATTCAGTAACACGTAGCCTATAGTGCAATTGGTCGGGTTCAGTTAGAGCCCAACACCTCGCTCGGGTTCAGTTAGAGCCAACGCCTCGCACACACGCGCGTACGTGTACAAGAGAAATGCGCATCGCTCGGCCCCCGACCTCCCACCATAACCGGGAACTCCCTGAAATTTTCCTCCCCCTCGCTTCTACCATGGTTTTTTCCGTCATGGACGGCCCAAAGAATGTCATGCAGCCGTCTCCGCCCGCCTGTGACGAAAAGCCCATTTTCTCATCATGATTTTTGTCATAGAAGTAAGAGCCCACCACATCTATGATGATACCGGGTTTTGTCACAATTATCGTCATAGAAGTGTCATATGTATGACAGGAAATTTTTTCGTTCGGCCCAAAATGTCATGGATGTGTCTTTTTTTGTAGTGAACACTGCCGAGTACGAGGGATTGCTTGCCGGTCTCAGGATTGCGGCAGACCTCGGAATCAAGAAACTCATCGTCAGGGGTGACTCGCAGCTTGTCGTCAAGCAAGTCAACAAGGATTACCAGAGCCCATTGATGGAGGCCTACGTAGATGAAGTGAGGAAGCTGGAAGAGCGTTTTGAAGGTATACAGGCGGAGCACGTTCCCCGAGCGGAGAAAGACATCGCCGACTACCTGTCAAAACGCGCTGCCCTCAAGATGCCTGTGGAACCAGGTACCTTTATGCTTCGATTAACTCAGTCATCCGTTGAACCATCAACAGAGCAGAACAAGCGAAGGAAATCAGGGGTCGGCAAGTACTTTCCCGCCGAGCTCCCCGGAGCCGCCGGCAAGGATGTTGCCGGAGACACTGAGCCGGCCATAGGACGACTGGCTCCGGCAGAGCGTCGAGCTCCTGCCGCGGAGACAGCTGCTCCCATGGCGGAGGAGATGCCTTTAGTCCTTGCCGTCGAGCCTCAGGCTCCAGCATGGGCACAACATACTGTCCGATTCCTCCAAATAGGGGAGCTTCCTGAGGAGTAGGAAGAAGCGGAGAAAGTATCCCGTCGGTCTGCTATGTATCAGTTCGTTGATGACGTCCTGTACAGAAAGAGATCGAACAGTGTGAAACTGAAGTGTATTCCCAGGGAGGAAGGACTGGAGATGTTGGCAGAGATACACGGAGGCATATGTTGCTCCCACATAGGGTCAAGGGCCCTTGTCGGCAAGGCATTCCGGTAGGGTTTCTTCTGGCCCACTGCCCTCCAGGATGCAATGACAATAGTAAGCAAGTGTGAAGCGTGTGAGTTCCATTCAAAGAAGCTTCATCAACCAGCTCAAGCCCTTTAAACAATTCCTCTCTCCTGGCCATTTTCGGTTTGGGGGCTCGACATACTAGGCCCCTTCCCCCGTGCTGTCGGGGGCTTTGAGCACTTGTACGTTGCAATCGACAAGTTCACAAAGTGGCCGGAGGTGGAAGCAGTGAGGAAGGTGACAGCACAGTCAGCCTTCAAGTTCTTCAAGGGACTAGTCTGCCATTTTTGTGTGCCAAACAGAGTCATCACCGACAATGGCACGTAGTTCACAAGCCACACCTTCATGCAATACATCCAAGACCTCGACAGCAAGGTCTGTTTTGCCTCCGTGGCACGCCCACGCAGCAACGACCTAGCGGAGAGGGCAAATGCTGAAGTGTTGCGGGGCCTGAGGACAAAGACTTTTGACAAGCTGCACAAGAGCGGAAGGCACTGGATCGATGACTTACCGGCAGTTCTTTGGTCGATCAGGATGACGCCAAATTGAGCCACCGGTCAGACACCCTTTGCCCTCGTATACGGGGCAGAAGCAGTTTTCCCCACAGAACTCACATACGGGTCACCTCGAGTGCTCGCTTACGACAAGCTTGAGCAAGAGCAATTGCGGCAAGATGACGCAACGCTCCGTGAGGAAGATCGTCTTCGGGCGGCTGTGAGAGCAGCGCGCTACCAGCAAGCCTTGTGCCGCTACCATAGCCGCAAGGTTCATGCCCGAAGCTTTGAGGAAGGCGACCTTGTTCTTCGGTGTGTTCAATCGGCCAAGAATACCAACAAGTTGACGCCAAAGTGGGAGGGCCCTTATCGGGTAATACGAGTCACCAGGCCCGGCCAGTGAGCAACTCTTGGAACATCGAGGATCTTCGCAAGTTGTACCCGTAAGGCGCGGCTTGCCGGCTCGCCGGCAAGCCACCTTTTGTACAAGCTTTGCCAGCAAGGCATGTAACCCTCTATACAAAGCCAGGTGCAGACCCTAAGCACAAATAAATGAAGCGCTGGTGCCCTAAGTTATAGCATGCATGCTAGGTCAAGTCTCTTCCTCGGATAGTGTTGATAGTGCTTAGCAGCGATTAACCCCTAGCCTAGAGGTCGAGTGTGCGTCTTCCTGTCCTCTTTTGATTCGCAGGTCACATGGACATATCTCCTGAGCCGCTTGGGAGAAAGAGGATGGGCCGGCACTCCGGCCCCGGCAAGCCAAAATCGCCGGGGGCTGAAGACATAAGGACCCAAGCACGACAAGCCAAGTTTGCCGAGAGGGGCTGCAGATTCAGATAAGTCTTTTATCCCCTGTTATGCACTGCCGTATAGAACTGGGACATATGAAACCTCATTTGTATTCTTAAAACCACCGTGCTACCTTTTTCCCATACCCAAGAGCTATCCCCTAGGTCGGGACTTGGTCGTAGTCTCGGTGGCAAGAGAAATGAACGAGGGGCCTAACCCTGCTTCGCCCCTGCCTCCGCCAAGAGCGTGAGAATGGTCGACCGAAGCGGGGGGGGGGGGGACGGCAAGGCCTATTGCTGGGCGACAATGTTTACTTTACAAGTAACAAGGATTCGTCCTTGGCATGGGCCTCGCTCACGCACAAAGAACCCGGCAAAGACCCTTTTTCATTAAAAATGTCCCTCACAGGTACAGTTCGTACGGAAAAAAAAACATGAGCAAGGGGATTACAAGGTTTAAAGCTTACAAAGGCCCATAGGCTTAAAGATTGAAAAACGACAAGGTGCCCGTATTCTCTTTCTTGTCCCTCTCCTCAGGAGACAGAGCAAGATGGCAGAAGGGCAAAAGGGGCGCCTAGGCGAGGTACGAGCAGTAGAAGGCACCAAGAGAACATCCCGGTGGCCACCCAGAAGGGAGGCTGGTGATGATGATGATGGGAGAAGAGCTGGAAGACGAGACGGCAGGACCAGCAATACGCGATGAAGGCGTCGGTGCCCGCGTACTACGAGTTGACGGCCCGCCATCCGCCTTCTTCGCCTTCTCCGGGCCTCCTACGCCAGCTGCCCAAGGAGGCGACCCCGAGAAGTTCAAGGGGCCCGGTGCAGATGCTGCTGCTGCCGACGCCGCCCCGGGACGGCGGGTCCGAAACCTAGTCGGACCCGTCATCCTCCCACCTACTACCCTCGTCGTCGCTGTCGCTGTCATCCTCGTCACTCTCGCTCGAGGAGGAATCTTCATCGTCGGAGGAGCTCTCCACACAGCACTTAAGGCGAGTTACAAGATCTCCGAAGACCTTGACGGAGAGCAGGCCGCCCTCCATTAACTGGAAGTAGAGGACAAGCCCCACCATCAGGCTATGGATGCGAGCAAATGTCTTCCATCCACGGCGGAGATACATAACATGCGGAGCGGGTAAGTCGACGCCGACCGGCGTACCGCCGGTCCCGCAGCCCCTCATGTGCAATATGAGGGTCTGGGGTGGATCGAGCTCCATCTCCACAGCAAAGGGGGTGGGGAGACGACGCGGTGGCCGACACAGACTGATGAAGAACTCGCGGGGTTGGTCCCCGACGTGGCCCTCCATCGCGGGAAGCACCGCTGGCAGAAGCACGGCCGCGGCGCCACCTCGTCCCCCTCTCCCCCGACCGCCGCGGCAACCTCGGCCACGCCCCCTCCCCCTTCCTCTCATTGCTAGCTCCGCCGCCACGGGTTTAGGGGGAGGAGGGCCGCGCTGGCGAGCAGCAACCCTCGCCGCCACCGTCGAAGTCCCAATGCCTCCTCTCGCCATGGCAGGTGGGAGGAAGAAGCGGAGGAGGATGGATGATGAACGAATGTGGGACGACACCCTCCTCCCCTCCCCCTTATAAAGGGGCGGGGTCGAGGCTCGGCCTCCCCACTCATCCAATCCAGCCATCGGAGGCGCAGGGAATCTGGACCGACACACTGCACCAATCAGCGACGGCCCGGTTTCCTGCCTCCAACGCCCGCCACTTGCATGAAGGACACGTGGTGAGCTAGCAGAGTCGAAAAGACGAATGAGGCGAACATTTCCCGCCCCGTGATCGGAGGGGGGGGGGAGGGCATGGGTGCCTTGAAGATTGCGACCCAAGTCCATCCAGTAAATGAACCGCGCCTCCCTCTTTTATGGGGAAGGCGCGAGCCGCCTCTTTACTACGATGTGACGCATGCGTGCGAGAACCACCCCACGCATGCCCCCCACGCATGCCCCCCACGTAACGCATGATCCTCCATGACGCGCGTTCAATGCGGGTCATGGGGAAGCACAGCGGACGAAAAGTTACTACGGTGAAGATCCGTCGCGCCTACCCGCGCACCGTTCTGGGCCTGGCCCAACAACGCGTCGCGCTTATGTGTGGCCCAGGCCCGGGGGCTCCTGTCGGTGTACAAAAGTAGGGGCGCAGCTTTGTACCCCTTTACATGTGCGCGGGCAGTCGGAACCGCGCGCCACGGACGCACTAAGCAGGGCAGAGGGATGGAGACGGAGCACAAGATGGCCAAGGCAACGCCAAGACCAAAGATACCAAAGAACAAAAGGACGAAGCAAGTTCCCCCGGCAAGGCCCTTGCCGGGCGGCCTGAGCGGCCCCGGCAAGAACCTTGCCGGGGCAGCTCGCCTAACACCATTGGGGCACAACACCCTTGAGCCCACGACCTCCAGCGTAGTCAACCACGTTGAGGCAAGGGCTCGGGAGGCACCTCCTTGGTGGCATGAAGATCTTCGTCAAGATCATAAACACAGAAGATCAGATGAGGACCAGAAGACGGCGACCCTCAGCGGGATCCTTTCCAAGGAGATCCACAAGGCCCCCGGCAAGCGCATTGCCGGGGACGACTGCAACGCCACAGCAAGACTCTTGTCGGGGCCCTTGCGAGGCCCTTGCCGAGGGCGTCAGCGGGGCCACAGCCAGGCCCACATCGACCAAGACTCCACCGCCGTCCCCAAGCAGCTGCTAGCTCAACCAGCTGGGCATGGCGACGGGCCGCCTCTACGCCAACTCAGCAAGCACCTGCATGGTGGCGTGCAAATCTTCGTGAAGGCCCTACCACCGCACCACCTCAGCCGCCTGCCTGCCTACATGGCGCCACACGCATCGCTGGCCTGGGCGCGTGTCGAAGCCAGGCGAGGCAACAACAGACAGGACGGGCCTCACTTCCGTCCCCGATAAAGCTAAGGGACACCTAAGCAATGCATTTAATACGCTTTGTCCTGTAATAGGAGTGATAAACTCGCAGCACTGTAGACCTTTCCACCTCCTGTGTGCCACCGTGGCAACCCCTTTTTTCCTATAAAAGGAGGCCCGAGGCGACCAGGAGAGGGATTCAGCTCTTTTGGGCACGTTAACCCCGCAGCTAGCTCAAGAACACAAGAACACTCAATACATCCACCAAAGCAGGACTAGGGGTTTACGCATCCTCGTGGCCCGAACCTGGGTAAACGAACCGTGTGGTTCCTGTTAAACCCACTCTTCGCTCAACTCCGCACCCCGCCAACCATAGTAGGGATTCTTGTGAGCCCATAGGTGTCGTTTCCTCGACACTTCACGCGATCTGAGTCATGCGTTCTGATTGGCCAGAACCCAAACCCCACAGATCGTACATCTGCACCGTTGGATGCTCCCAGATCAAACAGCAATCCTCATCCCTTTTGACAGGAAATGCAGTCCGGCTAGCAATTGATTTATATGCCAACATGCACGGTAAATGACAAAAAAATGCCTTACATATAGCACACGAGATCTGAAATGCGCCAGCAAATCAAACCAATGGTAAAATTGTGACTGATTTACGTGCGAAAAATTTAGATGAGAAACGATGAACTCGCGTATTCATTTCAAAATTAGTACGTCTTCATTTCAAATTAAATTATTATGTTTGTGCACACGAGCGCTTAGAGGCAACCGTTTGCATAGGCCTTTCCGTGTGCGTGGCGACCGGGGATATTTTCACCCTTTTCACCTAGGCCGCCAACACCCCCACCGTTCGCTCGCGTTTCACTCAACTAGTCCACCCAATCTCCTTCGCTAGCTCCCCCTCCCCCAGATCCCTCTCCGGCGCCGCCGTGCTCTCCCCAACCGTGTGCCCGCTCTTCGGCGTCAAGCCTACCTCCACTGCCGTTCCCAACACGCGGCGGCTCGCGCCTCGCCATCTTCGTTTGCTCGCCAGCCACCCTCAAGCATATCGATGCAGTAACCCTCGCCTCTCCTGTGGTCCGGCCGAGTTTGCATTAAGAAGCCTGTTAGTTACTACTCTCCATCGCGGTGAGGCATATTTCCTCACAATCCCTCTTCCAATTTCGTTTCGTATGTTCCCAAATTGGCTATAAAATAACGGAGAGCGTATATATGTTCATTATCTACCTTCCTTACTACATATAAGTTGTATTTGTTCCAATAAGTTACTGGCTATTTACAGATCGTGGTTGCCCGAGTCACACAAACTTAACAAATTAGCCGTACATTTTGTAAATTATTGCATGGCATGTTTAGAAATCTTGATACCAAGTTGTTAATTTTATGATTATCCTCCTTTCCTGAGTTTCACATGTGTTCTCTGTTGATGCCGAGTAGCAGCGACAACACTCATTCATGCCATGTATCTTATTCTGATTCAGACAACCCTCGGTCTTCAGCAGATTGTGAGGGATCAAGTAGTCTTGAACAGGATAGAGCTGCAGCAATTACCCTTCCAGTCAGGACACGAAGGAACGCTCCAAGGAAGCCCACACACCAGCCTAAAGGTGTATATGAAGTAACCGAGATTGATTTAAAGTCCCGGGCTCCAACTAAACCAGATAAAGCACGCATGAGGTTCATGAGTGTGTGTGGATTTGTTTGTAGGGCAAGGCTCAACATTAATCTACCGGGGTTTCAGAAGGCTAGCATAGAAACACGGCAAAGGATAGCCCGAGAGATCATGGATCACTTCAACGTTCCAGAGCAGTGGAGAATGCAGGTGGAACACGCTGCACTGAAGAAGGCTAGGTATGCTTGGAGAAACTGGAAGCACGTGTTGTACAAGAAGTACTTGAGTGAAGGCAAGGACCCAATCCCCGCATACCCCCAAATTACAAAGGCAGATTGGGCAGAATTCAAAAGGGTCAGGGAAACTCTAGAGTTTGCTGCGAAGAGTTTCAAGCAATCAGAACTTCAGAAGAAGAATATACACCCCCACCGTATGGGTGTGGCAGGATACTACGACATGAAACTGATATAGGAACAGGAGGACAAAGAAGCAGTAGCGGCGGGTGGGAATCCGGCCTTTAGTGAAATCAAGGGCGAACGCTCCAGAGACTACTTGCGGGCACGTGCAAAGAGGCGTGATGATGGAACTTATTACTTTGAAAATGCACGTGACGCCAAACTGTATGAAGTGATGGTAGAGTCTTCCAAGATCCCTGGAAGGTTCTACAGGAACTCAGGGCCATGTGACATTCTGTCCATTGCTCTGGATAGAAAAGAGCCCCCTGGCCGTGCAAGGGGTATAGGTGTTAATGTCCCGCACAAGAGGTCTTTCACACTCAGCAAAGAAGAGAGGATCATCATGAAAAATGCGAGGAGTGAAATGAAGCAGAATGCATTGTTTGAAAAGTTGAAGAAGGAGATTTATCCGGCTGTTCGAAAGGATGTTGAGGATTCAATGATGATGATGCAGAAGACTCTAACACTGATAGATAGCCAGCAGATGGGAGGTGAGGCGGGCATGGATGATGCTGCTTATTGCACGACAACACTTCACAAGAGTAGCTATGCATCAGCTGACCACAGCGACATTGAGACTGCAGCTGCTCATGATGATGCTATATCTGATCTATCTGGAATGAAAGACAGACTAAAGGGCGTGCTTACACATTATGAAGGTACATTAAAATGTGCAACAACCTGGGTTTTCCCACCCTTCTTGGAAGATGGCCTCTTCTTGGACAATGTGCCATTGAAGCCGGGCTATGTGAAGTGCTACATGACTGAAGTAAAGTCTGGATTCAATGAATTTTCCCTGAAGAATGTCCTAGGAGACTTTGATGAGCAAAGGACCTTGGGAGAAACACTGTTAGATCACATCCAGTGGCCACGAAAGGAAATAGAGTTCATCGATGAGATTCCTGAAGCCCCGCCAAGAGCAACCACTGTCGCCCCTCAACCGGTGACGCTCTCCTTGCCAGAGCAGCTCTCGTGGGCTGATGCATCAACCTGTGATCAGTCAGACCGACTTTGTGGCATACAGGCCATGTCATCCTCCGCCCCAAAGCAGCCAGTGGAAAGGCCTACAACTGCTGATGACGCACCACCGGTTCAGTTGCCGGTCGCTGAAGTAGCGGGGGAGACCCAGCTAAAGACATGGTCGCCAGACCAACTCAGTGGAACAGATCGCTAAGCGATGCGATGCTTTGAACCGCACGCTAAGCCCAGAGGTCCGTAACCGATCGCTCATCAGTTCGTCGGTCCAGCGCGCGTGATCAGCATACCAATGCGTCAAGACTTCCTGCCAAAGAAACCAACGCGTTGGCACGGCCTCCTCAAAGACACCAACAAGTTGGCACCACCGCCAGAACCCGACATAGCTTCAACGCATGGTCGTAGTCCGATGCCTTTTCTCCTACAGCCCAAAGAATCCTTTCGAGCACCGCCACCAGCTGTCCCAAGATAGATAAACAGTCTGCTAAGAAGTCCGTCCAAGCTTCACCGTCTGCTCGGCGGTCTACCATGCAGGCAACCAGACGTTCTGCCAGAAATGCTTCAAGTACTAAGAAGGAAGTGGCCAAAAAGGCTACACCCACGACCACAAGGAAGTGATGCGGGAAAGTGAAGAGGAAAGAAAACGATTGCCTCTTACTTAAAGCACTCATCGCCCAGAACCAGATTAACAACAACTTGTTCAAATCGGGGCGTAATATTATTTCTGACGCCATGGATGATGAACAAGTAGAATTGTTGCGTGCTAAAAGAAAAGCAGACGTACTTGAAGCATGCAATTACATCCATGGCCAGCCATTTCTTGTTGGCAAATACTTTGATGAGTGCAGCTCCAGTTGCTGCGAGTTACATGAATATTGCATGGATCAAATGTTAGAAGGTCATCACCATTTGCTAGTCGACTACAACAGAGATCATTTCCAACAAGATATTGGTTCCATCATTGTGAGTTTTGAGGAGTTACTCTCTTCTTCAACTTCAACGTGCTCGATGCCACTCTTGTTAGATGCATGATTTTTTAAGTACTTAACAAACTCTGATCAACTTCTCCATACAAGGCTGTAAATGATAAACAACTAACTGCATTTTATTCCTCTCAGGGGATTGAACGCGAAGAGAAGATAAAGTGAGAGTGTGTATTTCATAGATCCTGCATTAGCAAATGGCACAACATTACATGAAAAGGACCGACGGGACTGGGCCGTTAACACAGTCGTCCGTATCTTCGAAAACACGTCCCATGCAGAATCATTTCTCTGGCCATATCATGAAGTGTAAGTCAAGTAAACAACCACGCATACACTGATTGTCTTTCAGATTTCGACATCATTCGTAAGTTCATGGACTTCTTAATATGTAGCAATCACTGGATATTGGTATTCATTGTTCCAAACAAGAACACAATTTACTACATCGATTCTCCCTGAGAGTCAACAAACGCTCAGGATCTGATGCATCTTTAGCAATTCTTGGATAGGTATTGAATTCTATGATGTTGAAATTAATTTACATTCATATCTGGTTCAATAATTGATGTTGTCAAAATTCATCATCATTTGCAGTGTTCTCACATTGTGGCAAACTAAAACAGGGAACATGTTCAAGAGGAAACTACCTCTGCAGCATGAGATCGTTTCTCCGGTAACACACCGAAATCCATTATTTTGGGAAAATTTATCCAGCAGTCTGCAAATACCTTTCCTTACGCTAGTCAAATGTTCAAGCTTCTAAATAAACCTCTTTCTATTTTGTCCAAAGAAAAAATAATACATCTTACACTGGTTAGGTTCTTCCTAACAGGACAAATACATGACTAATGTTGTACAAAAAAATTCAGTGTCCTCAGCAAGAAGCAGGGACCAACCTTTGTGGATACTATGTTTGCAGACACATGATATCCATCTGCAAATCTGCTGATAGTTGTGATGATCCTCGCGAATTAGTACCAGTAAGTCTATCTTAATTAATATCTTCTACTCTACTCATATGGCCCATTCTGATCCTAAAAATACTGCAGCTCATCGTAAAACTGAGGACCCCTGAACCGCTCCCGACTGGTGAATTGCTGATGGTTCGAAGATTTATCAGCGACTTCTTCCTGGATCACTACATCAGTACCACTGGTGATAATGAAGATTTCAGCATGCGTTCTCCTGAAACATTGAATAAGAGCTAGCCGCTAAACATATAACGCATGGATCCATTGTTTTCCATCTGATGAGGTCTTCGTATTTTGTACACTATGATTAATTATGTAATGCATATATGTGTGGACAAATCATTGGAATTTAGCTACCATATTTTCAATTGCAATTGTTGTGAAATCTGATAAATGTTCTTCCTGTGGACACTATTTATTAAATTGAATATTGTGGCGAATTTGCTTTTTGCATGCCGATTCAAAATGGGATATTTTTGTTTATTTGTTCAATTAAATATTGTGGCGAATTTGATTTTTGCGTGCCGATTCAAAATGGGATATTTTTGTTTTAACCTGGCAATTGCTCCGCACACGGTTCAACTAAATGAGTGTGTGCGATCCACATCGGAAAGCATATATCAATCATATTGGAACCGTCGGTGATACATGAGATCGCATAAGCGATTCGCAGCGCTACTACGTGTGCGTAGGTTCTTTGGAACCGTTTGTGGTATCGCGTTATCGCACACGAGAACTGGGAGTAAACCGTGCCCAATGGAAAATACAATCCCAGTCGTATTTTTTCAGGAAACGTGTGGGATCCCAAACGAAAAGCACACATCACTCGTGCGGCAACCGTTGGTGATACCTAACAAATCACAAACGGTCTGCAGCACTTGTATGTGTACGAAGGGGCTCCTGAACCATTTGTGATAGAACATTATCGCAGAGGGTAATTGTTGGAAAACGTGTGCGATGGAGTCTAGCATGGCAGACGGGTTACGCAGAAAACTTGTGTGCGATAGGGGACAAATCACACACAGTTCATATGTTGGCCCGTGTGCCTTACATACTGTTTCCCAAATGGTTCGTTACGATAGACCGTATGGTTTCACTACGTCATTAGAAATGCCTAATCACCGATACCACGCGTGCGAAAGAATTTAGTGTGTGCTGCATCGCACACGATTACATTTTGGAAGGCCTTTGGATCACTGTTCCATATCCCCGACGGTTTCTGGGTCGTGTGGGAAGGACCCCCTAACGCACACACTCACTTGGCGACGGTTCCGTAGACCGTCGTGAAAAGGGGTAAAAATAGTTTTTTTAGGACTGACGCGTACCAGTGCCTATTCATCCTCCTGCCTCGCCATGCCTCTTGTGTGCGTGTCTTTATAAGGTACTGAGACATTGATTGAAGTAATGATATTTTTATAGGTACAAATTGAGCACAATCAAACATATGATTTTCCTTCAATAAACCCCGTCATCGAAGCCAAACATTTTCTTCTCCATCTTCGCCTCGCAGGCGAGTACTCCTTGTTCTCCCTGCTCACCTTTCTCATTGCTCTCTCTATCCTATATCAAGGGGACATGGAGCATGCAGCAAATAGAAAATTGGTCCACAACCGACTTCATCCTTCAGCCCTAGCCAATGCTCAACCTGTTGGCACATATTTTGAT
Source organism: Aegilops bicornis (assembly GCA_021605145.1). Classification (NCBI taxonomy): domain Eukaryota; kingdom Viridiplantae; phylum Streptophyta; class Magnoliopsida; order Poales; family Poaceae; genus Aegilops; species Aegilops bicornis. The sequence goes on along the minus strand of CM038670.1, from coordinate 181,656,679 downwards.
CCGCCGCCACCCCGTGCCAAGCATATGTCATCTCTCCATGTATTTGAGCATTATATGATGCAACATGCCCATTGGAAAAGCGAATTGTTGTTGTAACATTCCAAACCACTTTTCAAGATTTAAATAAAAAACAATCAAGTCAAATATCACATAATAATATCTTAAAGACTACTAAAATAGAATCATACTGCAAGCATGATCAACCATAACTAAATATTACTTTAATAGTTTGCTAAGTGTATTATAATCACACAAACACATCACAATCAGCAACTGGCCATAAGAACTCGCATGAAAAAAAAAGCAAACACGAAATAAAAATGCTTGATATAGAACTTGCATGCATAAGAGAGTATACACAAGTACAAACAAAATGATCAGGGCTCACTAAGCTAGACTATTATGCAAAATGATGTGCCAAATATCAATATTATTCCAACATTGGCTTCATCTATTGCAATGCTCGGGTGTGCAAGCGAGCGTCACAGCTGGTAACTTCGAATTGTGAAAGATGCAACGGTTACGCCCACACTAGATCTCCCAAATCACCAAGCACAACCAGCGGTCTCAAATACATATTATCAGTCCAGCCTTAGAACTACTATAATCGAACTTCTTCTTACCTTGGAAAGATTGTTGAAAGTAAACAAGTTATTTGGTCACCGTCCATCCTCCAAGTCAACATTCCTCGTTTCGTGTCAGTATATTAGGCACGCCATACTTGAATGTGAATAAATGGAAGAAATTAAAATATCCAAATAACAAACATACAAGAATGAAGTAGAAGTGTTTAACTGAATGTTTTGCTAAATATACACAAGAAAAATGAATTTCCTCAAAACTTATGTGCCAAGAATATTAGCTCTGGGATTTTTGCTTCATCTATCTGCTCACCTAAAAGGACATCAGACAATCAGTACTACTTATGAGGCTGCACCAGAGGATGATGTGTTGGTGTAATTACGCTGCCACCGGAAGGGTGTTTTCCTGGAAGCCAATAATTGAGGTGGGGCGGCCTCGTCAAGGTAACATGTACTCCCTCCGTCCCAAAATAAGTGACTCAAATTTGTACTTAGTCACTTACTTCGGGACAGAGGGAGTACAATAATTTAGAGCTTGCGGATAGTCATCGTCCGCATCGGATGTCCCTGCAGTCTATGAGCACGCATGGGACGCGGCCGACGGAAGGTGGATTCTAGCGTAGACATCATCTCCGACATTGGTCATGCCGTGCAAGCGGAGAGTGTCCTGAAGCACCCATAGCCCAACGTCCTTGGCAACAAAAGCCTGGACCTTCTGCCGGGTGGGCTATCCGGCAGCGCATGCCTGGACGACACAACCACCTTTTCCACTGGGATCCTCCCTCTCTTCCTCTCGAACGGCCTGCACAAAAAGATCTAGAAGGAGAGGTCGATGTGTCCGGATTTTTCCCATTTCGATTGGGCAAATGACTATTCCCCATCCACAACGGAGCAGATCTGACTGCTGCCTCTGTGACGCCCCCGATTCAATCGTACACTAATCATACATGCAAATGTGTACGATGAAGATCAGGGACTCACGGGAAGATATCACAACACCACTCTAGACACAAATTAAAATAATATAAGCTTTATATTACAAGCCAGGGGCCTCGAGGGCTTGAATACATAGCTCGATATACAAGAGTTGGCGGAAGCAAAAATATCTGAGTACAGACATAAAGTTAAACAAGACTGCCTTAAGAAGGCTAGCACAAAAGCAACAACGACCGAAGAGGCAAGGCCTCCTGCCTGGGACCTCCTAACTACTCCTGGTCGTCGGCGGTGTCCACGTAGTAGTAGGCTCCGTCGGGGTAGTAGTAGACGTCGGTAGTGGCATCTGGCTCCTGGTATCCGCCATCTGATCGAATCAACCGGGTATATAGGGGAAAAGAGGTAGCAAAGCAACCGTGAGTACTCATCCAAAGTACTCGCAAGCATTAGATCTGTACTAAATATGCATCAGTATCAAAGGAATGAGCTGTATCTGTGGACTGAACTGCATAATGCCAGAGGAGAAGGGAAAGCCTAGCCTATCAAAGACTAGCATCTTCAAGCATCTCGCAACATGTAGAAGATTAAAGAATAGCATATTAATTAACAGGCATGTTGTAGCATTAATGCCCAGAGATCCTTCCTCGACTCCCTGTGAGAAAGCAATCCTAGAGCCACATATTCATCACATATCTCAAGTATCCATTTCTAGTTGTAATAGATCGAGATACAACTCCGATCGTCCGTTGCCATGGACACGGCTATTCGAATAGATAAACTTCCTTGCAGGGGTGCACCACATTACCCAACATGCTTGATTACTCTAGTCGGACACACTTTCCTGGGTCCATGCCTGCCCTCGGAAGATCAACACAACATAGTCATACCTAGGCTCCACAGAGAGGTCCCCGCCGGTCTACATCCTAAGTGCTCCGGGGTCTTGGGCCCATCACCCATTGCACTCTGGGTCGTTGTGTGCAGGGCGAATACCAGCGCAAACTGTGTAGTGGATGGCATGATCCGACCGTGCCACAATGCTGAACTAGACATCCGATAGAGCTTTCGGAAGAAATGTATGACGCCTAGTGCCCATATCTGTTCCCGCATGGTGGTTAGGACGTAAAGGTTAGTGGCCAACTCAAATCAAATACCCAAACCCTTAGCGTATTATGAGCAGAGACTCACGATCATGTGACCCCGTCGCCCTGTCTTGAGGAAATACAACAAGGGCCAGGCCCAACCCTCTCTCTCTAGGGCGGTCTACCTGCCCGGCCGTGCCTCGTAATTATCTCGCGGGTGCTCTCCGGTCCCGCCTGACTTTCTAGAGACTGTCGGGAACTCAGGTCCACCTCTAACGGGCTGGTACCGCCTGTCCCTTCAGTCCCACAACAACATTAAATAGGGGCTACAAGTAAAGGTAACTGTTTGTCCATGTCGTCAAGGGGGAAATCTGAGGAATCACCCTCGATGAATCCACTTGATGTAATCGTCAAGGTGAACATATGAGGAATCACCCTAGAGGTTCACACTTGAAGTGTTGCATGACAGAGTCGTGTCGGGTGTGGTGAAGGAGGAATCACCCTCGACAGACCACGACCGATTAGCTACACTACAGAGTTATCATCAGGAGTGCATTACGAGGTATCACCCTTAGCACTCGATAGCAGCTCTGCAGAGTCATACAACTAAGGGGGTGAAGTGATGTGTCGGGCTATGGACGTCGGTCACGTTGATCGAGTCATTGGTCATCAAGCCGGGGCAACTAGGACAAGATGGGGGGTCACTGATGGATTACAACCAACCTATACTAAGCAGTTTAGGATAAGCAAGTAAGTAACAATAGCAGGTTACAAAAGCAAGCTATGCATCAGAATAGGAGGAATCAATAACAATAGCAAAATCTAATGCAAGCATGAGAGAGAAGGAACAGGGCGATATCGGAATGATCAACGGGGGTTTACTTGCCTGGAAGCTCTGCTGAAAAGGAAGAAGGGTCGTCGGTGACGTAGTTGATCACAGTGGCATCAACAGCGGTCTCGGGGTCTACCGGAGATAAGAGGGAGAAGAAATAGTAAATACAAAGCACACAGGTGTAATACATACGCATGCCATGACAACACGCAGAGCTAGGGGGGTTCTAACGCGGTGATACACGATACTGGCAAAGGGGGAAAACATCCGAGAATGTTTTCCCGAAGTTCGCATTTTTTGGACAGATGAAATGGAGGGGGATGGTTCCATGTTCCCTATGCTAGGGGCATGTGATAGATGAACGGAGGGCGTATCCAGAATCGTCACGTTTTTCTGAGCAACTTTCATATATAAATTATTTTCATCTGAGATGCAGTTATGTTTCTATGAATTATTAAATTTTTAGCAATTTTTTGAAATTATTATTTAAAATAGGGTTATTGCATCATCATGACATCATCAGTCAACTGAGCTGACCAGGGTCAACCCTGACATGTGGGGCCGTTCTGTCATTGACGGTGTCCTGGACTAGGGGGTACTCACCACGTCGTCCCCCAATCGGTTAGATTGGGCCGAGGACCCCCAGGGCCGTATACTCATGGGCCAGTCCGGACGGCTGCCGCATACAAGGAAGATTCCGCAAGACTTGGCGATCAAGACAAGGACTCCTCCCCCACCGGCGTATTCGGCTAGGACTCTTGTTATCCTAGGCCTCTGGTGCATTATATAAACCGAGGCCAGGCTAGTCGATAGACAATCTCATATACAATATACAACAATCATACCATAGGCTAGCTTCTAGGGTTTAGCCTCTTTGATCTCGTGGTAGATCCACTCTTGTAACACACATCATCAATATTAATCAAGCAAGACGTAGGGTTTTACCTCCATCAAGAGGGCCCGAACCTGGGTAAAACATCGTGTCCCTTGTCTCCTGTTACCATCCGCCTAGACGCACAGTTCGGGACCCCCTACCCGAGATCCGCCGGTTTTGACACCGACATTGGTGCTTTCATTGAGAGTTCTGCTGTGTGTTCGGCAAAAGGTCGATGGCTCGCCTGCAGATCAACTGCAACTTCGGCATCTTCGTCACCAGCTCGACTGGTCACCTTGGTTCGACCAAGGACTGCGCCCTACCTCCGATCGTCATGTTCGGATGAGGGCCTTCACCAACATTAACTCCGATCTCTATCAAGATCATGGAGGAATCATCCAGGGAGCCCGAGGGCTCAACGTCAACATTGCCCTCGGGCGACCGTACTGTTTTTCTGGACAGCAAACTTGTATCCGCCGTCGCCGCCTCCTCGAGCGTCGGTTTGACGATTGCTTTGGTGGAATTGTGCGGAATTGAGTCTACAACAACCCTGGAAAATTTCATCGAGTTCCGATGGAGGAATCTATGGCAATCTCCGATATACCGGAGCCGCATTGAATCTGGACGAGAATCTGGACGAGTTTAGGGCGTGGTGTCCAGCTTCTAGCTCGGACTTCCTTTGGAAGATCCAACCGTTGATCGGCTGCGGAATTCCAACATCTACCACCCCTCAAAATTTCAGCTCGATCCGACCGTCCAAACTCCGGGAACCTTCCGATTAGTGCATCACTTTTCGGATCTCTTTTCTGCGCGAAAACGAATCCGACCCGAGTTCGTCTTTTTTATGAACGGGATTTCAGACATCCTTTTTGAAGGAAGTTTTGTATGGGGTATTGTGTTTTGTTTCCAAACACATCTCACTAACTTTAAGATCTTTTGAACATGATCTTCAACATCATGCTGGTGTCAAACCAGTCCGGCAATATTGCTCCACGGCCGCCGACCGCGCTTAGACATCGTCGTCATCTTGTTGAGCCGAGCTCAACTTCTTCGGATCATCATCTCGGCAAGCCGAACAAGAGTCCGCATCGCGAAGGATAAATCATCACCAACATCGCCGCCCCACGGATTACACGGAGCGGGCGTATCGGCATCGCCGCGCGGTCGCTTCATCAAGCCGGCATCGACCACGCCACGACACCGCATCGGCAGGCCGCACTATTGCTTCTTCAAGCTGGTGTCCATCACGCCGACCTACTTCGACATCTCGGCTGGACCGGGGGCTTCGCCATCTCTTCATCAACCTACTCCGGACACTTCGGTGTCACTAGCCGACCAGGCAATGGGTGCGCGGATCGAGTCTCAATTTTGGGAATCACCTTCCTTCGGATTGCTACAACAAATAAACCAGGTGCTATTAATCCTAGTATTTTTTGCTTGTTTGGGTTCATTTTTTCCAACGAATTATTACTCTGGTTTGTCCATCATATGTACGCAGGTCTATCAAATGGTGGCCGCATTAACGACGGTCGCATGGTGGTTCGGTCAGTTTCCGTACATAGTCCGGCGAACACCGCATCCGGAATTCAAACCGACCTATGAATTCAGGACTTGCCATGCCTTTACCGCATCACGCCGCCGCCCTGCATTGACATTGACTTCGGCGCCAGGCCATATTTCTTTTATTACTCACTTTGCATAAATTATTTATTATGCAACGATTTTTTTATTACTATTATCTCTGGTTTGCACTATTTTTTGTGCACAGGAAAATGATCCAGCCGGACTATATCCTTTGACGTCATCTCGGCTGGACGGGGGGCTTCGTCAACACTTCATTACCCCATGCAGGGGACTTCGGCATCACTCTGCCGTCCTGCATTGACCGTGCTATGTCACCACTTCACAAAGGTTGAGCTCTTTGCTCCGCCACCTCGGGACCGGCTTGGGGGATGGAACCTTGTCCCGCATCAAGCTCGGACCGCATCATCAATACCGAACACATTAACCAGCTAAGTTGACTTCATGCTCAAAGTTTTAAATTTCTAACTTGTGTCCGGTTCGACCAAGCATTATACTTTTTTGGAAAAAAAGGTGCTTGTAAATTTTTTTCCTTGTCGAAACTTTGTTCACACACACTTGACGCCGCTACCCGCTCATTATACCGGGGCTTTTTAATGAAGCTTATTAATTCGGGCTTTATGCCCAACACATGTGTCACACTTCCGCATGTACCTTTTATTCACCATTATATGCATCGATATAACTTAAGTTTTGGCCAAGCTGGGTTGCCTGGCTCCTGTGCTTACCCCTACGTTCCCGATTGTTCGGCTAGGTGGTAAAGGGAGCACCTCTACGATTGTTACTGCCGGGTCAGCGGATGTGTACCTCGGTAGGTGAAGCCTAAAGCTAAGCGTTCTTAAGGGAATACTTGGTCGGTGAACTAAAAGATGATTTCTTACCTATTTATTTACCTGCCCCAGATGTTTTTCTGCTCTTTTCGCAGTCCGGACATGCACTTTAGGGCATGCCTCCCGAGAAAGGAACCCCTAACGTAACTATTCTCCCTGGAAGATGTTTCTTACTAACCATGTAATATAACATAACTAGTTGGGCACTTGTCTAATAAAGCACTAATGACCCCTACGCCTGGTCTCCACGCAAGCCCCAGTTTTTATAACCGCGAGGGTATTCGGACACACTCCGGACTATTGGGTCCAGAGGTTGAAGCGAAAAGGTCCGCTACGACAAACGATCTAAAATCCGGCTAGAAGGCATTCTACATGTCACCTTACATTTTATAGTCAACTTTTACCCAAGTCACTTGGGGGCTTTTATGTTTATTTGAGCCGTTTCATACTAAGTATTTTTCTTCTTAGTCGTTGCAAAGTTAAAGCACGGCAGAAGCACCTTTTTTTTCTAAAGCCCAATTTTTGGATTGGCACCGAAAACTTGATCTAGTTCGGACATTAACATTTTGAGTAAGTTTTTTGGCTTTTCGAGCCTGTGGCACTTTTAAACTATTTGTGTGTTTTCAGCACAAGTCTCGCAGTGCAACGCCGGACACCTTTAGAGATTCGGCAAACACATTCTCTGATATTGCTACATATGCATCAGTTTCGAATTGTGTCTTCGGTCAATAGTTGGGTTGCCCGGCTCCCGCGCTTGCCTCCCATGTTCCGCTTTGGTCGGCTAGGTGTGCAAAGGAGAACCACTACGATTGTGCTTCCAGCTCGCATGGTCAAGCACCTCAGTGGAGAAAGCCGAAAACTGACTGTCACAATAGGTGTAAACTGGTCAACGATCCGATGACTATATTAAACGACGGGCCATTCATAAAATTGGGCGAAGTGTTTCCGGCTTGACCTCGACTGTCGCCGAACACTACAGGGGGCTATCAAATGGCCTCCCAAAATAAATCCTCAATATTTTGCTCTTACATTGGAGCTGAGGTTTCATGATCATGCTTAGCATAACAACCCATAGAAAGGAACCGATAGCGGGACTATTTTCTTTGGAAGACATTTCTTCTGTTAAACAGTAATATAACATATCTCTCTGCGTACCTTTGTTTATAAAACCGTATGGCCAGATTGCCTTGTTTGTCGTAAATCTTTGCCCTCATAAAGGCTTTATAAAGTAGGACAAACACTCCTCGACCCTTTGGCCGAAGAGGTTGAAGCAGATGGTCGGTCAACAAAGTTTTGTACAATGCGGATCCGAGCATTAATGACATAAAGTACTTGGATACATTGAGTCATTACACATAATTTGTGATTTTACTACGGATATCGATCCTTAATTGACCACCCGTGCCCGCATTAAGGCTCGGGGCTCTTGGGCTTCGGGCTTATTATTTACAAATATTAAAGGGCACATCAATCCCTCGATCTGGTGTTGCCACCCGACCGGTGTCTCTGGGGCTCTTGCATTGCACATTCTATGCGAGAAAATTTTAAGTGCAATACAGATTTCGAGGAGATTTTGATCCTCGGGTTGGTCGGCCGCACCCAACCTCGAGTCTTGAGGATCGAAAACGCCGCTTTTTGCGTCCCGAAGTACTCTGCCGAGCTAGGACTTGATCCTCAAACCGATTTTGCAAATCAACCTGAGTCTCAGCGGTTACGGGGATCAGCGGTCTTATGTCATCCTTCATGTGCATCTCGGGTTTTAGACCGATACCCACCTTGAGGGCTACTTGATCACCAGCAGATGATGCAACAACAGATCGATGCAGCATGGGATGCTCCTCTTCAACAACAAATGCAAAACGATGGCTGGGGAGTTTGGCCTGTGGCACCCCCGCCCTACGGAGGATTTAGCTTTAGAAGTCTGTTTCAATACACTGGCCCCTCGCTAATGGATGGAGTGGAGTAAGAAAGCAACATATCTGATGATCCACAAGATGAATGGTCTGTCTATTCTAAGGTTGAGGAAGCCGCTGATGCTCAGATCAATGGCAGGCAGGTATCTGGAGTCCATTTCGTTTGTGCTATGGGCACCTCTCACATGATGGTGGTGAGAGCTGAGGAAGGTTTATCTTTTCTGCAATTTCTCTGGGTGATTTCTCTGGGCAGATTCACTCGCTGCATTGAGGGGGCCTGAAGATTGCTCTGCTTCAGCTCTGTGCCATGGGTGCCTACCGATAAACCCTCTCGCACTCTGCATTGCTGTAACTCAGGCGGTAAGCAGAGGGAGATGCGATGTGAGTATTGGCCTTGGCTGCCCCATGACAGTCCGTTTTGACATGCCAGTCATCATTCCGTCAGATATCTGGGAAAGGCACGCGACATAGCTCTCTGTACCTGCAACTGTTGGTGACGGCTTGTTGCATGCAGTATCTGCTGAAGCCCCTGATACTTTATTGCCTGAGTTATCTGCTGCCAAGCCAAACAATAAGTATCTTCGTAAGATGGTCGCGGTAGAAAAGGCTCCTATTGACACTGCTTGTCTGCGCCGCAGTTCTCGTTCCACGAAGTACGACGGCTTCAGAATCCCCCAGGTCACTGACATGAAGAAGGGACAGTCCAAGGTCAAGCCGCGGGGTGCACCCTCCGTTGTCTGCTCCTCCAAGGCGACGACTCCATGCACCAACCTGCTGATCAACGTCCCTCCCGCGATAGATGACCAGGTGCCTCCCCGACTCCTATCCAACAACTTCAGTTTGTTGGCACTACTCTTTGTGGGATTCCACCTGCTGATCTTACTCACCAGAAGCTCCTAGAGGGCGATCAAGGGGCGGCCGACCCGAAGCTGCACTAGGTGGGATGTCGCAGAATAAGCAGTGGAACGTTCTCTGCTGGAACATGCGCGGGATCAATTCTGAAAAGAAGTAGTTGGTGATTCGTAATGCTATCGATATTAGTGGGTGTTCAGTGGTTTGTTTACAAGAAACTAAGTGTGACTGTTTTGATTCTTCGTTTGTTAAGCAGTTCAGTCCAAAAAAAATTGATATGTCTGAATTTGTGCCCTCTGTTGGGAATTCAGGTGGTCTTATTACTGTGTGGATGAGCTTGGTTTTCACTGGCATTCCAATTTTCTCTGAACCCTTTGTGCTCAGTGTCAGGCTCACTTCGTCGCAGTCTAATGATTCTTGGACGTTAGTTAATGTTTATGGACCATGCGTGGATCCTAATCGGACGATCTTCACCACTTGGTTGTTTGACCTTGATATCCCCAATAGTGAAGATTGGCTCATCCTCGGTGATTTTAATTTCATTCATGCACCGGACAACCAAAGCAGGGGAGGGGGAGACGCTAACGATATGTTACTCTTTAACGAGTTCATCAGAAGGCAGACCCTGGTTGAGTTACCGATCAAGGGGCGTTCGTTCAGCTGAAGTAACATATAATCGGATCCGTTGCTTGAGCAGCGCGATTGGCATTTTACTTCAGTTAATTGGGCCGCGAAGTATCCCAACACTGTTGTTATGCCCCTGGGTAAACCCACGTCCGATCACGTCTTGTTATGTCAGCATACAATCCAAAATACCCAAGTCGAAAATCTTTCGCTTTGAAGATTACTGGATCAAAAAACCAGGGTTTTTCGACGTGGTTAACCGATTGCGGGCCAAGTGATGCTATACCCCGAACGCAGCCGCGATGCTGTGTAAGAAGCTTAAAACACTGCGTTATGACCTCAAGCAGTGGAGCCGGCAAATCTCCAAGCTTTCGATGCTCATCGACAGTTGTAACAAGACCCTCTTGGAGATTGATGGCCTAGAGGAGAGGAGAAGACTGTCTGTTCCTGAGACCAACTTCAGGTTGATCTTGAGACAACACCTTCTTCATTTGTTGGACTGCAAGAGAGCTTATTGGAAGAAGCGTTACACGGTCAGATACTTCAAATTTGGAGATGGCAACGTGAAATTCTTTCACAGAGTGGCCACTGAGCGGTACCATAGAAACAATATTGCATCTCTCAGATTACCCGACGATTCGGTCATACATGATCACGTGGGCAAGGGGGATGTGCTCTTTCAGGCATTTAAGGAAAGGCTAGGATGCTCCAACCAGACCAACATGAAATTTGACTTGGCTCGGATCATCAAAAAGGTGGAAGGGCTTCAAGCTCTGTCTGCTCCTCTCACCCACAAGGAAATTGACCAGGTGATCAAAGAGATGCCGGCTGATCGTGCTCCAGGCCCGGATGGTTTCAGTGGTAGTTTCATCAAGTCGTGCTGGCACATCATTAAGGAAGATTTCTATCGGCTCTGTTTTGAGTTTCATGCAGGTACTCTGGACCTTGAGAGCCTGAACACGTGATTTATCACTCTTATCCCTAAAATCCAATCACCGGAAACTGCAAATGACTATCGGCCAATAACTCTACTGAACTATTGCCTCAAGATTCTGACCAAGCTCCTCGCTAACCGCTTACAACGAGTCATCCTCAAGATCATCCATCGAAATCAGTATGGGTTTTTGAAAGGCCGACCGATTCAAGAATGTGTTGCATGGGCGTATGAGTTCATTCATTAGTGTCAAGCCTCGGGGCGTGAGATCGCGATCTTGAAGCTGGATTTCGCTAAAGCCTTCGACACGATCGAACATGCCCCGATGATGGAGATTATGAAGTGCATGGGCTTTGATGATCGGTGGCTTGGGTGGATCAAATGCTTGTTTTCGACGACCAAGTCCTCGGTTCTCCTCAATGGGACCCCGACAGACAATTTTTCTGCTTGCATGGCATGCACCAAGGAGACCCGCTTTCTCCTCTTATCTTTGTGCTCGCAGCCGATCTGTTGCAAGCTGCCATCAATGACGCTTACAGATTGGGGGATCTCCAGCTGCCCATCCCCGCCCGGGAGGATGATTACCCTGTGATTCAGTACGCCGACGACACAATCCTTGTGATGCCCGCTGATGAGAGCCAAGCTGAAACCATCAAGTCCATCCTGCAAGACTATGCGTTTTCCGTGGGGCTGCGCATCAACTTCCAGAAATCAACTCTTATTACAGCCAACACAGCCGCGGATACCACCTCGCGCCTGGCGCAGGTTTTTGGCTGCTCCACTGGGTCCATGCCGTTTACATACCTAGGGCTGCCCATGGGAACGGCCAGGCCGACGGTCGCATACCTCATGCCGCTAGTATCATCTATTGAGCGCAAACTCTCTACGACAGCCTCTTTGCTTGACCATGGTTCGAACCTTACTCTGGTGAACTGGGTGATTACCTCCCTTGCGATCTACGCGATGTGTTCCATCAGGCTCCCGCCGAAAATACTAGATCATCTAGATAAACTGTGGCGATACTGTCTCTGGGCAAAGAACATGGATGCTGGCTTGAAAACCGTCTCCATGGCGGCTTGGGACTTAGTTTGCAGGCCCAAACACAAAGGAGGGCTCGGGGTGCTTGACTTGAAGATCCAAAACCAGGTCCTGCTGCTTAAACAACTGCACAAGTTCTATAACCGCATGGACATTCTGTGGGTTGACCTTATTTGGAATACATATTATGAGGGCTTGGTCCCGCATGCTTCGGGCCCGTGCGGGTCATTTTGGTGGAAGGATGTCATGAACCTGGCGCCAATCTACAGAGCAATCACTTCGGTTGAGGTGGGAGATGGGGGTTCAACCTTGTTCTAGAAAGATGCCTGGCATGGTGATATACTGGCTGATAGCCACCCCCGCCTATTCTCCTTCGCTAAACATGAAGACATATCTGTCAGAGTGCTCCTGACGTCGCCTATGCTCGGCCAAAACTTCTACTTGTCGCTTTCGGTTCAAGCTAGAGAAGAGCTTGATGATCTACAAGCCTCCTTATCTTCGCTGGAGCTCACAAAGGTGAATGATGCGTGGCACCCGGTCTGGGGATCGGAGGAGCACGCCTCCAGTAAGTCCTATCTGCACTGTTTTTGGCACATGGAAGCGGATGAGGCGTTTAAATGGATCTGGAAAGCAAAGTGCACCAACAAATGGAAGGTTTTTGCATGGCTGCTTCTTGCGGATAGGCTGAACACTCGGGGGCTGCTCAAGAGGAAACACATGAAGCTGAGGGATGACAACTATGCGTGCCTGCTATGTCACCAGCCACCCGAGGAAACAGTGGAACATCTGTTCTTTCACTGTGAGTTCAGTAAAACATGTTGGGGGAAGCTAGGGATCACGTGGCCAATGCATGGCAACCGGGTGCAACTTTTGCATGCAACTAAAAACACGTGGGTCGGGCCAATGTTCATGGATGTCTTCATCGTAGCCTCCTGGAGCATATGGAAGGAACGCAACAATAAACTGTTTAGAAGTGTGGCGTCGACCGTCGATGGGTGGAGCCAGAGATTTAAAATAGACTTTGGCATGATGAGACACAGAATCAAAGAGGCCTTAGTGCCATTTGTTGATCGGGTAGTTGACCTGATCTAGTTTACATATCTATACCTTTGATGTATAGGGATACTCTTACTCCTCCTGCCCCTATGTATTTCCTATCCCATGTAACCTTGTGTCTTGAGATGTAATACAAAAGTCAGTGGGGGCTGCCCTCACTGTCCCAAGCTTTCAAAAAGACAAAGGGAATAACGTATGCTGTCATTACGGTACGACCGATAAAGATCTTCGTATAATATGTGGGAACCAATATGAGCATCTAGGTTCCACTGTTGGTCACTGACCGGAGAGGTGTCTCGGTCATGTCTACATAGTTCTCGAACCCGTACGGTCCGCACGCTTAACGTTCGAGGATGATTTTATATTGTATGAGTTATGTGATTTGGTGACTGAGTGTTGTTCGAAGTCCCAGATGAGATCAAGGACATGAGGAGGAGTCTCGAAATGGTTGAGAGGTAAATATTCATATATAGGACGATAGTATTCGGACCTTTGGAAGTGTTAAAATTATCGAATGCGTATCGGGTCACCGGAAGGGGTTCCGGGCGCCCCCCGGCAAAGATGTGGGCCTTATTGGGCCAAGAAGGGGACAGACCAGCCCCTAAGGGGCTGGTGCGCCCCATGTAGGCCAAAATAAGGAGGAAGGAAAGAGGGGAAGAGAGAAAGGAAGGGGAGGGATTCGGCCTCCCCCTTCCTTCTCTCCTCCCTCCTCCTTCCTTCCCCCTCTGGATAAATATGGAAGGGGGGGTCGAATTGGGAGGCGCCCAAGTAGGATTCCTCCAACTTGGGGCGCCCCTTGGCTGCCTCTCCTCCACTCCAACCTATATATATGAAGGGGGCACCGCTAGAAGACACATAAACAATTGTTAGTCGTGTGCGGCACCCCCCTCCACAGCTTACGCCTCCGGTCATATTCACGTAGTGCTTAGGCGAAGCCCTGCGCGGATTACTTCACCATCACAGTCACCACGCCGTTGTGCTGACGGAACTCTCCCTCAACACTTTGCTGGATCAAGAGTTCGAGGGACGTCATCGAGCTGAACGTGTGCAAAATTCGGAGGTGCCATATGTTCGGTGCTTGATCGGTCGGAACAAGAAGAAGTTCGACTATATCAACCGCGTTAACAAACGCTTCCACTTTCGGTCTACGAGGGTACGTGGACAGACTCTCCCCCTCCCGTTGCTATGCATCTCCTAGATAGATCTTGCGTGAGCGTAGGAATTTTTTTGAAATTGCATGCTACGTTTACCAACAGTTGCACCCGAGCCAGGTCTATGCGTAGATGATATGCACGAGTAGAATACAAAGAGTTGTGGGCGGTGATAGTCATACTGCTTACCGCCAATGTCTTATTTTGATTCGGCGATATTGTTGGATGAAGCGGCCCAGACCAACTTTACATGACCACGTTCATGAGACCGGTTCCACCGACAGACATGCAACTATTTTTGCATAAAGGTGGCTAGCGGGTGTCTGTTTCTCCAACTTTAGTTGATCGAATTTGACTGCGGCCATTCCTTGTTGAAGGTTAAAACAACAAATTTGACAAAACACCATTGTGGATTTGATGCGTAGGTAAGAACGGTTCTTGCTAGAAGCCCGTAGCAGCCACGTAAAATTTGCAACAACAAAGTAGAGGACGTCTAACTTGTTTTTGCAGGGCATGTTGTGATGTGATATGGTCAAGACATGATGTGATATACGTTATTGTATGTGATGATCATGTTTTGTAAAAGTTATCGGCAACTGGCAGGAGCCTTATGGTTGTCGCTTTTATTGTATGAAATGCAAACCCATGTAATTCCTTTACTTTATCACTATGCGTTAGCGATAGTTGTAGAAGCAATAGTTGGCGAGACGACCACGATGCCACGATGGAGATCAAGGTGTCAAGCCGATGATGATGGAGATCATCAAATTTTATGCTCGCGCTTAGTGGGAAATGGGAAAATTGGATTCAATTGTCAACTCGGCCATGTTCACATCCAGTCTTCTCTGTACACTAGTGCAGCTTCCAGCTCTATGCTATGTATGGTAGTCGTTTGACTTGACGATGCTTTGGAGATGGAGATCAAAAGCACAATATGATGATGGCCATATCATGTCACATATTTTGATTGCATGTGATGTTTATCTTTTATATGCATGTTATTTTGCTTAGTACGGCGGTAGCATTATAAGATGATTCCTTAAATAAATTTCAAGGTATAAGTGTTCTCCCTGAGTATGCACCATTGCTACAGTTCTTCGTGCTGAGACACCACGTGATGATCAGGTGTGATAGGCTCTACGTTCATATACAACGGGTGCAAGACAGTTTTGCACATGCAGAATACTCGAGTTAAACTTGACGAGCCTAGCATGTACAGACATGGCCTCGGAACACCGGAGACCGAAAGGTCGAACGTGAATCATATATTAGATATGATCAACATAGATATTTTCACCATTGATGACTACTCCATCTCACGTGATGATCAGACATGGTTTAGTTGATTTCGATCACGTATCATTTAGATGACTTGAGGGATGTCTATCTAAGTGGGAGTTCTTAAGTAATTATATTAACTGAACTTTAATTTATCATAAACTTAGTCCTGGTAGTATTTGCAAATTATGTTGTATATCAATAGCTCGCGTTCTAGCTACTGTCACATCCCTAGTTCTGGTATGCTCAAGGCTAGCTAGTCATGTGTGCATCATGTTTAAATTCCATTTAAATTTGAAATGGGGATTTTTGAAACCCTCAGAAATTGTTTCTGGAAATAACCCAGATAAAAATTGCTCCAAAAGGGTCCAAGAAAATGTTCATAAAGTTGTTTCATGAAAATATTGGTCAGAGTTAAAATTCTAACAAATATTTTCAGGAGCTCATAAATATTTATTTTGGCCATTTGGAATTAATCTAGTAATTATTTGCGTTGGATAAATATTTTTATATATACAAAATATTGTCCAATATTTCTGAATTTTGGTGAGGGGCTTTGGAGTGGTCCAACTAGTCCCTACAAAATTCACAGAATAAAATAAATTGGTTTAGTATTATTACTAAAGCAGAAACAAATGTCATAAAATAGAAAAGAAAAACAAAAGTGGAAAACCGCTTACCTGCACTTACCACCCTGTGCAGCCCGTCACTGTGCAGTCTGGCCTGGCCCAGTGGCCCAACAGGCCGGCCTAGCCGACTGGCACTGCTAGTCGTCCCTTTCCTCGCGCCAGGAGGACAGGGGCGTGCGCTTGCCGCCCGCGCGCATGGGCGCCACGCCACCAGCTTGCCTGTCTGCCTCCCCCACCAGCGCGACGCCGCGGTTGACCCTCCGCTGCCGCCTGGATCGAGCCCTCCCTCTCTCGCTCACTCTTCTCCTCTCCCTCGCTCTCTCCTGTGCACGGCCGAACGCTGCCGTCGCCGCCACTCGCCGTTGCCGTAGCCACCGCCTCCCCCTCGCCTCTCCGACAGGCGCAGGAGCTCCGCCTCCTTGCTCTGAAGCTCTCCGCCGAGCCACGCAAGCCGGAGTGCCCCGTGGAGCTGTCGCCGTCGCCATCTTCGCCTCCGACCGCCGTGGATCCCCATCGCCGCCCCGCCGTCTCAAGTGCGTACCCGAGCTCGCCATCAAGCCCGTCGAGTCCGCGGTGAGCTCCGCCACCGTTCCCCCCTCTCCGCTTAGTCGCTCACGCGCCGTAGCATTGTTCCCCCGCCATGGCCGTAGCGCCTCGCCGCCGTCCATGTCGCTGTCGTCGTCTCGGCCCGCCTCCGCCCAAACCGAGCACCCCATCGTGATCCTGATGCCGAGAGGGTGCCACAGAGCCCCTCGGGTGGCCTCCCAGTGCCCCGCAGCCCGCTCCCGCTCGAAGCCGAACTCCGGCCGCCGCCCCGAGCTCTGCTCCGGCGAGCTCCGGCGACCCCTCCTCCTCCTACTTGCCCCACCAGATGTGCGAGAGCACGGGCTACGCCCCGGTGCTCCCAGCCACCACCCCCGTGCCCTGCAGCGTGGACGCCGCCGCGTCCAGAGGTCGCCACCGACGACCCTAGCCGGCCTGTCGTGCGGGCCTGGCCTGCCAGGTGATTAGCTTAAGGCTAATCACCGTTTAATTAACCCCTGCCACTGACAGTGGGCCCGGTGCCCACTAATCCTAATTAGACCAAATAAACCCCCCTGTTAACTAACTGAGTCACTGACGTGTGGACCCCACACGTCAGGTTTGACTTGGTCAGCGCCTTTGACCTGCTGACGCAAGCATGTCGTAGTATTTGATTTTCTGGTATTAAAATAAATCAGGAAATTCCAGAAAATATCCAAAACTTCAAAAATTCATATAAATTCAACCGTAGCTTAGATTGAAATAATATATATATGAAAAATCATCAGAAAAATGCAATCTATCCATCTGTACCAGTTTCATGCATGACAAACAAAGTTATACCTGCTGTATAGGTGAAAACACATGAATGGCATTTATAAGAGCTTATTTTGGAGTTGCATTTGAATCTTTGGTTCAAATGGACTTCAACCAAATGAATGCTAGTTGCATTAGCTCAAACAACATTACATCTACATGCCATGATCATGCATGATATTGTTGCATATGTTGTGTATTGATTGCCGACACCATTCCTTCTCGATAGGTCCTGCTCCGGAGACCGATCCAGAGACCTGTCAGAGGAGCAGTGCCCCTTGTTGATCTACCAGGCAAGCAAACCCCCTTGTTCATTCCGATACAATCCTAATCTCTCACTCCTGCTCTCAGTTATTGCATTAGGACAACAACGATTCATCTGCTACTTTGTGCTGCGGTAGTTGAACCCATTCCTCTGCATGACCTGTCATTGCCACAGTAAATAGTTGAAACCCACTAGCATGTGTAGGAGTTGATGGAGCCATGTTCTGTTCCTACCATGCTATGCCTGCTATTTCTTAGAGTTGTGTCAGTCTGATTCATTGGGAATGAATCGAGTGTTACGATATGCTCACGATCTTTGAGAGTGAAGTGTGTGAACACGATTTGGTAAAGGTAGCGGTGAGAGGCCATGTAGGAGTACATGGTGGGTTGTCTCACAGGAACCGTCCTTAAGCACCGAGTTCTATGTATGTCGTCCAGTGACTTGATACTACCACACATAGGGTTCCGGGCGCTCCAAGCCCTCTCGACTTATTAACGAATTTGATCTCAGTCCAGGAGTCGCAACTAGTTTCTGGTGTTTGTAGGTAGTGCTATTTTTCTACCAAGTGGCACCCGGCAGGGTGGGCTTGGGATAGACTAGGCACAGGCACGGTGTACCAAGTGGCACCCGGATGGTGGGCTTGGGAACCCTGCTCACATCGTTTGGGGCCGTGAGCGAAACCTCGGTCGGATCTCCTTGCGGATGGAACCCGAATAGGCGATAAACCTGGGCTAGAGACTTGTGTGGTTAGTCAGGTCGTGGACGACACCCTCGCCAGGCTTCCGCTTGATGGTTGCCGAGATACATGACGCGTACATGGCGGTAAGTGGCAAGAGCGTGTGTGAAGAAGTACACCCCTGCAGGGTTATCATGATCTATTCGAATAGCCGTGTCCTCGGTTATGGACTTCTTTGATGCTTACGTGGTACATAGACAATTGAAGTGGATACTCTAAAATGCTCAAGACAATCAATTCCCATAGGTAAAGGAGTAAAAAGAGCCTTACGTTCCTTCCCACAATCAATTCCCATAGGTAAAGGAGTCTCGTAAGCACACCCGTGATTTGGGATCTTCCTCCGGTTCTAGTCCTCAGAAGCACCGGATTTGGATTCCGAACTCTGCTCTTCCACCCGGATATGCACCGAGACCATCCTATGTGGTGCCTTCCCCAGCTCAGTCGTATGCTCCACCCAAGCCTATCGGTAGACCGCTTGTCAGTGCAGGTCCACGTCCAACCTCAGGGACTTGCTTCACATGCGGAGAGCCAGGACACTATGCACGTGACTGCTCTCAAACCAACTATGCCCCAACCCAGCCTGAGAAGTCTGTTGGCCGTGGTAAGCCACCATGCAAGATGATCAGTGTCAAGTCAGCTCCACCGAGCGTGGGACGTGTGCATCACGTCTCGGTGACAGACGCTCATGATGATCCGGATGTCGTTCTTGGTACACTCCTTGTCAATTGCCATCCAGCATCGGTTTTGTTCGATACAGGAGCATCTCATTCCTTCGCTATGCTAACTTGCACAACATGTCATTTTGTGATATGCCCTCTCCACTAGTCATTCAAACCCCTGGATCCAAATGGCAAACTTCTAGTGTAAGCAATGGTAATGAAATCCTTGTTGACCGACTTATATTGCTTGCCTCACTTGTAGCCCTCAAGTCTACAGATACTAACATCATCTTGGGTATGGACTGGATGAAAGCTCATTATGCCAAGATTGATTGTTATACCAGGTTCGTTCAGCTTACACACCCATCTGGTAAGATAGTCACTGTCTCCACTAGAGTTGCAAGGCATCAGCTCTATTCTCTTAATGCGAGCCCTCTTCCAGACCTTGAAGATATCCCGGTAGTCCGTGACTTTCCGGATGTCTTTCCAGAGGAACTGCCAGGTGTTCCACCCGATGAGATGTAGAGTTAAATCATAGACCTTATTCCAGGAACCGCTCCAATTTCTAGGAGACCTTACAAGATGGCACCCTTAGAACTAGCCGCGCTAAAGAAACAACTTGATGAGTCCTTGCAAAAGGGTTTCATCCGTCCTAGTTCTTCTCCCTGGGCTTGCCCCGTCCTCTTCGTCAAGAATAAGGATGGTACGGACTGGATGGTTGTAGATTATCGTCCCATTAATTTGGTCACGATAAAGAACAAATATCCGCTCCCCAGGATCAACGACCTGTATGATCAGCTCATTGGATCCTCAGTCTTCACCGAGATGGATTTGAGGTTAGGTTACCACAAAATCAAGATTAGAAACGGGGACATACCCAAGACAGCCTTTGTCACTCGTTATGGCCAGTACGAGTACACCGTCATGTCCTTTGGTCTAACCAACGCTCCAGCTACATTCTCCCGCTTGATGAACTCGATCTTCATGGAGTACTTAGATAAGTTCGTCGTGGTTTACCTCGATGATATCCTTATTTACTCGAAGAACGAGGAAGAGCATGCTGAACATCTTAGACTTGTGTTAGAAAAACTCAGAGTGCACCGCCTTTATGCCAAGTTTTCCTAGTGTGAATTTTGGTTGCCAGAAGTGACCTACCTAGGCCACATAATCTTTGGTAAAGGCATTGCTGTCAATCCCGAGAGAGTCAAGGCCGTTCTTGATTGGACTCCACCTTAAACCGTTAAACAAGTTAGGAGTTTACTTGGTCTAGCCAGCTATTGTCGCCGCTTTGTTGAAAACTTCTCCAAAGAGGCTAAACCTCTCACAGAACTTCTCAAGAAAGATAAAAAGTTTGAGTGCTCCCCACAGTGTGAGTACAGTTTTCGAGGCGAAAAGACGCTCGACTTCTGCTCCCATACTTGTGCCACCGGATTTCACTAAAGATTTTGTTATCTCATCATGACGCCTCACGACAGGGACTAGGTTGCATTCTTATGCAGGATCGTCATGTGATTGCCTATGCATCTCGTCAGTTGCATCCACATGAGGAGAATTATCCTACACATGATCTAGAGCTTGCAGCCGTAGTCTATGCACTCAAGACCTGGCGACACTACCTTCTTGGTAAACGTTGCGAGATCTACACCGATCACCAGAGTCTCAAGTATATCTTCACCCAACCAGATTTGAACCTTAGGCAAAGACGTTGGTTGGAGGTGATCTCAGATTATGATCTAGGGATTACCTACACTCCAGGCAAAGCCAATGTCATGGCTGATGCGCTAAGTCGTAAATCCTATTGCAACAATCTCATGTTGCGGCAGGGCCAACCTTTTCTCCATGAGGAATTTTGTAAGCTTAACCTTCACATTGCTCCTCATGGATTCCTTTCTACCTTGGTGGCAAAACCTGATCTTGAGGATCGGATTATTGCCGCTCAAAAGCAGGACACGGGAATTTCCCGGATCAAGAGAAACATTAAGAAGGGAGTTGGTGGATGTTTCTCTATGGATGATCGAGGTGTTTTTTTGTTTGAAAACCGCTTGGTGGTTCCCAAGAATCAACATATGTGAAAATTGATTCTTAAGGAGGCGCATGAATCTCCTCTCACGATTCATCCCGGTAGTACTAAGATGTATCAGGACCTACGCCAGAGGTTCTGGTGGACCAGGATGAAGAGAGAAATCACTGAGTTCATTGCTAACTGTGACGTTTGTCGTCGCGTTAAGGCAGAGCATCAAAGGCCCGCTGGCACCCTTCAGCCTTTAGCTATTCCTGAGTGGAAATGGGACAAAGTTTGTATGGACTTCATCACCGGCTTTCCCAGGACCAAGAAAGGGAATAACGCTATCTTCGTAGTCGTTGATCGTCTTTCCAAAGTGGCTCACTTCCTTCCTGTTCGAGAGAGTATCACCGCTAGTCAGCTTGCTGACTTATATATTTCTCGAATAGTATCACTCCATGGTGTTCCACTAGAGATCAATTCAGACCGTGGTAGTCTTTTCACTTCTCATTTCTGGGAGAGTTTCCAAACTGCTATGGGAACCCATCTTTCTTTCAGTACCGCTTTCCACCCGCAATGAAAGTGGTCGGTGGAAAGGGTCAACCAAATTCTCGAAGACATGCTTAGAGCTTGCGTTATCTCATTCGGTATGGATTGGGAGAAATGTCTTCCTTTCGCCGAGCTTGCTTATAACAATAGCTATCAATCCAGTCTCAAGAAAGCTCCTATTGAGATTCTCTATGGAGGAAGGTGTCGAACACCTTTGAACTGGTCAGAAACCGGCGAAAGACAATTCTTTGGACCGGACATGATCCAGGAGGCAGAAGAGCAAGTTTGCATCATTCGTGAGAATTTGAAAACAGCCCAGTCTCATCAAAAGAGCCAGTATGATCGTCATCATAAGGATATGACTTATGAAGTTGGCGACAAAGCTTACCTTCGGGTTACTCCTCTGAAGGGTACCCATCGTTTCGGTATCAAGGGCAAGTTGACTCCTCGTTACATTGGTCCTTTTCGCATTCTCGCTAAACGAGGAGAGGTTGCCTACCAGTTGGAACTACCCCCACATCTTTCCAGAGTGCATGATGTCTTCCACGTCTCTCAACTCAGGCGTTGCTTCTCGGATCCTATCCACGGAGTGGACCACGAAACGCTTGATCTCCAAGATAACCTCACCTATCGAGAGTACCCTGTTTGCATTCTTGATCAAGCAGAGCGTGTCACCCGACGTCAGAACATCAAGATTCTCAAGGTTCAGTGGTCTCATCATTCCGAGAGAGAAGCTACTTGGGAGCGAGAAGATCGTCCTCGACTAGAGTACCCCGCTTTCTTTCCGTCGACCCCCGAATCTCGAGAAGAGATTCTTTCAAGTGGGGGCGAGTTGTCACATCCCTAGTTCTGGTATGCTCAAGGCTAGCTAGTCATGTGTGCATCATGTTTAAATTCCATTTAAATTTGAAATGGGGATTTTTGAAACCCTCAGAAATTGTTTCTGGAAATAACCCAGATAAAAATTGCTCCAAAAGGGTCCAAGAAAATGTTCATGTTGCTCTATGAAAATATTGGTCAGAGTTAAAATTCTAACAAACATTTTCAGGAGCTCATAAATATTTATTTTGGCCATTTGGAATTAATATAGTAATTATTTGCGTTGGATAAATGTTTTTATATATACAAAATATTGTCCAATATTTCTGAATTTTGGTGAGGGGCTTTGGAGTGGTCCAACTAGTCCCTACAAAATTCACAGAATAAAATAAATTGGTTTAGTATTATTACTAAAGCAGAAACAAATGTCATAAAATAGAAAAGAAAAACAAAAGTGGAAAACCGCTTACCTGCACTTACCTCCCTGTGCAGCCCGTCACTATGCTTGGCTCGCCCGGTGGCCCAACAAATGACCGGCCCCTGCACTGCCAGTCGTCCCTTTCTCGCGCCAGAGGAGGGCAGAGCCTGCGCCGCCGTCTGCGCATGGGCGCCACGCCACCAGCTTGCCTGCCTGCCTCCCCCACCAGCGCGATGCCGCGGTTGACCCTCCGCTGCCGTCTGGATCGAGCCCTCCCTCTCTCGCTCACTCTTCTCCTCTCCCTCGCTCCCTCCCGTGCACGGTCGAACGCTGCCATCGCCGCCACTCGCCGTTGTCGTAGCCACCGCCTCCCCCTCGCCTCTTCGACACGCGCAGAAGCTCCGCCTCCTTGCTTTGAAGCTCTCCACCGAGCCACGCTAGCCGGAGCGCCCCGTGGAGCCGCCATCTTCGCCTCCGACCGCCGTGGATCCCCATCGCCGCCCCACCGTCTCCAGTGCGTCCCCGAGCTCGCCGTCAAGCCCGTCGAGTCCGCGGTGAGCTCCGCCACTGTTCCCCCTCTCCGCTTAGTCGCTCGCGCGCCGTAGCATCATTCTCCCGCCATGGCCGTAGCGCCTCGCCGCCGTCCATGTCGCCGTCGTCGGCTCGGCCCGCCTCCGCCCAAACCGAGCACCCCATCGTGATCCTGATGCCACGAGGGTGCCACAGAGCCCCTCGGGTGGCCTCCTAGTGCCCCGCAGCCCGCTCCTGCTCGAAGCCGAACTCCAGCCGCCGCCCCGAGCTGCTGCAGCGAGCTCGGCCACCTCCTCCTCCTACTTGCCCCACCAGATGCGCGAGAGCACGGGCTACGCCCCAGTGCTCCCAGCCGCCGCCCCCGTGCCCTGCAGCGTGGACGCCGCCGCGTCCAGAGGTCGCCGCCGACGACCCTAGCCGGCCTGACGTGCGGGCCTGGCCTGCCAGGTGATTAGCTTAAGGCTAATCACCGTTTAATTAACCCCTGCCACTGACAGTGGGCCCGGTGCCCACTAATCCTAATTAGACCAAATAAACCCCCCTGTTAACTAACTGAGTCACTGACGTGTGGACCCCACACGTCAGGTTTGACTTGGTCAGCGCCTTTGACATGCTGACGTAAGCATGATGCAGTATTTGATTTTCTGGTATTAAAATAAATCAGGAAATTCCAGAAAATATTCAAGGCTTCAAAAATTCATATAAATTCAACCGTAGCTCAGATTGAAATAATTTACATATGAAAAATCATCAGAAAAATGCAATCTATCCATCTGTACAAGTTTCATGCATGACAAACCAAGTTATACCTGCTGTATAGGTGAAAACACATGAATGGCATTTATAAGAGCTTATTTTGGAGTTGCATTTGAATCTTTGGTTCAAATGGACTTCAACCAAACGAATGCTAGTTGCATTAGCTCAAACAACATTACATCTACATGCCATGATCATGCATCATATTGTTGCATATGTTGTGTATTGATTGCCGACACCGTTCCTTCTCGATAGGTCCTGCTCCGGAGACCGATCCAGAGTACCTGTCAGAGGAGCAGTGCCCCCTTGTTGATCTACCTGGCAAGCAAACCCCGTTGTTCATTCCGATACAATCCTACTCTCTAGCTCCTGCTCTCAGTTTGCATTAGGACAACAACGATTCATCTGCTACTTTGAGCTGCGGTAGTTGAACCCATTCCTCTGCATGACCTGTCATTGCCACAGTAAATAGTTGAAACCCACTAGCATGTGTAGGAGTTGATTGAGCCATGTTGTGTTCCTACCATGCTATGCATGCTATTGCTTAGAGTTGTGTCAGGTCTGATTCATCGGGAATGAATTGGAGTGTTACGATATGTTCTAATGCTGAGAGTGAAGTGTGTGAACACGACTTGGTAAAGGTAGCGGTGAGAGGCCATGTAGGAGTACATGGTGGGTTTCTCACTGGAACCGTCCTTAAGCACTGAGTTCTATGTATGTCGTCCAATGACTCGATACTACCACACATTTGGCTCCAGGCGCTCCAAGCCCTCTCGACTTATTAACCAACTTGATCTCTGTCCGTGAGTCGCAACTAGTTTCGGTGTTTGTAGGTAGTGCTATTTTTCTCCCAAGTGGCACCCTGCAGGGTGGGCTTTGGACAGACTATGCACAGGTTGCACGGTGTACCAAGTGGCACCCGGTTGGTGGGCCTTGTAACCCTGCTCACATCGTTTGGGGCCGTGGAGTGAAACCTCGGCCGGATCTCCTTGCGGATGGAACCCGAATAGGCGATAAACCAGGCTAGAGTCTTGTGTGGTTAGTCAGGTCGTGGCCGACACCCTCGCCAGGCTTCCGCTTGAAGGTTGCCGAGATACATGACGTGTACATGGCGGTAAGTGGCGAGAGCGTGTGTGAAGAAGTTCACCCCTACAGGGTTATCATGATCTATTCGAATAGCCGTGTCCTCGGTTATGGACTTCTTGGATGCTTACGTGGTACATAGACAAATTGAAGTGGATACTCTAAAATGCTCAAGACAAGTGTGAGTGCTATGGATGGCCTTCTCATAGAGAGACGGGAATGAATCCATAGTAGTGTAATTATGTGGTGATTAGTGGACTCGTGTGCGCTGCTTCACCTCAAAGAAGTTTCTCGTAGTCGTAGAATAGGATAGCCACTGAGTCAAAGCTGGCTTGCTGCAACTAAACCCCACATTACCTTCTTGATACAAATGCATGTATGTTAGGATCTGATGTAAGTCTTGCTGAGTACCTTTGTACTCACGTTTGCTTTATTTATGTTTTTGCAGCGGAGATTTCGGTCTTACTAGTAGTTCCGCTTGGACTTTGACGAGTAGCTTGTTACCTCAGCTACGATCTTGTACCCTTGGGAGGGTCTTGTAGATAGTCAGGCTTCTCAGCCTTTTTCTTTTGTAGTTGTCTGTACTCAGACATGTAATGCCTCTGTTGCTTGTATGCTCTGAATGATGGGTCATGTGACCCCTGTTTGTATTTAATGCTATGTGGCTCTTCTGGGCCTTTATCTATATGAGTTTGCGTTATGCTGTGATGCCAGCACATACTTGCATGTTATGCGTACGTGTAATGTGTATTGCTATGTGTGGGATCCGACAACCTAGTTTACTATCCTTGGTAGCCTCTCTTATGGGGAAATGTAATCTAGTGCTTCCACCGAGCCATGGTAGTCCGGTACAGCCCGGTTTACCGGAGTCCTGCTAGCCCAGCACTACTGCTCCGCAACACTTAGACTGGCCGGCATGTGATTCACTTCATTCCTGTGTCTGTCCCTTCGGGGAATGTCACGCGGTGACATCCGGAGTCCTGCCTAGCCTGCTACAGCCCAGGTTCCTGGAGTCCTGTTAGCCCAGTTGCTACAGCCCGGATTCACACGCTGCTGACCGACATGCTCAATGTTGTTTCATGTATGCCTGTCCCGTAAGTTAGTGCCACTTTGGGTTCATGACTAATCATGTCGGCCCGGGTTCTCTGTCATATGGATGCTAGCGACACTATCATATACGTGAGCCAAAAGGCGCAAACGGTCCCGGGCCATGGTAAGGCGACACCCGTGGGAATACCGTGCGTGAGGCTGCAAAGTGATATAAGGTGTTACATGCTAGATCGGTGCGAGTTAGAATCGGGGTCCCGATAGCTACCCTATGTTTTTGATATGTTCCTAGAGAAAACCAAGTTGAAAGATGAAAGTAGCAATGATGCAGACTGGGTCCGTGATCTGAGCATTATCCTCATTGCTGCACAGAAGAATTGTGTCCTTGATGCACCGCTAGGTGACAGACCTATTGCAGGAGCAGATGCAGACGTTATGAATGTTTGACAAAGCTCAGTAGGATGACTGCTTAGATTATTGCACCATGCTTTACGTCTTAGAACCGGGACTTCAAAAACCGGTTTGAACACCACAGAGCATATGAGTTGTTCCAAGAGCTGAAATTGGTATTTCAGACTTATGCCCATGTCGAGAGGTAGGAGACCTCTGACAAGTACTTTGCCTACAAGATGGAGGAGAATATCTCAATTAGCGAGCATGTGCTCAGAATGTCTGGGTACTACAATCGCTTGAATCAAGTGGGAGTTAATCTTCCAGATATGATAGTGATTGACAAAGTTCCACTATCACCAAGCTACTAGAATTTCTTGATGAAATATAATATGCAAGGGATGATGAAAATGATTCCCGAGCTCTTTGCGATGCTGAAATCGATGATGGTAGAAATCAAGAAAGAACATCAAGTGTTGATGGTTAACAAGACCACTAGTTTCAAGAAAAAGGGCAAGTGAAAGAGAGGGAACTTCAAGAAGAATGGCAAGCAAGTTGCCGCTCCCGTGAAGAAGCCCAAAGCTAGACCTAAGCCTGAAACTGAGTGCTTCTACTGTAAAGGGAATGGTCACTAGAAGTGGAACTACCCCAAATACTTGGTGGATAAGAAGGATGGCAAAGTGAACAAAGGTATATTTGATATACATGTTATTGGTGTGTACTTTGCTAGTGTTCATAGTAAACCCAAGGTATTTGATACCAGTTCAGTTGCTAAGATTAGTAACTCGAAACAGGAGTTGCAAAATGAACACAGACTAGTTAAAGGCGAGGTGACGATGTGTATTGGAAGTGACTCCAAGGTTGATAAGATCGCCATCGCACGCTCCCTCTACCTTCGGGATTAGTGTTGGACCTAAATAAATGTTATTTGGTGTTTGTGTTGAGCATGAATATGATTGGATCATGTTTATTGCGATACGGATATTCATTTAAATCATAGAATAATTGTTGTTCTGTTTACATGAATAAAACCTTCTATGGTCATACACCCAATGTAAATGGTTTATTGAATCTCGAGCGTGGTGATACACATATTCATAATATTGATGCCAAAACATGCAAAGTTGATATGATAGTGCAACATATTTGTGGCACTGCCGTTTAGGTCATATTGGTGTAAAGCACATGAAGAAAATCCATGCGGATGGACTTTTGGAATCACTTGATTATGAATCATTTGATGCTTGCGAACCATGCCTCATGGGCAAGATGACTAAAACTCTGTTCTCCGGAACAATGAAGCAAGCCACTGACTTATTGGAAATAATACGTACCGATGTATGCGGTCCAATGAGTGTTGAGGCTCACGGCGGGTACCGTTATTTTCTCACCTTCACAGATGATTTGTTCAGATATGGGTATATCTACTTAATAAAACACAAGTCTGAAACATTTGACAAGTTCAAAGAATTTCAGAGTGAAGTGGAGAATCATCGTAACAAGAAAATAAAGTTTCTACGATCTGATCGCAGAGGCGAATATTTGAGTTACGAGTTTGGCCTTCATTTAAAACAATGTGGAATAGTTTCACAACTCACGCCACCTGGAACACCACAGCGTAATGGTGTGTCCGAACATAGTAACCACACCTTATTAGATTTGGTGCGATCTATGATGTCTGTTACCAATTTACCACTACTGTTTTGGGGTTATGCATTAGAGACAACTGCATTCACGTTAAATATGGCACCATCTAAATCTGTTGAGACCACACCGTATGAACTATGGTTTGGCAAGAAATGTAAGCTTCGTTTCTTAAAGTTTGGGGTTGCGATGCTTATGTGAAAAAGCTTCAGCCTGATAAGCTCGAACCCAAATCGGCGAAGTGCGTCTTCATAGGATACCCAAAAGAAACTGTTGGGTACACCTTCTATCACAGATCCGGAGGCAAGATTTTTTTGCTAAGAATGGATCCTTTCTAGAGAAGGAGTTTCTCTCGAAAGAAGTGAGTGGGAGGAAAGTAGAACTTGATGAGGTAATTGTACCTTCTCTCGAATTGGAAAATAACTCATCACAGAAAACCGTTCCCGTGATGCCTACACCAACTAGAGAGGAAGCTAATGATAATGATCATGAAACTTCAGATCAAGTTACTACCAAACCTCGTAGGTCAAC
The DNA here is from genome assembly GCA_021605145.1 of Aegilops bicornis. NCBI lineage: Eukaryota > Viridiplantae > Streptophyta > Magnoliopsida > Poales > Poaceae > Aegilops > Aegilops bicornis. The sequence continues at coordinate 181,627,726 of CM038670.1, read as the reverse complement.
CAGAGCACGTTCCGCACCAGAGTGGTACGGTAAGCCTGTCCTGGAAGTCATGTTACTAGACCATGACGAACCTACGAACTATGAGGAAGGTGGCCTAACGCAAACAGTTTTCAAGAGAGAGTCGTGTGTGATTGTTCATTGACCCAACAGGGTTTATTCCTAGAAACTGTGTGCGTTGCCTGAGGTCATTGCCCACGGTATTTTTTCAACAACCGTTTGCAATAACAAAACCCAATTAGCAGGCTAATTCGCCAATAGAAGGCTAATTGCCCTATTATTAATAATCCATTTATTAATCTAATTGACATTCATATTAAGCACATAATATATTTCATTTCCATATTAAGGAAGCATGATTTCATAATTGAAATACATCAGAGTACAACATGATATAGCTTCAGCACTCAGCTACTGTAGGATCGGAAGTATGTCTAGAGGGGGGGGGTGATTAGACTACTTGACCAAATAAAAATCTAGCCTTTTCCCAATTTTAAGTCTTGGCAAATTTTAGCAACTTAGCACAAATCAAGTAACCAACCTACACATGCAATTCTAAGAGTATAGCAGCGGAAAGTAAAACAATTGCATATGAAGGTAAAGGGAGGAGTTTGGAGGGAGCAAACACAGTGTTGACACGGAGATTTTTTATCCGTGGTTCCGGTAAGTGGTGCTATCGTACATCCATGTTGATGGAGACTTCAACCCACGAATGGTAACGGTTGCGCGAGTCCACGGAGGGCTCCACCCAAGAAGGGTCCATGAAGAAGCAACCTTGTCTATCCCACCATGGCCGTCGCCCACGAAGGACTTTCCTCACTCGGGTAGATCTTCACGAAGTAGGCGATCTCCTTGCCCTTACAAAATCCTTGGTTCAACTCCACAATCTTGACGGAGGCTCCGAAGTGACACCTAGCCAATCTAGGAGACACCACTCTCCAAGAGGTAACAAATGGTGTGTTGATGATGAAGTCCTTGCTCTTGTGCTTCAAATGATAGTCTCCCCAACACTCAACTCTCTCTCATAGGATTTGATTTGGTGGAAAGATGATTTGAGTGGAAAGCAACTTGGGGAAGGCTAGAGATCAAGATTTATGTGGTTGGAATGGAATATCTTGACCTCAACACAAGTGTAGGTGGTTCTCTCTCAGAAAATGTATGTTGGAAGTGTAGGCATGTTCTGATGGCTCTCTCCATGAATGAAGAGTGGGTGGAGGGCTATATATAGCCTCCACACAAAACCTAACCGTTACACACAATTTACCAAATTCGATGGGACCGAATCAGAGAACTCGGCCAGACTGATTTAGTTCGAAATGTGAACGTTAGGATTTTCGATGGGACCGACATGTCAACTCGGTGGGACCGATTTTTGTTAGGGTTAGGGCATAACGTAATCTCGGTGAGACCGATTACACAAACTCGGTTGGACCGATTTTGGTAATAGACTAACCAGATAGTTGGTCAGGCAAACTCGGTGGGACCGATTCGCTCATCTCGGTTGGACCGAAACTTTACGAAGGGGAAACAGCGAGTTTGCATTGCAATCTCGGTGGGACCGATTGCTCATCTTGGTTTGACCAAAACGTTATGAAGGGAAACAGAGAGATTACAATCCCATCTCGGAGAGATCGAGATCCCTATCGGTGAGACCGAAAAGACTAGGGTTTGTGGCAGTGGCTATGTCAAGTGAACTCGGTGGCGCCTGATAAGCCACAAGTATAGGGGATCGCAAAAGCTTTCGTGGGTAGAGTATTCAACCCAAATTTATTGATTCGACACAAGGGGAGCCAAAGAATATTCTCAAGTATTAGCAGTTGAGTTGTCAATTCAACCACACCTGGAAACTTAGTATCTGCAGCAAAGTGTTTAGTAGCAAAGTAATATGATAGTGGTGGTAACGGCAACAAAAGTAAAGACAGCAAAAGTAATGTTTTTGGTATTTTGTAGTGATTGTAACAGTAGCAACAGGAAAGTAAATAAGCGAGAACCAGTATATGGAAAGCTCGTAGGCACCGGATCAATGATGGATAATTATGCCGGATGCGGTTTATCATGTAACAGTCATAACATAGGGTGACACAGAACTAGCTCCAATTCATCAATGTAATCTCGGCATGTATTCCGTATATAGTCATACGTGCTTATGGAAAAAAACTTGCATGACATCTTTTGTCCTACCCTCCCGTTGCAGCGGTGTCCTATTGGAAAATAAGCTATATTAAGGCCTCCTTTTAATAGAGAACCGGAACAAAGCATTAGCACATAGTGAATACATGAACTCCTCAAACTATGGTCATCACCGGGAGTGGTCCCGATTATTGTCACTTGGGTTGCGGATCATAACACATAGTAGGTGAATATAGACTTGCAAGATAGGATCAAGAACTCACATATATTCATGAAAACATAATAGGTTTAGATCTGAAATCATGGCACTCGGGCCCTAGTGACAAGCATTAAGCATAGCAAAGTCATAGCAACATCAATCTCGTAACATAATGGATACTAGGGATCAAATCCTAACAAAACTAACTCGATTACATGATAAATCTCATCCAACCCATCACCGTCCAGCAAGCCTCACGATGGAATTACTCACGCACGGCGGTGAGCATCATGAAATTGGTGATGGAGGATGGTTGATGATGACGACGGCGACGAATCCCCCTCTCCGGAGCCCCGAACGGACTCCAGATCAGCCCTCCCGAGATGTTTTAGGGCTTGGCAGCGGCTCCGTATCGTAAAACGCGATGATTTCTTCTCTCTATTTTTGTCTCCCCGAAAGCTATATATAGAGTTGGAGTTGGCACGCCCTAGGAGGGGGGGCGCCCCCCCACCCTCGTGGACAGGGTGTGGGGCCCCTGGTCTTCATCTTTGGCGAGGAGTTTTTATTATTTTTTATAAGACATCCCGTGGAGTTTCAGGTCATTCCGAGAACTTTTGTTTTCTGCACATAAAACAACATCATGGCAATTCTGCTGAAAACAGCGTCAGTCCGGGTTAGTTCCATTCAAATCATACAAGTTAGAGTCCAAAACAAGGGCAAAAGTGTTTGGAAAAGTAGATATGATGGAGACGTATCAACTCCCCCAAGCTTAAACCCTTGCTTGTCCTCAAGCAATTTAGTTGACAAACTGAAAGAGAAAAATAAAAACTTTTACAAACTCGGTTTGCTCTTGTTGTTGTAACTATGTCAAGCCATCATTCAATTTTTCAGCAAAGATTATAACTAACTACATTTGCAATAATTCTCAGGTCTCATAATTACTCATATCAATAGCATAATCAACTAGCGAGCCATAATAATAAATCTCGGATGACAACACTTTCTCAAAACAATCATAATATGATATAACAAGATGGTATCTCGCTAGCCCTTTCTGAGACCACAAAATATAAATGCAGAGCACCTTTAAAGATCAAGGACTACCTAGACATTGTAATTCATGGTAAAAGAGATCCAATCATAGTCACATCCAATATAAATTAACAGTGATGAATGCAAATGACAGTTGCGCTCTCCAGCTAGTGCTTTTAATAAGAGGGTGATGACTCAACATAAAAGTAAATGGATAGGCCCTTCGCAGAGGGAAGCAGGGATTTGTAGAGGTGCTAGAGCTCAGTTTTGAAATAGAGATAAATAATATTTTGAGCGGTATACTTTCTTGTCAACATAACAACTAAGAGATGGCGATATCTTCCATGTCACACACATTTTAGGCGGTTCCCAAACAAAATGGTAAAGTTTATACTCCCCCTCCACCAACAAGCATCAATCCATGGCTTGCTCGAAATAACGAGTGCCTCCAACATACATCAGGTCCCAGGGGGAGTTTTGTGTGCAATTAATTTTGATTTAGTTTGCATAAAGCATGGGACTGGGCATCCCGGTGACCAGCCATTTTCTCGTGAGTGAGGAGCGGAGTCCACTCCTCTTGAGAATAACCCGCCTAACATGGAAGATAAGGGCAGCCTTGGTTGATACATGAGCTATTCGAGCATACAAAACAGAATGTTTATTTGAAGGTTTAGACTTTGGCACATACAAATTTACTTGGAGCAGCTAGTAGATACCGCATATAGGAAGGTATAGTGGACTCATCTGGAATAACTTTGGGGTTTAAGGGATTGGATGCACAAGCAGCATTCCCGCTTAGTACAAGTGAAGGCTAGCAAAAGACTAGGAAGCGACCAACTAGGGAGCGACAACAGCCATGTACATGCATTAAAATTAATAAACATTGGATGCAAGCATGAGTAGGATATAATCCACCATGAACATAAATATCGTGAAGGCTATGTTGATTTGTTTCAACTACATGCGTGAACATGTGCCAAGTCAAGTCACTTAAATCATTCAAAGGAGGATACCACCCCATCATACCACATCATAATCATCTCAATAGCATGTTGGCACACAAGGTGAATCATTATAACTCATAGCTAATGAAGCATGGCACAAGCAACTATGATCTCTAATTGTCATTGCAAACATGTTTATTCATAATAAGCTGAATCAAGAACGACGAACTCATCATATTTACAAAAACAAAAGAGGTCGAGTTCATACCAGCTTTTCCCATCTCAGTCAGTCCATCATATATCATCATAATTGCCTTTCACTTGCACGACCGAATGGTGTGAATAATAATAAGAGTGCACGTGCATTGGACTAAGCTGGGATCTGCGAGCATTCAATAAACAGGAGAAGACAAGGCAATATGGGCTCTTGGTTAAATCAACAATAATGCATATAAGAGCCACTTCAACAATTTAATTATGGTCTTCTCCTACGGGCCCCCAAAGAAAATAAAAGAAATAGAAACTATTTACACGGGAAAGCTCCCAACAAGCAAAAGAAGAACGGGAAATATTTTTGGGTTTTCTTTTTAATTACTACTACAGCAAGAAAGTAAACTACTACTATTTTTTTTGGTTTTTCTTAAGGTTTAACAAACAAACAAGAAGAAAGCAGGAGAAAGAAAATAAACTAGCATAGATATTACAGCGAAAGAGTATGAACACCGACATCTAGCAATGAGTGTGTGAACATAAATGTAATGTCGGTGAGAAATACGTACTCCCCCAAGCTTAGGCTTTTGACCTAAGTTGGTCTATTGCCAGGGATAGCCTGGCGGATACCCGTAGGTGTAGCTGGGGTCGTACTGCGACGAAGAATAGTTTGGATCATACTGTGATGAGGAAGACTCTGACTGCCATTGACTGACAGTCATCTCTGCATCCCAAGAATAAACAGATTATCGTGGAGGCTCATCTTGTGGTTCCGGTTCCAGGGCTGGTGCAGGATTTTTTTAAGCTTGAACGGCAGCCCACGTAACAAGATAGGGTCCTACAAAAGTAAACAAAGAAGGAGCAGGCAGCGTAATAGTTTCAGGATGATGTTTATCAAAGTATAACTTATATTTGAACTCTCCATTCCTGTCCTTAACAAGAAAATCATGGGCTATCATGCTCTTGTAATCTAGATAGGCATTAGGCAGCAATTTTTCTTCTTTCTCATAATGCCTAATAGCTATGTTAAAATGTGCAGCAAGGCGAGAAGCATAAATGCCTCCAAAGATGGGGCCCTTAGTACGGTTCAGACTCAACCGTCTAGCAACAATTCCGCCCATACTGACAGTGTTGTCGCAGTACAAACCATGGAACAAAATAATAATATCAGGTACACTAAGGTTCCCACAGTTCCCGCGACCAATCAAGCAACGACTAGCAAATAAGGCAAAATAATGTAATACAGGAAAATGTATGCTAGAAATTCTTACATCATAAACCTTCCTGGTTTCTCCGACAGAGATAAGTTTAACAAATGGTTCCACCTCTTTACAGGGTGGTTCCTCTAAGATACCCTCAGGGGGTATGTTGCAGACTGTGCAAAATTCAGACAATGGCATTTTCTTCACAATGTCATATAAATGAAACTCTACTGAAGGAGGTGATTCCTTATGGTAAAAGTAGAAGTTTTGCACAAAAGTATTTGTGAGTAAGAGATACTGTGGATGTTGGTCGCGGACGAAGTCGGTGAGGCCAGCATTTTCAATCAATGAATAGAAATCCTCATAAATCCCAGCCTGTGTCAAGAAATTATCAGGAGGCCATTCACACGGCCGTATCTTCGCGGTACGAGGCAAATTATATTTGGGCCTCTGAACTTCTTCATTTTGTTTCTCCTTTGAGCTTATTTCGATGAGCCCCTCAAAAGTCTCTTCATTATTTTATGAAATAATCTGAAATTTTTAGTAACTTCAAACAAAAGTGAACCACCTTCAATAAAACTGATAGCAACTACTACTACAAGTGCCTAGAGCCTATATCAAGCATTAGAACTACTTGGAACCATATAAATTTGACATACAAGCTCAAGAACATGGTCACCTATGCAGCACAAATTTGCAAAGAATAAAGCACTAGAACAAAAACTAATTGGACCAATAGAGGAGTCACATACCCAGGAACAAACTCCCCAAGCAGTTTTGCGAGAGGTGCTTTGAGCAAGGAGATCGAAAATCATAGCAAAAGTGGCTGGAACTCATGCTTGATTTGGTTTTTCGGGTTTGTGTGAGGCAGAGGAAGAAGATGGGTGCTGGGATAAGTGGAGGAGGGCCACCGTGGGCCCACGAGGCAGGGGGGCGCCCTCCACCCTCGTGGCCAGGCGGCAGCTCCCCATGATAATTTTTGCACAGTAAATCCTCAAATATTCCCGAAAAAATCATATTAAATTGGCATGTCATTCTGAGGACTTTTATTTTTGGGATATTTTTACATTGCACGGATAAGACAGGAAACAGACAGAAGAATACTATTTTTACTTTATTTCTACTAAAGAACGGAGAATATAAAGAGGGTACAGAAGGTTGGGCTTCTAGTTTCATCCATCTCATGCTCATCAAAAGGAATCCACTAACAAGGTTGATCAAGTCTTGTTAACAAACTCATTCCGATAATCATGAAACCAGAGAAATTTTGAATAACACTAGGTTACCTCAATGGGGATATGCACAACCCTAATAATAAGTATATCATATTTCTTTTTGACAGTAGGAAGAGGAAATTCAAAACCTCCAATAATAATCGATGGAGTTTTTCCAATAGAGTTGATACTGTGGACTTGAGGTTGTTTCCTCGGAAAGTGTACCGTATGCTCATTACCATTAACATGAAAAGTGACATTGCCTTTGTTGCAATCAATAACAGCCCCTGCAGTATTAAGAAAAGGTCTTCCAAGAATAATAGACATACTATCATCCTCGGAATATCAAGAATAACAAAGTCCATTAAAATAGTAACGCGTTTGCAACCATAACGGGCACATCTTCACAAATACCGGCAATGTATAGCGGTTGATTTATCATCCATTTGCAAAGATATTTCAGTAGGTGTCAACTTATTCAAGTCAAGTCTACGATATAAAGAGAGAGGCATAACACTAACACCGGCTCCAAGATCACATAAAGCAGTTTTAATATAATTTCTTTTAATGGAACAAGGTATAGTAGGTACTCCGGGATCGCCAAGTTTCTTTGGTATTCCACCCTTAAAAGTATAATTAGCAAGCATGGTGGAAATTTCAGCTTCCGGTATCTTTCTTTTATTAGTAATGATATCTTTCATATATTTGGCATAAGGATTTGTTTTGAGCACATCAGTCAATCGCATACGCAAAAAGATAGGTCTAATCATTTCAGAAAAGCGCTCAAAATCCTCATCATCCTTTTTCTTGGATTGTTTGGGAGGAAAAGGCATGGGTTTTTGAACCCAAGGTTCTCTTTCTTTACCATGCTTCCTAGCAACAAAGTCTCTTTTATCATAACGTTGATTCTTTGATTGTGGGTTATCAAGATCAACAGCAGGTTCAATTTCTACATCATTATCATTACTAGGGTGAGCATCATCATGAACATCATCATTAACATTCTCTCTAAGTTCATGTTCATTACCAGATTGTGTCTCAGCATCACACATAGATATATCATTTGGATTATCAGGTGGTTCAGCAATAGGTTCACTAGAAGTTTGCACAGTTCTATCATTTTTCTTTTTCTTCTTCTTGGAAGAACTAGGTGCATCAATATTATTTCTCTGAGAATCTTGCTCGATTCTCTTAGGGTGGCCTTCAGGATACAAAGGTTCCTGAGTCATTCTACCAGTTCTAGTAGCCACTCTAACAAAGATAATCATTTTTCTTACTATTCATTTCATCAAGCACTTCTTTTTGAGCTTTAAGTACTTGTTCTACTTGAGTGGTAACCATAGAAGCATGTTTGCTAACAATTTTAAGTTCAACTCTAATATTAGCCATATAATCACCCAAGTATTTAATCATATCGGAATCATATTTCAATTGTCTACCAAAATAAGCATTGAAATTTTCTTGTTTGACAATAAAATTATCAAACTCATCAAAGCATTGCCTAGCAGACTTATGGTGAGGGATATCACCTTCATCAAGTCTATAGAGAGAATTTACCTTTACTACCTGTGTCAAGATATCAGGATCAGGATGTTCTTCAATAAATAAAGGATTAAGATCATATGTTTCTTCAATAGGCGGTAAATTAAGACCATGTATTTCTTCAATAGGAGGTAAATTCTTAACATCTTCAGCTTTAATACCTTTTTCTTTCATAGATTTCTTTGCCTCTTGCATATCTTCGGGACTGAGAAATAGAACACCTCTCTTCTTCGGAGTTGGTTTAGGAATAGGCTCAGTAATTGGAGCAGGAGCTGGCTCAGGAGGTGCCCAATTATTTTCATTTGTCAACATATTATTCAATAGAATTTCAGCTTCATCCGGTGTTCTTTCCCTAAAAATAGAACCAGCACAACTATCCAGGTAATCTCTGGAAGCATCGGTTAGTCCATTATAAAATATATCAAGTATTTCAGGTTCCTTAAGACGATGATCAGGCAAAGCATTAAGTAACTTGAGAAGCCTCCCCCAAGCTTGTGGGAGACTCTCTTCTTCAATTTGCACAAAGTTGTATATTTCCTTTAAAGCAGCTTGTTTCTTATGAGCAGGGAAATATTTAGCAGAGAACTAATAAATCATATCCTGGGGACTACGCACACAACCAAGATCAAGAGAATTGAACCATATCTTAGCATCACCCTTTAATGAGGACGGAAATATTTTGAGTATATAAAAGTAACGCTGTCGGTGTCAAAACCGGCGGATCTCGGGTAGGGGGTCCCGAACTGTGCGTCTAGGCGGATGGTAACGGGAGACAAGGGACACGATGTTTTACCCAGGTTGGGGCCCTCTCGATGGAGGTAAAACCCTACGTCCTGCTAGATTAATATTGGTGATGTGTGTTACAAGAGTAGATCCACCACGAGATCAAAGAGGCTAAACCCTAGAAGCTAGCCTATGGTATGATTGTTGTTCGTCCTACGGACTAAAACCCTCCGGTTTATATAGACACCGAATAGGGTTAGGGTTACACAGAGTCGGTTACAATGGTAGGAGATCTACATATCCGCATCGCCAAGCTTGCCTTCCACGCCAAGGAAAGTCCCATCCGGACACGGGACGAAGTCTTCAATCTTGTATCTTCATAGTCTTGGAGTCCGCCGATGATGATAGTTCGCTATCCCGGACACCCCTAGTCCGAACTCCTCGGTAGCCCTGAACCAGGCTTCAATGACGATGAGTCCGCGCGCATATTGTCTTCGGCATTGCAAAGGCGGGTTCTTCCCGAATAATTTATAGAAGATTGTGAACACCAGGATAGTGTCCGGCTCTGCAAAACAAGTTCCACATAACACCGTAGAGAGAATAATTTTTGCACAGATCTGCTGACGTATTCTGCGGCGTGACATTACACCACGGCCAGGCTTTTATATGAATCATTTTTTAATTGTTCCACCTCAGCGTGTTTAGCGAGGCGGTTTCCTTGGCACGTCTTATCAAAGCATAGATCGTGCCCCCTTATTCCGAGATTCTCATCAATACGGATGTGGGTAACCCAACCGTGCCCGTTGGCCTGCCTTCTCTATCAAAGGCGAGTCCTAGTCGACCACGGGGTGGGCTCTTGGTATTCAACCTCTTTATAACGAGACCAAGGCCCTCTCCTTTTACACCCTCTATCGAAGTTCGCCTCGTGCTTCGAAGTTCCAACACCCAAAGCTTCAGATTCAGCGCCGGACTTTCGATGATGTCCGGCTCCGACCAGCATGGCCGATGGTTGTCTTCCTCCATCACAGAAGAAGACGTGCTAAAGCTGCGAGACGCCAGGTATCTAACCGGCGAGATCTCGCATAGGCTGCCTGCTCCAGGGCAGGTCATTCCTACTCCTGAGCCCGGTGAGAACATGGTGTTCGTGTCTCACTTCCGTCGGGGTTTAGGCTTCCTGATGGACCCCTTTGTGCGGGGGCTCATGTTTTATTATGGGCTTGATTTTCATGACTAGAATCCGGAGTCCATCCTCCATATCTCGTCATTGATTGTTGTATGTGAGGCCTTCCTCCATATTACCCCCCACTTTGGATTGTGACTCAAAACCTTCAAGGTGGAGCCAAAGACGATCAAGGGGCAGTAAGCAGAGTGCGGAGGGGCGGTCATAAGCAAATGTGCTGATGCTCTGTGGCCCGAGGGCTCCTTTCAAGAGGAGCTTGGTTTGTGGCAACGGGAGTGGTTTTATATCACCGCTCCTGTGGGCACCAAATGGGCGGCGCTCCCGCCTTCCGCCTCCGGTCCACCACAGCCGGTGGCGTCATGGGTCAACAAGGCTCGACTGGGGTCGCCCAAGGCGTTCCCCTGTCAGAGGGCCGTGTCGAGACCTCCAGGAAAGAGGGATCAATTTGGTTGCAGTGGCGCATGTTATGGTGATCCGGCGCCTTCAGCCCTGCAAACGTCGCCCCCTCCGCTTGTGGGAATTCAATCCGGAGGGACCACGATCTCTCCAAAATTTTATGGGCACGACGCCCGCGGAGATGTACAAAATGTTCTTCGGATCACAAGAGAAGTGTCCGGACTTGACCGAGGACGCAGGACTAAGCTGCAATCGCCCAGATACTCAAGTAAGTAGTCCTGTAACCGGACAAGCTGTTCATTCATTTATTTTATATATATGCCCTTTAAAGGAACCGTTTCTTGAACAGGAGTGGATAGCCAATGCAAAGTTGATAAGGTGTCCGGCTCCCCTCCCAGAGACCATGCCGGATCCCATGTTGACCAAGATGTTTAAGGTCGCGCCTTTTGAAGAAGGCGAAGGGAGGAGCGGGGGAGCAACTGCCTCTGCGAAGGAGGCTATCAAGGAAGGGGAGATTAAGAGTCCCTCCTTCCGAGGAGAGAAGAGGACCGCTTCAGAAGATCCAGAGGTCAAGCCCTCAAAGAAAGGAAGGGAATCTTCGTCGGAGAGTCTGGCGCTGGGAAGTAACCCAGCCGCACTGTTTCCCCAAGGGGATCAGCCCTCCAGCGAGCCGTAAGTAAAACGGAGGGGTCTTGTAAATAAGGAACATCCCTCTATTTATTTATGAAGATAACCGAAATTGTACCTTGTAGTTCGGACCTCAGCCCTTCTCAGCAGAGCTCGTCTTCGGGGGATCTTCTTCCGGAGATGATGGAGAGAGAAACGCCTCCACCTGTCGCACCCTCATGTGAAGCGGACGACCCGGAGGTGTCGTCGCAGAGGGTTCCCCCAAGTCCGCGGGCGGAAGGTCCGGCGCCAAGTGGTGTCTTGATCGAGGAGGCTGAGGGATTTGCTCGCGGCGGCTATCTCGTAAGATCACCGTGCTCTAATTGGTACGGTGATTGAAAGAATTGCATCCGCAGAGTGGATTACTGCGAAGCCGTCAGAAGCTTACTAACGGGGTTTGAGGTACGCAAAAAATAATGTATAAAATGCGCCATGTATAGATAGTAGCCCCTGAGACTCGGTATGTTGTCAGAAAATTGACGACGTGCCGAGGATCAAATTTCGTTTAACATATCGCCGCTCAAACAGGCGGCGGGCGTCCGGAGGCCAGCCGGATCGATGAATATGCCGAACTGAAGCGGCAACTTGACGAGGCGAATGCGGACATCGCTGGTCAATAAACGGTTTGACGAGTCACAAGGCATGCGACTTCTATGCGGACACCCGTTAAGGGAGCTTGACGCCCATGTCTTCTTGTTTGTATGCTTTAATGCAGATGGTGCCATCGCTGCCGTTGAGGAGCTGCGGCAGAACTTGCCCGAGCGAAAGAGCAAGCCAGAGTAGTAATGTGGCTGCTTTAAAAGGCGGCCAAGAGCTAGAAGCTGAACGGGCTGCTCACCGCCAAGAAGAGGAGATGGCCGAGATGGCCAAAAGGTTAAGGAATGCTAACGATCGCTGCGAGGTTCTTGAAAAAGAGCATCAAGCGGAACAGGAGGGCCTAAAGAAGGCCGCCGCCGAAACCAAGAATGCCCAATCGGCTTTGAAAGCTGCCAAGGAGGAGCTGAGTCAGGCCAGGGCAATTGCGGCCGGAAAACCGTTTACTGCTGGAGGAAATATACAGATCCAAAGTATGCTCCGTTGGATAAATTATGGAGTTCAGAGGATGCTTATATGGACATGGCGGCGAAGCGCTGTGGACGCCGGTTGAGCACTTCCAGGGCGGAAGGGGCACAAAGGGAAGAGCTATACTGGTCGCAATTCCATAGTCCGGGCGTCCTCTGCCGCTGACCGATCGGTTGGCGAGTGGGCGAGCTGAATCGATTGTCCGGATTGGCCATGAAGCATGTCTTGACTCACTTGTGGCCGGACGGACCCCGGCCGAAGAGCTATTTTGGTGTAGTGCAGCAGTTTCTTGGAGCGGTGCTGCGTATCGACGCGATGAAGCGATCGGCATGTATTGAGGGAGCGCGGATGGCTCTTCCCCGTGTCAAGACATACTGGGCAGAGATGAAGGCCACTGACGTTGCATCCCAGGATTCGGACAGAGGCCGAGTACCTGCCGAGCACTACTTTGAAGAAGTCCTGCCGGGCGCTTGTTTAATAGAGACGCAGTGCTCGAAGGATATTATGTTTGAATGACATGTATGATTCGTGAAAACGATGTTTCAATGTAATATAAGTGCTTTTTATACTTGTGCGTTCAAGTAGTAAACTACTCCCTGTGCGGCCGTTTATGTATATGTGTATATAACCTGAAAGATGGCAGTCCTTGGCTTCAGCCCCCACGCACATAGTGCGGGGGTGTTTGCAAAAAAAGCACTTTTTCACACTTAATCCAACGTCTTGGTCCTGTTAAGGAGGTGGTAGCGTAGCAAACCAGGCAACCGGACTATAATGCTTTATCACTTTCACTTAGCCATAGGAGTTCGAGGATGGGGCTACTATATAGCCCACAGGGCACCGCACTCTCCCGGAATTGGAGTGCGTATGTGCTGACCGAAAACCGGTCCTTCGTTAATGCGGAGGAATTCTAAACATTCCTGTGAGTCATCGAGTGGTTGACCGGTCTCTCGCTATATCATGACGGTCAGTTTTCGGCTTTCTCTCTTTGAGGTGCTCGCCCGGCGAACCAGGGCACAATCGCGATAGTTCTCCACGGTGCCGCGTTAGCCGTGAAAACGGAACGTAAGGTAGCAAAACACGAGCCGGGCAACCCAACATTTGACCAAAGACAATGATTCGAGCTGATTCATATAAGGCCTAACTTCGAGGCGCCGAATACTCCCTAAGGTATTCGGTCTTTATGAAAATCTGCAAAATAAGGCCCTAAGCCCTTTGTGTCCAGGTACGCGCAAAAATTCTGGTGCGGCCAATGCCAAAGCACCAGCCTCCTCCTCAGTTATATTTAAGGAACTGGGGGAATGTATATCAACAATAGACAGTGAAAAAAGGTTTACGCAGAGTCTTAATCTGAAAAGAATCCTTGCAACGGGTCCCTGCTGCGCGTCTGCGCCTGTGTCTCCGTTGTGCCGTATCCTGGACGGGTGTAGCACGTTGTTCATCTGTAAAAGAGAGGAACTTAGTTTGAAAGAAAAAGGAGCATGCGAAAGATGTACTTAATATTAAATGAACAGAGTACGGTTCAAAGAAGTGAACAAAATTGAGCTTTATTGTCTCTTGTTATACATGCATGCAGCCCCTTGTATGGGGGTATGCCGCTAGTGGGCGCCGGACTCGTCTAGCCGTATCCGGGTTTGAATGACCTATTGCGTGTTCTTTGCCTAGTGGAGCGGATAGCTGTGGAGCTGTCGATGCAGTCTCCCCTTCTTCCGTGCTCGAATAACACTTAATACTTCCTTTCAACGAGATGATGCCGCGTGGACCAGGCATTTTAAGTGTTAGAGATGCATAATGCGGTATTGCGTTAAAGCGGGCGAAAGCTTCGCGTCCCAATAGTGCTTGATGGCTACTTTTAAACGGGGCGACATGGAAGAGTAACCTTTCGCGACGGAAGTTGTTGGATGAACCAAACACAACTTCTAGTAGTATGGAGCCCGTGCAAAGGGCGTATGGGCCTGGCAGTACTCCTTTAAAGGAGGTGTTGCTATGGCGAATTTTGGTTGGGTTTATCCCCATCCTGCGGATTGTGTCCTGATATATCAGGTTTATGTCATCGCCGCCATCCATGAGGACATGTGTAAATTGGAATCCGTCGATTATAGGATTCAATATCAAGGCAGTCCATCCTGCGTTCGGATATTATCGGAATAGTCCTGATGGTCGAAGGTGATTGGTTTTGACAACCAGTGTGCGGCGCACCTTTTAGGGGGCGCCGCTTTGTTTTTCCCTTTGATCACGTGAAGTGAGTTTACTGTTTTAACCTCCTGTGGGAAAAAATTTCGTTTTCCGGAGTGCTGCTTTTGGGTTTCATCACTCGCATTTGGTGTGTCGAGCCCCTTGTGTTCGGCGTTAAGTCGGCCGGACTGTTTGAAGACCCAACAATCTCTGTGGGTATGGTTTGCAGGCTTCCCAGAGGTACCATGTATTTGACACAGTCTATCCAGAATCTTGTTTAGGTTGGATAGATCATCACTGTTATCCTTTAGGGGCAGTGTTTTTTTGTTCGGCCGAGAGCTTTTGAATCCGGCGTTGACCGCAGTACTATTTGGACCATTTTCCTTATTTCGGCGCTGATCTTTTCTGCGTCGTGATTTCCCATTTCCATCCCTGATTTCAGATGTACTGGTCGCTGCGTCTTGCATCTAGCCAGCCATTGTCTTCCCCGCATAAGCGGGTCATGAGGCTTGTTAATGCTGCCATTGTTCTTGGCTTTTCTTGGCGAGGTGTATGGCGAGCCATTCGTCTCGGACGTTGTGTTTGAAAGCTGCTAAGGCTTGGCGTCCGGACGATCGACTATTTGGTTCTTTTTAGTAAGGAACCTGTTCCAGAATTTCCGGGCTGACTCTCTGGGCTGTTGAGTTATGTGACTTAGATCGTCTGCATCCGGAGGGCGGACATAAGTCCCCTGAAAATTTGTCCGAAATGCATCCTCGAGCTCTCGCCAGCTTCCAATGGTATGTTCGGGGAGGCTTTTAAGCCAATGCCGAGCTGGCCCTTTGAGTTTAAGGGGTAAGTATTTTATGGCGTGGAGATCGTCTCCTCTAGCCATGTGTATGTGGAGGATGTAATCCTTGATCCGCACTCAGTGGTCTGTTGTTCTGTCAGATGCCTCTATGTTTACAGGTTTGAATCCCACCGAAATTCATGATCCAAAGCACCTCATCGGTGAAACATAAGGGGTCTGCGGCGCCCCTATATTTGGGTGTGGCATGATCTTGAATTTTGGCGTATTGCATTGCTTTGTGAGCCTGCTTTCTTGGCCCATAGATGGACCTAATCGGGCCATCCTCTTGGTGTGAATCCTTATGCGGATCGCATATTGGCTTGTGTCTTGGCGCCATTCGCCGCTCTCTTTTGCCATGAGGTCGTCCATCCGACCGGGTGGCCTTCTTGCTTTTTAATTGTGGGGGCTCTAAGGCCTCCTCGTCAATTCAGGCGTAGCTTTCTTTTCGGGTAGCTCTTTGTTCGGCGATCGTCATTGCATTTACCTGCGGTGCTGAATACTTTGCTCCATCTAATCCTGAGTGCATCTTCCGCTGTTTTGAGCTTACGCTTCGCTTTTTTCAGGCTACGCGCATGGCGTGAGCCTTTTCCGGAGGTCATTTTGCTCCAATGGTTTGTCCGGTGTGAGGTCGTCCGGACTGTTGTCTTCGCCGGGGACAGATTGTTTATCCAAGTTGTCTTGTTCGGACGATTGCTCGATAGCTTGTTCGTTGTCCACCGGTTCGCCCTGCTCTATGGCTGGGTCTTTATTGAGGCGGGACTTTGTTCGGCGTTTATGTTGCCGTTTTGACTGCGTTTCGAGGGATTTATCCTTCGTAGTGTCCCGTTGCTCCTCGTCTTCATTTGCTTTAGGTGTATCCACCATGTATACATCATGGGGTGAGTTTGTCCAGCATCCTATAGGTGCTGGTTCATTGTTGTCTCCTACATAGTCGTCCATACCGTCGATGTCTTCGGAGTCGAAATCGAGAACGTCGTGTAGGCTATCGACAGTGGCTACAAAGTGGGTGGTGGGTGGGCGTTGAATTTTTTCATCGTCCGTATCCCAACCTTCCTGACCGTAGTCCGGCCAGGGCTCTCCGGATAAAGAGACTTTAGTGAATTCAGGATGTCGCCAAAAGGCGAGTGCTGAAAGATGTCATGACCGTGAACTCCATAACGGGCGCCTAATCGGATTCGATCGGCAAGGGCGCGGAGGGTTGAGTCCGGATAGGAGTCCGCACCCTGAGTCGGCGTCTTTGCAAAGGACAGGATGGAGTTCGGCTCGATCGCCGTAGAGATTAAAGCCCCGAGGCAGTTTCAACCACTCGTCCCGATCGGGAGTCCGGCTCAGTTAAGGGTTGAGCGGATTACAGTGCGGCCTCGAGGGCCTTTGTTAAACGCAGAGCTAGATCATGCCCATCGAGACGGTCTTGGCGGCGCTTGGCTGTGGCTCGAATCCGTCGAAGATCAAGTCTCCGCGGATATCATCCATATAGTTTAAACTTCCGAATCTGACCTGACGGTCAGGGGCGTAGCTTTCGATCTGCTTTAGATGGCCAAGCGAATTGGCCCGCAGTGCAAAGCTGCCGGACACGAAGATCTGCCTGGGGAGGGAAGTCTCACCCTGGACCGCGTCGTTGTTGATGATCGAAGGAGCCATCGGGCCTATCGGCGACGACACAGAGGAACTCTCAATGAAAGCACCAATGTCGGTGTCAAAACCGGCGGATCTCGGGTAGGGGGTCCCGAACTGTGCGTCTAGGCGGATGGTAACATGAGACAAGGGACACGATGTTTTACCTAGGTTCGGGCCCTCTCGATGGAGGTAAAACCCTACGTCCTGCTAGATTAATATTGATGATGTGTGTTACAAGAGTAGATCTACCACGAGATCATAGAGGCTAAACCCTAGAAGCTAGCCTATGGTATGATTGTTGTTCGTCCTACGGACTAAAACCCTCCGGTTTATATAGACACCGGATAGGGTTAGGGTTACACAGAGTCGGTTACAATGGTAGGAGATCTACATATCCGCATCGCCAAGCTTGCCTTCCACGCCAAGGAAAGTCCCATCCGAACACGGGACGAAGTCTTCAATCTTGTATCTTCATAGTCTTGGAGTCCGGCCGATGATGATAGTTCGGCTATCCGGACACCCCCTAGTCCGGAACTCCCTCAAACGCGATCTCTCATCATTAGTGAATAGGGCGGTATATCATTTAATTTGGTAAGATGTGCCACAACAGTTTTAGATTCGTAGCCATAAAAAGGATCAGATTCGACCAAAGTAATTATATCTGGATCAACAGAAAATTCATAATCCTTATCAGGAACACAGATAGGTGAGGTAGCATAAGCAGGGTCAGGTTTCATTTTATCTCTAAGTGATTCTTTGTTCCATTTAGCTAATAACCTCTTGAGTTCATATCTATCTTTGCAAGCTAAAATAGCGGCAGAGGATTCCATATCAAAAACATAACCCTCAGGAATAACAGGCATATTTTCATCATCACTTTCATCATTATATTCAGATTCAATAATTTCTTTCTCTCTAGCCCAAGCAATTTGTTCATCAAGAAATTCACTAAGGGGCACAGTAGTATCAGGCATAGAAGCAGTTTCATCATAAGTATCATGCATAGCAGAAGTGGCATCATCAATAACATGCGACATATCAGAACGAATAGCAGAAGCAGGTTTAGGTGTCGCAAGTTTACTCATAAGAGGGTGAATCAAGTGCAAGGCTAGATGGCAGTTCCTTACCTCCCCTCGTAGTTGAGGGATAAATTGTTGTCTTAGCGTCTTTCAAATTCTTCATAGTGTCCAGCAGATATAAATCCCAAGTGACTCAAAGAATAGAGCTATGCTCCCCGGCAACGGCGCCAGAAAGTAGTCTTGTTAACCCACAAGTATAGGGGATCACAACAGCTTTCGAGGGTAGAGTATTCAACCCAAATTTATTGATTCGATATAAGGGGAGCCAAAGAATATTCTCAAGTATTAGCAGCTAAGTTGTCAATTCAACCACACCAGGAAACTTAGTATCTGCAGCAAAGTGTTTAGTAGCAAAGTAATATGATAGTGGTGGTAACGGCAACAAAAGTAAAGACAGCAAAAGTAATGTTTTTGGTATTTTGTAGTGATTGTAACAGTAGCAACGAGAAAGTAAATAAGCGAGAACCAGTATATGGAAAGCTCGTAGGCACCGGATCAGTGATGGATAATTATGCCGGATGCGGTTCATCATCTAACAGTCATAACATAGGGTGACACAGAACTCGTTCCAATTCAACAATGTAATGTAGGCATGTATTCCGTATATAGTCATACGTGCTTATGGAAAATAACTTGCATGGCATCTTTTGTCCTACCCTCCCATGGTAGCGGGGTCCTATTGGAAACTAAGGGATATTAAGGCCTCCTTTTAATAGAGAACCGGAACAAAGCATTATCACATAGTGAATACATGAACTCCTCAAACTATGGTCATCACCGGAGTGGTCCCGATTATTGTCACTTGGGGTTGCGGATCATAACACATAGTAGGTGACTATAGACTTGCAAGATAGGATCAAGAACTCACATATATTCATGAAAACATAATAGGTTCAGATCTGAAATCATGGCACTCGGGCCCTAGTGACAAGCATTAAGCATAGCAAAGTCATAGCAACATCAATCTCGTAACATAATGGATACTAGGGATCAAACCCTAACAAAACTAACTCGATTACATGATAAATCTCATCCAACCCATCACCGTCCAGCAAGCCTACGATGGAATTACTCACGCACGGCGGTGAGCACCATGAAATTGGTGATGGAGGATGGTTGATGATGACGATGGCGACGAATCCCCCTCTCCGGAGCCCCGAACGGACTCCAGATCAGCCCTCCCGAGAGGTTTTAGGGCTTGGCGGCGGCTCCGTATCGTAAAACGCGATGATTTATTCTCTCTATTTTTTCTCCCAGAAAGCCAATATATAGAGTTGGAGTTGGCGTCAGAGGGTCTCCAGGGGCCCACGAGGTAGGGGAGCGCGCCCTAGGAAGGGGGGGGGGGGGCGCCCCCGCCCTCGTGGACAGGGTGTGGGCCCCCTAGACTTCATCTTTGGCGAGGATTTTTTATTATTTTTATAAGACATCCTATGGAGTTTCAGGTCATTCCGAGAACTTTTGTTTTCTGCACATAAAACAACATCATGGAAATTCTGCTGAAAATAGCGTTAGTCCGGGTTAGTTCCATTCAAATCATACAAGTTAGAGTCCAAAACAAGGGCAAAAGTGTTTGTAAAAGTAGATACGACGGAGACGTATTAGCGCCGGATAGATCAAATCAGTGGGGCCGAGTTTGACTTTTGGTTTGGGATTATTTAAGATTTGCTTTTGAATGCAAATGCACAATCGATTAGGAACATGGGTTACTCTTCCATGTCACATACATCTTGGTGGAGCGCTCAAAATGATAGAAATTAAAAGCATGCACTCATCACCAAGCAGGTGAATGATCATATAAGGATACGAGAGATAATATCATCCAACAAGCATTAAGGTAGCATATGATCAACCACATGATCAAACAAGTATCTCACAAGGACATAAAGTATCTCACACAAGCACACAATCAAGAAGTTCAACCAAAAAACAAGAGAGATAAAAAACAACACTCCCTCACGAAGCCTATGATCTATACATTTTTCTCCCCCTTTGGCAACAAGTTACCAAAAAGTTCAAAAATGCATAGTGCTAAATGTCTCTCAGGCTTGATCTTCGGGAGGTGGTGTAGATAGAACTCCAAGGACGAAAGCATTTGTTGAAGTAGCTAGAGCTGGTGGAGTGGCTGCTGGAGGTGGCAGTAGAGCTGTAGCTGCTGGTGTTGATGATGTAGCTCTAGTGTCTGTGACTGGCACTGCAGCAGATCTATGTCCTCTCGGCACTCTAGCAAAAGCATCTTAGTAGACTTGCCCTTCTTTTCCTCTGCTTCCTCCTGAAGCTGCTCAACTGCTGTCTGAATCTCAGTTACCTTGACATCAAGATCATAGAATTTCTGCTCAATGATCCTCTCCAAGCTCTCCTGGTTTTGAGTCAGGGTGGCCAAGCCCTTCTCAATTCTCAGTGTAGACTGGATCAGATATGCAAGCTGATCTTGCTTTCTCTTCAAGAACACTTGAGATGCCTCTTCAGCAGTTGGCATCTTTGCAGCTTTCTCTGCCCTTGCCTTCTCTCTCTTCTCATGTGCTTGCACTGATGATGGATCTTCCTCAGTCATGACAACAGTGTTGTCCTCAAAGTCAGGGTATATGGGTAGGTGCTCCTTATCCAATAGATATTTGCCTGTGCCCATCTTGGAGTTGATGAGCTCCTGAATTTGTGGAGCATACCCACAAGATCTCTTCTGATCTGCAGCTGTTGTGACACTCCAAAATTTTTCCTTTGGTTTTCTTCAAAATTTTGTTGGATTTGAAGGAGGTCTCCAAAACCCTTCCAAAAATCTCTCTCAAAAGCTTTTTCCCTTTAGCAAATATTTTATTTTTGCATCTCCTTCAACTCTAGTGTTTGGTTTTGGATTTTCTTCTGATTGCCCTCTTCTCAAAATTCCAAGAAAAATCTTTGGAGTTTATTTTCTTTCAAAAGGAAACTCTAGGAGTTTTTCATCCTCTCCCATATTTGAAACCATTCATGATTTTTCCATGCACCACATGGTAAAACCTTCCCAAAAATCTCTCCTTCCACTTTGGGCAATCCAAACATTCTGTCCCAACAAGCTCAACCATTTTCTGAATTTTATTTCAATTGTTTCTCCTCCCAAATCTTTTCTGTCTATTATTTTGAGCCTAGGTAATTTGCAAAGCAAGTACCTAAATGCATTTGAGTTTGGACCTCAAACCAACTCCCCTAGATAGTCCTTGGTACCCACAACCTAGAACAATCAAGATCCACTCCTCTTCTGTTCAAATATTTCAAATTCTAGTCTCTGCAAGTTTGGACCAGATTTGCCAAATTTGGTGAAATTCATATCTACACTTCTCCAAAAATTCCACAAATATTCAGGCAGCCTCTAGATGAAATGAGAGGCCCCTCCACCAAAAACAGCTCAAGGAAAAATCCCTACATGCCTAGATCATTTTGTCGAACACCTTGCATGCACTGTTTCTGCTCATCTTGATTAAGTTCGTAAATTGATGTCGATCATCGTCAGAGTTCAGTCACATGCTCACAGTGCACTTGGCACGTTGCTCGCGGCCTAGCTTGCTTGTCCGGAGCCTCACACGCGTGCTTGGCACGTTCCTGGCGTCGGTGGCACCCTGGCCTGCCTGCGTCGGCGTGTCATGCAGTGGCCGAACCACCGTAGCGGCCGACAGGGAGCAGAACGGCGGCATAACGCCGTTCGGCGCCGCCCAAACCCCCTGGTGGCTCCGCGTGGACATTTCCTTGCCAGCGCACGCATGCAGCACTATCGCCGTGTCCTGGCACGCGCAGAGCATGTTCTCTGCCGCCGACGGGCCGTGCGGCCGTTCCGTCGAGGACAGGCCGTAACCGCGCCCACCTTGCTGAGTTGGACACGGGGATGGCACCAGTTCTTCGTCTAGTCGATGCTCAAGCTCCTAAGCCGACCGTGCAACCACAGCACCGCCGTAATCACCTCGCTGGAGAACCCCGTTCTCGGCAACCGCCTCGGGCCGGCTATATATAGCACCCCGAGCTTGCTCTCGCCCCCGCACACCTCCACTACCTCCCCAAACCTCGCCAAGCCCCTAGAAGGGCCACGAGGAGCTCTTCTTCCTCGACTCCGGCCGCTTCCTTCTGCCTCGGCCTCCACCGCGATTCACTCCGGTGAGGTCGTCTCCGGCTCCCTAACCTCGTCAGATACCCTCTCATGCTATCACGAGTCTAACCCCCTCCTCAATTCCACCTCCGTAGCTCTCTTCGACGAGGTCCACGACCACCTGAATCGCCGTCTGCCGGAACAAGCGTCGCCGCCGACGTGGTACCCGCCGGTGACTACCACCGCCTCTCACAGACGCGGAATGGCGCCCTGAACACGGAGGTACTCTCCGATCTCCCTGCCTCGCTGTGGATCGCCACGGCCACCATGGCTCTCGGCGCCGACGAGCCCCGACTCCCTCGTTTGAAATTTCAAACCTGACGGGTGGGACCCGCCCGTCAGCCTCTCTTTTGTTTTTTTTGAATCGTTTTCTGAAAGCGTACTTTGGCAAATAAGCTTCCCTCTGAACCGTTTTTCTAGACTTTTCTGCAAAGCCCCCTGGAAGTTTTCTGTTTCATTACAGATGAGTCCTTGGATTAAAACCCTTATAACTTTTTAACAGAAGGGAATTTTTGAGCGATTCTTTTTCTGTCCTCTTCAAATTTTTGTCTAGTTTTTTATTATATTTATTTGAAAAATATTTGGATCAACTTTCTGTACCCCATGGTATTTACATTAGCGCGTGTATTTTTGTTTACCGTAGATACCGAAGGAGGTGACGGAACCGCGAACTTCGCCGAGCTAGACCCCGACTACTCCGAACCAGGCAAGAAAAGTTTGAACTTTTGATATGATGAGTGTCTGGGCATGTTTGCATTATTTTTGTATCATGGCACGTTCATGAGCATTTCGATGATAGTTTATCTCGTGAGCATTGAGGCAAATGAGCTCGGGAAATCCGTGAGTTCTTTGGAAACTTGTTGCATGGCCATGAGTTGGCATGAGTATGGGTAAGATGGCAGTGTTGTAGCATGCCAGGCTTATGCCATGTCGTTGACCCAGTGTCAACATAAATCGGTCAGATTCCCGTCCGTCTTCCCTTCCGTACTACCACCTGTTTCCCGCAAGGGATACGGCTTAGTAGGTTGCAAAGCACTTCCTGGTACACACCAAATTGAGAGGCCGGGATGAAGGTTCCATGGCCCTGGATTAAAGCCTTTCATCCGGTCAGGGGGCATGGGTGTTTTCGGTTGGGACCGAGAGGGGGGCACCCGTTAGAGCGCGCGTATATAAATTTGATCCCATGCTATTCGAGATTGTGATCTCCCCGTCTCAAAGTTTTCTTAAACGCTGTCTAGGGTGATTCCTGGCAACGTGAGGTATGATAGGTGTGTACTAGCTGGTTGTGTTTCTTCCGAAATACCATAAACGGAACTAGTCCTTCGTGACTACGGAAATCCGTTGGCTGTGGACAATTTTGGTACAAACTCTGCAGAGTCAAAATTCTTGAATTCATCTTATTCATATCCAAGTACCGTGTTCATCTCATCTTGTCAAATGTCGGTCTCGGTGACAGAAACTCTTGAGGACCATTTGAGTATTTAAGGTTCATTTTCCTGTGAATGGACTAACCCGCTTATTGTCTTGTGATGAATATTTTCCGTGAGCACTATATCTTGTCAGTTCTGAATAATGAATTATAAGCCCTTTCTGAGATGTCGCTCGGGACGTCCGATCATGACATTGTTGTTATTTAAATTCATTATAAGCCCTTTCTGTGATGTCGCTCAGATGTCCGACTGCGGCATTGTTGTTATTTAAATTCATTATAAGCCCTTTCTGCGATGTCGCTCAGACGTCCGACTGCGACATTGTTGTTATTTAAATTCATTATAAGCCCTTTCTGCGATGTCGCTCAGACGTCCGACTGCGGCATTGTTGTTATTTAAATTCATTATAAGCCCTTTCTGTGATGTCGCTCAGACGTCCGACTGCGGCGTTGTTATTATTTACTTTTACTATAAGCCCTTTCTGCGATGTCGCTCAGACGTCCGACTGCGGCATTGTTGTTATTTTAATTCATTATAAGCCCTTTCTGTGACATCGCTCAGACGTCCGACTGCGGCGTTGTTATTATTTACTTTTACTATAAGCCCTTTCTGTGATGTCGCTCCGACGTCCGACTGCGGCACGTATGTATTTTTCCTTTAATATAAGCCCTTTATGAGGTGTCGCTTAGACGCCCGACTGTGGCATGTTTTACTTATTTGTTCACCCATCGAGGCGTCGCTTTAGACACCCGATCGGTTTTGAGTTTATCTTCTTTGGGTTTTCGAGCGGACTACCGCCGATTCCCTTCTTATTTATTTTTGCTTTACTGATTTAATTGAGCATTGTTAAAAATTAATCATGACTCGTTCATATATTCATTTGTCATATCTTTTGTCTGAACTGTCTTGCGAGTACTTTCAAAGTACTCACCTGGCTTGTTGATTTGGCCAGATGCTGACGAAGGCGATCTCATGGATGAAGAATTCGATAGCGAGTCCGACGCCTAGAGGAATCCCAGTCAGTCTCGTGCAACCCCTGGATTAGTCATTGTGATATATCCTCTTCCGCTACCGAAATAAATTCATCGAGCCTCACCTAGGCGCTTCGATGAGCCGCTGTCGATGAACCTATTAACCACCCCACTGTGTTATTCCACCAACCACCCATATCTCGAGTCAGTAGTATTTCCATCCCACACCATTATGTCATATCCGCCATCATTTATAATTATTGGCGTGTTTGTAATAATTGGTTGGGCATCTTCAGTTCGACCCTGTAATATTGTAATGCTACTGGCTTCTTGTATCAAAATTTTGTCTACCGGTATGGAGGATTTTCCTCATATTGGGCTTCATAGGTCGGTTGTTCAATAAATATTTTTCTTGAAAAACCGGTCATGACAGCTGTCCTCTTGATTGTTTCCACAATCAGACTCATGACTTTGAACTTTTGAGGAACATCAAATATATGCAGCAAGTTAATGGAATGTCCTCTGGTCATTTTGTGATCTCCTGACTTTGGTAGCAATGTGTGCCTTAGAATCCAATTGATTTTAGGCAGGCCTGACAGTAAGTGCTTTACAGAACCAAATTGGTGAGTCTCCAGGTCTACATCAGGAATCTCCTTGTACATGCTAGCCATTGAGTTGTGATCCTTTTTATTCTTGGCATAGACATCCAAGTCATCTTCATGAGGTTCAAGAGCATTGATCAAACTAGCCCATTCATCAACTATAGATTGGTACCTTGTACCCTCTGACATCCACACAATTCTGCCATCTGGATAGAAATGAGCAGTTGAATAGAATTGCATGATCAGCTCATCATTCCACTTGAGGAGCTTTTGGACAGCAAACTTGTCAACCTCACAAGCCTTGAAACTTTCATAAACTCCTGGAAAATGATCTTCATTTTCTTTGATGTATTTCCAATCAACCCATCTCATGTCACACACTATGGGCTTCTTGTCAAGCAGGATAGTCTCATAAAAGTCTTGCTATTCCTTGGTGTGGAACCTGTAATCCACAGCAGTTCTTCTCCTGACAGCATATGGATCAGTCTGTCTCCACAATCTCAGTCCTGAATTCTTCCTGATCCTCATATTTCCTGCAATAGGGTGTGCATCATTATGATCAGGGATCTTGGGCTTTAAATTTCTCAAAACATGTGAATCATCTTCCTCATCATCAGCAGCTTCAGGCACTAGGGCCTTGTTCTTCTCCTCAGCAGGGATGTTCCTGGTGCTTCTCTTGGTTGCAGACTTTTGAGCTGGAGCTTTGGGAGAAGACTTGGGCTTTGATGGAGCAGCCCCTGATCTGATGGCATCTCCCATAAACTTATGAGCTTTGGGTGCTGGTGCAGCACCCTCTTCCTCTTCTTCCATCATTGATGGCTTCCCAACAACTCTGGCCATGGTCTTCTTGACCCTTTCTTTCCTTTTCTTGCCATCTCCAGTTTCCTTGGGTTCATAAGTGAACTCCATTGTTGATTTTGAAGCTTCAATAGTTTATGCTCTGGCTTTGGACATTGGAACTCTTCTCACTGGAGCCTTTGTTTTCATTCCAGGCTTACTTGCAGCAGCTGTGCCAAAGTCCTTTTTCAGCACCTTTTTCCTTGAAGTGGCCTCATCCTCAACAGCCACATAATCCTCATCCTCAGAATCTGAGGTTCTCTTCTTCCTTGTCCTGGTGACTGCCTTTGGCAAGTTACTAGGTGTGCTCCTGTTACCCTAATCATAGCTGCTGGAGGGACTAGTGCCCTCACTTAACTGCTCTTGCTGCTCATACCTATTCTGGTTGTCACTTTGATCAGACATCTCTGCAAACTGTCAGCAGACCTGTGAATAGGTTGTAGATGAGGTAGAGTAGATGAGCATCACAAAGTACATAGGTTTTGCAAAACAAATTGAGTCAAAAATCTTAGTTTTAGTTCTCTACAGAAGTGATCTCGGAGCTACCGAATTGACAAACTCGGTGACACCGAAGCAACACTTAGAACCTAAACTTGTGAACTCGGTTGGGCCGAGTCACAGTTCGGTGGCACCAAGATTGCTAGGGTTTCACAGAATCTTGAACTCGGTCACACCGATTTGCACGTTTCGGTCGGACCGAAAGCGCGTAATGCAATGGCCAAGGCCGAATCGGTGAAACCGATTTCTACATTTCGGTCGGTCCAAGATGAGTTCTGCGCAGAGCTAACCCTAAAATTTTCGAATCAATCTAGACCTAAGGAAGTTTTAGCTGGATGGATCAATCTCAATCATGGCAAGAAACATGGCATTGTCCTTGTGCTAGGAATCAGAGTGAAAAAGACAGCACAAGGGGTCGAACACTTACCCTAGAGCAGCGAGTGTTCGCAACGGCGACAACGGCGGGGAAGATTGCCGTTGTCGGCGGGGGAGAGCAGCGGTGGGAGGTTGCTGGCGGCGAGAGGACGATCCGGAGACCCGAGGAGGCAGAGCAGGTCACGTGCGGGTGAAGGGTTTCGGAAATCTTTCCAAAATTTGACCCATCAGTATATATAACCTGACCCTGTCGGTGTGACCGAGTGGAACAACTCGGTGGCACCGAGATGCAAAACTGCGAGCAGTTACAACAACTCGGTGTGACCAAAAAGTTCTAATAGGTTGCACCGAGATTGAAAACCTAGATCAACTAAGTGATCTCGGTATGACCGAAAAGGGTGAATCGGTCAGACTGAAATGCACAAAGAGGTTTTGGAAGTTTAAGTCTATGACGAATCGGGGACTCCGAGTGCTCCTCACACAGAGTGGTTCGAATCTGACTTGATCAAACTTTGTGATGTAGCATGAATAGAGTTTGAGATGAGGAAAGCATAGATAGCTAGAGGAAGTTCTTAGGCATTCTTGTCAATCCATTTGGCAAAAGAGAAAAAAGCCAAACAATCAAAGCTACAAATGGATGTCCTTGAATGAGTAAAATATGCATCCAACATGCTCACACAATAAAATAACAAATGAAATATGTGACAAAGCATGCACAAACACTCTAGCATCTATTAAGCAATTGGCGATGACTAGGTCATCTATATATGAGTATATTGACAGAGGAGTCAAATGAGAACATTTTATCATAGGTCATACTCATGTTTAAGAACAAGTGGGGTTGCCACTTTTACATAAAGCATTGTTGTGCTCACATCATTAGAGTTGCTTTAGCTCAATTCTTAGAGTAAAGCTCCCCCAAGATGTGATATCCCCCGTAAGGGGGATGAACTAACAACAGGTTTTGTCGATGATGACTTCATGTAGGTGTTGAAGATGTGGACGCTCAATGTTGATGTAGATCATTCGGAGCAATCCATTGGAGTCAGTTGCACTTTCAATACCTACATGGGTTAGTCCCACAAGGAACAAACAAGGATATCCATAGACATAGAGTGATGTATACACAAGATGATGTCCATGAAAGCATTAGGTTACCTTGTCCCTTGTCTTACCAACAAGAGGGTTTTTGACTCCTTGAACTAGTGCAAGATATGGAAGTTGTTTGCACTTATCCTTGCCAAAATGATAAGAGTGAAGTATGTTGGCGGAGTCACCCTCAAGAACTCTCTAGTTCTTCTTCTTCGGGATCCACACCATCTTGATGGGAATCCTTGGAGTTGTAGTCGTAATTGATGAAATGGAACTTGATGTAGTCTTGGGAACCCACTTGACCAAGGCCTTAGGTGCTTCTTCAAATGCATCAATCTCCTCTTGAAGCGTGTCCTTGCCTTTTAGCTTGTGGTCTTGTGGTGGAAGATCATCTTGAGCTTGTGTTCCTTGGAAAGAAGTAGGATCATACTTCTCTTGTTGAGGAACAAACTTCGTCTTGGGGTATTGATCTTCTTCCCACTCAACTCCATTTGCATTGAACTTTCATTCAAAACCAACACCTTGATTCTTTCGGTGTCTTCCTTGCTTGCGTACAATTTCCTCCAATTGCTTATTTATGGCAAGGCTTTTGTAAACACCTTTCTCTATAATTCCCTTCAATAAGCTATTTTCTTGCTCAATTGTAACTTGGCTAAGAGAATCATTAGTGGAATCAAGAGAGCTACTAGAAGCAACTATATTGGATTTAGCATGATTGTTGTTATTACTAGAGGAAGAATCTTTCTTGTTCTTGTTGCTAGATTTAACTTGTGGCATGTAAGTAGACAAGAGTAAACGATTGGCAATGTAAGAAGAACTTTTCTTGCGAAGATCATCATTGATTGCCTTTAAGAACTCATGCTCTTGCTCAAGGTTGAGCTTTTCAAAGCGTAGCTTATCATGAGTCTTTAAAAGTTCTCGATGATCTTCCAAGGTAGTTTCATGAGCTAACTTAAGAGTGTTTAGTTCTTTAGTTAGATGCTCAATCACCTTCTTATCATCGTCATTCGTTTTATCTTGATTATTGTGATTAATAGCAAGTTCATCATAATTTTCATAACTAGAGTTGTCAACAAGTAAATCATCATATCCTAGCAAATCATCTTCATCACTATTGAAATCAACATACTTGGGGTGTGTTACCTTTGGACCTTTAGCCATGAAGCATCTTCCAATTCCTTCATTTGGTGAGTCAAATATGTCGTAGGAGTTGGTTGTCACAAGTGCTAGTCCGGCAACACCTTCATCTAGAGTATATTCGGAGTAGGAGTGATAACTTCTTTCGGAGTGATTGTCGGAGTCCGAGCCGGATACCCATTCACCAACATGAGCTTGATGTCTTCTTCTTGTGTAGCTCTTTGATGATTTGTCGTTCCTTTCCGAATCCTTTCTTCTCCGAGAGGGTCTTCATTCATAACGATCATCTCTACTCCTTCTTTCTCTTGGTGGTGATTGTTCTCTCCTACTCCTTCTTTTGGGAGAATCCCTCTTATTTTGTAGGGAGCCGTACACTCATTTGAGTAGTGTCCAGGTCTTCCACAATTGTAGCAGTTTCGTTCACGACTTGAAGATCTCTTGTCATTGTAGGACCTTGACATGGAGCTTCTTTCCTTGCTTCTACTCTTGTAGAATTTATTGAAGTTCTTCACCATTAAGCTAAATTCTTCATTGAAGGTTTGTTCACGATGATGTGGGAGCTTCACACGAGGCTTTGTAAGCACCACTTGACTTGTTGTGGAGCTTTTCCTTATCCTTAAGTGACATCTCCTGAGCAACAATTCTTCCAATGACTTCCGTTGGCTTGAGATCTTTGTAGTTGGGCATCATTTGGATCAATGTGCATACGGTATCATATTTTCCATCGAAGGCTCTTAGGATCTTCTTGATGATGAATCTATCGATCATCTCTTCACTTCCTAAGCCGGCAATCTCATTTGTGATGAGAGCAAGCCTAGAGTACATTTCAGCGACACCTTCACCATCCTTCATTTTGAACTTGTCGAGTTGACTTTGAAGCACATCCAATTTGGATTCCTTGGCGGAGTCGGTACCTTCGTGCATATCAATCAAAGTATCCCAAACTTCCTTTGCATTCTCAAGACGGCTAATTTTGTTGAATTCTTCGGGGCACAATCCGTTGAAGAGAATATCACAAGCTTGAGCATTGTATTGCAGCATCTTCAATTCTTCCACAGTAGCTTCACGGTTCGGTTCTCTCCCATCAAAGAATTCACCTTGCAAGCCAATACACACAATAGCCCAAATGGCAGGGTTATGTCCAAGAATATGCATTTTCATCTTATGCTTCCAACTAGCAAAATTAGTACCATCAAAGTAATGACCTCTACGGTGGTAATTTCCCTCGCTAGACGCTGTACTCTCCTAGGTTGGGAAACCAAGGCTATGACCACCAAAAGCTATGGAAATCAAAGCAAATGGAGACCAAAGCTCTGATACCACTTGTAGATCGAAAGTATGTCTAGAGGGGGGGTGATTAGAATACTTGACCAAATAAAAATCTAGCCTTTTCCCAATTTTAAGGCTTGGCAGATTTTAGCAACTTAGCACAAATCAAGTAATCAACCTACACATGCAATTCTAAGAGTATAGCAGCGGAAAGTAAAACAATTGCATATGAAGGTAAAGGGAGGAGTTTGGAGGGAGCAAACGCAATGTTGACACGGAGATTTTTTATCCGTGGTTCCGATAGGTGGTGCTATCGTACATCCACGTTGATGGAGACTTCAACCCACGAAGGGTAACAGTTGCGCGAGTCCACGGAGGGCTCCACCCACGAAGGGTCACAAAAGAAGCAACCTTGTCTATCCCAACCATGGTCGTCGCCCACGAAGGACTTGCCTCACTCGGGTAGATCTTCACGAAGTAGGCGATCTCCTTGCCCTTACAAACTCCTTGGTTCAACTCCACAATCTTGACGAAGGCTCCCAAGTGACACCTAGCCAATCTAGGAGACACCACTCTCCAAGAGGTAACAAATGGTGTGTTGATGATGAACTCCTTGCTCTTGTGCTTCAAATGATAGTCTCCCCAACACTCAACTCTCTCTCATAGGATTGGATTTGGTGGAAAGATGATTTGAGTGGAAAGCAACTTGGGGAAGGCTAGAGATCAAGATTTATGTGGTTGGAATGGAATATCTTGATCTCAACACAAGTGTAGGTGGTTCTCTCTCAGAAAATGTATGTTGGAAGTGTAGGCGTGTTCTGATGGCTCTCTCCATGAATGAAGAGTGGGTGGAGGGGTATATATAGCCTCCACACAAAATATAATCGTTACACACAATTTACCAAACTCGGTGGGACCGAATCAGAGAACTCGGTCAGACCGATTTAGTTCAAAATGTGAACGTTAGGATTTTTGATGGGACCGACATGTCAACTCGGTGGGACCGGTTTCGTTAGGATTAGGGCATAACGTAATCTCGATGAGACCGATTACACAAACTTGGTTGGACCGATTTTGGTAATAGACTAACAGGGGAGTTGGTCAGGCAAACTCGGTGGGACCGATTCGCTCATCTCGGTTGGACCGAGACGTTACGAAGGGGAAACAGAGAGTTTGCATTGCAATCTCGGTGGGACCGATCGCTCATCTCGGTTTGACTGAAACGTTACGAAGGGAAACAGAGAGATTACAATCCCATCTCGGTGAGACCGAAAAGACTAGGGTTTGTGGCAGTGGCTATGTCAAGTGAACTCGGTGCCGCCATATAGATCAAATCGGTGGGGATGAGTTTAACTTTTGGTTTGGGACATATGTGGATATGAGAAAGTAGTTGAGGGCTTTGGAGCATATCACTAAGCATTTTGAGCAAGAACCTCGTTAAGCAACACCTCAGCCCCTCTTAATAGTATTGGCTTTTCCTATGGACTCAATGTGATCTTGGATCACTAAAAGTAAAATGTAGAGTCTTGTCCTTAGCATTTTGAGGGGTCCACTTTCTAATCCATGCCATGCCAATCATTGAGCTTTCCTGAAATATTTATCTTGAAATAGCATTAGCTCAATGAGATATATGTTGTTAGGAATTACCAAAACCACCCAGGGATAGTTGCACTTTCAGCTACCCCATTACACAACTGCACTAGCACCAACTTTCACATGCAACATGTAGAACCTTTCGAAATTAGCATCATAGACGGTATATAGACAGATGCATCTCATCTGAAAAAATGCTGAAGTGGAAGGCGAATATTGAGCTTTCATTTATGTTGAAGGTCTTTGCAACTTTAGGCCAGTGCCTGTGGATGATTGACCGTCCGTCCTTCGTCCTCTTCAGGAACACTTCAATATTGAACTGTGGGTGTTGTATGAAAACCTTCCTCGCCTCCTGACCATAAAGGTGGGTTGAGAGGTAATCATCAGTGAACTTCTTTGGAAAGGCCTGAAAAAAAAGGATGTGCATAAATATCTTCTCTATATTGGAAATGGGGCAAAGGAATTAAAAAAGGCAAGGTATAATAGTTAGTACCATCTTGTAGTGAACTGATGTCTTCTCCATTGTGCATACAAAGATCGTGTTGTTTTTTGTCGCTAATTTCTTTATCCTAACAATCTTTCTGAGTTTCTTGACTTGACTGATATTCATGGACAACTCATTTCCCCATATGCAAAAAGGGTTGAGCGATTGGGTCAAAACCTCTGACAGCAGGACCTACATGTGCACGACCAAATTATTAAAAACCTAAATATTAGAATGATTCCTGCAATTGCACAATAATGTGCTAATAGACAATGGACCATGCATGTGCTAACCTCGATTGTAAACCTTAGTGCTTCCCATTGTTTCCCTACAACACATATAAGGTAGTTAGTCATCAGGTTAAGTAAGGGTTCGCATGCTATCAGTAAAATATGTTGATGAAAAATAATCACATTGCAGATTCATCAGATTAATTCAAGCCACAGGGAAAACCCATTTACTCAAACCAAGCATGATTAAGAACTAGGAAATATAGCACTTGTATATGTTTCTCATGTATTAAGTGCAGCCAAATTCGATTTATTCCTCACATGCACAACAATACAAAATTCTACCCACGACAATTGGACATCGCAGTGTAGAATTGAACCAAGTAGTTAGCTAAACACCACAACAAATGAACCAAACAATAACTGGGCACCACATTGCACAATATAACATACTGCTAATAGAAGATTAGGCAGTTAACGAAACCAAGCATGCTTAACAACTTGGAAATATAGCAATTGTATTTGTTTCTCATGTATTTAGTACAACCAAATTTGATTTATTTCTCACATGGTATACAATAACAGAATGCAGCCACAACAATTGAACATCGCATTGCAGAATTGAACCAATCAGTTAACTAAACACCACAACAATTGAACCAAACGTTAACTGAGCACCACATTGCACAATATAACATACTCGTAATAGAAGATCAGACAGTTAACCAAACCAAGCATGTTTAACAACTTGGAAATATTGCACCCTGAAGAATCGAACATCACATTTGCAGAATTGAACCAAGAAGTTAACTGAACACCACATTGCACGACTTAGAACATATACACTATAGCAGAAGATTGCATGGTAAAATTAGATAGCACAATACACTAGAATTTATTAAGGGAACTACAAAAAAATACACTTCCGTGATGATACGTGTTTATCATAGTAGGTCGTGTTTTTCGTCATGCATGTACATCCAGGACAATTTTATGACAGAATCAAGATAGTCATACCTATGCTGTCGTAGAAGTGTTCCATGACATTACCAAAATTATCATCACAGAAGTGTCCACTTCCATGACGATAAATCGCGTGTCATAGAAGTGCTTTCGTCAAGGGTGACCAACACGTGGCATCCACCGTAACGGAACTCCGTTAAGCTATCGGGTCAGGTTTTGGATCCGATAACCCGTTAACAGCCCCGACCAATGGGGATTTTCCACGTGTAAAATCATCATTGGCTGGAGGAGACACGTGCGGTCCGTTGCACGGTGTCACTCATCCAATGGGCGAGGACGCCTATGATATGTTGACACGTGGACGGTCCATCAAGTTTAAATGGGCTGCCCAATCAAGGCCCACAAGATTTTGCGGACCATAATGGGCCGCCCAGCTAAAGGCCCATGAGATTTTATGGACCACAATGGGCTGGCCCGATTAAAGGCCCACAAGATTTTGCAGGCCATAATGGGCGGCCCGTAAAGGCCCACAAGATTTTTGTGTGCCATAATGGGCGGCCTGTAAAGGCCCACAAGATTCTTGCGGATCATAATGGGCCAGACCAGCTAAAGGCCCACGAGATTTCGCCGACATTAATGGGCCGGCCCAGCTGTAGGCCCACAAGATTTTGAGGACCCTAGTAGGCCAGCCCATTAACTGGCTGCCATGTTTTGGGCCAAATGCCGGCCCAATTTGATCCGGTCCATGAATGGCCTGCCATGCTCCGGGCCTAATAGTGGCCCATATGAGATCCGGCCCGTTAAAAGCCTACCACGTTCTGGGCCAAATTACGGCTCAGATCAGGTCCGACCCTTTAAGAGGCTTTGGGCTCAATTATGGCCCATATCAGATTCGGCCCGTCAACTGGACACTATTCTTTTGGGCCCACTTGCTAAAGGCCCACTTAGTAATTCGGCCTCATATTAGTTTTGGCCTGTTAAGGGCCTGTTTAAAATTTGACCCTATATTAATTTCGGCCTGTTAAAAGACCGTCATATAGTTGGGCCTAACTACGACCCGGTTTGCATCCGGCCTGCTCGCAACCGATATCTGATTGGGCCAAACAAGGACCGAGACAATTTTTGCATGTTAAAAGCCCGTGATTTGATTCACACAATCATGCGCTGGGGATCATTTCGGGCTGCTGCCGGCCCGTGAGCTGTTCGGCACGTTTCAGGCCCAACCTACATCGTGATTGCATGACGGCCTGATTATGTACCGTGATTTTACGGTTTGGCCGGTTTACTGCGAAGACAGGATATATATACAGTAAAATAACTGCAGCATCGTGAATAAGAAAAAACCTAGACTATACAATAAAGAAATTACGGCATATTACATCCACTGGGCATCAAAGTTCTCCACTATGATTATAAAGCACAAACAGACAGTAGATTACATACACTAGGCATCAAAGATCGCCACCAGTGCAAATAAACACGCTGACAAAATAATATACAAAACCGACGGCACTTCAATAGAGTTCAAGAAAGGTTAGCCCTGCTAGGGAGTCAAGCATAAGCGGTGAGCAAGATGATGAGGCTAGCGCTTGTTCAACACTTATATCTTCCTCACTCTGAAAGATAAACAAGGCATGACGGATGATGTGTTTTGCACATAAAAGTATCGGTCTTGACAATTCATCACATTTCTTCTTGACGAATAAAGTGACACAGTTTAAAATTGCATTAACACAATATAGTATTGTTCAGTCAAGACATGGCAGGAAATGACATTGTGAAGGAGTTGGCGACTTCACGACACCACCGATTACGGATCAAGAACTCATAAGTATCAATTGTTAGTGTGTGTCAATTTATACCATTTCAGATTGGCAAATAAAGAGACGGTTTAAATAATAGTAGAATGATATGACATTGTTCATAGATAAGACATTGCAGAATATGACATTGTCTTTGTAGTGGGTAGGTTCACCACACCACTGGATTACGGATGAAGAACAGAAGCATACATGTAGTGCAAAATAAGATCACTTGCTCTGTATAGTTTAATTTACATGGTATGAAGAAGGAACTTGGTTGTACAACTAAAAATTTAAATTGAGAAAGGACAAACTTTTGTTTATGAACTACATAATAAACTTTAAACAAGCAATTTGATGCAAACACCAATAATAAACAGCTGTTGCAGTCATGCCTGACCAAATATATACAACAAAGTTTGAATGCTTGAGATGGACAAACTTACATTATTGGTGAAGACAGGTTCTATAAAGGCCTTGTCCATGCTGATGGGGGGGCAATTCAAGAAGTTTACCACAGCATCTTCTTCAAAAGCTTTGCCTTTATTCTACATTTTGTTAAGAGTAAATATAGATGTGATAATATACGAAAAAATGGAGAATATTTAAGATAAGATGAAGAGTGATG
Organism: Aegilops bicornis; assembly: GCA_021605145.1. NCBI lineage: Eukaryota > Viridiplantae > Streptophyta > Magnoliopsida > Poales > Poaceae > Aegilops > Aegilops bicornis. The sequence goes on along the minus strand of CM038670.1, from coordinate 181,591,513 downwards.
CTACATAACCAAGTAGCTATAAATGTAAGTGCAGCGATACAGCAAAAGGTACAGCCAAGAGCAATGAACAGCTAAACTTCTTCAAGACCAACCTTATGGTAAGAGTAAATATAGATCCGATGTGTAGAAAATGGAGGGCAAAGGAAAATAAGCTACAGATTGATTTTACATGAAGAACTAACTGTAATTATAAGTAAACTGATAAAGGACATCATGTACTTACAAGAACAATGCAGAGCTAAAAAAACATTGGCATCGGATATATTCTACACTAATGTAACCATTCATACAGATCAGATAATTTGGAGCGAACAATTGGTAAGCAAGCTATCATGCATACTGCTGTCACATAATGAACCAGGTATGTATGCAAGTATAGTGATAGAGGACAACAGGTACTAACAAGAGCAAAGCAGCGGGCAGCATATTTGTGATATCCTGTCGTTCTTGTCAAACCACAATTCTTCTTCGAGGCGATTTCCTGCAAAAAAAGATCCGTAAGGCACATGCGGAAAAGTAGAAGTTCAAATTTTCATGTGATTTCATAGACAGTACCTCATCACGAACGAGACCGATTGCATAACAAGGTTTTTCCATTCAATGTCTTCTGAATTTAGCACAGGAGACTTCACCGGAAATTCGTTTATAGACTTGCCATCAAAGTGTGATTTCCTCAGGTAACATCGATACCGCTGCAATGCTTCCTTGAAAAGCGCAAGCAAGCTTCGCTCGTCATGACTATCCAGATTGACCCTCACCTACTTACAACAATGTAATGTAAATCACTGATGTGTTCAATTAGCAGAAAATAGGAAAATAATCACCGTGAATTATAGCACTTACACGTAAGTGGGACAGGAAGATGTGAAAATGGTGTTTGTCTTCACTATAATATTCCCATGATGGGAATATATGCACGTAGTCCCTAACAACACTGAAAGCATTGTATTTTAAACTGGGAATAACTGGAACGGGGTTCCAATCTGCAGGAATTGGTTGTCTCTGCAGTTGGGATAGGTCTTCGGCCGATGGACTTGCTATACTTTTTGCTGGAGTGGGATTTTTTTGTGGCACGGCTGGTGCTATGGCAACTGAAATCCGCATACCTTTTGCTGGAGTGCAGGTCCTATGTGGTGGGGCTAGTGGTGTAGCTAGTGAAGTATGGGTACAGTCTGCTGGAGTCGGTCCTACATTTTGTGTCACTGGTTGTAGAGCCAATATAAGTGGGGTGTCGTCTGATTTCTCCGGCACCACCACGTTTTTCAAGGACTTTGCTGGTGCTCCTTCAGGTTCAGCAATCACCCTCTTCCTTTCTGATGTCTGATGCACAAGAACAACATTTGAGTGAAAAAACATGGTATGATGACAGATGGAATATGTATTGATAATGGATGGGCATGGTATCTTGACATATATGATGAGTAAACTAAGCAAATGGTGGTGCTACAAAGTAGAGGAAATACAAGACAACTTATGCAAGATACGTGCAATCAATAGAACCTTGCCAAATTAGAACAGGCACCTTGATGGGTAAACATGATAGGCCATCTGCCTTTGACTCCTCGAGGTTAGAATATTCATTAGGATGATATTCTGAACAAGAATCAACAGGTGGGGAGCGTACGAGTTTCATTGCTTCCAGAATGGCACTCAATGCCTTGGTGCCAATTTTGTAAGTCATTGCAGTGTTCCACAATATTCTTCTGATGCACGGATTCTGATATTCACTGTAATTATGTATAATATCCGAGAACCATGAAAACATAAATAGTTGTGAGATTATCTTTTGCAATGCAGATGATATTCTAATATAGGGCGCCCAAAGAAACACTTGTGTGCTATCACTGGATTCTGATGAGAGAGCTCATGTGTGTTGTAATATGGTGCGTGCATTTATATAATCTGGCACACGTACACAAAAAAATAGGCTCCCGAAGTAAGGATAGCTGGCAGATGATAGGTTCATAATATAATGTATAGAGAGTTTATTGCCAAACCATGATAACAAGAGCACACAACAACTAGGCAGATCATAGTGTACATAATAGGGTACACCACAACCACGATATATAAATCGGGAAAGTGGAACTGGCTTGAAAATACGGTGTTGTATTGCCGCTAGTAATTGAAAGCCTATCGATCACGTACAGGCCAGCTCTATCGAACATGGTAAAGAAGACCAAGCAGATTTTGGATAATAAAATGTTGGTTGCGCAGTGCCCACACATGATGAACCAGAGCGCATTAAGAATGCAACTCCTAGCTGTCTCGACCATTTCAAAGGTTGGATGAAGATCCTACATCTCCTAACCCTTCTTCTTCCTCGTCTCTGATTGTTCCCATATTGAACACCGCGGGCGGCCGAACCACCGGCCCCCACCGTGTTCCTCCGCCACCCCCACCCCCACCCCGCCCCAACCCCCACCAGCGCCGAAGTTTTCTTCGTCGGTGAGGCCCCACAACCTCCTCGATCCCTTCGATCGCACCGCAAACTCCGCGAGCTCTGAAAAATCGACCACCCAATTTTGAAATTTAGTCTCATCGTGATTTAACTAGTGTGGAATATAAAAGGGGAAAACCATAAGCATTGGGAGTATAGTGTTGAGCGTGCCATGGCGGGTCTGAAGGTGCAAACCGGACAAAGGCAACTTCGCAACCAAGACAAGAAATTTGAGTAAAGCAGTGGCGATCTATTTTCTTGCTGCGATAAATAAGTTGAGCAGATACGAAAGAGTACCGCCTCAGTGCGGCGCCGTGTCGATTCTGCAGAGAATTTGACGGTCTTTCTTGATGGCGATAATTTGTCGGCGGCGTGGAAGTAGATCTAGGAGGGTAGAGCGGTGGCGGGCGCGATGGGCCGAGGCATCGTAGGAAGCGGCGCCCGGCAAGGTGGACGGCAATGAGGATGAAGCGAGAGGACGGGATGCAAGGATCCCGGTCCGAAGCCGTGGATGAGAGAGGTCAATCTCTTGTAATGGACGGCCAAGGCGTCGGGGTATCATCGGCTCGGCATGGTGGAGGAGGACGGTGGTGGATGGGGGTGGCGGACGGCGGACGGAGGAGGTGGGCTGAGAGGGTGTTTTGGCGCCCATGGAGTACGAATGGGGAAAAGGGAGGTAGAGAGGAAGGGGGAACCATGTATTCAGGGCGCGCTTGTTTCAAATGCGAGGAAGTTTACAAACTTAGCCCCCGTTTCAAACTTCTACTACATCACAGCAACATTAGTTAGTTGGGGATAGGACGGTAATCTCGCATACACTGAATATTTGCCGATGAGAGTTTGTTTTTGGCGACCACCGTGTATGAATATGAATCGGGGAGGGAGTCGAGTTCGGCCGAGGACACAATGTGTTTTTGCGCCCACCGTGTATGAATCCGGTTGAGAGGCGGTTACGACACGGTTGGGTGAAAGTACAAACCTACCCTATCGAAACCTATAGATATCCAGCAGATAGGCGTTGCGTGGCAATGATAGGCGATAGTGATTTCCATCTCGCAGATTTTGGTTTCGGCGATATCGCGACTTTCCCCGCTTTGATCAAATTTTGCAGAGTGCACGTTTACCGTGCCAACTTAATTCGAATCCCGTTTGTATTCTATTTTTTTCGGGCCGGATCCATTTTCAATTGGAATTACATTCTATATACATCACTTTTTATATACTTCCAAAAGCACAACAAAGAATTCTGCTCCTTTATATGTATAATATGATTTACAAATACAGCGATCTCGAAATCTTAAGGTTGAATTCGAAAAAATTTAACCAAATTATGTTCTACTAAAATGTATGGATCAGTAATATCTACATATTAAATAACATAGATGTGCGTGAATTCATATGAATATGCATGTTTGATAGATCAATTTTGGTTCGAGTATGGATTACATGTATCATCATCTCGAATTCAAATATTTGAATCCCTTTTTTGTTCACTCCTTTCACGCCCATCTCTCTCGCATGCATGCTCCTTCAGGTAGCTATCATTCTCTTTTCTCCAGCTCACCCGCATGCTCACTTCATTGTTTCTCCTATCCTCGCAAACATGGTCTCTCACGTCTCCCTTGAGAAGTGTCACACTCTCCCTATCATTATACATTACACTGTTTTCATTATCTCTCACGTCTCTACTGTTCTCTGGTATCACTCGGTACCTAAGCTTTTTTTTCACCGCCACACACACAGTCTCCACTCGTCTTTCACTTTGTCTTTCTCTATGGGATTCTCTCACACACCCTATATGTCTCTACATATGACTCATACGACTAAAATTACTCTCTCTCTCTCTCTCCTGTAGACACAACATTTGTTGCGGTCTCCTTTTCGTCTCCATCCCAGAGTGACATTATTCATTTGTTTACCGATCAGACAACCCCGACTACCATCTCCTCTCTCTCTCATAGACACACACACACACACACAACTCCTGCTTCCACACCCCTTCCCGACTACCGTCTCTCTCTCTCACACACAAAACTCTCGCTTTCGCACCCCGACTCGTATTTCTCTCACAAACATTTATCGACTAGCTAGCCTCTAGATAGGTTTATACACCCGCACACTCGTGCTTCCACCATCGCATACATGTCTCTCTCCTGCTCCTTGTATCTATGTCGATTTTTCTTCCCTTCTTGATACACGCCCTCTCGATCGTGCACACACACACTATCACCTCATTTTTAGATGATACCTATCGCAAACACACTCCTTGTGTCTTTGTCACACATGTACTCCATCCTCCTCCACTCTCCCTCTCTCACACACACATGGGAATTTTGCAACAACTAGCAAGATGCCCATGCGTTGCACGGAACATCAAGATGCATTCGTATGAGTAGTTTATCTTGTGGGGGAAAAGGATGAACGCGGGAAGGCCTTATTTGCAAATGTGGAGAGGGGTGTGGGTATCTTTTTGCAAAATTGTCATAGTTTCCTTCCTATCCATCAGATATAGATCGGACGGCCTATATTGCAGGATGGCGGCACACGATCATCACCGACAATGCTTTTTATAAGAGTAGGGATAAAAAATAGAGTTGGTGATGATGGTGGGCCTGCCATCCTAATGTAGGTCGTCCGATTTATATCTGACGGATAGGAAGGAAAATATGGCAATTTACCCGCACTCTTCACCACATTTGCAGATAAGGCCCTCCCTCGTTCATCCTTTTCTCCCACAAGATCTTGATGTTCCGTGCAACGCATGGACATCTTGCTAGTAAGAGTAGAAATTAGACATATACCACTTCTAATCTTGAAACCAACAACATTCCTCCCGTTATCTCATCATACCCACCAAAGGATTATATTTTGAGTGAAACATAACATATTTTTAGTGATATACGTATTTCAAAACTAGACTTTTTTTCTATCAAATCGGTGAATATGTATTAATCTACTTTGATCGTGTGGCAACGCATTGGCACATTGCTAGTAGTTATTATAATTTGTTGGACATCAGACAAACGGTGGAGTACATATATGAAGAGAAGAGGTGCACGCACGCAGTCGGCCTCTCGCTGTCTCGCACACACCAGTGTTAGTAAAGGCGACGTTAACAAATAAACCCTAAAACCCTAGGTGCACGATTGCTGCATTCGCGGGTACCGGGTACATGGTGGAGCACCTTTGTAGGAATAGTCAGCTCGCGTGATAATTTGATCCATAGGAGTTGATGGTCGGGACCACAGGTGAACGACTTGGAGCGCGGTGGCTCGCCAGTTGCCACAGATCGAGTAGCCACGTTTAAAATATCGTTTTTTAGCGGGGTTAAGAGTTCCAATTTTCAATGGTGCGTTATAAGTAGTAAGTAGTTTTTAGAACGATTGGTATGGAGCGAAAATGGAATTCATAGTACTAAGTACCTCCTTGGCGTATGGATCTATGGTTTTTTTTGTGATGGAGGTTGTATGGGTTTATGTTGCGAGATGTTGAACCTGGTAGTTCTAGGGAAAATACTATGGTTTAGATTTAGATGCTGGTTTTCAGTAATGAAAATCGGAAGGGGAAACCCTTCTTTGATTAAAAAAACTACTACCTCCATTCTGGTTTACTAGTCCCCATCGTACTTTGGGTCAAAGTTTGTCCACGAATTTTACTTGTAAATTGTGACTGGAAAACGAGATTTTGTTGTAACCAAACAAAAAAGGACTGGAGGGAGTGATTGCTCTAACACGGACGCGACCTCTCATAGTGCAGGCATTGAACCGGCGCGCCGGCCAAGAGGGCCGCACTCGGCTGCAGGCCGGCCGAGCACGCCTCCTCGCGCCAAGGCAACCATCTTAAGACTGCCCCACCTGCCTACAATGAATACGCGCGTGTGCCGGCAACACGTCCATCCACGAGCTGGCAGGCATTTTAGAACACAAAAAATGACTAAAAAAAAAATAATTTACGCATGGTCTAGACTAGTTGTGCTCGCCTTTGATAGCAGGAACTAGTAGAGGATTTTCTTTATTTATAACTCTCCTCACATTTTTTTGGATTTGAAGTGAATCATGGTTGTGGACATTATTTATGAATGTGCAGATATCTGTGAACATGAGTTTGATGTGGAAGTTTAACTTGGAATGTCGGGCTTGCGCATGAACTATACCATGTCCAATGCTTCGTCTATTATTGTTTGGAAACTAATTGTTGTTATTACATGACCCAAAAAAACATTTTGTGCCACATCAGTAGATGCACGGACATCAAAACAGGCATGCTGACTGGATAAACATTTGAACCTAGCTATTATGAAGGAAATTTTGTATTGACAATAGTTTTAGATAGCAGGAGACGCCTAGCCTGCTCTGCCTCTGCTAGCTTATTTCTGGCTTCTTACATCTCTTCTTTGGCTTGGGTGAAGAGAGCATCTGATTGCTCTTTTCGCTTCTTCAGGAACTCAGCTACATTCTCAAGGGTTGTTGCATGCTTTCTTTCAGCCTTTACTAATGCCACGAGGACACGAACAGCCATTTACTCCACCTGGATTGTGTGTAATCCAGCATCATCCGGGAATTTGCACCTTGTGTCTAATCCAAAGATCATTAGGGAACTGGCACCTTGTGTGTAATCCAGCCTCATTTTGGAAACATGATCTCGAGGTTGACCATACTTCCCTCCCCGTAGGAACTGCATCCTGACATGAAGTTACTTCTTTTTTAGATCAATACTCAGACCAACCTAGATCCATTTAGTAGAAGGCAGATAAACAGAACTCGGAGAAGTGAATTCAAAAGGAAAAGTTAAATAAAAACAGACTACAAGGTGAGAACACCCACTTCCTACATCAAGCTAAAAACGAAAGCATTAGGATGATTAAGACTCTTCATATTACACATCGAAGAACACCACGCTTAAGAGAAACAGAAACTACAACATATACACATCGAAGAACACGAGGCTACACCAAAGTAATTGAAAGGGTGTTACTTACCAAAGCTCGTTTTATAGGTTCAGTGCAGCTCCTCTTTAACTTGCCACGCTCCTTGAAGATGTCCCGAATATCCCGTGTTTGGTCTTCATTGCTCCTCTGCATGTTCGCACTAGTGATTTTAAAATCTCAACATGGCAAGAAAAATATACTACTAGTAATACTCGTGCATCTTGTGGGCAACATTAAAGCACTCGTCTGCCATGTCAGAGCATCTCCAACATAATTGCAATGCGCGGCGCTTTAAAAAAGCATTTACAGTGCTGAGATCCAGAAGTAGATACTAGAGAGTAGAGGATAGTTCTCAGCATAGATAGATTAAAAAAGATAATTCAACTACTCCTCGTCGTCCGACACCTCCTCGGTGATGTGCTCCTCCGACGTCTGACTGTAGGCGTGAAGATACCGATCGTCATCGGATTCCCAGGGCGACGCTGCTCCTAGCCTCATGTTGAATTGAGCGTCCGATTTTCGCCTACGCTTGTCCTCGCGATAGGCGGCTCACTCTGCCCTCCTCTTATCCCTCTCCGCCCTCCTTTGCGCATAGAACTCGCGCTCGTTGATGATGTCCTTCGGGAAGTGTTGGCGCCACAGTGCCATGGCTTCCTCGTCCATCTCGGCGATGCCGAGACGGTGCTCGCGCCTCTAGTTGTCGCGACGATCCTCGTCGGTGCTAAGCCGCGGCAGAGGCGCGAGCTCCTGCGCCCGCTCCCGTGTCGGCACATTGGGGAAGTTCAATGTTCTATGAGGCCACCGGAGGCGCCACACCGCCGCGTCGTACGCGCAGGTGGCCTCGTTGGCAGTGTCGAAATTGCCGAGGCCGAGGCGCATCCTGCGGAACCGGATCTCGGCGGAGAAGCCGCCGGAGGGGCGCGCGCAGATGCCGCGGTATCCCCAAGTTTCCCGGCGACGCGACGGCGTGGTGGCGCGGCGGCGGCGAGGCACAGAGCGGGGAGAGAGCGGTGGCAAGGCACAGAGCGGTGGCAAGGCACAGAGCGGTGGGAGGGCGTTGGATTTTATAAAGCGCGCCGGACGCCGCGCGCCAAAACTAGCGCACGCCCGGCCAGTTTTTCCCCCGCGCGCGCGATCCTTTCCTGACGTCTCTGCTATCTCTACCCTCTTCTCTACTGTTATATTTATTTAATATTTAATATTTAATATTTATCTCTACTTCCTTTAGTGTCTACTTTTTTTTCTCTATACTTTTTTTCTTGCAATATAGGCTGTCCGATTTATATCTGACAGATAGGAAGGAAACAAATGGGAATTTTGCAGAAAGATACCCATACCCCTCTCCAGATTTGCAAATAAGGCCTTCCCTCGTTCATCCTTTTCTCCCACAAGATAAACTACTCATACAAATGCATCTTGATGCGTGCAACACATGGGCATCTTGCTAGTTCTAAAAACCTTTCCATCATTTGCCACACTCATCAAGTTGCGTATGAAAAACCTACCCAAGCACGGTAGCGATACGGGCGACGCACAATTACAAGCTGATATTATGTTGGAAAATGGAGGCTATAACCAATTACCTTTACGGGAACAATAGCACCCAGGAAATTTGAAGGGTAGGTATGAACAAAATTGGAACTGCACATGTACTGCTAAGTGATTCAATACACACATTACCAATCGAGGAGGAGAAAGATGGTCGCGGCGGCCTCTACGAGTCATGTCACTACAAAAAAAATACACTTCCATGATGATACGTGTTTGTCATAGTAGGTCGCGTTTTTTGTCATGCATGTACATCCATGACAAATTTATGACAGAATCAAGATAGTCATACCGGTCATCGTAGAAGTGTTCCATGACATTACCAAAATTATCATCACGGAAGTGTCCACTTCCATGATGATAAATCGCGCGTCACAGACGTGCTTTCATCAAGGGTGACCGACACGTGGCATCCACCGTAACGGAACACCGTTAAGATATCGGGTCGGGTTTTGGATCCGATAACCCGTTAACAGCCCCGATCAATGGGGATTTTCCACGTGTAAAATCATCATTTGCTGGAGGAAACACGTGTCGGCTCACAGTTGGGACAGATGTCATCCGCTCATTGGACCGAAGGCGCCTATGATACGGTGACATGTGGCACGACCCAACAGAGGCCCATTCATGTGAAAAGGCCGGCCCGTTTGACTTTGTCAAAAGGTGGCGGGCCGGCCCACGGAAAGCCTGTTAACGGCCTGTTCGCATATAGCCCATTTACAACCCGCTAACCCAGGGCCTGTTACGCCCTATCCGAATTAGGCTCAGTAGCGTCATCTGGGCCGTCCAATATGATTCAGCCCGTTTTAACTTCCGGCCCATGTGTGGCCCATGACTTCTTTCGGCCCATATGAGGACCTTTGTAACTCTTGGCTCATTAACGGCCCGTGGTGAAACTGTCCTGTAATGAACAGTGTATCACTTTATACCCATTAATGGCCCGTTATTCCATTGGGCCGTTTCCAGCCCAAGTTATATTTCGGCCTTCTCAGGGCCCATTGATTCTTGGGCTCATTTGCAGCATTCGGTTACATACGGCCCGTTACTGTCATTTTCTGCTTGTGGGCCAAATTCAGCCCGTCGTTACAGTCGACCCGTTTACGGACCGTTAATACGTTGGGCCGTTTTCATGTAAAAAAACCCGTTGGGCTGTTTAGAGTTATCAAATACGGCCTATTAACGGCCCGTTATGGTCCATGAATAGTATGACCCATGATTGGCGAAATGATGATACGCCCCGTAGAAGGCCCATGGATCCTACGGCCCGTATGAGGCCCATGGATAGTACGGACCGTAGAAGGCCCATGGATCCTACGGACCGTAGAAGGCCCATGGACCCTACGGCGCGAAGAAGGCCCATGGACCCTAAGGCCCGTATAGAAGGCCGATGGATCCTACTACCGATTTAAGGCCCATGGATCATACGACTGCAGGAGGCCCATGGTTACACCGGTCCGTGTGTTGCCATGATTATTTTGGCCTAGTTACCAAAAATAGGCTATTGTGGCCACTAGAAAAATGTAAAAAGAACAGCAGTGACTACAAGCAAACAACTAAACTAGACAATAAGGAAATAAATAAGCAAGCAATTAACGCTAGCCTATTACCGCTATTACACATATTACATCCACTGGGCATCAAAGTTCGCCACCAATGCAAATATAGGGAAGCACATTACATACACTGGCCGTCAAAATTGGCCACCAGTGCAAATAAACGCGGCAGCAAAACAAGAACATAACTGAAACAACTTCAGAAGAGCTCAAGAAACGTTATCCTGGGTATCCACCATGCTGGCAATAAGCTTAGCAAGCTTATTAGCTTTGTCTTGTTTGGCGCTAAAATCCTCCAATGCTTGTCAAGTTGCACCGTAAAGTATGCATCTGAATGCTCCAGGACTTCCACGGTCTTCCGCTTCTTGTCGAAAGTACAGCCTGATCGATGTCTTTCGCTTGTAGTTGAGACTCAAGAAACTGAACTGATTCAGTGAGTTTGAATAGCTTGTGCAAGCGGTAGTGGCCAAGAACTTTCGAACACTAAACCAAGACAGGACTTTGGGGTTGTCTCGCTGTCTTCAAGATAGTCTTCCTTAGTTGTTTTATAAGCTTTGTTGGAGACCAACAAGGATGTGTCACTATCCTGAACCTTATCTGCATTACTTACTTTACCATTGCTAAATAAGGCACTCTTCCCCAATATTCTGTCAGCATTCTAAAAGAAGAAACAAGGCATACATAACAAGTTTAGCATGTACTAGTATATGAAACTCATTTCAGTGAACCAGTTCATTAGTAAGGTGGACAGGATTAAACTACCAAGTCTTCTATTGCCAAGTATGTCGGGGAGGCTGATCTGGCCCACGAACACCTATGGGACCGGCGGACCGAGCCCCTTTCGGTTCGGCGGGGGGCGGAGGTCGCACGAAGAGCAGATCGTGGCAAAACACACGAGCAGTTTTACCCAGCTTCGGAGCTCTCCGGAGAGATAACACTCCTACTGCTGCATGTCTGGGTGTATTGAGTTCTTGCTCAGGAGCGCTGAGTGCTACAGTACACACAAGCTGCTAACGAGACCGAGCGTGAGGTCGAGCCCCCTGAACCCCCCTCTTACGTTGCGCATGGGCCTCCTTTTATATGCTAAAGGAGTCTCCGACAGGTGGCAACATAGACAAGGGTAAAAATGGAAAAGGGGTGGTTGGTACAGCTACTTGTACAGTGTACCATACCTAACCCTGACGGCAGGGGACAAAGGCATTAAATGCCTGTCTACGTCGCCCTAATAGTGCAGAAAGGGACCGCCCAGGGCGCCACCGCTTGCCACGATGGCAATCTTGTCGGCGCCGCTTGCCATCAGCTCCGGCCACACGGCCTCTTGCCACGTCTTTGGAAAGGTCCCAAGGCGACACGTTAGTGGATGTGCCGGAGCGCAGTACAGTGGTGATGCCTTGCAAGCGCCTTTGCCGCGGTTGTTGTCTTGTCGCGTCCGGAAGCTTGTCGCCATCGGGCCTTCCCGCAAGCTCCTCTTGTCGGGGCCTTGTCTCCTAGGTGCCTTGGGTGGCCTTCCCGGCAAGCTCCTCTTGCCGGGGCTTTGTCTCCTAGGTGCCTTGGGTGGCCTTCCCGGCAAGCTCCTCTTGCCGGGGCCTTGTCTTCTTGGCTTGAATACTTTGTTCTTGAATGGCTCCAAAGGAACCACGGAGGACCTTGGCGGTCACCCGGTAAGACTTGCCATGAGGGCTGCAGAATCGCCCGTGCACAAGTTCGGGATACTAGGGTACCCCTACTCTAGTACACCGACAGAGCCCCGGCCCGCTGGGCCACACGGTGTCGAAGGCCATTGGGCTGTGCCCAAAAACAGGCACGGGCATTTGTAGTTCTTCGGCTTGTTGCTTTGTCTTGTATCTGATTTGATTCACTCTGAACCCATTCATTTTCAGGACGCTGGCCCAGAGAGCGCCGAAGAGAGCCAAGGCCCCGGTGATTGTCATCGAGGACGAACCCACCGCGACAGCAGGAGGCGCGTCCGAGACCACCTTGCCGGACGCGGCAACTCTTCCTCAAAGCAGCTGCCAGCGCAGCCCCAACGTAAGTATATGGTTTACTTCTTGCTGTTCGGCGTGCATGGGTGCCCTTTCTTTGCTGATATCTGACTGCTGATTTGTGTAGGAGCAGAGCAGCCTTACCAGAGTGCCCCAAGCCGCCTCGACATGCCTTCGCTTCGACTACACCGCCAAGGGAGGATTCCCGGCAAGGGAGCTGCCTCCCGGCAAGGGAGACTTCTCCGGCAAGGCGATTCTCCGGCAAGGACAGCTCTCCAAGAAGGGACGGCACCAGCGATCCCCGGTGGCGGAGACCATGACTGCAGACCCTAGCATGTAATCCTCTTGCTTGAAAACTTTCCTTGTGTTCTTCTTCTTCTGATTTTCTTTTTGAATATTTGCTTGACTTTTCTTCATTTTCCTGTCGTCAGGTCCATCCACCACAGAGCCAATGGAGACCGAGGCCGCCGGCGAGGAGGACGCCAGCGACAATATTGACGACGCCATGCCATCGAGAAGAAGTCGGCGCCGACGAGCCCGCCGCCGAAGAGGCCGTAAAGCTGCCGCCCGCAGAAGCCGGGCGAGGTCCGCGATCGACCGACGGCCCCGAGGTCGCCAGGAGCGCCAGGCGCTACGCCGACTGCCGATCCCTCGGCAGCTGCGGCAGCATCATTTGCTTCCTTGAGAGCCCCCGGCGGTCGACGTAGATTAGGCCGCCCGCTTTCTATTTTTCTTGCCGCTACTGGTCATGTTATGAGAATAATCTATTAGAGCTGCGACAAGCTATCTTGTAATATAACTCTATTTCGGGTAGCAATTGCTATGTTATTTCCTTTACTTGATTCCTTCCTTTGTATGTTTTGCCCCACGCTTTTAGGGAACTTGTCGGTATAGCACTGGTCATGAGCGCCGAGTGCGGGACGTCAAGAGCCAGTCATGGTGCTGCTACCGACAAGAAACCTTGTCGCAACTAGTCGCAGCTCACTTAAGTTGTTGAGCGGACTCGAAACAAAGTAAGGGCGCAATCGCAGCTCACTTAAGTTGTTGAGCGGACTCGAAACAAAGTAAGGGCGCAATCGCAGCTCACTTAAGTTGTTGAGCGGACTCGAAACAAAGTAAGGGCGCAACTAGCTACGAGTTGGTTCCTCCACGCACAAGTTTTCCATACAAAGTACGGTCGTTTGAGGAAGATAACTTAAAAAATTTAAAACCGATTGCTCAAACTTTAGCAACTTAGCTTTTCTGTAGTTTGCTTCCCGGTAAGGCTAGACTTCCTTGAGCGACGCTTGGTCCACACCATTATCTTCTCCTTTCCCCCCGGCAAACTTGTGGGCGAGGGAACCTTCCTTTCTTTGAGAAAGAGAAAGAAGAGAAAATAAATATATGGAGCCTTATGGCTCGTTATTGCTTACCGGGGGTAGGTGCTGCACAAAGTGTCAGATAACGCATGCAAAATAGAAGTAGAAAGCATGAAATCAACAAGATGTGCGAAGCACATTAGCTTATGCACAGGGTCTGCGCCCGGCTTTGTACAAAGGATTACATGCAACATCGGCAAGACTTGTACAAAAGGTGGTTGCTGGAACAGGTTCCGGCAACCGCGCCCAACGGGTAAAACTTACGAAGATGTTCAATGTTCCAGGAGTTGCTCACCTGAATGCAATCTTAGGTATCAATGCGGACATCGACATGCCTAGTTACTCGTTTCACCCGGTAAGTGCATTCCCACTTAAGAGTAAACTTGTTGGAATTCTTGGCGGACTGAACAGCTACCAAGAACAAGGTCGCCTTCCTCGAGACTTCGGCATTAACTGCGGCTATGGTAGCGGCGCAAAGCTTGTCGGTATCGAGCAGCTCAGACTGACTCGAAGACGATCCTCCTCAAGGAGCAGCGCGTCATCTTGTCGCAAATCGCTCTTGGTCAAGCTCATCATAAGCGAGCACTCGAGGTGATCCGTGATACGAAGTTTCGTGGGGAGAACTGCACTGTGCCCATGCTGGAGCTTGCGGCTCGACAACAAGGACTAAAGGCACATCGGCTGCGGGAACATCTGCTTCCACGGCAAGAACCTCGCGGCTCAGCCGGAGCTTGACGCTCCCGGCAAGCTTGCCGAGCAAAACTTGTCGGGAGCGCCCGCTTCAACGGAAGAAACACTAGGGCTTGCCGGAGCGGTCGCTCCTCAAGACTTGTCGGTGGAGCTCGATGGTGCGTCCTCGACGGTAGCACAAGACTCGAAGAGGTGCGCTTGCCGGAGTGGGCATCGAGCTCTGCCGGACTTGGAGCGTCTGCTTCAACGGAGCAAACCCTAGGGCTTGCCGGAGCAGACTGCTCCTCAGCACTTGCCGGTGGAGCTTGATGGTGCGTCCTCGACGGTAGCGTAGCACTCCGAAGAGGTGTGCTTGCCGGAGTGGGCATCAGAGCTCCTGCCGGACATGGAGCGTCTGCTTCAACGGAACAAACCCTAGGGCTTGCCGGAGCAGACTGCTCCTTAGCACTTGCCGGTGGAGCTCGATGGTGCGTCCTCGACGGTAGCGCAGCACTCCGAAGAGGTGCGCTTGCCGGAGTGGGCATCAGAGCTCTTGCCGGACTTGGTCTTCTTCTTCACTATCAGATCCTCCTGCTTCAGTATTCTCTCTGGGGAGTCTCCTCCCTTCCTCAGCATGTGCACACTTGTCGGCCAGGGCATATAGCTCACTGACGTCTCTAATCTTGCACATCGCCATCTCCTCCCGCATCCTGCGGTTTCAAGACGCTCGACGGAACGCGCTGATTACATGCGCGGGTGGACATCTGGGATGTTGCGCTGATTACCGCTGAATCTCTGAATGTACTTGCGCAGGGGCTCACCTTCCTTCTGGGCGAGCAGATGAAGGTCGCTTTCTTGGCCATGGGGCTTGTGGCTGCCTGTAAAGGCGCCGACAAACTGATGACATAGATCTGCCCAAGAGGATATGGAGTTGTCCGACAAGTGCATGAGCCAGGATCTGACATTGGGCTTGAGCACCAGCGGGAAGTAGTTGGCCAGGATCTTGTCGCCTCGCCCCGGCAAAGATGCACCGCGATGGTGTAGATGCAGAGGAACTCCGACGGATGCGTCTTGCCGTCGTACTTCTCTGCACGTCTGGCTTGAAATTCTTCTTCTTTGGGCCATCGACTTGCCGCAGCTCACGAGTGAACGCAGGGCAACCTACGCGTCTGACGGCAAAGTCGCCTGGTTCCCTGGCGCATGCATGTCGACAGAGGGCCCAGCCAGCGCTGGTCGGATTGACGCCGCCGCTTCTCTTGGCGCTCGATGCGAGTTCGAGCGTCTTCTTGCTGTCGTTCGTGAAGAACTTGGCGCTGATTGCGACGAGCTCGTGGATCCGATGATGCGGTGGAGTCGCTGTCGAGGTGGATCCGGCGAGTCGGCGATCTTGGCCTTCGGGGCGGAGAGTGCATGGTGGTTGCACCCCCACCGGTTTCGTCGCCACCGGCTCGTGTTTGGCAGTCCTGCCGCGGTAGCGATGCACTCGGCTGCCGCGGAGCGTCTCCGTTGGCAAAGCCGATGAGACTCTGAATGGTGGCCCTCCATTCATCGACCTTGTCGGCTGTTGGAGGGTAATCCAGAGCGCTTGAGCTCTCGCCAAAGCTTCGTTGGAGTGGTGGGTGGCGATGGCGAGCGGCGCGAGGCGGATATGCTTGGACTTCTAACTATGTTAGAAGGAGCAGATCCCGCCCAGCGACCTCGCCGCGCGCCAAAGATGTTGGCGTGCTTGCTGGTCTTGAGCATCCCGAGATCCACCAGCTCGATCTTGGTCCAACGAGCGTATGGCGCTAGGAATACCATGACGCTGTCGGTCCCGCGCCTCCCGAGACGGGCGCGGTGCATGTACGGACGCCGAGGTTCTGCGCAGCCTTGTCCTTGGACTTGGCAGCACCGTGGGCCTCCCGTCGACGTCCATTCTTCACGGCGTCTACCCCACCGCCCGTTTGCTCCGGTGGTGGTGGGTTCGACGCGGATGGAATATCTGCCGCCGAAGCCTTCTTCTTCGGTGGCATGTCGATGAAGATGATGAAGATCTAGCTCGTGTGGACGCCGGATCAGGTTCACACCATCTCGACGCCCCTACCCGGGCGCGCCAAAGATGTCGGGGAGGCTGATCTGGCCCACGAACACCTATGGGACCGGGGGACCGAGCCCCTTTCGGTTCGGCGGGGGCCGGAGGTCGCACGAAGAGCAGATCGTGGCGAAACACACGAGCAGTTTTACCCAGCTTCGGAGCTCTCCGGAGAGATAACACTCCTACTGCTGCATGTCTGGGTGTATTGAGTTCTTGCTCAGGAGCGCTGAGTGCTACAGTACACACAAGCTGCTAACGAGACAGAGCCTGAGGTCGAGCCCCCTGAACCCCCCTCCTACGTTGTGCATGGGCCTCCTTTTATATGCTAAAGGGGTCTCCGACAGGTGGCAACGTAGACAAGGGTAAAAATGGAAAATGAGTGGTTGGTACAGCTACTTGTACAGTGTACCATACCTAACCCTGACGGCAGGGGACAAAGGCATTAAATGCTGTCACGCCGCCCTAACAGGCAGAAAGGACCGCCAGAGGCGCCACCGCTTGCCACGATGGCAATCTTGTCGCCGCTTGCCATCAAGCGCTCCGGGCCGCACGACCTCTTGCCACGCTACCGAAAGGTCCTGTGGCGACACGTTAGTGGATGTGCCGGAGCGCAGTACAGAGTGGTGGTCTGCCGCGGCAAGCGCCTTTCCGCGGTTGTTGTCTTGTCACGCCCGGAAGCTTGTCGCTCACCGGGCCTTCCCGGCAAGCTCCTCTTGCCGGGGCCTTGTCTCCTAGGTGCCTTGGGTGGCCTTCCCGGCAAGCTCCTCTTGCCGTGGCTTTGTCTCCTAGGTGCCTTAGGTGGCCTTCCCGGCAAGCTCCTCTTGCCGAGGCCTTGTCTCCTTGGCTTGAATACTTTGTTCTTGAATGGCTCCAAAGGAACCACGGAGGACCTTGGCGGTCACCCGGTAAGCCTTGCCACGGAGGGCTGCAACTGTCTGTGCACAAGTTCGGGATACTAGGGTACCCCTACTCTAGTACACCGACAAAGTACTAGTACATAATAAAAGTATCAAACAAACATATATCTATGTCCTATGGTCACTGCATTGTCTTGCCAAATCAAAATAGAGACACGGTTCAAATCATATCCGTTAAAGCCAAAGCAGCAGTGAAAGAATACAAAGTGTGGGAAACTACACGGCACAACAAGATTTCAGATGGGTACCACGGGTCTACATGTACAACAACACTATTGGCTCTGTTGTGATGCAAGTAATGTGCATGATATGAAAGTCTACAGTATACACAATTGAAATTGAAATCGACAGAGCTATTGATAAGAGCAAAATTGTTAATGAAACATGCATGAACATACCTGCTGTGCCATTGGAGTTTCGATTGGATCCTACAATTTAAAAATAAGTTTGTATGAGTAAATACAGTGATACAAGAGCAAATCAATCATAGTTAAAAAAGGCACGCCTAAGCGAGCGCTTAAGCGCGCCTAGGTTCTAGGCGTTGGCAAAACGCATTGCGCATAACTACGCACAATCTGTGCATAACTGCGCATAAGCATGCGCTCTGGTCAGTAAAGCGCAAGGCGGTGGCAAGACGCACAATTAACGCCTAGTGCTTTTTTGAACTATGATAGCAATGGAATCTTAAATTAGAATATTTGTTCTTCAGGTTTAGGCACTTATTCTACATGAACAGAGTACATTAAGACGCAAGAATATAATACTTAAAAATAGAAAATGAGCTCATAGACCTTACCACATTCTTGGTTCGGGACCAAGATGTAACAAGGCCTTCCTACGATCATCGCCCGATAAATGTGTCTCAGGAGAACGTAAGGGAATTTAATGAGTTTCTTTGCCGGTGAAGTACGTTTTCTTCAGGTAATTCCGATACTGCCACCAAGCATTCTTGAAGATAGCAGAGGTATTAGCACAGGTTACCTCATCCTGAGTTTCCAAATCGGTCCTTCTCTATAGAGAAAAATGAGAAAATTTGCTGTATTATAACCATCATGGAGGTAGGATGTATGGGACGAAGCAAAGTAATTGCCATGAATAACATTACTTACACATAACTCCTGGACAAACACCTGCAACTGGCATTTTCCTTCATCTTCAGTATAATATTTCCAAGATGGGAAGATATGCACATACGATTTAACAGCATCAAATGCGATAGATGCTAAACTACGACCAGCTGGTTGTGCTTCCTCCACAGGAATAGGTGTACTAACTGGTGGAGTTGGGATTCGCTGTGATAGTAGTGGCCCTTTGGGCACTGGAGCTGCCTTACTAACTGCTCTTGTTTGGGAGCTCTGTGGTGAAGATGGTGCTGTGTCAACAGGAACTGGGTTACTATCGGCTGGGGTTGGGGTTAGATTGGGTGAAGCTGGTTCTCTGTCCATCGCAGTTGGGGTACAATCTGCGAGAGTTTGGGTTATGTGTGGTAGGGCTGGTTCTTGTGCATGTACAACCGGGTGCTATCTCCACCAAGAGGTAGCACTGTTTTATTTGAAGACCGTGTTTTTAGTCCGCTAGATACTGACATCACCCGCTCCAATTCAAATGGCTGATAAACAGGAAACATAGTTGAATGTACAGACATTGTATGAGAGACAGATGCAATAGATAGTGTGGAAAAAAGAGGGCATGAAATAGTTGACATGTATATTGTTTAACTAAAATGGATAGCATGACATAATTTCACATATATGATGTCTATCTAAACTGGATAGCATAGCATAACATAATTCAAAGATATGATGAATAACTAAACATGATCGCATGACATAATTCACCTACATGTTATCTAAGTAATCATGATCACATCATTTAATTCACATATGTGATTTATATGCTAAACAGAGGGCATTCGATCTGATGTCTGAACTAAGAACATGGTGTTGAATATTGTGTATATGATGTCTAAACTATGCAATGCAAGACACCGTATGCATGATATGAGCAGTATGACTGTGCCAAGTTAGATCATACACCTGAGTGGGGGAATAGGACTGGTCATCTCTCTCCGAATCCATCTCTGAGGAGCTATCGGGACCCAACAAGAGATCTGCTTGACAGTAGCACCGCTCGCTCAAGGCTTTGTTTTCACTCCAGATTTTTCCATCTCCCACCCAAATGGCTGATTCACAGGAAGAGTAGTTTAATGTACAAACATTGTCGACAAATGGAAATGTAATGAAGAAAAGGATGGGTAAGATATCATTCAAATATATGATGCCTGGTTTAACAGGATGGCATTGCACATTTCACATATATTATGGCTGGCTAAAAGACATGAGACCCATAATTCCCATATATGATATAGAAACTAAAGCTGGTGGCATTATAGAACATGTCTAAACTAAGCGGATGACATATATGATGTCAAAAGTAGGCACTTGCAAGGCAACATATGCATGATATGACTAACATCATCATGCCAAGGTAGAGCAAACACCTTGGGGGTAAATAGGAGTGGTCGGCCGGATTACGAATCCGCCTCATAATAGATATCTTCCTCCGGATTACAATCTGGAGAGGGTGTGGAGGGTTTGCCATTGAACCCACCATGGAGCGATGTCTGCATGACATTGTATTGCCAGCATAAAACACTTCTCTTTTTCTCTACATGTTCAAGATGACTGTGTACAATATCTGACATGCATACGAAAAAAATATGATGAGATTATGTAAGGAGAGCATGCAGAAATTTAGAGTGATGGTAAAAACCAGTGGATCGACGTTTTTCCGTTGAACCAAAATAGCCCTAATGGGTCGACGTCAATGTATAGTAATAAGTGATGCAACAAGTGTACAACCTCTTTGTCGTAGCCGTGTCGACCTCAACATTATTTGGTTGGTCATTTGAAGCGCTTGAGGCAGAGGTGGCTGCGGAGGTGTGGAGGAAGATCTGAGGAATCTGTAGATGGCGTCCGAGCCTTTGCTTCTGTTGTGATGGATCGTTACGTCATTGGAGCAGCTCCGGTGAGCCGTGAAGACGTCAAGGCTGAAGCAAAGACAAGACAAACATCGTCAATCTCAAGTGGGATTCTAATAGCATCTCCAATAGATGATGTAAAATGGATGTAAAATTAACATCACCAAAAACCACCTGACTACAATAGATGAGGTAAAAACTATTGACTCTGAACTTAACTATCGAAACTGAAATTTACTGTGGAATCTGAATGCTACTGTCGAAACTGAACGCAATGGTAGCAGAGAGGCACTTGACATGTAGTTTAGAGAGGGCATGCAGTTCATATTCAACCTACACCCCCCTGAGCCGCCAGCCACCACCGGCCGAACCGCCGGCCCTAGCGCCGCCTCGCCGCCCCGAAACAACTCGCCACCGCCACCCCGGCCAGCCCTCTAGGCCCCCCGCCCCCACCCCGAACCCTAAGATAGATAGTGGGGTACCTCTCCATGAGCCCCGTCCCAGCCAAGGGTGGTTCTACCTTAACTCCGGCGAGCCCCCAACCCCGAAATCGATCGACCCAAAAGTCGATTGATCGATCAAGTGTGGCTTAATCAAGCGAGCAGACGAAGCGAGGGGAGAGCAGAAGCGGAAGCGAAAGCGGCGATCGACGAGCGAGCCGGAGCAGCAGCAGCAGATCCGGCTGGTATGGACGCCACCGCCGAAGGGGCCTCGCACTGGGGGAGAGCCGCCGTGGAGATGTCGCCCGCGGCGCCGGCTTCAAGGTAGCCGCTCCATGGGGGTGCGGGATGGAGCACTGTCGGTGCCGGGAGGTCGAGTTAAGGAGAAGGTGCGATGCGATGAGTGTACAACCTCTTTGGTGGCGCCGAGTAGGCCTCGGCTTCGTCCGAGGAGTTGGTGAGGATGCTGCGGTTTCGGTGGAGCAGGTTAAGGCGGCACTGTGGGGATGGAGCAGCCGCGATAGACGAGGCGATTGTCTGAGCAGCTCCTTGGAGGTGGAGGACGGGGCGGCTGAACCGGCGGGACTGCGAGATGGACGACGGATCCTCATCCGGGGAGTTTTCGCGCGCGTTGTAATTTCGGGATAGCAAGGCGCGGGTTGTGAAGGCGCCAGTTTTGGGAGCACGATATCTGAATTTTCGGGATATAACAAGACGCGGGTTGAATTTTAGGGACACGCCTAACATGGAGTAATATTGTACTTGTACGTACCAAATCAATTCGCACTTCCCTCAACCAAAAAGAAAACAAAAAAAATAAAACTATCCACACTACACAAAGAGAGAGTGTTGCCCCGTTTTACTATACAAATGCTATTCAAAGCTACTCCCTCCTTCCATCTATATAGGGCCTAATGCATTTTTCGATGCTAACTTTGATCAAATATTAGAGCAATGATATATGACATGCAACTTACACAAAGCACACCGTTAAATTCATCTGTGAAAGGTTCTTTCAATGATATAATTTTCACATTGTGCATGTCATGTACTATTAATAGTGTCAATAGTCAAAGGCGGTCTTAAAAATTTCATTACGCCCTATATAGATGGAAGGAGGGAGTATGAATCCATGTTATGTCTGATTAAATTTTTTTCGCTTGTCATATAATGCATGTAACCTACTCATACCAACATTTTAGTGCATTCCAAATGTCTATACTACCGCTGCAATTCGAACTAAATTTGAATTTGTTTCTCTATTTCAATAAGAATCTACAATCATGATTGTTGCCAACTTCAACCATCATAGTTTCCTTGCTATCCGCCAGATATAAATGAGACGGCCTATAATGCAGGATGGCAGGCACACCATCATCAACAACTCCGTTTTTTATAAGAGTAGAGATAAAATATATTAAATGTAGTATAACATGTTCATAACCACACCATGTGTATCACCGTTATATATATTCACACATGCGTTGGTTTGAAACACTATGATAAATTCTTCAAATATCCGAATTCACTTTTTATAATGAAGTATATATGATCTCTATTCGTCTTTTACACCCACACAACCCTCTTATCTTTGTAGCTAGCGCTAACTTTCTCTTGTGCATGCACACGCCCGCATCCCTCTCACCCTTCCTCAGCATTCTCTAGCTCCATCGCACAAATTCGTCTTTTCACTTTAGGTCGTTCACCCACGGTGTGTGTAGGCCCCCCAGCTCCTTCTTTACGGCACACATCGATCGATATGCCTCTCTAGCCAGCTGTGCCTAGCACAAACACAAGCTTCCCCTCTTCTCTTGTCATCGTCCATGCCTCACTCCCACCACTCTTTTCATCGTTCTCGTACTCGCACACTCCCCCCCCCCTCGATATAGTATGCCTCTCGTACCACCTCCTGCATGCATACCTCTCTCTCTATCCTTCTCCTCGTGCCTCATTTGCTTCTAACACACACATGCATGTATACCGATCGATCTCCCAACATATACCTAGATCGACTTTAACTACCCTCCCCATCGATCGACGTACCTCACAAGTTATGTCTCTCCTTTCTCTTACAAAGGGGATTGATCTTCCTATGTAGTTACGCCCGCTTACCACAGCCACATCGTCCCCTCATCATTCGTGCATGCCTCCTGACCCGTCTCTCACACGCACGTGCACAGACAACAGGCAGCCATCTCCTCTCTTATTGATATTGCGGGCGTGCCCTCCGTTTCTCTAGCAAGCCTATCCCACCATTTGTTAGAAGCAACTCCACTACCATCCCCTCCAACACTCTAGCTCTGTCTCTTTCCCAACCTTATTCCTCTCCTGCACATATGCATGGATGTTGATCGATCTCCCTTAATACATGAGGCAGATCGATCTCCTTAATACATGAGGTAGGCCTCTCTCCTCCTCCACACATATACCAGCCATTGCACCTCTATAGTTAATTGGGCCTCCCTCTTTCCCCACCACACACCGATAGTCGAGCGCTGCAGGTAGGTATCCATCCCACAGAGACAAACTGCACATGTCCCATCTCCCGTTCCAGTAGGCTAACCACTCTATATCTTTGACGTGGGCACACACAAATTCGATGGCACTCTTTATCAATCGCGCGCGCACACACACACACACACACACATCATCCCTCTCTTTGATTCTATGGACACCTCAAGCCGATGATACCTCCACTCTCTTCTCGTGGATCGCCCCCTCTATATATATGTTATATCCAGGACTCTATTTCACACACATTGCATATGTTACATTTTTTTATTAACCCCCCCCCCCCCAAATCTCAAGAACCCACACACTATATCTCTCTAGGTTTGTATCTCTCTCACACAACCCCACGTAGGTGGTGTACGTATACAAGAAGAGAATAGGTGCACCGTGCATGTACTCACACTTCGTGCCCAGCCACACCCGCCCGGGTACACGGTGGAGCTCATTTCTTTACGAAATGGCAGCCCACGTGCTAATTTGAACGCTTATAGCGGTTGTTTACCTAGGGAGGTCGTGTACCATGCGTGCACGAAGCAAAGTTCGACTTGACGCGTTGCCCCGTTATTTTTAAATAAAGTTATAGCACTCAATGGCACGTACACAGAATATAAAACGATTTTTATGGAGAAAAAGGTAGTTCGCTCACTATATACAATGGAGCCTGCCTACCTGGTTTGTCGCTCTTCAGAGTATCTCACACAAGGCTGCGGTGGCCTCTCTCTCTCTCTCTCACCGTTGGTCACTGATCCAGCCGCATCCCGTCCGCCGGGGGAAAGGGAGGAAGTGCATCGTTTCTCTGTTCGACCGTGCCGAGGCAGCACATCCCGATCTGCAGTACACACCGTTCTCTCTGACCAAGCTCCGGCGGCAGGCTCACGCCACCTGCCGCAGATTCCGCCGCCGCCCGCTCACCTAGTTACATCCCGACGACCTCCAGGTATCCCCTCCGGCCTTGCTCCACTGCCCGTCTTCCCACGTCGCTGCATGTGAATCTTCCATAGTTCTTTGCCCAAAACGTACCTCGTCCGGCGTACTTTCCATATTGCACTCTCGTCCTCACACCATTTTAGACAAACACAACCGTGTTGTTATCTTCCCTTAGGACAAGGAATATGCTTCTTTTTTGTCGTCACATGTGTCATCAACTGTTATTGGCCAGTAATTGTTTCCTTTCTACCTCTTTTTTGCAAACAGGGCTATCCATTTCACCTTGTTGCTAATGTGACCTTTTGGTGAACTGCACAAATCACTTTTTTTATTAAGTGTGTTTTGTGCAGTTGTACTAAAATGTCACACGACAACGTCTCTACATTTCAGTGCGACTGCACAAAGGGATATTGG
Organism: Aegilops bicornis; assembly: GCA_021605145.1. Classification (NCBI taxonomy): domain Eukaryota; kingdom Viridiplantae; phylum Streptophyta; class Magnoliopsida; order Poales; family Poaceae; genus Aegilops; species Aegilops bicornis. The sequence continues at coordinate 181,566,773 of CM038670.1, read as the reverse complement.
TTTTGCTCTATCCTCCTCATCCAACTCCGAGCCTAATCTTCTCCAACTAGTTAGTCTTAAGAGAGACTGCAAAGGTGACCGGCTTCTCTTTGTGTGTTTATTGTTTCATCAGCAGTCCTCTATTATCGTAATCACACTTAATATCTTTGGAACAGGGACGCTCAGCTCTATTTTAGTGGAACTGCACAAAATGATCGGAATGTTGCATGCTCCAGACAGCTACTTTTTTCCCCAACATGCCTTATTGATTTAGACAGAGCTGGGGGGACGTTGCTGCCAATGAAAGCATGGATAAATTTTAATTTAACACCTTCTCACAACTCTGTCTTCAGTTGTGATGTAATTATTAGCTCTGATCTGCTAATAATTATCATGCATTAGCAAGGAACTTAGTTTTTTATTGTTTCCGAAAGAGCATCGATGGCAAGACACGCGAAACAAAAGCTGAAAGCTCACACCATTGTACAATTTCATGTCGCTGGAAAATTATTTGTATTGTACGTCAATTATGTAAACAAATGATGGAAGCTTGATAGCATTGCCAGAAGCCTCTTCATCATCCGGGTCCATGTGCCATGCACAAAATTATACTCCTTCGTTCCTAAATATTTGTCTTTTTTACAAATTTCAAACGGGCATATTTTAGTGTAGATTCTCTCATTTTGCTTCAGATGTACTCCCTCCGCTCCTAAATATTCTATTCGTCTTTCTAGAGATTTCAACAAGTGACTACATACGAGCAAAATGATTGAATCTACACTCTAAAATATGTCTATATACATCCATATGTGCCAGTCCATTTGAAATCTCTAAAAGACAAATATTTGAGTAGTCACTGCTGAAATCTCTAGAAAGACAAATACTCCGAGTATATTTAAGAACCGAGGGGTAGTGCACAACCGCATGGGAGACTCAGCCCGGTCGTTATACCGCATTAATAGTGACTAATGAGCAATCAAATCATAAGCCCCACCTTTTCCTAATCGTAAGTTGCTCAAGAAGCAACCATCAATACGCTCTTCTTTGAATCTGCTCATACTACTCCATCCGTCATCGCTTTATACAACAAGGCTTTAGAAAAAAGAAAAAAAATCTGTGGGACCAAGGCGACTAGCAATCGGCCTGAAAAATAGCATTGGTAGTTATAGCACGGCGTCTATTACTAGAGGGAATAATGCGTACACACATGCATGCAGTGCTTCCACCCCGGGTACACACATGCATGCAGTTACTCCACTCCGTAGTATAGTACATGGAGAGAAAATTGTGGATTTGATTGCGGTTACCACGCCCTAATTAATTGAGCATTAAACCAAACGCGTCTAAAGTCTCCCTGGTGGTGGAAATGCATTGAGAGAAATGCATCATAATGAAGCGCTACAGAACCGTGGACGGAGGGAGGAGTAGTATGAAGGTGCAAAACCAAGTATGCATATGGCCAGTCGGTCAACGCACCTCCTCTTGGCATATCACTGACATGTGGGACAGGAGTGTGAGCAAACCAATCTCAATTGATGGCAAAGAGCCAACCCGCCGTTCGTTGAGAGAGACGAGGAGCGAGAACACACAGATGGGCTCGGACGGAGGCCAAGATATATTCGAGCATGGTTGGTTGATCGATATAATTCATTACATGTTGGGCTGCCGTTTTCCGCCCTTCTCCGGAATAAACGTGTACTTTATTAGAGATAAAAAATAAGAGTACAGACGCTCCACATGCGGTTCTAGTAGTAGTACTACTCGTACTACTGCGCTTGGCTCTTCGCCTCTTCGTGAAGTCGAATAATGATGGTACTCCGCATGTTGGGTACTACAGTGTATGCCTCTGACAATCTAACACCGAATGGACTGATGCATGTCCACCGAGGGTAGGTTGCATTAGTCAAAAGGCGTAAGCGAGCTTCACCTTGTCGTGCAAGCTTCTCCTCATTCTACGAGTTGACGGGACACACCAAAAAGTTAGTGGACTTCATAATACGCTCATTGCGCTCAATATATATATTTTCCGGTGTTTATACGGTCACTAGCTCACCCTGACTGAGTATGTGTGTGCATGCACGTGTAGGTTGAGCACTTGAGCGTGACCACGTGTGTTCTGTCATGTGCTCGGACATGCATGCATTAGGGCGTCGCGCTCGTTTTTGCTTTCATCTCAGACGCAGGATCATTGCATACACGTAGGGGAGTACGGTAGGGGCCACTAAGGAGCAAATAAATCACACGATAAGTTAGTCAGAAGAAGCAACCATCATTTCACTCTTGAATGACATGTACGCAATATAAAATGGTTGATATGGAGAGAAAAAGAAAACCACTATATATACACTGGCAGGAGACTAAGCTACAAGCCTGCTTGCTTAGGTAGCTCTCTTCACAAGCATAGAACGACGGGCCTGATCCCGCAGCTGGGGGAAGGGAACAATGTTCTGCGTAGACGCGCTCGACATCGGCAAGGGAGAAAACTCACAGTCAGTGCGTCCCAATCGGGGGTCACCGCGGTATGGGCCGATGCCGCATCCCAACCGCCCTTCTAGCTACAGTCCAACGTCCCAGGTAGTCCATCTTCCTTTTGGAGCTGGCTTCTCCACTGTCGTAGCTCCATCTCCATGTCGATCTTTCTCTACTTCTACCGGCTTCTACTTGTGATGATTTTATGTCTCATGAACTAGTGCCAGTACTATTATTCTAATCACACTTCTTCAATATCTTCGCCATCAGGAATGCTGAGGTCGATTTTAGTGGAACTGCACAAAAGCATCGTATGATCCGAGGGTGCCAGCAGTCTTTCCTTCGACAGGTTCTACCTGGCCAGGAAATTAAATCATGTTTAGGGTTTAGGGTTTAAGTCGTAGTGACCCCATCAATAGTTTTCTTTCGTACACGCTCTCACAACTTTTTTCTTTAGTTGTGAAGTAAATATTTGCTATGATCTGTGAATCATTGAGATGCATCAGCATGCATGTTAGTTTTCTTTGTATTTGATGGAATGTTGTAACGGGGCAACCTTGGAATAGGAATGAAAATGGAGTGGAAAGTTTCCGTTTTTCCGGAGAAAAAATGGAAACGGAGAGAAACCAACGTTCATTTCGTTGGATCGCGCCGTCGAGCAAAACCAACATTTAAATCACGGCTGTCGTGTTCATGTCTCACCCTCCTCCATGGTTCGACCCCACACGGTTGCTCGGCATGCCACTCATCGCAAACCGAGTATACGATAACTTTCCCGCCTGCTTGTCGATGGATCGTGCCATGGAGTACTAGCACTACTGGAAGAGATTGACGAGTTGGGGGAGGACAGCTAGCTGTAGCACGGACTCCCAAGAACTTTTTACATGCATGTTGTAGCCGGCTATTGCGACCTTTGAACGCGGAGCAGCCGCGTGCATGCGGAAGCGGCGCGGGCGATGCTCTCTCGACCGGCGCGCCTCTTCAATGCCGGCGCCAGTGAGAGGTCGCATCCGCTCTGGCCGGGCATGAATGCGGCACTGACCGTTTCGGGCGGGAAGCACGCGCGGGTGATGATGAGGGCTCGGGTTGGTCAAGACCGGCCGTGGCAGCGGTCCGGACGTGCGCAAACAAGAGATGTTGTACGTTAATATTGCTGGGTATATAATTGACAATGTAAATAATGTGCCAGTTGGACAAATATGATTGGAGATGGAGATGGAAATGGAATTTTACGTAAACACGGATATGCATGTCTATGTCTATGTGTGTGTGCGCGATGACTCTCGCGACCTAGAAGCGGGGGCGTGTTTTTGATCGAGTTTTCTTTCTTGGTACGTTAGAAAATCAGTTTGTCTAATTCACATCTAGATGTTATTTAAGGATATCACATGTAAGCTCCCACAAGTATATAATGTAGCAACAAGAAACAAAAAAAACTAGGAAAAAAATAGACCACAAATAGAGTGGACATCAACTTAGATGTGACATAACTATGTCACATCTAGATGTGTCCTAGACAGACCCTTAAAAAATTGTCCGCTAGTTTTCGCTTTTTTTTTAGGGAACGCAGCGTATTCTATTTAAAACCACTTCTATGGAGAGATTTTTACTCCATTATAGCCTCTTGTTTGATAGAGTTTCTCGCGTCTCGCTCTCTCACCCTCTCCATATCAAAACAAGATGACAATGTCCACTCTATCTCTCTCCTCACCGGTGGTCACAGATCCGGCCGAATCTCGTCCGCTGTGGGAGGTGAGGAGGTGCAGCGTTGACGTTGTCGCCGTCGGCGACGGAGGAAGCCGATGCGCACCGTCCTCTCAGAGCTGGCGCTGGCGCGGACGAAGATCCTCTGCGCCCTTGTTCGCTACCGTCGTGTGGGCAGATCCCGCCCGCCGACCTAAACGACATCTCGCCCACCTGAGATACTGGTCCAGCTCCCCAGGTCGTTGCGTGCGGGTTTTCTTCTATGCGACTACTCCCCAGCTCCCCATGCATAGTAGCTAGGGTTCGTCGGCTGGTCCAACATCACCTACTAGTACTATTATAGAGGAAATGCCACTCGAAAAGTTGTCCTGATTTATGCCTCGGTGGAGGTATACATGTTGTTTCGACAAAAAGTACATGGTGGTCGTGCGGTCATTGTCCATATGGTGGTAGTAAAATCACTGGTTAAATGAAGAAATGCTTTTTTTCTCGGGTATCCTGTTTAGTTCCCATCAAGATAATTATGATGCTTATGTGTGTTGGTGTACTTTTCATTAATTCTTATTGACAATTGAGATGTCGTTGCTAACCCTTTTTTATATTTTTGGAAACAGCGATGCGTGTCTCCATACCCGGGCATGTCTTCCTCAATTTTAGTGGAACTACACAAAATTGGATGGCCATTGTTGTTCCGCCTCACTGTCCTCTGCCACGTGGTTCTTCCTTCCTTGAGCTTGATTACTGAGAAGAAACAGACCACAGTGAGGATTTGTCGAACTTCATAGGTGCCTCACCCAAACTTGATGCCAAATGGATGATGCATCACCACGATGACCTATCGATGCTCATGGTTGCGCCTCATGGTTGCATCAGATGGTGAAGCTGATGGATTTTTAGTGAAAAACAAGCTGTCTTTCGTCAGTGCTCTTTGCTTGTTACGCACAAAGATGATATCCTTTGTCAGTTCACCTTGGTTGCGTCGGAGACGCAGTCGTCTTTCATGTTGGTGCAATTTTATCACACAATTGGCTATGAACCAAATGTTTCCTCGAAGAAGGATCGACGTTGGTACTAAGAGCATAAGTTTTGTATTGATTTCTAAGCCTTCTCACAACTTTGTCTCCAGCTCCCTGTAATTTTATTTGTCCAGCTATTAACTTTGATTTAAAAAATGGTGTGGACTAAAAACCCGGATGGACGTAGTAGCCCTCCATTTTTATTTACTCCGCATATTAGATTTTACTGAAGTCAAACTTTGTAATACTTTCAAACCTTTTCGATAATTGAAATTAAAATTCTTTATTTGTACCCACTCTCACGCGTTTCCGATAATTTGGCGCATGTGTGGTTGTTCACTTAAGGGAGGGTAGTGTACCACACGTGAAGGACAGGAAGTGCGACCAGGACGCGTGGGCATGGATTGTTAGTTCATCGGAAGTAGTACTAGTTTTCTTCACTGTACATTAAATAAAGAGTTTCGTTTCATACTTACACAATTTAAAACGATTGTTATGGGGAGAATAAGAAAACCACTCCACTATATATTAGTCGTATACACGAGAGTACTATATGGACGCAGCTTCATTGACTTAGTGCACCTGCCTTTTGATTTATGACAGGTGGGCCCAAAATGTGGCTGGCTCACCTGTCATACAGCCAAAAGCAGGTGCAGTGAAGGCACCAGAGCTTAGTCCGTACTACAGTAGTATATATATAAGCGGGAGCCTCAGCGCTTGTTCGCTAGGGTTTGCACTCTCCACACGCTCGGTGCACTACATATATATTACACGCTGGAGGCTCAGCGTTCATTTGCTAGGGTTTGCTATATTCACAGTCTCTCACCCTATCTTCACCAGATCTAAACAAGACTGTGTTGGCTTCTTGTCTCTCTCTCCCCCATCACAGCTGGTGAAGGAGGCGTCCGTATCCCGTCGGACCGGGAAGGGGAGGAGGTGCAACGTTCACTCTATCTCCTTCGGCAAGAGAGGCAATCCAATGCCGGCTGCATTGTTCTCTTTCACCCAGCGCCTGTGCAGGAGGGCCACCGACCCCTTCTTCCTCGCTACCGTACGTAGTGTGGGCAGATCTGGCCTCACGCCACACGCCTTGCCACATCCCGATGACCCTAAGGTATAAGTTTCTTTGAAACCGTCATTGCTCTAGCTGCATGTGGATCTTTTTCGATCTGTAGTCGAATCTAGGGCTTGGTTCAAACAGGAAAGAAGGGTGCGGTGGGCTGGAGCAAGAATCTAGGATGTGGTTCAATGAGGAAAGGAGGGGCGGAAAGTAGTATAGACTGGCTATCCAGCCGCTTTGTAGGTCGAAAAGGGAAAAAGGGGGTAACCCAGTACCCACATCTGTAAGGAACCGATCTGTTTGTTGAAAAGGGAAAGAAACTGGGGAGTCGGGTAGTTTGTGCAGGACTAGATTTTCTGCCCTCACATAGGAAGAAGGTTCAAAGAGAACAAATATGGGACTAGCGCATATATGCTGCTTGGCTACATACTCTGCATCACCCATTTATACGTGTGGACGCACATGGTGCTGGCATGTCCCATATAGCTATTTTGCTGTTGTTAATCTAAGAATGCCGCCAGAAAATTGAAGCAAAGTAAATTACATTTTTAACGAATGTTGTTTCAAGAGAATGTCTATGTTAATATGAATCAATGCAACCATTTTAGAAATGCTACTGTCCTACTTTGTTTTCCATCCAAGATAAGTTAGATGCTTCTTTTTGTCACCGTTTGTTTCATCCTCCTTTATCGGCAAGTAATTGTTTCCTTTTTTGCCTCTATTAAAACAGGGGTATCGATTCAACTTGTTGCTATTGCGACATTTGGCTTCGCTACTCGAAACACTTATGTTTTAAGAGTGTTTTGTGCAGTTCAACTTGAATGTCACACCGGTGACTTTGCTTAATTTTGGTGGAACTGCACAAAAGGAGATCGAGATTTGTTTCCAATCTTCGTGGCGAGTTGTTTCAAATCTTGGTCTCAACCACATGATGTGCAGTGTGCTTTGAGATGTTGTGCTACTTGTTTTGGTACTGTTTTAAATAAATGTTGAATTGAAGCTATTGTATTGCTGACTTTTTCCCATTAAGTAGTGAACAAAATGGGACCAACCTGCACATGATGCTTGTTGCTTTGTTACAACAAATTCAGCATCACCCCTTTATAAGCCGAATTGATGCCACTCTATGAATTAACTACTGAATCTTATTTCAAAACTGCAACACTTGTTAGGGATTGGCGGGATTACCATTTTTGTGGCCGCATGTTTCATCCTCCTTTATTAGACAGTAATTGATTCCTTTTTTGCCTGTGTTTAAACAGGGATATCTATTCAACTTGTTGCTATTGCGACATTTTTCTTCGCTACACGAAACACTTTGCTTGATTTCGGTGCAACTGTACAAAACGAGATTGGATTTCCTATTCGTGTTGGCAGATTCGTATTTTATCTTGTCCGTCTCATGAAAGGTCGGTACAGGCCTTCATCCACATGACTGTGCAGTGTGCTCTGAGATGTTGTGCTACTTGTATTGGTACTATTTTAAATAAATGTTGAATTGAAGCTATTGTATTGCTGTCTTTTCGCATTAAGTAGTGAACAAAAATGGGACCAACCCAGACATGATGCTTGTTGCTTTGTTACAACAAACTCTGCATCACCCCCTTTATAAGTAGATGGAAACACATACTGTTGTTGCGCCCACTCTCCCCTGGAACTGTTTATGCTTTTCGTTAATCTAATGCCGCTGGTAAAATTAAGCAATGCAACTCTCAGAATTAATTAACTACTGAATCTTAGTTCAAAACTGCAACACTTGTTAGGAATGGTACTATCCTGCTTTGTAGTTCTTTCTATATGTTTAACCGATGTATTGTTAAGATAATGTCTCTGTTAAAATGAATCAATTGCATTGTTTTAGGAATGGTACTTTTCTGCTTTGTCGTTCTTTATACATATTGAAACAAGGCATTGTTAAGATAATGTCTCAGTCAATATGAATGAATCACAATCGATGGAGAATTGCTACTCTCCGCTTTGTTTCCCATTAAGATAAAGTAGATCAAGAGATGCTTTTCTTCCGGGAGTACAAGTCATCAACCGTTATTTCTCAAGAATTGTTTCCCTTATACCTATTGTTGCTTATGTGATATCAAAATTAAAGCTCAGTTTTATTCCAACTTTGATTTTAGTTGAACTGCACAAAAGGAGCCAATGTGTCCAAGGCAAACCGCTGCATTATCGGGCCCAGATTGGTCGTTCCACTTTGCAAAAAGAAGCAGTCACTGTTTGCGCTACATTACAGAAGGAATGACCGAGAAGCTTTACAAAGTATTATTAGACACCGGTGACATGACTAGTCTGCAGAGACCATTGGCAATTTAACAACACGTGGAGTGCCCTGGGCAAAAAGTGCCCAAACAAGTACAAGAAGCTATGACAGAACTCCACGGTCATAGGAATTACATATTTTGAATGGGAAAAGCTTTTCAAAGTTTAATCATTGATGTTCGCAAGAAGACGTTAGTTTAATATATTGGAATTGGAAAACCTTGTCAAAATTTGCTCATTGATGTTAGCCAGAACACATGCATTTGATATTTTTGAGTGGGACGACGCCCTTGCTGTGAGTAGCGTCGAGTGTTTTTTCCTATTCATGTGTTTAGTTTAGAAGTAAATAGTTACTCTGCCGAGATATTCCTGTGTTAAGAGTTTGTTCTAAATATTGTCTATGTAATGCTAGGCCTTGTGTTTGATTGCAAAGTTGAGCTTGGAATGTTGTGGCATGCGGCATCACGAGCTATTCACCGTGCCTTAGAAATATGCTTCGTATTGTTTTGCATGTTGATCTATTGCCAGTGATTTGCTTGTTAAGAAGATCATCCTCTTCTGTTGTTTCCGCGCTTAAGAAGTTCATAGTCTAATGTTTCATTCATAGCCTATACGACAAGTCGGGTAGGTTAGATGTGAAACCATATGATCTTCTGACCAACTCATGATATTAGGCCGTGATTGGATCGTCGTTTTCCAACCAAAACCGCTTGTAAAACTGACGCTTGTAAATTGAAGCAGATGGTCTCGGGCGAAGGTGCTTGGTTGGTCGATTTCGACTAGTAAAATATCGGAAGTACTTCACACACGATAAAAATGCTGAACGACACTCGGATGATTGCTAATCCAGTCGTTAGCTGCTGTTTCAGCCTTGCCCATGGATGGCATGATACGCATGCCGTGCATGTATCGTCTGGTAATGTCGTCCATATAGCAGTGCTCGTAAAATATACACTGGTCTCTCAAATTACACACGTAACCCGCCGGTTTTACTTACAGACCTCGGGCCCTCGGTTTCATTACGCCTGTATTTCACGCGTTGTTTCCGATGACGAGTAAATTACACTTGTATGTTAATACAGGTTTGAAATAATCCAGAGCTGCCAAGTGTGGCCTTACCGTTTCATGCCGTCTCAGTTTCTGGAAGGTGCTCATAGGTGTCCGATGATCCTGGCTTCCTGAGTGAGTAGCGGGCGCTATATCAGACCATCTGTAGGGCCCGCGAGGCCCTCTCCATTGTCCTTCGAGTTGTTGCGCTCGCCGTGGCACCGAGCATTGTTAACATCATCAACGAACATGAGGATTCAGGAGATGACTTTATTTTGACTGGATGACACTAGGGACCCACTAGGGCCATAGCCGTATGTACACAAGTGCCTCCTTATTATGTACAACTATATTTTTTTGCTTTCTCCTGGTTTCCTGACATCACGGTCCCACTCCATTGTCAACCTATGTAGTCAATATAAACGAGAGAATTGCACAAGGTGCGGCCGATAGTGGGACCAAGCAGCTCGAGCAAGATTTGTGTTTTTGAGGCGTGAGCACCGCAGTAGTTTTTCTTGCTGATGATTTTGTTGTTGTTCGGAGGAGAGCAGGGTATTAATCAAGGCGGGCTGTGGCCCGTCTAGCCTAGGCCAGATATCTAGCCCAGATACTATTTTTTTCAAGATGAAAATGGCTAGCCCAGCTATACATCTTTTTGAGGAATCCCAGGCAAGGTCAACTTGTTATTCTCCGCCCCGCTGGGCTACAAATCTTTCCTAGGAGGGATGCATTAGGCTTAACAAGAAAATGGGCTTTAAAAAATAAATGGGTTGTAATTATAAAAACTGGGCAGTAACTATAAAAAATGCACCAAACACGATATTAGTTTATAAAATATTATTTATGGATTTTGAAAATCATAAATTTTCATTGTTGCGCGCGCAATGTTTCGTTGGATTTTTACGTAATACAAATTTCTATTTAATCTGACTAGAAATTTCGGGATAAAAATATTTCGGATCCCATCAAAATGTGGGAAATTTTATTGAATTCTGTCTTCAATGGTTGGTTGAAATTATTAATCGTTGTCCTAGCTAGAAAATGGGTTGTACTTTTAACAAACTGTAAATGGGCTGTTGTAAATTCCATTAGAATTCAAAAATGGGCTGTACATTCTTACAAAACGCAAATGGGCTATAAGTTCTCTGCCACACACTTGTTGGCCTACTAAGTGACGCGTCCCCTAAAAAAAATAAGTTAACGCGTATGCAAGGCTTTGTCAACTTATTATAGTCAACACACGGTTCTAGCGGCAGTGGCCGGTCTATCCAACGGATGTCGTGCTTCTTCTTCATTCTCGGATATTCTTAGCTTTGGCCGCCCAAAAAATGATTCCTCCCCCTGACATCTGGGGCGCACCGTTTCGGAGGTTGACCTGTGGGCCTACTAAGTTGGAGCGTACCAAGGGCTTTGTCAACTTAGTCAATATATACGATTCTAGCTTCAAAGGATGTGACGATGTCCATCCAACGGCCGTAGTGCTTCTTCAACCTCTGGTCTTCTTGGTCCAGCCGCCCAAAGCAGCGCCGGTCATGCCGCCTTCTCCTGCCTTCTGTGGCCGGCTGTGCTGCCGCGGAGGCCTCACCGCCCCCATACTTCTCCCACCGCTGGCCAGGCCATCCCTCCACTCACCCACACCCATTGTTATTCTGCGGCGATGGCAGCCTCACACCGCAGCCGAACCAGTGAACCCTCGTACTCCTCTTCGCGCGGGCTTCCACTGCTGCATCTTCCCCGGCTCCGCGTCATCCCCTTCCTAGGCCTCGCCGTCGTCCACCGCCCTGGTGCCCTCGGTGCGGCGTGGTCAACATGGTCAACGACCGACTTCCATTGGAAGAGTACTGTACGTAGAGAGGCTGACAGCTGGGTCCACGTCGGCCGCAAGGAAGTGCCTCCTTATTACGCGCAAAATAAGTATTCCTCCACCTGACAGCGGGGACCCATCGGATGGGCCACCTTATTTCGCGAAAAAAAACGTTTCCCCCCTTACTGCTGGGACCCATCGGACGGGCCACCGTATTTCGCAAAATAAACGTTCCCCCCGCTGTCAGCTCGGACCCACCGGAAGTGCCTCCTTATTACGCCCAAAAAAATGAATACTCCCCCTGCTAGCTGGGACCCACCTTGGTGGGAGGCTGACGTGTGGGCCTACTAAGTTGACGGGGACGGAGGGCTTTGTCAACTTAGTCAATATGAACGATTCTAGCTCCAGTGACCGTACGATGTCCATCCAACGGCCATAGTGCTTCTTCAACCTCTGGACTTCTTGCTCCAGCCGCCCAAAGCAGCGTCAGTCGTGTCGCCTGCTCCTACCTCTCGTGGCCGGCTGTGCTGCCGCGGAGGCCTCACTGCCCCCTACTATTCCCACCGCTGGCCAGGCCCTGCGGCGACGGCAGCCTCACACCACAGTTGAACGAGTGAACCCTCATACTCCACTCTGCGTGGGCATCCACTGCCGCATCTTCACCGGCTCCGTGTCGTCCCCTTCCTAGGCCTCGCCGTCGTCAACCGCCCTGGTGCTCTCGATGCGGCGTGGTCAACATGGTCAACGAACGACTTCCATCGGACGTGGACTGTATGTGGAGAGGCTGACAGCTGGGTCCACGGCGGTAGCAAGGAAGTGCCTCCTTATTACGCGGAAAATAATGATTCCTCCACCTGACAGTAGGGACCCACCGGACAGGCCACCGTATTTCGCGAAAAAACGCTTTCCTCTCGACCATCGGGACCCACCAGCTACACCTTCGCATGCAAGGAAGTGCGTCCGGGCAAAAACAAAATGATTCGCCCCCGACCGCTGGGACCCACCAGCTACATCTTCGCAGCAAGGAAGTGCACGGCGGTCGGGACCCACCTGGTCGAAGTGTACGTGGCGTTGTCATTACATCGCTGACGGTATGCGTACATACCGGTCGATGTAGAGGTGCGACGCAGTCGTAGTAGAGGCGCACGTAGCATGTACATGTACGACAATGCCGTGGTGCAAGAAAGAAAATACGGCCACATATGTGTACATACGGGCGGGGTCTCGAACGCCTACTCGCGCATACGTACGGCGAGGGCTCGTTGACATGGCTGGGTCGGAACAGAGAAACATCGTTGTCGTCGTGTTCATGGGGAGGCAACGGAATGTGTCGTGTTCATGGGGAGGCAACGGAATGCTTCGTGTTCATCGGGAGGCAACGGAACACGTGGGAGCCAACCGGCTGGGTCGGAACGGAATGCGTGGTCGTGTTCATTAGGAGGGCTTGGACGGAACAGGCGATGGAAACGAGGCCTGGCGTACCGCAGAACGGAGGAAACGGACCTCCTACGGTAGAAACGGGGGTCCTGTTGACCGGGAGGGGTGTGGCGTACCGCAAAACGGAGGAAACGGACCTCCTACGGTCGAAATGGGGGTCCTATTGATCGGGAGAGGTGTGGCGTACCGCAAAACGGAGGAAACATACTTGTGTTGGAGCGCTACGATCGAAACGGGGGTCCTGTTCATCGGGAGGGGTGTGGCGTACCGCAAAACGGGACTCCACGGGATACTGTTCATCTCTACCGTCAACCTCCTCCAGCCTCCACGGGATACCGCCGACCTCCTCCAGCCTCCACGGGCCCCTGTTCATCCAGTCTCCACCGCGCTACTCCACTGGCTACTGTTCAACCACCCCTCCACCGCTCCACTGCTCATCCAGCCCTCCACACCACGGGTCCTGTTCAACCACCCTCCATGGGCACCCCTCCACCGTCTCATCGCTCATCCAGCCCTCCACCACACCACGGGTCCTGTTCATCCAAAGGCAATGCCACCGCTCACTTTGTTCATCCAACCACCCGCAACACTCACTGTTCATCCTAGAGGTAGCATCGATCGGCTTCAGCTAGCTGCAGTAGCAAAGGAATCGCTCGATCGGGTTCAGTTAACAGCCATCGATCGATCACTCGGGTTCAGTAACGCGTAGCCTGCAGTGGGTTCAGTTAGAGCCAATGCCTCGCACACACGCGCGTACGTGTATGAGAGAAACGCACATCGCTCAGCCCCCGACCTCGCACCGTTGCCGGGAACTCCCCGAAATTTTCGTCCCCCTCGCTTCTACCACGGTTTTTTCCGTCATGGACGGCCCAAAGAATGTCATGCAGCTGCGTCTCCGGCCCGCGCAGGACAAAAAGCCCATTTTCTGTCATGATTTTCTGTCATAGAAGTAGGAGCCCACCACATCTATGATGATACCGGGTTTGTTCACAATTATCGTCATAGAAGTGTCATATGTATGACAGAAAAAAATTCGTTCGGCCCAAAATGTCACGGATGTGTCTTTTTTTTGTAGTGTGGTCGGCAACGGGAGTCAGTTCATTGTCCACGACGGTGGTACTTCTGCGCTTGGCGCCGGCTTTCGGGAAGCAGATCCGAGACCGTGGAAGACGATGCCGGGGAAGAGGCTTCGTGTACGACAACGACGGTGGACTAGCTCCAGTGCGGCGTACGATGTCGTCGATGAGGCAGATGCACTGCGGTGGACGAGTGTGCCGATGTAAAGGGGAGGAGCACGAAGGCTGCGGTGCCGTGGAGAAGTCTAGTGTGCAGTGGGGATAGAAAATGGGGAGTATTCAGGTGTACTACTCTGGGTGCCGGGGTGGGGTTTGCTGGGTAGGGTGAATCCGAAGTTACGAACATAGCCCCCTACCAAGCGTCATCCGTAGGCCTGTTCCGAAGGCTATGATGGTAACTTCCCACTGCTCGAATCAGGGTCGCGAGAGATTTTCCCGCCGACCTCAAAATTTTGTGACACTGGACTCCCTGTGTGGCGTGTTGAGTGATTCGGCTAAGCAACTAGCGAGTAGTAGTAGTAAACTCTGCATATTAGGTTTGACCGAAGTCAAACTTCCTAAAGTTTGACCAAGTTTATAGAAAAATATAAAAATTTACCATAACAAATATGTATGATCTGAAAGTACATCCAATAATGAATCTAATGGTATTTATTTGTTATTGTATATGTTAATATTTTTGTTATAAGCTTTTGAGAGTTTACAAAACTTGACTTTGACCAATGCTAATACGCGGACTTAAATAAAACGGAGGGAGTACACATTTGTTTTCTTAGTTTGTAGTGAACTAATCATTTGTTGAAATTGTGAAATAAATATATTAGGCTATTGACTTGAATGTAATGGTCTATACAATTCAATAGTTACAATCATTGTCGAATCCCAAGATGTATACAAGGTCTATAGTACTTCACAACATGCTCAAACTCACATAATCCCAGTCAAATGAGAATTGAAATGCATTTCATAGTTATTACTTTGTAGGATGCAACAAAAACAACCATAACTCTACATCAGCCATTATAGAAGCAACATTTTGACATATCCCAATGTGTGAATGAAACGTGCAGAGAGAGCTTTTGAAGATGGAGCAGATAGGGTGGGAAAGATTGTATGTATGTGAACGAGAGAGTAGGAGACAAACCTAACGAGACGGAGAGAGAGAGATAGAGAGAGAAAGAGAGAGGAAGAAGTTAGGTCTGTGAGAAAGATGGATACATGTAATATACATGAGATGCATGTGCATCTGGATTCTGTATACGTGGAAGGAGAAGAGACAACATGTTTGATGAGAGAGCTGGAAAAACATGGACGAGAGGGGAAGGATCTCGTGGGTTGAGGGATTGACAATTTTGTGCGGGGAGAGAGGGATTGGTAATTTTGTGCAAGAGAGCGAGAGAGAGGGTGGGGAGGAGTCGGTCACCGTCGTCACATCACCCTGCTTCCAAATGACCCCGCATTCTCTAGCGCGGTGTGGTCGCCGTCTTTGATATGCTCGATGCCCTCTTTGAAGATTGAGGTGTTGTGCATGTTGGGGTGCAAATAAGCACAAGTGAGAGTGGTCGCCGTATAACCTTGGATGGGGATGAATTGTGTGCTCGGGGGAGTGTGTGTGTGTGTTGTGCTGTGTGTGTGTGTGTGTCAGATATTGAGAGAAAACAAACCTAAGGAGAGAAATGGGTATTCACGAAAAGATTGTGCGGGCCTTGAGGTGGGCAGGGGCCGGGTATTCAGTCGACTCATGTGAGCCGTTTGATGCAACATGGATGGATAGAAGGGCTTCTTCCACCTCTTCTGCCGTCTTCTTCCTTTGCTTCGTCGAACTTCTTTCACAAATTGACTGACCCAAATTATACTACTAGTACGAACGTATTAAGTACAGTAGGAACACGAAGATACGAGCAGTAGTACCAACTGCAAGAAGAACAGTAGTAAGACATAGTACTAGTACTACTGTACGTACTAAAGAGTTCAAATAACGAGAAAGAACATAAACATAGTTCTGTTGGGGCCTCAAAGACAACACACCCTTGAAAATAAACTAAGAAACTAGTCCGCTTGACATCGCAAGAGAACCAGCATGAGCGATTTACATCGCCACCTACTCGTAGTTCGAGTCCACGCCCCTCGACTTCGCCCTCGTCCCTCTTCCTCTTCCTCTTCGCCGACGCTTCTTTGCTTGAACTGGACACTGGGCTCTGCTTCTTCATCCAACCCTTGTAGATATTTAAACAAAGGTAGGCATCCAT
The DNA here is from genome assembly GCA_021605145.1 of Aegilops bicornis. Classification (NCBI taxonomy): domain Eukaryota; kingdom Viridiplantae; phylum Streptophyta; class Magnoliopsida; order Poales; family Poaceae; genus Aegilops; species Aegilops bicornis. Next base: position 181,550,661 of record CM038670.1, on the reverse strand, counting down.
TGCTGCGTACAGGATGTGATCTTCATCTATGATTAAACTCGTGGTGAGGTTTCTTCAGTTTAGCGTACGAACGATCAATCATGGCTGTTGCCAGGGTCAGCATTGAAGGCTGAGAAGAGGACACCAGGCTTGCCTTTTGTAGATCGAAGGGCTGGCCTACAACGAGGCCTATCCGACACAGGATTTCTGTCGTTCCGACAGTCTACAGTAACAAATTTGACTCGGCCGCCCTTGAGGAACTTCTTAAATTCCTCGCACTCAACATCGGCATGGCATATGTGGTAGACCAAGCATAAGTCATGCACGCAAACCTGGATCACGGCGGGCTTCTTCTTCTCTTCCTCCTTTAGTTTCTTCTCGCTTCCCAGGACTGTGGTGTACTCAACATCTAGCCCAAATGACCCACTCATCATTCGAGTTTTCGAACATGCGTTTGAAGCGAGCAAGGCATTCTTTCATTGTTGCGGAAGAACGGGTGTAGATGACGTCGAACTCATCGCCGGTGATGGTTCTAACATTGTACTCACCGCCGATCATGGAGATTTGGGACGCCATGGATTTGGGAGGAGGGTTAGGATTAGAGGAACTACCGTAATGTGAAAGGACGGGACGACTGGGAGCGAACAGTTGTAAGGTACTGTACTACTAGTAGAAGACGGGGACGAGTAGGGCATGAGAACGGCGTGGGGTTGCTGGCTTGCCCGGTGGATAAATGGCTGCAAGCCCCCAAAGAGTTCTCGAGAACTATGCGGGACCCACTAGATGTCATGTCTACTAGACCCATATCGTAGGCCTGACGGTATAACCTGCTGTTCACACGCCATGCCGGCGCGTGGATGTAACTTCACTTAATTCCGTCAAACGTCGCGCCTCCCACGACCTTCGCCTCCCTCGCGCGGTCGCGCCCTTTGAGACTTCGACCATCTATAAATGAGCAAATTTTTTTGCCTTTTTTTAGACAAGCAATTTTTTTGCCTACTCCGCATGCATGATACTCCCTCTGGTCCTTTTTACTCCCATCAACCGTTTGCAAAGTGTTTGACCAAATATATACTTTTTTAACACCACCTTATATTAATTAACCAGCCACACCAGTACACTCATTCGATACAATATTCACCACACAGGGCGGTATGTTATTTACAAGAATACCATCTAATCTATTGTCAAAGCTATACTTAGTGATTAAGTGTGCCACCTTATTGGCCGAACGACTAATCTTTGACAATTGAAGATTGTTGATCAACTTCGAGATGCTCAACGCTTTCATCTTCAGGTCACGCATAGCAGACCTGTCATAGTCCCCCGATGCAAGAGACGCTACCACAAAAGCGCAATCAGTCTCTAAAATTATATGATTATGAAGAGAAATACCTATGTAGAGACAGGCATCAATGAAACCCCACGACCAAATTTATACTAAAAATATCAATATCTACAATACTGATTATAATGAGTATAAAGAACTACGTTTTATAATGAGTGTAAAATATTGATTTGACATTGTGAATGTTGACACATTTTTCTATAAGTCTGGTGAAAGTAGAGGTACATTGACTTCAGACAAAACTTAAATGCACAATGCGTACTAGTTCCTTCGTCTGGTCGTGCCATGTCCTATCTTGTCATCACAACAAGGTTAGCTATTAGAGTACCACTACCTCCCTTCTAGTTTAAAGGGCTTGATTCAAAAATTACACCTACTCTTAGCAAGATAGTAGAGGCGGTGGAATAGTTTTTGAAGTCTACATAAGTAATCAACTAGTGATGTCGTTCTTCACAAAAAATGTGTTTACCAATGCATCCATGAACACTAGTTACTCGAACCCCCCTCTCTTCTTTAATTCTTTGCCACATCAGCATGTTTGCTATTCCCGTGTGCATGATACCAGCTAAGATACCACCATATGGCCAGCCTTAATCATCGCATGCAATAATTTAGTGCACCTTGAAATATGAACATGTGTGGGCGTGTATGTTTTTAATGACTTGAGACTATACCTAGCCCGGCATGCAAGATGACTTATTATGCACCGTTCCCCATACCTGCAGGAAGCCCGTTCGTCTCCAAATCTTTTCCTCACCATGTGTGGAAACAATATGCCTCCCAAACTCTCCTTCTCCCTCTGGCGGACCCACCACTCCACCCCGATGTGAAAAAATCTGCATGCATGACTCTCCTCCCCCCACGCTCGTCCAATCCGTTGTGACCAGCAATATTTCCACCCCTTCGCTCACTCGTAATTTACTCCAGCAAATATGCCCACGTAGTTGTTACTTAACGGCAGCTGCATTGGGTCACTGACATATGGGCCCAACATGGGTCTGGCCCACATGTCAGTGACGCAACTGGACCTGTAGTTAAGTTAGTGCAGCTCAGTCCATATCTTACGTAGGTGTGCCATTGCTCGCTATAAATGCTACGCCGCCCACGACATCGCTATCTCCTCCCCCTCACGTTCACGTTCAACGCTATCTCCTCCCCATCCCTGTCACGTCGACCACCATGGCATCACGCGGACGGTCATGCGTCGTTGTTCCGTTCCTCGCCGCCACTAGTCGAGGAGGACGCGTTGGTGTTCCACTCCTCGCCGCTACGCGACGCGTCGCCGTTCCGTTCCTTGCCGCCACTAGTCGAGGAGGATACGTCGGGGTTCCGCTCCTCGCCGCGACGTGACACGTCGCCATTCTATTCCTCGCCACCACTAGTCGAGGAGGACGCGTCGGTGTTCCGCTCCTCACCGCAACGCGTCGAGGTGGACGCGTCGGCATTCCCAATCTCCCCAGCACGCACGCCGGAGGACGCGTCGGCTCCCGCCTACGAGGAGAACGCCGTGCCGCCCGCCGAGACCCCAGACTTGAGGAGCTTTGGAAAGAAATGGATGTCGCCTTGTGGGAGGCTTTGCTCCAGCAGAGCGCGCCAAAGTAGAGGCGGAGAAGAAGGCCGAGGAAGAGAAGCGCACCACGGAACAAGCTGCCTGGGAGGCCTATGTCGCGTCCGAGAGAGTCAGGCAATTGGCTCTTTGGCAGGAGGCTCGTGCGAAGGCCGTGAGGGTGGCGGAGGACGCCCGTGCCGACACCCTGAGTGCAGTCGGGCCCAAGCGCCTCATCTACACTTGGCGGTACGTGGACCAGGTGCACGCTTCGAGCGAGGAGGACTACCTGTTGGCGCCGGATCACCACAACGGTGAGATCAAGATCGCTCACGCAAGAAGTCATTAATCAGCACCTCGCGAGTTGCGAGGTTGAGGAAGAGGCGTTGTGTCGGCCATTGGGAAACGGCCGCGCAAGGCACTGCGTGGCTGCAAGCACTCCTGCGAGCGTCGTGGCTTTTAGGAGGAGTATAATTTTTGTTTCGTAAGGCGATCTCATTAGTTTTGGGACGAAAATGATAAATCCCGAACGTTCAGGAATTTTTAGTGTCCTTAATTAAGTGTGTAAAAGGGAAAGTTTGGAAACCTTGTGTATTCGTACGCATTTTGCAAGTACGTGCATATAGCACAAACTTTACTATATACTATCGCACTACACGTCTCTCTCGATATATGCTTGCAGATCTGTGCTCGTCCGTCCAGGTCAATAAGTCATCTTTGGTTGTGCACCGTGACCAAGAAGGAGGGAAGACTTAAACACCTAGACGGAGGGAGTACTACTATTACTTATGTACGTGCAAATGCACGTTTTAACATTACGATGCGGTTTTTGTAGAAGTAGAAAAACAGCACTAGTCAAGCTTGTGAAACGATTCAATGCAAAACAAATGCAAAATGATCGTTTGATTGTTTAGTTTTAGCTTCCTTCTCTGTGATTTTTTCTCTGTCATACTTTGTATGGAGTATCTCACTGGTTGGAAAGGCATGCAAATTCCCAAACCGCTTCCTACACCCTGTATTGAATTTTTTGCCTAACAAGTTGTGTCGTGCAATTGGAATTCCAACTTGAGTACTACTACTAGTAGGAGTACCAGGGGCCAGTTCTTTTAGGCTTCTAGATTAGTAATCCCATAACTACTACCTCCGTCCTGGTTATTGGTCCCCATTGTAATCTGTGTCAAATTTTGATCATAAATTTAACTAATGAAATGTTAGTGCATGTCACATGCACTACTCCATCTGTCTAGGTGAGTAAGTCATCTTAGGCTGTGCGCCGTGACCAAGGAGGAGGAGAAAATGAGAAACATTAATGTTTATTTGCTAATTAATAGTATTGCATGCAATGAACTAACCACTGCATGTCGTGTTTGATATCTCAAGTCATTAAAAGCATGCACACTCTTTATCTCTTATTGGTTGATATGTCAAGAAACAAGAAACGAGGTAGAAGTTAATGCACCGCGCCTAAGTGTTTTGGGATTATTTGGTTTTCGTAAGATGACTTACACACCTAGACGGAGGGATTACAATGGTGAGGAATTAACCAGTTAAATCTTTGGTCAAAATTTAGCACAAATTACAATAGTGAGGAATAAACCAGGAAGGAATAGTAGTTTAGAAGCCCAAATAAATGAGTGAGGCGCCTTATTGTTACTCTCCACTATGACTAGTCTTGTGGGAAAAGTTGGGGAAGCCGCCAAAAGAACTGGCCCTAGGAGTAGTAGCTAGGGATCGAGTGTGCGAGATGAACCGGAGAAAGTAAATGCAGAGAGATGAAATGCAAAAAAGACGGAGGGAAGTGATGGTTGCTTGCCCGTTTATTTTACCAGGCCATTTATTACTGGGAGTGGTTGGGTTTTGTGATATGACGGATTTATTGCCGCGCCACGAGCGGGGTGAGAGGTGAGACTCCCGTGCAGCGCTGCCCTCTACACTAGTACTACTACATCGGTCGTTCAGGGAGTCCTGGATTAGGGGGTGTCCGGATGGCCGGACTATAACCTTTGGCCGGACTCCTGGACTATGAAGATACAAGATTGAAGACTTCGTCCCGTGTCCGGATGGGACTTTCCTTGGCGTGGAAGGCAAGCTTGGCGATATGGATATGTAGATCTCCTCCCATTGTAACCGACTCTGTGTAACCCTAGCCCTCTCCGGTGTCTATATAAATCGAAGGGTTTTAGTCCGTAGGATGAACAACAATCATACCATAGGCTAGCTTCTAGGGTTTAGCCTCTCTGATCTCGTGGTAGATCTACTCTTGTACTACCCATATCATCAATATTAATCAAGCAGGAGTAGGGTTTTACCTCCATCGTGAGGGCCCGAACCTCGGTAAAAACATCATGCCCCTTGTCTCCTCTTACCATCCGCCTAGACGCATAGTTCGGGACCCCCTACCCGAGATCCGCCAGTTTTGACACCGACATTGGTACTTTCATTGAGAGTTCCTCTGTGTCATCATCTTTAGGTCCGATGGCTCCTTCGATCATCAACAACGATGTGGTCCAAGGTGAGACTTTCCTCCCCGGACAGATCTTCGTATTCGGCGGATTTGCACTGCGGGCCAATTCGCTTGGCCATTTGGAGCAGATCGAAAGCTACGCCCCTGGCCATCAGGTCAGATTTGGAAGTTTGAACTACACGGCCGACGTCCGCGAAGATTTGATCTTCGATGGGTTCGAGCCACAGCCAAGCGCGCCGCACTGTCTCGATGGGCATGATCTAGCTCTGCCGCCGAACAGTGCCCTGGAGGCCGCACCAGCGTCCGCTCCGACCCTTAGTTCGGAGCCGACTGCGCCGATCGAGGACGGGTGGCTGGACACCGCCTCGGGGGCTGCAATCTCTACGGCGGTCGAGCCGAACACCATCCCTGTCCCTTGCAAAGCTCGTGACTCCAAGGTGCCGGACTCCTCTCCGGTCTCCGAACCTTCCGCGCCCCTGCCAATCGAATCCGATTGGGCGCCGATCATGGAGTTCACCGCCGCGGACATCTTTCAGCACTCGCCCTTCGGTGACATTCTGAATTCACTAAAGTCTCTCTCTTTATCAGGAGAGCCCTGGCCAGACTATGGTCAGCAAGGTTGGGATGCGGACGACGAAGAAATTCAAAACCCACCCACCACCCACTTCGTAGCCACTGTTGATGATTTAACCAACATGCTCGACTTCGACTCCGAATACATCGACGGTATGGATGCCGATGCAGGAGACGACCAAGAACCAGCGCCTATAGGGCACTGGAAGGCCACCTCGTCGTATGACATATACATGGTGGACACCCCAAAAGAAGGGAATGGCGGTGGAACAACGGAGGATGACCCCTCCAAGAAGCAACCTAAGCACCGACGTCAGCGGCACCGCTCTAAATCCCGCCAAAACAAAAACGGCGATTCCGGCACCGGAGATAATAACACCCGAACAGTGCCGAAGACAACCCCCTCCAGCAGGATTCAGCGCAGGAGGATGGAGAAGCCAGCCCTCATGAGAGAGCGGCAGACAGAGAGGTAGAGGACGACAATTACATGCCTCCCTCCGAAGACGAGGCAAGCCTCGACGACGACAAATTTGTCGTGCCTGAGGATCCCGTCGAACAAGAGCGTTTCAAAAGCAGGCTTATGGCCACAACGAGTAGCCTCAAGAAAAAAACAGCAAAAGCTTAGAGCTGACCAAGACTTGCTAGCCGACAGATGGACTGAAGTCCTCACGGCCGAAGAGTACGAGCTCGAACGACCCTCCAAGAGCTACCCAAAACACAGACTGCTACCCCGATTAGAGGAGGAAGCACCTAAACCTACATCACCAGCGCATGATGTGGCCGACCGGCCACCTCGTAGCCGCGACAGAGAGGCCTCTCGGCCCTCCACTCAAGCCGCATCCCGACGTCGCTCAAAAAGTACCAAGGCATGGGGAAATGCACCAGACCTGCGAGATATATTGGAGGGCAAGGCAAGGCAAACAAGATCGATCTACGGATCACGTGGGCGCCCCACGACACGTGACGATAACCATCATGCCGGATACAGCAAATCCGGCCGGGCCGAACACAGTAGACAAAGCTCATTTGAGCTACGTTGTGATATAGCGCAATACAGGGGCGCCGCACACCCACTATGCTTCACAAATGAAGTAATGGATCATCAAATCCCCGAGGGTTTCAAACCCATAAACATTGAATCATACGATGGCACAACAGATCCTGCGGTTTGGATCGAGGATTATCTCCTTCATATCCACATGGCCCGCGGTGATGATCTAGACGCCATCAAATACCTCCCACTCAAGCTTAAAGGACCAGCTCGGCATTAGCTTAACAGCTTGCCAGCAGAGTCAATTGGTTGTTGGGAATACCTTGAAGCCGCATTCCTCGACAATTTCCAGGGCACCTATGTGCGACCACCAGACGCTGATGACCTAAGCCACATAATTCAGCAGCCAGGGGAATCGGCCAGACAATTCTGGACATGGTTCCTAACCAAGAAAAATCAAATCGTCGACTGTCCGGATGCAGAGGCCCTTGCAGCCTTCAAACATAACATCCGCGATGAGTGGCTCGCCCGACACCTAGGACAGGAAAAGCCGAAATCCATGGCAGCCCTCACAACACTCATGACCCGCTTTTGCGCGGGAGAAGACAGCTGGCTAGCTCGTAGTAATAACATGACCAAGAGCCCTGGTAATTCGGATACCAAGGACAGCAATGGCAGGTCGCGTCACAACAAGCACAAGCGCCGCATTAACGGCGATAATGCTGAGGATACGACAGTCAATGCCGGATTCAGAGGCTCTAAACCCGGTCAGCGGAAAAAGCCATTCAAAAGAAATACTCCGGGCCCGTCCAATTTGGATCGAATACTCGATCGCTCATGCCAGATACACGGCACCCCCGAAAAGCCAACGAACCACACCAACAGGGATTGTTGGGTGCTCAAGCAGGCAGGCAAGTTAAATGCCGAACACAATGACAAGGGGCTGCATAGCGATGACGAGGAGGAGCCCCGGCCACCGAACAATAGGGGATGTAAGGGCTTCCCCACAAGCACGGACGGTGAACATGATATACGCAACCCACATACCCAAAAGGGAGCGGAAGCGTGCACTCGGGGACGTTTATGCGATGGAGCCAGTCGCCTGAAGTTCAACCTGTGGTCCTCCCGCCCGATCACTTTTGATCAAGGGACCACCCACTAGCATCCACCATGGCGGATTCGCTGCATTGGTTCTAGACCCAATCATTGACGGATTTCACCTCACTAGAGTCCTCGATGGACGGCGGCGTGCTCTGAACCTGCTTTATCAAGATACGGTCACGAAAAATGGGCATAGATCCTCAAGGATCAAACCCACAAAGACGACCTTTAAAGGCGCCATACCAGGTGTAGAGGCCAACCGCATGTGCTCGCCACACTTGAAGTGGTCTTCGGATCCTCGGATAATTTCCGAGCGAGGAGTTAATCTTCGACATAGTCCCGTTCCGCAGTGGCTATCACGCCTTTGCTTCTCGGACGAACCGCATTTGCGGTTCAATGCGGTGCCGCACTACGCATACCTCAAGCTCAAGATGCCAGGCCCTCGAGGAGTCATTACGGTCAGTGGAAACACCGAACGCTCTCTCCGAACGGAGGAGCATACGGCGGCCCTCGCGGCAGAAGTACAAAGCAGCCTCTCAAGACAATTCTCGAGTCCAGCTATTAAACGTCCAGACACCGTCAAGTGCGCCCGGAGTAACCTACAACAAGACCGCCTGGCACGTTCCGAGCAAGCGTAGCAATGAGGCCACAACCCCAGCCCTCCCGAAATTGCGAAACCAGTACTACGCGTACATAATTATGCTCTGGAAATACCATGGGCATAGGGGGAGGGGCACGACCACGGCATGCCCAAAATGCGGCTCAACCGCACTAGGGGCTCCCGATTGTGTCACTTTTTTTGCTTACTTTCAGGACTCCGCTCTCCGGAAGGCCTGTCCGGCAGTACAATCGTCGAACACACGATGCAACAGCCAGGGAGGCTGAAAGCTACGTCGAATGTCCAAGGTGGTCTCTATCACGAGCAGTATACCTGTTTTGCATACCATTCCGCAGCTCGCCCCTGGAAAGGACATGTCAAATAGTCCCATCTTTTGCTTATTGCACTATTTGTATAGTTCTGCTTTTACCGCAGCCTTTTCAAATAAACAATACATAGCTTTCGTCTATTATTGCATTTCCTTTTTTATCTATATATGCTCATTAATGACATGTTGCACCCGTACACTTTGGTACGGCCAAATACACCAGGGGCTTAAGTACCCCAAAATACGGTGTGATAAGTCCGAACACTTTCACAAGTGCGCAGCCCGAACTTATAGCATTATATGCATCGGCTCCGAATCATGTCTTGGGTCAATAGTTGGGTTTGCCCGACTCCCATGTTTTGGTACCTTACGTTCCATTATATCGGCTAAGGTAGCGTTGGGAGAACCACTGCGATTGTGCCCCGGTTGAGCTGGGCTAAGCACCTCAGTGGAGAGAGCTAAAACTAACCGTCATGATAAGGCGAGAGTTGGTCGCTGTTCGAGAGGTTTTCGAGTCCCTAAAGACTTATGCCGCTTAGAGCGAGGAGTCGGCTTTGTCCAGCCTAGGCGTGGATAGCGCCCCGAACTCGGTCTCCCGAATACTAGGGGCTTCGGCGAAATTTAAAATTATAGAATTCCATGCTAAGTGAGAGTGTTCAAGCATTATAGTCCGATTGCCTTGTTCGTTGTGTTGAGCGCCTCCCTCGAAGGACCCAAGAATGGGAAAAAGAGCGCTCAAGTTTATCCCGAACACCCCAGCACTAGTGGCATGGGGGCAGAAGCCGACGACTCGCCATCTCTCAAATTTAATGAACAGCCGCACGAAAGGTAATATTTTAAATTCAAAAGCATTGCTTAGCGCATATGAACAAGTTTTCAGCGTACAAGATCACAAATGCGAGTTTACTCAAAAATTACATCTTTGGAGCATTCATCCGCTATAAGGCGGGCACCCTTCAGGACGCCCTCATAATACATCTCGGGCTTGCGATACTCCTTGCCCGGCGGTGGTCCGTCCGTCACAAGCTTCTCATCGTCCATCTTGCCCCAATGCACTTCAGCACGGGCAAGGGCCCTATGGGCACCTTCGATGCATACGGAGCGCTTGATGACTTCAAGCCATGGACAGGCATCCACCAGCCGCTTCACCAGCCCAAAGTAGCTCCTAGGCATGGCCTCCCCAGGCCACAACCGTACTATGAGGCCCTTCATGGCCTATTCAGCCACCTTATGGAGCTTGACCAGTTGCTTCAGCTGGTCGCTCAAGGGCACCGGGTGTCCGGCCTCGGCGTACTCAGACCAGAACACCTTCTCCGTCGAGCTCCCCTCCTCAGCTCGGTAGAATGCGGCAGCGTCGGACACACTGCGGGGAACATCTGCGAATGCTCCTGGAGAGCTCCAGACTCGGGTAAGTAACAAGGAATTAAATTTCATGTGCTTGCTTTGCATAAAGAATGCCTTACCCGCCGCTATCTTCTTCATCGCCTCAATTTCCTGGAGGGCTTTTTGGGCTTCAGCCTTGGCAGATTTGGCGCTCTCAAGGGCTGTGGCAAGCTCGGATTCTCGAGTCTTCGAGTCAAGCTCCAGACTCTCGTGTCTTTTCACGAGAGCCTGGAGCTCTTGCTGCACCTCATCCACCCTCGCCTCCTGCTTCTCTCGCTCGGTATGCTCCACAGCCGCCTTGTCTTCGGCCCTGGACAGCGCTTCCTTCAGGGTCGCCACCTCGTTCGTGGCCCCTGCAATACTCACGTCGATCCTATCATTTTTTCCAACCACATCTTTTTATACATACTTACATAAGGTACTACTTACCTTCCTTGTCCTCGAGCTGCTTCTTGGCAAGGCCGAGCTCGTTCTCGGACCGCCCGAGGCTCTGCTTCAATGCATCAACCTCCGCAGTCAGTGCGACAGAGGTCAGCAGCGCAGCCTGCATTCCCATATTGACATACTTATGTTAGACTCCTGCGTATATATGTTAGATCCTTAGTTCGGCTTTTCTTTCCGAACACCAAACTGAGCATCAGGGGCTACTGTCTATGCGGTAATATTTTTACATATCTTAATACACACCTCAAAGCCTGTTAGAAGGCTGGCACAGGCTTCAGTTAGCCCGCTCTTGGCAGACTGAACTTTCTGGATCACCACACTCATAACAATGCGGTGCTCCTCGTCGATGGAGGCGCCGTTAAGCGCCTCCAGCAAATTATCCGGTGCCTCCAGTTGGACGGAGGTCACCGGCGTCGCAGGCTTGCCCTTAAATGCGTGGGGGCCGCTGCGGACTCGGAACCACTGAAGGTTCCGGTGCGGAGTACAGCCCAGGGCCGGACTTAGAGCCCTTTGGGGTTTTATCCCCTTTGCGCCTGAAGTCCGGGAGGTTGCCTTGCGGCGCCTCCAGGACCACCTCCTCCTGGCTGGGACCCTTCTGGGACTCCACCTCGGCGTCATCCGCGGCGCGAGGAGAGGAGGCGGCCGGAAGTGAAGTGCGATTCACTTCCGATGAACCCAGGGAGTCGCTCGTTGAAGCGTCGAGCCCGGCCTTGGGCGGACTGCATGGTTATATTCGGCGTTAGAAGGTACTGTGCGACAAATGGAACGCCGTGAGTTATTCTGGTATCCGAACACTTACGATTTCGCCAGGGGCTTGGCCCTTTGTGGCCACTCTTCTTCGCCATCGTCGGCGTTGGTGGAGTAGTCCGGAGGAAGGGTCCTTCCTTTTCTTCTCTCCCCCTGTTGGGGGAGAGGCCTCTCTTTTCTCCTCCTCGTTCTCACGGGAGGAGTCCGCCTCAGAGTCATCGGACGATAAGTCCGACACCACCTGGCACCGGGAACTCCTTCAAGTTCCCGTGGCCTTCTTCTTGGCCTTCTTCTCCGGCACCACGTGAGGTGCCGGAACCAGCAGCCCCATCAGGCGGGCGTCTGCTGGGTCTTCTGGCAAGGGAGCCGGACAGTCAATCTGCCCGGACGTCTTCTGCCAATCCTGTCAAAGGTAAGGGAGTTTAGATCCCGCATAGAGTCAAACTATGAAAAACAAATGTCCTTTAAAGGGTAAAATAGCTTACCGCGTTGGATTGATGCTGCGCGCTGAATCCGCGATCTTCGGTAGCGGATGCGGGGGTCTCGGCGCCCTTGAACAGCACCTTCCAGGCATCTTCGTACGTAGTGTCGAAGAGCCACCTTTCGAGGTTTGGTCTTTGTGCCGGATCAAACTCCCACAAGCCGAAGGCCCGTTGTTGGCACGGGAGGATCCGGCGTATGAGCATGACCTGGACTACGTTGACGAGCTTGAGCTTCTTGTTCACCAGGTTTTGGACGCAGGTTTGCAGTCCGGTCAGCTCTTCCGAATTACCCCACATCAGGCCTGTCTCTTTCCAGGAGGTGAGCCGTGTAGGCAAGCCAGATCGGAATTCGGGGACCGCTGCCCATTTAGGGTCACGCGGCTCGGTGATGTAGAACCACCCCGATTGCCACCCCTTTATTGTCTCCACGAAGGAGCCCTCGAGCCATAGGACGTTGGCCATCTTGCCCACCATGGCACCTCCGCACTCCGCTTGGCGGCCGCCCACTACCTTTGGTTTGACATTAAAGGTCTTCAGCCATAAGCCAAAGTGGGGCTGGATGCAGAGGAAGGCCTCGCACATGACGATGAACGCCGAGATGTTGAGGATGAAGTTCGGGGCCAGATCGTGGAAATCCAGGCCGTAGTAGAACATGAGCCCCCGGACAAATGGGTGAAGTGGAAAACCTAGTCCGCGGAGGAAGTGGGTGAGGAACACCACCCTCTCATGGGCCTGGGGGTGGGGATGAGCTGCCCCTTGTCGGGGAGCCGGTGTGCGATGTCGTTGGACAAGTATCCGGCCTTCCTCAGCTTTTTGATGTGCCCCTCCGTGACGGAGGAGGCCATCCACTTGCCTCCCACTCCGGACATGGCTGGAGAAGGTTGAGGCGGGAAGTGCGGACTTGGGCGCTGGAGCTCGAGTACGCGAAAATGGATAAGCAAAGGTGGAAGAAGGCCTAGATGGAAAAGGTGGATCCTTATCCCCTTATATGGGCGGACGAAACTATGTGCCCCCACCAGCCTGGTAAAACTCGCTTATCTCCCAAGCGCCGTAATCAATGGCGCGGTTGGGTTACCCACGTCCGTATTGATGAGAATCCCGGAATAAGGGGACACGATCTCTGCTTCGACAAGACGTGCCAAGGAAACCGCCTCGCTAAATGCGTTGAGGTGGGACGGTAAAAACGATTCGAATAAAGACTTGGCCGTGGTGTGATGTCACGCCACGGAATACGTCAATAGATTAGATTTGTGTAAATACTATTCTCTCTATGGCAGTATGTGGAACTTATTTTGCAGAGCCGGACACTATCCTTGTGTTCAAAATCTTCTATGAAGTATTCGGAGGAGGAACCCGCCTTGCAATGCCGAAGACAATCTACGCCGGACTCGTGGTCATTGAAGCCTGGTCTGTGGGCTACCGAGGAGTCCTGATTAGGGGTGTCCGGATGGCCGGACTATAACCTTTGGCCGGACTCCTGGACTATGAAGATACAAGACTGAAGACTTCGTCCCGTGTCCGGATGGGACTTTCCTTGGCATGGAAGGCAAGCTTGGCGATACGGATATGTAGATCTCCTCCCATTGTAACCGACTCTATGTAACCCTAGCCCTCTCCGGTGTCTATATAAACCGGAGGGTTTTAATCCATAGGACGAACAACAATCATACCATAGGCTAGCTTCTAGGGTTTAGCCTCTCTGATCTCGTGGTAGATCTACTCTTGTACTACCCATATCATCAATATTAATCAAGCAGAGTAGGGTTTTACCTCCATCGAGAGGGCCCAACCTGGGTAAAAACATCGAGCCCCTTGTCTCCTGTTACCATCCGCCTAGACGCATACTGTGACCCCCTACCCGAGATCCGCCGGTTTGACACCGGCAATGTGGTTTATCCCCATTAAATTTGATCAAGATTTAATCGACAAAATGTTAGTGCATGTCAACAAAAACAATATTGTTGGATTCGTATTTGAACGTAGATTTCAATGATATAATTTTAGGTGACATGCATCATCATTTATCGTACTATATATAATGTTAGTTCAATTTTTGGTCGTACTAATCTATAGTAAGGTGCCTGTGCGTTGTATAGAAGTGTGAAATGCATTGATCGGGGAGTTGTTTATTTTGACAAAGGATGTGTGGGTCATCTCATGTGTAACGAGTATCGATAGGTTTCTTCGGATATTATTTCATCTCTAGAGCTCACAAACATCCGGGTGAAATAGATAAAAAGTATCTTTTGCAAACAAAAGCGTTCAACTGTTCAACCTGCATCCAAAACTTGTGAAGAAATAACTCTTATTGTGCTTTGCAGTAAATGATCTTCAAGAATTAGTTTTTGAGTATCCATTGTTATACATGTTGGCTACAGATGACATGGCACTTTCTTATAGCCAACAGTTGGCTATACTATTTAAGTACTAACCATGCCCTTATACACCTAGACGGAGGGATTAAATCAGGATTACTTGGGAGGGGGCAGAGGATATGTAAGAAATGGTTCATCATAAGTCTTTCACCAGTATCGTAGTAAAACTTCATACATGGAAGATTCTAGACTAAACCATAAATGGATACACTTTTATTCATGCGCGATACTCTAGTAGAGCAAGATCATGCATGGAAGTCTCCACATGCTTAGACAGCGGATTACATTGAGCGAAGACTAATGATCAACATTTATCTTGAAAATGCAGATGTCCAGTTGAACCTCCTTGGAGTCCCCGTGCACATTGTTGGAGTTCAAATAACACCATGGGTTTTCCATGTCGACGTCGGCGGGAAGGTCCCAGCTCGGCAGAGTCCAAGTATGCTTGGCGTAGCCAGTGTCGCCGCCTACATACCTCCGAGGGGTAGTAATAGTGAGCACGCACGCATACATAGGCCTCGTGTCAGTGTCAGCGTCAGCGGTGTCGCCCCTGACGCACACTACAGAGATGTGGCGGCGGTCTGCGCGGGCCTCGCCGGTGGCCATGATCAAGAGGAAGATGCTGCCGTCCTCCTCCAAGACTAGCAGGCGGCGCTGATCCTCCAGCGACTCCGGCACGGTGAACGGGTAGCACGTCTCGTACTTGAAGTTCTTCGCCAACGACCAGTAGTGATTGCCGCAAGCCTGTGTCAGGTGATGCACGTTGTCCACCGGCGAGCCCCAAAACGGCACCGGGCACTCATATCAGGAGACGAAGGGCTCCTTGGAGGCATCGACCAGGCCGTCCATGAAACAGGAGTGGCTGTAGGGGACGTTCCGCCCGTTGAATATATGAGCAAGTTACTATGAGATTTACTACAAAATAAATCATGACGGCTATAACAGATATTAAACTAATCATGCGGACTAGCATAGTAGATGAACAGATCGAATCTAGGACACAAACTAGAAACATGAATTCTACCATGATTTCAAACAGGAAGGATAGAAACACATACGGTGCAACGGGAGCAGCACCATTGGCGTTGAGGTTGTCGCCCATGTCATTGAGGAAGAGGTTGACGAGGTTGGGGAAGAAGTCATCGTGGGTGAAGTCGTCGCTGCTAGCAGTTGCGAGAGTGGATGTAGGGGATGTTGCGGCTGCTGAACGGAGCACAAGAGTAGCCCACGAAGCAGTAGATGGTGCTCCTCCCTAGTCTCTATTCTTATCTCTGGGGCTGTTTGGTTCTAGGACTAGCATTGCCACACTTTGCCATACATTTTTGCCAAGCTTGCCTAAGGATAGTTCATCAAAATGAGAGCCACAAGTTGGCAAGCCTAAGAGAATCTTGCCACACTTTTTGTGTGTATGCCATGTGGGGCGGAAGCGTGGCTTGCATAAGGTGTGGCTTGAACCAAACACTCTCCTAGGTTGGTCAAACTTGCCTAACCTTAGGTGTGGCAATCTTTGGCAAAGTTAGTCGCAAACCAAACAGCCCCTCTATCTCTACTACTCTTCTTTGTTTTTTATAATATACTGGTTGTAGTTGTCAAATCGAATAGTATTGCGCCGTCCACTACACGCCTACCGAACACGCCTCCTCGCCTCCATCAAACCCCTCCGTTAAACCCGCATGCAAACCGAGAAACCTACTCGTCCAAGGGAGGAAATTTGCTGTTGCCGTTGCAGAATAATAGAGTCACGTCCAATCCATTTGAGTTAATTATGCGTATGATTCTCCCTCTAAAAAGTTAATTGCATCTTAATCTTGTATTCTAAGTACTTGTGGGTTCCACTTTCAAGATAAAGGTACATGACTTGCAATGCTGCTGCTGATTTGTACAGAAAGTTAAAAAGAAACAAATCCATGACTTGCAGGATTTGAGTTAGCAACGATGGCAGTTCGTAGTCGTTCCACGCTCGGGCATTGAAGTTTGTAACTATTTGAGATTAGAACATACTACTCCTCCGGTGCTAGTAGTAGAGCAGAGTCCTACTCCACTACTACTCTACTCAAGCAAGTTAGGGCATAGTAGCAGTAATCGTTGGGAGTACCAGATCGTGATCACACAAGCAAGTTGTTTGACTTCGATATGACCCTCACGCTGCTGGTATGTGTCTCAGAAAGTCAAGCGGCGTCAGAAGTCATCATCACATGTCCACTTCCCACATCACATATTCGCTTCTCCATCTTTGTCCGCTCTTCCATCCCCGCTAAGGCGCCTCCCCCCACGTCCGAAACCCAAGCACTAACAATGGCAGAACCGAGTAGCATCCACCGAAAGAGTGGCTGGAATTCGCTCCCCACAGAGGGAATCAAGCTCATTGTTTCGCGTGTGGACAATCCAAGTACCATGCCGCTCGCCGCGTGCTCGTCGGGGCTGTACCGTTTACTCAAAGCCCTCAGGCCGGAGCTTTTTAAGCCAGCTCCTTGCTTGCTGATGCCGCCTGCTCTTCAGAAAACAGCGTGTCATGCAGTATAACGATCGTACGGTGGTGAACATCAACCCCCTTGACTGTGATCCGATCCCCTTCCGCCTCAACTACATCAACGGTATGAACTGGGTCGGCATGAACACGTCTTGGATGGTGCTCGTCGACGGTCGCGGCAGCTGGATGCTCGTGGAGGTCTACACCCGGCGATTGATACCCCTTCCTTCGATTAACACTGCACTGCTTTGGCACCGCGCCCGTAATACTCGAATCTTACAGAGCCAACATGATACCAAGTTTGATTTGCTCAAGGTTGTAATCTGCCAAGTGCCCACAAGATCTGCGAATTATAAAGACTTCAAAGCTAATTATGCTCTTCAACCGCGGTCTCGCTGGTCACTGCGGTAAGTGGATAAATCTGCACATCCATCGCAGGATCATACATCCTCCATGGTTCTCTGATGCCATTGAACACAAGGGCCTCATTTACGCTGTCGACTCCTTCTATGGCTGGACGTATTGCTGGCCTACTCCGATCATCGCTACAAATGGCTGTTACGGTAAAGATGTTACTTTCCTATGATATCATGATGGCTTGCTTATATTATCACAACATTTGCGTAAAATTATTCATGCTCATAACATGCTGTTATTAAGATTGACTAAATCAAGAGCCCTTTTTTATTTGACTCCAACTTGATATGATGTTGTAGGGCGCCTGGTGTCCCTACCCTTCCTAATCCCAAAACCTTTCAAAGAAAAGCGGCATGTCAGTTGCAGGTGGTTCCTGGCTCGATCAGACGGCGATGAAAGATTGATGATCGTTCGCACGTACCGGACGTGTTGTTTCGCGGAATACAATCACCAACCGCAAGGTATTTGAGCAGGATCCCAGCTTCTCACGGGCCTTCGTGAATTTTTGACCGTAGGCTGGTAAGTAGCCTTGGTACACGCTCTCTATTTGTCGGACTGAATTATCCGATTAACTGTGAGATAACCGACGGCAAGGATCATGATGCCGCCGCTGTTTCGTTTCATCGAAAAAGCGTACAACCTGGCGTACCATGCGTCTCTGCATGCACCATACCCCGATATGTGCCGCCACGCCTGCAGCCCAAAGTAGGAGAGAGGGTCGCAAGTATCGACTTCGACCCGCCGCTAGAGTTTCCCCGTCAAGCACCCATCCGTTCAAGCCGCAATCTCCACTTAATAAATAGTAACGTCTAACTAAGCTAGTTAGTTAGATGCGCATACCTTGGTGTAGTAGGATCTTTGTTTAGTTTGATGCATACACTTGTTCTTTTTGGTAGCCCTTTTGTACCGATGGCTGATGTTTGGTTTGGAAGAGAGAGCTGCGTCTTCACTCTTTCCGGCCTCGCCTTCGCCTGCTGCACCCCCAGCCCTGGTTGCTGCTGCTGCTGTTTTCAATGTACAATCAGTAGTATATTTCGTCTGTTGGTTGAATAAATGTGTTGTTAGAACGACAAACACAATGTTTTGGAATTCGTTGCACGGTTCGATCCTTTAGTGCCCCGTACCGTCCGTAGCACATACTACTTTTCGTACGGAACACATTTTCCACTTGTTGATAACGTGCAGCCCACTGATGAAGGCCGAATAGAGAAGCCCACAATTAACTGGAAGGGATGCTCTCACATGAATCCGGCCCAGGTACATGCTCATGGTCCCCTAAACATAAATAAGTAAATAAATAAATAAAGCTAAATGCTCATGCACCAGTTCTTTGGGAAAATAGGTAGCCCAGTATTTCTTTTTGAAGAATACCCAAGCTAGGCCTATTTGTTTTCTCCGAATTACTGGGCTGCATATCTCTCAAGACGAGGAGGGATGCATTCCGGCCTGGCTTAAGAGTATGGTCAATGTCTGTTAAAAGTAATATCAAAAGGGGTTGAAAATTCCAAAAAAATTATAGCAAATGGGATATAAGTTTCTTTTTTTGTTTTTGTTCTTCACTGATATCTTATACGTATTTCATTGGATTTAACATGACATAGTACTAATTTATTTTTAAATTTGTTTTAGTATGGCTATTAATTTTTGGATTAAGAATATTTCGTTTCCCAAAGAAAAATTTGCGAATTTATAAAATTTCCCACATATTTAATTAATTTTTTGACCCTGGTACTGACCAGAAAATGGCCAGCAATTCTAAAAATGGAAAACGGGCTGCAATATTCCATATGAATTAGAAAATGAGTAAAAATTATAAAAACAATAGCAAATGGGCTGTACACGCCACAGATTTCGAGGCTGACTTATTTACGCAAGGCTTTGTCAGTGAACACACGATTCTAGCAGCAGTTAGTGTTGGATGTCCATCCAAAGGCCGACGTGCTTCTTCAATCTCTGATCTTCCTGCTCCAGCCACCTAAACTAAGCGCCAAGGATCTGCTCGCTTCCTCCTCTTGTGGCCATTGTGATGCCACGCAGTTTCCCGCCCACCCTACTCCCTCCACTGGACTGGCCGCACGCAATCAACTGCCTCCTTATTACGCTTGAAAAAAATGATTCCTCCCATCGATATCAGGCGCACCGGTTGGGAGGCTGACACTGTGGGCCTACTAAGTTGACGCAGACGTGAGCTTGTCAACTTAGTCAACAAACGATTCTAGCAGCGGTAACCATTGGATTTGAATCGAACGGTCCCTGCCGCTTCTTCAATCCTGCTCTTCTTGCACCAACCGCCCAAACCAGCGCCGGGAGACCGCCTTTGCTCTTGTCTCCGGTGGCGGTGTCTTGCCGATGAGGCCTCATCGCCCCTACTACTCCCACCGCTAGCCACTGTGGCGGCAGCAGCCTCACGCCGCAGCCGAACCAGTGAACCCTCGTACTCCTCTCCGCGTGGGCATCCACTGCCGCGTCTTCCCTGGCTCCGCGTCGTCCCCTTCCTAGGCCTCGCCGTCGTCCACCGCCTTGGTGCTCTCGGCGTGGCGTGGTCAACGACATTCCATCGGAAGAGTAATGTACGTGGAGAGGCTGACAGCTGGGTCCACGGCCACAACCCAGTTTTTTTGTGATTTGCCGAGTAAGTCGCTTTGTCAGGCATGTTAGGCTGCAAATCTTTCAAGACGAGGAGAGCTTTCATTCGGCTGGCCGAGAAAACGGCCCATCAGTAATGAGAAATGGGTTGTACATTTTTAAAACACATTAAACCGACAATTAGTTTTAAATATTATTTTTTTTCATTTTTCAAGATTTTAAATTACATTAATTTTTATGCATGGAGAATTTGTTGGATTTTATATTGATATACATTTATTTTTAGAATCAGTTTGAAGGTAAGTCGAAATTTCGGGATTAAAAACAGTTCGGACAGCACCGAAATATGCAAAATTTTGTATAATTTTTTAACCGTGGCCACAATATGGGTTGTAATGCTAACAAAAAGAATATGGGCTCCAAAACAAACCTTAATAATTAGCAAATGGGCTGTAAATTATTAGAAATAATGGCAGATGGGCTGTATGCTGTTTTCCACAGATTTGAGGCTTTCCTAAAAAAAAGGTTGACGACAGCAAAGGATCATGGATGGCCATCCAACGACCGTCAGTCTTCTTCAATCTCTGCTCTTCCTGCTCCACCGCTCAAACAAGCGCCCGGACGGACTGCTTACTCTCCTCCTCCCATGGCCGGGCTCTGTCACAGCATGCCTCACCGCCCCATCGTACTCCCATCGCTGGCCTAGCCATCCCTCTACTCACCCACACCTGTTGTTATTCTCTGGTGACGGCAGACGAACCAGTAAACCCTCGTATAGTCATACTCCCCTCCGCGTGGGAAACATCTGTCGAGTCTTCCCTGCCTCCGTGTTGTTCCCTTCCTAGGCCTCGCCGTTGTCCACCGCCCTCTTGCTCTCGGCGCAGCCTGGTCAACATGGTCAACGACCGACATGCATCTGAAGTGGACTGTACGTGGAGAGGCCGACAGCTAGGTCCACGGCCGCACGCAAAGAAATGCCTCCTTATTACATGCAAAATAATGATTCCTCTACCTGACATCAGGGACCCACCGAAAGGGCCTCTGTATTTCGCGAAAAAAATGTTATCGCCGCTGACAGCTCGGACCCACCAGCTATATCTTCGCACGCAAGGAAGTGCCTCCTTTTTACGCACCAAAAAATGAATACTCCCCCTGTTAGCTGCGACTCAAAGATAGTGGCAGGCTGACTTGTGGGCCTACTAAGTTGACGGGGACGGAGGGCTTTGTCAACTTAGTCAATATGCAAGATTCTAGCTCCAGTGACCGTACGATGTCCATCCAATGGCCGTAGTGCTTCTTCAACCTCTGGTCTTCTTGCTCCAGCCACCCAAACCAGCGCCGGTCGTTCCTCGTGCTCCTGCCTCCCGTGGCCGGCTGCGATGCGGTGGAGGCCTCACCGCCCCCTACTACTCCCACCGCTGGCTAGGCCATCCCTCTACTCACCCACACCCCCTGTTATTCTGCGGAGACGACAGCCTCACACCACAGTGAACCAGTGAACCCTCGTACTCCTCTACGCGTTGGCATCCATTGCCGCGTCTTCCCCGGCTCCGCGTCGTCCCCTTCCTTGGCCTCGCCGTTGTCCACCGCCCTGGTGCTCTCGGCGCGGCGTGGTCAACGTGGTTAAGGAACGGCTTCCATCGGACAAGGACTGTACGTGGAGAGGCTGACAGCTGGGTCCACGTCCGCAGCAAGGGAGTGCCTCCTTATTACGTGCAAAATAATTATCCTCTACCTGACAGCGGGGACCCACCGGACGGGCCACCGTATTTCGCGAAAAAAACGTTTCCCCCTGACTACTGGGACCCACCAGCTACATCTTCGCACGCAAGGAAGTGCCTGACAGTCGGGACCCACCTGGTCGAAGCGTACGTAGCATTATCATTCTGGTCGCAAACGTGTACGTACATATATACTGGTGGATGTAGAGGCGCGCACGTGTCGTAGTAGAGGCGCGCACATGTCGTAGTAGAGGCGCGTACGTAGCATGTACACGTACGTACAGCGGCCAGGGTGCAAGAAAGAAAATACAGCCATGTATGTGTACATACGGACGGGGTCTCGAACGCCTACTCGCGCATACGTACGGCGAGGGCTCGTTGACATGGCTGGGTCGGAACGGAGAAACATCATCATCGTCGTGTTCATGGGGAGGCAACGAAATGCGTCGTGTTCATGGGGAGGCAACAGAACGCGTCGTGTTCATCGGGAGGCAACGGAACGCGTGGGAGCCAGCCGGCTGGGTCGGAACGGAATGCGTGGTCGTGTTCATTGGGAGGGCTTGGACGGAACAGGCGATGGAAACGAGGCCTGGCGTACCGCACAACGGAGGAAACGGACATCCTACGGTCGAAACGGGGGTCCTGTTGATCGGGAGGGGTGTGCATCGCAAAAGGAGGAAACGGACCTCCCACGGTCTAGCAACGGGGTCATGTTGATCGGGAGGGTGTGGCATACCGCAAACGGATGAAACGGACCTCCTACGGTCAAAGGGGTCCTGTTGATTGGGAGGGGTGTGGCGTGCCCATAAAATGGACGTAAACGGAACTCCTACAACAAACGGGGTCCTGTTCATCGGGAGGGTGTAGCGTCGCAAAAGCAGGACTCCATGGGATACCGTTCATCTCCACCGTCGACCTCCTCCAGCCTCCACGGGCTACCGTCAACCTCCTCCAGCCTCCACGGGCTCCTATTCATCCAGCCTCCACTGCTGCGCTACTCCACCGGCCATCGCTCAACCACCTCCACGGGCACCCCTCCACCATCTCATCGCTCATCCAGCCCTCCACACCACGGGTCCTGTTCAACCACCCCTCCACCGCTTCATCGTTCATCCAACCCTCCACCACACCACGGGTCCTGTTCATCCAGAGGCAAAGCCACCGCTCATCGCTCATCCACCCCTCGGCAACGCCATCGCTCATCCTGCAGGCAGCATCGATCGGCTTCGATTAGGGAAGCGATGGCGAAGGAATCGCTCGATCGATTTCAGTTAACAGCCATCGACCGATCGCTCGGGTTCAGTAACGCGTAACCTGCAGTGCAATCGCTCGGGTTCAGTTAGAGCCCAACGCCTCTCACGGGTTCAGTTAGAGCCAACGCCTCGCACACACGCGCGTACGTGTATGAGAGAAACGCGCATCGCTCGGCCCCCGACCTCCCACCGTAACCGGGAACTCCCCGAAATTTTCCTCGCCCTCGCTTCTACCACGGTTTTTTCCGTCATGGACGGCCCAAAGAATGTCATGCAGCTGCGTCTCCGGCCCGCCTAGGACGAAAAGCCCATTTTCTGTCATGATTTTTTGTCATAGAAGTAGGAGCCCACCACATCTATGATGATACCGGGTTTTGTCACAATTATCATCATAGAAGTGTCATATGTATGACAGAATTTTTTTTCGTTCAGCCCAAAATGTCACGGATGTGTCTTTTTTTGTAGTGGGGAAGGCAGTAGCTAGCAAACGGAACATGGGTCCTTATAGTGAGCTAATAAGACAAGCTACTCCTCATTGTCGGAGATATCGATGACGATTGGCTCCTTGGACATGGAAGACGGCGAGGCCTCCGCATCGTGGGTGCCCTTGTTGTAGTGGTGAGTTGCCTGAGCCGCTCCGGGCACCAACTTGCTGGCTCTCGAGATGAGGTAATAGCACGTGCACGCTGAGAAAACACCTTGTAGTCTTCGTCGAAGGCACCGACGGTGGCCTCAAGAAAACGTGATGAACAGACATTTAAAGCAGCCAACCGCGTCGCAGCGTCGGCACCCGAGGCGTCAACGGTGGCCTCGATGGCGAGGTGCTCCTCCAAGATCTGGGGGTCGGCACGAATGGTAGCCTTCGCGACCTCATTCGCACGTGCGGCTGCGATTTGCTTCTCTGCTGCCAAATGCTCCTTGAGATCCTGGCTATACTGCGTGCACCATGGCTTAGGGCAATGCTTATTTTGTGGAGGGGTCGGTGATTTGGGTGGAAGGTTTCGCGTTCGTGCCGGCGGTCGGGGCATGTGGGATGTGGAAGGAGGAGGAGGATGGGGGCCGGGTGTGGATTACCTGCCTGGATAGGCGAGGCCGCGCAGCGTGAAGGAGGGTCGCCGACAAGGAGGCGGCACTGCAAGCAAGGAGTGAAGGATTCAACTTGGAAAGGAAGGCGGAAACAGGGGAAATGTGGCTTTTGGTAAGGCGGAGGGGGCGGGGAGGTAGATATTTCCGCGGAAGCCGAAAATTTGGAATCACTTCAAAAAAATCTGGTCAAAAAAGTGTCATCGAGACCACGGTCCCTTATTCAATCGTATGCGATATGTGAACATCACAAACGATTTAGATAGCTTAACCCGTGTGTGATGAGTTTGAACATCAAAATTTTTGGTTCGAATTTCCCTGGTTACAGTGGTCATCCACGTCATTGCATAATTTGGGTACACAAAGGAGACTAACTTCTTAATCGAGCAAGTTCAGCAATTAAACAGAGCTAGCTGACATAAACATTACTATAACAATTTAAAGACTGGCACTCTTAATTAAACAAAACAAAGATTACTACTACGGCTGCTAGTCGTCGATCTCCGCCGCCGCCTGCATGTCTAGCTCGCGCCCGACGGTCTCCTGGGAAGGGGCTCCATGGCATCAATTGCACCATCCTCGGCAAGCATCTCGCCATCAGCGTCCACCATATCTTTGGCATTGGCCGCCATGATCTGGGCGTGGGCGGCCGCGATCTGGGCTCTGGCGGGCTCCGTCGTGGCAAGGTAAGCCACGCAAGAACGGACGACTGCTCGAACTCTCTCGGCGATTGCCAGCTCTTCGGTCGTGAGTTGCCGACCGTTGTCGGAGAAGCTTCGTTCGATTTGTGCGGTGACCGCCATGAGCTGGGCATCGAAGGCCTCGACATGGTAGTGGGCGGCCTCCATCAGGGCTAAGGCCGCCGCTGCAGAACGGACATCTGATGTGCCGCTCTCGCCAGTTGCTATCCCTGAGGCAGATGCTGCTGCCGCCGCCTGAGAAGCAACAGCGGCCGTTTGGGCTACCTTGGCCGCCCGGACGGAGACTGCGGTCGCCCTCATGAAGCTTGTTAGCACGCGCCTAGCGGCTGCGGCCGCGCTCTCGCTGGATTGGGCCGCCGAAGTTGCCCTCACGACGTGGGTCCACGTCCCCATCTTTCATCGACGATGAATGAATAGTGAAATGATATTTGGGGGAGCTAGAGTGCTTGACACGCCGGCTGTGGACTGTAGCCGACACACCTTCTCGCGTAAGCCAAAGGCGTACTATATACCGACGGTGCTCCAAGATATTTTGTGCTACATCTCACACGGTTGGCGATAATAAACTGTGTGCGATCTACTTGATTTATCGTCTTGATTTGAATTACGTAATGGGGTCATAGCTACAAAGGATGGTGTTTGAATTGTTAGAACTTTTATCTGCAGTGAACATGCAACTATAGGTCTGCTCAAAAAATTGGAATTATTCAGGTTCGTTTGGACGCTTTTATACATTAACTTGGTTTTGTAGGCATTTCAGGTGCATAATTCTAATTTGAACTACGCACATGCTACAGTGCATATAAACGGGTTGAAAAATCAAATATGTGTCCTTGGTTGCATGCTTAGGTCCCATGCAAGAAATGGGAATGAATGTCACAAACCCTGCAACCGTCACTCGGCCGCAAACATTGAGATACCTGGTTTTTAAATTCTAGTAAATCCAAAACTCGTCTGAAATTCATGAAACTTGGCATGCTATCATGGAGCGGCATCAACGTGCCGTGGTATAAGCTTCTCACAAACCAGAGCTTCTCACAACAAGAGTGATGGTTTCGGTAGGGAACGTGCCACCTTTGGGGACGAAACGATATTCGTTACCTCTTATTGCTTTCAAACAATTTCGAGTGTCAACATAGAACACCATGAGTGTTGTGTTCAATTTTGGAATTTTTGGGGTTCGTTTGGACATATTTATACACTAACTGGGTTTCCCAGGCATTTTATGCGCATAATTTAAATTTGAACTACATGCGCATGCTCTAGTGCATATAAACTGGTTGAAAAATCAAATATGTGTCCTTGGTCGCATGCTTAGGTCCCATGCAAGAAATGGGAATGAATTTCAAACACCCTGCCACCGTCACTCGACCGCAAACATTGAGATACCTGGTTTTTAAATTCTAGTAAATCCAAAACTTGTCTGAAATTCATGAAACTTGGCATGCTATCATGGAGTAGCATCAACATGCCTTGGTAATTTTTTTGCCCCATTTGGGGCAGGTTTGGGTATAAGCTTCTCACAAACTAGAGCTTCGGTAGGGAACGTGCCACCTTTGGGTACGAAATGATATCCGTTGCCTCTTATTGCTTTCAAATTTTTTCGAGTGTCAACATAGAACAACAGGAGTGTTGTATTCAATTTTGGAATTTTTCGGGGTTCGTTTGGACGTTTTTATACATTAACTAGGTTTCCCAGGCATTTTATGCGCACAATTCAAATTTTAACTACATGCACATGCTCCAGTGCATATAAACTGGTTGAAAAATCAAATATGTGTCCTTGGTTGCATGCTTAGGTCCCATGCAAGAAATGGGAATGAATTTCAAACACCACCACCGCCATCCTTTGGGCCGCAAACACTGAGATACCTGGTTTTTAAATTCTAGTAAATCTAAAACTTGTCTGAAATTCATGAAACTAGGCATGCTATCATGGAGCGGTATCAATATGCCGTGGTAAAAGTTTTGTCCCATTTGGGGCAGGTTTGGGTATAAGCTTCTCACAAACCGGAGCTTCTCACAACAAGCGTGATGGTTTCGGTAGGGAACATGCCACCTTTGGGGACGAAACGATATCCATTCCCTCTTATTGCTTTCAATTTTTTTTGTGTCAACATAGAACACCAGGAGTGTTGTGTTCAATTTTAGAATTTTTCGGGGTTCGCTTGGACATTTTTATACATTAACTGGGTTTCCCAGGCATTTTATGCGCATAATTAAAATTTGAACTACATGCACATTCTCCAGTGCATATAAACTGGTTGAAAATCAAATATGTGTCCTTGGTTGCATGCTTAGGTCCCATGCAAGAAATGCGAATGAATTTCAAACACCCTGCACCGTCACTTGGCCGCAAACATTGAGATACCTGGTTTTTAAATTCTAGTAAATCAAAAACTCGTCTGAAATTCATGAAACTTGGCATGCTATCATGGACACTACAAAAAAATATACTTCCGTGATGATACGTGTTTGTCACAGTAGGTCGCGTTTTTTGTCATGCATGTACATCCATGACAAATTTTTGACAGAATGAAGATAGTCATACACGTGCTATCGTGAAGTGTTCCATGACATTACCAAAATTATCATCACGGAAGTGTCCACTTCCATGCCGATAAATCGTCGTCCACGTAAGTGCTTTTCGTCAAGGGTGACCGACACGTGACATCCACCGTAACGGAACACCGTTAAGCTATTGGTTCGGGTTTTGGATCCGATAACCCGTTAACAGCCCCGACCAATGGGAAATTTCCACGTGTAAAATTCTTATTGGCCGGACGAAACACGTGTCAGCTCGTCAGTGGGTCAGATAGGCGCCTATGATATGTCGACACATGGCACGGCCCAACAGTGGCCCATTTAGCTTACAAAGCCGGCCCGTTTGACTTGGTCAAAAGTAAACGGGCTGGCCCATGAAAAGCCTGTTAACGGTCTCTTTGCAAATAGCCCATTTCACGACCCATTAGGCCCTAAAGGAAATCGGCCCAACAACGTCAGGTGGGCTGTCGCATATAATACCAGCCCATTTCACTTTCGGCCCATGTATGGCCCACGACGTCTTTCGGCCCATATGAGGCCTTCGTATATTTCGGCCCATTACAGGCCCACGGTGACTCTAGCCCCGAATGAACAGTAATTTTCTTTATACCCGTTAACGGCCCGTGATTTACATGGGCCGTTTCCAGCCCGTGTTAGCTTTTGGCCTATTGACGGCCCATACGTTCTTGGGCTCCTTTTCAGCCCTCGATTACTTTCGGTCCGTTACTGGCCTGTTCCCCTAATGGACCAAATTCGGCCCATGGCAAGAGTCGGTCCATTACTGGCATGTTCCACTAATAGGCCAAATTCGGCCCATGGCAAGAGTCGTCCCGTTACTGGCCTATTACCCTAATGGGCCAAATTTGGCCCATGGCAAGAGTCGGCCCGTTTCTGGCCTGTTAACCCGTTGCGCTATTTCCAGCCCGTCCTATATTCTGGCCCATTAACGACCTGTTATGCCTATGACAGAATTAAGCCTTTGCTGCCCTACGGCCTGTTAATGGCATGTTACCGTGTTGGGCCGATACCATTTATGCCCGATTATGGCCCATGTAGACCCATTTATCCGACGGCCCGAGGCCCACCGATTACAGGCCCATTTGTCGACGGCCCGTAGGAGACCCATGGATCCTACGGCCCGTATATGACCCATGGTAGTTGCGGCCACTAGCAAACCAGGGAAAATGAAGACTAGGAAATAAATAAGGCCAAAACTAACGCTAGGCTATTAAGGCGATTACACAGATTACATCCACTTGGCATCAAAGATCGCCACCAGTGCAAATATAGGGAACACCCTACACTATACAAAAATGGCTTGCTGTTTTCTTCAGGCGGTGCCTCCACGTTAAGAATAAATTTTGTATCACACCAAAACAAATTACAACTATATAACAAAAGGAAGGTTGGCATAAAACTTAACAGTCTAGCAGATAAATGCACCACCATAAGTTCAAGCTTCGGTTCATTTGACCTCGATATTACGTTTTCATGTTGTATTGTCCGATGGAGCACCATAACCCTCGCCTTCATTTCCCTAGGCTCTGAACAACATAGCAAATGTCTCGATAGTCTCGGTTTCAAAACCATGCATATCTTGGCGACATTGAGCAATGTTTCTCCTTGTTTCACAAAGGGTCTCTGTTAGGGAATGACTTGTGTCCGGAGCGCAGATACAACATTGCTTTGAGCTTGCATATCTTGATCATGAGGCGGTTTGGACGATATTGCCTTAACAACCAACCCAAGATTACGCAGAACGTGCTTTTGGCACTTTATTGGTGGGCAGTCTTGACCCACTGCAGCAATAGTCGACATTGAGGTTATAGTTGCCTCGCCACCTTCGTAAGGTGGCGGTTCCACCATTTTTCCATATCTCATTTGAAAAGTTGAGGTTTTACATTAGTAGTACCGTAATGTAAGATATTAAGGAGGCAACAAAATGAAACAAAATAGCTTTGGTCTATATACAGAACTTATTCTGGTGAACCCATGTAAAATATTAGTTGTACTTTATTGCAAAGTACATAATAAAACCAGGTTCCAAACATATGACCATGTACCATCGCTAATGTATTGTCTATTTCTTCACATTGTATTGAGGGTTAAGGATAAAGAGATGAAGTTTATAATACGGTAAGCATAGTATGACATCATTCATATCACAAAACAACTGAGAATGCATAAACAAGCGAGGCAATTGTAATGTTGTGTGGGCAAGTCCAAAGATGTAACTAGATTACGGGTCAAGATCAAAGGAACATCACTCCTCTCTTTTAAACCTTGTAAGGTGCAATGATATGATAAGACAATTGTGTATAAAATTGAAAAGAGTAATAGACATTGGCTGCAAACCATGCAGTTCAAGGCACAAGTCAGAGTAAGTAGTAGTTAAAAGGCATGAGGATTAAGGACTTACAACAGTGGCTTTGACTGGTGTAGTCATGCCCTTCTTCTTGCTGGTGTGACAGTCCTTGAAGATTCCACAAGATTTGGTTGAGTACTTTTTGGTCTATCGGGCTTTCCTCTACATTTGGAACAAGTCAATATAGATCCGATAATATGGTACAGCGAAAAGAGTGAAACAACAGCTAATTACAAGAGCCTCGCAGGTGCAATATAGCTACGAGATCACGTCAATGCTGTTGGAATTTCACTTTCGTGCAGTTGGCCTTGTTCTTTGAACAGTTCACCTACAAAAAGACAGATTTGTATGGCACATGCGTAAATAGGACTTTAACATGTGATCTGATGACATATATATATATATATATATATATATATATATATATATATATATATAATGTACCAGATACTTCGGATCGCACCAGTGTTTAACGAGGCCTCTCCAGTTTTCATCGATATATTTTCCATCGAGATGTTTGGGCAAGTTCACCGTTAGCCTTGCCTTCAAAGTGAGTTTTCCTCAAGTTATACCGACATCGTCGCAGAAAGCGTACTTGAATACATGGGTGCAAGCTTGTCTGCTTGCATCATCCTGGCTATCCAACTTGAACCTCATCTGTTGAAAATTATGGGAGTCTCATTATCAGCAACCTAGAATGTATTGGACAGAGCAAGATGATATTACTAGTTTCCATACGTAACCATACTTACAGATAAATGGTCGAGTAAGATGTTGAACTAGGTTTCGTCTTTGTCATTCCTGTACTGAATCCATGTTGGGAAGATACATACATGACACCTAACAGCAACCGCTGCCTCTGATACTAACTTGGCTGACTCTGTAGAATCACGTGGCCTTTTTAAACCTGCCTCAAAACGGATCTCCATTCTTCCTCCTCTAGATTTAGTTAACCTATCGAGTATTATCCCTGATGTTTGTTTCCTCTTGCTCCTAGGTGCTAGTCCAACAACAAACATAGGAAGTGTTAGTGTACATCAAACTGTGATACTACATATAAAGAAGCATGCAACTCTAACTTGACTCCAGCAACTACCTTCTTGCTGTTGAAGCTCACAAGGTTCATCTGATATTGCCAACTCGTCTTGTGTCAAGACTGCTTGGGAAGTAGTGTCAGGTGGCAAGGGAGCTTGGGAACGTCTTTGCTAGCTCAGTTGTACCAGTCTTTGCGTCGCATTTGGTAGTACTGTGGTAGGTGTTGCAAGAACTTGGGCTGTCTCTGCTTGTTTGGTGGCAGCTATTTGTTTCTGTTTGTCTTTTTTTGCAACTCGTGTAGCATGGGATGCCGTGTTTGTAGAATTTTCTACTGAACTTTGACCTTCTATTGCACCATCAGTACCAGCAGAATCTGTATGATTCATCCGCTTCTCATTCCCTGCCATTTTGTTTTTCTTCCTCTTTCTCTGTGCCATGTTAAGTCAAGCCGACAAGAAAAACGAATAACAATTTAGTTCTTCAGAACAAATTGATGTGTGATGCAGACGAACTAAACTTTGATGTTAGACAACCACATGATAGGAGGATGTAATATGTATGAAAAACAGGACGGAAGAGATAACCAGAACTATGATGTGTAAACTAAGAAGAAGACATTTCACCAAATTAGAAGCAATGCAATGGAAGGTAGACACCATATGAAAGATGCTACAATATCGCTCTGCCAAGTTAACAGTGTCTCAGCATAAATGGCGTTTAAACAAATGTGAAGCAGTACAAGAAATAAATCATATGCAAGATGCAAACAACATCACACTATCATGTTAGAGGTATCTCGTCATTAGTGCCATTGCATATTCACAACATTGCATATTCACAGCTTATGATGTGTAAACTAAGGAGAAGGCATTTCAACAAATTAGAAGCAATGAAAGCTAGACACCATATGAAATATGCAATGAATATCACTCTACCAAGTTAAAATTGTCTCGTCATAAGTGCCATTTCAATAAATTAGTAGTACAAGCTAGAAAAGAATGTGAGATGTAACCTATATCACACACTAAAGTCAAACGTGTCTTATGATAAGTGATTGTTGCAAGTTACACAACAGTAGTAATTTGATGTAAGAACATGGTGTGATAGACGGATATTGTATGTTCTAGAAACAGGAACACGTGTCTTATTCAAGTATAATGTGTAAAGTAAGCGAGATGGAATTCAACAAAATTAGAAGCAATACAAGCTAGACATCACACATAACATGCAACCACATATAACAGTGCCAAGTTAGAGGGAGCACCGGTGATGATGCACTAGGGGAGACGTGCTCATCATAAACACAGCTTTGTTGAGTGCCTATGCATGTGTTGTCTTGGAAATCATCTTGGGGGTGTGGAGGAGTAGAAACTGTAGAGGCCCTCCGTTCGGAAGGAGCACCTTTATCCGCTGCCTTGCTAACTTCCTTCCGCTTTATTGATTTTGAATTGTCAAGTAAAACCGACAAGAAAAAGCAATAAATTCTCTCTTCAGAACTCATTCATGCATGATACTGACAATCACTACTTTGATGTAAGGCAAACACATGATACCAGGATGGAATATGTACGAAAAACAGGACTGCATGGCATGTTCACAACTGTTTGTGTAAACTAAGCAGAAGCTATTGTAGCAAATAAGAAGCAATGCAAGCTAGACACCATGTGAAAGATGCAACCAATATGACTCTGCCAAGTTAAAAGCGTCCCATCATAAATGGAATTTCAACAAATTAGAAGCAGCGCATGCTATAAATCATATGAAAGATGCAACTAATATCGCACTGCATATACTAAAGGTGTCTCATCATGTTGATTGACGCGGGATAAAAAAAACAATAGTTTTATGTAAGGACATGCTTAATAGACAGATGTACTATGTACTAAATACAAGAAGGCATGTCACATTAACAGGTATAATGTATAAGCTAAGCAGACTAGCACATGCGCTTTAACCAGATTGGAAGAATTACAATCTAGACACCATATGCAACATGCAACCACATATCACGCTGCCAAGTTAGAGCAAGCACCTGCTATGCTAGTGTAGGGGAAATGCTGTAATCAACTACAGAGCTACGTTCACTATCTTCATCTAGAATTTCTGTTTCTTGAGAATCATGTCGGGAGGCTGACGCTGCATTCTTTAAATGAGGAGTAGTCCCCTTGCCTGTCTGCCTCGTCATAAGTGATTGATGAGGGATACACAAGAACATTAGTTTGATGTAAGAACATGGTTAATACACAGATGTACTAGTATGTACCAAAAACAGAAAGGCATGTCATATTCAAGGGTATAATGTGTAAGCTAAGCAGATGCAATTTAACCAAATTGGAAGCAATACAAGCTAGACATCCGGCTGGAGTGGTGAGCATGATCATCTAGGACCTGAGAGCCTGGTGGGAGGCGGGCTGCTTCGCCACCATCGCAGCTTTTTAGTTGGCTTCCGGGTGATGCCTATCTTTGTCGGGCTTGTCATCGCTCGGCCAAGGCCCCGACTAGCTATTTGTCTTCCGGTGCTCACGGATGGTGGTTCATGTAAAAAATATCTTTCCTTATCTTACCGACTTCAGCCTTTTGAATACAAGCTAGACACCATATGGAACATGCAACCACATATGACACCGCGAAGTTAAAGCAAGCACCTGGGATGGTGGTTCATTGCGAGCGAGGTCATCAACTCCAGAGCTATGTTCCCCGTCTCCATCTGCTGACACTACACCCTTTAAAGCGTTGAAACATGTCTTGCCTAGCTGCACACCAAACTGGAGCAACTTCTCTCTTTTCTTTTTGGCTTCTCTCATGGCAGCAGAGTCTGAAATACCCTTGCATAAAAACACAACCGTGAGAGTAAGGGTGAAGTGTGTGTGTAACTAGTGCAATCGTAAAAGTAGCGTATAGTAGGTGGCTGAAAAATAAATGACAGGAGACATATGATAGCTCTACAACATTGCATGGCAAACAAAATTAGATTCTACTGTGTATGATTTTGTAATATATGAGCACAAGAAATGCAGGTACTCCTCCAGCACACCACCACATGTGGTCATATCTAAGATAACAAATGACTAAAATAAATAGGCGGTCGATTTTTTAATGAACTGTCTGATCTATAAGGGAACGAACAGATGGCCTTCGTCTACCTCCCGCCAGCACTTTGTTGATTTATCTTTCTCGAACCGCCACGACCACCGGCCCAGACCCACTGCCTCCGCCGCCCGCCCTCCCATCGACCTCACACCACCGTCGTGCTTGGCACCGCCCCGCCATCCCTTAAATCGACCGACCTCCGGATCAGCGCCCGAGCTCTAGGCCGCACACGCCCCTAAGATAAACACCATATGTTGCTTCCCCCGGCGTAATAGACGATTAGCGCTGTTACACCGGGAATGCTTCCGTTAATTGGGAATCAAGTGGCCGAAATTGAAATTGTGGGGCGACGGACCTCTAGCTAAGGTGAAATAGTATATGAGGAGAAACCTTGTGCGTCGCGAGTTACTAGGAACATCTAGTATCAAGAAGAAGCGGTCAACTAGTGTCTTCTATGGGATGAATACCGTGCAAGCAAAGGCGTAAGATTTGCACGAATAAGGGAAGAGGAGTACCTTTTTCGGTTGCCGGTGTGGTCACCTCCACATGTCGCGCCAATTTTCTTCTTTTTACCGGGGAAACCGATGTTCTGGAGGGTGCAGGCTTGGACGAACCCATGGCCAAATTGTTGATTGTGGTTGCCGTGGCCAGATGTCGGCGGAGGGGAAGCAGATCCGAGGCGGCGGGGACGGCGTAGCAGTGAACAACTCCGGTGCGGTGGAGGGTGGCGGTTGGAGCGGCAGCGGTGAGGCGCAGGACGGCGTGGTTGAACTGGCTCGGGTACGGACGGCTCGGCCTCGGCTTCAACTACTAGTTGTGGAGGGCGTTGCGGTTGAGGTTGCGGTGGACGACAATGTCGTGGTATCGGCTCCGGCGTGATGGAGGAGGGCGGCGGTTGATGGATGAGATGGGGTGGCGGACGGAGGATGCCGGGGTTTCACGCCTGGTGGAAAGGTAGTTTTGGCGCCCACGGAGTATGAATGGGGAATCAGACGGGTGGGGGGGGGGACCCATGTTTCGCTCTGGGACGCGCTTGCTTTTGGCTTTTTTGAATAGAAGATGGGACGCGCTTGTTTGAAATTTGGGGAAGTACAAACTTTGCTCCCCTCTTAAATTTCGGACGTACTGCGGGTCGGGGGTAGGATGGTAATCCCAGGTGTCCCAAATAGTGGGCGGGAGCGATTTCGGCCGCGCGCATGTGTGCTTAGGCAGCCATTGTGTATGAATGTTTTTCGGATGCGGTTGCATGGCGTCTAGATGAAGCTACAAACCTACCCCGGTTTAGACCTTTGGACGTCGGGCCGGTAGGTTTCACGGGTCGGAGTTATTAGAAAAGTAATTTCCTTGTACTACCAAACATTGGTCTCACGCGGTTTCGGGCGAGTAGAGGCTCTTTCGGCGCTTCGTTCGAAATTTTGAAACACAAGCATTCACGTTTAGAGTACTCTTGAACTATGAGGATTGACCTAAATAAACAACGTTATATTTGACCTTGTATGTTTGAAAACCTCATTAAATTATCCGCTTCTTCGAAATTTTGACACTTGAAAATCCTATAACTACGATTATTTTGGAATGGAGGAGCTAAATTTGAATCTATTTTGTACATGACTACATATGCTATTATGTACAAAATCAGAGCAAAGATTGGTGCCCCCATAATTTAGGTATGGTTTACAAATGCCATGATATCAAATTCAAATAATTGAATGGACTTCATGTTGAATTCGATTTTTTAAACCACCTTAAGTTGAATTCAAATGTATGCTAGTTCATAGGTAGTAGCTATTTATAATGTCCATTGTGTAACTTTCGTATGTATAATGTGCTTTACACACACAACATGAACTATACTCACGCTTATATTCGATTGCTAAAAGCGATGCATTGTCCGGAGTTCAAAATACTAACTATGTGGATCAATTGTGTCAATAATAACATAGACATGCTCAAATTCGATACAATCTAGATGTCTCGATGGATCGATGACCGCTCCTTCACGCTAATTGCAAATATCATGATCCCATCCTAATATTTGGATACAATTTATATCTTTAATCAATGTGTAGAGCAGTCTTTTATGTGTAGTTTCACTCTCCATCGGTGGTCTCTCACACATGCTCACACACTCTCTCCCGAGGTGTCTTTCTCGCACACATGCTCTAGATATAACCCTCCCTCCCTCTCGTAACCATTTACAACTGTTTTCACTAACCTTTATCACAAGCACTCTTCCTCTCGAAAACATACACACGCACAATCCTCATCGACCCTTTTTATATACATGGACCTGCCTACGTGTCTCATGTACGCACATTATCTTTACGCCTATCTCTCACACATTGTCTCACACCCCTCTTCCTAATCGACGAGTATGATTCTAGCAGAGCATTCTGTAGGATGCCCCTTAAAATTAGGTTGGATGAATAGTAATATCAGAGATAAAGGGGTTACCATAGTCCGAGAACCTAGGGTTACAAATCCTAGCCGGCTTTGTCAATGGACACAGAGTCCTTCACAATTCTGCTATCTTTGTCTTGTACGACTAGTCATCCATGGGTCTTCCTAAATGCGTCACAGGCCGACCAATGTGGCGCAGGACGGAACAGAATGAAGGGGCTCACCTCGACCCACCGGACCTCACGCGTGAGACACCCTCTGCCCCCACGTCTCATTATCTTCTCACACCCACACATACCAACACAAACACCACACATACAGAAAATTTCTCTTGGTGCCTCTATTCCTCCCCCTTGCATATACACACTCAAGGGAATGGAATCTCTTGTCGTGACGTCATATTCGTCTCTCTCTCTAGACCACTCTCATTTCTCGTGCTATCTCTCCCACGCCCCCGTCGGCCCCTCTATCCATGCCTCTCTCGAATACATAATACACACACATACCTCTCTAGGCCCCGCCAAATGCATCAACTACACATTCACAGATGTTACATCATGTAGCCCATTGATCTAAAAAGCCCTCTCTTCACGTTTATTTCGCATACAACATTCCTTTTGAATAAAGTGTGGCCAAAAAATTATTTTAGAGTTTCTACATATATACAACATTACAAAGTTATATGGAGGAGTCTGAACGCTAATTTGCATTGCATGGTGCCCACAATGATATTTATTCCATACCGTGAATTTGTATATTTTTATACTATATACAAAGTTAGTCATAATAAAGAGAAACGAAGAGCATCTCAATCTCCATCGCATACCCCCCCAGACGCCCCTTTCACGTATGCACACAAAACTATCTCCGTGTCCTCTAAAAGTAAGCCCCTGAAAATTCACGCATGTTTCATCTTTCTCTTTGCGATATATGCAATGGCGATCATTGTATTTGAAGCGAAGCCACGATACATACATTGGACTTCGTAATCCACTCATTACGGTCACCATTTACGTTTAATGGTTATTATGCAGATCCGCGGGCTCACCGTACAACTCTGTATTTGCTCATGACATGACTAGTTGACGATTAAACGCTCACGTGGCACCTCTAGTGTTGCATCACATTATCTCACTACCATCGTGCCCACACATTAATTTGTATCTACTCTACATCTACACTCTTATAAAATACATAAAATACACTCTTATAAAAAACAGAGTTGGTGATGATGGTGTGCCTGCCATCCTGCAATATAGGACGTCCGATTTATATCTGTCGGATAGGAAAGAAACTATGGCAATTTTGCAAAAAGGTACCCACACACCTCTCCACATTTGCAAATAAGGCCTTTCCTCGTTCATCCTTTTCTCTCACAAGATAAACAAGTCATACAAATGCATCTTGATGTTACGTGCAACGCACGGGCATCTTGCTAGTAAGAATGAAAACAAACGACAAAAAAATATTTGGGCGGTGGTTCGAAGTCATGACCGCGGGCACAGCGGACAAGGTGGCCTTGTATT
Organism: Aegilops bicornis; assembly: GCA_021605145.1. NCBI lineage: Eukaryota > Viridiplantae > Streptophyta > Magnoliopsida > Poales > Poaceae > Aegilops > Aegilops bicornis. The sequence continues at coordinate 181,513,111 of CM038670.1, read as the reverse complement.
GATATGCCGAGCCGTCTGTTTTAACACACAGGAGCTGGTGTGGTGATTATACACACACGCACGCATGCACACCAACTGCATCCACGCAACACTCACACAAACACATGCACCCATGCACGCACGCAACACTCACACGTACACACGCAACCACTCACGCACGCAACACTCACATGCACGCACGCAACACTCACACGCGCACACGCACGCATGCATGCACACACCAGTACACCACACGACCAACACACACTCTCACGCTCAAGTGCTCAACCTACACGTGCATGCGCACACATCAGGCCCTGACAAACACATACACAACCAGGTTATCTGACCTTTGTCGCACCTGCAAAAATTTGTGTTTATCTGACCTTTTGCCTATGCGAACTGATAGGTGGGACCCACAACAAACGTGGTCAATTTAACTAGTCAACATGGCGCCACGCAGACTATTTGGCCGGTCAACAGAGTGCAATCCGATGCTGAGCTGTGAGCAAGTGACCGTATAATCACTGCAAAACGTATATAGTGACTGTAATTAGCTTATTCTGAAGTTCGGTGACCGTAATACGCTTTTCTCTCTGTAGGCCCTCCAAAACTACATCTCTACACGTTCTCGCATGTTACATCTAACAACTATGCAATACAGCACTACTACTACACTCTAACACAATAAATCATATGTGTTTTAGTTTTACTAGATATCATATTGTTACTTATAATTATTCAGTTTGCATACATTAAAATTGCCTTTGAAATGTAAGGCCAAGATCATCTATGTAAGGAAAAATCCCGCCTTTCCTGTTTAATCGGGTTTGTATCGATGGATCGTAAGGAACAGCAAAACTATAGTACTATACAAAGACAAGTAATGATTCCTTTGGGCCGTCGTGTAAATCTACTCCTCCGTCGTAAGAGTGGAGCTCTCGCTTTCATAAATCTTCTAGTCCCTTTCGCTGGCATGTGGGACATCAAGCTACCGGGTCCACGTGCCATACCGGAATACAGGGCAGAGCAGCCGGGGTGAAGCACCCCAGTAATGGCGCCGGCGTAGTAATGAGCAATGAGGTGTCAAATCACAAAGCTGCACCTTTCCCGTAGTTAAGTTGGAGGGACGAAGCAACCATCATTTCACTCATTGCTGAATCCGCTTCTCCCTCATCTTCTTCAACTTAACCACGTGTTGCTTCTGCCGTCGTTCTGCCTCATGTGGGACGCGGATCGGCTTGGTAAAGCAACCCGGACACGTGGGACCGCATGTTAGCAAAACCGCCAGACAACGTCCTCCGAAAATAAGAAGCCTAGTCCTAGACTTACAAAGGGCTACGTAGCTGCTACGTATACTTTCCATCTAATCTATATATGCCCCCTGATTTTTCGTGGGGTGGGCCTAATCCTCTCCTTTAATCCAATCAAATAGTCCCACATCACATCAGTTCGTAACTTTACGTAAACCATTACGTGTATGCAGCATTGCTCAAATAAGAAACCTCCCCCGCCATCCGCACGGAAAAATCACCTCCTTTTTACTAATCTCGATTCTATAATTTTTTAGATCAATATAATTGAGATTTGTATAGATAGCACACAGGAGCAAAACCAAGTGGTACGGTTAAGGGCATCCACAATGTGTAGCCAAATGTGAAAATAGCTTTTGGCATCATGGGAACCATTGTGGACGGTGTCGCCAAAGCCAAAGAGATGGAACCGAAGCTCCCTGATTGATTGATTGAAGGAATAGAAAATGCAACGTCTCTCCTCTTTCTCCCATGCTTGGATGCATGTAGTACAGTATAGAGCACACAGTCTACTCCCCTGTCCCTTCTATCACAAATCACAAAGCAGTGAGGCGTCAAATCACAAAAGCACGGACGAAGCAACCATCATTTCACTCTTCGCTGACTCCGCTACTCCATCGTCTTCTTCGAGAAGCCATCTCACTGCATTAGTTACTCCTAGTAGTACTAGTAAAGGACTTCCTAGATGCAAATAAGGCAGTTGTCTCGGCTTGCAGGCGGCACTTGCAAACGACTTAACGTGGTCTCCCTCAATGGTGTTCTCCATCGAATGCACTTCGCCAAACCACCCAAAAAAAATATCGTCGACGTCACCGCAATGGGGAAGGAAGTCAAATATAGTTACTACCTCCATTTTTTTGTACACAAGGCCAGTATATCAAAATTACAATTTGCAAAGGGCCACTAACACTAATCGAGGCAAAATTGATGGGGTTAGCAACCAAGGACATTAATATCCCCTGCATGCATGCAGAAGTGAGAAGGTTGGTTTGCATGGCGCTGCATTAATCAAGCGATGAGGAGTGAGATGGTTAGCTTTTTGGTCTTTGGAGAAAAAATACGCATTAATTGACACATGAAACGAGGATTTGTATCGATTAAATCCCGCGAAGGAAAACTCAGCCTTTCTTTTTTAACACTAGTACTCCTAGTATGTACGTACTTATCCTGTTTGGGTCTAGGCCTTGCATTGCCAAACTTCGCCACAAATTTTTGCCAAGCCTGCCTAAAGTTTTAAAAATGAGAAGGAGGTACACTTGCGCACGGCTATCGCGGTCGCACCGCACCCTCACACGGTCGCTCCTGCACGCCGCGGTCGCACCGCACCATCACACAGCCGCTCCTGCACGCCGCAAACGCAACCAAGGGAACGCACCCTCACTGACACGTGTTGTCGCATGTGAACACACCAAACTCAGCCATCCTATCGCTGAAACATAATTTTCGTTCATAGAGTATGTTTATCCAACCGCATGTTGGGGAGTATCCGTACGACCCGTGCGGTGGTCTGTTGGGGAAGAAGAAGAGGTGAGGAAGAAGGAAAGAAGGGTTAGAGACGAGGATATTCATCCAACCGCTGAAATGGTAGATCGACCCAAGTCAGCGACTTGCATAACAAATATATGTTTTTACACAGCAAAAGATCCATGAAAACAACAACATAAAGAAAACTATCATCGCTGCGTGGAAAGAGACGGCCTCGTCGTCTTTGGCTGCCTGCTGAACCAGCGTCGGCCTGCCGACGTGTGTCTCCGCACCGTGGTTGTCCTCGGCCTCCGGCTACTCGTTCAAGCGGAGCGTCTGGGCGCTTCTGCATGAGCGAGAGCACAGTCCGGTTCAAGTCGAGGACGTCCGGTTCCGCCTGCAGGAGGGCCTCGATGGCAGTGGCATCCGCGCGCTCCGCGTTGAGTCGAGCCTCCACCGCCCGATTCAAGTCTAGGACGTCCGGTTCCGCCTGCAGGAGGGCGTCGATGAGAGTGACATCCGCGCGCTCTGCGTCGAGTTGAGCCTCTGCCGCCCGGTTCAAGTCCAGGACGTCTGATTTTGCCTGCAGGAGGGCCTCGATGGCAGCGACATCCGCCTCAAGTTGAGCCTCCGCCGCTCGGTTCACATCCACGACATCCGGCTCCACCTGCAGGAGAGCCTCGATGGAAGCGGCATGCGCGCGCTCCGCGTCGAGTTGAGCCTCTGCCTCCCGGTCCTCCTTTAGTATCGCCATGTTGAACCGCTGGTCCGCCTGCACCTTGGGGGACTCGGACGCCGGCACGAAGTCGATGTCCATCGTTTCATACCCATCGATGGCCTTCTACACCGCGACCTCCGCCATGAACATTGGATCGGCTTCCTCCTCCTCGTAGCTTGGCTCTAGAGAACTCGGGGATTGGCCTGCCGCAAAGCGAGCTTGGGAACGGAGGTCTGTGGCGCCGACCGCCGCCGCGATTTCTATGCGGCGCTCCGGCGTCAGCATCTTGTAGTAAGTGATCTTGCGGCGCACCATGGCTTTCCGGCAAACTAGGGGACGCTTGATGCGGGCTAGGGGATCGAAAGGTGGGGGAATGGGCTAGAGATTCGGTGTGGTTTTAGGGCAGTGGCTGGCGTAGGGCGGGCAGCGAAGGTTCTGGTGTGAATAGTGGTTCCGGCGACGACCGGTCAATCGGTTTTGACCGTACATCGCTCTTGTCGCATTCGCGTTGCAGCCCGGCATGCTGGACTCTCCACGTCGCTCACCGAATGGAACACACTTCGTCTTGCGTTTTCGCTCGCTTGTGGGACCGCAGTTGAGAGCAAACCGACGCCCCTCCCTCCCCGCCCACGTCATTTATTATACCACCACTCCCTCCATTTTATGCGGAGTAAATAAAAATAGAGGGAGTATACTACGGATGAGGATCCCCTGACGTGGCTGAACCCATTGAGTAACTGACATGCGGGGCCTAGCAAGCATGGGGTCCACCAGTAAGTGAACAAAAGGGAGGGTAAGGCAGGGATACCTACGTCAGAGGATCCACTTCCACTACACTACTTTGACCAAATGTTAGAGTAATAATATATGACATGCAACTTACACAAATCATACAGGGTCAAATGCGTTTTTCGAGGCTAACTTTGACCAAATGTTAGAGTAATAATATATGACAAGCAACTTACACAAAGCATACGGTCAAATTCGTATGTGAAAGGAGTTTCCAATGATATAATTATCACATTATACATCTCATGTACTATTAATCTTGTCAATAGTCAAATTGGAAACCATCTTGAGTACAAATCTAGGAGTACGTCATTTAATCTAACAATATTGATTGGGCGTTGTTGAATGTTGATACCTTTTTTATCAAAGTAGATATACTTTGACTAAACATAAAACTTATATGTAAACTAGAAAGGATAGGAGGGAGTATATTGTATGTTCAAAAACAAAACGAACATTGAATACCCTTTATATATGATTTGCGGATGCTATGATCAACGGTTCAAAATTTTGAATCCGCCTTAGGTATCATGTGCCCCCACTCGTTCCCTCTCGATTTCATCTCGGAGTCCGGAGATCTATTGAAAGAGGACTAGGGTGCGTACATGTGAATGATACTCGGCGGAATGTTCAAATGAGGCATGCGGGAGTATGGACTCGACTGGAGGGTGACATGATCTGTGGAGAAGAGGGTTGGAGAGGAATGAGAAATAAGCAAACGCCACATGATTATACTTGAATGGCTCAAATAAACAATAAGTTGTCTCGCTTGGCCTACATAGTGAAAGGCCTAATGCGCAACGCGGAGCACTAATGCTCAAATATGGCTGGGAAAACAGGGAAACAGACATGTGGGGCACACCCGTTGGGACGACGTATTGCAGACTAGTGCAATGGAGGAGCTGGCCTACGACCTCCTCGCCACCGACAACCGTTCATGTGGGTCGTTGGGGCCAACAACGGGGCACAGCTCCAGCACCGCCTCTGGACACAGCGACCGCGGTGAGCAACACGCTCATATCCTCGCTACACATGGTCAGTTTCAGTTTGCCGAGGGTGGCGTTAGTGCTGTGGCACAACCAACGGTATGTTTGGTTTGTGCCCAAGGTTGCCCCATCAAAGTATTGGGTAGCCAAAATTTTGGTTGAGGTATTGGTTGCCCATGGTTTGGCCGACATTGGCAAAAAATGAACTTGAGTTGGCTAGAGTTCATTGGCATGCCAAAGAAATGACAACCATCCAAACAAAGACCAATCTTTGGGTCATGACCAAAATTTTGGTTGAGGTATTGGTTGCCCATGAGTTGGCCAACATTGGCAAGAAAATGAACTAGAGTGGGCTAGAGTTCATTGGCATGCCAAAAAAATGGCAACCATCCAAACAAAGACCAATCTTTTGGTCATGACCAAAATTTTGGCAAGGTGCACTTTGGCCACAATCCAATCACACCCCAACACCCGGCTCGTCGAGGATGCATGGGGCGCCGCGATGCATCCGCAGAGTGGTGTAGCGCAACCAACTGCATCCTCTGGACCTGAGACCATGTCGGGTCGTCTTGCTTTTTCAATGACATGCGGGGATCGCATGTGAGCAAAGGGCATCTCCAACATTGCCACAACCGCAGCTGACTACCCTGGCACACCAAAACCCTCGTCCCTCGCGCTGTCACGCGGTGCGTTCCCAGCCGGCGCCAGCTGCCCGCATTCATGTCGTCCATTTGTATGTCGTCATTAAGAGGCTCGGTGCCCGATGAACCAACTCCGGCGACTTAATGACGCACCCGGACGCTTGGCCTCACCGGAATGAGCTACTTAAAGCGGCAACGCCCAGCTAACCTCCACACCATAACGCATCGTCCTCCTACCTGGAACTACATCCGCCATGACCGCAAGCGCGAACGCTCTGCGGGAGAGCTTGTCTTCGGGGATGGAGCTCGAGGTCGCCGCCCTCGCTCAAGTCGCCGCTGGCGGTGGCTATGTCAAGGCCGACGATGGGAGCACCGTCGCCCACGCTGGCCCTACTTGCCGCCGTCCAACGTTTGGCACCGCCGAGGTCGGGACTCCTCCGAGGATGAGTAGGGCATGGAGGCGGCAGGGCATGGTGTGCCAACTGGCCGGTCCGTCTCCCGTGTTCTACTTTTCCTCACCGGAGACCGCACCTTCACTTCACGAGTCTTGAACCCCGCCCCTGTACATGGAGATCACAGATGGAGGACGTCGGTCGCCACCGTAGAATAGGTTTAGGGTCCGGTTTCTTTTATTATTTTGTCCTATAAAAGTTCAAAATGTAATGAAAACCTGCCGTGTTTGCATTAATCTCAGCCGGTGTATATGAACTTTCACAATAATATACATATTGTAGGAGTACTAGCAAGATGCCCGTGCGTTGCACGGAAGATCAAGATCTTGTGGGAGAAAAGGATGAACGAGGGAAAGCCTTATCTGCAAATGTGGAGAGGAGTGCGGGTAAATTGTCATAGTTTCCTTTGTATCCGTTAGATATAGATCAGACGGCCTATATTGCAGGATCGGACACATGTTTCTACATCTACGGGAACCTACGAAAGGGTTAACGTAAATTGCCTCTCTCTCCTCCCCTGATTTTCATGGTGGTGGGCCTCTCCCTCCCCCAATCTACAATCAACAGCTCACACGTTTCACATTATGTTAATTACGTAACTGGGATTATGTAGGTGTAGCATTACTCGTCCTAAAAAACCCAACTAAGCCAACCTCCCAGCATATCGCGCGGGAAAAGACCCGGCCGTGCCATTTTAGTCGAGATTACCAGATTACTAGTAGTAGTATCGATGGATCACGCGAAGCAACATATTTTTTTTAGGGGGCGAAGCACCTAGTTTAAAAGGAAAAAATGCGGTACACTCACAAAGCACTTCGTCATGGGTCGCATTGCACCCCACACACGCTCGGTCCTGCACACGGCTCACGCATAACGGAACGCGCCGCTTGCCTCTTCACCGACATCGTGGGACTGCACTTGGAGAAGTTGACCATGCGCCAAACTCCCCCGCCCACCGCAAAATCCTCCCCCCACACCCAAAAATTCCCCAACCGATTCAACCTCCTTCGCCAACTAGCCAATAATATTCCCCAAACCCCTCCCCGTCCCCTCCACCCCATTCGCTCCGCCAGCCACCCTCCCCGCCACCGATACGCCGGCGCCATGTTTGGCGATCCTCTCGCTCCCATAGTACGCTCTTGTAGGCTGCCGTCCTCTAGCCGCGCCGCCACCTCTAGCTACGTTCTTGTGGAGGCGCACGGCGGTCAGCGCCGCCACCGCTGGCGATGTTCGTGTAGAGACGCACGGCGGTGAGCTTCTCCCACGGTACGCACATTCTAGACTGAGGCCCCGTTCATGTCGGTGTAGTGCTGAATGTTAGCTCATAGTCGCTGTTAATCTCACTATTTGCCGAAGTAGATTACTGTCAATATGCTCTGCTTAAGAAGCTTCCTTGCCCTGTTCTGCACTCAATCTTCTTAGCTGAGATGGCATGCCAAGGCCGATTAGTTGCTAAAATATCCTGCCATATATTTATTGTCATGTAGATTGCCATGGTCTAGTAGCCAATCTGTTAGGTGAAATAGCTCTACACCGTTTTATACTCGATCTTTGTTGCCGCGATGGCCTTCGATAGTTCGATGGCTGTGTACTCGGCCTCATTGACTGCTGAAATAGCCTGCCATAATTTGACACTCAAATCTGTTTGCTGAATTAGCTTTACATATATTTCGTTACTTAGATTTGCTCGTCCAAATATCTTGCCATAGCTTTAGACATCGACCTAGGTATTTTTTTCTGGACTTCATAAAAAAGCATATATGTTTTTCCTATAATATCTAGTAGAAGAACTAATTTGTATGTCTAACAGATGGACAGACTTGGATAACTTCGTCAAGATTCTCCACCGTGCATATGTCGAGGGGTTGAAAACTTCATGAACTTTATCGTAGTTGAGTACGGTGGTCCGAAATCAGATGTGCTCTGCCTGTAGCAGTTGTATGAATTCGCCATAAGACCCCATCTAACTGAAAGCAAAATCATCTACACTTGTATGGGATGTTGGTCTCATATACTAGGTGGGTTCATCATGGTGAAGCCGTGAACGCCAATGTTATTGACTATGTGGAAGCAGCAGATCACCATCTTGATCTTCCCGATGCTCGTGTGGAAGAGGAGGAGGAGGTGGTGGTGGCGGAGCCAAGATTTTGACCAACATTGAAACAATGCTACGAAATGCTCGTGCATTCCGTGAACTTTCACCGCAGAAGAAAAACGGTGGGCTCGCATGTTGGAACAATGCAGCGTTATTGTCACCCCCTGTGAAATAAGCTGTCACAAGATTCTCAGCTATGGTCACCTTTCTTCGTGTGAAGACATCTCGAGCGGATGACCAACAAATCATTCGATGCGATGTTGGCTACTTTTTCCGTGAATCTTTCCCAGATGCGCCTGAGCTGCCACACACCCACAAAGAAATGAAGAATTTCCTTCGTGTAGTTGGAATTGGATATGATATGATCCATGTTTGTTAGAATAATTGTGTTTTGTTCCGGAAGGATTATGCCAACTTAAGTGAATGCCCGAAATGCAAATCATCAAGATGGAAAGATGGCGATGCTGTGAAGAGGATTCCTCATAATGTTCTGAGACATTTTCCAATTACACCAAGATTGCAGAGGTTGTTTCATGATGCTGAAACAAGAGAGGATGTACTGTGGCATTCTAGGAACCAGGAGTATAGAGATCGGAAAGTAATGAGCCATCCATCTCATGGTAGTGAGTGGAAAAGCTTCAATGATAAACACAAAGAGTTTGCTGCTGACCCAAGAAACATTAGACTTGGCTTAGCTTCAGATGGATTTAACCCATTTGGCCACCGTGAGCGCCACATATAGCATGTGGCGATGCTTGTTATCCTTACAACATGCCTCCAAATGTCTGCACCAAATAATCAAACTACATGATGGCCTTGCTCCTCCCAGGTCCAAAAAGTCCTGGAAAGGATTTTGATTTGTTCATGGGGCCTCTTGTGGAGGAACTTCAACAGCTATGGAAGGGTGTTCTCACTCGAGACCTATATAGCAGCCCACCAGCTGATTTCTTTCCAAGGTTGTTATAATTTGGTGCATCCATGATTATCCGGCTTTGGGCACTATGTCGTATGAAGACACATGGTTACAATGCATGTGTTTGTCAGATGTAAGTCCACTGTCATACGCAATACTTAGCAAGATCTGTTACATTGGACACCGCTGTTTCCTTGCCAACGACAAGCCGCATCCTAGAAAATACCGAAGACATGTGTTCAATGCAAAGCATGAAAACCGTGATGCGCCAAATAGGCTCACCGCCGATGCGTTGCAAGTGGAATTAGAGAAGGTCAGTCATATTACACCGTGAAACCATCCCGGTAATGGTAGCGGAAAAGGAAGCGCCAGGTGGTAGAAGAGATTATTGTTTACCCGCAGGTCCACTTTGTGGGACTTGGAGTATTGGAAAGATTTGGATCTGCGGCATAATCTTGATGTGATGCACATCAAGAAAAATATATGTGACAGCATTATCGGCACACTTCTTAATATTGAAGGCAAGACGAAAGATACCTGAAAATCTAGGATTGATTTGACACACTTGGGTATCAGAAAGGATTAGCTGGTGCAAGATGAAGGTAAACCACGGGATATGGCACCAGCTGTGTATGTCTTGGACAAGGTAAAAAGAAAAGAATTCTGCGAGGTCCTATCACATGTGAGATTCCCACATGGATTTACTTCCAACCCTGAAAGGAGAGTCAGTGCGGATGGAAACAAGGTACAATGGTTGAAAACTCATGACTGCCACGTCCCACTTCAAAGGGTTTTACCTGTTATCTTAGAGGATTGGGCCATCCTGACTTATACAGAGCAGTTGCAGATTTGGGACAATTCTTCAGGGAACTCTGTAGTAGGAATATCAGGATAGATGCTTTGGAGCGTCTTAGAGACAAGATACCAACTATCCTATGCGACCTTGAGAAGATATATCCTTCAGCCTTCTTTGATGTGATGGTGCATTTGGTTGTTCATCTACCTGATGAGGCACTACTTAGAGGTCCTGTACAGTATGGCTGCATGTACCCTATTGAAAGGCGGCTAGGCACTTTCAAGGGATATGTTAGGAACAGAGCTAGACCCGAGGGTTCCATTGCAGAGGCCTACATTGCTACAGAAGCATTGACATTCTGCTCAAAATACATTGAAACAAATTGATCAGCTTAGCAAAGAGGTGGGTGAAGACAATCCCGGCTCAATGTTTTCGATTATTCTGCTCGAAAGTTACAGGAAGAGTCGACAAGAGGACAAACCTAAAGATTTGGACAAAATGGTTTGGTATGTGTTGAATAACTGTCCTGAGATACTACCTTATATCAAGTAAGTGTAGTACTGCAGCTTATACATCGTAATCTACTAAACTTGCAGCACATTCTTATATTTTAGATGTTTGACGCGATCACTATGTTGTGCAGCATCTACAAAGCGGAGTTACTGCTGCAAAATCCAAGAAACATTGACAAACTAGTTATGGCAGGATTTGCGAAATGGTTCAAGAACCATGTAAGCTTTTGAAGTGCACCGCCGCTTTTTTAATATATTGAATACATAAGATGATCAGCTTGTCTATTTTCTAACCATAGGTTAAGAAGATGCGGAGGATGGGCAGGCAGTTGATGATGCCCTTTACTCACTAGCAATGGGTCCCGATACTCGGGTAAGACATTATGAATCTTGCGTTGTTGGAGATGTGCACTACAACACCCTTGCACGAGACGAAGGTGAAGACACAAAACAAGTGCCATCATGAGCACGGATACGTATGATTAATGTATAACCGAAATGTATGCTAACATAATGTATATTACTCAGTTCGCAAGATATCTCCGGGCCAAGGATCATCGGTGTGTGGTTTTGTTGTGTCATTGTCATTGGTATAACCTGCTTTCCGTGATGGCAAAACCTGTGGCTGATGATTATTTCAAATCCATCAATGTCAAGGCGGCGCATTGCATCAACGAGCCTTTTATTTTGGCAAATCAAGCAACATGATATTTTTCTTGGAAGACACATTTGCACGTAGTGATGATCGGAGAGTATTGCAAAGGTTTGAGCAGAGGAATTCGTTTAATGAAGTTGCACAAAGAAGATGATGCTTACATCGCTCCCGATGTACAAGATAACACAGATGTTCCTAATATCTTTTAGAACCATCACGCCAATGACGCCGCGAAAAGATTGCCTGTCGTGGCCGTGGACATACAAGAGTTGATCAAGAAGAAGCCAACGCTCGAGGACGTTGAGGACGAAGAAGAAGTCGACACCGTGGGGAATTACGATTCTGCATCGATACACATGGCGAAGATGTTGATGTCATGCCGCGGATGATGATTACATTGCTTTTGTCGATGCACTTGCCGAAGACATTTTTTTATCTACTATGTGAAATTGTTTTTGCTATGACAACTGAAACCTGATGAACATGTTGTTTAGTATTTTGTTGTGAGAACATCACTTGTTATGTATGCTGATTTGTGTTTGGTGATTGTATGACAACTAAAACATGATGACATTGTTGTTTAGTTGTACTCATATTTGGCTGTGAAACTTGAATTTGATGACATAGTTTGCTGTTGGACTGCAATTTGCTCAACGTCTTCGAATGAGAACAAAGTTGACCCGACAGGGCCTCTACTATTTATTTATTTATGTGAGCAAAAGGGATACCCCCTGATTTCCATTAATAGAAATCATTAGATGTTGACAACACTATGCCCAAATTTCGCCTACATGTGTTTCATTCATTACTAGTTTCAAAGAAAGTGCTCATGTCGTAGCCACTGAATACATCACGAGTGCTACATACACTTCAAATAAAGAGACAATCATCCTACAGAGCACATCGATATTGCCCATTATCTTCACAAGCTCTTTCATCTCCTCATTGTTGTCAAAGTCGTTCAGCAGTTGTTGATTGGCCATGATCAGAGGAACTGCATCTTTAACCTTCTGCTCTGCATCTTCCTCTTCTGTCGTTCCTTCAGTTACTTGTCCAACACCCCAACCTGCTGGTATTGGGATTCCTCGGCTAACCAAATAATCAGCGTAGTTGCATTACCCCACATCAGCAACTTCCCAAAAATACAAATCACACGAATCTTCCCTTTTCTGCATGAATCAAATTGGTAGATCATCAACCAAACTATTAAAAAAATCAGCAACTGAAAGCAGCAGAACAACACTTAAACATATTATTACCCCATGATTCGGGCATTTGTAGAAGACCCGCCAGATTATGGATTGTGGTTGAGACGCGACGGATGACTCTGCAGGATTTGCAGCGGTGGTCGCCGGTGTTCGGGAACGGGTCCCTGTGACTTGCTCGCCTGCGCTGCGGCGTGGTTTCAAGTGGGGGCCCAGTGGCCCATCTTCATCAAGCTCAAGCTCAAGACCTCGCGAGGGGCCAGATTACGGGCGGACGACAGAAGCTTCCTCAAGAGCGTCCTCATCAGGCAGGCTCGCGAGGAGGCGGAGAGATCAATGCAAGGGTACCTCACGAGGATCCCGTGACGCAAGCCATGACGATCAAGCCCAGGCGGGCGCCAGGCGGGCGCCGGCCTAGGAAGAGTCCTTGTTTCCCCTTGGGTGCAAAGGGGGCAAGCACAGGCCAAGGCATCAGGTAAAGGTTACCATTCTGGTGCAACGAGACCAAGACCAGCCGGATGGCCGGATGGAGGTCACTGTGGAGCCCAAGACGGCGTCACCACCAGTGCTTTTGGCAGCCGAAGACCACATTTGGTCAGGATAACTTGTACTAGATGTTCCCCTTCAAAATGGCCAATTGTTGGCGCCCTTCCTGCTCATTATTTGGGAAGAGGCCCAGGGACTCGATAAATAGAGCTAGCCACCACAGAGTAGAGGCATCTAGAAATCTGGTAGAGACCAAGTAGAACACACCGCACCAGCTCAAGAACACCCCTCGCGAGGCTGTTCTTCCTTTGTACTGTTCATCACCAGCCCCAGAGGCAATCCACCACACCACACACTGGAGTAGGGTATTACACCACAACGGTGGCTGGAACCAGTATAAACCTCGTGTCTCTTGTGTTGTTCATCATTTCCATCTTAGTTCGCACGAGAGGATCGGACGTAGATCGGTAGGGGAGAGATCTCCGTGCGCACCCCAGTGTTCGAACCTCAAGGGTCTGCCGGAACCCGAAATCCGACATTTGGCTCGCCAGTTAGGGGTGCGCCGGAATCTTTCTTCCGCTGTTTGCGTGTGATCTTCCGTCGTGTCCATGGCTGACGCTCGTCGGGCTCGCTGGCTGCGCGCCGCTCGCGCCACTCGCGACGCTTCAGACGGGCGCGCCGGGCGCTCGCCGCTCGTCGCTCCCCGTCGCCTGCCGCCAACGCCGCCATCGGCCCAGCGGGGAACGAGCAGCAAGCCTCGTCCCAGCATCCTTCGGTGCCGCGGGATGGCCGCACTGCCAACCCGTCGCTAACTCCCGCTGGCTCCTCGTCCCACGCCCGTCGCGCACCCATGAATGCGCATGCCTCACTGCTCTTGGCGCGGGAGCTCCTGCACTAGCGCCCCGTCGACGACCTCTACGAGGACTGGCTCGCCCGCATCACCGAAGCTCGCTGCTGCCGCAGGGGTTCTCTGCGGTCCTTCTCGCTACCTCGCCCTCCGTTCTGCGCAGGGGGCGAGGATCAGGAGGTGCCTCCGCCACCTCCTCCCCAAGAAGGCGCCTTGGCTGCAAGGCGTGCAGCCCCATGGCGGGATCCCCCATGCCCGGCGCCTGCGCAGCAAGAGCGGAGCTGCCAAGAGATCCCACGTCTCCGAGAAGGTGCTCGCGCGCTCCCAGCGTCGGCGCGCCAAGATCGTGTCCCAGCGCCTCCACGACAAGACCCCGCGTTGCTCCCAGCGGCGGCACGTGGTGACCCGCAAGAGCAAATCCAGCACCAGCAGAGGGCGCCGGTGGCCACGATGGGTTGCCTCGCCTTCACCCCCGAGCTGCACGGCGTCACATGGCCAGGCAAGTTCAAGCCTGACCTCCCTCCTCGCTACGACGGCACGGCGGACCCCGCGGAGTTCCTGCAGCTCTATGAGCTGGGCATCGTAGCCGCCAACGGAGACGAAGAGGTCAAGGCGAACTGGTTTCCCATGGCGCTCAAGGACGGCGCCAGACTGCTCTCGAACACGGCTCCGCACGATCTCCTCTGGAGCGAGATGCGCACCACTTCATCGCCAACTTCCGGGGACTCCGCGACTGCCCCGTCAGTGAGCGACTGCGCCAGATTCAAGCAACAGCCAGGAGAAACCCTGCAGAAGTATATCCAGCGCTTCAATTATGCTCGCCTCAAGATCCCCAAGGTGACTGAAGAAGCTATAATCTCAGCCTTTTCCGACGGCGTGCGCGACGTCAATATGAAGGAAGAGCTAGCAATCCATGAAGACCTGTGCACATCCCTGGAGCTGTTCAACTTGGCGACCAAGTGCGCCAGGGCTGAGGAAGGGCGTCTCTCCCTCCTCGAGCTCCCAAAGAGCCGAATCTTAAGAAAAGAAGCTCAAGGCCAAAGATGTGAAGCGCAAGGGGGCTGCCGTGCTAGCGGTGGAACCGAACACCAAGCGAGGCAGGGATCAGCCTGACTCATCCAAGGGCGGACGGCCATCAAGGTACCACGACCTCCACACCCACAACACCAACGAATGTCAAGAGCTTAGAGCCGTGCGAGATGGGCGAATCAGCCGACACCCAGAGCGTAACGACAGGGGCTATGGCCGAGGAGGAGGAAGAGGTGGCGGACGATGGGAAGATCATGGCCCTCGCCAGGGATGGCGTGACCGCCCTCGCGGGGACCGCTGGAAGGACCAGCCTTGTCAGGGAGGCTGGAGGGACCAGCCTCGTGAGGACCGCTCGCACGGCAACGTAGGCCTCCCTCCTCTGCCGCCACCACCAAGGAGGAATGAAGACCCACATCAAGATGATGGGGCTGGGGGCTTCCAGGAGCCGCACGTAATCGCTTGCATCTTGGGTGGCGCCCAGGCCCCAGCATCGGAGCGCATCTTCAAGCAGTTTGCCCGCGAGGTGAATGCAGTCCTCCCAAAGCTTGAGGCCACACGCCCTCTCAGGTGGTCTACGTGCGCTATCATGTTCAGCTCAGCGGATCAGCTCAAGTGCGTGGCAACGGCCGGAGTCCTCCCGATGCTTTGCTCCCCAGTCATCAGCAATGTGCAGGTCACCAGGACCCTCATCGATGGCGGCGCAGGACTCAACGTCCTGTCCGTCGAAACGTTCGACAATCTCCAAGCGCCGTACGATCAGCTTCAGCCAACCAAGCCTTTCTCAGGAGTCACCGATGGTTCCACTGTTCCAATAGGGCAGGTGCGCCTTCCAGTCACCTTCGGACAGCGCAACAACTACCGCACCGAGCTCATCGACTTCGACGTTGCTCACATCCGCCTGCCATACAATGCCATCCTCGGGTACCCAGCCCTAGCCAAGTTTATGGCAGTGACTCACCATGGTTACAATGTCCTCAAGATGCCAGGAAGCGGTGGAGTCATCACCGTGCCCTGTGAAGAAAGAGACGCAGTGTGTTCACTTGAGCGTGCGTTCCAAGCCGCAGCAATCAAAGACCCAGATCTCAGGAGCGGGAGGCTTCCCGAGGCGACCCCCAAGAAGAAGAAGACCTCACCTGGCCCAAGCCACAAGGAAGCAGGCACCTCCGGAGGTATCGCGTCAGGATTCGCGCCCGATCAGGGGGCGCCACCCTCTCACGCATAGTAAGATGTGCCCGGCGCCCTCCTCAGGCAGGGCTTGGGGGCTCTTTCTTGGAGAGCCACCGACTTTGCCGAGGTCGCGAGGGAGGCGCTCGGGCACCACTTGGAGGGGTGCTTTCAAGCACGCTTCCCTCAGGAAGATACAAGTCAAGGAAGACCAAACCCTCAGGAGTTCGTCGCAAGAAACACCCAAGAGCTACAGGAGTCAAGAGTCATGCGCGGCAGCCGCCGCTTACCTGCCGCGGCCCCACATCCAGGCGAGGATGGTGGGCTGCGCGTCTGCATCGACGTCCTGGGGCTCAACCAAGACGCGTCTCAAGAGCGCCTCTAGCCTTCGCGCATAGGGCGTTGTGAGGGGCCACCTCACAGCTACGTTCGCATGCCCTTTGGCCTGCCGAGCGCGGTCGCCGCACACCAGCGCCTGTTGAGGAGCGTTCTGGAGGCTCAAGAGGTCAGGCACCGCGCGGTCCTGGCGGAGGTGGCGATGGTCCCCGAAGGCCTGCACGAGCCACCAGAGCCTTCCGAGGCCCCTGGGCCTGGGGGCTTGTGAGGGCCGACCTCTTCACCACGCATCGTTCGCTTCCTCAGCATCACTTCATCTCCAACAGCATCAAGTGACATCTTTCAGAGTTCTACTTTCAGCTGGGAGCGCCCACAGGGCCGCACCATTCCCAGGCCGCACGGGTCCGTCCCCACGGCATGTATCCATTTTGCTTGTGTTCTTTACTTACCTTGTTGGGGGCACCCCTCGGGCTGCACCATCCCCACGCCGCTCGAGCCCGACCCAGCGTCGGTAGCTTTTACCCTCGTTTGCTTGAAATTAGATTTCCTCCTATGTGCTTAACATACTTGACCTAATCACCTGCTCAATCGACGCCTATCTGGAGGGCCGCTCGCTCTAGCACGGCGCGTGCGCACGGGTCCGTCCCTGCAGCGTTGATAAACCTGAGTGGTCGAGCTCTGGCCATGGCAGCCCCGCACGGCGCCACCTCACCAGGGCCTCAGTGCCCTAACCGCTCCCTCGGAGTGACCATAGGTTGGCCGGCGGCCGTAACAACAGGCCCTGTTTCTCCTTATTATTGGTCTACAGGACCTACTCCAGGAGCAACGTTGGGGACATCGTGAGCTTTCTCTCCCCCTCCTCTGCACGGACCGCTTGCACGTTAAAAGGGGGGTACCTGAGCATCACGACTCATGGGCTCCTACTGGCTCTCCAGCCGTCACCCCCTGGCCTTGACCCACGGCATCGCGACCTGTCATACCAGCGGCGGCTGAGCTTGCTCGAGGGCCGGGACCTGAGGACGTAGAGCGCTAAGGGAAGTGCGGGGGAGTGGGAAGAAGCTCACGAGGGCCTAACCCAGCAGTACCTCGGATACCGCCTCTCGGGCCGGGCGCCTCCCCGAGGAACTACATCAGACGCACAAGATAAGTCGCACCCTCGCAAGAACTAGACCAACGCAACGCTAAATCCCCGCCCTGTGCAACTCTGTCGCGGCGAAGCTACCTTCCTTTCTCGCCAAGAGAGGATTGCTTGAGCGCTAAAGGGGACCTCCCGAGCATCGCGACTCGGGGGCTCTTACCGGACCTCGGGCCGCTCACCTCCTGGCCTTGACCACGGCATCGCGACCTGGCATACCAAATGACGCATCGAAGCTTCCACTCGGGATCGACCTGTCAGCGCAGAGCGCCAAGTCCTCATGAGGATAGAAAGGGGGAGCTTAGCCGGGACAGGACAAGCACCTCGCGCCGGTTCATATTGAGGATATAATATTCACAAAATACATGGCAGACGCCTTACATACCCACGCGGGGTGTTGCTTTGATTCCTCGCAGGGAGCAAAACGTGATAATCCTAGGGAACGCTACTTGCTAGAACCTCCTCAAGCGACGCCATCATCAACAGTGGGCTGCCCGGCGCCGGCGCCAACCCCATCCAGATCAGTGACGTCGGCGGCTCGATGCAGCTGCCCACTCCGAGCGCGGCGCGAGCTCGGAGGCTCGTAGCTGTCGTCGCTCGTCTCCAGAGTCGCGAGAAGCTCCGGGGAGCCGCTGAAGTCCTCAGCTCCTCCACTGCTTCCTGAGAAGCTGCTGGAGGGCCGACGAGCGGGCCCGGCCCTCGCCAGTTCGTCGCCCCTGCCGCTTCCCTTGGGGCAGCACTCCAGCCGGCGTCCTTCGGCATCGAAGACCTTGAAGAACATCAGGGAGGCACCGTCATATTCGAGATGGATCACGAGGGCGCCATCCGTGCGGCAGACCCGGGCGATCTCACCCCAGCCCCGGGTCATGAAGACCTTACCCGGAGCGACGACCGCAACCTCCGCCCCGGTCGCGGGAGTGCCGCAGTCGGCGTGCTGCAGCCAGAGCTCCAGAGCTCCGCTCGGCGGCATCTCAAAGGCGAAGCAGGGAGGAAGATGAATCCAAGAGCTTGGAGGCATGGCGGCATGGAGCACAAACTCGCGAGAGGAGCGCTCGGCGTGGACTCCAGGGGGATGACGCGCACCAACGTAACTCGCCGGCGTCGGCGGCGGCGCTTTCGGTGTTGCTCGGCGCCCTCCTCCGTGGGGCCCATGATGCGGGCGAACAAGGGCAGCGGAAACCCAGCCGGCGGCCGCTCGTACCTTAGCCTCGACACCTCCTGCCAGGCACCTTCGTCCTGGCGGCCGAGGATTGGCCGTTTCTTCGGCGGAAGGGGGTCAGGACCCTCTCGCGGGGCCTTTCCCTTCTCCTCGGCGGAAAACCGGCGGATCGGTGCCATTGGCGTGAGAAGAAGCAAGGACAAGGAAGAAGCAGAAGAAGGGAGTAGCAGAAAGGGGTGAATTGGCGGAGCTCACGCAGCCCCGTATTTATAGCCGGAGAGGGCCAACCGTTGAGCACCACGATCGCAGGTAATCATGACCCATATCTCTGCATGCAGAGACTTCAAGTCGTGTTGTCGCCGAGGTGTCGTGGGGGAGCGCAGTCGCCCACGTCCAATCAACCACCACGTGGCGCCCAAGGCCGCAGGCTGTTAGGGCCCACGGCGCTTCGTGCTTGCCCCTTCGCTTCTCTGCTAAGCTAAGCCCGCGCACGCCTTGGGCCCGGGGGCTACTGTCGGCGTTTTGGGAACGGGGGTCCCCAGACTTGCCTGCCTGCGGCCTGCGGCGTGGCTCAAGTGGGGGCCTAGCGCAGCCCATCTTCATAAAGCTCAAGCTCAAGACCCTCGCGAGGGGCCAAGCCTCCCGGGGCGGATGACAGGAAGCCTCCTCAAGAGCGTCCTCATCAGGCAGGCTCGCGAGGAGACAGAGAGATCAATGCAAGGGTACCTCGCGAGGATCCCGTGACGCAAGCCATGATGATCAAGCCCAGGCAGGCGCCAGGCGGGCGCTGGCCTGGGCAGAGTCCTTGTTTCCCCTTTGGTGCAAAGGGGGCAAGAACAGGCCAAGGCATCAGGTAAAGGTTACCATTCCAGTTCAACGAGACCAAGACCAGCCAGACGGAGGTCACCGTGGAGCCCAAGACGGCGTCACCACCAGTGCTTTTGGCAGCCGAAGACCACCTTTGGTCAGGATAACTTGTACTAGATGTTCCCCTTCAAAATGGCCAATTGTTGGCGCCCTTCCCGCTCATTATTTGGGAAGAGGCCCAGGGCCTCTATAAATAGAGCTAGCCACCACAGAGTAGAGGCATCTAGAAATCTGGTAGAGACCAAGTAGACCACACCGCACCAGCTCAAGAACACCCCTCGCGAGGCTGTTCTTCCTTTGTACTGTTCATCATCAGCCCTAGAGGCAATCCACCACACCACACACTAGAGTAGGGTATTACACCACAACGGTGGCCCGAACCAGTATAAACCTCGTGTCTCTTGTGTTGTTCGTCATTTCCATCTTAGTTCGCACGAGAGGATCGGACGTAGATCGGTAGGGGAGAGAACTCCGCGCGCACCCCAGTGTTCGAACCTCAAGGGTCCGTCGGAACCCGAAATCCGACAGTGGCACCACACCAACGGCAGCAGGTTGCGATGAGCAATCGGCTGCGGTGCGCGTGCCGGTGAGGGTGTGATGAGACCCACAGGCGATGGTACGGGTTGCGACTTGGCGCATATCTGGTTGGTGCCTGCTGAAGAGCAGGTGGACGAGCAGCCAGCGGACATGGTTGATGCGGCCAGAGCTTATGATGCTAAGTAGAGTAAGTAGAGAAGAGGAGAAGCGAACGTTGGATATGTCAGTTTCATCACTTGCAGAGTAGCATAGCACCATATATAGTCATATTCTAGGTTTGGATTGAAACCAGCTACAGGAGCATGTCTTTCTTTTTTCTAAAACTCGGCAACGTCTCTTTACTGGTACACTAGCTTGTTCTGTACGCCTTCCCAAGTCTTTGTTTTTTTTTCCTTTTTTTGCGAGGAAGGAAGGAGGACAAAATTGAGAGTTCCTGGGACTCGAACCCAAGACCTCTCGGTTGAAAACCAAGGGTGCTAGTCACTTATGTGGCGAACGTTCCCAGTGAGGAGGACGGCACACGAACACATTTTCCTCGCAGTTTTCTTCCTATATATAAAAAAGTATGCTACTTTGTGTCCGCTTAGTCAACAAACGATTGTGCCAACCTTGACCGTTGGTTTGACATTCAACGCCCTGTCAGCGCTTTCTTCTGGTCTCTTCTTCCTCGAGCCGCCAAAGCCAAACCAGCGCCGGGCGCATCGCCTCGCCTCCCGCCTCCCACGGCTGGGTTCTGATCTGCCCGGCTCCTCGCTCGTTTCGTCCGAGGCCTCACCATCGCCCTCCGCCTTGGTTACTTCGCCACAGCACCGCCCTCCGGTGTTGTCAACATGGTCAACAACCGAGAGGAATAAGGAGATGACTGTACATGGCGAGGATGACAAGAGGGACCCAAATGCCACTTGTAGTAATTTTGTTTTTTCGGGACAGAGAAGGGTATCAACTGGGTTTGTGCAGGACCCGTGGCCCGTCTAGCCCAGTCTTTTATTTCATATGTTTAGCGCATGACCAGCCTAGTTTGTTTTTTTCCTTTCTGAAAATTGCTAGCCAGCTATTTTGTTTTTTGTAGAATAACCAACATAGGCCTACTTGCTTTTCTACGCCCCGCTGGGTCGGAAATCTTTCAAGACGAGGAGGGATGCATTTTGCCCAGAAAATGGGCTATAAGTAATAAGAAATGGGCTATAAGTAATAATAAATGGGTTGTAAAATGAAAAAATACAGCAAACAGACAATTAGTTCCAAAATACTGTTTTCTTTCGGATTTTGATATTTTAAATTTCATTGTTTTTGTGCGGGTAAAATTTCATTGAATTTAAATTAAGGTATATTTAGATTTAAAATTAATTTGAATCTGGCTAGAAATTTCGGGCTATATGCTGTTTGGGACAGATTTGGAGGCTGACTTGAGGGTCTACTAGGTTGACGTGTACTTTGGCTTTTTCAACTTAGTCCACAAACGATTCTAGCAGCAGTGACCGTTGGATGTTAATCCAACGACCGTGCTGCTTCTATAATATCTGATCTTCTCGCTCTAGCCGCCCAAACCAGCTCCGGTGGGACTGCCTGCTCCCGCCTCCCGTGGCCGCCTATGCTGCCGCACAGGCCGCACCGCCCCACCCTACTTCATTGCTGGCCAGGCCATTCCTCTACTCACCCACACCTCCTGTTATTTTTCGGCGACGGCAATGGACCAAGAAACCTCAGATTCCCCACCGCTGCGGCAACCATTGCCGAGTCTTCCCCGGCTCCGTGTCGTTCCCTTCCTAGGCCTCGCCGTCGTCCACCACCATGGTGCTCTTGGCGCGGCCTGGTCAACTTGGTCAACGAACGACATCCATTGGCCGTCGACTGTACACGCAAAATAATGACTCCTCCACCTGACAGCTGGGACCCACCGGAAGGGCCTCTGTATTTCACGAAAAAAACGTTCCCCCCGCTGACATGTCGGACCCACCAGCTATATCTTCACACGCAATGAAGTGCCTCCTTATTACGCACAAAAAAATGAATACCCCCCTGCTAGTTGGGACCCACCATAGTGGGAGGATGACTTGTGGGCCAACAAAGTTGACGGGACGGAGGGCTTTGTCAACTTAGTCAATATGAACGATTCTAGCTCCAAAGGATCTGACGATGTCCATCCAACGGCCTTAATGCTTCTTCAACCTCTGGTCTTCTTGCTCCACCGCCCAAAACAGCGCCCGGTGGTCAAGATGCTCCTGCCTCCCGTGGTCGGGTTGTCTTTGCCGCGAGGCCTCACCGCCCTCTACTATTCCCATCGCCGCCAGTTCTGCGGTGATGACGGCAGCCTCACACCGCAGCCAAACTAGTGAACCTCAGACTCCTCTCCGCGGGCTTCCACTACCGCGTTTTCCCCGGCTCCGCGTCATCCCCTTCCTAGGCCTCGCCGTCGTCCACCGCCGTGGTGCTCTCCGCGTGGCATGGTCAACGTGGTCAAGGAACGACTTCCATCGGAAGAGTACTGTACGTGGAGAGGCTGATAGCTGGGTCCACGACCACAGCCCAGTTTTTTTTGTGATTTGCCAAGTAAGTCGCTTTGTCAGGCCTGTTGGGCTACAACTCTTTCAAGACGAGGAGAGCTTTCATTCGGCTGGCCGAGAAAATGGCCCATCAGTAATGAGAAATGGGCTGTACATTTTTAAAACACATCAAACCGGCAATTAGTTTCAAATATCTTTTTTTCATTTCAAGATTTTAAATTACATTAATTTTTATGCGTGGAGAATTTGTTGGATTTTATATTGATATACATTTATTTTTAAAATCAGTTTGAATGTGAGTCAAAATTTTGGGATTAAACACAGTTCGTACCGCACCGAAATATGCAAAATTTCCTATAATTTTTTAACCGTGGCCACAATTTGGGTTGTAATGCTAACAAAAAGAATATGGGATCCAAAAAAACCTTAAGAATTAGCAAATGGGCTGAAAATTATTAGAAATAATGGCAGATGGGTTGTATGCTGTTTTCCACAGATTTGAGGCTTTCCTAAAAAAGGTTGATGCACAAGAAGTGACTATTGGATGTCCATCCAATGGCCGTCGTGCTTCTTCAATCTCTGCTCTTCTTGCTCCAGCCGCTCAAACAAGAGTCGGTGGGACTGCCTGCTCCCTCCTCCACAGCGGCCATTTGTCTTCTTCTTGTGACCTCACCGCCCCACCATACTCCCATCACTGGCCTAGCCATCCCTCTACTCACCCACACCGCTGTTATTCTCCATGACAAAGCAGACGAACCAAGAACCCTCGTGACAACAGATTCTCCCCTCCGCGTGGGAAACAACTGCCAAGTCTTCCCTGCCTCCATGTCATTCCCTTCCTAGGCCTTGCCTTCGTCCACCGCCCTGGTGCTCTCGGCGCGGCCTGGTCAACATGGTCAACGACCGACATGCATCTGAAGTCGAGTGTACGTGGAGAGGCCGACAGCTGGGTCCACGGCCGCACGCAAGGAAATGCCTCCTTATTACGCACAAAATAATGATTCCTCCACCGACATCGTGGACCCACCGAAGGGCCTCTCAGATTTCGCGAAAAAACATTACCGCTTAATCGGCAAATTTCGGACCCACCAGCTATATCTTCGCACGCAAGGAAGTGCCTCCTTATTACGCACAAAAAATGAATACTCCCCCTGTTAGCTGGGACCTAGTATAGTGGCAGACTGACTTGTGGGCCTACTAAGTTGACGGGGACGGAGGGCTTTATCAACTTAGTCAATATGCACGATTCTAGCTCCAAAGGATCAGACGCCAATGTCCATCCAACGGCCGTAGTGCTTCTTCAACCTCTGGTCTTCTTGCTCCAGATGCCCAAACCAACGCCGGTCGTGCCTCGTGCTCCTGCCTCCCGTGGCCGGCTGCAATGCGGCGGAGGCCTCACCGCCCCTACTACTCCCACCGCTGGTCAGGCCATCCCTCTACTCACCAACACCCCTTGTTATTCTGCGGCGATGGCAGCCTCACACCGCAGCAAACCAGTGAACCCTCGTGATTCTCCTCACGCTGCAGGCATCCACTGCCATGTCTTCCCCGGCTCCGTCGCCCCTTCCTTCCTAGGCCTCGCCGCCGCCCACCGCCTGGTGCTCTCGGGCGCCGGGTGGTCAACGTGGTCAAGGAATGGCTTCCATCGGACGTGGATCGACGTAGAGAGGCCGATACCGGGTCCACGGCCGCAGCAAGGAAGTGCCTCCTTATTACGTGCAAAATAATTATTCCTCCACCGACAAAGCAGGGACCCACCGGACGGGCCACCGATTTCGCCCCGATCGCCGGGACCCACCAGCCTACATCTTCGCGACGCAAGGAAGTGCTCGATACCGGGACCCACCTGGTCAAAGCGTGCACGTGAGCGTTGTCATTCTGGTCGCGAATGTGTACATACATATATACCGTGGATGTAGAGGCGCACGTGTCGTAGTAGAGGCGCCAGGTGCAAGAAAGAAAATACGCCACGTATGTGTACATACGGGCGGGTCTCGAACGCCTACTGCGCATACGTGACGCCGTGGCTCGTGTACATGGCTGGGTCGGAACGGAGAAATAGCATCGTCGTCGTGTTCATGGGGAGGCAACGGAATGCGTCGTGTTCATGGGGAGGCAACGGAATGTGTCGTGTTCATAGGGAGGCAACGGAATGCGTCATGTTCATGGGGAGGCGACGGAATGCGTCGTGTTCATCGAGAGGGCTTGGACGGAACAGGCGATGGAAACGAGGCCTGGCGTAACGCAGAACGGAAGAAACGGCCTTGTGTTCGACCAGCCACGTTTGAAACGGGCTCCTGTTCATCGGGAGGGGTGTGGCGTACCACAAAACGGAGGAAACGGAGCTCCTACGGTCGAAACGGGGGTCCTGTTGATCGGGAGGGGTGTGGCGAACCGCAAAACGGACGAAACGGACTTGTGTTGGAGCGCTACGGTCGAAACGGGGGTCCTGTTCATCGGGAGGGTTGTGGGTACCGCAAAACGGACTCCACGGGATACTGTTCATCTCCACCGTCCACCTCCTCCAGCCTCCACGGGCTCCCCTGCTCATCCAACCTCCACGGGCTCCTGCTCATCCAGCCTCCACGGGCACTGCTCACCCAGCCTCCACCGCTGCGCTACTCCACCGCCATCGCTCAACCACCCTCCACCATCTACCGATCATCCAGCCCTCCACACCACAGTGGTCCTGTTCAACTAGCCCTCCACGGCACCCTCCACCGCCTACTATTCATCCAAATTTCTCCACACCACGTGGGGTCCTGCTTTCATCCAACCCTCCACGGGCACCCTCCATCGCTCATCGCTTATCCAGCCCTCCACCACACCACGGGTCCTGTTCATCTAGAGGCAACGCCACCGCCACTGCTCATCCAACCCCCCACCCCCGCAACGCTCACTGTTCATCCAATTGATCGGCTTTAGTTAGCAGTAGTAGCGAAGGAATCGCTCGATCGGGTTCACTTAACAGCCATCGATCGATTGCTCGGGTTCAGTAACGCGTAGAGTTCGCAGCAATCGCCGGGTTCGCTAGAGCTCAACGCCTCGCTCGTGTTCGCTTCGAGCCAACGCCGCACACGCTGCAGACGTAAGAGAGAAGCGCGGCATCGCCGACCCCGACCTCCCACCGTAATCGGTACTCCCGAAATTTTCCTCGCCTCGCTTCTACCACGGTTTTTTCCACATGGACGGCCCAAAGAATGTCATGCGCAAGCGCCTCCGGCCCGCCCAGACGAAAAGCCCATTTTCATTATGATTTTTTGTCATAGAAGTAGGAGCCCACCACATCTTTGATGATACCGGGTTTTGTCACAATTATCGTCATAGAAGTGTCATATGTATGACAAAAAAAATTTCGTTCGGCCCAAAATGTCACGGATGTGTCTTTTTTTGTAGTTGGAGCGGCATCAACATGCCATGGTAAAAAATTTGTCCCATTTGGGGAAAGTTTGGGTATAAGCTTTTCACAAACCAGAGCTTATCACGACAAGTGTGATGGTTTCAGTAGGGAACGTGCCACCTTTGGGGACGAAAAGATATCCATTGCCTCTTATTGCTTTCAAATTTTTTCGAGTGTCAACATAGAAGAACAGGAGTGTTGTGTTCAATTTTGGAATTTTTCGGGGATCATTTGGACATTTTTATACATTAACTGGGTTTCCCAGGCATTTTATGCGCATAATTCAAATTTGAACTACATGCAAATTCTCCAGTGCATATAAATTGGTTGAAAAACCAAATATGTGTCCTTAGTTGCATGCTTAGATCCCATGCAGGAAATGGGAATGTATTTCAAACACCCTGCCACCGTCACTCGGCCGCAAACATTGAGATACATGGCTTTTAAATTCTAGTAAATCCAAAACTCGTCTGAAATTCATGAAACTTGGCATGCTATCATGGAGCGGCATCAACATGCCATGGTAATTTTTTTGTCCCATTTGGGGCAGGTTTGGGTATATGCTTCTCACAAACCAGAGCTTCTCACAACAAGCATGATGGTTTCGGTAGGGAACGTCCCACCTTTGGGGACGAAACGATATCCATTGCCTCTTATTGCTTTCAAATTTTTTCTTGTGTCAAAATAGAACAACAGGAGTGTTGTGTCAATTTTTGTGATTTTTCGGGGTTCGTTTGGAGATTTTTATGCATTAACTGAGTTTTCAATGCATTTATGTGCATTAATTCAAATTTTAACTACATGCACATGCTCCA
Organism: Aegilops bicornis; assembly: GCA_021605145.1. Classification (NCBI taxonomy): domain Eukaryota; kingdom Viridiplantae; phylum Streptophyta; class Magnoliopsida; order Poales; family Poaceae; genus Aegilops; species Aegilops bicornis. Next base: position 181,486,314 of record CM038670.1, on the reverse strand, counting down.
GTGCATATAAATTGGTTGAAAAATTAAATCTATGTCCTTGGGTGCATGCTTAGGTCCCATGCAAGAAATGGGAATGCATTTCAAACACCGGGGCACCATTGATAGCCGGCAAAACATTAAGATGCCTGGTTTTTAAATTCTAGTAAATCCAAAACTCGTCCGGTGCGCAGGGTCACTGGGAAGCGTGTGAGATGTTCAACGCAGGATTTGTGCATCTCTTCATCGCAAACGGTTAAGTGAAGCAGTAAAGCGGCAAAAAATAAACCAAAAAATATACGTCTGCCACACGCCCTGTGTGCCGTGCGAGCAAGCGTGAGTTGACGGGACGCATGCGAGCAGTTCGCCGCGCAGACATACCAGGAGGCGTACGTGCAGGTGTGTGTATTGACGGGGAGGCATGCGAGTAGCTATGTGAAATTAGGGTAGGAATTGCAACGTCGCATGCAGCAGCTCACCGGAGGCGAGACAACTTTGACCGCAGCCTGCCTTTCTCCCATCGGGTCCAGATAATTGCACGCCCGAAGCCGCCGCCATAATATGCGGCCGCACCGCCGTCCACAAGGGTCACCGACGCCCTGACTCCGAGTGTATGACGATGCTGCCGAAGCGCACCATCGAAGGGAGTGGCGACGCCGGGGCTGGTGAAGCACCCGCACAATGCGTGAAGCTGGCCACAGAGGTTTCCGTCGCTGCCGACGAGGTCTCGCGTGGGCAGCAGCACGACCTTGAATTTGTCGGCGCTGCCCCGCCTCTACCGGAGCGGGAGGTCAACAAAGAACTCGCAACAATCACGACTCCGACGGAAAACCGGTTAGTCATCTCTATACCCATTTGTGCGGCAAACATATCAAGTGTTTTCTCTGGTTAATCCCCCCACCCCGCCCCGCCCCTCTATAATTTTTCTGGAACACAAATCCTATGGTTATGTTCTCTCAGTCCATGAAGTCACAGAAATTAAGATCCGTTCGATGCACGTAGTGTATTGATTGTTTGAATGTTAGCCGTATAGAGTTAGTGATTAATTGTTTGTTTTGTACAAATGATTTTTGCTAATAATCCGACTAGGGTTAGCGTGCGTGCTAATAATTCGTGGCCAGATCTTGAGAATTGATTTTGAATGTCCTACATATATGTTTGTGCCTTTTTTCTTCCTGATCTTGAGAATTGATTTTGAATGTCCTACATGTTATCCCACTTTTTTTCTTTCAGATTGGTATGTACACAGATGAGGCTCCGACCAGCGCCGCCACTGGATGTAGATCATGGACCCTACTGCAAGGCCCGAGCGCCCACGGACCTCGAGGAACGGTAGAATCTCCGGCGGACCGCACCAGCGATCTCCCTGACGGAATCCTTGGGGAGATCATCTCCCTTCTCCCCACCAAGGATGGCTGCCGCACACAAGTCCTCGCATCTCGGTGGCACACTCTGTGGTGCACCGCGCCTCTTAATCTCGACTGTCGTCAGCTATCTGTCGATGATGATTCTGAACTCCCCGGAGCCATCATCTCCTGCCACGAGGGCTCCAGCAGAACGCATCTCAGATCCCGCATGCTACCTGCTGGACATACCTCGCATGGTGGCCGCCTGGCTGACATCCCGTCAATTCGATAAACTCCAGCAGCTCGAGTTCTACCATTACATCGATAGGTTACACCAAGAGGTGCATCTGTGCCCTCACCACTGATGCCCATCTCATGGTTTTCCTCCTCTCTCCACACTGCCACCTTGACCCGGTGCCATCTAGCAGACTATCTGGTACAAATGCTTCGACTGCCAGTGCTGAAAAAACTTGCCCTTGTGTTGGTTGATTCGTCGGTGGCCTCACTTCACAGCATCATCCACTCTAGCTGCCCTGCACTGCAGCATTTGGTGCTTGTTTTAGGAATAGGAATCCATATCCCTTATCTCAAAATAAAGTCGTCTTACCTTGCAAGCATTGGAAGTCATTTTGAAAGACAGGAGCTCATCATCGAAGACGCCCCTTCACTTCAAAGGTTGCTCCTTAATTGTTGTTATAAATCTTCACAAATAAGTGTGGTCTCTGCGCCTAAACTGGAGACCTTGGGTGCAATTAGTGATCCATTTGAATGGTTTGAGATGGTGTTTGCCTCCACACCTATTGAGGTACTGTATATTATTCACGTACACTTTTGTATTTTGCATTTTTCATTTGTGCGCATAAGTTAAGTATCATCTTGGAGTACACTTTCAGTGCTAATATTATGTTCTATGCTCAGTGAAGCGCTTGTCCATCCTATCAGTGGTGGTGGATTCTGTCAAGACCTTATATATCACTATGTGGTGTTTTGATCTCAACATCATTATTGCCATGCTGCAATGCTTTCCATGTCTGGAGAATTCGTATATGAAGGTGATGATTTCACACACATTGAAAGCCCATATATAATGTACTATAATTAATCGCTCAGCTATCACTCTTTCAACATAATCTTTTTAGACATTAACTGTTTTCAATCTTCATCTCTATTTAGGCACTAACACATGGAGAAAAAGGTATAACCAAGCGATGGTTCAAGAAGCACCGGGATTTTCTCAGATCTCACGACATTCGTATGAAGACAGTAACACTGGAAGGATATGCAACCAACAATGCAAACACTAGCTTTGTCACATTCTTCATGTTGAATGCGAGGGCACTATTGTCCGTGAGGATTAAGTTTTTCAACCAGAAATTTCTTACGGCTGCAGGTGTTGAACAACATAAAAAGAAGTTTCATGTGGACCTAAGGGCTTCTGATCGTGCTCGGCTTCTATTTACAACACCTTGTCATCATGGACCAGTAGAATTTTTTGCCGGGGATCTTGATTTTATGGATCAGACCGATCCATTTGAATGTGATTGCCGAAAACTTTGGTTGAGTTAGATGTCTTTTCATGTTCAATTTGGATTTTTTCTAAACCTGATGAGCAATTAATCCTCGTGCTTTTGTACTGTTTGTTAGCTGGAGTTAGATATTGTTGCCCTTTTCAACCCGGCTTTGACCCATATTTTCTTTCATACTGGGCCAATGGCTTGCCATTTATTTAATTAAGACATAAATATTATAAGCATTCACAACATAGGCAAAGAACATCACTCTCAAGGATCCTTGAGATCTTTGTTCATTACTGTAATCAAGATGTTTTTAGTGCCCACCAGCACCCACAAACTTATTTTCAGCTTAGACACCAAGGGTTGTAATTCCTAATAAGAAATGCTGCATGGTAGTCACAGATTTGGATTTATTGTTTGGGACCCATGAGGAAAAAGCCTATCCAGGGCGGTGCCGACTTGACAGTAAACATTGAGAAACCTAGTTTTAAAATTACTGTAAATCCAAACTCGCCTGAAAATCATGAAACTTGGCATGGTGTTATGTCATAGCACCAACATATTGTGGTAAAAAATTAGTCCAATTTGGGACAAGTATTCGTACAATCTCCTTACAAACCGGAGCTTCTCTCAAAAAGGCTCATGGTTTCGAGAGGGACTTTGTCACCTATGTTTGCGAAACGACATATGATGTATCTTATCGCATCAATTTATTTTACAGAGGCAACATGCAACTATATATAGTAGCGTCGTCCTAAAAATATGAAATTAATCACGGTTCGTTTTGCCTTTTTATACATTATTTGAGTTTCATAGGCATTTTGGAATGTACTTTCGTGTGTGCAAAGGTCATGTGTGTACTAGCCACATATGTAATTCGATGTTCAATCTGTTTATGGAATCAAGTCCTTATACATGTTATTCTTCTGTAGACAGAGCAAATCACACGGTTTATTAACAGCAATCGTCTATGTTATTATTGGTCTTCACACACATTTCTAATAAGGGACCTGTTTGCCGCGTATCACACACATCTTGTTTAGTTGAACCGTTTCCATTGTGTTGCCTGATCACACACAGTCCATCCTAGTGAACCGTATGTTGTATATTGCACACACTTTCATCTGGCTTCCCGTTTCTTTTGTTCCTCATCATCGCAAACAGTTAATCAAACTGAACCGTATGCCCTTCATCGCACATGCAACAAAAATCTGAACCATGTTTGATGCATCCGTCATTGCAAATGTTTTGCACCTTTTTGATGGTTTTTTACACCACTATTTGTGATTATTGCATCGCACACAGTTTCGTCGAAGGGTCTCTGATCGTAGTGTCACGTTAGCAGCATCCTGCAGTAGTGTTATTCACATTGCTTGCAAGGCTTCTTATGATTTGCATTACCGAGAAGGCCCAGAGATACCTCTCCGATACTCAAAGTGACAAATCCTAATCTCGATCTATGCCAACCCAACAAACACCTTCGGAGATACCTGTAGAGCATCTTTATAATCACCCAATTATGTTGTGACGTTTGAAAGCAGACAAGGCATTCCTCCGGTATCCGGGAGTTGCATAATCTCATAGTCGAAGGAATGTGTATTTGACATGAAGAAAGCAATAGCAATAAAACTGAACGATCAATATGCTAAGCTAACAAATGGGTCTTGTCCATCACATCATTCTCCTAATGATGTGATCCCGTTCATCAAATGACAACACATGTCTATGGTTAGGAAACTTAACCATCTTTGATTAACGAGCTAGTCTAGTAGAGGCTTACTAGGGACACGGTGTTTTGTCTATGTATCCACACATGTATCAAGTTTCCGGTTAATACAATTCTAGCATGAATAATAAACATTTATCATGATATAAGGAAATATAAAATAACAACTTTATTACTGCCTCTAGGGCATATTTCTTTTAGTCTCCCTGAGGGAGTCCTGGATTAGGGGGTATCCGGACAGCCGGACTATATCCTTTGGCCGGACTATTGGACTATGAAGATACAAGATTGAAGACTTCGTCCCGTGTCTGGATGGGACTCTCCTTGGCGTGAAAGGAAAGCTTGGCAATACGGATATGTAGATCTCCTTCCTTGTAACCGACTCTGTGTAACCCTAGCCACCTCCAGTGTCTATATCAACCGGAGGGTTTGGTCCGTAGGAACAAAAACAATCATACCATAGGCTAGCTTTTAGGGTTTAGCCTCTTCGATCTCGTGGTAGATCACCTCTTATAATACTCATATCATCAAGATCAATCAAGCATGAGTAGGGTTTTACCTCCATCGAGAGGGCCCGAACCTGGGTAAAAACATCGTGTCCCCTATCTCCTGTTACCATCCGCCTAGATGCACAGTTCGGGACCCCCTACCCAAGATCCGCCGATTTTGACACCGACATTGGTGCTATCATTGAGAGTTCCTCGGTGTCTTCATCGTTAGGCTTGATGTCTCCTTTGATCATCGATAGCGATGCCGTCCAGGGTGAGACCTTTCTCCCCGGACAGATCTTTGTATTCGGCGGCTTCAGATCAAGGGCCAACTTCGCTGGCCATCTGGAGCAGATCGAGAGTTACGCCCCTGGCCACCAGGTCAGGTTTGGAAGCTTAAACTACACGGCCGACATCCGTGAAGACTTGATCTTCGACGGATTTGAGCCCCTGCCGAGTGCACCGCACTGTCATGATGAGCATGATTTAGCTCTGCCGTCGGACAGTGTTCAGGAGATCGCACCTACAACCGCTCTTACCCTCAATTCGGAACCAATTGCGCCATCCATGGAAGGGTGGCTAGACCCCACCATGGAGGCCGCAGTCTCAGCGGCGATCGAGCCGAATAACAACCTTACCCTTCACGAGAGCCATGACTCCAAACTGTCGGATTCTTCTCCGGCCACGGACTCCGAACCGCCTGCGCCCGTGCCTATCGAATCCGACTGGGCGCCGATCATGGAGTTCACCTCCACGAATATCTTTTAGCACTCACCCTTCGGCGACATATTGAACTCATTAAGGTCCCTCTCCTTGTCAGGAGAAACCTTGCCGAACTATGTCCGGCAGGATTGGGATGCGGATGACGAAGAAATTCGCCGCCCACCCACCACCCACTTAGTAGCCACTGTCGATGATTTGACCGACATGCTCGACTTCGACCAAGACATCGACGGTATGGACGACGATGCAGGAGACGAACAGGAACCACTGCCTACAGGGCACTGGAAAGCCACCTCATCATATGATATATATATGGTGGACACACCCAAAGAAGGCAATGGCGACGGGACAGCGGGGGATGACCCCCCCAAGAAGCAACCCAAGCGCCGACGACAGTGGTGCCGCTCTAAGTCTCGCCAAAGCAAAAGTGGTGATACCGGCACAGGAGATAATAACACTCCGGACAGTGCTAAATATAAAGACAATCCCCTCCACAAGATTCAGAGAAGGAGGATGGAGAAGCCAGCCCTCCTGAGAGAGTGGTAGATAGAGAGGCAGAGGATGATAATTACATGCCTCCCTCTGAAGACGAGGCAAGCCTCGACGATGATGAATTTGTCGTGCCTGAGGATCCCGTCGAGCAAGAGTGCTTCAAGCGTTGGCTTATGGCCACGACACATAGCCTGAAGAAAAAGCAACAGCAGCTTCGAGCTGATCAAGACTTGCTAGCTGACAGAAGGACTGAAGTCCTTGCGACCGAGGAATATGAACTCGAACGGCCTTCCAAGAGTTACCCAAAGCGCAGGTTGCTACCCTGATTAGAGGAGGAAGCATAAAGCCTACATCTCCAGCGTATGATGCGGCTGATCGGGCACCTCGCGGCCACGACAGAGAGGCATTTCAGCCAAAAGCTTAGGCCGCACCCCGACGCCACTCAAAGAAAAATGCCAAGGCACGGGGAAGTACGCTAGACCTGCGAGACGTATTGGAGGACAAAGCAAAGCAAGCAAGATCGATCTATGGATACCGCCACGCCACGCCACGCCGGATACAGTAAAAGTAAATCCGGCCGGGCCGAACACAGCAGCCAAGACTCATTTGAGCTGCGTCGTGATATAGCCCAGTACAAAGGCGCCACACACCGCCTATGCTTCACAGACGAAGTAATGGATCACCAAATCCCAAAGGGTTTCAAACCCGTAAATATCGAATCATATGATGGTACAACAGATCCTGCGGTATGGATCGAGGACTACCTCCTGCATATCCACATGGCCCGCGGTGACGATCTACACGCCATCAAATACCTTCCACTCAAACTCAAAGGACCAGCTCGACATTGGCTGAACAGCCTGCCAGCAGAATCCATTGGTTGTTGGGAAGATCTGGAAGCCGCATTCCTCGGCAACTTTCAGGGCACTTATGTGCGACCACCAGATGCCGATGACTTGAGCCACATAATTCAGCAGCCAGAGGAATCGGCCAGACAATTCTGGACACGGTTCCTAACCAAGAAAAATCAAATCGTCGACTGTCCGGATGCAGAGGCCCTAGTAGCTTTTAAGCATAACATCCGTGAAGAGTGGCTCGCCCGGCACCTGGGCCAGGAAAAGCCAAAATCTATGGCAGCCCTCACGACACTCATGACCCGCTTTTGCGCGGGAGAGGACAGCTGGCTGGCTCGCAACAAGAACATATCAAAGAACCCTGGTACTTGGGATACCAGGGATAGCAACGGTAGGTCACGTCGCAACAAACACAAGCGCCGTATTAACAGCAAAAATACCGAGGATACGGCAGTCAATGCCGGATTCAGAGGCTCTAAACCCGGTCTGTGGAAAAAGCCATTCAAAAGAAGTACTCCGGGCCCGTCCAGTTTGGACCGTATACTCGATCGCTCGTGTCAAATACATGGCACCCCCAACACGCCAGCCAACCACACCAACAGGGATTGTTGGGTGTTCAAGCAGGCCGGCAAGTTAAATGCCGAAAACAAGGATAAGGGGCTACATAGCGATGACGAGGAGGAGCCCGGCCGCCGAACACCAGAGGACAGAAGAGGTTCCCCCCACAAGTGCAGACGGTGAACATGATATACGCAACCCACATCACCAAGAGGGAACGGAAGCGTGTGCTAAGGGACGTATATGCGTTGGAGCCAGTCGCCCCAAAGTTCAACCCATGATCCTCCAGTCCGATCACCTTCGATCGCAGGGACCACCCCACTAGTATCCGTCATTGTGGATTCGCCGCATTGGTCCTAGACCCAATCATCGACGGATTTCACCTCACTCGAGTCCTTATGGACGGCGGAAGCAGCCTGAACCTGCTTTATCAGGACACAGTGCGCAAAATGGGTATAGACCCCTCAAGGATCAAGCCCACAAAAACGACCTTCAAAGGCGTCATACCAGGTGTAGAGGCCCATTGTACAGGCTCAGTCACACTAGAAGTGGTCTTCGGATCCCCAGATAATTTCCGAAGCGAGGAGTTAATCTTTGATATAGTCCCGTTCCGCAGTGGCTATGACACACTGCTCGGGCGAACGGCATTCGCAAGATTCAATGCGGCCGCATTATGCATACCTCAAGCTCAAGATGCCAGGACCTCGGGGGGTCATCACAGTCAATGGAAACACAGAGTGCTCTCTCCGAACGGAGGAGCACACTGCGGCCCTCGCAGCAGAAGCGCAAAGCAGCCTCTCAAGGCAATTCACCAGTTCGGCGATCAAACACCTGGATGCTGTCAAGCGCGCCCGGAGTAATCTACAACAAGACCGCTTGGCACGTTCCGAGCTCGCATAGCAATGCGGCCCCCACCCCAGCCTCAGCCAAACAGCCAAATCCGTGCCACGCGTACATAATTACGCCTTGAAAATACTATGGGCATAAGGGGGCATGACTACGGCACGCCCCAACACGCGGCTCAACCGCACTAGGGGCTTCCTACTTTGTTATTTTTTCTCTCTTTCAGGACTTTACTCTCTGGAAGCCCCGTCCGGTAGTATAATTGCCGGACACACGATACAATAGCCAAGGAGGCAGAAAGCTACGTCGCACCATGGAACTCCTAGGTGGTCTCTAATAACGAGTGAATACCTGCTTTAAATACCGTTCCACGGCTCGCCCTTGGAGAGGACATGTCAAATAGTCCTATTTTTTTGCTTATCGCACTAGTTGTATCATTTCTGCTTCAATGCACCTTTTTGAATAAACAATGCATAGCACTAGCCTATTACTGCATTCTTTATTCTTTCTTTATATATATATGTTCATTTATGACATTCAGCACCCGTACACTCTGGTACGGCCAATACACCAGGGGCTTAAGTACCCCATAATATGGCCTGAGAAGTCCGAACACTTCCGACAGTGCAGCACCCCGAACTTATAGCATTATATGCATCAGCTCCGAATCATGTCTTTGGTAAATAGTTGGGTTTGCCCGGCTCCCATGTTTTGGTACCTTACATTCCGCTATATCGGCTAAGGTAGCACTGGGAGAACTACTGCGATTGTGCCCCGGTTCATCTGGGCAAGCACCTCAGTAGAGAAAGCTAAAACTGACTGTCATGATAAGGCGAGAGCTGGTCGCTGTTTGAGAGGTTTCGAGTCCCTAAACACTTATGCCGCTTAGGGCGAGGAGTCGGCTTTGCCCGGCTTAGGCGTGTATAGTGCCCCGAATTCGGCCTTCCGAATACTAGGGGCTTCGCCAAAATTTAAAATTGTAGACTTCTATGGCTAAGTGAGAGTGATAAAGCATTATAGTCTGATTGCCTTGTTCGTTGCGCAGAGCACCTCCCTCGAAGGACCCAACAATGTGAAAAAGAGTGCTCAGATTTATCCCGAACACCCCAACACTCATGGCATGGGGGCAAAAGCTGACGACTGGCCATCTCTCAGATTTGATAAACAGCCGCACAGAAGGTAATATCTTAAAATCAACTAAGCGTTGCATAGCGCATATGAACAAGTTTTCATAATACAGGATCACATGAGGAAGTTCACTCAAAAATTACATCCTTGGAACACTCGTCCGCCATAAGGCGGGCACCCTTCAGGACGCTCTCATAGTACATCTCGGGGTGGCGATACTCCTTGCCCTGCGGTGGTCCCTCCTTCACCAGCTTCTCAGTGTCCATCTTACCCAGCGTACTTTAACACGGGCAAGCGCCCTGCGGGCGCCTTCGATGCAGACGGAGCGCTTGATGACTTCAAGCCAAGGACAGGCATCCACAAGCCGCCTCACCAGCCCGAAGTAGCTCCCAGGCATGGCCTCTCCAGGCCATAGCCGGACTATAAGACCCTTCATGGCCTGTTCGGCCGCCTTATGGAGCTCGACCAATTGCTTCAGCTGGTTGCTTAAGCACTGGGTGTTCGGCCTCGATATCGAGACCGTAACACCTTCTCCGTCGAGCTCCCCTCCTCGGCTCGGTAGTACTTTGCGGCATCTGACATGCTATGGGGCAAATCTGCGAATGCTCCTGGAGAGCTCCGGACTCGGGTAAGTAACAAGAAATTTACTTTCACATGCTTGCTTTGCATAATGAATGCCTTACCCGCCACTATCTTCTTCATCGCCTCAATTTCCTGGAGGGCCTTTTGGGCTTCGGCCTTGGCATGCTTGGTGCTCTCGAGGGCCGTGGCAAGTTCGGACTCTTGAGTCTTCGAGTCAAGCTCCAAAGTCTCATGCTCCTTCACGAGAGCCTGGAGCTCTTGCTGCACCTCACCAACCCCGTGCCTCTTGTTTCTCCCGCTCGGTGCGCTCCATGGCCGCTTTGTTTTCGGCCTCGGACAGCACTTGCTTCAGGGCCGCCACTTCGGTCGTGGTCCCTGGCACATTCATGATGATCCTATCATTTTGCAACCACATCTTTTTTTTCATATATATATGTACAAGGTATTACTTACCTTTGTTCTCCTCGAGCTGCCTCTTGGCAAGGCCGAGCTGTTCCTCGGACCGCTCGAGGTTTTGCTTCAGTGCGGCAGAGGTCAGCAGCAAAGCCTGCATACGCATATAGACATACTTGTATTAGACTCCTGCAGGTATTATTCAATCCTCTATTCGGCTTTTCTTTGTGAACACCAAACAGAGCATAAGGGCCTACTGTCTATGCGGTAATATTTTCCTATATTTTAAATACTTACCTCAAAGCCTGTTAGAAGGCTGGCACAGGCTTGAGTCAGTCCGCTCTTGGCGGTCTGAACCTTCTTGATCACCGCACTCATAATAGTGCGGTGCTCCTCGTCGATGGAAGCGCCACTAAGCACTTCCAGCAAATTGTATGGTGCCTCCGGATGGACGGAGGTCACCGACACGAGTGTCGGATTACGAGTTCCGGCAGACCCTCTAGGTTCGAACTCTGGGGTGCACGCGGAGATCACACCTCTTGCCTACCTACTCTTCGTCGCCTCGCAAGGATCTAAAACTACACAAAGAGCAACACAAGGGGCACAAGGTTTATACTAGTTCGGGCCACCATTGTGGTGTAATACCCTACTCTAGTTTGTGGTGTGGTGGATTGCCTCTGGGGCGGATGATGAATAGTACAAGGAAGAACAGCCTCGCGAGGGTCTGTTCTTGGCTGGTGCGATGAGCTGCTAGGGGGAGCTGAGTCGCTTCTCTCTCTCTCTCTGAATCCCGATCCCAGATCCAAGATGCAAGATGAAGATGAAGATGAAGATGCCCCTACCCTGTGGGTAGCTAGTCCTATTTATAGGCGGAGGCCCTGGGCCTCTTCCCAAATATTGAGCGGGAAGGGGGCCAACAATTGGCCATTTTGAAGGGGAACATAGTACACTTATCCTGACTAAAGTTGGTCTTCGCCTGCCAAAGGCTCCGTCGATGACGTCGGCTTGGGCTCCACGATGACCTCCTTCCTGCTGTTGCGTTGGTCTTGGACTTGTTGCACCGAAATGGTTGCCTTTGCTTGATACCCTCGCCTGCGCTTGCCTCCTTTGCACCAAAGAGGAAACGAGGACATCATGCTGGGCTGGCGCCCTCACCGGGCGCCCTTGGTCGTCTAGCTATGCGTCATGGGCACCTCGTGAGGTACCCGCCTTGATATCTCCGCCTCCTCGCGAGCCAGCCTAACGAGGCCGTGCTCGAGGAAGCTTCCTGTCAGTCCGCCTCATGAGGCTTGGCCCTCGCGAGGGTCTTGAGCTTGTGTTGATGAAGATGGGCCGTCTTGGGCCACCCTTGAACCACGCCAGCAGCAGGAAAGTCTGGTACCCCGTTCCCGTAACGCCGACAAGAGCCCGGGCCCAAAGGCGCGCTGGACTTGGCTTAGCAGAGAAGCGAAGAGGCAAGTCTGCGGCGCCGCTGGCCCCTAACAAGATGCTTGACCTTGGGCGCCGCGTGGCGGTTGATTGGACGCGGGTATCTCCGCTTCCCCATGACGCCTTGACAATTGCACGAATCGACAAGGGAGCGGTGCCCGTCTGAGCCTTTCCTCCCTTGCCTTCTCCAGTCATTGCTCAGATCCCCTTTCTTGCGCCTATCCTTCCTGCTTCTGAAATCCCCAGATCTACTCCGACCGCGCGCGCTAGCAAGATATGGCGCCTCGCCAGACCTCGGCCAGAGCTTGGTACTCACCCGCTTTGGACTCCCCGAATGTGTCGGAGAAGAGCCTTGCCCGGGCGTGCCGGATGATGGCGGCGCAAGGCGACGACGGGGCGGCGGTACTCAAGGCTGGCTCTGCCCTTCCTGAGGACCAAGGAAGCACCTTCTATCCGTTCTTCGTGAGCGCCATTGCCGCTGGTCTGATGCCTCCCTTTTCTGAGTTCTTCTTTTCTGTTCTCCGCCATTACAAACTGCAAGCTCTGCACCTCCACCCCAACTCTGTTCTTCTCCTGACGATCTTCGCCTACTACTGTGAGGCTCACGTCGGAGTGCAGCCCTCAGTGGCCTTGCTGCGCCACTACTTCTACCTTCGGACCTCTCGCGGCCCCATCTCCGCGTGCGCGAGCTTTGTCACGTACGGCAGCTCCAGCGCCATCTCGAAGCTCGGGAAGAGGATTGAAGGCTTCAGGAGCAAGTGGGTCATGGTGGATGCTGGGCGCATCCATCCTAGACTGATCCTGCCCACGGAGCAGCCCACGCCCATCGACGCTTGGTCTCGCGCCGAACTCGTGGATCCCCGAGCGAAGCCGGTGCTAGAGAAGATGGACGCGGACCTGTGGCCGGGCAACATGGCAACGGCGAAGCTGACCGGGGCATCGCTCCTGAGGGAGTTCCTGGAGCATCAGGTGGCCCCACTTCGGCAATACTCGCTTCCGCTATGGAGGCCTCGCCCGAGCCCCGCGGCCTTGGCCGACGAAGATCTGGCCGCGGTCCTCAAGTGTTTGGTCGGGGGAGACGTGGCGAGGCTGGAAGGCGCTCATGTACCCCTGTTCCTTCGAGATGATTGGGAGCAGGTGGTGGACACCATGCCCGCCTTCAATGGGGACGGGCATGTGCCCACGGAGGTTCCTGAGGACCCGGCGGCCCTGGTGACGGTGAACGTGTCCTCCGGCAACTCCAGCGGAGAGGAGGAAGAAGAGGCACGGGAAGAGGGGCCCGACTCCGACGCAACTGACGGGGAGTCGGGAGCGCCCCTCCCTCGGTGCAGGTCCCGCACTCTCCGCCTCTTGCCGGACGGCGACGACGATGGCGACGAGCGGGGTGGCGCGAGCTCGCCCCTGATCCCGAAGAAGGACAGGACGGGGCTGGTTCCCCGCGGGTCTGCCCCGGCTCCGAGGCGATCTGCAGACGCGCCTCCTGCTCCTGAACCTCTCGAGGCCGATCCCTCCAGCCGGCTCTCGGGGTTCAAGTTTGGCCGGAGGCTGCTTGAGTCCGCGAGCGATGACCAGTAAGTGCTTGATTCTTGTTTTGCTTCTTGCTTTGTTGTTGAGGCTTGATATCTGTATTCCTTGGCTAGGCTGGCGGCTGCGGTGAAAAAGCTGAAGGGGGCTCCTGTCGTGGAATCGTCACGGCAGATGTCCTCATGAAAGGACTTAGTCGTAGGGCCATCGTACGGGTTAACCTAGAGGAGTTAAAGCGGACACAAGACACGGGAATTATACTGGTTCGGCCCCTTCGATGAAGGTAAAAGCCTACGTCCGATTGTGATGTGATTGATATGATTTGGCGACTAGGGAGCAATAGCTTTGCCTTAGCCTCGAATCCTCTCCCTAACTTCGCCGGGTCGCCCCTTATATACACGGGTTGACGCCCGGCCGGTTTACAGAGTCCCGATCCGGCTCATACAAGCGTCCGGCTCGGTCTCTTCTTTCTTAACTTACAACACAAGTTACAATACTAAGGCGGTTTACATAAATGGACCTTAATTCGCCTCTGGGCTCCAGGCCTCCTCCGTGGGCCTGAATCATGGGCGAGGTAAAACGGCCCCTTCGGGCGGTTCACGCCAAGAGTTGTATCCCCAACATTAGGCCCCAGATTGACTTGAACCGGTTCATGTTAATCTTCAACACCTTCATGAAACTCTTGATCTCTTTTCACATTTTGTAAACCGCCAGCTGCTTGAACCGCCGTGATGTCATCTTCCGATCCGCGTGTCAGGGTGTCTTGACGTCATTTTTGATAAAGAAATCCAAACAGTAAGATTCCCTGCATTTAATGACATCCCGAAACTCGAGGCGGCCGCTGCACCGTCCACCGCTTTTGACTCCTCGAATCTTGCGCCCGTTGATTGCTCCGGTTCCTTATAAATAGACCGGCCGCCTCCTGTCTCTTCTTCTTCTCCTTCCTCGCGCCGCTCCAGTCTTGAAGCTCCGCCGTCGCCTCCGACCTTCGAACGACGCGTCAACGCCGAACGCCGCATCAACCTGACCGTATCAGAGGCTTCCGGCGCTCCTCCTCGGCTTCGCTCATCAGGTAAGGTCCTTTTCAACCCCTAGATCGCATCTGTAGACCCTGTTCATCTCGCAGTTCATCTCGGTTTCTTCACACCTGCTCCGCCATGGCCATGCGATCCAACAGATCAGATATCCTGTGCAGGGGACTGCCCCGTCGTCCATCTATCCTTTCACGCATCGGTTTTTTCCGTAGATCCTCGAGTTTAGAATACCCGAACCCTCCTGTTCTTTCTGAGGTTTGCATAGGTCGTGAAGGTTTTTTCATCGAACTTTGGTAGATCTTGATTACTTCCCTTCGCATGTGAAAACTGTTTACATCCATACTTAGCAGTTTTTCAATTCTGCCTTATCCGCGGTTTAACTTTTGATAGCTAATCCGTCACTCCATTAGCCCTCGCTAAACCGGAATGGGAGGCCGGCATTGAATCGCCGGTTTAACAATGCATAATATGCCTGAACCGTTTAATGGTGAACCGTTTCTCCCTTTATTCCACAGCTTAGTCTTCCGGAATGGCTCCTCAATTCTCAGCTTGCAATTGGGTCCGGTCAAAAATCACTGAAACGCAACTCAACGGCTATGTCACCACTGGCGGTTTGGCTCCAAAAAATGCCCTCCACTGGCGTGTTCCGGATGGCGAGTTTCCTCCGGAGCCACAAGAGGGAGAAGTACTTGTGTTTATGCAGCATTTAGACCGGGGGTTCTGCCTGCCCGGTTCAAAATTTTTCCGGGACGTCCTTGCAAGCTTGCAACTCCATCCGCAGGATATCGGCCCGAACTCGTGGTCAAACATATGCAACTTTCAAGTCTTCGTGAAGTCTATCTTCGTGAAGAGCCCTCTGTGGAGCTATTCGGGATTTCTTTCACTTGAACCGCCAGACGGAGTTTTCGATGGTCCCAACACGTAACTAGGGCGGCGTTTCAATCCAGAAAAGGAAGGAAGCGGACTTTCCTCACGCCAAACACCACAGCCATCCAAAGGATTGGAACCAAACCTGGTTCTATTGCCGGAACACCGCTCCTGCCAACGAGAATCCCTTGCCGGGTTACCGTCCTCACCGGCTCAGCAACAACCATCCGCTGCCTTTACGCTTAACCGCCGCGGAACGGAAGAACTTTGCACCTCAGATCATAAAACTCCGGGCTCTAATGGCCAATGGACTAACTGGTGTGGACCTTGTGCGATGCTGGGTTTCTTGGGGCATCTTGCCCTTAAGCCGCCCGTCGGATTGATGCACGAGTATACCGGGCAACCTCAAAGACCCTCAAAGACGCTACGAATTACCAATAACTGAATTTGAGGTTACAGAGGCTGTAAAAAGATGCTTGATGAACCAATCTCCGTCTGCAGCCCTAACGGGTTGCCTCCATTCTCATTGCCAACCCGCCACCTGCGGTAAGACTTTGCTCACCGCTTTTCGGGCTTTTTAACATTTTGTTGATATTCATTAATCCTTGCTACCTCGCAGATCGACAGCTCCTTCGAGACGGACCAAACCGGCCCGAGCTCCGCGTATAAAGTCCAAGGCTACCAAAAAGGCTGGCAAGAAAACCGCCGGGTCTTCTGATCCGCCAGAAGATGGAGAATCTGAAGCTGAGGTAAAACTTGATATCCTTACGAGGGAGCCGCCATAAACCGGCTCTCCTACTTGTGTTTCTTCTTATGATTTATCCCTCTTTATTCTTCCCTTCACTGATAAATTTAATTCCCAGGATGACGCCGAAGCCAGCCATGCCGACCATTTTGAGGTAATCCTTCTTTCTTCCGACCCCGACCTCGTGCCGGTTAAAAGAATTCGTCGCGCCGTTCGGAAAGTGAAAAAAATCTCATTCCTATGCTTATCTGAAGACACAAAGAGGCTAAAGAGCGCCGTACAACTCTCAAGATGCTGGTCAACAGATTCTCTCCTCCGGTTTACCGGATACACCAACCCGGAAGCGTCGTCCGTAGGTGACTTGTTCTCCTGAAAACGTTATCCCTTAAAGGTTTCTTCCGATGTCCTCTCAATCCGTCGACCCGAATTATCAGGCCTCTTCCAACTCCTCTGGCGGTTCATCAACCACGCAATCGCCTCCGCTTAAAGTTGCCGCGGGGTATGTAACTGCTGTCCATCGATTCGATTTACAACTGCCTTGGTTGATTTGCCTTAATCAATTCTGAACATTGCAGCACCAAGGCTAACTTGAGTAAGAAAGCGAAAACCCTTGACCCTCTGCGGATGTTGATCCGGAAAAAGACCCGGAACAAACCCACGAAAATCCTGAAGTCGCCAAAGATAGCTCTGGCGAGTTGTACAAAGACGATCTTGCTGATCCGCGGAAGCTGAACCGGAGGTTCAAATGGAAACTTCACAGCCTGCTCCACCAAACCCGCCGATAGAGCGAGTCGTAACAGTTGAACCGCCGAGCCAGAGTAAGAAAACATCAAGCCCAAAGAAGACCGCCGAAAATGACGATGTTGTTGTGACAGGCACTGGCTACGCTGCTCCTAGCCAACCGGTCGCTTTAACAAAACATATTGCCAAGGGCGAGTCGGCCGCCGTGAGTAAAGATAAAGAAAAAACAGACCTGTCAGCTTACGACAACTTCTCTGCCCAAGAACTGCACTCCGGGTTTCTGAACCGGCTCTATACCAGCCGTGACCTTGAAGTCGGTCCGTAAACCGGATGAAGGACCGCTATGAGGTAATGAATTATGTCTTTCTGTACTTTAGCTATATAGTAGCCCCCAAAGGGTCGGTTCAACTTAGCATAGTTAAACCGGGACTTAATTTCTGTACCCAAATGGCAAACTGAGATCAATTAGCCATTAGCCCCCAAGTGCCAAGGTGAATATGTATATTGAGCTTGGACTTGATAATGAGACACCTAACATGCTTCCTTTGTTACCGTAATGAAATAGAGCAGAAAGCGTGCAACTCAAAGACCTACGAGCCAATCTGAGACTCAGCAAGCGAAACCACTAAGGCCAAGGGCGAATTGAGAACGGCCTTGGCCACTATGGAACAGCTGAAGGAGTGGTATAAATCCGAGCAGACCCAATCGGGACACCGAGAAGGCGGTTTGAAAAAAGCAGGCGGAAGAAGCGAAGCAGCCCTTAAACCGGTGGTCAAGAGCTTACTGGACTCAAGCGCCAAGTGCATGCCATGACCTCTGCCGTCTTTGGTAAGAAACTATGCACTGACTATCTTAATTTTGATATTTCCGCCGGTTTATCCTGAGTTGTCTTAAACCGGTGCAGGCAAGCGTATTGCACATATGGGTTCTGATGTTCGGAAGAAGCTCAAGGCCGCTTATACGCTGATTGAGCAGCTGTATACCGGCGCCCAGCAAGTCATATGTGCTACATCATACGACAACACGGCGCCGTCCCTGATCAGAGAAACCCTGGACCGGTTGTCCATGGTTCCGGCAGCTTGAAGAGTTGAAGCGGTCCGCGGCTCGGCTGGCACCTTCATCGGCTCGACGCGCCAAGGCGTGGATAGCAGATCTTGATCCGGCTGACATAGCCAAAGGTTTCCCCAGTGCTCAAGAGAATGGTGAAGCCTTTGATAACGACACCCTGAAACGGATCACAAAGGAAATGCGTCCGCTGGCGAGTCAACTGGCAGACGAAGCCAACCTGACGGTTCACCGCTCCTTTTATGACGCCAACAACAAGCGGGTGGATTTTGTCATCCCTGAAGTGCAGAGCCTTGTTCCCCCAATCCGTAAGCACACTTACGCCCTTGACGTTGATCCGGCTGAGCTGATAAGTGAAGAAGCTGTCTTTCGTGCCTTAACCCGGATTGACCGATCTACCAATGACTTCCGGCTTTGGGTGAGGAAGAAGAAGAAGTTGAACTGACGTCGGCACCTCTACCTCACGCCAACCCGGCGAAGCAGCGTAATTCGTCAAGCCGGGTGACGCTCAAGCTTCAAGGCATAACCCCACATGAAACGCCGGGCCTCAAAAGGCTTTGTAATAGGATAGTCAAGACTTTGTTTTGAACAATGCCGTTACAACCTCGGTCAGAACTTTTGCATGGCGGTGCTGGATACTTTGGTTTTGAAGTAGTGAATCCTGCAACATATTTTGCCTCGCAATCACAAATTCTTAAACCGCCATGGCGGCTTGCGCCTAGCCGGATTGTGATACCAATATATTTATATAAGAAAATATCGAGGTATACTATCAAAATTTTGTGATACAAACATACCTGCCAGTGTCGGGCACACAGTTGGCTTTAGCCAATCCTGAAGCGGAGGCTTTATAAACCATCACCGTCAAAGGAGAACAATCCTCGTAGGTATAATACCGATTTACCGTGTAAATCGTGGTCGGTATGATAAGCCCCTGTTACTCCATAATGGGATGTTAACAGAAAATCAAACCGAACAATCAATCGCCGGAAAAAATGGACCAAATTCTGAAAACTTGAATCCGGTTGAAAGAAGGTTTATCGGTTTAAGACAACAAACAAAAGCCAAATTATATGTATAAAAAACACATGGAAGCAAAAACAATAACAAAGACTGTTTGCAAGAAGAGGCTTTATTGAGTCTGATCAGATGGCGTTACCATGGTCGGACAGACCAAGCTCCCTATAAGGTGTAGGGATGGTTCAAGTCAGCCAGTCCCCAATCGACATCGTGGCATTACGCCGATCAAGTGGCATTGCATTGGTTCGGGTTCGACCAAGCCCCTAAGTGATTCTATGGCCTTAGGCCGACCAAGAGGCGGACTGGTTCAGACGTGACCATGTCCCCAAGTGATCCGTGGCTTTACCGTCAAGAGGTGTTGCATTGGTTCGGACACCACCAAGCCCCCAAATGATCTGGTGGCTTTTCGCCGCCAAGAGGTGTTGCATTGGTTCGGACACCGACCAAGCCCCCAAGTGACAAAAATTTCACAAAAGCAAGGCCAAGGGTTAAACCGAGGCCGCTTCACGACAAGATCTCCATGTACCCAAACCGGACTTTGATACGTAATGTATACCCCGTTTTAGCCGAGGATCCGGTTTATTGCCTTTATTCATAATATATACATTGTCTTAATATGTACATAAGTGGAGCCAATGGCTCAGGTATAATAAGGCCGAAGATGAGCTATGTTCCACGGCCTGTTGGTCTCCTCCTCTGACGTGCGTGAGTCCTTTCGCTCTCGAACATCAATCAGATAGTAGGACCCATTGTATAGATTCTTGCTGACCACGAAAGGCCCCTCCCAAGGTGGGGATAGCTTGTGCATATCTTTCTGGTCTTGAATGAGCCGCAGCACTAAGTCTCCTTCCTGAAAGGTTCTGGTTTTAACTCACCGGCTGTGATACCGACGAAGATCCTGCCGGTAAACCGCCGAACGAGCAGCTGCCATATCGCGCTCTTCATCCAAATCGATCCAAATCGCCTTGCCGTGCTGCCTCGCTATCTGCCTCAACATAAGCTGCCACTCGAGGCGAAGTCGTGACGGATATCGCTGGAAGGACCACCTCCGCTCCATAGACCATAAAGAACGGCGTGTATCCAAAGTGGATCGGTTGGGGGTAGTATTTATACTCCATATCACCGATGGTAGCTCTTCCACCCAACAACCCAAGCGTCCTCTCTAAAGGGACCATAAGTCGGGTTTGATACCTTTCAAGATCTCCTGATTAGCTCGTTCCGCTTGACCATTGGATTGCGGGTGGGCTACGGAAGAAACATCAAGCGGATGTGCTCTCGCTCACAAAATTCCTTCATAGCTCCTTTGGACAAATTGGTGCCATTGTCCGTGATGATACCGTGTGGAAACCCAAACCGAAAATCACCTTTTGTTGAACTGAACCGCCGTGGTCGGATCACACTTGCTAACTGGCTCTGCCTCAACCCACTTGGTAAATTTATCAACCGCCACCAACAGGTGGGTCTTTTTGTCCTTGGACCTTTTGAAAGGTCCAACCATATCCAGCCCCCAAGTCGCAAACGACCAAGTAATTGGAATCATCCTCAACTCTTGGGCTGGCACGTGAGCACGCCTGGAGAACTTTTGGCAACCATCACATCGTCCGACCAGATCCTCCGCGTCAAGATGGGCAGTCAACCAATAGAAACCATGGCGGAACGCTTTGGCCACCAAGGACTTTGAACCGGCGTGGTGACCACAATCCCCTTCATGGATCTCTCGCAATATCTCACAGCCCTCTTCAGGGACACACAACGCTGAAACGCCCCTGACACACTGCAATGGTGCAACTCGCCATTAACAATGGTCATAGACTTAGACCGCCGAACTATCTGTCGGGCCAACGTCTCATCTTCTGGTAACTCGCCCCGGTGCATGTATGCCAAATAAGGGAGCGTCCAATCCGGAATGACATGCAGGGCCGCCACCAATTGAGCCTCCGGATCAGGGATAGCCAAATCAATTTCATCAGGAAGCTTAACTGACGGATTGTGCAGTACATCAAGGAAGACGTTGGGCGGGACCGGTTTACGTTGAGAGCCCAGCCGGCTTAAAGCATCAGCCGCTTCGTTCTTCCGACGATCCACATGGTCCACCTGATATCCTTTAAAATGTCCTGCAACAACATCCACCTCCCGACGATATGCAACCATGAGTGGATCTTTGGAATCCCAAGTACCTGATACTTGCTGAGCCACCAAGTCCGAGTCACCAAAGCATTTAACCCGGCTGAGATTCATTTCTTTAGCCATCCGGAGACCATGGAGCAAAGCTTCATACTCAGCTGCATTGTTAGTACAAGGGAACATTAGGCGGAGAACGTAACAGAAGTTAATACGACTCCAGCCCCCGAGCCCTCCAATTGCCTGGACCCATCAAAGTGGATGGTCCAATAGGTATGATCCGGCTTCTCTTCAGCGCTGTAACTCCGTCCAATCATTAATGAAATCCACAAGTGCTCGAGATTTTACGGCCGTCCGAGGCACATACCTTAAACCGTGCGGCCCAAGTTCTATAGCCCACTTAGCAATCCGCCGCCGCTTCCGGTTACGTATGATATCGCCAAGGGAGCCGAATCGACCACCGTGATGGGGTGCCCTTGGAAATATTGCTTTAGCTTCCGCTTGCCATAAAACCCCGTATACCAGCTTCTTCTTGCAATGCGGATATCTGCTTAGACTCAATGAGGACCTCGCTGATGTAATAAACCGCCGTTGAACCGGATACTCCTTCCCGCCTCCTTCCGCTCCACCACGATGGCTACGCTTAATCGCCCGCATTAGCGACAACATATAACAGCAGCTCTTTGTCAATGGGGCGGCTAGAACCGCGGGTTGGCCAACCGCCGCTTCAAATCCTCTAATGCTTCATCGGCTGAACTCGAGACAAACCGATCCGCTTTTCTTCAACATCTGGTACAAAGGAATGGCTTTCGCCGAGACGGCCGATAAACCGCTTAGCGCAGCAATCCGCCTGCCAAACGCCGGACGCTATTGATGCACTTTGGCTTAGCCAAGGAGGTGATAGCCGTAATTTTTTCCGGATTAGCTTCGATCCCCTGTTGGACACGAAAACCCAATAACTTGCTCGCCGGAACACCAAAGACGCACTTGGCCGGGTTGAGCATCATCTTGTACACCCGCAAGTTGTCAAAGGTTTCCTTTAGATCCTCAATCAAGGTTTCCTTCTTCCTTGACTTAACCACGATATCATCCACATAAGCATGCACGTTACGGCCGATCTGTTCGTGCAAGCAACTCTGGACGCATAGCACCGATAAGTCGCTTGGGCGCTCTTGAGTCCAAAAGGCATAGATACAAAGCAAAAGGCTCCAAAGGGGTGATAAACGCCGCCTTCTCCTGGTCCTTAACTGCCATCTTAATCGATGATAACCGGAGTACGCATCCAAAAAGCTCAAACGCCACAACCCGCCGTAGCATCAATAATCTGGTCAATGCGGGGAGGGCGAAAGGATCTCGCCGGATGTGCCTTGTTGAGATCTCGTAATCCACACACATGCGCCAAGTGCCATTCTTCTTAAGAACCAACACCGGATTGGCAAGCCACTATGGATGAAAGACTTCGAAGATAAACCCTGCTGCCAAGAGCCTAGCAACTTCTTCTCCGATGGCCTGGCGCCTTTACTCATTAAACCGCGAAGAAACCGCTTTACCGGTTTGTATTTTGGGTCAACATTAAGAGTGTGCTCACGAGTTCCCTCGGTACACCGCATGTCGAAGGCTTCCATGCAAAATGTCCCGATTCTCACGGATGAACTCGATGAGCGCTTTCCTATTTAGGATCCAAGTTGGCACCGATGGTGAACTGCTTGGACGAATCGCCGCACAAAATCAACAAGCTTCGCCTCAGCCACCGATTTGAACTTCAAGTCCGGATCATGCTCCGTAGTTGGCTTCTTCAAAGGGGTCATATCCGCCGGATCAACATTGTCTTTATAATATTTTAGCTCCTCGATTGGCACAAACCGACTCACAGAAGCCGCATCACCTTCCTCGCACTCCAAAGCGATCCGGCGGCTCCCATGAACCGTTATCGTTCCTTTGTGACCCGGCATTTTCAGCTGTAAGTAAACATAACAGGGCCGTGACACATTAATATAATATACTTCGGGGCGGTTCACGCTCAGTAGTTGTATCCCCAACAGCTCCTGAGGCTTCGCCCGGGACAGCGCCTCCATCCGCGGAAGACGGGGGCGGCAAGACGCGAGCCTCTCCTGCCCGGTCATCCTCGTGAGGCCTGGCGGGGCTAGCTGGGGCGAGCTCAGCCCCCATGGCCCAAGCGACTCCCGAGGTATCCTTGCCTGACGCTGCTGCCGCAGTCACCAGGGCGCAGAAGGTCCCGACTCCTGGTGATGTGATTATGCTGCCGTCCTCTCCTCCTAGTCCGCCAACTGCCGTTTCTCCAACTCCTCCTACTGTCCTGGATCGTGCTGCCGCCGAACTGGACCGGCTGCGGCAAGATCTTCTGGGCGCTGACCCTCGCTTGGTGGCCGGACACCTGGAGTTGGCCTCCGGTTGGGTTCGCTCTGACGCTTTGATTCGAGCGGCGCTGGTTCAGGCCGCGACGGCTTGTGACAAGGAGAAGCAGGCCGTCCTCGGGGCAGAGGCCGCTCGCGCCGCCGCCTTGGGGGAGGTAGCCGATGTCCGAGGTCGCTGCAAGGCGCTGGAGAGTGAGTTGCAAGGCCTGCGCGACCAGCTTGCCAAGGAGGCCCGCGTCCGCCAAGAGAATGAGGAAGACATGAAGGCTCGCGAGGCGGCCGCCAAGGACCGGGACGCCAAGCTTGATGAGCACCATGGCCGCTTGCGTGCGCTGGAGCAGGAGTTGGAGGCGAAGAGGATCTAGCTGGACGGCAAGGCGTGGGTCCTGGTCGAGGACCGCGTGGCCTTTGCGAAGCTGGAGGTGAAGGCTCGCACCTTGCTGAGGTCGCTTTACAGCCGACCTCTGAGCCTGGCCACCGGGCGCCGAGGACGACCCCGCCAAGCTGCTTCCCTTCCTGGTTCGCACTCTCGAGGATGTCACCCTTGGCCTCGGCCCCACGGCTGAGGCTGAGGCGCGTGTCCTGTCTTCTGCAGCGCTAACGCGCGTCTTCACCCACGTCTACCTTCGCGCTCCCGACGTTGATCTTGACAGCCTGCTGGAGCCTGTGAGCGGCGAGCTTGCCATTGCCGCTGCTGAGGCCGTGAAGGGTCGAGTGAAGGCTCTGCTGACGAAGTTCCAGGCCTTCAGCACCAAGCCGAAGCGAGGCGCTGCCGATCCTGAGGCTTCAGGAGGCAAACCTTCCAAGCGCAGCTTCACCGCCAGCGACGGTGCTGCCAAAAAGTGACTCCTTCGTGGCTCCTGTCCTGCTTTCAACTCCTGCAACATGCATCATGCCTCGTGGAGGCGTTTAAACTTGCGTTTGATGTTGTGAAAACAGTTATGGACTGTAATATTTGCTTTTGAATTCCTTGAGATTTGCGCTTTTCCTTCCTACTTGCTTATGTTCAACGTCGGCAGAGCCCGGCCCCGGGCATACCTCAGCCGCCGTTAGCCCCGACCAGAAACCTGGACGGGACCAAGGAGTGAGGGGCTACGTGACAAGTTAGGCTCCTGAGTCGCGATGCTCAGGAGTCCCCCTTGACGCACGAACAACAAGTAGGGAGGTGGAATGTATGGGTGAATTTACCATTCTACGTCGGCAGGGCCCGGCCCCGCGCATACCTCAACCGCCGTTAGCCTTTCGAAACTAAGGGGTGAGGGGCTACGTGACCAGTTAGGCTCCTGAGTCGCGATGCTCAGGAGTCCCCCTTGACGTTCAAATGGCCTTCGTACCTTGGCTCCGCTCGGGGAGAGACGTGCGACGAACCAGGCCCGAGGGACCTGGCTGGGTGGCGTGCGTCTGGGCGCGACCCAGGCGTAGCCCCCGTGCCCAGCCTCCTCGCGCGGCACTCCCGAGGGGAGGCGTTGCGATGAGGCCAGACGTTGAGCTCTGGGCTCCCTGAGGTTGATGCGGCCGGGGGCCACCCTCAGTTGTTTATCACCAGCGCGGAGCATAGCGCTTCCGTATGTGTACGGGCATAGCCACTCCTCGGCAGTGTCGTCAGCCAGCGCGGAGCATGGTGCTTCCACTGGTGCGTGGGAGGGGGCTCCCCTCCGGGAGGAGCCCCCGGGGCGTGTACAGCCCGCCCTGACACGTGGCTGGCACGGTAGGGCCTGACGAGGTGTATCTGGGCACCCGTGAGCCAGCGTGGGACTCACGGGGCCCTACCTCAAGGCGGGTTGCGCCTGGCTCTGGGCCTTAACTTGTGATGTGGTCCTGCAAGTTTGGTTAGATGTCGACGCTCTATGTCCTCGGGTCCCGGCCCTCGAGCGGGGCTCAGCCGTCGCTGGTATGCCAGGTCGCGATGCCGTGGACAAGGCCAGAGGGTGAGGGCTGGAGAGCCAGTAGGAGCCCATGAGTCGCGATGCTCAGGTACCCCCCCTTTAACGTGTAAGCGGCCAACATGGAGGAAGAGGGGTGCCATGGACAGGCACCAAATAACAATCATGATGGGCCAAATGCATAACCCGGATAAACGCAAGAGGGATACATGCCACTGGGTCTGGCCCGAGCGGCTTGGGGATGATGCAGCCCGAGGGGCGCCCCCAATAAAGTAAACTAGGAACATGAAGCAAAAGGGATACACGCCGCAGGGACGGACCCACGCGGCCTGGGAATGATGCAGCCCTCGGGGGCGCTCCCAGCTGAAAATGAAACTCGAGGAATGTCACGTGATAACGTTGAGGATGAAGGGATGTTGAAGTAGCGGACATCGTGCGCTGCGTAAGCAGATCATCACGAGCCCCCAGGCCCAGGAACCTCGGGAGGCTCCGGAGGCGCTGGTGGCTCCTCGCGGACCATCTCCATCTCCGCCAGGACTGCGGAACGCCTGGACCCTTGAGCCTCCAAGATGCCCCTCATGAGGCGCTAGCGCGCGGCAGCCGCGTTCGGCAAGCCGTAAGGCATGCGAACGTAGCTGTGGGGTGGACCTTCACAGCGCCCCACGCGTGAGGGCCAGAGGGGCTCCTGAGCGGTGGCTCGGTTGAGCCCTGGTATGTCGATGCAGACGCACAGCCCACCATCCTCGCCTGGATGGGGAGCTACGGCGGATAAGCGGCGGCTGCCACTCATGACTCTTGACTCTTGAAGCTCCTGAATGATCTTGCCGATGAACTCCTGAGGGTTTGGCCCTCCTTGCCTCGCTCCTTCCTAAGGGAAACGTGCTTTGAAACACGCCTCCAAGTGGTGCCCAAGCGCCTCCCTAGTGATCTTAGCAAAGTCGATGACCCTCCAGGAGAGAGCCCTCGAGCCTTGCTCGAGGAGGGCGCTGGGCGCGCCTTCCTATGCGACAGAAGGCGGTGCCCCCTGAACAGGTGTGGACCCTGAGGGGCCTGCCTCCCGAGGGGTCGGGCCAGGAGATGTCTTCTTCTTCTTCTTGGGAGGTGCCTCGGGGGGCCTCCCGCTCCTGTGGTCTGGATCTTCAAGTGACGCGGCTTGAAAAGCACGCTCCAAGGAACATACTGCGTCTCTCTCTTCACAAGGCACCGTGATGACTGTTGGGGAACGTAGCAGAATTTTAAAATTTTCTACGCATCACCAAGATCAATCTATGGAGTCATCTAGCAACGAGAGAGAGGAGTGCATCTATATACCCTTGTAGATCGCTAAGCGGAAGCGTTCAAGCGAATGGGGTTGATGGAGTCGTACTCGTCGTGATTTAAATCACCGATGATCCTAGTGCCGAACGGACGGCACCTCCGCGTTCAACACACATGCAGCCCGGTAATGTCTCCCATGCCTTGATCCAGCAAGGGGAGAGGGAGAGGTTGGGGAAGACTCCGTCCAGCAGCAGCACGACGGCTTTGTGGTGGTGGAGGAGCGCGGTACTCCAGCAGGGCTTCGCCAAGCACTACGAGAGACGAGGATGGAGAGAGGTAGGGCTGCGCCAAGAGGGAGATGTTCTCGTGTGTTAGGAAGCCCCAAAACCTCCACTATATATAGGGGCAAAGGGGAGGGGAGGAGCCCTAGGGTTTCCCCTAGGGGGGGCGGCGACCAAGGCAGATGGGATCTCCCCCTTAGGTGACTTGGCCCCCAAGCCAGGAGGTGGGAACCCTAGATGGGGCGTCCCAAACCCCCTGATCATGTGGGAATAGGTGAGGGGGGCGCACAGCCCCTTAGGGCTAGTTTGGTAGTCGAGGATCCCGGGGGGATCCCCGCTTATTTCCTGGCCTAAGAATCCACGAGCCGGTGCAGCCCGGGTAAATCTATCATGCCATTTGGCCCGAGAATCCACGGGCCATTGCATACCCTTTCCCTGGCTTTTCCCTGGTAGATAGTTCCACGCCTCAATAGGTCGGGTAGAAAACCCACGGGCGCTCGCTCTCACACGTCCGACCTGTGACGGTGCTCTCGAGCTTTTGTCTCCGGCAATCGGGAACGGCGGCTCGACTTCCCTCCGGCGTCGGCCCCTAAGCTCTACACATGCAGTCCCATCGGGCGTTCGTTTTCCTCCTCCTTCAACAAAAGTAAGCCATCTCCTGCTCCTCCTCCTACCCCGTCCCCTGCTCCCCTATGGCGTCCAAATAGCAATGGTGATTTAACCCATGATGGTCCAGGGATTCCAAGTGAGCAGGGAAACTCCCCCTTGGTGGTTTCTTGCCCAGGGTATACCATCCCCAAGAACCAAATGAGCCCTTAGTGGGCTGGTTTGCCCCCTTCCCTTGGCCCATGAAGCCCCCCAACACTTGTCGGGGCTCCCGAAACACCTTTCGGTCATGCTGGTCATCACCCGGTACCTCCGGAACACTTCCGGACTCCAAAACCCTTCGTCCAATATATCAATATTTACCTCCGGACCATTCCGGAACTCCTCGTGGCATCCGGGATCTGATCTGTGACTCCGAACAACATTCGGTAACCACGTATATCTATTCCCTAGAACCCTAGCTTCATCGAACCTTAAGTGTGTAGACCCTACGGGTTCGGGAGACACGTAGTCATGACCGAGACAAATCTCTGGCCAATAACCAACAGCGGGATCTGGATACCCATGTTGGCTCCCACATGTTCCATGATGATCTCATTGGATGAACCACGATGTCGAGGATTCAGTCAATCCCGTATTCAATTCCCTTTGTCTAGCGGTATAGTACTTGCCCGAGATTCGATCGTCGGTATCCCGATACCTTGTTCAATCTCGTTACCGGCAAGTCTCTTTACTCGTTCCGTAACACATCATCCCGTGATCAACCCCTTGGTCACATTGTCCACATTATGATGATGTCCTACCGAGTGGGCCCAGAGATACCTCTTCGTCACACGGAGTGTCAAATCCCAATCTCGATTCGTGCCAACCCAACAGGCACTTTCATAGATACCCGTAGTGCACCTTTATAGCCACCCAGTTACGTTGTGACGTTTGGTACACCCAAAGCATTCCTACGGTATCCGGGAGTTGCACAATCTCATGGTCTAAGGAAATGATACTTGACATTAGAAAAGCTTTAGCATAACGAACTACACGATCTTTGTGCTGGGCTTAGGATTGGGTCTTGTCCATCACATCATTCTCCTAATGATGTGATCCGTTATCAACGACATCCAATGTCCATGGTCAGGAAACCGTAACCATCTATTGATCAACGAGCTAGTCAACTAGAGGCTTACTAGGGACAAGGTGTTGTCTATGTACCCACACATGTATCTAAGTTTCCTATCAATACAATTATAGCATGGATTATAAATGATTATCATGAACAAGGAAATATAATAATAATAACTAATTTATTATTGCCTCTAGGGCATTTTTCCAACAGTCTCCCACTTGCACTAGAGTCAATAATCTAGTTCACATCGCCATGTGATTAACACTCACAGGTCACATCGCCATGTGACCAACATCCAAAGAGTTTACTAGTGTCACTAACTAGTTCACATCATCATGTGATTAAGACTCAATGAGTTCTGGGGTTTGGTCATGTTTTGCTTGTGAGAGAGGTTTTAGTCAAGGGGTCTGCAACATTCAGATCCGTATGTACTTCGCAAATCTCTAGGTCATATTGTAAATGCTGCTTCCACGCTCCACTTGGAGCTATTCCAAATGGTTGCTCCACTATACGTATCCGGTTTGCTACTCAGAGTCATTCGGATAGGTGTTAAAGCTTGCATCGACGTAACCCTTTACGCCGAACTCTTTATCACCTCCATAATCGAGAAACATGTCGTTATTTTCTCCAAGGACAATTTTGACCGCTGTCTGGTGATTCACTCCTTGATCACCTATGTACCCTCTTGCCAGACATGTGGCAAGGCACACGTCAGGTGTGGTACACAGCATAGCATACTATGGAGCCTATGTCTAAGCATAGGGGACGACCTTCGTCCTTTCTCTCTATTCTGCCGTGGTCGAGCTTTAAGTCTTAACTTCATAGTTTACAACTGAGGCAAGAACTCCTTCTTTGAATGATCCATCTTGAACACCTTCAAGATCATGTCAAGGTATGTGGTCATTTGAAAGTACTATTATGCATTTTGATCTATCTCATAGATATTGATGCTTGTTGTTCAAGTAGCCTAATCCAGGTTTTCCATTGAAAAACACCTTTCAAACAACCCTATATGCTTTCCAGAAATTCTACATCATTTCCGACCAACAATATGTCAACAACATATACTCATCAGAAATTCTATAGTGCTCCTACTCACTTCTTTGGAAATACAAGTTTCTCATAAACTTCGTATAAACCCAAAATCTTTGATCATCTCATCAAAGCGTACATTCCAACTCCGAGATGCTTACTCCAGTCCTTAGAAGGATTGCTGGAGCTTTGCTAATCCAATTCCAACAGACTCTTAGCATTGCTACGAGTGAGAAAGCCTCACCGTAGTCAACTCCTTTAACTTGTCGGAAAACATCTTAACGACAAGTCGAGCTTTCTTAATGGTGATACTTACCATCATTGTCTGTCTTCCTTTTAAAATCCATCTGTACTCAACAGCCTTACGACCATCGAGTAGTTCTGCCAAAGTCTACACTTTGTTTTCACACATGGATCCTCTCTCGGCTTTTATGGCCTCGAGCCATTCATCGGAATCCGGGCCCACCATCGCTTCTCCATAGCTCGTAGGTTCATTGTTGTCTAGCAACTTGACCTCGAAGACAGGAGTACGTACCAATCTGAAGTAGTACGCATCCTTGTCGACCTACGAGGTTTGGAAGTGACTTGATCCGAAGTTTCATGATCACTATCATAAGCTTCTACTTCAATTGGTGTAGGTGCCACAGGAACAACTTCATGTGCCCTGCCACATACTAGTTGTAGTTACGGTTCAATAACCATATCAAGTCTCCACCATCCTCCCACTCAATTTTCGAGACAAACTTTTCCTCGGGAAAGGACCCGATTCAAGAAACAATCCCTATTGCTTTCGGATCTGAATTAGGAGGAATACCCAACTGTTTTGGGTGTCCTATGAAGATGCATTTTATCCGCTTTGGGTTCGAGCTGATCAACCTGAAACTTTTCACATAAGCGTCGCAGCCCCAAACTTTTAAGAAACGACAACTCAGGTTTCTCCAAACCACAGTTCAAACGGTGTCATCTCAATGGAATTATGTGGTGCCCTATTAAAGGGAGTGCGGTTGTCTCTAATGCCTTACCCATGAACGATAGTGGTAATTCGATAAGACACATCATGGTACGCACCATATCCAATAGGGTGCAACTACGATGTTCGGACACACCATCACACTATGGTGTTCCAAAGTGTATTAATTGTGAAACAATTTCCACAATGTCTTAATTATGCGTACAAAGCTCAGAATCTCAAATACTCATCTCTATGATCATATCATAGACATGTTATCATCTTGTCACGATGATCTTCAACTTCACTCTGGAATTACTTGAACCATTCAATAATTCGGACTTGTGTTTCATCAAGTAAATATACTCAGTATCTACTCAAATCATCTGTGAAGTAAGAACATAACGATATCCACTGCGTGCCTCAGCACTCATTGGACTGCACACATCAAAATGTATTACTTCCAACAAGTTTCTTTCTTGTTCCATTTTACTGAAAAACGAGGCTTTCAGTCATCTTGCTCATGTGGTATGATTTGCATGTCTCAAGTGATTCAAAATCAAGTGAGTCCAAACGGTCCATTTGCATGGAGTTTCTTCATGCATATACACCAATAGACATGGTTCGCATGTCTCAAACTTCTCAAAAACAAGTGAGTCCAAAGATCCATCAACATGGAGCTTCTTCATGCGTTTTATACCAATATGACTTACATGGCCGTGCCACAAGTAGGTGGCACTATCATTACTATCTTATATCTTTTGGAATGAACATGTGTATCACTACGATCGAGATTCAATAAACCATTAATTTTAGGTGCAAGACCATTGAAGGTATTATTCAAATAAACAGAGTAACTATTATTCTCCTTAAATGAATGACCGTATTGCGATAGACATAATCCAATCATGTCTATGCTCAACGCAAACACCAAATAACAATTATTTAGGTCTAACACCAATCTCGATGGTAGAGGGAGTATGCGATGCTTGATCACATCAAGCTTGGAAACACTTCCAACACATATCGTCATCTCCCCTTTAGCTAGTCTCCATTTGTTCCGTAGCTTTTATTTGGAGTTACTAACACTTAGCAACCGAACCGGTATCTAATACCCTGGTGCTACTGGGAGTACTAGTAAAGTACACATTAATATAATATACTTCTATCGACCTTGCCAGCCTTCTCATTTACCAAGTATCTAGGGTAGTTCCGCTTCAGTGACCGTTCCCCTCATTTCGGAAGCACTTAGTCTCGGGTTTGGGTTCAACCTTGGGTTTCTTTACTAGAGCAGCAACTGATTTGCCATTTCATGAAGTATCCCTTCTTGCCCTTGCCCTTCTTGAAACTAGTGGTTTCACTAATCATCAACGATTGATGCTCCTTCTTGATTTCTACTTTCGCGGTGTCAAACATCTCGAATATTTCAAGGATCATCATATCTATCCCTGATATGTTATAGTTCATCACGAAGCTCTAGTAGCTTAGTGGCAATGACTTTGGAGAAACATCACTATCTCATCTGGAAGATCAACTCCCACTCGATTCAAGTGATTGTTGTACCCAGACAATCTGATTACAAGCTCAACGATTGAGCTTTTCACCCTTAGTTTGTAGGCTAAGAAACTCGTCGGAGGTCTTATACCTCTTGATGTGGGAACGAGCCTGAAATCCCAATTTCAGCCCTCGAAACATCTCATATGTTCCGTGATGTTTCGAAATCGTCTTCGGTGCCTCAATTCTAAACCGCTGAACTATCACGTAGTTATCAAAACGTGTATGTCAGATGTTCGCAACATCCACATTTGACGCCGAGGTTCAAGACACCGGCGGTGCATTAAGGACATAAGCCTTCTACGCAGCAATGAGGACGATCCTCAGTTTACGGACCCAGTCCGCATAATTGCTACTATCAACTTTCAACTAAATTTTCTCTAGGAACATATCTAAACAGTAGAACTAAAGCGCGAGCTATGACATAATTTGCAAAACCTTTTGACTATGTTCAGGATAATTGAGTTCATCTTATGAACTCCCACTCAGATAGACATCCCTCTAGTCATCTAAGTGATTACATGACCCGAGTCAACTAGGTCATGTCCGATCATCACGTGAGACGGACTAGTCAATGTCGGTGAACATCTTCATGTTGATCGTATCTTCTATATGACTCATGCTCGACCTTTCGGTCTTCCGTGTTCCGAGGCCATGTCTGTACATGCTAGGCTCGTCAAGTCAACCTAAGTGTATTGCGTGTGTAAATCTGGCTTACACCCGTTGTATTCGAACGTTAGAATCTATCACACTTGATCATCACGTGGTGCTTCGAAACAACGAACCTTCGCAACGGTGCACACTAAGGGGGAACACTTTTCTTGAAATTATTGCGAGGGATCATCTTATTTAAGCTACCGTCGTTCTAAGCAAATAAGATGTAAAACATGATAAACATCACATGCAATCAAAAAGTGACATGATATGGCCAATATCATTTTGCTCCTTTTGATCTCCATCTTTGGGGCTCCATGGTCATCATCGTCACCGGCATGACACCATGATCTCCATCATCATGATCTCCATCATCGTGTCTCCATGAAGTTGTCTCACCAACTATTACTTCTACTACTATGGCTAACGGTTTAGCAATAAAGTAAAGTAACTACATGGCGTTGTTCAGTGACACGCAGGTCATACAATAAATAAAGACAACTCCTATGGCTCCTGCCGGTTGTCATACTCATCGACATGCAAGTCGTGATTCCTATTACAAGAACATGATCAATCTCATACATCATATATCATTCATCACATTCTTTTGGCCATATCACATCACATAGCATACCCTGCAAAAACAAGTTAGACGTCCTCTAATTGTTGTTTGCATGTTTTACGTGGCTGCTATGGGTTTCTAGCAAGAACGTTTCTTACCTACGCAAAACCACAACGTGATATGCCAATTGCTATTTACCCTTCATAAGGACCCTTTTCATCGAATCCGATCCGACTAAAGTTGGAGAGACTGGCACCCGCTAGCCACCTTATGCAACAAGTGCATGTCAGTCGGTGGAACCTGTCTCACGTAAGTGTACGTGTAAGGTCAGTCCGGGCCGCTTCATCCCACAATACCGTCGAAACAATATTGGACTAATAACGGTAAGCATATTGAACAAAAATCAACGCCCACAACAACTTGTGTTCAACTCGTGCATAGAAACTACGCATAGACCTAGCTCATGATGCCACTGTTGGGGAACGTAGCCGAATTTTAAAATTTTCTATGCATCACTAAGATCAATCTATGGAGTCATCTAGAAACTAGAGAGAGGAGTGCATCTACATACACTTGTACATCGCTAAGCGGAAGCGTTCAAGTGAACGGGGTTGATGGAGTCGTACTCGTCGTGATTTAAATCACTGATGATCCTAGTGCCGAACGGACGGCACCTCCGTGTTCAACACACATGCAGCCCGGTGACGTCTCCCATGCCTTGATCCAGCAAGGGGAGAGGGAGAGGTTGGGGAAGACTCCGTCCAGCAGCAGCACGACGGCGTGGTGGTGGTGGAGGAGCGCGGTACTCCAGCAGGGCTTCGCAAAGCACTACGAGAGACGAGGAGGGAGAGAGGTAGGGCTGCGCCAAGATGGAGATGTTCTCTTGTGTTAGGCAGCCCCAAAACCTCCACTATATATAGGGGCAAAGGGGAGGGGAGGCGCCCTAGGGTTTCCCCTAGGGGGGGCGGCGGCCAGGGTAGATGGGATCTCCCCCTTGGGTGACATGGCCCCCAAGCCAGGAGGTGGGAACCCTAGATGGGGCGCCCCAAACCCCCTGGTCACGTGGGAATAGGTGAGGGGAGCGCACAACCCCTTAGTGGGCTGGTTTGCCCCCTTCCCTTGGCCCATGAAGCCCCCCAACACTTGTCGGGGCTCCCGAAACACCTTTCGGTCATGCTGGTCATCACCCGGTACCTCCGGAACACTTCCGGACTCCAAAACCCTTCATCCAATATATCAATCTTTACCTCCAGACCATTCCAGAACTCCTCGTGACGTCCGGGATCTCATCCGGGACTCCAAACAACATTCGGTAACCACGTATATCTATTCCCTATAACCCTAGCGTCATCGAACCTTAAGTGTGTAGACCCTACGGGTTGGGGAGACACGTAGTCATGACCGAGACAACTCTCCGGCGAATAACCAACAGCGGGATCTAGATACCCATGTTGGCTCCCACATGTTCCACGATGATCTCATCGGATGAACCACGATGTCGAGGATTCAATCAATCCCGTATTCAATTCCCTTTGTCTAGCGGTATAGTACTTGCCCGAGATTCGATCGTCGGTATACCGATACCTTGTTCAATCTCGTTACCGACAAGTCTCTTTACTCGTTCCATAACACATCATCCTGTGATCAACCCCTTGGTCACATTGTGCACATTATGATGATGTCCTACCGAGTGGGCCCAGAGATACCTCTCCGTCACACGGAGTGTAACATCCCTAGCCTTGCCATGCACTTGGACTAGCTTGGTTGCTGCATCATGTCTAAATTTCTTTTAAACTTGAAATGGGGATTGTTCAAACCCTATCACCAGATCAAATCAAATAGGTTCAACCTAAAATAATCTTCAATGAACCCAAAATGCCTTTGGCAATGTTCATGATTTTTGATAAAGGTGAAAACCTCTGCCAAAAATGATGAGCATATTTCTTGGTCATTTATGGATTTTTGAATTAACTCATATTGTATTTGAATTGGGGCATTTAAATTCTATAAATATTTTAAATGCTCTAATAATTCTGAAAAGTATTTGAGGGCTGTTGGGAATAATCCATTATGTGCCCACAATTTATTTCAGAATTTTATAAAGTGGTTTAGTATTTTACTAAATCCAAAAAACAAAGACAGAAAATAGAAAACATAAATAAAAGTGAGAGAGAGAGAAGGACTCACCTGGTCTCACCTGCAGCCCACCTGGCCGGCCCAGTCGGCCAGCCCAGCCACCTGGCCTAGCCCACCTCCTCCTGTCATCTTCCTCTTGCCAGAGGGACGGGCGCGCGTGGCCGATGCACGCAGGCGCGCCCCGGCCACCTCCTGCTTCACCGTGTCGATGCCTTCTTCCCCCCAACCCCGCGCCCAGGAGACGTGGACGAGGCCGTGCTGACCCCCCTTCTTCCCTGGCCATTTTCCCCTCTTCCACTTCGTTCTTCGCCCGAACAGAGAGCCGCCGTCGCCGCCGCTCGCTGCCAACACGCCCACCGAGCTCGCCTGACCTTCCCACCGTATCCCTAGGCTCCGCCGTGGCTCCGCACGTCGACGAGAAGAACAAAACAAGACCGGGAGCCCTTTAACCTCGCCATCGCCGTCGTCCTCGTCCTCGGGAGCCGACCACCGCTGTCGTTGATTCGCCAGCTACGAGACCTCCCCGAGCTCGCCTCCGCACCAGAAGATTCGCCGTGAGCTCCGCCTTCTTTCCCCCCTGTTCCCCCCCTCGCGCTCGAGCTCTAGCCATGCCTGCTGCCACACCCGAGAGCTCCCCGCCGCCGGCCATGTCGCCGTCATGGGCAGGGCCCATTTAAGCCACACCCGAGCACGTCGTTGAGCTCCTGCAGCTCCCGAAGACCCAACCGTGTGCCTAGCTTGTCTCCCTATGCATCACAGTGCCATCCCGCTCGAAGCCCTGGCTCCGCCGCCGTGGGAGCTCGACGCCGTCGACATTTCCGGCCGTCCGCGTGGCACGTGAGGCCACCGTTGGATGCGCGGGAGTGAGGGCCTCCTCCCGGTGCCCTTCGCTCGCCCAGCCGCTCCTGTAGCGCCGTCCCGAGTGGACTCCGCCACGCCAGAAGGTCGCCGGCGGCCTAACCCCGGCCATGCCGACGTGGCCTTGTCATTAGCTGCTAATGGCCGCGCTAATCACCCTAGAGCCACTGCCATGTGGGCCCCAGCACCCATTTAGGTTAGCCTAATATTTTCTGTATAGATTAGTAGTAAGCATGTGGCCCCACGTGTCAGCTTGACTTTGACTTAGTCAACGTTCGCCGGGCCCACCTGTCGGCGACCTAACTAACCCAGGCTCACTGACCAATGGGTCCCACAGGTCAGGTTTGATATGGCTGACCGCCGTTGACCTGCTGACGTCACACCGATGTCATGCTGGCGCAGTAAATGTTTTCTGGCGTTTCTATTAATCCAGGAAATTCCAGAAAATAGTTAAAACTTCTAAAAATCATAGAAATTTAACCATAACTCCAAATGAAAAGATTTATATATGAAAAATGATCAGAAAAATCCAATCTATCCATCTGTACTATTTTCATGCATGTTTGAACAACTTAAAGTTGCTGTATGAAACAATTTGAATTAATGGCATTTGATATGCCTTATATGGAGTTTGAATTTGTATCTAGTGTTCAAACCAACTCAATTTAAATCGTTGCTAGCTGCATTAGCTCAACTCACAGCATTTTGCCATGTCACATTCATGCATCATATTGTGGCATTGCTTTGATTGTGTTTCTTTCTCTGTTGCCGGTATTTGTCCCCTCTCGATAGACGTGGTTTCGACGATGAGATCGATGACACCGATGAAGAACTATACTATCTTCAGAAGTGCCAGGCAAGCAAAACCCCCTTGTTCATTCCGATACAATCCCACTCTCTCGCTCCTGCTCTCTTTTACTGCATTAGGACAACACCATTTCAACTATTACATGTTGCGGTAGCTGAACCCCTTTCCTCTGCATGACCTGTCATTGCCACAGTAGATAGATGAAACCCACTAGCATGAGTAGGAGTTGTTTGAGCCCTGATGTGCCTACTCATTCATGCTTGTTTGTCATGCCTGCTACTGCTTAGAGTTGAGTCAGGTCTGATTCATCGGGGATGAATCGGAGGTGTGTGAACATGTCCTACTGTTGAAAGCTAAGTGTGTGAACACGATTTGTTAAGGGTAGCGGTGAGAGGCCATGTAGGAGTACATGGTGGGTTGTCTCATTGCAGCCGTCCTCAGGAACTGAGTTCTGTGTTTGTGATCCATGAACAGTTACTACCACACATTGGGTTCCGGTAACTCGACCCCTCTCGACTTATTAATCAACTTGATCTCTGTCCAGGAGTTGCAACTAGTTTCTGGTGTTTGTAGGTAGTGTTAGTAGTCAACCAAGTGGCACCCGGTACAGGCGGGCTTGGGATAGACTAGGCACTGTGGCACAGTGTACCAAGCGTAGATCCACCCGTCGAGGTGGGCTTGGGAACCCTGCTCACATCATTTGGGGCCGTGAGCGACACCCCGACCGGATCTCCTTGCAGATGGAACCCGAATAGGCGATAAACCTGGACGAGAGACTTGTGTGGTTAGTCAGGTCGTGGCCGACACCCTCGCTGGGCTTCCGCTTGAAGGTTGCCGAGTACATGTCGTGTAAACGGCGATAAGTGGTGAGAGCGTGTGTGAAGAAGTACACCCCTGCAGGGTTAATATGATCTATTCGAATAGCCGTGTCCGCGGTAAAGGACTTCTGGGTTGCATGTACAGTTCATAAACAAGTGAAAGTGGATACTCTAAAATGTGCAAGATAAGCGTGAGTGCTATGGATAGCGATCTTGTAGGGAGACGGGAGCGGATCCATAGTGGTGTATTGATATGGTGAATATGTGGACTCGTAGCGCCACCTCAAAAGAGTTACTTACGATCGTAGTTCGGGATAGCCACCGAGTCAAAGCTGGCTTGTCAGAATCAAACTCCACCACCCCTTTATTGATACCGATGCATATGTGGATAGTTCTGATGTAAGTCTTGCTGGGTACATTTGTACTCACGTTTGCATATTTTATGTTTTTGTAGAGAGACGTTAGTCTCGCTAGTAGTTCCGCCTGGACTCCGACGTTTAGCTTGATACCTCAGCTACGATCTTGTGCCCTCGGCAGGATCTGGTAGTTAGTCAGGCTTCTCCGCCTTTTTCATTTGTAGATGACTGTACTCAGACATGTTAACCTTCCGCATGTGCTTTGACTTTGCTCTGTGTGTTGGGTCATGAGACCCATGTTTGTAATATTTGGCTCCTCGAAGCCTAATGAATAAATACTTGAGTCGTAGAGTTATGTTGTGATGCCATGTTGTATTTACACATATCGAGCATATTGTGTGTATGATTGAAATGCTTGGTATGTGTGGGATCCGACAACCTAGCTGTTTATCCTTGGTAGCCTCTCTTATGGGGAAATGTAGTCTAGTGCTTCCATGAGCCATAGTAGTCCGCTACAGCCCGGTTCACCGGAGTCCTGCTAGCCCAAAGACTACCTTCTCGAACACTTGACTGGCCGGCATGTGGTTCACTCCTTTCCTGTGTCTGTCCGTACGGGGAAATGTCACGCGGTGACATCCGGAGTCCTGCCTAGCCTGCTACAGCCCGGGTTCCCGGAGTCTTGTTAGCCCAGTGCTACAGCCCGCTGACCGACATGCTCGAAGTTGATTCATGTATGCCTGTCCCCATGGGTTAGTGCCGCTTTGGGTTCACGACTAGCCATGTCGGCCCGAGTTCTCTGTCATATGGATGCTAGCGACACTATCATATACGTGAGCCAAAAGGCGCAAACGGTCCCGGGACATGGTAAGGCGACACCAGGCCGCAAAGTGATATGAGGTGTTACCGGCTAGATCGATGTGACTTGGAATCGGGGTCCTGACAGCTTTGGTATCAGAGCCTGACTGCCTGTAGGATTACCAAGCCAAAATGGTCGAAGTTGAGTCTAAAAATGCTTTTGTTATACAAGGGAATTGATTGTGGAAGGGAACGTAAGGCTCTTTTTACTACTTATACCTCATGGCCTTCTGATCTGAGTCATCCTATTCTCTGCTACGGGGGTTAAGAACTAGGCTTCTCATCTATCTGTTAGGATGACGTGTTACTAATCCATAGACTTATAGAATTGATGGTTTCGAGCTTCATTTCAGTTCCTACTACTTTCGTATGTTAACTGTTGATCTCGAACCCTTGATATTGTGCTTCTGAGTGGTTATGCCACCATTTTTGTAGCATGTCTCAAATCTTTGAGCATTTACAGCCGTTATGCTGTCCGAGTCATCCCAGGTTTCTAAACTATCTAATGCATTTGCTAATTTTTCCTTCCTGTTCCCAATGTCCTTTTGGTCAGAATCAGCACACTAGTCGTCTGTTGAGGTACTCCTTGCCTTGACATATATGTTGGAACTAGTATTATGATCCTAGGCATCTTAGAGGATCACCTGGTAATATGGCCATGTTTTGTGTTCCTAGTGTGATGATTCTGGCCATCATTCTCGAAAGCATCCCGTGACGCAATTTAGTTAGTAGGTATTCTATTCCTGGGTTTTGACCCGAGATTCACCCTACTTACTTCATGTTGATAGTTTTGCTAGTTCCTTTAGGATATTAGTAACCTTTGCGATAATCCTCGAAGTTCGTGGTATTACCTTCTTCCAAGTACCATGAACTGCTTATGGCAGATGTTCCCCGCTGAACCGAA
This sequence comes from Aegilops bicornis, assembly GCA_021605145.1. NCBI lineage: Eukaryota > Viridiplantae > Streptophyta > Magnoliopsida > Poales > Poaceae > Aegilops > Aegilops bicornis. The sequence continues at coordinate 181,446,138 of CM038670.1, read as the reverse complement.
AGATCACAATCAGAGTGCTCTTGACGAGTTCTCGATTCTATGTTGTTATTCTGCCACTTCTATCTTTATGCATGGGTTATCCGGAAGAAACCTGTTGAACTTGGTTCGACATACTAATCTATGCATCCACAACTCAGAAAAAAAAACATACGTTCCTTTGAGTTGTCCCTTTTTAGTTGTTTTCTGACCTTCGTCTATCAATTGATAGTCAAGAGTATGCGTGCATTCGTTCATCGGTGCCTATCATTCTTGTGGTCCGTCAAGCCATTCTAGTTTACAATGACTTGGAGAAACAAACTCCAGTACCTCATCCATTTCTAGGATTGGGTCAAAGCAGTTGTATTCCGCAGATCAAATGCAATCAAGCTTTTGGTATGTTCTACCCTGAAGTATTACCCACTTCATGTCAGGAATGTCATGACAATTGCACCTTCTCTTATGAATTCTTGATGTAGTGATACTTCTCGCCATCATTATTCATTCCTCGGTATCATGTTGTCGCAACCAGAATGCCGACAAGTGAATCTTGATGTGTGAAATCAATGCTCCTAGCAACTCTGTTGCTTGGTAGTTAAAGGACAATAATTTCATTCTTAGCATGTTGGTTATTGAATCATCATTCTAAGATTGATCGTGCTACCTAGTCCATTCTCCTGGTGCCCTCCTAGATTGATGAGTTAGGATTATTTCAAATCTTCGTTCTATTGATCATATCGTCTTGCTCTGAAAAGCAAGATTGTTCTCGAGCTTAGTAACATATCAGTGGTTCGTGATTTTCCAAATATCTTCTCGGAAGTATTACCAGGTTGTCCCCTGACTGTTATGTTGAGCTCGTGATCAAGTTGGTTTTCCTCTAAACCAGCCATCTCCAAGAATCTGTGTTGGATACCCTGAGCTAGTTGGTTAAGCTAAACAACAACTTGGAGAGTTGGAAGATAAACACTTGCCTAACTTAGTTCGGTCTATGGGATATCCTTGTGTGTGTGTGTGTTGAAGAGACATGATATCTTCATCGATTGTTCCTCGTGATCGGTTGTTGAATCTATTGTCTTGTCAAAACCTTGATTTGAGTGTGGGCTATCCTCAAAACAAATCAGAACCAATGATGTTTGTAATGTTGTCTTACTCTTGGTTGATCCTTGAGCATACACCATTATATCTTTTGCTCTGATCAATGCTATTGCTTTATTCACATAGTTGTGGAGTTCCATCTTCATGGAAATCTTTATGATTTGTTGTTGAGCCCATCAGCACCATTTTATCTTCTCCATGATTCATGTTGAACATTAAGCCAGTATTGGAAACTTTTTTAAGCATTATCTTCGTGCCCGTTCATGAAGAATATGTTGGATGAAAGAGGTGACTTCCTCTAGTTCATCTGCATTTGAAGCAAGTTGCCGCCATGAATTCGAGAAAGTTTGTTTTTGCTTCCTCCGGTACCATCCCAAGTAAGTCATGCATGTGCGAAGTATGTTATGGTTTGACAGGCTCGCAACCTTCATTCTGTTGGGGAACGTAGCAGAAATTCAAAATTTTCCTACGTGTCACCAAGATCTATCTATGGAGAAACTAGCAACGAAGGAAGGAGAATGCATCTACATACCCTTGTAGATCGCTAAGCGGAAGCGTTCAAGAGAACGGGGTTGAAGGAGTCGTACTCGTCGTGATCCAAATCACCGGAGATCCTAGTGCCGAACAGACGGCACCTCCGCGTTCAACACACGTACAGCCCGGTGACGTCTCCCACGCCTTGATCCAGCAAGGAGAGAGGGAGAGGTTGAGGAAGACTCCATCCAGCAGCAGCACAACGGCATGGTGGTGGTGGAGGAGGGTGGCAATCCTGCAGGGCTTCGTCAAGCACCGTGGGAGAGGATAAGGGACTTGGGAGAGGGGGAGGGCTGCGCCAGAACATGTGGTGCGGCTGCCCTCCCACCCCCCACATATATATAGGGGCAAGGGAGACGGGGGCCGGCCCCCTCAGATCCAATCTGAGGCGGGGGCGGCGGCCAAGGGGGGGAGGAGTGCCTCCCAAGTCAAGTGGAGGCCCTCCCCCTTAGGGTTTTCCCCTTCCCATGCGCATGGGCCTTGGGGGGGCTGGTGCCCCTGGCCCATTAAGGCTAGGGCGCCCCCTACAGCCCATGCTACTGTATTGGACGTGGTGGAACAATTTCCGGACCTCCGGACCCCTCCGAATCCTCCGGAACCTTCGAAGCTTCCGGTACAATACCGAAAAAACCCGAACTTTTCCTAACCCGAACAACAACTTTCCATATATAAAACTTTACCTCCGGACCATTCTCGAACACCTCGTGACGTCCGGGATCTCATCCGGGACTCCGAACAACATTCGGTAACCACATACAAACTTCCTTTATAACCCTAGCGTCATCGAACCTTAAGTGTGTAGACCCTACGGGTTCGGGAGACATCTAGACATGACCGAGACGTTCTCCGGTCAATAACCAACAGCGGGATCTGGATAACCATGTTGGCTCCCACATGTTCCACGATGATCTCATCGGATGAACCACGATGTCGAGGATTCAATCAATCCCGTATTCAATTCCCTTTGTCTAGCGGTATTGTACTTGCCCGAGATTCGATCGTCGGTATCCCGATACCTTTTTCAATCTCGTTTCCGGCAAGTCTCTTTACTCGTTCCGTAACACATCATCCCGTGATCAACCCCTTGGTCACATTGTGCATATTAAGATGATGTCCTACCGAGTGGGCCCAGAGATACCTCTCCGTTTACACGGAGTGACAAATCCGATCTCGATTCGTGCCAACCCAATGTACACTTTCGGAGATACCAGTAGTGCACCTTTATAGCCACCCGATTCGTTGTGGCGTTTGGTACACCCAAAGCATTCCTACGGTATCCGGAGTTGCACAATCTCATGGTCTAAGGAAATGATACTTGACATTAGAAAAGCTTTAGCATACGAACTACGATCTTTGTGCTAGGCTTAGGATTGGGTCTTGTCCATCACATCATTCTCCTAATGATGTGATCCCGTTATCAATGACATCCAATGTCCATGGTCAGGAAACCGTAACCATCTATTGATCAACTAGCTAGTCAACTAGAGGCTTACTAGGGACATGGTGTTGTCTATGTACCCACACATGTATCTCGAGTTTCCTATCAATACAATTATAGCATGGATAATAAAGCGATTATCGTGAACAAGGAAATATAATAATAACTAATTTATTGTTGCCTCTAGGGCATATTTCCAACAGTCTCCCACTTGCACTAGAGTCAATAATCTAGTTCACATCGCCATGTGATCAACACCGATAGGTCACATCGCCATATGACCAACATCCAAAGAGTCTACTAGTGTCTTAAACTAGTTCACATCACCATGTGATTAAGTCCCAATGAGTTCTAGGGTTTGATCATGTTTTGCTTGTAAGAGAAGTTTTAGTCAACGGGTCTGCAGATTCAGATCCGTATGTACTTCGCAATTCTCTATGTCATATTGTAAATGCTGCTTCCACGTTCCACTTGAAGCTATTCCAAATGGTTGCTCCACTATACGTATCCGGTTTGCTACTCGAGTCACTCGGATAGGTGTTAAAGCTTGCATCGGCGTAACCCTTTACGCCGAACTCTTTATCACCTCCATAATCGAGAAATATTTCCTTATTCTTCTAAGGATAATTTTTGACCGCTGTCCAATGATCCGTTCCTGGATCATTCTTGTACCCCTTGACTGACTCATGGCAAGGCACACTTCCGGTGCGGTAAACAACATAGCATACTATAGAGCCTACGTCTGAAGCATAGGGGACGACCTTTGTCCTTTCTCTTTTGCTGCCGTGGTCGAGCTTTAACTCTTAACTTCATACCTTACAACTCTTACAAGAACTTCTTCTTTGACTGATCCATCTTGAACACCTTCAAGATCATGTCAAGGTATGTGCTCATTTGAAAGTATTATTAAGCATTTTGATCTATCTTATAGATCTTGATGCTTATTGTTCAAGTAGCCTAATCCAGGTTTTCTATTGAAAATCATCTTTCAAATAACCCTATATGCTTTCCAGAAATTCCACATTATTTACGATCATCAATATGTCAACAACATATACTCATCGAGAAATTCTACAAAGGTTCCACTCACTTCTTTGGAAATACAAGTTTCTCATAAACTTTGTATAAACCCACAATCTTTGATCATCCTATCAAAGTGCATATTCCAACTCCGAGATGCTTACTCCGGTCCTTAGAAGGATCGCTGGAGCCAAGATACCTTTTAGCATCCTTAGGATCGACAAAACTTTTCTCGATTGTATCGATATCGACCTTTCCTTACGTAAACTGGTAAGGAAACTCGTCTTGACATCCATCTGCCAGATTTCATAAATGCAGCTAATGCTAACATGATTCCGACGGACTCAAGCATCGCTACGGATGAGAAAATCTCATCGTAGTCAACTCCTTGAACTTGTGAAAAACTCTTTGCCACAAGTCGAGCTTCATAGACGGTGACATTACCGTCCATGTCCGTCTTCTTCTTAAAGATCCATTTATTTCAATGGCTTGCCGATCATCGGGCAAGTCCACCAAAGTCCATGCTTTGTTCTGATACATGGATCCTCTCTCGGATTTCATGGCTTCTAACCATTTGTCGGAATTTGGGCCCACCATTGCTTCTCCATAGCTCGTAGGTTCATTGTTGTCTAGCAACATGACCTTCTAGACAGGATTGCGTACCATTCTGAAGTAGTACGCATCCTTGTCACCCTACGAGGTACGTTAGTGACTTGATCCGAAACTTCATGATCACTATCATAAGCTTCTACTTCAATTGGTGTAGGTGCCACGGGAACAACTTCATGTGCCTGCTACACACTAGTTGAAGTGATGGTTCAATAACCTCATCAAGTCTCCACCATCCTCCCACTCAACTTTTCGAGACAAACTTTTCTCGAGAAAGGACCCGATTCAAGAAACAATCCCTATTGCTTTCGGATCTGAATTAGGAGGTATACCCAACTGTTTTTGGGTGTCCTATGAAGATGCATTTTATCCGCTTTGGGTTCGAGCTTATCAACCTGAAACTTTCTCACATAAGCGTCGCAGCCCCAAACTTTTTAAGAAATGACAGCTTAGGTTTCTCTAAACCATAGTTCATACGGTGTCATCTCAACGGAATTACGTGGTGCCCTATTTAAAGTGAATGTGGTTGTCTCTAATGCCTAACCCATGAACGATAGTGGTAATTTGATAAGAGACATCACAGTGCGCACCATATCCAATAGGGTGCAACTATGATGTTCGGACACACCATCACACTATGGTGTTCCGTGCGGTATTACTGTGAAATAATTTCCATAATGTCTTAATAAGCGTACAAAGCTCAGAATCTCAGATACTCATCTCTATGATCATATCATAGACATTCTATCCTCTTGTCACGAAGATCTTAAACTTCACTCTGAAATTAGTTGAACCATTCAATAATTCAGACTTGTGTTTCATCAAGTAAATATACTCAACATCTACTCGAATCATCTCGTGAAGTAAGAACATAACGATATTCATTTGCATGCCTCGGCACTCATTGGACTGCACACATCAAAATGTGTTACTTCCAACAAGTTGCTATCTAGTTCCATCTTCTTTGAAACCGAGGCTTTTAAGTCATCTTGTCCATGTGGTATGATTTGCATATCTCAAGTGATACAAAATCAAGTGAGTCTAAACGATCCATCTGCATGGAGTTTCTTCATGCGTATGCACCAATAGACATGGTTCGCATGTCTCAAACTTTTCAAAAACGAGTGAGTCCAAGGATCCATCAACATGGAGCTTCTTCATGCGTTTTATACCAATATGACTTACATGGAAGTGCCACAAGTAAGTGGTACTATCATTACTATCTTATATCTTTTGGCATGAAAATATGTATCACTATGATCGAGATTCAATAAACCATTCCTTTAGGTGCAAGACCATTGAAGGTGTTATTCAAATAAATAGAGTAACCATTATTCTCCTTAAATGAATAACCGTATTGCGATAGACATAATCCAATCATGTCTATGCTCAACGCAAACACCAAATGATAATTATTCAGGTTTAATACTAATCTTGATGGTAGAGGGAGCGTGCGATGTTTGATCACATCAAACTTGGAAACACTTCCAACACATATCGTCAGCTCACCTTTAGCTAGTCTCCATTTATTCCGTAGCTCTTTTATTTCGAGTTACTAACACTTAGCAACCGAACCGGTATCTTAATACCCTGGTGCTACTAGGAGTACTAGTAAAGTACACATTAACATAATGTATATCCAATATACTTCTATCGACCTTGCCACCTTCTCATCTACCAAGTATCTAGGGTAATGCTGCTCCAAAGGCTGTTCCCCTTATTACAGAAGCACTTAGTCTCGGGTTTGGGTTCAACCTTGGGTTTCTTCACTAGAGCAGCAACTGATTTTCCGTTTCATGAAGTATCCCTTCTTGCCTGTGCCCTTCTTGAAACTAGTGGTTTCACCAACCATCAACAATTGATGCTCCTCCTTGATTCCTACTTTCGCGGTGTCAAACATTGCGAATATCTCAAGGATCATCATATTTATCCCTGATTTGTTATAGTTCATCACGAAGCTCTAGCAGCTTGGTGGCAATGACTTTGGTGAAACATCACTATCTCTGGAAGATCAACTCCCACTAGATTCAAGTGATTGTTGCACTCGGACAATCTGAGCACAAGCTCAACGATTGAGCTTTTCTCCCTTAGTTTGCGTGCTAAGAAAATCATCGGAGGTCTTATACCTCTTGGCGTGGCACGACCACGAAATCCCAATTTCAGCCCTCGAAACATCTCATATGTTCCGCGACGTTTCGAAAACGTCTTTGGTGCCTCAACTCTAAACCGTTTAACTGAACTATCACGTAGTTATCAAAACGTGTATGTCCGATGTTCGCAACATCCACAAACGACGTTTGGGGTTCAGCACACTGAGCGGTGCATTAAGGACATACGCTTTCTATTGTCCGCATAATCGCTACTGTCAACTTTCAACTATATTTTCTCTAGGAACATATCTAAAACGGTGGAACTAAAGCGCGAGCCTACGACATAATTTGCAAAGATCTTTTGACTATGTTCAGGATAATTAAGTTCATCTTATGAACTCCCACTCAGATAGACATCCCTCTAGTCATCTAAGTGATTACATGATCCGAGTCAACTAGGCCGTGTCCGATCATCACGTGAGATGGACTAGTCATCATCGGTGAACATCTTCATGTTGATCGTATCTACTATACGACTCATGCTTGACCTTTCGGTCTCTGTGTTCCGAGGCCATGTCTGTACATGCTAGGCTCGTCAAGTTAACCCTAAGTGTTTCGCGTGTGTAAATCTGTCTTACACCCGTTGTATGTGAACGTAAGAATCCATCACACCCGATCATCACGTGGTGCTTAGAAGCGACGAACTTTAGCAACGGTGCACGATTAGGGAGAACACTTCTTGAAATTGTTGTAAGGGATCATCTTATTTACTACCGTCGTTCTAAGTAAACAAGATGCATAAACATGATAAACATCACATGCAATCAAATAGTGACATGATATGGCCAATATCATATAGCTCCTTTGATCTCCATCTTCGGGGCTCCATGATCATCATCGTCACCGGCATGACACCATGATCTCCATCATCATGATCTCCATCATCGTGTCTCCATGAAGTTGTCTCGCCAACTTATTACTTCTACTATGGCTACCGGTTAGCAATAAAGTAAAGTAATTACATGGCGTTGTTTAATGACACGCAGGTCATACAATAAATAAAGACAACTCCTATGGCTCCTGCCGGTTGTCATACTCATCGACATGCAAGTCGTGATTCCTATTACAAGAACATGATCAATCTCATACGTCACATATCATTCATCACATTCTTCTTGGCCATATCACATCACATAGCATACCCTGCAAAAACAAGTTAGACGTCCTCTAATTGTTGTTTGCATGTTTTACGTGGCTGCTATGGGTTTCTAGCAAGAACGTTTCTTACCTACGCCAAAACCACAACGTGATATGTCAATTGCTATTTACCCTTCATAAGGACCCTTTTCATCGCATCCGATCCGACTAAAGTGGGAGAGATCGGCACCCGCTAGCCACCTTATGCACCAAGTGCATGTCGATTCGGTGGAACCTGTCTCACGTAAAATGCGTGTAAGGTCGGTCCGGGCCGCTTCATCCCACAATACCGTCGAAACAAGATTGGACTAGTAACGGTAAGCATATTGAACAAAATCAACACCCACAACTACTTTGTGTTCTACTCGTGCAAAGAATCTACGCAATAGACCTAGCTCATGATGCCACTGTTGGGGAACGTAGCAGAAATTCAAAATTTTCCTACGTGTCACCAAGATCTATCTATGGAGAATCTAGCAACGAGGGAAGGAGAGTGCATCTACATACCCTTGTAGATCGCTAAGCGGAAGCGTTCAAGAGAACGGGGTTGAAGGAGTCGTACTCGTCGTGATCCAAATCACCGGAGATCCTAGTGCCGAACGGACGGCACCTCCGCGTTCAACACACGTACAGCCCGGTGACATCTCCCACGCCTTGATCCAGCAAGGAGAGAGGGAGAGGTTGAGGAAGACTCCATCCAGCAGCAGCACAACGGCGTGGTGGTGGTGGAGGAGGTGGCAATCCTGCAGGCTTCGCCAAGCACCGCGGGAGAGGAGATGGGACTTGGGAGAGGTGAGGGCTGCGCCAGTACATGTGGTGCGGCTGCCCTCCCACCCCCACATATATATAGGGTCATGGGAGATGGGGCCCGGCCCCCTCAGATCCAATCTGAGGAGGCGGCGGCCAAGGGAGGAGTGCCTCCCAAGTCAAGTGGAGGCCCTCCCCTTAGGGTTTTCCTTCCCATGCGCATGGGCCTTGGGGGCTGGTGCCCCTGGCCCATTAAGGCTAGGGCACCCCCTACAGCCCATGCTACTGTATTGGACGTGGTGGAACAATTTCCGGACCTCCGGACCCCTCCGAATCCTCCGAACCTTCTCGAAGCTTCCGGTACAATACCGAAAAACCCGAACTTTTTCCTAACCCGAACAACAACTTTCCATATATAAATCTTTACCTCCGGACCATTCCGGAACTCCTCGTGACGTCCGGGATCTCATCCGGGACTCCGAACAACATTCAGTAACCACATACAAACTTCCTTTATAACCCTAGCGTCATCGAACCTTAAGTGTGTAGACCCTACGGGTTCGGTAGACATGCAGACATGACCGAGAGGTTCTCCGGTCAATAACCAACAGCGGGATCTGGATACCCATGTTGGCTCCCACATGTTCCACGATGATCTCATCGGATGAACCACGATGTCGAGGATTCAATCAATCCCGTATTCAATTCCCTTTGTCTAGCGGTATTGTACTTGCCCGAGATTCGATCGGTATCCCGTTACCTTGTTCAATCTCGTTTCCGGCAAGTCTCTTTACTCGTTCCGTAACACATCATCCCGTGATCAACCCCTTGGTCACATTGTGCACATTATGATGATGTCCTACCGAGTGGGCCCAGAGATACCTCTCCGTTTACACGGAGTGACAAATTCCAGTCTTGATTCGTGCCAACCCAACAGACACTTTCGGAGATACCCATAGTGCACCTTTATAGCCACCCAGTTACGTTGTGACGTTTGGTACACCCAAAGCATTCCTACGGTATCCGGGAGTTGCACAATCTCATGGTCTAAGGAAATGATACTTGACATTAGAAAAGCTTTAGCATACGAACTACGATCTTTGTGCTAGGCTTAGGATTGGGTCTTGTCCATCACATCATTCTCCTAATGATGTGATCCCGTTATTAATGACATCCAATGTCCATGGTCAGGAAACCGTAACCATCTATTGATCAACGAGCTAGTCAACTAGAGGCTTACTAGGGACATGGTGTTGTCTATGTACCCACACATGAATCTGAGTTTCCTATCAATACAATTATAGCATGGATAATAAACGATTATCGTGAACAAGGAAATATAATAATAACTAATTTATTATTGCCTCTAGGGCATATTTCCAACACATTCCATATGTATCCCTAGCACACCAAGCCACTAACTGATTTGTTCAAGGAGAAGAAGTTCCTTCTTAAGAGCATGCCTTATGCAAGGACTTCGTTATCCTTGATGATGGTTCCCAACCAGAACGCGGTAGTGTTTTATTATAAGACTGCCACGTGGTCACGCTTGTCAAGGACAACGTGTTCACATGTGTGTAGCAGAACCGGCTCATGTTTTGGAGCTTGCTATCGTAGTTCATTTCCCGAGAATCTCGCAACGTCATCTCATCGGTTTGTGTTGCAAAATTTCTTTTCCAGACATGCTGTCTGAAATGTCCCGTTACCAACCAGATCTGAATCTCAGGAAGATATGATGGTTGGAGCTATTACAAGATCTATGATGTAGGTCCCGACAAGGTTGATGTTCTGGCCTACACACCTATCCGGAAGATCTATCATTGTAGTATCTTGATTGAGCTATTTGACCATCTTCTCCATGAGGATTTCGTGTGACTTATTCTAGAAGTTGTTCCTTATGGATCCTTTGTGCTCCCGAAGTCAGACCTTACTTGATGGTCATGTTGATGCTTTTAAGCATGATCGTGGTACCTAGAACGTCAAGGAGAACATTAGAGGCGGAGTGCTAAATGTCTCTCGGTCGATCATCCAGATCTCGTTTCCTTGGCCTCGCTAAGGTGAAATTTGAGAAAGCGTTCTCTTCCTTTGCATCTGCATTGTCCATCACTATTCATCATGGTAGTAAGGTGTGTTGCCAGGATCCTCGGCACGGATGTTGGTAAGACCTTGATGAATATGGAAATGCTCAAGTTCTTGAAAGCACGCTCAGTCACTAGGTTATATCCTTGGTATCAACTGGAATGTGCCTTCCATTTGCCGAGCTGTTCTATAACCATAGTTTCCTTTCCAAACTGAGTGTGCCATTCTTTTGAATTCTTTCAAATGATCATTTGTAAATTGCCTTAGGCTAGTATGAAGAGTTTCAATGATATATGGATCACAAGTAATTCTTTTTGCCACTTAAGGGAACAATCCAACAAGTCACCTTCCATAAGGTGCCCCACCGTGGTATTAAGGGCAATATATCTCCTCACTACTCTGAAACTAGTTATCCTTCCTTTTAAGCGTGGAATCGTTGCCTACCAAATTGAGCCTTCGTCATCTGTTTCTTCCATCACCCTGATGTGTGTTTTGTGTCTAAACTCGAGAGATGTTACTATGTCTCATTCTGTGAGTTGATCATGAGTTGCTCGATTTTCTAGAAGATCGACTCTTTAGAGTTTCCCTTTCTTCTCATTGTCGTGTTGGATAAAGATCTCAAAATCAAAGATGTCAAGATCAATTTGAAGCAATGAATCAACATCTCGAGAAGGGCAAATGGATCATGAAGATTGTGATAGTTTTGTGACCCCCTTTCATTTTACCTCACGTCTTAAATCTCGGGACAAGATTCTTGTTTAGTGGGGGTGAGTTGTAACATCCCTAGCCTTGCCATGCAGTTGGACTAGCTTGGTTGCTGCATCATGTCTAAATTTCTTTTAAACTTGAAATGGGGATTGTTCAAACCCTAGCACCAGATCAAATCAAATAGGTTCAACCTAAAATAATCTTCAATGAACCCAACATTCCTTTGGAAATGTTCATGATTTTTGATAAAGGTGAAAACCTCTGCCAAAAATGATGAGCATATTGCTTGGTCATTTATGGATTTTGAATTAACTCATATTGTATTTGAATTGGGGCATTTAAATTCTATAAATATTTTAAATGCTCTAATAATTCTGAAAAGTATTTGAGGGCTGTTGGGAATAATCCAGTATGTGCCCACAATTTATTTCAGGATTTTATAAAGTGGTTTAGTATTTTACTAAATCCAAAAAACAAAGGCAGAAAATAGAAAACATAAATAAAAGAGAGAGAGAGAGAGAAGGACTCACCTGGTCTCACCTGCAGCCCACCTGGCCGGCCCAGTCGGCCAGCCCAGCCACCTGGCCTAGCCCACCTCCTCCCGTCGTCTTCCTCTTGCCAGAGGGATGGGCGCTGTCAGATTTCGGGTTCCGGCAGACCCTTAAGGTTCGAACTCTGGGGTGCGCGCGGAGATCCAACCCTCCACCGTCTCGTACCTCACCGAATCGCAGGGACCTAAACTACTAGAAAGAACAGCACAAGAGACACGAGATTTGTACTAGTTCGGGCCACCGTTGTGGTGTAATACCCTAGTCTAGTTTGTGGTGTGGTGGATTGCCTCTTGGGCTGATGAGGAACAAGATCTGAGGGAAGAACAGCCTCGCGAGGGTCTGTTCTTGGAGGGTGTGATGAACTGCTAAGTGGTGTCCCGCCGCTCTAGCTTGAGGATCGGGTCTCTATCTCTCTCTCTGGGTGCTAATCGTCCAGATCCCTTTCTTCTCTATCCTTGCAATCCCTTCGATCCTATCCGATCGTCTCCCTCTCTGGATGCTAATCGTCCTCCTACTCTGAGTTTGGCTACTCCTATTTATATGCGAAGGCCCTGGGCCTCTTCCCAAATATTGAGCAGGAAGGGCGCCAACAATTGGCCATTTTGAAGGGGAACAGCGGGTACACTTATCCTGACTAAAGTTGGTCCTCGCCTGCCAAAGGCTCTGGTGATGACGCCTGCTTGGGCTCCACAATGGCGCATTCCAGCCGTTGGGGCTGGTCTTGGTCTTGTTGCACCGAAGCGGATGCCTTTGCTTGATGCTCGCTGCGCTTGCTCCCTTTGCACCAAAGAGGAAAGGAGGGCCTTTCAGTGAGCTAAGCGCCCAGCCAGGGCCCTTGGTGCGTCATGGCTTGCGTCATGGGCACCTCGCGAGGTACCCTGCCTTGAACTCTCCGCCTCCTCGTGAGCCCACCGACGAGGCCGTGCTGAGGAAGCTCACTGGTCGTCGCCCATGAGGCTTGGCCCCTCGCGAGGTCTTGAGCCTGTGTTGATGAAGATGGGCTGTCACAGGCCTCCTTTAAGCCACGCCGCAAGCCGCGAGCGAGCAAGTCTGCGAACCCCGTTCCCGAGCGCCGACAGTAGCCCGGGCCTGGCGCCGAACTTGGCGGCGAGAGGCGAAAGGGCAAGTCTGCGGCGTCGCGGGCCCTAACAGCCAGCGGCCTTAGGCGCCGCATGGCGGTTGATTGGACAGCGTCGCATGCTTCCCCCACGACGCCTTGGTAACCGCCCGGATTCGGCTGGGTCCTCGCATGCAGAGTTGGGCATGATGATCGGTGATCGTGGAGGCCGGCGGTTGGCCTCGCCCGGCTATAAAATGCACGGAACGGCGTCGCCCTTCCGATCTATCATACGCTTCTTCTCTTCCTCGTCTCATCTGGTTGCCATGGCTTCGATCCGCCCGGTTCTCCGGGGAAGAGAAGGAAAGGCTCCTCAAGAGGATCTGACCCGCTCCCCCAAAGCGGCTTGCTCTCAGTGTCGAGGCGAGGAACGCCGCCAGAGGCGCCCATGCCCTGTGCGTGCGGCCGCCACCAGGGTTTCCTCTTCCCCTGTCGCAGATTGGTGGCCTGAAGGAGGTGACGCCGGGCGCCCACGAGCGCTTGCCGACAACGCCCGGTGGAGTCACGAAGGTGTCGTCTTCCCCAGAGTCCACGCCGAGGCTCCTGCCGGGAGTTCGTGCTTGCCAGCGTCGTCGCGCCTCCTCGATCTTGGATTCATCTTCCTTCTTTCTTTGCCTCTGTCGTCCGTGAAGGAACCCCTGGGACTCTGGGCTGCAAGACGCTGCTGCGGCACCCTCGCGACAGGCAGAGGTCGCGATGGTTGCCCGGGCGAGGTCTTCATGACTAGAGGCTGGGGACGAGGTCGCCCGGGTCTCTGCAGGGCGAGGGCGCCCTCACGGTCCACCTAGAATGCAGACGGTGCTTGGTTGTGTCCTTCAAGGTCTTCGACCACGGAGGTCGTCGGCTGGAGTGCTGCCCCGGGAGAGGCGGTCGGGGCCCTGCTGCGGTGAGGCGGAGGCCAACCGACCACTCCCTTGGCAGCTTCTCAGGCGGCGAAGGCGCCGGAGGATCCAGCGACTCCGCCGAGCTCTTCGCGACGACAGCTACGAGCCCCCGAGCCTGTGCCGCTCCCGGAGCAGGGCGAGCTCGTCAGGTCATCGCCACCCTTGATCAGGATGGGGTCGGCTCCGGACCGGGTGGCCCACTGTTGATGATGGCGTCTGCCGTGGTGGTCCCTGTAGATAGGACTCCTTAGGATTCGCGTCCTTTGTTCCTGCGAGGAGCCAAGAATGTACCCCGCGGGGGCTTGTAAGGTGTTTGTAGCTTCGTTTGTCAATATAATCCTTATTGTGAGGCAGTGCGAGATGCTCATTCCGTTCTAGCTCAGTTTCTTCCTTTCAGACCTCGTGAGGGCTTTGTGCTCTGCGCCGACAGGTCCCAGTCCCAAGGAGGCTTCAGCCGTCGCTGGTATGCCAGGTCGCGATGCCGTGGTCAAGGCCAGGAGGTGAGCAGCCCGAGGTCCGGTAAGAGCCTCTGAGTCGCGATGCTGAAGTGCGCCCTTGGCGCTCAAGCAGCCATCATTCGGTGAGAAAGGAGAGGCGGCGTTGCTAACACGGAGTTGCATTGAGTGTGGGGATGGTGTTGCGATGACTAGTGTGTCCGGAGGGTGACTTATCTCGAGTGTCAGGACAATGCTTCCTGGTGCGGCGCCAGGTCCGTGCCTTGGCCGGCGAGAGATTGCGTGGCGAGGTCGTTTCGTGCTCCTTGGAGGGACCCTGCAGGTTCATCACAAAGGAACAATAGCTCGCCGTGGTGATCGTTAGTCCTGCCGTTAGTTGCCTTGGAGAGGCGCGAGAGGCCTCGCGAGGTGTGTCGGGGCACCCATGAGCCAGCGCGGGACTCACAAGGCCCTACCTCAAAGCGGGTTGCGTCTGGCTCTGGGCCTTGTCTTCGGGTGTGTTCCTGCAAATTTGGCGGATGCGGTGCTCTCGTCTTGGTCCCGGCTCTCGGGCTGGTCTCGGCCGTCGGCGGCAAGCCAGGTCGCGATGCCATGGACAAGACCA
Organism: Aegilops bicornis; assembly: GCA_021605145.1. Lineage (NCBI taxonomy): Eukaryota > Viridiplantae > Streptophyta > Magnoliopsida > Poales > Poaceae > Aegilops > Aegilops bicornis. The sequence continues at coordinate 181,431,034 of CM038670.1, read as the reverse complement.
GAGGGTGAGGGCGGAGAGCCGGTAGGAGCCACAGTCGCGATGCTCGGGCACCCCCCTTTAACGCGCAAGCTAGGTTAGATGACGCAACTCTCGTCCTCGGGTCCGGCTCTCGGGCTGGTCTCGGCCGTCGGCCGGCAAGCCAGTCCGCGATGCCATGGACAAGACCAGAGGGTGAGGGCCGGAGAGCTGGTAGGAGCCCTGAGTCGCGATGCTCAGGCACCCCCCCTTTAACGCGCAAGCTGGGTTGGATGGCGGAACTCTACGTTCTCGGGTCCCGACTCTCGGGCTGGTCTTAGCCGTCGCTGGCAAGCCAGGTCGCGATGCCATGGACAAGACCAGAGGGTGAGGGCCGAAGAGCCGGTAGGAGCCCTGAGTCGCGATGCTCAGGCACCCCCCCTTTAACGTGCAAGATTCCGCCACCTAGGAAAAGGCACCAAATAACAAGCATGGTGGAGCGAGAGCATAATCCTAAGGAAAAAGTAGGAAGGATACATGCATTTGGGGTGGCCCGGCGGCTTGGGGATGATGCAGCCAGGGCGCCCCAACAGGATAGGCTAACGACATGAAATAAAAGGGATACATGCCGCAGGGGCGGACCACGCAGCACAGGAATAATGCGGCCTGAAGGCGCTCCCAATGGGAAATAAAACTTAAAGATGTCACTGGTGATGTTGGGGATGAAGGGTTGTTGATGTAGCAGACTCGGTGGGCTGCGGGGCCGATCCTCACGAGCCCCAGGCCCGAGGGCCTCGGGAGGCTCGGGAGGCCCGGCTCCTCATGGGCCATCTCCATCTCCGCCCGGGGCTGCAGCGTGCTGACCTCTTGAGCCTCGAGGATGGTCCTCATGAGGCAGTGCTTGCGCGGCCCGCGTTTGGCGAGCCATAAGGCATGCGTGCGTAGCTGTGTGGCGGACCCTGCATAGCGTCCCACTCGCGAGGGCAGGCGCTCTTGAGATGCGGCTCGGTTGAGCCCTGGTATGTCGATGCTGTGTAGCCCACCATCCTCGCTGGATGGGGGCCACAGCCAGGTGGCGGCGGCTGCCCCTCATGACCCTTGACTCATGTAGCTCCTGAATGGCCTTGCTGATGAAATCTTGAGGGTTCTATCCTCCTGGTCTTGCTCCTGCTTGCGGGAAACGTGCTTCGAAACATGCCTCCACGTGGTGCCCAAGCGCCTCCCTCGAGACCTTGACGAGGTCGGCGGCCCTCCAGGGGAGAGCCCCCGATCCCTGCCTAAGGAGGGCGCCGGGCACGCTTTCCTATGCGATCGAAGGAGGCTCCCCCTGGCCCGGTGCGGGCCCTGAGGGGCCTGTCTCTTGAAGAGCCGGGCTGGTCGATGTCTTCTTCTTCTTGGGTGCGGCCTCGAGAGGCCTCCTGCTGCTGTGGTGCAGGTCTTCCAAATGACGCTTTGAAAAGCTTCGCTCGGGGAGCACACTGCATCTCTCTCTTCACGGGGCACCATGATGACTGCTGCTTCACGACATCTTGAGGATGTTGTAGCCATGGTGGAGTTCTGACCATGAATTTGGCCAACACTGGGTACCCGAGGATGGCGTTGTACGGCAGGCGAATGTGGGCGACGTCGAAGTTGATGAGCTCGGTGTGGTAGTTGTCACGGGCCCCGAAGGTGACAGGAAGGCGGACCTGCCCGATCGGGACCGTGGAGCCGTCGGTGACTCCGGAGAAAGGCTTGGTTCGCTGAAGCTGAATGTAAGGCACCTGAAGATTGTTGAATGTATCCACGGACAGGACGTTGAGCCCTGCTCCGTCGTTGATGAGGGTCTTGGTGACTAGCACGTTGCTGATGATTGGGGAGCAAAGCATCACGAGAACTACGGCTGTGGCTGCGCACTTGAGCTGATTCGCTTAGCTGAACGTGATGGCGCACGCCGACCACCTGAGAGGGCGCGTGGACTCGAGCTTGGGGAGGACTGCATTCACCTCGCGGGCGAACTTCTTGAAGATGCGCTGAGAGCCGGGGGCTTGAGCTCCACCCAGGATGCAGGCGATCGCACACGCTTCCTGGAAGCCCCCAGCCCCCTCGTCCTGATGACGATCTTCGATTCTTCTTGGCGGCGGCGGCAGCGGAGGGAGGCCTGCGTTCCTCTGCGGGCGATCCTCGCGAGGCTGATCCCTCCAGCCCCCTCGCGAGGTGGGTCTTGCCAGCGGTCCTCGCGATGTTGGTCGCGCCACCCTTGGCGCGGGCCGTGGTCTTCCCAGCGTCCTGCATTCCTTCCTCCTCCTCGACCGTAGCCCGGTCATTGCGCTCAGGCGTCTGCCGACCCTTCCTTCGCGCACAGCCCGGAGCTCTTGACATTCATTGGTGTTGTGGGTGTGGAGGTCGTGGTACACGCAGTACCGGCTGCCCTTGGAGGACTCGGGCTGATCTCTTCACGTCCTTGGCCTTGGACTTCTTCTCTTCAGGATCCGCGGCAGGCAGCTCGAGGAGGGAGAGGCGCCCCTCCTCAGCCCTGGCGCACTTGGTCGCCAAGTTGAACAGCTCCAGGGAGGTGCACAGATCTTCATGCATCGCCCGACTCCTCCGTCATCTTGGCGTCACAGCACGCCCGTCGGAGAAAAGGCGGAGATGATGGCCTCCTCCGTCACCACAGGGATCTTGAGGCGTAGCGTTGTTGAAGCGCTGGATGTACTTTTGCGGGGTTTCCCACAGCTGCTGCTTGATTCGGTGCATGTCGGTCACGGCGGGTGGCCGGTCGCGAGTACCACAGTAAGTTGGCGATGAAGCGGAGTGCGCATCTCGGCCCGAGGAAGAGATCGTGCACAGGGCCAGATTCAGAGCCAGTGCGGGCCCGTCCTTGGCGCCATGGGAAACCAGTTCGCCATGACCTTTTCATCCCGTTGGCAGCCTCGATGCCTAGCTCGTGAGTGGAGGAACTCCGTGGGTCAGCCGTGCCGTCGTGGCGAGGAGGCAGGTCCGGCTTGAACTTGGCGGGCCATGCGGCGCTGCGCCTTTCGGAGGTGAAGGCGCGGCAGCCCGCCGTGGCCGCGGGGGGCCTCGGACGGCAGAGAGCTTGGTCTTGTGGGCCTCCCTGCGCCGCGGCTGGGGGCAGCGCAGGGTCTTGACGTGTAACGCCCCGAATTCGATGCGCCAGGTGTCTGCCAGTTATTCGCCATCGTTGCCATGTCATTTGCTTGCGTGTTGCATTTTATCATGTCATCATGTGCATCTCATTTTGCATACGTGTTCGTCTCATGCATCCGAGCATTTTCCCCGTTATGCATTTTGCAATCCGGCACTCCTATGTCTCCCGGCGCCCCCTTTTGCCTCTTTTCATGTGCGGGTGTTAAACTTTCTCGGAATGGCCCGAGGTTTGCCAAGCGGCCTTGGTATAGCACCGGTAGACCGCCTATCAAGTTTCGTGCCATTTGGAGGTCGTTTGATACCCCAACGGTTAACCGGGTAACCGTAAAAGCCCCTTCTCTTTGCAGCCCAACACCCCTTTCAAAATGTCCCAAAACTCAGCAAACTCCCCTCCACGCTCTCGGTCGTTCGATCACGATCGTGTGGGCGAAAACCGCACTCCATTTGGAGTCTCCTAGCTCCCTCTACCTATAAATATGTGCCCCTCCCGGATTTTTCACGGAGATGAACCCTAGCCTCTTCCCCTGCGCGCCGTCGGACATGTCCGCCCGCGCCGGATGCATCCATCCCCGCAGCCTCCACGTCGCCGGAGTCAATCAGACGCCGCCACGTCAGCGCCGCCGCCTTTTTCCTCCACTCCCGCGCCGCCACGTCGCCCGCCCCCCTCTCTCTCTCCTCCGCCCGCGGCCGCCGAGGCTTGGCCCGCCCCGGGCAGATCTGGCCGCCGCCCGATCCAAGGCCCGCGCCGTCACGCCGCCGCAGCCGCCCGCCACAGCGGCCGCGCCGCCCCGCTCCGCCCAGCGCTACTCGGCGACCGGAGCCGCCGCGTCCAGCGCCCGCGCGCCACCCGCGCCCGTCACCTCCGTCGCCGCGTCCAGCGCGCACAGCCGCTCCGCCGCCACCGGACTTAATGGAAGCGCGCCTCCGCCGCCCGCGTCCTACCTCGCGGACCGCCGCCCTCGCCTCCACCTCGCCACCGCCCGGCGGACCCGCCTCCGCGCCTCGGTGAGCCGCCCGACCTCGCCGCCCTTCTTCTCCCTTGCCTCACCCGGTCTCTCTCTCTCTAACCGATCTCTCTCTCTCCGCCATGGACGCCGGAGCCGGAGCTCGCCGGAGCTTCGCCGGAGCCAGATTCGGTCCGGGTGGATGAGATCCTCCAGGACGTGATCCAAACGGCCACGCCTCCCCCGATCCACTCCGTCCCGGTACCGCGTCGTCCCGTTGACTTTTTCCGCGGGGTGAGATTTCTCTAAGTCCTGAAGTTATTTTGCATAATGTTGACATGTTCATCGCATCATAACTCCATGCATACTGCTCCGTTTTGTGCGTGTAATATGTTAAATTGTTCGCCTCGATGAGTCCTTCATTTCATTCCATCGCATCATTTTCATTTGAGCTCATCTTGATGCCTAAATCTTCGTTGCAAGAGTGCTATATGATGTTAACCTGCTGAAACTGTTATAACATGATGATTTGTCATTTTTGTTGCATTTGATGTGTGCATCTTATGAGCATGAGATCTACATGTGTTTTGCTCTATGTCATTCCATCTTTACAGGGGTGCTATCCATGTATTTTTGTGGGTCTTTTAGTGAGTGCATCGAGCTTGTTAAGTAGGGTACTTGCTGTTGCTGTTTTCCTGACTGATTCTGTTATATTTTGTTGCTATGTAAACCTGCTGCTACTAGTCATTCTATGCATAATCTGGAGATGGTCACTAAGGATATTTTGTTATACATGTCATATTCTATCCATTCATGCCCCGGTTTGCATATATAGCCTGCTGTAACGTGTTGTTATCTTGCTCCAAATTTGCTAAATAATGTTGTTGTCAGCCTGTTAACATTAAGTTCAATGTTGTCATGATTGTTGTTAGTGATCCATGTACCCTATGAACTTGATCTTGCCATGCTTAGCTTCATAAACATGTCTTCTCACTGTTGGTTGTCTTTCCATGCCATGTATTGCTCTTTGGTGACTGGTTCAAGCTCACCAACATGCCTAATTATTGTTGTTCCTGCCATGTATGAATCTGTAATATAACTTGCCATGTTCTCATGGGTGCCATCATATCTTCTGTTCATTTTTGGCTCATGGTCACTAAAATAATTTTGTTCTATGCATTTAGTAGTATCATGCCATGCCTTTTTTGCATTGTTAAGTTCCTGTAACATGTTGTTTGATAGCTCTAAACATTGCAACCTGATGTTATTTCCTGATAAGTCTGAAACTGTTATTATTTGCAATCTTGCCATGTCTGTTTGAGCATGATCTAGTGATTTCTGGAGATAGCTCAGTGTTCATGTTTTGTAATGTTTTACCTGTAAATCATGCCCATGCCTTTTGTTATCATGTTAAGGTGCTGTAGAATATTGTTTTGATGCTTGCAATATGCCTAGTTGCTGTTTTGGACAGATTGTTGTTATGCCTTGTAGTGTATGTGTTGCACCGTTGCTCCGTTTTGAGTGTGCTCTATATGAAACTTGCTTGTTTTTGCATATAGCTTCATATTACCATGTTGCATCCTTGTTTTGAGGTGTTTGTTTGATGTTTCTATGCATTTTGCATCAATGTCATGCTTAATTTGTTTTGCTCATATCTTCTAGGGCGTAGCTCCGAATCTAATGAACTTTATATGTAACTTGACTTGAATTTCGTGTAGATCATCGTGGTGCATCTTAACTTGCTGTTTAACAACTTGAACATAAGGTTCGTGTAGATCTGGAATTTGCATATGAGGACTTACCAGAATTGTTATATGTCGTTTCCGGCCTCATTTGAACTTGCTTTGATGTGTTGTTCTTGTTTGCATCATCTCTTGCCATGAGTAGCTTCATGTAGCCTTGTCATGCATCATACTTTGTTGTGCATCATGTCTTGTCTATGGTGGTGTGTTTACTTTGTTGTGTGCTTCTTCTCGATAGTTCCCGTTTCGTTGCGACCGTGAGGATTCGTTCGTCTGCGCTTGGTTCGTCTTCGTGGCTTCATCTTCTTCATGGACTCGTTCTTCTTCCTTCCGGGATTTCAGGCAAGATGATCGTCACCCTGGATCTCAATACTATCATTGCTATGCTAGTTGCTTCGTTCTTTCGCTATGTTGCGCTACCTATCATTTGCTCTTCAAGCCTCCCAATTTGCCATGTCAGCCTTTAACCTTTGCGCCCTTCCTAGCAAACCGTTGCTTGGCTATGTTACCGCTTTGCTCAGCCCTCTTATAGCGTTGCTAGTTGCAGGTGAAGATGAAGATTGCTCCATGTTGGATTATGTTTATGTTGGGATATCACAATATCTCTTATTTAATTAATGCATCTATATACTAGGTAAAGAGTAGAAGGCTCGGCCTTATGCCTGGTGTTTTGTTCCACTCTTCCCGCCCTAGTTTCCGTCATATCGGTATTATGTTCCCGGATTTCACGTCCCTAACGCGGTTGGGTGATTTATGGGACCCCCTTGACAGTTCGCTTTGAATAAGACTCCTCCAGCAAGGCCCAACCTTGGTTTTACATTTGCCTCACCTAGCCCTTTTTCCATTGGGAGTCGCGCTCTCAAGGGTCATCTTTATTTTACCCCCCCCCCCCCCCGGGGCCAGTGCTCGTCGTGAGTATCTTGGTCCAAACCGTCGACCGCCCGGTGTACCAGGGCAACTCTGGGTTCGCCTATCGGAAGTTTGGACAATCCGGTGTGCCACGAGACCGAGATATGTGCAGCTCCTATCGGATTTGTCGGCACATCCGCAGCGGCTTTGCTGGTCTTGTTTTATTCTTTGTCGAAATGTCTTGTAGCCGGGATTCCGAGACTGATCGGGTCTTCCGGGAGAAGGAATATCCTTCGTTGATCGCGAGAGCTTATCATGGGCTAAGGTTGGACACCCTGCAGGGTTTGAACTTTCGAAAGCGGCGCTTGCATGATTATGTGGCAGATGGAATTTGTTAATATCCGGTTGTAGTACACTTGAAGCAAACTCTTCTAAATTACACCATCCGTGTGCTTAACCGTGAGTGTCTATTTTCGGGGTTGATCGAGAGGAGACCACGGTTTATGGGTTATGTCTGTCGTAAGTAGGAGTTCAGGATCACTTCTTGATCATTACTAGTTGACGACCGTTCCTTTGTTTCTCTTCTCGCTCTCATTTGCGTTGGTTAGCCACCATATATGCTTAGTCGCTGCTGCAACCTCACCACTTTACCCCTTCCTTTCCCATTAAGCTTTGCTAGTCTTGATACCCATGGTAATGGGATTGCTGAGTCCTCGTGGCTCACAGATTACTACACAACAGTTGCAGGTACAGGTTTTGCGATGATCATGATGCGAGAGCGACGTTTGCTTGTTTTGGAGTTCTTCTTCTGCTTCTTCTTCGATCAGGGGATAGGTTCCAGGTCGGCAGCCTGGGCTAGCAGGGTGGATATTGTTTGAGTTTCTATTTATGTTCCATCCGTAGTCGGATGTTGATCTCTTGTAGATGATGTTGAAGTATTCTTGTGGCATTTGTGCCTTATGTATGTATCCCCATCTATTATGTAATGTTGATGTAATGATATCCACCTTGCAAAAGCGTTTCAATATGCGGGTCTATCCTTGGTGGGACCTTGAGTTCCCTTTTGGATAGGGTCGCATATTGGGCGTGATATGACGTCTTTGGAGCGGGAGCGCTAGGCGGCTTCTTCTTGCGGCGAGAACTTCTTGGCAGCTCTGCTCTTGCAGCGCTGGGCGCCTGGCGGAACGGGTTCCGCCCAGGACCAGCGGCTTGGGGCCAGGCGCCGTCTTGAGAAGGAGGCGGCTGAGGTGCCCGGAGCTTCATCGCTGCGGCAGGCGAAGTGCGGTGCAGCGAGCCAGACGGCGCTGGGTCACCTCCCAGCGCGACGAGCTCAGCGACTTCGGTCGAGCCATTCTTCGTGAAGCGTCGTCGGCCAGAAGCGGTAGCGCAGGGAGTTCGTTGGCGCGATGAGTGCAGCTCGGGCCTCCATGGCCGCTGAAGCGCGCGTGGCGAAGAACCAGCGGGTGAGCGAAAGGCGTGGCGGTGCGGCCGTCCGCCTCATGGGCCAGTGCTTTGGGACGACGCTTGCTGCTCGTTCCCCGCCCGGGCGGTGGCGGCGTTGACGGCAGTGACGGGAACGACGAGGGCGCCCCGCCGGCAGGGAGCCGTCCGGGCGGCGTGGGAGGCGAGGCGGCTCGGCGCTTCGGCGCGGGCCCAACGGCGTCGAACATGGTCGCGGTGGCCGGGGAAGAACGAGGCGACGAAAGGCAGATTCCGGCGCACCTGGCATGCCAAATGTCAGATTTCGGGTTCCGGCAGACCCTTAAGGTTCGAACTCTGGGGTGCGCGCGGAGATCCAACCCTCCACCGTCTCGTACCTCGCCGAATCACAGGGACCTAAACTACTAGAAAGAACAGCACAAGAGACACGAGATTTATACTAGTTCGGGCCACCGTTGTGGTGTAATACCCTACTCTAGTTTGTGGTGTGGTGGATTGCCTCTTGGGCGATGAGGAATAAGATGTGGAAGAACAGCCTCGCGAGGGTCTGTTCTTGGAGGGTGTGATGAACTGCTAAGGGGTGTCCCGCCGCTCTAGCTTGAGGATCGGGTCTCTATCTCTCTCTCTGGGTGCTAATCGTCCAGATCCCTTTCTTCTCTATCCTTGCAATCCCTTCGATCCTATCCGATCGTCTCCCTCTCTGGATGCTAATCGTCCTCCTACTCTGAGTGTTGCTACTCCTATTTATATATGAAGGCCCTGGGCCTCTTCCCAAATATTGAGCGGGAAGGGCGTCAACAATTGGCCATTTTGTAGGGGAACAACGGGTACACTTATCCTGACTAAAGTTGGTCCTCGCCTGCCAAAGGGTCTGGTGATGACGCCTTTGCTTGGCTCCACGATGACTGCATTCCAGCCGTTGGGGCTGGTCTTGGTCTTGTTGCACCGAAACGGATGCCTTTGCTTGATGCTCTTGCCTGCGCTTGCTCCCTTTGCACCAAAGAGGAAAGGGGGACGCTGCGCGGGCTGGCGCCCGAGTGGCGCCCTTGGTCGTCATGGCTTGCGTCATGGGCACCTCGTGAGGTACCCTGCCTTGAACTCTCCGCCTCCTCGTGAGCCAGCCTGACGAGGTTGTGCCTGAGGAAGCTCCTGGTCGTCCGCCCCACGAGGCTTGGCCCCTCGCGAGGGTCTTGAGCTTTTGTTGATGAAGATGGGCTGTCCTGGGCCTCCTTTAAGCCACGCCGCAGGCCGCAGGGAGGCAAGTCTGGGGACCCCCGTTCCCAGAACGCCGACAGGCGCGCGTGGCCGATGCACGCAGGCGCGCCCCGGCCACCTCCTGCTTCCCCATGTCGATGCCTCTTTCCCCCCAACCCCGCGCCCAGGAGACGTGGATGAGGCCGTGCTGACCCCCCTTCTTCCCTGGCCATTTTCCCCTCTTCCTCTTCATTCTTCGCCCGAACAGAGAGCCGTCGTCGCCACCGCTCGCTGCCAACGCGGCCACCGAGCTCGCCTGACCTTCCCACAGTATCCCTAGGCTCCGCCGCGGCTCCGCACGTCGACGAGAAGAACAAATCAAGCCCGGGAGCCCTTTAACCTCGCCATCACCGTCGTCCTCGTCCTCGGGAAGCGACCACCGCTGTCGTCGATTCGCCGGCTACGGGACCTCCCCGAGCTCGCCGTCCGCACCAGAAGATTCGCCGTGAGCCCCGCCTTCTTTCCCCCCTGTTCCCCCCTCGCGCTCGAGCTCTAGCCATGCTTGCTGCCACACCAGATAGCTCCCCGGCGCCGGCCATGTCGCTGTCGTGGGCAGGGCCTGTTTAAGCCACACCCGAGCACGTCGTTGAGCTCCTGCAGCTCCCGAAGACCCAACCGTGTGCCTAGCTTGTCTCCTTGTGCATCACAGTGCCATCCCGCTCGAAGCCGTGGCTCCGCCACCGTGGGAGCTCGACGCCGTCGACGTTTCCGGCCGTCCGCGTGGCACGTGAGGCCACTGTTGGATGCGCGGGAGTGAGGGCCTCCTCCCGGTGCCCTTTGCTCGCCCAGCCGCTCCTGTAGCGCCGTCCCGAGTGGACTCCGCCACGCCAGAAGGTCGCCGGCGGCCTAACCCCGGCCATGCCGACGTGGCCTTGTCATTAGCTGCTAATGGTCGTGCTAATCTCCCTAGAGCCACTCCCATGTGGGCCCCAGCGCCCATTTAGGTTAGCCTAATATTTTCTGTATAGATTAGTACTAAGCATGTGGCCCCACGTGTCAGCTTGACTTTGACTTAGTCAACGTTCGCCGGGCCCACCTGTCGGCGACCTAACTAACCCAGGCTCACTGACCAATGGGTCCCATAGGTCAGGTTTGACCTGGCTGACCGCCGTTGACCTGCTGACGTCACACCGACATCATGCTCACGCAGTAAATGTTTTCTGGCGTTTCTATTAATCCAGGAAATTCCAGAAAATAGTTAAAACTTCTAAAAATCATAGAAATTTAACCGTAACTCCAAATGAAAAGATTTATATATGAAAAATGATCAGAAAAATCTAATCTATCCATCTGTACTATCTGCATGCATGTTTGAACAACTTAAATTTGCTGTATGAAACAATTTGAATTAATGGCATTTGAAATGCCTTATGTGGAGTTTGAATTTGAATCTAGTGTTCAAACCAACTCCATTTAAATCGTTGCTAGCTGCATTAGCTCAACTCACAGCATTTTGCCATGTCACATTCAAGCATCATATTGTGGCATTTCTTTGATTGTGTTTTTTTCTCTGTTGCCGGTATTTGTCCCCTCTCGATAGACGTGGTTTCGATGATGAGATCGATGACACCGATGAAGAACTATACTATCTTCAGAAGTGCCAGGCAAGCAAAACCCCCTTGTTCATTCCGATACAATCCCACTCTCTCGCTCCTGCTCTCTTTTACTGCATTAGGACAACACCGTTTCAACTGTTACATGCTGCGGTAGCTGAACTCCTTTCCTCTGCATGACCTGTCATTGCCACAGTAGATAGATGAAACCCACTAGCATGAGTAGGAGTTGTTTGAGCCCTGATGTGCCTACTCATTCATGCTTGTTTGTCATGCCTGCTACTGCTTAGAGTTGAGTCAGGTCTGATTCATCGGGGATGACTCGGAGGTGTGTGAACATGTCCTACTATTGAGAGTTAAGTGTGTGAACACGATTTGATAATGGTAGCGACGAGAGGCCATGTAGGAGTACATGGTGGGTTGTCTCATTGCAGCCCTCCTCAGGAACTGAGTTCTGTGTTTGTGATCCATGAACAGTTACTACCACACATTGGGTTCCGGTAACTCGACCCCTCTCGACTTATTAATCAACTTGATCTCTGTCCAGGAGTTGCAACTAGTTTCTGGTGTTTGTAGGTAGTGTTAGTAGGTAGTGTTAGTAGTCTACCAAGTGGCACCCGGTACAGGTCGTGGCCGACACCCTCGCTGGCCTTCCGCTTGAAGGTTGCCGAGTACATGTCGTGTAAACGGCGATAAGTGGTGAGAGCGTGTGTGAAGAAGTACACCCCTGCAGGGTTAATATGATCTATTCGTATAGCCGTGTCCGCAGTAAAGGACTTCTGGGTTGCTTGTACAGTTCATAGACAAGTGAAAGTGGATACTCTAAAATGCGCAAGATAAGCGTGAGTGCTATGGATGGCGATCTCGTAGGGAGACGAGAGCGGATCCATAGTGGTGTATTGATATGGTGAATATGTGGACTCGTGTGTGCCACCTCAAAAGAGTTACTTGCGATCGTAGTTCGTGATAGCCACCGAGTCAAAGCTGGCTTGCTGCGGTCAAACTCCACCACCCCTTTATTGATACCGCTGCATATGTGGATAGTTACGATGTAAGTCTTGCTGGGTACATTTGTACTCACGTTTGCCTATTTTATGTTTTTGCAGAGAGACGTCAGTCTCGCTAGTAGTTCCGCGTGGACTTCGACGTTTAGCTTGATACCTCAGCTACGATCTAGTGCCCTCGGCATGATCTGGTAGTTAGTCAGGCTTCTCCGCCTTTTTCATTTGTAGATGTCTGTACTCAGACATGTTAAGCTTCCGCATGTGCTTTGACTTGTATGCTCTATGTGTTGGGTCATGAGACCCATGTTTGTAATATTTGGCTCCTCGAAGCCTAATGAATAAATACTTGAGTCGTAGAGTTATGTTGTGATGCCATGTTGTATTTACACATATCGAGCATATTGTGTGTATGATTGAAATGCTTGGTATGTGTGGGATCCGACAACCTAGTTGTTTATCCTTGGTAGCCTCTCTTATGGGGAAATGTAGTCTAGTGCTTCCATGAGCCATAGTAGTCCGCTTCTGACCGGTTCACCGGAGTCCTGCTAGCCCAAAGACTACTCTTCCGGAACACTTGACTGGCCGGGCATGTGTTTCACTTCGTTCGTGTTCTGTCCCTCGCGGAAAATGTCACGCGGTGACATCCGGAGTCCTGCCTAGCATGCTACAGCCCGGGTTCCCGGAGTCCTGTTAGCCCAGTGCTACAGCCCGGATTCACACGCTGCAGGCCGACATGCTCGAAGTTGATTCATGTATGTCTGTCCCCATGGGTTAGTGCCGCTTTGGGTTCACGACTAGCCATGTCGGCCCGGGTTCTCTGTCATATGGATGCTAGCGACACTATCATATACGTGAGCCAAAAGGCGCAAACGGTCCCGGGCCATGGTAAGGCAACACCCGTGGGAATACCATGCGTGAGGCCGTAAAGTGATATGAGGTGTTACGGGCTAGATCGATGTGACTTGGAATCGGGGTCCTGACACAGAGTGACAAATCCCAGTCTCGATTCGTGCCAACCCAACAGACACTTTCGGAGATACCCGTAGTGCACCTTTATAGCCACCCAGTTACGTTGTGACGTTTGGTACACCCAAAGCATTCCTACGGTATCCGGGAGTTGCACAATCTCATGGTCTAAGGAAATGATACTTGACATTAGAAAAGCTTTAGCATACGAACTACACGATCTTTGTGCTAGGCTTAGGATTGGGTCTTGTCCATCACATCATTCTCGTAATGATGTGATCCCATTATCAACGACATCCAATGTCCATGGTCAGGAAACCGTAACCATCTATTGATCAACGAGCTAGTCAACTAGAGGCTTACTAGGGACATGGTGTTGTCTATGTACCCACACATGTATCTGAGTTTCCTATCAATACAACTATAGCATGGATAATAAATGATTATCATGAACAAGGAAATATAATAATAATAATAACTAATTTATTATTGCCTCTAGGGCATTTTTCCAACAATGACTCCACCACTTCCTGGCATCTTGAGGACATTGTAGCCGTGATGAGTCACGGCCATGAACTTGGCCAGAGCTGGGTATCCGAGGATGGCATTGTACGACAGGCGGATGTGGGCGACGTCGAAGTCGATGAGCTCGGTGTGGTAGTTGTCGCGCGCCCGAAGGTGACAGGGAGGCAGACCTGCCCTATCGGAACTGTGGAGCCATCAGTGACTTCGGAGAAGGGCTTGGTTGGCTGAAGCTGATCGTAAGGCACTTGGAGATTGTTGAATGTCTCGACGGACAGGACATTGAGCCCCGCCCCTCCATCGATGAGGGTCCTGGTGACTTGCACATTGCTGATGACTGGGGAACAAAGCATCGGGAGGACTCCGGCTGTGGCTGCGCACTTGAGATGATCCGCTGAGCTGATGTGATGGCGCACGCTGGCCACTTGAGTGGGCGCGTGGCTTCAAGCTTGGGGAGGACTGCATTCACTTCGCGGGGCGAACTGCTTGAAGATGCGTTGAGAGGCTGGGGCTTGAGCTCCGCCCAGGATGCAAGCGATCGCACGTGGCTCCTGGAAGCCCCCAGCCCCCTCATCCTGATGATGGTCTTCATTTCTCCTTGGCTGCGGTGGTAGAGGAGGGAGGCCTGCGTTGCCTTGCGGGCGATCCTCGCGAGACTGATCCCTCCAACCTCCCTCGCGAGGCTGATCCTGCCAGCGGTCCTCACGAGGTCGGTCACGCCACCCTTGGTGAGGGCCACGGTCTTTCCATCATCCTGTGTTTCTTCCTCCTCCTCGGCCGTAGCCTCGATCACTACGGTCGGGCCGTCGACCGATTCACCCTTCTCGCACGGCTCTGAGCTCTTGACACTCGTTGGTGTTGTGGGTGTGGAGGTCGTGGTACACGCAGTACCGGCTGCCCATGGAAGACTCAGGGTGATCTCTGCCTCGCTTGGTGTCTGGTTTTGCCGCGAGCACGGCAGCCCCCTTGCGCTTCACGTCCTTGGCCTTGGGCTTCTTCTCTTCTGGTTCGGCAGCCGGAAGCTCGAGGAGGGAGAGGCGTCCTTCCTCAGCCCTGGCGCACTTGGTTGCCAAGTTGAACAGCTCCAGGGATGTGCACAGGTCTTCATGCATCGCCAGCTCCTCCTTCATCTTGACGTCGCGCACACCATCGGAGAAGGCTGAGATGATGGCCTCCTCGGTCACCTTGGGAATCTTGAGGCGTGCGTTGTTGAAGCGCTGGATGTACTTCTGCAGGGTCTCTCCTGGCTGCTGCTTGATGCGGCGCATGTCGCTCATGGAAGGAGGCCGGTCGCGAGTGCCTTGGAAGTTGGCGATGAAGCGGGTGCGCACCTCATCCCAGGAGGAGATCGTGCCAGGAGCCAGGTTCAGGAGCCAGGTGCGGGCACCGTCCTTGAGCGCCATGGGAAACCAGTTCGCCATGACCTTTTCGTCCCCGTTGGCGGCTTCGATGCCCAGCTTGTAAAGCTGGAGGAACTCCGCCGGGTCGGCCGTGCCGTCGTAGCAAGGAGGTAGGTCTAGCTTGAACTTGCCGGACCACGCGACGCTGCGTAGTTCGGCGGTGAAGGCGCAGCAGCCTGAAGTGGCCACGGGAGGCCTTTGGTGACGGAGAGCTTGATCTTGCGGGTCCCCGTGCGCTGCCGCTGGGAGCAGCGCGGGGTCTTGGCGTGCGGGAACAGGAGCGCAGTCGGGACAAGCCGGTGCAGGGAGTACTCAAGCGGCTTCTTGGGGGCGAGGGACCTCTTGGCAGCTCTGCTCTTGCTGCGCTGGTGCTGGACGGAGCGGGTTCCGCCCAGGGGCCACGCGTCTTGGGGCCAAGGCGCCTTCTTGAGGGGGAGGCGGCTAACGCACCCCCAGAGCTTCATCGCCTACGCAAGGCGGGGTGCAGTGCAGCGAGAAGGATGGCGCGGGGGAGCCCCCTGCGGCACGGACGAGCTCGGCGACGCGGTCGAGCCACTCCTCGTATACGTTGTTGACGGGGCGGTAGCGGAGGAGCTCATTTGCCGTGATGAGCGCGGCTCGAGCCTCCATGGGCGCGCGGAGTGCGCGGGATGAAGAACCAGCTGGGGCGAGCGAAGGAGTAGCGGTGCGGCCGTCTCGCCTCACAGATGGATGCTGCGACGACGCTTGCTGCTCATTCCCCGCCGGGCCGGTGGCGGTGTTGACGACAGGCGACGGGGAACGACGGGGGCGGCCGCCGACGGGGGCCGTCTGGGCGACGCGAGTGGCGAGAGCGGCCCGGCGCTCGGCGCGGGCCCGACGAGCGTCCGACATGGATGTGTGGGGTGGCGAAGAACAGGGCGGCGGCAGGCAGGTTCCGGCGCACCCCTACCTGGCGTGCCAAATGTCGGATTACGGGTTCCGGCAGACCCTCTAGGTTCGAACTCTGGGGTGCACGCGGAGATCACACCTCCTGCCTACCTACTCTTCGTCGCCTCGCAAGGATCTAAAACTACACAAAGAGCAACACAAGGGACACATGGTTTATACTAGTTCGGGCCACCGTTGTGGTGTAATACCCTACTCTAGTTTGTGGTGTGGTGGATTGCCTCTGGGGCGGATGATGAATAGTACAAGGAAGAACAGCCTCGCGAGCGTCTATTCTTGGCTGGTGCGATGAGCTGCTAGGGGGCGCTCAGTCGCTTCTCTCTCTCTCTCTCTCTCTCTCTCTGATTCCCGATCCCAGATCCAAGATGCAAGATGAAGATGAAGATGAAGATGAAGATGCCCCTACCCTGTGGGTGGCTAGTCCTATTTATAGTCGGAGGCCCTGGGCCTCTTCCCAAATATTGAGCGGGAAGGGCGCCAACAATTGGCCATTTTGAAGGGGAACATCTAGTACACTTATCCTGACTAAAGTTGGTCTTCGCCTACCAAAGGCTCCGTCGATGACGCTGGCTTGGGCTCCACGATGACCTCCTTCCTGCCGTTGCGTTGGTCTTGGTCTTGTTGCACCGAAATGGTTGCCTTTGCTTCATACCCTCACCTGCGCTTGCCTCCTTTGCACCAAAGAGGAAACGAGGACAACTTCTGGGCTGGCGCTTGGGCGCCCTTGGTCGTCATGGCTTGCGTCATGGGCACCTCGTGAGGTACCCCGCCTTGATCTCTCCGCCTCCTCGCGAGCCAGCCTGACGATGCCGTGCCTGAGGAAGCTTCCTGACATCCGCCCCGCGAGGCTTGGCCCCTCGCGAGGGTCATGAGCTTGTGTTGATGAAGATGGGCCGTACTAGGCCACCCCTTGAGCCACGCCGCAGGCCGCAGGCAGGCAAGTCTGGGTACCCCCGTTCCCAGAAAGCCGACAACGGGCGGCTTGCCCCTCTTGGCAGGGGGCCGCCTGCCGGAGTCCGGAGCCACTGGAGGTTCCGGCGCGGTGTTCGGCTGAGGGCCGAACTTGGAGCCCTTGGGAGCCTTGCTCCCTTTGCGCCTGGAGTCCGGAATGTCGCCTTGAGGCGCCTCCAGGACTACCTCCCCTTGGCTCGGAACCCCTTGAGACAATGCCTCGACATTGTCCGTAGGGCGAGGAGAGGAGGCGGTCGGAAGTGAATAGCTATTCACATCCGACGAATCCAAGGAACCGCTCGACGAGGACACGTCGATGCGGGCTTGAGACGGACTGCATAATCGTATTCGGCGTTAGGAGAAGCAGCGCGACAACGGTATACTATGAGTTACTCTGGTATCCGAATACTTATGACTTCGCCAGGGGCTTGGCCCTGGGCGGCCACTCGTCTTCGCTGTCGGCGGCGGTGGTGGAACAGTCCGGAGGGAGAGTCCATCCCTTCTTGGACCCTTCGTCCCCCTCGGTTGGGGCGACCTTCCTTTTCTTTTCTCCCCCGGCTGGAGGGGGAGAACCTTTATTTGCCTCCTCCTCGTTTTCATGGGAGGAGTGTGTCTCGAAGTTATCGGACGATGAGTCCGACACCACCTGGCGCCGGGAACTCTTTCGGGTTCTCGTGGCCTTCTTCTTGGTTTTCTTCTCCGGCACCTCATCAGGAGCCGGAGTCAGCATCTCCGTCAGGAGAGCGTCTGCAGGGTCTTCGAGCAGAGGGTCCGGGTAATCAATCTGCCCCGATGTCTCCACCCAGTCCTGTCAAAGGCATGGGAGCTCAGATGTTGCACGTAGTTAAACTATGGAGAATGAATACCCTATAAGTGATAAAAAGGCTTACCGCGCAGGCTTGGCGCTGTGCGCTGAGTCCGCGATCCTCGGTGAGGGGAGGGGGAACCTCAGCACTCTTAAACAGCACCTTCCAGGCGTCCTCGTGCATCGTGTCGAAGAGCTCGCTCAGATTCTGGTGCTGGGCCGGGTCGAACTCCCACAAATTGAACGCCCGTTGTTGACACGGGAGGATCCGGCGGATGAGCATGACCTGGACTATGTTGACAAGCTTGAGCTTCCTGTTTATCATATTTTTGATACAGGTCTGAGTCCGGTCAGCTCTGGGACTACCCTGTGGCAGGCCCTTCTCTTTCTAGGAGGTGAGCCGCGTGGGGATTCCGGATCGGAACTCGGGGGCCGCCGCCCATTTGGTGTCCCTCGGCTCGGTGATGTAGAACCACCCCGATTGCCACCCCTTCATGGTCTCCACGTTGGAGCCCTCGAGCCACGTGATGTTGGGCATTTTTCCCACCATGGCGCCTCCGCACTCCGCCTGCTGGCCGCCCACCACCTTAGGTTTGACATTGAAGGTCTTCAGCCATAAGCCGAAGTGGGGCTTGATGCGGAGGAAGGCCTCACACACGACGATAAACACCGAGATGTTGAGGATGAAGTTCGGGGCCAGATCGGGAAAATCAAGGTTGTAGTAGAACATGATCCCCCGGACGAATGGGTGGAGGGGAAATCCTAGTCCGTGGAGGAAGTGGGTAAGGAATACTACCCTCTCATGGGGCCTGGGGGTGGGGATGAGCTTCCCCGCATCTTGGAGCCGGTGTGCGATATCCTCGGACAGGTATCCGGCTCCCCTCAGCTTTTTGATGTGTCCCTCCGTGACGGAGGAGACCATCCACTTGCCTCCCGCTCCGGACATGATTGGAGAGGGTTGAGGAGGAAGATGTGGACTTGGGCGCTGGAGCTCGAGTGCGCAAGAATGGATGAGCAAGGAGGAAAAAGGCATGGTTGGAAAAAGGTGAATCCTTATTCCTTTATAAGGGCGGACGAAACTATGCGTCCCCACCAGCCTGGTAAAACTCGCTTATCCCCCAAGCGCCGTAATTGATGGCGCAGTTGGGTTACCCACGTCCGTATTGATGGGAATCCGTAATAAGAGGACACGATCTCTGCGTCGACAAGACGTGCCAAGGAAACCGCCTCACGAAACACGCTGAGGTTGGTTGTAAAAAAATGATTCGAATGGTGACCTGGCTGTGGTGTGATGACACGCTGTGAAATATGTCAGCAAATTAGATTTGTGGAAATATTATTCTCTCTACGGTGGTATGTGGAACTTGTTTAGCAGAGCTGGACACGATCCTCGTGTTCAAAATCTTCTATGAAGTATTCGGAGGAGGAACCCGCCTTGCAATGCCGAAGACAAATCTGCGCGCCGGACTCATCGTCATTCAAGCTTGGTTCAGGGGCTACTGAGGGAGTCCTGGATTAGGGGGTATCCAGACAGCTGTACTATATCCTTTGGCCGGACTGTTGGACTATGAAGATACAAGATTGAAGACTTCATCCTGTGTCCGTATGGGACTCTCCTTGGCGTGGAAGGCAAGCTTGGCAATACGGATATGTAGATCTCCTTCCTTGTAACCGACTTTGTGTAACCCTAGCCCCGTCCGGTGTCTATATAAACCAGAGGGTTTAGTCTGTAGGACCAAGAACAATCATACCATAGGCTAGCTTCTATTGTTTAGCCTCTTCGATCTCGTGGTAGATCAACTCTTGTAATACTCATATCATCAAGATCAATCAAGCAGGAGTAGGGTTTTACCTCCATCGAGAGGGCCCGAACCTGGGTAAGAACATCGTGTCCCCTGTCTCCTGTTACCATCCGCCTAGACACACAGTTCGGGACCCCCTACCCGAGATCCGCCTGTTTTGACACCGACACTCCCACTTGCACTAGAGTCAATAATCTAGATTACATAGTAATGATTCTAAAACCCATGGAGTCTTGGTGTTGATCATGTTTTGCTCGTGGTATAGGCTTAGTCAATGGGCCTGCAACATTCAGATTCGTATGTATTTTGCAAATCTCTATGTGTCTGGGGGATGGACCCCGGGCAGGCAACGGAACCCGGATCCTTTTCAAAAACATCGGGGCCAACATCGCCCCTCAATCCGGCTCGCGCTTGGTCGGGTCGCTCAACTCGGTCGGGTCCTTCGACCCGGCCAAGTTCCTCGACCCGGTCAGACTCCTCAACTCGGCCCCAACAACTACTCAAGACTTCTCAAACAAGCCAGAGACGCAATTCGTGTGTTCTCCAACCCAGCCACGGGTTAGCTCCCGTCCCATCCCAGCCGTACGATGGGACGGGTCTCCACCAACTGATGACCGAAGCCACAGTGCCCCGCCCATGCCTTTGGTCAGCCGGACGAGGCAACTGTGCCCCCCACCACTAAAAAAATACACTTCCGTGATGATACGTGTTTGTCACAGTAGGTCGCGTTTTTTGTCATGCATGTACATCCATGACAAATTTATGATGTAATCAAGATAGTCCTACCAGGCCGGTCAGAGAAGTGTTTCATGACATTACCAAAATTATCATCACGAAAGTGTCCACTTACATGACGATAAATCGCGCGTCACCGAAGTGCTTTCGTCAAGGGTGACCGACACGTGGCATCCATCGTAACGGAACGCCGTTAAGCTATCGGGTCGGGTTTTGGATCCGATAACCCGTTAACTGCCCCGACCAATGGGAATTTTCCACGTGTAAAATTCTTATTGGCCGGACGAGACACGTGGCACGGCCCAACAGAGGGCCATTCCTGTGAAAAGGCCGGCCCGTTTGACTTGGTCAAAAGGTGGCGGGCCGGCCCATGGAAAACCTGTTAACGGCATGTTTGCATATAGCCCATTTACAGCCCGCTAACCCAAGGCCCGTTACGCCCTATTCGAATTAGGGCCAGTAGCGTCATCTGGGCCATCCAATATGATTCCAGCCCGTTTTTACTTCCGGCCCATGTATGGCCCATGACGTCTTTCGGCCCATATGAGGCCCTATGTAACTCTTGGCCTATTAACGGCCCGTGGTGAAACTGGCCCATAATGAACAGTGTATCAATTTACACCCATTAACGGCCTATGGTGAAACTGGCCCGTAAAGAACAGTGTATCACTTTATACCCATTAACGGCCCGTTATTCCGTTGGGCCGTTTCCAGCCCATGTTATCTTTCGGCCTTCTCAGAGCCCATTTATTCTTGGGCTATTTTCCTGCATTCGTTTACATACAGCCCGTTACTATCATTTTCTGCGTGTGGGCCAAATTCAGCCCGTGGTTACAGTCAGCCCGTTTGTGGTCCGTTAATACGTTAGGCCGTTTTCATAGCATCATCAAATACGGACTATTAACGATGGCCCGTTATGGTCGGCCCATGAACGGACGATTCCATCTCTAGCCCGTTTACGGCCAGAATGCGGTCTGTTTGGCCCATGTTTGGCCAATCAATCATACGGCCCGTATAAGGCCCATTGATGATACGGCCCGTAGAAGGCCCATTGTTTCTACGGCCTGAAGAAGGCCCATTGTTTCTACGGCCCGTAGAAGGCCCACTGTTTCTACGGCCCATAGAAGGCCCACTGTTTATACGGCCCGTAGAAGGCCATCGCTTTCTCTGACCCATAGGAGGCCCAAGTGTCACTACAAGAATATTAGCCCATGGTTATTGTGTCCTAGTTTTAAAAATAGGTTATTGCAGCCACTAGCAAACCATAGAAAAACAAATCGCACCGACTACAAGCAAACAAATAAACAAGACAACAAGGAAATAAATAAGCAAGCAACTTACACTAGGCTATCACGGCTATTACACATATTACATCCACTGGGCATCAAAGTTCACCACCAGTGCAAATATAGGGCACACACCAGCATATAAAGCCGCAGCAAAACAAGTCCAGAACTGAAACCACTTCAGAAGAGCTCAAGAAACAATATCCTGGGTACCCATAATGCTGGCAAGATGCTTAGCAAGCTTATTAACTTTCTCTTGTTTGGCGCTTAAGTCCTCCAGTAACTTGTTGTTGCACCGTAAAGTATGCATCTGAATTCTGAGGGACTTCCTCGGTCCTTCGGCTTCCTGTCGCATAACATCGATTGATGTCTTTCAACTTGAAGTTGAGACTCAAGAAGCCGAACTGATTCGAACAACGAGTTTGAAGAGTGGTGCCAAAGTGGTAGCCAGTAACTCGAACACTATATCAAGACAGGACTTTGGGGTTGTCTCAGTGTCTTCAATATAGTTTTTATCAGCTCTCTTGGAGACCAACAGGGATGTCTCACTATCTTGAACCTTATCTGCATTACTTCCTTTACCATCGCATAACAGGGTACTCTTCTCCAATATTTTATCCGCGTTCTAAAGGAGAAACAAACAAACACATCTCAGCTTTACAATATAGTATATATGAAACTCATTTTGGTAAATCAGTTCAGTAGTAAGGTGGGCAGGATAACAGCATGAAATAAACATATATCTATGTACTATGGTCACTGTATGGTCTATATCATTCTAGTTTATGTTGCCAAATAAAGATAGATACAGTTTGAATCATATCTATTTAAGAAAAAGCAGCATAGACAGAATATAAGTGTGGGAAACTACACAGCAATAACAACACTTGCAATGTGCATGGCATGAGAACATAACTGTTTATTCAATTGAAACTGAAATCAACATAGAGCAAGTTACAACAGCAAACAGCCAAACACATTGAAGAAACAGGTTTAAAACATACCTGTTGCACCATTGGAGTTTCAATTGCATCCTTCAAATTTGAAATTAGGTGGTATCAGTAAATATAGTGATGCAAGAGCAAAGTAGTATGAACCATAGCTACGGAACCTGACCTGAGAACTATTCTTCTTCTACTTTAAGCATTGACTTCGGGTTCGGAGTGGTGGTCCTTGTGATTTGGACACTGCAGTTGCCTTACTAACTGCTCGTGTTTGGGTGCTCTGTGGTGGAGACGGTGCTGTGTCAACGGGAACTGGGTGTCTATCTGCTGGGGTTGGGGTTAGAAGGGGTGTAGCTGGTTCTCTGTCCAACTGGGTAGGGGTACAATCTGCATGAGTGTGGGTTATGTGTGGTGGGGATGGTTCTTGGGCAAGTACAATTGTGGTTCTATCTGCATCGACAGGTAGCACGATCTTTTCTGAAGACCGTGTTTTTACTCCCACAGACATCGCCATCACTCCCTCCAATTGAAATGGCTGATAAACAAGAAAACTAATTGAATGTACGTACATTGTAAGATAGATAGGTGCAATGGATAGTAGGGAAGAAAACAGGGCATGAAATAATTCACATTTATGTTGTCTAAGCAAACAGAATAGCAGGACATAATTTCACATATATGATGGCTAATTAAACAGGATAGCATGACACAATTTCACATGTATGATGGCTAACTAAACAGGATAGAATGACATACTTCAAAATATGATGACTATGTAAACAGGATGACATGATATAACTATATGATGTGTCTATTAAATTGGTTGGCATGCCATAAATCACAAACATGCCGTCGATGGAAACATGATGGCATGATATAATTCACGGATAGAATGACATAATTTAAAATATGATGACTATGTAAACAGGATGAGATGATATAACTATATTATGTCTTTAGAAAATGTGTTGGCATGCCATAATTCACATAGATGCTGTCTATGTAAACATCATGGCATGACATAATTCAAATATATGATTTATATACTAAGGAAGTGAGCAGAGGACAATCGCATATATAATGTGTCAACTAAGGAGATGGCATTCAATATTGTGTATATGATGTAAAAACTAAGCATTGCAATACAACATATGCATTATATGAGTAATATAACCCTGCCAAGTTTGAGCATACACCTCAGAGGGATAATAGGACTGGTCATCTGCCTCTGAATCCCCCTCTGAACAGCTATCTGTAACCAGCAAGATATCTCGCTTCAAAGGTAGCATTGTCTGCTCAAGACCTTGTTTTCACTCCAGATTTCTCCATCACCAATTCAAATGGCTGATGCACAGGAAGAGCAGTTGAATATACAAACATTGTCGACAAAAGCAATGAGAAATACAAAAAAAGGACGGCATGATATAATTCACATATATGACGCTTGCCTAAACAGCATGGTATTGCATAATTCACATACATAATGCCTTGCAACAAGATACATTGCATAATTCACATACATAATGTCTTGCAACAAGATGGCATTGCATAATTCACATATATGGTAATTAGACACTAAACAGGTGGCATTCACACAAAGCATGTCTAACTACGCAAATGACATAGCAATGCAAGATACCATACGCACGATATGAGCAACATAACCCTGCCAAGTTAGGGCATGCACCTCGGGGGGGGATATGACTGGTCATCTGTCTCTAAATCCTCCTCTAAGGAGCTATCCGTAACCAGCAAGACATGCGCTTCGTCAGATAGAATTGTCTGCTCTGAAGACCTTGTTTCCACTCCAGATTTTTCCATGACCGTGTCGAATGGCTGATGCACAGGAAGAGTAATTGAATGTACTAAAATTGTTGACAAATTTAACACGTAATAAAAAATGATGGCATTATATAATTCACATTTAAGATGACTGGCTAACTGTGGTTGCATTGCAAAATTCACATATATGATGCCTGGCTAGACAAGATGGCATTGCATGATTCATATATACGATAAAGAAACTAAACAGATGGCATTGACACAAAGCATGTCTAAACTAAGCAGATGACATCTTTAATGTATACAGTAAGCAATGCAAGGCACCATATGCATGATATTACCAACATCAAGATGCCAAGTTAGAGCGAAGACCTCATGTGGTAAAAAGGAGTGGTCTTCCTTCCTAATCCCCCTCATAACAGCTTATCTTCCTCTTGATTATGATCCGAAATGGGTGGAGGGGGCTGCCTTTGCGCCCACCATGGAGCAACGTCTGCATGAAATTTTATTGCCACGCAAGGCTCATCTCTTTTGCTCTACATGATCAGTTCCATTGTGTACAATAACTGGCATGCATAGGAATAAAACATAGTGAGATTATGTAAGGAGTGCATGCACAAATCCAGAGTGATGGTACCAAACTGTGGTTAGACCCAAAACCAATGATAGCATGAAGATAATAGCTTTAGTTAAAAAATACAGATAATGGCTCCTTTAATGTTTGTTTGCACCCAACATGAAACTCATAGTAGACACCGGAGATTAACCAGATAGTAGACAGATAGTACTGATTGCTGCCCCAATATGTACCCCACAACCATTTAAAAACTCAAGTTTCAGCATTAGTTTGGACCTGACTCGGAGTCTAATAGGTGAACACGACGATAATGTAGCATGTCATCATATTAAGCGACGCATAACGTAAGCAGACACGGAAGAGTGCGACCTCTCTTGTGGACTCGTGTAGTCCTCAAGGTCATCTGCTCAGTTGATGATGGTAATGCAATTGATGTGGCTGCCGGCGGCGGGGAAGAAGATCTGAGGCGGCGAAAAGATACCGAGAGCGGAACCTCATTGTGGTGAACCCTTCCGTCGTTGGAGCAGCTAAGCTAGGGTGGAACACAAATAACAAGCAGGAGCGGGACAAACCACACAAGGTTTTCTTTGACACATATCTATAATGTAAGTAATTGAGTAAGGGCTTGTTTGAATTTGAGGATTCTAACAATGCGAGGATAGGAAATAGACAGAATAGGATAGGAATGCACGTGCAAAACAGAGAATTTAAAACACAGTGATTTCTGCTAACTGGGTGTTTGATTCTAACAATTGGAAGATCACAGGATGCAAAAAGCATGGTGAGATTAAGTCAAACCACAAGAAAATGTACGATTATAATGCTATTATGCTACTATCTCTTAGTCTTGTGCTTGATGAATAGGAATATGAAAAGGAGGAGAAGTGGAAATTAGAATTCCTATGGTTTTTCTTTCAAGGAGAGACACTAAAGGAACAAATCCTATAGTTTTCCTTTGCTCCATTCCTTTGCACCAAATTCATGAAAAGTAGTACCATAGGAAACTTTCCAATTCCGATGTTTTTCATTCACTTTTCCTTTCAAGCACTGGTGATTCTAGTAGGCAGGCTTGAGCGAGGAAAATCCTACACTAAAAAAATGTTTTTGTGCTACTTCTATTACTTTGGACCTAGGCCACTGACATACTAGCTCAACTCCCAGGCCCATCGACAAATGCACAGCTCAAATGCGCAGAGATAAATAATGATGGCGTTCAAGAGAGTCCATCACGGATAGCTAAGTTTCCTGGTACCTCACTGCTTGTCATATAGTAGGATAAAATAATCGTATTTCCAGTTACTACGATTGCTCAGTGGACAATATATATAACATGTAGAGTAAAAAAGAGATGCAACAAGTGTACAACCTCTTTGGCGAAGCCATGTCGATCTCAGCGTGATTGGGTTGGCCGGTGAGGATGCTCCGGCTGACTTGGCTGTTGGAGGAGGGGAAGAAGATCTTAGGCATCTGGAGATGGAGCCCGAGGTACTGCTCCGCTGTGATGGAGGGTTTCATTGTTGGAGCAGCTTCAGTGAGTTGTACGACGCCGAGGCTGAAGCAGGACAAGAGAGACTACGAACAATGTTAAACTGAGTGGAATTCTAATAGCATCTCCAATACATGACATAAAATACATAACCTCAAAGTGCTAGATGTAAAATACATCAGCCGCTCATCTCTGAACTTAACTGCCGAAACTGAATTTAATCTGGCAACTGAACTTAACCGTCAAACTGAACTTAACTGTAAACTGAATTTTCTTTGTCGAAACTAAACGCACTAGCAAGGTGAGGCTACACGTCGGTCGACTGACTTTTTCATCTCTAGTCAGTCGATTTTGAATCCGTTGGATACGAAATCAAGGGCATGCGGTTCATCTTCAACCTCCACCCCCCTGAGCCGCCAGCCACCTCCAGCCAAACAGCAGCCCCCCGCCGCCCGTGGCGGGCGGTGCACCGCCCCGCCCGCCCCTAAAACACTCCCCACCGCCGGTCCGCCGCTGCCCCGGCCATCACTCTAGGCCCCCCGTGCCGAGCTTTTTCTCCGGCGATCCCCACGCCACCGCCCCGCCAACGCCCCGCCACCGCCGGCGACCACCGCCCCATCCTGTACCCTAAGATAGATAGTGCGGTAACTCTCCGGCGAGCACCCCTCCCCGCTACGGCTGGTTCTTCCTTCACCCCGGCGAGCCCCCCCCCACCTCCTGAAAATCGACTGACCCAAAAGTCGATTCAGTCGACTGAAGTGTAGCTAAATCGGAGTAGCATCGCAAGCAAGAGCAAGAGCGAGAGTAGCAGCGCGAGCAAGAGCAATAGCGAGAGCAGACCAAGCAGGGGACCGAGAGCAAGGGCAGAGTAGCAGCGCGAGCGAGAGCTAAAGTAGCAGCAACTCCTACTGATGTGGACGTCGCCGCCGAGGGAGCGACACCGTGGAGGAAGTGGCCGGCGACGCCGCCGTGGATGGAGCCGCGCCGTGTCGGCTCGGGACCGAGCGTCGGCAGCACCATGAGATCGAATCAAGAAGAAAATGCGGCGATTAGTGTACAACCTCTTTGGTGGCGCCGATTAGGCCGCAGCTTCATCCGAGGAAACGGTGATGGTGATGTTCTTCCGGTGGTGCAGGTGGAGACGGCAGTGTTGGAATGGAGGTGGCGCGAAAGACGAGGGGAACGTCGGGGCAGCTCCTTGGAGGTGGAGGACGGGGTGGCTGAACCGGCGGGACGATGAGATCGACGACGGATCCTCATCCGGTACGGTGGATGAGGGACGTCGAGGTGTTGTTGTGGACGACGTCATTGGGGAAGAGGCTCTGGCTGGGTGGCGGACGGAGCAGGGTGTGGGGTTTCGCTATGGTTTTCACGGCCTCGGTCTACGAATGGGTGGGCGGATGGGATGGCAGTGGGGAACCATGGCTTAGAGACGCGCTTGTCCGAAATGTGGGGTAAGTTACAAAAGTACCCCCACCGATTTGAGGCGGTTCTTTCAGTTCAGGGGTACCCCGGGTGAGGGAGTCCTGGATTAGGGGGTATCCGGACAGCCGGACTATAACCTTTGGCCGGACTGTTGGACTATGAAGATACAAGATTGAAGACTTCATCGTGTGTCTGGATGGGACTCTCCTTGGTTTGGAAGGCAAGCTTGGCAATACGGATATGTAGATCTCTTTCCTTGTAACCGACTCTGTGTAACCCTAGCCCCCTCCAGTGTCTATATAAACCGGAGGGTTTAGTCCGTAGGAAAGAATAACAACAACAATCATACCATAGGCTAGCTTCTAGGGTTTAGCCTCTCTGATCTCGTGGTAGATCAACTCTTGTACTACCCATATCATCAATATCAATCAAGCAGGAGTAGGGTTTTACCTCCATTGAGAGGGCCCGAACACAGGTAAAACATCGTGTCCCTAGTCTCCTGTTACCATCCGCCTAGACGCACAGTTCGGGACCCCCTACCCGAGATCCGCCGATTTTGACACCGACATTGGTGCTTTCATTGGGAGTTCCACTATGCTGTCACCACAGGGAAGGATGTCTCGCCTCGTCCTTAAAGACGACATTACCGCCGGAAGGGCCTTGGCTGTCGGACAAACTCTCCGACTAGGCGGTTTTATCATGACCGCCTGTTCCGCCGCTGCACCAACGATGACTTCTCGGGTCATCGAAAACTGCCTCCATGTCAACTCGGAACTTGCCGAGTAGATGGATCTGGTGGAGCTCTCTGCCCTGAACGAGCTCTTGGATCGCATCGCCGCCTTGGGAGTCGCTACAGACTATGATCAGATTGGGCTTAAACCCGATCGAAGGGAGATTTACTCTCCACCTGTCACCCATCATATCACGGTAGTGGAGGAACAAAGCGACTCTTCCTCTATCTTGAGGACTAATTATGTCCGGATTCCTAAGCTCTCCGAGCCGGATACCCGTTTACGGGAGGTCATCACCCAAACCCTGAACCTAGAGTCAGGCAGCGGGCCAGACTTATCGGGCAACATCCCGGAACCCGAACTTCCAAGATTGGAAGCTCCTCGGCCCCTGGGTCTCAGATCGGGTGAGGGTTCGGATTCAATTCCACCCACCCACCGAAACATAAGTGATCTTTCACACATCAGGCAAGAGCCCCAGGAAACAGTACATCATTATTGGGCCAGATTCCTTCTTGTGATGAACAAGGTTAAGGATTGTCGCGAGGAAGACGCAGTCTCATTCTTCTGCAATAATTGCACGGACAAGGGAATCCTTAACGCCATAAGTCACCGTGAAATAACAAGCTTTGCCGACTTGGCGTCCATAGTACGAAAGTACTGTGCGATGGAAAGCGCCTGGAAAACCGAAACAAAATTTTGGGATAATCTGGCCCCAAATACACACCCAGTCCGAAATAAAAGGGTGCATTATCACAAGACACCCGGGTTACCTACCAAAAAGCAAAAACCCTCTACAGGGAATGGAACCGTATTGGAGGGATGGCTCAACGGGCCCTGCAAAATTCATAGTACAAAAGGCGCCATACCAACACATAGCCTTAGAGCATGTTGGATACTCCGGCAAGTGGCCAACAGTGGCGAGGATCTTCTCATCCCAGAAGCCACAGAGCACCATCCCAGGGATAACAATACGGTATTAACTGTCTTTGAGACCTTTGCATCAAATAATCGGCGCAAGCGAACACTTTGCAGCCTTGCCGAAATCTGCCACGTAGCATCAATAAATCCATGGAGTGAAACGGCTATTACCTTCAATGCCAGTGATGAACCTAAATTCCGAACAGCCCGGGCGCAGCTGCACTGGTCCTCAGTCCAATCGTGGACGGCTTTTGACTCACCAAAGTACTCATGGATGGCGGCAGTGGATTAAACCTCATCTATGAGGAAACTCTCCAGAAAATGGAAATAGACTGGAACCGCATTGAGCAAAGCAGCACGACCTTCAGGGGAATCATCCCCAGTCGGGAAGCACGCTGTGCTGGGAAAATCACACTAGATGTGGTATTCGGAACGCCGGAGAACTATAGGTCCGAAGAAATTACATTCCAAGTGGCCCCTGCTCAAGATGGCGGATACCACGCCCTTTTAGGGCGGGAGGCATTCACAATCTTCCAAGCCATACCCCATTATGGGTACATGAAGCTCAAAATGCCTGGGCCCAACGGAATCATCACTCTCGCTAGTGATCCGGACACAACCCTTCGAACCGAAAACAAAACAGCCACATTGGCCCTCGAGGCATTATCCGAAGCCCTCGCGGCCGAGGAATTAACCACGCTACGCTCCATAGTGGACAGGGATGATGTGATACTCGACAAAAGATCCAAGTCCACCTCTTTTAGACCAGCGGATGAGATAGTCAAATTCCAAGTCCACCCAACAGACGCTATGGAAACAGCCTCCATCGGGACACGGTTAAACCCCGCCGTGGACGCCGCACTACAAGAGCTCCTGCGCGAGAATTGGGACATATTCGCCTAGCATCCTTCAGATATGCTAGGAGTCCCACACAGGCTGGCCGAACACAGTCTTAATATCCTCAAAGGATTCAAGCTGGTCAAGAAAACTCTTCGGTGTTTCTCCAAACCCAAGAGACAAGCTATGGGAGAGGAACTAGCCAAGTTATTGGAGGCCGGATTCATCAGAGAAATAAAACATCCGGACTGGCTAGCAAACCTGGTGATGGTACCAAAGAAGGACAAATCCTGGCGCCTATGCGTCGATTTCAAGGACCTCAACAAGGCTTGCCCAAAGGATCCCTTCCCACTCCCTCGCATCGATCAAATTATCGACGCTACCGCAGGACACGATTCACTGAGTTTCCTCGACGCATACTCCGGCTATCACCAAATTAAGATGGCGGAGTCTGACCAAGCCGCAACGGCATTCATCACACCATACGGCCCTTTATGTTTCAACACAATGCCTTTTGGGCTCAAAAATGCTGGCGCAACATATCAACGCATGATTCAGACATGCCTGGAGACACAAATCGGCAAAACAGTCGAGGCATACGTAGATGATGTGGTCCTCAAAACCAAACACGTCGACTCTCTAATAGACGACTTGAGGCTCACATTTGACAACCTCCGAGCATACGACATCAAGTTAAATCCGGAAAAATGCGTTTTCGGCGTACCGGCCGGAAAGATCATGGGCTTCATTGTCTCCAGTAGAGGAATTGAAGCAAATCCAGCCAAGATCGGAGCTCTGTCACAGTTGGCTACCCCAACGGACCTCAAACAAATCCAGAAATTGACTGGATGCATGGCGGCTCTAAGCCGCTTTATCTCCCGCTTAGGAGAAAAGGCATTACCCCTTTATCGTTTCCTTCGGTGCACCGAACACTTCGAGTGGATAGATGCTACCACAGCCGGATTGGAAGAAATAAAAGCCATATTGGCAACCAACCCAATCCTGGCCGCACCTAACATCGGCGAACCAATGCTGCTATACAGAGCGGCGACTAATCAAGTTGTAAGCGCAGTGCTCGTCGTCGAACAAAAAGCAGACGGACATAAATTCCCTCTTCAAAAGACGGTATATTATGTATCCATTGTCCTCACTCCATGCAAATCTCGGTACCTGCATTATCAAAAGATAGCATACGCGGTATTCATGACATCCCGGAAATTACGGCACTACTTTCAGGAGTGTTCAATTACAGTGGCCTCGGAAGTACCACTCAACGATATATTAAACAACCGCGACGCCACAGGCCGGATTGCCAAATGGGCCATTGAGCTCCTTCCGTTCGACATAACATATAAACCTCGACGAGCTATTAATTCGCAGGTGTTGGCCGATTTTGTCACCGAATGGACAGAAGCCGAACTCCCTAAAGAGTACGGCGCATACTCCAATTGGGTTATGCACTTTGACGGCTCTAAAATGTTGGCCGGTCTGGGGGCTGGCGTCGTCCTGACGTCTCCCACCGGAGACACAGTCCAGTATGTACTCCAAATACTGTACACGGACTCCAACAATGCAGCCGAATACGAGGCCCTGTTACATGGTCTCCGGATGGCAGTTTCCATGGGCATTCGACGCCTGGAGGTGCGTGGGGATTCGAACCTCGCAATATCCCAAATAAATGGAGACTTCGACGCCAAGGATCCGAAAATGGCGGCCTATCGCAACGCCTTCCTCAAGATGTCAGCCCGGTTCGAGGGGCTCGAATTCCACCATGTGGCTCGAGAAAAAAATCAAGCGGCGGATATCCTCACCCACATCGGCGCAAAATGCGATGCGGTCCCACCCAACATCTTTCTTGGAAAGGCTATTTAAGCCATCCGTAGTATGGGAAGGGGACACCGGTAACAATAGTCCGGACCTGGCCACAATGCCCGATATCGAACACTCCGGCATAATCGGAGGCTCTGCCACCGAAATAACACCTTCAGCCCACGTAATAATGGCCATCATCGCCCCATGGACAGAACCATTCTTGGCCTACCTAACTAGGCAGGAACTTCTTGAGGACCAAAATGAGGCACGCTGCATAGTGCGGCGGTCTAAAGCCTACAGGGTCCACGAGGGAGAGCTTTATAAGAAAAGCACTACCGGAGTCCTTCAAAGGTGCATCTCCGAAGAGGAAGGGCGGAAACTTATGGCAGAAATTCATGCCGGACTCGGCGGCGACCACGCCGCAGCCCGGGCCCTTGTAAGCAAGGCCTTCCGTACATGTTTTTATTGGCCGACGGCCCGGGCAGATGCACAAGACCTGGTCCAACGCTGCGCCGGTTGCCAGCTTTTTCCAAACCAAAGCCATATGCCACCCACCGCCCTCCAAACAATCCCCATTACCTAGCCCATCGCGGTCTGGGGGCTTGATATGGTTGGACCCCTTAAAGGGGGAAGCATAAGAAAAAATACATACTGGTCATGGTGGATAAATTCACCAAATGGATAGAGGCCAAACCCGTTAAAACGACCGAATCTGGACCGGTGATAGACTTCATATCCGGGGTTGTACACCGTTACGACGTCCCCCACAGCATCATAACTGACAATGGCACAAACTTCATGGCTGACAAGGTAAAACTCTGGTGCGGCAATATGGGCATCAAGCTCAACTATGCTTCTGTCTATTACCCACAAACTAATGGTCAAGTCGAGCGAGCAAATGGTCTTATCATGAGCGGCATCAAACCCAGATTAGTGCGGTCCTTAAAGGAATCTAACACGCACTGGGTAGAGGAGCTCGACTCCGTACTCTGGGGGCTGCGGACCACGCCGAATCGCACCACTGTATACAC
The DNA here is from genome assembly GCA_021605145.1 of Aegilops bicornis. Taxonomy (NCBI): domain Eukaryota; kingdom Viridiplantae; phylum Streptophyta; class Magnoliopsida; order Poales; family Poaceae; genus Aegilops; species Aegilops bicornis. The sequence goes on along the minus strand of CM038670.1, from coordinate 181,398,209 downwards.
ACCCTCCTTTATGGTGTACGGCGCAGAGGCGGTCCTGCCCTGCGACATAATCCATGACTCACCTAGAGTGCGCATGTACGAAGAAAGAGAAGCCGAGCTCGATCGGCAGGACAGTCTGGACACCCTGGAGGAGGAGCGCGACGTGGCAAAAGCCCATTCTGCATTTTATCAGCAACAGGCTAGAAGATACCAAAGCAGAGAAGTACGGGCCAAAACTTATAACGTTGGCGAACTAGTTCTACGCTTGCCGGAGAAGAAAAAGACCAAGCTCGAGCCCAAATGGGAAGGTCCCTTCATTATTGACCAAGTTCTCACCGGTGGACCGTACCGTCTGCGGGATGCATCGGATAACCGACTTGAACCGAATCCATGGAACGCCACCAGGCTCCGAAGATTCTAAGCCTAGTGCCGGACTCTAAGTTCGTTTCCTTCCTCTGTCCATTTTTTACATATACATTATCTGTCTTTTCTTTCTCTCTCTCCCCCTCTTTCTTCTTTCTTGAGGCCCTTAAAAGCCAACTTGTGCCCTGCTTGCACATTATTGATGCGCTAACCGCGCTCACTATACCTGGGGGCTTCTTACACAGAAGCTTAAATTATCTATCTGGGCTTCATGCCCAGCACATGTGTTACTCTTCCACATGTACCTTTTCTTCGCCATTATATGCATCGATATGACTTAAGTTTTGGCCAAGCTGGGTTGCATGGCTCTTGTATTTATGCCCTACGTTCCCGTTAATTCGGCTAGGGCATAAGGGGAGCACCTCTGCGATTGTTACTGCAGGGTCAGCCGGATGTGTACCTCAGACTGGGTGAAGCCGAAAGCTAGCGTTCTTAAGGGAATATTCGGTCGATGAACCAAAGATGATTGTTATTTTTTATTTTTTATATGCGCCCCCAGCTGTTTTTTCCTGCGTCCTTTTTCGCAGTCCGGACATGCACTTTAGGGCATGCGAACCGTTAACGGAACTATTCTCCCTAGAAGATGTTTCTTACTACCCATGTAATATAACATAACTAGTTGGGCACTTGTCTGTTCAAGCACCAATGACCCCTACGCCTGGTTTCCACGCATGCCCTGGTTCTTATATAACTGAGAGGGTATTCGGAAACACTCTGGACTATCGGGTCCAAAGGTTGAAGCGAAAAGGTCCGCCATGACAAATGATCTACAATCCGGCTAGAAGGCATTTTACATGTCATTTCAAATACATAGTCACTTATACTGGCTAAATTCCTCTTCTATACCATCCAACAGGCTGTCTAGCCTACAATCCTGTTGGGAATACTTTGCGGCTAATTCTACTTGCCCATACACTAAGCTAACGGGGATTTCCTTCCCATCGGGCCCCACAGGGCCGACCTCGGCCATGTGGTTTGGGTTAGCCTTGGTATACCTCGTCTTCACCATGGCCCAGGCCTCCCTGGCACCTTGACGACAGGCCGATATCTTCCATAATCGGAAGCGCCGCCGCGCTCCCTTCAGCTTCTCCGCAAGCTCTCCAAAGCCTTCGGGCAGGGAGACAGAGGGCCACAAGGCCTGGGCAATACCTTGCATCACCTGCCGCACTTGTTCGTGCAGTTGTGAGAGCTCGGGTAGAAGATCACCTGCCGACCCGGGCATCTCATCCGCGGGACGACCCGTCAGCATACCTACAGACATAACTCTGGTAGCTGGCTTCTTCACCGAACTCTTTTTAAAGGTTCGCTCAAGCACTTACTAAATATGCCGCGTCAAAGCCGCTTATTCTCCTTCACGGAGTCCGACAACTGGGCGCGAACATCCTTTAGTTCCGCGCTCAGCTGGGTATTGGCATCCTGGAGATAAATTTTCTCCTGCCTAACTCTTGTAAGCACGTGCTCGCCAGCCTTTAGCCAGCGTAGAAGATGTTGCTTATCCGGATTCATGATAACCCACAAGTATAGGGGATCGCAACAGCTTTCGAGGGTAGAGTATTCAACCCAAATTTATTGATTCGACACAAGGGGAGCCAAAGAATATTCTCAAGTATTAGCAGTTGAGTTGTCAATTCAACCACACCTGGAAACTTAGTATTTGCAGCAAAGTGTTTAGTAGCAAAGTAATATGATAGTGATGGTAGCGGCAACAAAAGTAAAGACAGCAAAAGTAATGTTTTTGGTATTTTGTAGTGATTGTAACAGTAGCAGCAGGAAAGTAAATAAGCGTAAACCAGTATATGGAAAGCTCGTAGGCACCGGATCAGTGATGGATAATTATGCCGGATGCGGTTCATCATGTAATAGTCAACACAGAACTAGCTCCAATTCATCAATATAATGTAGGCATGTATTCCGTATATAGTCATACGTGCTTATGGAAAAGAACTTGCATGACATATTTTTTCCTACCCTCCCGTGGCAGCGGGTCCTATTGGAAACTAAGGGATATTAAGGCCTCCTTTTAATAGAGAACCGAACAAAGCATTAGCACATAGTGAATACATGAACTCCTCAAACTATGGTCATCACCGAGAAGTATCCCGATTATTGTCACTTCGGGGTTGTTGGATCATAACACATAATAGGTGACTATAGACTTGCAAGATAGGATCAAGAACTCACATATATTCATGAAAGCATAATAGGTTCAGATCTGAAATCATGGCACTCAGGCCCTAGTGACAAGCATTAAGCATAGCAAAGTCATAGCAACATCAATCTCAGAACATAATGGATACTAGGGATCAAACCCTAACAAAACTAACTCGATTACATGATAAATCTCATCCAACCCATCACCGTCCAGCAAGCCTACGATGAAATTACACACGCACGGCGGTGAGCATCATGAAATTGGTGATGGAGGATGGTTGATGATGACGACGGCGACAAATTCCCTCTTCGGAGCCCCGAACGGACTCCAGATCAGCCCTCCCGAGAGGTTTTAGGGCTTGGCGGCGGCTCCGTATCGTAAAACGTGATGATTTCTTCTTTCTGATTTTTTTCTCCCCGAAAGCCAATATATAGAGTTGGAGTTGGCGTCGGAGGGTCTCCAGGGAGCCCACGAGGTAGGGGGCGCGCCCTAGGAGGGGCGCGCACACCCCACCCTCGTGGACAGGGTGTGGGCCCCCTGGTCTTCATCTTTGGCGAGGATTTTTATTATTTTTTATAAGACATCCTGTGGAGTTTCAGGTCATTCCGAGAACTTCTGTTTTCTGCACATAAAACAACGTCATGGCAATTCTGCTGAAAACAGCGTCAGTCCGGGTTAGTTCCATTCAAATCATACAAGTTAGAGTCCAAAACAAGGGGAAAAGTGTTTGGAAAAGTACATACGATGGAGACGTATCAATTCACTCCGGCGTCATCTGAAAAAAATTATTGTCAGATTTGCAGCTATGCCGCACTCTATATGGTACATATCATTCTAAAAAAATGTTACCAGAGGAGGCCTCCTCGGACTCCTTCGCTGTGGCAGTTGCGGCCCGTAGCTGGGCCTTGCACTCCTCAAGCTCATGAGACAATTGGGCATTCTTCTCTGTAAGAACCTGCATAATAGATGATCCTTAAATCAGTTATCCTAACCGTTTCAAGTCTCAGGGGCTACTGCTATATGTAATCATCAAATTTTCTTACCCGTATATCCTTTACATACTGGTCCGTGGCTCTGGCTAGACCATTTTGAGCAGCACGGATGTACGCGTCTCCTGAGTTGAAGGCATCAAACCCCTCTTGGGAGAAACAAGCATCACGGAGTACGGCTCGGCGATGCCTGTGGTTCATGGCGCTCTCCACTTCGGAATTTGTGGCGGATATTTTATCCGCATCCTCTGTTAGAGGAGCATCCGGCGTGCGCCTCGTGTTCGCTTCCGCTTCCATGTCCGGCCCTGGAGCCCGACTGGTTGAAGCGTGATTGGCGACCTCTCAGGATATATTCCTGCGAGCGTTCTTCTTTCTAGAAAGCACGGGCGTTATTATCTCTTTAAAGACGACACCATGGAGTGAGGTATCATACCTCTGCGCCGGCGTCTCAGTCCGGGCCGCTTTCCTTTTTAGCCTGCCCGGCCTCGGAGCCCCTTGTTGGCTAGTCGTCGCGGCTCGGCATGGCGTCCCAAGGGCCTTCCCTATAAAACACCGTTGGTATACGGTAAGTGAAGTATGTAAAGGCGAATCCTTTTCAAAAGGTTGGGACTTTGGTCTCATTCACCGCTGGCCGGAGTAGCCTGTAGTAGTCGGCCGTAATGGCCACCAAGGCGTCATCGCTGCTTAATTGGTAGAATACCCTGTCAATAAGCTCCACGGATATGTCCGGGTCCTCTTTGGAGGCCGGGTCGAGGGGCCGCTCAAGATCCTCTGGTTGTGGAGGTGGGCTGTCGATCTCCCTTACAGCCTTGCGCAGCTCGTGCGATGAATTTGCAAAGTAAAACATTTAATTGTGGGAATATGGAATGGATGGGCATAACAAGTGGCGTCCTACCCAGCTCGGAGGATTGTACATGGAAAATCCATCATGTGGCTTGATGCGGAGGAATTCTTTCTCCTCCCCCTTGTACAAATCGGACAAGATTCTCGCTAGGGCAGCGATCGAATCCGGTCCCTTGTGACAGCAGCGGGTGGCGTCATCTTCCCCGTTGAAATCCAACATAGGGTGGCCTCGATATTGAAGCGGATGCACCCCCCGCATAATGCATATTGTCATAACCTCAATTATGGTCAGTCCTGATTGAGCCAATACCTTTATCCGGTCCATCAGGTAAAGAACGTCTCTATTATCTTCCTCCTGAGGGCTCCTTTGGTCGCCAGCTCAGGCGCTTCTTCAAAGGAGCATTGTCAAACTCGGGAAGGCCGATCCGAATAGGATCCGGAAGGGGGACGTCCTCTATGTAAAACCACTCCGAAGGCCAGTCTTCGGACGCCTTCTTCAGGGTTCCGGATAGGTATCCGGTGCGCCATACTTCGGTGCCGCCCACTTGATATATTGACCCCCTCTATGAACGGGGCACAAGGCAGAACAACTTCTTCCACAATGCGAAATGAGCTTTGCATCCCAAGAACAGCTCGCAAAGGGCTACTTAACCCGCAATATGCAGCATGGAGCCAGGGGTGAGGTTATGCAGCTGGAGGCCATAGAACTCCAGGATCCCGCGGAGAAATGGATGGATTGGAAATCCGAGTCCCCTTAACAAATACGGGACAAGGCATACCCGCTCTTCCTTAGAAAGGTTGGGAAAGCTCTCCACTTGCTCCCCGCCATTATAGGTGGCGAGCCCGGCTCAAATCGGAACCATATACGCTAGGAGGAGAAATCCCTGGGTCTGGAGCTTCACTAATTGACTGTGTGGGACGGAACACCTCTCCCAATCTCCAGGCTTGGGGCTGTGGGAGCGAGAGGAGGAGCTGTGCTGGCCGGCCATGCTGGGATGGATTTTTTCAGGCAAGCTCCGATGAAAGCTCGATGAGGGAGGATGGTGTGGTTTGGATCTGAGAATCCACGTCTCTTTAAATACACAGTTCATTCACACAGCTAGGGTGGTAAATGTAAACACGCCCTGGCTTCTCACATTCGCTTGAGACGTGGAAGATGGCCATTATTGGGCACAGAAGCCAAGAAACGCAACGGTTACGAGAAGCCGGACACTATTTAACAGGAGCTCGGGGTTTGAAGAAGAACCCGCCTTGCAATGCCTAAGACAATCTACGCGCCAGACTCATCGTCATTGAAGCCTGGTTCGGGGGCTACTGAGGGAGTCCTGGATTAGGGGGTATCCGGACAACCGGACTATAACCTTTGGCCGGACTGTTGGACTATGAAGATACAAGATTGAAGACTTCGTCCCGTGTCTGGATGGGACTCTCCTTGGCGTGGAAGGCAAGCTTGGCAATACGGATATGTAGATCTCTTTCCTTGTAACCGACTCTGTGTAACCCTAGCCCCCTCCGGTGTCTATATAAACCGGAGGTTTTAGTCCGTAGGACAGAATAAAAACAACAATCATACCACAGGCTAGCTTCTAGGGTTTAGCCTCTCTGATCTCGTGGTAGATCAACTCTTGTACTACCCATATCATCAATATCAATCAAGCAGGAGTAGGGTTTTACCTCCATCGAGAGGGCCCGAACCTGGGTAAAAACATCATGTCCCTTGGCTCCTGTTACCATCCGCCTAGACGCACAGTTCGGGACCCCATACCCGAGATCCACCGGTTTTGACACCGACAACGGGCATTTCACGTGTCGGGATTTGACAGGAGGTGGGAGTTTTCGCGCGCGTTGTAATTTTGGAATAGCAAGGCGCGGGTTGAGATGGAGGAAGTTGTCGAAGCACAACGAGAAAAAGATATATCTTAAATATTTCAGGCTAACAAGGCGTTAGACAGAATTCTTTCAAAGAGGTTGAAGAGGCGGGAGTTTCGCAGCACGTTAGACGAAGACGCTAGCTTGAATTTTCGGCATAACAAGGCGCGGCTTGAAATTTCGGAAGAACAAGCTTAACGTGTACCAAAAAAAAAGACAATTTGCACCACAACACGCACAACACACACACAAACACCATTTAGACTAGAGTAAGGTACACGTGCATTGCACGCATGAGATTTGGCAACCAAATTATGAATAAATTCCACATTATAGCATGCAAGCTTTGAGTCATATATGCATGATGAAGATGTTCATTTATTCTTATAGTTCATTTCATTCAAAATCATCTGGTTTTATAAGAAAGCTAATCTATTTTAAGATTCATGGAATTATGTGTCGTAAGACATAAAGTAAAAACAAATAATGGCAAATCATGTAGAAAAACATTTGGGCAATTCTGATACCGAAGATTCTAGAACAAATAAGAAGTGCTTGTGTTTTGATGTTTGTGCATTATGCTTAAGTTCAACCATGGAGTCTTCTAGATTATACATGTGGCAAAATCTGGTGGAATCTAGATGATATCCAACGACCAGTAGTGCTCAAATTTGCCATCTTTGGACAATCGGATTCGCCTCATCCAACGACCATCTTTCAAAGTTAAAGTTACCCGCACACAATATAAAAAAATATAAAATATAATATATATAGTGGTATAGATATAGATATGTGATGCGAAGCCGCCCATCATCTCCAATTAGAATAGTGTGTCCATGCACGGATGCGACGTGGCCAAATGATGTCTGCCATCGGTATCTCAAATTCAAATCAGTCTGACCTTGTTCAATGTGTATACATTACAACATGCTCATTTCCAAACCACACCGAGCAGATCTCCGTTATATTCATGCATGCATGGGTTTCAAACATCAGGATCTCTTATTCAAATATTTGAATTCAACTTTACATTGATTATGACCTCACCTATTCAGCTATTCTTTTACACCCACACAGTAGTCTTCTCTTTATAATTGTACTACTAACTTTCTCTCGTGCATGCATGCACATACACTACCAATCGGCATTATCCATCGCACGCATGCAATCTTTTTCTTCGGGTCGGTCTCCCATGAAGTCATACACCCACACACATCCCCCTCTCCATCATATCGGGCATTATTTATCTCTCACGCGTGCATGCGCAACGATCGATGTTCCTCTATGTATGTGTGTATATAGCTAGGTCTTTCATAGTTTTCCACACAAACCGATCAATCGATATATCCAAAGTGAGGTCTCACCCTCTTTCCCACGCCCACATCGATCAATCTATACATCTCTATATAGGATTAACATATATAGCTAATACACCCACATTAATTATATATCCAACGTCCCCTCTCATCATCCATGCCTTCCGCTTCATCTCTCACGCGTGCACAATGGCGAAGACAGGCGTGCGAAGGGCCCTGCCCCCTCCCCTAACATCACTATATATCGAGGCTAATATGAATGTGATCATTAGCCAATTGCTGCTAAAAATGGTTTAAGTTCATGAATTGACCCTCCTCATAAAGGATTAGCAATGCTTGGCCCCCTAGCTCATTTATTTTTCATGGCTCCGCCATTGCGCGCAACAGCGCACGTGTTTGCCCCCTCTCTGTAAATATCGATCTTGCACTTGTGCATTCCTTCATAGTCTCCCTCCACTCGGCCCCTCGCACCATCTTCTAGCCCCCCACCGGATTTTGCCACATGTACAATCTAGCAGACTCCATGGTTGAACTTAAGCATAATGCACAAACCTTAAAACAACAGTGGTTCTCTTTTGTTCTAGAATCTTCCGTATCATAACTGCCCAAACTTTTTTTCTAGATGAATTTCCATTATTTGTTTTTTACTTTATGCTTTACAAGGAACAATTCTATGAATCATAAAATAGATTAAGGGCTTCTTTGATTCAAAGGATTCTCAAAGGAATTTTGGAGGATTCTAATCATTAGGAATTTTTCCTATCTTGGTTGTTTGATTCGTTAGGATTGTAAACCATAGGAATTTTTCCATATGATTCATTTGCACTAGATTTCATAGGAAACATCCCATCCACTCAAACCTCTTTGAAAGAATTCTGCGTTTTTTTCCTGCACAATCAAACACTCGTACAATCCTGTAGGATTCAAGACGACATTCCACTATAATCCCATGTTTTTCTTATTCCCGCGTTCTTAGCTTTTTATAAAACCTAATTGATTTTGAATGAGATGAACTATAAGAATTAAACGAAGGGCTACATCAGGCATATTTGACTCAGAGCTTACATGCTATAGTGTGGTATTTATTCATAATTTGGTTGCAAAATCTGATGCGTGCAATGCACGTGTACCTTACTAGTACTTCGAGTATGTGCAAAACACGTAAATTAGAATACCAATGGCACGCTACACAGTGTCTCTCTTACAGTTCATGAAGCCACGTGGCACATGTGGAGGGGTTGTCGCGACCTCCTTGCGTGGATCGATCACAGTGACGTGCTGCTGGTTCCATAAGAATGTACTCGTCCTCCCTAAGACATACTGGCGGTACATGCATGAAGCGAAGATGTGCACGTACGCCACGCATGCACTCATTCCCTCGCACGCACACGCGGGTACACGGGCGGACGCAATTTTGCACCAAGATCCACCCCATGTGATAATTTGACGTGTGTAAAGTCGTTCACTTCATTGATGGTCAATTAATACAGCGCATGCAAATTGAGTGGACGTGAGGGCGGAAGAAAGACATTATTACTTCATCACTGCGCATGCAGTAGTTAAATCGTGGGTTGCTAGTAGTACTTCCATTGGTCTCCTTTGTATTTTGTGCCAATTTTTGACAAAGAATATAATATTTACACATTTGAGCAGTGTAGTACTTGAATTTATGTTCCACTAAACTCATCGAGAGCCGCTTCGGGCCTCAAACCAAAACCATCAATTAATCTTTACCTTGTTCCCATCACATTCGAAAAGCCTGCTCACACCTACTAGTACGTACCAAACCTGAACGTGTTCCCACTATGCTGGTATTAGTACTAGTGCTAGTACTTAGGTTATAAAAAGGGGAACTACCTAACCGAAAATTACTCTACCTTTCCTCCTCATAAGTGCTTCTTCTTCGTCCGTCGTTGCCATGGCCGGTGAGCAGAGCTCTAGGTCGAGAACTACTCGTAACAAGGGAGCGACAACCAAGGCTGCAGAAAAAAAGAGAGGGCTCGCCGCCACGCAGAGACCTCAAAAGATCTCTCACGGGCAGGCGATGGCTCCCAGGAGCACCCTAGCCGTGGAGGCGAACATGCCGAGCCGGCAGAGCTGGAGTCGTTATCCCTCGACGGCATGCCTAATCAGCTCAATAAGCAGAAGGAGTTTATCCAAGGCTTGATGGAGTTGCTGAAGGAGAGCCTCGACGACATGCCCGCTGAGCTCAATCAGCAGGGGGAGTTGACCGCCGGCTTGGTGATGCTGTTGAAGAAGAGCATTGCCTCCGAGAAGAAGGCGACCGGCGAAATCCTGCAATTTCGGGAGGACAATGCGAAGCTCTGCCACGAGATCGACATGTTGAAGGAGAAGAAAGCCTGCTGGAAGAAGCTGCATGAGAATAGTAGTTCCTCGATGAAGATGCTGCAGGCCCTCGTCATGGAACATAAGGAGAAGTTGGCGAAGCTCCGCATCGAGCACGCGGCTGCTGTCAAGGTACGTAATGCGGCCGTGGAACAGATGATGAAGGCTCGCATCGAGAAATCTCGCGTCATGGACACAATGATGAAGATGGCGGAGGAGACGCGCAAGGAAATGGAGGTCGTGGAGGCGATGAAGAAGCAGTTACGACTCTGCGGAGAATTAGATCATTTGTGGTGATAATCTTCCTTCTTCTTTTGCTCCTGTGTTTCATCTTTTGCTTCGGGTGTTTCACCACACGTGTCACGTTCTCTGCGAGGCATGAATAGAACAATGGTTTTTTTAGGGAATGAATTGAACAATGCTAACAATGAGATGACTAGCAAATTAGATCATTTTTTATCACCATATGGCAATCGGGCTGTCGTGTTTCAGGTTCTCCATCGCAGTACTACTCCAAAGGGAAAACTTGAGTATACCGCAGGGTTATTTGCTCCTCCTCGATCAGGTCGTCGGCGCATTTATACGAGAAGTCAAATCACAAGGCCCCGCCTTCCAGCAGTAATGAGCCGTCAAATCACAATGGCCCTCGCCTCCCGTGAAACCAACCAAGCTAGACTGCCCCGCCCTCTAGCCTTTTAATAAATGTATACTTTTGTACAACAGTAGTATCGATGGATTGCGCCATGGAGCAAAACTTGAAATTAAAAAAAAGGCGGTACATATAGAGAGCGCTCGTCGCCAAATTATGCATATACTAGTACTATTAAAAAGGCTAGTCACAATAATGGTGTCCAGCACAACCCACCCCTCAAATAAAACTAAGAGGGTGCTTGGATACGTTTTAGTCCCATGAATAAAAGTAGTAGGACTAAAACATGCTAGCCTCACCCATGCTTGGATCCAAATACTAAAAAGGCTAAAATCAAGTTAATGAGCATTTATTATCCTCCAAACCCTCCAATCCGTAACTCACTTTGTCTTAAAGGAGAGGAGTTAAATGAGTAGAGAGAGGACAAATCCACATTTTAGTAGGGGTACCTTGACTAAAAAATTTAGTCTCAAGACTAGTTTTAGCCCCTCTTAGTCGTGGGTGCTTGGAACTTTAGCCTCTTAAAGAGACTATTTTTAGTTAGACTAAAATAAGTCCCTTGGATCCAAGCACCCTCTAAGCATCCCGGAATTCTTTGACAAAACTAAGCACCCTGAAATTCTTTGACAACTAAACTGGCTGGCTATATGATGTTGGCCATATATATTGTAATGATATAATGTGAAGAAATGAGTGGTAGTACTATACCAACTAAAAGATGAAATGTAAGAAATACTAGTATGTACGTCTTGAAGAGTTAAAGTAACGAGAAGAAACATAACATAGTTCTCATTGGGCTTAGCACAACACACCCCTCAAATTAAGTTAAGCACACCTGAAATTAAACTTTGCAACTATTCCGGTAGACACTGCATTAGAACCACCATGAGCAATGACACTGCCACCTTACTCGGAGTCCTCGTCCACGTCCTTGACTTCGTCCTTGTCCCTCTTCCTCTTGGCCGATACTTCTTTGCTTGAACTGCACACTTGGCTGTTGCTCTTCATCCAACCCTTGTAGATATTGAAGCAAAGGTAGCCATCCGTTGCAGCATAGTGGATGTGGTCTATATCTAGTACATTCCGCTGGCATGCATGACGATGAAATGTGTAATGAGGTTTCTCCAGTTTATCGTACGAAGGATGAACCATGGCTCCTGCCAGGGTCAGCATTGAAGGCTGACGAGAGGACACCAGCCGATTCTTCTGGAGGTAGAAGGTGTTTCCTACAACGAGGCCTATCCGACGCAGGACTTCTTTGTCGTTACCAAAGTCTATAGTAACGAATTTAACTAGGTTGCTCTCGAGGAAGTCCTTAAAATCCTGGCACTTAACGTCGGCATGGCATTTGTGGTAGACCAAGCATAGGCCATGCACGCAAACCTGGATCACGGCGGGCTTCTTCCTTTAGATCCTTCTCTCGTCCCAGGACTGTGGTGTACTCAACATCTAGCCTAGCGACCCACTCATCATCTAAGTCTTCGAACATGCGTCTGAAGCGAGAAAGGCATCCTTTCACCGTCGCGGAAGAACGGGTGTAGATGACGTCAAACTCATCGGCGGTGATGGTTCTAACCTTGTACTCACCACCGATCGTGGAGATTTGGGACGCCATGGATTTGGGAGGAGGGTTAGTGTCGGTGTCAAAACCGGCAGATCTCGGGTAGGGGGTCCCGAACTGTGCGTCTAGGCGGATGGTAACAGGAGACAAGGACACGATGCTTTTACCGAGGTTCGTGCCCTCTCGATGGAGGTAAAACCCTACTCCTGCTTGATTAATATTGATGATATGGGTAGTACAAGAGTAGATCTACCACGAGATCGGAGAGGCTAAACCCTAGAAGCTAGCCTATGGTATGATTGTTGTTCGTCCTACGGACTAAAACCCTCCGGTTTATATAGGCACCGAAGAGGGTTAGGGTTACACAGAGTCGGTTACAATAGTAGGAGATATACATATCCGTATCACCAAGCTTGCCTTCCACGCCAAGGAAAGTCCCATCCGGACAGGGGACGAAGTCTTCAATCTTGTATCTTCGTAGTCCAGGAGTCCGGCCAAAGGTGATAGTTCGGCTATTCGGACACCCCCTAATCCAGGACTCCCTCAGTAGCCCCTGAACCAGGCTTCAATGTCGACGAGTCCGGCGCGCATATTGTCTTCGGCATTGCAAGGCAGGTTCCTCCTCCAAATAAAAGATTTTGAACACAAGGATAGTGTCCGGCTCTGCAAAACAAGTTCCGCATACCATCATAGAGGGAATAATCTTTGCACGAATCTGCTGACGTATTCCGCAGCGTGACATCACACCACGGCCAGGCCTTTATTCGAATCGTTTTTACTGTCCCACCTCAGCGCGTTTAGCGAGGCGGTTTCCTTGGCACGTCTTGTCAAAGCAGAGATCGTGCCCCCTTATTCCGGGATTCTCGTCAATACGGGTGTCGGTAACCCAACCGCGCCCGCTGGCACGCCTCCTCTATCGAAGGCGAGTCCCGAACGGTCACGGGGAGGGCTCTTGGTATTCAACCTCTTTATAAAGAGATCAAGGCCCCGCTCTTTCTTTCAATCTCCATCGTATCCGCCCCTCGCCTCGAGTTCCAACACCCAAAGCTCCAGATTCGGGCGCTTCGGACCTTCGACGATGTCCGGCTCCGACCTGCAAGGCCGGTGGATGCCTTCCTCCGTCACGGAAGAAGACGTGCTAAAGCTGAGAGACGCCAAGTATCTAACCGGCGAAATTTCACACAGGTTGCTTGCCCAAGGGCAGGTTATTCCCACCCCTGAGCCTGGTGAGAGCGTGGCGTTCATGTCCCACTTCCTTCGGGGGTTAGGCTTCCCGACGGACCCCTTCGTGAGGGGGCTCATGTTTTATTATGGGCTGGAATTTCATGACTTGGATCCGGAGTCCATCCTCCACATCTCATCATTTATCGTCATATGTGAAGCCTTCCTCCGCATTACCCCTCACTTTGGATTGTGGCTCAAGACCTTCAAAGTGGAGCCGAAGATGATCAAGGGGCAGCAGGCAGAGTACGGAGGGCTGTTATAAGCAAGAATGCTGACGCTCCATGGCCCGAGGGCTCTTTTCAAGGGCAGCTTAGTCTGTGGCAGCGAGAGTGGTTTTATATCACAGCTCCCAGGGGCACCAAATGGTTGGTGCCACCTGCCTTCCGCTCAGGTCCTCCGCCGCGGCTGGCGTCATGGGTCAACAAAGGGCTTGACTGGGGGCCGTCCAAGGACATGCCCTTGTTGTAGGGCCGTATTCGAGACCTCCTAGAGAGGGAGATCAATCTGGTCGTAGTAGCGCAGGTCATGCTGATCCGTCGCATCCTGCCCTGCAAATGTCGCCCCTCCGCCTGTGGGAGTTCAATCTGGAGGGACCACGAGCTCTCCAACATTTTATGGGCACAACACCCGTGGAGATGTACCAACTGTTCTTCGGATCACAGGGGATGTGTACGGGCTTGACCGAGGATGCAGGTCTGAGCTGCAATCGCCCGGATACTCAAGTAAGTAGTCCTGTACCCGGACACGCTATCCATACTTTTATCATAAACTTGCCCTTAAAAGAGTTGTCTCTTGAACAGGAGTGGATAGCGAAAGCAAAACTGATAAGGTGTCCGGCCCCCCTCCCTGAGACCACGCCGGATCGTTTATTGACCAAGATGCTGAAGGTTGCGCCTTTGGAAGAAGGCGAAGGGGGGAACAGGGAAGCTACTGCCTCCGCGAAGGAGGTTATCAAGAAAGTGGGATCAACAATCCCTCCATCCAGGGGGAGAAGAGGACCGCTTCTGAAGATCCGGAGACCAAGGCCTCAAAACGGGGGAAGAAATCTTCGCCAGAGGGTCCCGCGCCGGGAGATGACCCGGCCGCACTATTTCCCCAAGGAGATCAGCCCTCCAACGAGCCGTAAGTAGAGAGGGGAATTTTACAATACATCCCTGTTTTATTTCTGAGGATAACCGAAACTTTTACCTTGTAGTTCGGATCTCATCCCTTCTCAACAGAGCTCATCTTCGGGGGATCTTCGTCCGGAGATGATGGAGAGCGAAATGCCTCCGCCTGCCGTACCGTCATGCGAGGCGGGCGACCCTAAGGTGTCATCACGGAGGGTGTCTCCGAATCCGGCGGGGCCGGAAGGCGGTCGTGTGTCCCCTCGAAGCCCTCCGCGTCCGGCCTTCGAAAAAGGCCATCGGACGAGTCCGACACAAACTGGTGTACGGTCGGAGGAGTTGAAGGACCTGCTCGGGCGAGCGTCTATCTCAGAAGATCACCGTGCGTTAATGGGAACGGTGATTGAAAGGATTTCATCCAATGAGAGTGGATTGCATGAAGCCGTCAGAAGTTTACTGACGGGGTTTGAGGTACGCGAAATGATGTACCTTCTGACAGTTTTGCATATAGAATGCGCCCTGTATAGATAGTAGCCCCTGAGACTCGGTGCTTTGTCAAAAGTGACAGCGCGCCGAGGATCATAATCTCAGTTATAATATGCCGCCTTTCCTATGTAGGTGGTGGATCGTCCGGTGGCCAGCCGGACTGATGAATTTGCCGAACTGAAGCGGCAACTTGACGTGGCAGATGCAGACATCGCGCTTGTCAATAAGCGGCTTGACGAGTCACAAGGAATGCAGCTTCTCCACGGACACTTGGTAAGGGGGCTTAATGTTCGTGCCTTACAACTTTTATGCTTGATGCAGATGGTGCTGCTTCCGTGGAGAGCCTTCAGGCGGAGCTCGCCCGAGCCAAGGAACAGGCCAAAAAAGTGATGCGGCTGCCTTAAAGGCGGCTGAAGAGCTAAAAGCCGAACAGGCTGCTCACTGCCGAAGCAAGAAGGAAATGGCCGAGATGGTCGTAAAGTTGAAGAATGCTACCGACCGCTGCGAGCTTGTCGAAAAAGAAGGTCAAGCGGAGCAAGAGGGCCTGAAAAAGGCCACCACCGAGGCCAAGCATGCGCTCTCTGCAATGAGAGCTATGAAGGAGGAGCTATGTCAGGCCGGAGAATTGTGGCCGGAAAGCCCTTTCTGCTGCGGAGGAAATTCACGAATCCTAAATATGCTCAGTTAGACCGGCTGTGAGGTGCGGAGGATGCTTATCTGGACCTGGCGGCGAGCACCGTGGACGCGGTCGAACACTTCCAAGGCCAAAAGGATTGCCAAAAGGAAGAGCTATTTTGGTCGCAGTTCCGTGATCCGGAGCGTCCACTTCCCTTAGCCGATCGCTTGGCCGAATGGGCGGAGCTGAATAGGTTGTCCGGACTTGCCATGAAGGATGTCGTGACTCATTTGTGGCCGAAAAGGCCCGAGCCGAGGAGTTATTTTGGCTTGGTGCAGCAGTTCCTTGGTGCGGTGCCGCATGTCGATGCAATGAGGTGGTCAGCATGCATAGAGGGTGCGCGGATGGCTCTTGCCCATGTCAAGACATACTGGGCGGAGATGAAGGCCACCAACGTTGCATCCTCCAATTCGGACGGAAGCCGAGTACCTGTCGAGCACTATTTTGAGGAAGTCCTGCAGGGCGCTCTTTTAATAGAGACGCGGTGCTTGAAGGATATTATGTTCTAATGACATGTATGATTTGTGAAAAAATGTTTCAATAGCATGTAAGAGCTTTTTATACTTGTGCGTTCAAGTATTAAAATATCTCCTGTGCGGTCGTTAATGTATATGTGTATATAACCTGAAAGATGGCAGTCTTCGGCTTCAGCCCCCACGCACATAATACGGGGGTGTTTGCAAAAAGGCGCATTTTCACACTTAATCCAACGTCTTGGCCCTGTAAAGGAGGTGATGGCGTAGCAAACTAGGCAACCTGACTATAATGCTTTATCACTTTCACTTAGCCATAGGAGTTCGATGGTGGGGCTGCTATATAGCCCCTAGGGGCACCGCGCTCTCCCGGATTCGGGGCGCGTATGTGCCTGACCGGGAAACGGTCGTTCGTTAATGCGGAGGAATTCTAAACATTCCGGTAGGTCATCGAGTGGTTGACCAGTCTCACGCTATATCATGACAGTCAGTTTTCGGCTTTCTCTACTGAGGTGCTCACTGGCGAACCGGGCACAATCGCAGAGTTCTCCGGTGCCGCGTTAGCCGATAGAACGGAGAACGTAAGGCAGCAAAACACAGGAGCCGGGCAAACCCAACATTTGACCAAAGACATGATTCGGAGCTGATGCATATAAGGACTAACTCGAGACGCTGAACACTCCCTAAGGTATTCGGTCTTTATGAAAACGGGCCGAACAATGCCCTTGGTAACAAGCCCCTGGTGTCCAGTGCAGCCAAGAAAATTCTGACGCGGCCGATGCCAAAACGCCAGCCTCCTCCTTGGTTATAGCAAGAAACCGGGAGATGTGTATCAACAAGAGACAGTAAAAAAGGTTTATGCAGGGTCTTAATCTAAAAAGAATCCTTGCAACGGGTCCCTGCTGCACGTCTGCGCCCGTGTCTCCGTTGTGCCGTATCCTGGACGGGTGTAGCACAGTGTTCATCTGTAAAAGAGAGGAACTTAGTTGAAAAAGATCGTGCTAAAAATGTACTTTATATTAAATAAACAGAGTATGATTCAAAAAATGAATTAAATTGAGCTTTATTGTCTCTTGTTGTACATGCATGGAGCCCCTTGTACGGGGGTATGTGGCTAGTAAGCCCTTATGTGGACTCGTCTAGCCGTGTCCGGGGTCCAAATGACATGTTCAAGTGCTTCGGTTCGCGGAGCCGGATTAGTGTGTTACTGTCAAGATAGTCTCATGTCCTTCCGTGCACTTGCTATTTCCTTTGCCACGTGGACCGGGCATTTTAAGTGTAAGCGATGCATAATGCGGTATTGCGTTAAAGCGGGCGAAAGCTTCACGTCCCAATAGTGCTTGATAGCTGCTTTTAAATGGGGCGATGTGGATGGTTAAATTTTCGCGGCAGAAGTTGTCGGATGAGCCGAACACAACTTCTAGCAGTAGGGAGCCCGTACAATGGGCATATGGGCCTGGCATTACCCCTTGAAAGGAAGTGTTGCTATGGCGAATTTTGGTTGGGTCTATCTCCATTTTGCGGATTGTGTCCTGATATAGCAGGTTTAAATCGCTGCCGCCGTCCAGTAGGACTTGTGTAAATTGGAGTCCGTCGATTATAGGATCTAATATCAGGGCAGTCCATCCTGCGTTCCGGATACTTCCGGAATAATCCTGATGGTCGAAGGTAATTGGTTTTGACAACCAGTGACGAGACTCCGCTGGGATAGGCCGTGCGGCGCGTATTTCTATGGGCGCCGCTCTGTTTTTCCCTTTTGTCACTTGAAGTGAGTTTACTGTTTTGACTTCTTGTGGGAAATTCCTTTGTTTTCCGGTGCTCTGCTTGTGGGGTTCATCATCGTCCTCGCTTGGTGTGTCGAGCCCCTTGTGTTCGGCGTTGAGTTTGCCGGACTGCTTGAAGACCCAACAATCACTGTGGGTATGGTTTGCAGGCTTCCCGGGAGTACTGTGGATTTGGCATATCTTGTCCAAGATTTTGCTTAAGTTGGATAGCACGTCGCTGTTATCCTTAAGGGGTAGTTTTTTATGATTCTGCTGAGAGCTTTTAAATCCGGCGTTGACTGCCGTGCTCTTCGGGCTGTTTCCCTTGGTTCGGCGCTGGTCCTTGCTGCGTCGTGGTTTCCCATTTCCATCCCTGACTTCAGATGTACTTGGGTCGCTGGTACTGCATCTTGCCAGCCAACTATCCTCTCCCGTGCAAAAGCGGGTCATGAGGCTTGTTAATGCGGCCATTGTTCTCGGCTTTTCCTTGCCAAGGTGTCTGGCGAGCCATTCGTCTCGGACATTGTGTTTGAAAGCTGCTAAGGCTTCAGCGTCCAGACAGTCGACTATTTGGTTCTTTTTGGTGAGGAACCTGTTCCAGAATTTGCAGGCTGACTCTCCGCGTTGTTGAGTTATGTGACTTAAATTGTCTGCATCCGGAGGGCGGATATAAGTCCCTTGAAAATTTTCCCGAAAAGCATCCTTGAGCTCCTCCCAACTTCCAATGGTATTTTCGGGGAGGCTTTTAAGCCAATGCCGAGCTGGCCCTTTGAGCTTGAGGGGTAAGTATTTTATGGCGTGGAGGTCATCTCCTCTAGCCATGTGTATGTGGAGGATGTAATCCGCAATCCAAACTCCAGGGTCTGTAGTTCCGTCGTATGCCTCTATGTTTACAGACTTGAATCCCGCTAGGAATTCATAATCCAGTACTTCGTCGGTGAAACATAGGGGGTGTGTGGCACCCCTATATTTGGGTGTGCCGTGATGTTCGGATATTTGGTGTGTTGCATTGCTTACTAGAGCTTGCTTTCTTGGACCATAGATAGACCTAACTGGGCCGGCCTTTTGATGTGAATCCTTGCGCGGATCGCGTGCCGGCTTGTGTGCGGCGCCATTTGCTGCTCTATGTTCGCCATGTGGTCGTCTATCCGACCGGGCGGCCTCTTTGTTCTTTGATTGCGGGGGCTCTACGGCCTCCTCATCGAATTCGAGTAGTAGTTTTCGCTTCGGGTAGCTCTTTGTTTGGCGAATGTCGCCGTATTTGTCTGCGGTGCTGAGTACTTTGCTCCATCTGATTCTGAGTGCATCTTCCGCTATTTTGACCTTCCGCTTCTGCTTTTTCAGGCTACGCGCAGTGGCGATGAGCCTTTTGTGGAGGTTCTTGTGCTCCAACAACTTGTCCGGCGTGAGGTCGTCCGGACTGTTATCTTCACCGGGGACGGGTTGTTTATCCAAGTTGTCCTGTTCGGACGGTTGCTCAATATCATGTTCGTCGTTCGCCGGTTCGTCCTGCTCTATGGTTGGATCTGCATGACTGCTGTCTTTGTCGAGGCGGGACTTTGAGCGGCGCTTACGCCGCCGTTTTGACTGCTTTTCGAGGGAATTATCCTTCGTAGCGTCCCGTTGTTCCTCGTCGTCACTTCCCTTAGGTGTATCCACCATGTATACGTCGTGAGATGAGGCGGCTGTCCAGTACCCTATAGGTGCTGGTCCATGATTATCTCCTACATCGTCGTCCATACCGTCGATGTCTTCGGAGTCGAAATCGAGCACGTCGTTTAAAATTTCGACAGTGGCTACAAAGTGGGTGGTGGGTGGGTGTTGAATTTATTCATCGTCCGCATCCCAACCTTCCTGACCATAGTCCGGCCGGGGCTCTCCTGATAAAGAGAGAGACTTTAGTGAATTCAGGATGTCGCCAAGGGCGAAGTGCCGAAAAGATGTCCGCGGCGATGAACTCCATGACCGGCGCCCAATCGGATTCGATTGGCGGGCGCGAAGGTTCGGAGTCCGGAGAGGAGTCCGTACCTTGAGTCACGAAGCCGCAGAAGGACAGGGATGGTGTTCGGCTCAATCGCCGTAGAGATCGCAGCCCCCGAGGCGGTGTCCAGCCACTCGTCCTCGGTCGGCGAAGTCGGTTCCGAGCTAGAGGTCGGAGCGGACACTGATGCGGCCTCCAGGGCACTGTTCGGCGGCAGAGCTAGATCGTGCCCATCGAGACAGTGCGGCGCGCTTGGCTGTGGCTCGAATCCTTCGGAGATCGAGTCTCCGCGGACGTCGGCCGTGTAGTTCAAACTCCCGAATCTGACCTGATGGTCAGGAGCGTAGCTTTCAATCTGCTCCAGATGGCCAAGTGAATTGGCCCGCAGTGCAAAGCCGCCGAATACGAAGATTTGTCCGGTGAGAAAAGTCTCACCACGGACCGTCGTTGTTGATGATCGAAGGAGCCATCGGGCCTAAAGACGACGACGCAGAGGAACTCTCAATGAAAGCACCAATGTCGGTGTCAAACCGCGGATCTCGGGTAGGGGGTCCTGAATCGTGCGTCTAGGCGGATGGTAACAGGAGACAAGGGACACGATGTTTTTACCCAGGTTCGGGCCCTCTCGATGGAGGTAAAACCCTACTCCTGCTTGATTAATATTGATGATATGGGTAGTACAAGAGTAGATCTACCACGAGATTGGAGAGGCTAAACCCTAGAAGCTAGCCTATGGTTTGATTGTTGTTTGTCCTACGGACTAAAACCCTCCGGTTTAAATAGGCACCGAAGAGGGTTAGGGTTACACAGAGTCGGTTACAATGGTAGGAGATCTACATATCCGTATCGCCAAGCTTGCCTTCCATGCCAAGGAAAGTCCCATCCGGACACGGGACGAAGTCTTCAATCTTGTATCTTCATAGTCCAGGAGTCCGGCCAAAGGTGATAGTTTAGCTATCCGGACACCCCCTAATCCAGGACTCCCTCAGTTAGGATTAGTGGAACTGCCGTAATGTGAATGGACGGGACGACTAGGAGCGAACCGCCGTAGTATTGAAGGACGTGCGGGGACGAGTAGGAGCGAACTGCCAGTGTGCGAACGGCAGGGTAGTGGCTTTCCATTCTCCCATGATACGGGCTTCCGAGAGCCCTTGGATCTAAGATCGAATGGTTGCATGGCGTGATTCTAGACCTATGGGTGAATATCCTATCCTAGAGGGTTATTCTGCAAATTTTCAGCAACTTAGCATGCGTCCGTTTGATCTCAGATCCAAGGGCTGCCAGCAGCCCGTATCATGGTCGCGCCTACCACGACGGTCGCGTCGCTCACGCGGTCGCGCCCTTGGAGATTTAACACGACGCGTTAGGCTATCTGATGTTCGCATGTCATACATAGTCATCACTTAGTCACTCATACTACAACAAGGTTGGCTATAAGGTTGGCTATAAGTGTATTTTTTTGATTAACTTGCCACATCAGACTTTATGCCTATGTGGCAAGCTTAAGCACCTGTAGGAGCAAGTAAAAGTAAGTACAATATTGCACTTTACATGGCATTTTTGCATATGTGGAGGAAAGAGAGGCAAGGAAAAAGTGGAGAAGTGGGCTCTCATGCAAGAGCCAGCCTCTACTACATGGTGGAGCATTGGGAGAGGCACCTGTATGGAGGTGGTCAGAATCGAGACTCACGCGGTCATAGCGCCACGCTTAAAATGATAATGGCAAGTCAAATAACGGGCCCCCACCTATCCAGTAGTAACTCACTGTTAAATCACACAGCCCTACGTTTGTAGCAGCCTACTCCCTCGTCTTCTCGCGTCTCTGTCGAACCGACTAGGCGGAACTACCCGCCGCCACTACAGCAGAAAAGCCCGCCCTTGACTTTTAAATAGTATACAGTATACTAATTTTGTATCCATGGATTGCGCCCGCGCCATGGAGCAAAGCGTCTAGAAATCGGAGGAGAGATGGTGGTCTTGCAATAGAGAAGAGGGAGAGGCGAGACAGTGGTTTTGGAATGGAGATGATGGAGAGGAGAGGAGGTGGTTTTGCAATTGAGAAGATCAGAAGAGGGAGAGGCGAGACAGTGGTTTTGGAATGGAGATGATGGAGAGGAGAGGAGGTGGTTTTGCAATGGATAAGAGGGAGAGGAGCGTGCGGCAGCGATTTAGGATTGGACGAGAGGGTCAAGGCTACATGATCGGATCAAAATCAATTTACCCTTCAATTAAGAAAGCGACCCACATTAACTAGTCTCCCTTTTATTACGGGTCATAATTGACCATGATTTTCGCACATAAAATATATGTTATATGTTGCAAAAATAATATAATTTGAAAGTACATTCAGATACGAACCAAATGATACAATTTTTGGTGACATGCATTCACATTTTGCTTGTCAAATACAGTATGTGGTCAAACTTTGACCCAAAATACGCAAAACAACAAAAAATACTTCCAAGACCAGCGCCGCTCTTCCGCTCTTCTCCTCTTAAACCACCGCTGCTCCTCTCCTGTTCCAATCTAAATGCAGCACCGCTCCACTCCTCTTCCATTTCAAAACCACCGCCCCTCCTCTCCTGTTCGAGTCCAAAACCAGCGTCGCTCCTCTCCCATTCTAATACAAAACCAGCGCTGCTCCTCTCCTCTTCCATTCAAAAACCACTGCCGGCGAGTGAAGGTGCTGTGGAGAAGTAGATCGATGGAGGAGTACAACCGATACGTGAGGATCGCAGACGGCGACCCTATGAAGCTAGCTAGGATGTTGGAGATACAGTCTTGGTTTGACAACAGGGACCAACTAGCGGCGATGGCGACATCCATGGCCAAATATCTGCAACAGAGCGAAAAGGCGGCGATACTCCTGGAGGGAGTCGCGCCGGAGTACATAGAGCTGCTCCTTTGGGCCATGGAGCAAACAGATTCACCGAATCCGATCGTGAGGGAGCGGTGGTGGGAGTATCGATCCCAGATGGAGCATCCACCAGAGATTGAAGGATCGAGCATCTACAGGGTGCCATTTGTGAGGGTGTCCTGCCAGAGCGAGCCGGTGGAGTCTTCGTCGACCGAACCCAACTGCAAGAGGAGAAAAGCTGTTGGCCCGACGACGCTTCCCCGCCATCGTCTCCATCGCCGTTCACATCGTCTCACAGGGTGGCTGTCTGCTGCCGAGGAATAGGAGGGGCCTGCCCCCCCCCCCCAGCCCAATAGTCGGGCAGGTTGTGAATTGTCAGAAGGGGCTTAGGGTTGTCAGTATTTGCAGGTTGTGAATTGTGTTTTGTGTTGTGTATTTTGAGAGTACTTTCAGATATGAATGTATTTTGAATTTCAGATTTGCAGTATTGAGCATATGAAGTATTTTATGAATTCTAGATATCTATTTTAGCACTTAAAAAATGTAGTTTCATAGGAGTATAAAAGTGCGTATAATGTGATTCTCGGAGAAGAAATCGCAAGTTTCGGGCCAGATAAGAAATCGCAAGTTCGCTTCGTATAAGAAACTGATAAGAAAGCGCAACTTTGATAGGCGTAGCATTTATATTAACACGGCCTTTTCAAACAGGTTAACATCATGTTGGATGTTTTATTCATGGTCGAAAATGGAACTACCAGCCGATTAACATCATGCCGATCAACATTCATGCATAGCACATCTTCATATGATGCATACCAAAATTCCCACACAATGTCGAGTGTGCGAAACACGGAGAAAACGAGGAACGAAGTTTTGGCAAGTGTTGAACGTGGTTTTGGGCTGCCCCGTCTAGGCTTTCATTTTTAACATGCGCAGCCCACGACCTCGGATGGGAGGTCCATAGGCCTGTTTGTATTTTCTTAGGGCCGTCATGTATCGACCGGCCTATGGACCTCCCAACCAAGGTTTTATTTTTGGCAGCCCAATTTATGTATTTTTTTGAAGAAAACGCAGAGGTCTGTTCTATTTTTCTATATAAGAATAGGAACGCCAGTCCAACTTATGTTTCCTTCTAACTATATTATATATATTTAAATTATTTTATATGTTGACTGTTTAGTTCACATAATTGGCAAATAGATGACCGCTCTCGCGATCCCTTCGCCCCGCCACCACCTCCACCTCGCCGCCCCGCCACTACCTCCACCCTCGCCGCCATAGATCTCACCGCCACCCCGCCTCCCGACTTGGCGCGCCTGCCCCCTCAAAGAAGTCCCTCGCGCGCCCCATGGAGTCGCCGGCCATATCCACGGGGGAATGGCTGGAAGACAGGCAGATGTACAAGATGGATCTCCCACATGTCTACAAAGCCTTCCCGCGGATGCTCTAGCCGCTCAACTCCGTCGCGTCGGCGGTGCTCCGGGAGACTCGAGGGAGGAGATGGAGGGAGCGGGCGATGCGGATCCGCGACGACGCTCTCTCCTGGACCCAGTGCACGTGTGAATGGAGGGAAGCAGAGGAGGAAGCTGCGAGGGTGGAAGCCGAGGAGGGACCGAATCCGTTCTCTCACTCGCGCAGGTATGCTCGGATGTGCAAGGATCATGTGGATTGGGAGCTGCTGAATCTAGCCTCATGGATCTACTTCAAGGAGATTTCTCGGAGAAGCACAGGATGCCCCACCCTGAGCCGCCGATTGCGTTCGCTCGATGGGCGAAAGGAGAAGTGAATTCAGGAGATCCACGCCCGTCTTTGCGAGATGGGAATGCCGACTGGACTCATGCCCACCAAAGACACCACCGGAGCCGGAGCAGGTGGATCCCCTACCTTACCTCTCCCCCAAACCTGCAGAAGATTGAAATTAGGCTTGCAATCTGCTTCAATTGAGCTGTCTGGTGGTTATTTCTGCTTCCTGAGAGACAACATCTGGCTGGAGGATGAGAAGGAACCAGGAACTCCGATGAATTTCCCCTATCACAATGGGGGGGAGCACCGGTTAGGCAGTGGTACGGCCCACCTCCGCCCCAAATGGGGGCACAATCTGGGCAAGCTCCTGTAATTGCCCAAGATCAATCTGCTGGTTCTCGACTCTCGAGATCGTTGGGAAATCTCAAGGCAAGAATCAGCAAAAGAAGAGATAGGACATCCAGAAAACTGCTCCTGCCCCTGCTTCGGGCCTTATGGCATACTCTGAGGTGATCTGCTACAACTGTGGGGAACCATGCATCATTTGGATAAATGTGTCAAGCCCAAGAGTTGTTTTATCTGCAAAATGGTTACCCATAAAGTTGAGAATTGCCCTGTCAGAAGGAAAACCCACAGTTCTGCTAGATATGTTGGAAGTGCTGCTCCAGGATTATGTCCACCATTGACAGAATTTTCTGTGACATAGAATTAGATAGTTTCTTTCCCCTTTCTAGTTGTAGAGCTCTGCCCAGATATGGTAGTGACCACACACCTTTGCTCTGGGACTCTGGTCTTAACCGAACTCCAAAGAGCAATAGTTTTAAATTTGAAAAGTGGTGGTTGCTTAGAGAAGATTTTACTGAGCTAGTCAGGAAAATCTAGAATGAGCCTACTGGGAGCAGCTGCCCCCTAGAAAATTGGCAGATCAAAATCAAGAGATTTAGAAGAACTACCAAAGGGTGGAACTCCAATGAGGAAGCTAATGTTAGAAGATACAAAAGGCTTCTCCTCCTTGAGTTTGATTCTCTAGATATTAAGGCAGAAACCACTAACCTCTCTGAGGCTGAGACTAATAGATTAAACTTTGTCCATGGAGAGCTCAAGAAAATTTGGCTTCAAGAAGAAATGAAAGCCAAACAAATGTCTAGAGATAGGAACATTAAGGAGGGTGATAGAAATACTGCTTACTTCCATGCAAGAGCTAACTGTGAGGAGGAGGAAAACCCTCATTCACTCCCTTGATGGCCCTAATGGCCTTGTTCTTTGAGGTAGATGAGATCTTTGAAAGTGGCTAGTGACTTCTACAAAGACCTATTTTAGAAAGAAAACCCTTCTGGGTTCTCTCTACAAAACAATTTTTTCTCTGCTTCTGAAAAAGTCTCTCCTGCTGAAAATGAGCTGCCAGAAGCCCCTTTTTCAGAGACAGAGGTGAAGGAAGCCATTTTTAGCTCTTATCCTGATGGGGCTCCTGGTCCTGATGGGATTCCCTTCTTGTTTTACCAGCATTTTTGGGACTTGGTGAAAAATGATCTCTTAGATCTTTTCCAAGCCTTTCATGGAGGAGAGTTGGATCCAAAGAACTTACTCATGGGGGTCTGTTGGGGTCAAGTTAAATAATTGTGAAAGTGATTTTTTCCTTGCTGGTAAAGGCCTTAGGCAAGGTGACCCCATCTCCCTGCTTTTGTTTAATTTAGTAGTGGACGTTCTTACTAAAATCTTTGAGCAAAGCTGCTGATCATAGTCTGATTGCGTGGCTCATCACGAGGTTCTGCTTCGGTGGCATCATCTGCCTTCAATATGCAGATGATACCATCCTTTTTCTTAGACAATGACTCCACACATGATAGCAATCTGAAAATTGTTCTAACCTATTTTGAACAAGTCTCAGGCATGAGAATCAACTACTCTAAAAGTGAACTCATCCCTATCAACATGGATGATCAGGAGTTAGCTGACTTCCTCTCTATTCTAGTCTGTAATAAAGGTAACTTCCCCATTAAGTACCTAGGTATCCCTCTCCACTATGATAAACTGAGGAGAGAGGATATCCAACCCCTTCTGGATAAAATCATTAAAAGGATTGCTGGGTGGAGGGGCAAACTTCTCTCTTCTGAGAGGTAGATTGATCCTCATACAATCTTGTTTGGCTAGCATTCCAGTGTATCTCCTCTCCTTCTTCAAGTTCCCTAAATGGGCAGTGAACCTCATCAATTCTCAGATGTCTCATTACTTGTGGAATGATTTTGAGGGAAATAGGAAGCTACACCTTGCTAATTGGGCATTAGTCTCTATGAAAAAAGATTTTGGAGGCCTAGGCATACCTAACCTCCAAGAAATTAACATCTGTCTTCTAGGGTCTTGGATTAAAATATTCTATGAGGAAGACCTGAAACCCTGGAAGCTTCTTATTGCCCATAAATACCTAGGAAATAAACCTAATATTTTTGTCCCTTCCTCCAACCCTAAGACCTCTAGATTCTGGAAAGGATTAAAATCTATTATGCATGCTGTGAAATTTGGCTACAGATGGAACATAGGGGAGCAGAACCAGTTTCTGGGAAGATACCTGGTTTGGCACATCCCCCCTAGCAGTCCAATTTTGGCCTATTTACTCTGTCTGCAATGAGCTTAACAAAATTGTCAATGAAGTTTGGGACGGTCAATTCCTAAAACTCTCTTTTATAAGGAACTTTAGTGATAGTCTCATGGAAAAATGGTTCCAGTTGGAGGAAATTGCCAAAAGCATTACCTTTACTGCCGAGCCGGATGCCCTGATTTGGCAGCTGGACAATAAGGGGAAGTATTCCTCCAGCTCCCTCTATCATGTTATCAACTTTAGAGGGTTCAACCCGTGTTTATCCTCGCTATCTGGAAATTGAGAGTTCCCCCTAAAATTCATGCATTTCTCTGGCTTCTCTCCAAAAACAAATTGTTGACTAGGGATAACCTTAGGAAGAGACACATCATCAAACCCCTTGATTATGTTTACTGCTTGGAACAAGAGTCTTGTTCTCACCTATTTTTTGAATGTATAGTTGCTAAACATCTCTGGGCCCACATTGAGGAATATTTCTCTAGTCAGATTGGCTCATCCTTCGAATTTGTCGCCAGATTCTGGATTGCTACCAAAAAGTGCTCAGTTTTAAACACTGCTAGCTCAGCTGTCCTTTGGTGCCTCTGGAAATATGGAACTGCTATGATTTAGTAACACCTCCTGGATTTCCATTCCACAGGTCTTGAGATTGATCAGGAACATGGTGAGGAACTGGGCGATTCTCTCCTCCGGATCGGACAAGGACAAGTTGATGAGCTTCATGGAAACCCTAACAAGATCCCTCCAAAAACCGTTGGCGATCACTTGTGGCTGAACAAGGCTCGACCTGCTCTAGGGCTGGACCCGTGGGCTCGTCTCAAGATCTCTGATGAAGATGATGGGCACCTGGCGCCGAAAAAAAGGGACATCCTCCATGCTACGCCTTCCAGCCCGGTGTCTCCGCTTGCTTACTGGTCGCTGCAGACTGACACGGCCCCTCGGATGAAGACCATGAAGGCTTCGCTGGACCCTCCTTGTGTCATTTGAGTGCTCTATCCGCTCTGCCTTTGGCACCGCTCGGGTGATTTGTGTTATTCAGAGAACTTGTTCATCCACCCCCCTAGTTTGTAGCTTTTCTACCTTTGCTTTTCGAATCGCTCTTTGAGCTCAGTATCGTAATATGTTGTGGTTTCGTTCAAAGAATGGAACCGGGGAGATGCTCCCTGTTTTTCTAAAAAAAATTATATGTTATTATATATTATTTTTATTGTCATCATATATTTAGCAGATACTTACATATGTAAGAAAACAATATCCCACATCTTATTAACTTATAAAAATAATTTCTTAACAAATAAAATCCTGGATTGTTTTGGCACGAAAATCCTAGTGATTGTGTACAAAAGCTTGGTAAGATTTAAGGACGAATGTAATAATATCACTTATTATTTAAATATATTTGTAAGAAAATGCTCAGCCCCTTTTTATTTTTTGATAAAATTGCTGGCCCAACCCAACATTATAATTAGAATCAGCCCAGCAAAATCGTGTATTTTGAGAAAGTGCAAATGGCCTGTAATTTTGTAGGAAATAAAATAAATGGGCCGCATGGACGCTACATTATTTGTTCACCCAGCCCAGCTAAAGACTGTAAATTCTGAAAAAATGGGTTGAATACGTGCCACATTTTTGGAGGCTGAAATGTGGGCCAATAGGTTGAAGCCAACGCAAGTCGTTGTCAATTTAGTCAACAAATGATTCTGACATGTTAGCATTTGGATTTACATCCAACGACCGGCATCCATCTTCAATCTCTCGTCTTCTTCCTCGAGCGCCGCCAGGACCACCTCCCGCCTCCTGCTGCTAGCAGCTCTGCTTAGCACGCTTCGCTATGAAGCGCTACTCCACCGCTGGCCGTGCCATCCCTCCACCCTCCACACCTCTTGTTCTTCTCCACCGATTCACGAACCACACCGCACTAGAACCAGTTAACCCTCATACACCTCTCTGTCTGCGACTCTACTCCCGCGTCTTCCCATCTCCGGCTCGTTGCTGTCCGGGGCCTTGCCGTTGTCCACCACCTTGGATGCGCTCGGCGCGGCGTGGTCAACGTGGTCAACGAACGACACCATCGGAAGTAGACTATGCATGGAGAGGCGGACAGCTGGGTCCACGGCCGCACACAAGGAAATGCCTCCTTATTACGTGCAAAATAATGATTCCTCCACCTGACATCTGGGACCCACCGGAAGGGCCTCTTATTTCGCGAAAATAACATGCCCCCCGCTGACATGTTGGACCCACTAGCTATCTTCGCACGCAAGGAAGTGCCTCCTTATTACGCATAAAAAATGAATATTCCCCCTGCCAGCTGGAACCCAGCATAGTGGGAGTCTGACTTGTGGGCCTACCAAGTTGACGGGGACAGAGGGCTTTGTCAACTTAGTCAATATGGACGATTCTAGCTCCTCTTACCGTACGATGTCCATCAAACGGCCATAGTGCTTCTTCAACCTCTGGTCTTCTTGCTCCAGACGCCCAAACCAGCGCCGGTCGTGCCGCGTGCTCCTGCCTCTCGTGGCAGGCTGTGATGCCGCGGAGGCCTCACCGCCCTCTACTACTCCCACCACTGGCCAGGCCATCCCTCTACTCACCCACAAGCCCTGTTATTCTGCGGCGACAGCAGCCTCACACCGCAGCCGAACCAGTGAACCCTCGTACTCCTCTTCACATGGGCATCCACTGCTGCCTCTTCCCCGGCTCTGAGTCGTCCCCTCCCTAGTCCTCGCCGTCGTCCACCGCCGTGGTGCTCTAGGCGCGGCGTGGTCAACATGGTCAAGGAACGACTTCCATCAGACATGGACTGTACGTGAAGAGGCTGACAGCTGCGTCCAAGGCCGCAGCAAGGAAGTGCCTCCTTATCACGTGCAAAATAATGATTCCTCCACCTGACAGCGGGGACCCACCGAACGGGCCACCGTATTTCGCGAAAAAAACATGTCCCCCTGACTGCTGGGACCCACCAGCTACATCTTCGCACGCAAGGAAGTGCCTGACAGTCGGGACCCACCTGGTCAAAGCGTACGTAGCGTTGTCATTCTGGTCATGACGGTAATGCATATATATCGGTGGATGTAGAGGCGCTGCGACGTAGCATGTCCACGCACGCATACGCCGTGGTGCAAGTAAGAAAATACGCCACGTATGTGTACATATGGGCGGGTCTCGAACGCCTACTGCGCGACAATGTCACGGGCGAGGGCTCGTTGACATGACTGGGTCGGAACGGAGAAACAGCGTCGTCGTTGTGTTCATGGGGAGGCAACGGAATGCCTCGTGTTCATGGGGAGGCAACGGAATGCGTGGGAGCCAACCGGCTGGGTCGGAACGGAATGCGTGGTCGTGTTCATCGGGAGGCTTGGACGGAATAGGCGATGGAAACGAGGCCTGGCGGACCGCACAATGGAGGAAACGGACCTCCTACGTTCGTAACGGGGTCCTGTTGATCGCGAGGGGTCTGGCGTACCGCAAAATGGAGGAAATGGGCCTCCTATACGGTCGAAACGGGGGTCCTGTCGATCGGGAGGGGTGTGGCATACCGCAAAACGGATGAAACGGACCTCCTACGGTCGAAACGGGGGTCCTGTTGATCGGGAGGGGTGTGGCGTACCGTGAAACGGATGAAACGAACTTGTGTTGGAGCGCTACGGTCGAAACGGGGGTCCTGCTCATCGGGAGGGGTGTGGCGTAACGCAAAACGGGACTTCACGGGATACTATTCATCTCCCTGTCAACCTCCTCCAGCCTCCACGGGCTCCCGTTCATCCAGCCTCCACCGCGCGCTACTCCACTGGCTACTGTTCAACCACCCCTCCACCGTCTACTGTTCATCCAGCCCTCCACACCACGGGGTCCTGTTCAACCACCCCTCCACGGGCACCTCTCCACCGACTACTGTTCATCCAGCCCTCCACACCACGGGGTCCTGTTCAACCACCCCTCCACGGGCGCCCCTCCACCGTCTACTATTCATCCAGCCCTCCACCACACCACGGGTCCTGTTTCATCCAGAGGCAACGCCACCGGTCATTGTTCATCCAACCCCCCCACAACGCCACTGCTCATCCCAGGCGGCATCGATCGGCTTGATTAGCAGCGATGGCGAAGGAATCGCCGATCGGGTTCGATTAACGACCATCGATCGATCGCCGGGTTCGATTGCGTAGCCCTACGGTCTGTCGCCGGGCTCGATTAGAGCCCAACGCCTCGCTTCGGGTTCGATTAGAGCCAACGCCTCACACACGCGCGCGTACGTGTACGAGAGAAACGCGCATCGCTCGGCCCCCGACCTCCCACCGTAACCGGCAACTCCCCGAAATTTTCCTCCCCCTCACTTCTACCATGGTTTTTTCCGTCATGGACGGCCCAAAGAATGTCATGCAGCTGCGTCTCCGGCCCGCCTGTGACGAAAAGCCCATTTTCTGTCATGATTTTTGTCATAGAAGTAGGAGCCCACCACATCTATGATGATACCGGGTTTTGTCACAATTATCGTCATAGAAGTGTCATATGTATGACAGAAAAAAATTCGTTCGGCCCAAAATGTCACGGATGTGTCTTTTTTTTGTAGTGCACCTACCCGCTGACCGGGGCTGGCGTGGCAACAGTGCCCCGGTCATCACCCATGACGCCAGCAAGCAGTGACCTGGCGGAGCGCCACTCTAGACCAACTCGACTCGGCCACGCCCTGATGATCGACAAGACGCCGCACAGTGCCCCTAGGCGCATGGGGCCCGTGCCCGAAGAACCCGGCGAGGCCTGGTACCCGGCGGGTCCCAGCGCCGGGTTCCTTGGACACTGACAACCCGGCCCTACGGCCTTGTAACATTGCCCTTGTACCCTTGGGGGGTTGACCTACAAACCCCCCCCCCTAGAGCCCTCATGCATACAAGAAGATAAACTAGCTCACACACACACCTAGCAAGCAACACCCAAGGAGAGGGAGCAGCCTAAGCCTTGGCCTGACCTCCTTCTTCCTCCATACAGCTCTAGGAGCAACTATGTATTGTTACATATAATCTACACTCGGCAGGACTAGGGGTGTTATCTCTCCGGAGAGCCCCGGACATGGGTATGTCTTGCATCCCGCGCTCGCTCATGCCGACCCCGCCTCTGAAGCCCACCAGTGCCCTCGAGCCTCCTCCTATCTTTGGCCATCCCATGGCATCTGCCGTGCACCAACCACGACACTATGTCTCCCTCCTTAACTTGATCACGGATGGAGTTGAACCGTCTCTTGATGTGTTTGGTTCTTTTGTGAAATCTGGAGTCCTTCGCCAAGGCAAATGCTCCAGTATTGTCACAAAAGATTGTCATTGGACCCGATGCACTAGGTATTACACCAAGATCGGATATGAACTCCTTCATCCAAACTCCTTCATTTGCTGCTTCCAAAGCAAATATGTACTCCGCTTCACACGTAGATCCCGCCACGACGCTCTGCTTGGAACTGCACCAACTGACAGCTCCACCATTTAATATAAATATGTATCCGGTTTGTGACTTCGAGTCATCCGGATCAATGTCAAAGCTAGCATCGACGTAACCATTTACGACGAGCTCTTTGTCACCTCCATAAACGAGAAACATATCCGTAGTTCTTTTCAGATACTTCAGGATGTTCTTGACCGTTGTCCAGTGATCCACTCCAAGATTACTTTGGTACCTCCCTACTAAACTTATATCAAGGCACACATCAGGTCTAGTACACAGCAAAACATACATGATAGAACCTATGGCTGAGGCATAGGGAATGACTTTCAATTTCTCTCTATCCTCTGAAGTGGTCGGGCATTGAGTCTGACTCAACTTCACACCTTGTAACACAGGCAAGAACCCTTTCTTTGACTGATCCATTTTGAACTTCTTCAAAAATTTATCAAGGTATGTGCTTTGTGAAAGTCCAATTAAGCGTCTTGATCTATCTCTATAGATCTTGATGCCCAATATATAAGCAGCTTCACCAAGGTCTTTCATTGAAAAACTTTTATTCAAGTATCCCTTTATGCTATCCAAAAATTCTACATCATTTCCAATCAACAATATGTCATCCACATATAATATTAGAAATGCTACAGAGCTCCCACTCACTTTCTTGTAAATACAGGCTTCTCCGAAAGTCTGTATAAAACCATATGCTTTGATCACCTCATCAAAGCGTATATTCCAACTCTGAGACGCTTGCACCAGTCCATAAATGGATCGCTGGAGCTTGCACACTTTGTTAGCACCTTCAGGATCGACAAAAACATTCTGGTTGCATCATATACAACTCTTCTTTAAGAAATCCATTAAGGAATGCAGTTTTGACGTCCATTTGCGAGATTTCACAATCATAAAATGCGGCAATTACTAACATGATTCAGACAGACTTAAGCATCGCTATGGGTGAGAATGTCTCATCATAGTCAACTCCTTGAACTTGTTGAAAACCTTTCACGACAATTCGAGCTTTGTGGACAGTAACATTACCGTCAGTGTCAGTCTTCTTCTTAAAGATCATCGGGTAAATCCACCAAAGTCCATACTTTGTTCTCATATATGGATCCTATCTCAGATTTCATGGCCTCAAGCCATTTATCGGAATCTGGGCTCATCATAGATTCTTCATAGTTCATAGGTTCGCCATGGTCTACTAACATGACTTCAAGAACAGGATTACTGTACCACTCTGGTGTAGAACGTGCTCTGGTTGACCTATGAGGTTCGGTAGTAACTTGATCTGAAGTTTCATGATCATCATCATTAGCTTCCTCTCTAGTTGGTGTAGGTATCACTGGAACGGTTTTCTGTGATGAGCTACTTTCCAATTCGAGAGAAGGTACTATTACCTCATCAAGTTCTACTTTCCTCCCACGCACTTCTTTCGAGAGAAACTCTTACTCTAGAAAGGATCCATTCTTAGCAACAAAGATCTTGCCTTCGGATCTGTGGTAGAAGGTGTACCCAATAGTTTCTTTTGGGTATCCTATGAAGACGCACTTCTCCGATTTGGGTTCGAGCTTATCAGGCTGAAGCTTTTTCACATAAGCATCGCAACCCCAAACTTTAAGAAACGACAGCTTAGGTTTCTTGCCAAACCAAAGTTCATACGATGTCGCCCTATTTAACGTGAATGCAGCTGTCTCTAATGCATAACCCTAAAACAATAGTGGTAAATTGGTAAGAGACATCGTAGATCATACCATATCTAATAAAGTACAGTTACGATGTTCGGACACAACACGTTGTGGTGTTCCAGGTGGCATGAGTTGTGAAACTATTCCACATTGTTTAAAATGAAGGCCAAAATCATAACTCAAATATTCGCCTCCATGATCAGATCGTAGAATTTTATTTTCTTGTTACGATGATTCTCCACTTCACTCTGAAATTCTTTGAACTTTTCAAATGTTTCAGACTTGTGTTACATTAAGTAGATATACCCATATTTGCTCAAATCATCTGTGAAGGTCAGAAAATAACGATACCCGCCGCAAGCCTCAATACTCATCAGACCGCATATTGGTATGTATTATTTCCAATAAGTCAGTGGCTCGCTCCATTGTTCCGGAGAACGGAGTTTTAGTCATCTTGCCCATGAGGCATGGTTCGCAAGCATCAAATGATTCATAATCAAGTGATTCCAAAAGTTCATCTGCATGGAGTTTCTTCATGCGCTTTACACCAATATGACCTAAACGGCAGTGCCACAAATATGTTGCACTATCATTATCAACTTTGCTTCTTTTGCCATCAAAATTATGAATATGTGTATCACCACAATCGAGATTCAACAGAAATAGACCATTCTTGAAGGGTGCATGACCATAAAAGATATTATTCATATAAATAGAACAACCATTATTCTCTGACTTAAATGAATAACCGTCTTGCAATAAACAAGATCCAGATATAATGTTCATGCTCAACGCTGGCACCAAATAACAATTATTCAGATCTGAAGCTAATCCCGAAGGTAGATGTAGATGTAGCACTGGTACGCGTCGGTGCTATACAAACGGTTTTTAACCCCTTTCCACGATGGCGTTCGGAACCGTCGCCAAGTGAGTGACGGTGATAGGGGGGTCCTTCCCACACGACCTAGAAACCATCGGGGATATACCCTCCTGGCACGCACGCTCGGCAAAATGAGGTCGTCTGCGACCGGCGAGCGCTCAAATACGGAAATACGTACAGTAGAGCTAAAAATACAATTATACAGGTGAATTGTTTTTGGTTGCAAGTACATCCCACACAGTCAGTCCCCGCCAAACGTTTCCGTTCGTATGTACATCCCACATAGTCGCTCCAAGGAAAACGTTTCCGTTCACAGGTACATCACACACAATTTTCCTTGCTAATTTGTTTGTGATAGCGTTGCCATTGCACTCGATATTAACAATTTTATCGTTTGCGTTCTTCAATGCATCACACACGGTGTGTAGAAGGAATTGTGTGGCAAAGGTTGTTAATCACACACAATTTTTATGTGGTAAACGTTTGCGCAAGGTGGCCTAACACAAATAGTTTTCAAGAGAAGATCGTGTGTGATTGTTCATTGATCCAACACGATTTATTTCTAGAAACTGTGTGTGTTGCCTGAGGTCATCGCCCACGGTATTTTGTCAATAACTGTTTGCAATAGCAAAACCCAATTAACAGGCTAATTGCCCTATTATTAAAAATCTAGTTATTAATCTAATTGACATTCATATTAAGCACATAATATATTTCATTTCCATATTAAGGAAGCAGGATTTCATAATTGAAATACATCAGAGTACAACATGATATAGCTTCAGCAATCAGCTATCCCATTACACAACTGCACCAGCACCAAGTTTGACATGCAACATGTAGAACCTTTCGAAATTAGCATCATAGACGGTATATAGACAGGTGCATCTCATCTGAAATACTGCTGAAGGTATATAATATTGAGCCTTCATTCATGTTGAAGGTCTTTGCAACTTTAGGCGATTGCACATGGATGATTATTTGGCAGTCCTTCATCCTCTTCAGGAACACTACAATATTGAACCATGTGGGTTGTATGAAAACCTTCCTCGCCTCCTGACCATAGAGGTGGTTTGAGAGGTAATCATCAATGAACTGCTTTAGAAAGGCCTGAAAACAAGGATGTGCATAAACATCTTCTCCATATTGGAAATGGGGCAAAGGAACTAAAAAAGGCAAGGTATAATAGTTAGTACCATCTTGTAGTGAACTGATGTCTTCTTCATTGTGCAAACAAACATCTTGTTGTTTTTTGTCGCTAATTTCTTTACCCTAACAATCTTTCTGAGTTTCTTGACTTGATTGATATTCATGGACAACTCACTTCCCCATATGCAAAAAGGGTCAAACAGTGGGTCAAAACCTCTGACAGCGGGACCTACCACTACTAGGGAAATCCCTAGCAGTAGCGTGGGTATTTGGCCTATCAGTAGCGCGGGACGATGCACTACTGATAAGGCGCTACAGCTAACGTGTAGCAGTAGCGCTTGTCATCCCACGCTACTGCTATACATGGATAGCAGTAGCGAGCTTTAGTGAAGAGCGCTGCTGCTAATATCTGCAGCGCTTTTTAGAAGGAAGCACTACTGGTAAGGCAGCACTACTGCTAACTTTATTCCCCTCGCTAATGCTAGTTTTGTTAAAAAAAATCTGCATATTTGTTTTGTATTTGAATAGGCTTTATACAATAATCTTTAGCATATCATACACATACAAATGTAATCATAGCATATACATACAACTAGTCTCATCAAATCATGTCATCATCATAATCATCATCCAACACAAAGTGGTCTCTCGTCATCATCTCGAAAATAGCAATACAAGTCTCGATTACTTGCAACTACATCGTCATTCATCTAAACAATGATATACGCGAGAAGAGCTATCACTTTGAGTGAGAGCGGAAATATGCAGTACATGAGTTCGTATCCCTCTCTCGAATTAGCGTGAACCTAAACTAACTATTTCCTGTCGCTCGGAAACCGGAAACCGGTACACCTGGGCATGATACTCCGGCCACTCGTCGTATATATACACCTAGCGTAGCACTTCTTCGCCATCGATGATCTATGCACCTGCATCGTCACATGAGTCGATGATATACAACATATATAGTTGAGCAACAGAAAGAGACAGACTTGGCAAAAATAGAAGCAACATATCATAAGCATAAATAACAAAGTTGGTCATACCCAAAATGCCCTAACTAGAGTGATAAATAAGCTAGTCGAGGAGGACGGTTTAATTACATCACAAATAAAGTTTTGTCGTGCATAACTCAAAGTTTCGTCATACAGAAAGTATGGACTAAAGGGACACATTGTCATATATCGACAATCACTCCAACATGTCCTGCCATCCATCCAAGTCAGGGAGATAGTCCCCGAGCCTAGTGAAAGGCTTCAGGTTGAGACGCTGAGAGGCTACCCGTGTTCGGACGTCTTCCCGCGACATTTGTCCTTCTTCGTAGAACATCCCTGTTTTTCCGACGACCTCCTTCATGATGATTTTGGCAAGTTCGCGCTGGATGTGATAGAACTCAGCTCGAAGTCGATGATCCTCGATATCTCCTACGTTCTTTGCCCATTGCAGAATATGGGCATCGTCGGATGTAGGTGACATGCGAAGGTTCTGGTGATCCCGTCTGTACTCCAGCATGTGGTGTAGGACATAGAATCCATCATTAAGAGAATCACTCGGTTGCTGGATGCAGCAGAAGTCGGTCTTATGGCCGAAGGCGGGCCTGCGGCCCCTTCTCTTCTTTTCCTTGACCTCTCCACCCCATGTGTCATAGTAAAACATAGCACTATCGAGAACATCCTTGATGTGGGTGTAATTCTTTTTGTTAATGTTCTTCGACGAGTCCAAGTAAAGAGCGTGGGAGTATCGAGGGTAGAGGATGATGAGGACGGCGCGCCAGCCGCTGCGCAAAATAAGTACACCTCAAATTAATTAGCCTCCACCGTGCAAATGAATGATTGAAATCGAAGGAAGGATATCCGCGCGGATGACTTCCAGGGGATGATAAGGCACGAGAATCGCCTCCTTGTCCTTATTAGCGAGCATGAAATTGATGATGTATTCCCTCGCATATTCACGATGCTTTGTGCAGACTCCCAAGAAGCCCTCGTGCATGAAGTACGGGTCAGCGACACGGATATGAGGTATCTGCTCAACCCCGATGATGTAGTTCATGTGCAAGGCATAAAGGCAGACAAACGTAAAATCCAGCTTCTTCGCGTGAAACATGTCGAATATGTAATCGAATCGAAGGAAGAACTTCTCCGCGGGGAATGTGTCGACGTATGATAATTGCCACGAAACGTTAACCACGTAGAGTGGGTATCCTGGATCTTTCGAGGCGATGAGGCCTTTCTCTATCCGCAGCACATCGTCATGAAGTCTCCTTAGATCGCCAAATCTGGCCCCTAGCGCTGTTGCAGGTAGGATTGGTTGACCGGGATATGCCATTTATCCGCACCGGGGATATCCATACGGTCTTGAACCCGAGGCTGCTGAGTTGGCTGGATCATAGGATCAGCTTTTTTGCCTTTCCTCGATCTCTTCCTAGACTTCTTTGCTACCGGAAGGTCGTCCATAATATGTTCAGCCTCCGGAGACGGCAATTCAGGCACCGACTCATGACGCTCAAACCCCAAGTAGGCGCCAGTATAGACATACTGTTGAGTGCCATCGTCATCCTCATCCTCATCTATGGTGACGTCCCCAGCGACTAATGGAGCCTTTTCCTCACCCCCTCCGCTATCACCCAGCACGACAGCCGACGCTAATTGGGTAGGTGAGGTGTTGATGTTCATACCTAACTGCGTGCTCGTGGGTGTGCTCCCGGCTGCCTCCAGACGAAGCAGACTCTTTGGCCACAACAGGACCCACCCATTGCGACAATCACCAAGCCGCCGCGGGGTCTCGTTGTCATCCCCCACTTGTACGAGAGGAGGCAAATTCTCGTGGCCCGGTTTGACACTGGCCATGGAAACCCTGAAGACGTTCGGGGGGATCGGCCGACTGTGGAACAATGGTTCCTTCGGCTTCAATATCGTCGCCTTCCCCACGTCCACCTTCTGGTCGCCGATGGTGTACAATATGGTGCACGGGGTTTCATCGGCCTACAAAGAACAGTCTGCGACATGAGACATCTGAAAGGCAACGAAAATGGGAGATTATACATTTATTGAAGGGGGCCGGTGTGACAGATACCGTGAGGGCGTCGAGGTCAGCCAAAGACGAAGAACCGCCGAGCATGTCCGGTGTGGGAGCAGGTGCAAGAGCTGGTGCGGGAGCAGGTGCGGGAGCCGGTGCGGGAGCAGGTGTGGGAGCAGGTGTAGCTGCAGGTGCTGGTGCAACGCTAGTTGAGCTGCTCCCCAAGAAGTCAGCAAGGGGAAAGTCCGCTGCATTTTTTTCTGGAGTTTGCCTGGTCCAATTGTAAATGGCCAGAACCAAGGAAGTAGACATATGTACAACCACCTGTTTTGAGGCAGCTACCGCTGTTGCAACTGTCTGAGATGATTTCTTCTCAACCGCAATCTCAACCTTCTTGTCGATGTTTTCTTCAGTTAACCTCCACCTTTCCTTTCTCTCCTCCGTGGTCTCACGGTAGTACTTCTTCCATGTGGCGCCGTCTCCAACACTGTGCACGCGTCCATACGACGGTCGAGTCTCCACCGGGAGTCGTTTCAACATGTTCAACACCCGGTTGAATGGAGTGTCCCACTTGGGCGTCGCCAACGCCTCAGACGGCGAGTCGCTTTCGGCTGCAATCCTGTGCTGCTCTCTCTGCAAAAGGCACAAGGATCATTCACAAATATGACTAACGTGCAGTCGAATTGATCAGAAATTAAAATTACCAGCAGTCTAATGAACTCTGTCGTGATCGCGTTCGTCTCGAAAACCTTCATCACTGGGTCCCAACGGTGCCGGGCCGTGAGGACGTCACGCTCCTGCGGGACGGTGAACTCCGCCAAGGGGTCTGGGATGCCCAGACTCGCAGCTTCCGCGTCCTCCTTGGCCCATATGGACCTCTTCCCGCCGTAACCACGGCTTCCGAGGTGGTGGCACCCCATGTTCCTCTGTTGAAGCCCCTTCATGTACTTCGACTTTTTTTGGCAGCTTCGGCCTCGCAAGCCGCCTTGAATATTTCAAAGTGCTCTGCCGTGATTGTCGGATTATCCTTGTCAATCTCGGAGTAGGGTTCCTTCTTGTCGATGATCCTTGCTTTCACCCTTGTTTTCCAGGCGGCCAACGAGAACTTGGTCATGGCGTGTTTTTTATCTTCTTCATTGTCGGGTCCTTATCTGGATCTTTATAATCCTTTTCATTCCGGCCCGGGAACAAGAATATCTGGTGCATCTTCTTTAGGAGGGACGGCCTCATATTATCTATCTTCTGTAGTTTCTCATCGTTGATGGTGGCGGTTGTCCGTACGATGCAGCCTATTTGATTGTCGTAGCACGCGCGCGCTTCCTCGGGCATGTTTGGCTCAAAATTGCCGTCGTCCACCTCCGTGACTACCAGTCTAGTAGTCCTATGTTTGTTAGGAAGCTGTTGCCTCTTTGCTTTCGTTTCTACACCGTCTCCGCTGCCCGAGGCAGCGCCAGTCTTAGTCTCAGCGCCGGTCTTGATGCCGGACTGAGTCTCAGCGCCGGTTGATAATCCCCAAGTGCAGGGAATCATCATAGCAATTTCCAAAGGTGAAAGTGATAAGTATGGAGTGTCGAACCCACAAGGAGCTAAAGGTAAGATCAATATTCTCTCAAGCCCTATCTGCCACTGACATGACTCTACGTATACAGAATGTTTGCTTGTAACTAGAAACGAGAAATAAAACTACGTTGTGGGTATGAAGAGGATAACTTTGTATGATATCAGAGAGCTAAAACATAAAAGTAGGTGATGTTATCATAAAGTTAGAATATATTACTAAATATTATAAATAGCGAGTGTGGAATAATGGTGGATCGATTAAGTGGAATTGTCCTAGGCACTTGTTAACAAGACCGGTAATCACTATTGCATTTTCAGATGAGGGAGAGGCATAAGCTAACATACTTTCTCTACTTGGATCATATGCACTTATGATTGGAACTCTAGCAAGCATCCGCAACTACTAAAGATCATTAAGGTAAAACCCAACCATAGCATTAAGGCATCAAGTCCTCTTTATTCCCATACGCAACAATCCCTCTTACTCGGGTTTGTGCTTCTGTTCACTCACCAACCCACTATAAGCGAATCATGAACGTATTGCAACACCCTACAGCGGGAATCCCTCATGCTTGCGTGACACGGAGGGCAC
This sequence comes from Aegilops bicornis, assembly GCA_021605145.1. Taxonomy (NCBI): domain Eukaryota; kingdom Viridiplantae; phylum Streptophyta; class Magnoliopsida; order Poales; family Poaceae; genus Aegilops; species Aegilops bicornis. Next base: position 181,356,866 of record CM038670.1, on the reverse strand, counting down.
CATAGGACAGCACCAAAATAAAACATACAACTCATACCAATCTAGATCATCAATCAACCCAAAGACAAAATATATCTACTCAAAACATCATAGGATGGCAACACATCATTGGACTGTAATATGTGGCATAAAGCACCATGTTCAAGTAGGGATTACAGCGGGGTGCGGGAGAGTGGACCGCGTAAGAGAGATGAGGATGGTGATGATGATGGTGATGTTGATGAAGACGATCACCGTGGTGATGATTCCCCTCCCGATGGCACTCTAGTGCCACCAAGAGAGAGGAGGAGAGGTTCTCCCCCTTGTGCTTCATCCTCCATGGCCTCCACCCTATGGTCCTTGCCCGTCATGGTGATGATGGCCCCTCCGGGATACTCCTCCACGGCCACCGGTGATGATGGCCCCCTCCGGCAGGGTGCCGGAGAGGGCCTAGTGTAGGACCTTGAAGTATGTCTAGAGGGGGGTGATTAGACTACTTGACCAATAAAAACCTAACCTTTTCCCAATTTTAGCCTTTGGCAGATTTTAGCTATCTTTGAACAAGTCAAGCAATCTTCACACAATTCAAGCAAGCATGCAAAGAGTATATTGGAAGCGGAAATTAAAGCATGCAACTTGCAAGAATGTAAAGGGAAGGGTTTGGAGGATTCAAACACAATTGGAGACACGGATGTTTTTGTCGTGGTTCCGATAGGTGGTGCTATCGTACATCCACGTTGATGGAGACTTCAACCCACGTAGGGTAAGGGTTGTGCGAGTCCACGGGGGGCTCCACCCATGAAGGGTCCACGAAGAAGCAACATTGTCTATCCCACCATGGCCGTCGCCCACGAAGGACTTGCCTCACTAGCGGTAGATCTTCACGAAGTAGGCGATCTCCTTGCCCTTACAAACTCCTTGGTTCAACTCCACAATCTTGTCGGAGGCTCCCAAATGACACCTAGCCAATCAGAGACACCACTCTCCAAGAAGTAACAAATGGTGTGTTGATGATGAACTCCTTGCTCTTGTGCTTCAAATGATAGTCTCCCCAACACTCAACTCTCTCTCACAGGATTTGGATTTGGTGGAAAGAAGATTTGAGTGGAAAGCAACTTGGGGAAGGCTAGAGATCAAGATTTATGTGGTTGGATTGGAATATCTTGGCTTCAACACATGAGTAGGTGGTTCTCTCTCAGAACTGGTAAGTTGGAAGTGTTGGTTTGTTCTGATGGCTCTCTCCACGAATGAAGAAGAGGTGGAGGGGTATATATAGCCTCCACAGAAAATCTAACTGTTACACACAATTTACCAAACTCGGTGGGACCGAATCAACAAACTCGGTCGGACCGCTTTAGTAAACCTAGTGACCTTTAGGGTTTTCGGTGGGACTGACATGCATCTCGGTAGGACCGATATGGTTAGGGTTAGGGCATAACGTAATCTCGGTGAGACCGATTACACAAACTCGGTGAGACCGATTTTGGTAATTAGCTAACCAGAGAGTTGGTCGGGTAAACTCGGTGGGACCGATTCGCTCTTTCGGTGAGACCGAAAAGTTATGAAAGAGAAACAAAGAGTTTACATTGCAATCTTGGTGGGACCGATCGCTCACTTCGGTTAGACCAAAACGTTACGAAGGGAAACTGAGAGATTACAATCCCATCTCGGTGAGACCGAGATCCCTATCGGTGAAACCGATTTGCCTAGGGTTTGTGGCAGTGGCTATGACATCTGAACTCGGTGGCGCCGAATAGATAGAATCGGTAGGGCCGAGTTTGACTTTGGGTTTAGGTCATATGTGGATGTGAGGAAGTAGTGGAGGGTTTTGGAGCATATCACTAAGCACATGAAGCAAGAGGCTCATTAGGCAACACCTCATCCCTGCTTGATAGTATTGGCTTTTCATATAGACTCAATGTGATCTTGGATCACTAAAATATAAAATGTAGAGTCTTGAGCTTTTGAGCTTGAGCCAATTGTAACGCCCGGATAATTAAGCTACAGTAATTCCCTGTTAATGATGACACGTCACCGCGATTACTGTTGTTAACCTCGCAACGATTCAATCCTGTTTGAATTCAAAAGTAAAAAAATAAGTCAAACGGTAAAGATTTTCAAATATTAAAACTAAAATGTTCTGGTGGTGACAATAATTCATAAGAGATATTGGTGGAGAAACTAAGTCTTTATAAAATGTTTAAATGCACTAAACTAATTAAATCAGTAGCTAAAACCATTAATTAAGTTCCTTTTATATTTTGCAAAATACTAAACTATATTATTTTGGGATGAAACTTTTTTGTGGTTGTGACATAATTTGTAACATCAATTTAGGTGCCACTTTGGTATTTTATTAAAACTAAAGTAATTAGGAACTAAAAGAAAAGAGAAAAGAAAAATAAAATAAACAAAAAAGGAAAAGAAAAGAAAGAAACAACTACGGTGCGCTGGGCCCTAGTGGCCACAGCACACGGCCCAGCACACAGAGTGCCAGGCCCAGCCCACACCCCCACTCATCCCCAATCTCACCTTTCTGAGGAGGCAGGGATCGTGGCGAGCATCCGATCGCCATGGTCAGCGCCATCGCGTGCAAGGCCATCCCAGTCCCCTTGGAGTATAAGGCCGAGCCCCTGACCCCCCTTGGCGAACCCTAGTCCTCCATCTCTTCCTCCCCGCGCTACTATATTCCCCGCTACCCGCTGCCGAGCCACCGTTGCCATGAACCAGCTCTCCTGCGTAGCCACGGTCCAACCGGGCTCGCGATTTCATCTCCACCCGCTCCGCCATGGTCGCCTTCGTCGCCTACACCAGCAGATCGAGGCGGGGGATCCCCGTAGATGCCGTCCACGCATGACGCGTCGTCTTCAACCTCGGGCACTTGAGGACGCCGTCATCAAATACGTCGCCGTCAAGCCACCCCGGCCTTCATCGAGCCTGCCACGAGCTCTGGGGTGAGCCTCACTCCCCGTTCCCCTTGTTTCCCCTCGATTCATTCGCCGTAGTCGCCGCGACGCATTTAGCCGAAGCCGCCATGGTCGCATTGAGCTTCTCTACGCCGCTGGCCCACAGCCCCTCTGCGATGCCTCAGACGCTTCGGCCGCGCCCGCCGGCAACTATCCACGCCTGCCAGGACTGCCGCCGCCCGCAACCGCCCGCTGCCGTGGCCCGCTCCTACTTTCTGCTGCTGCTCTCCTAAGCTGCTGCTCCTGCCGAGGCGCTCCGCCCGCGATGCCTTGCCGCTGCTACTGCTGCTAGGCCGCTCCTGCTCTTGCTGCATGTGGCTGCACTGTTGCTGGCCGTTGCTAGCCCTGCCGCTGCTCTTGCTTCTACTACTAATCGCTGCTTCTCCATGGCCGTGTGTGTGTGCGGCCATGTGTGTGTGTGGCCGGCTGGGTCTCTGGATGAGATCGGGCCCTGTTTAGCTAATTAGTAGTTAGGCTAATGAGTGGTTAGGTGTAGTGTATATGACATGTGGGACCCCCCTGTTAAATAACCTTTGATATAACTTGTTCCTATTACATGCCGGCCCCACCAATATATAAACCCATTTAAATAAATCATCAACTTCGATCAATGGCAGGTGGACCCCCACGTGCCAAGTTGGTCAATCAACATGGACTTTGACTGCTAACTCAGCACACCCCTGGGTCCCATTGCCAACCTCACAAGCACACTGTTGTGTACATTTTCTATGTACACTTAGCATTTAGCATTAAATGATTTTTTCGAATTAATTTATATCCAGGAAATTTAGAAATTCATTTAAACTTTAGAAGTTCATATAGAATAATCTGTAACTCAGATGAAAATACTTTCTACATGAAAGTTGATCAGAACGACGAGACGAACCCGGATACGCAGCCTGTTCGTCCGCCACGCATCCCTAACCTATCGAACTCACAACTTTCCCCCTCCGGCTCCTCGCTCAAAACGCTAAACACCGGGATACTTTCTCCGGTTGTTTCCCCTTCACCGGTATCACCACATACCGCGTTAGGGCACGCCTAGCATCACGCTTTGCTTTGTCATGCATCGTCATGCATCTGTTTGCTTAAATATTCATTGTTTCTTCCCCCTCTTCTTCCGCTAGACACCGAGACCGACGCTGTTGCTGCCCAGTTCGACTACGGAGTTGACGACCCCTCTCTCTTGCCAGAGCAACCAGGCAAGCCCCCCTTAATCACGAGATATCGCCTACTCTCCTCTATCGCTTGCATTAGAGTAGTGTAGCTTGTTACTGCTTTCCGATTATTCCTATCCTGATGCATAGCCTGTCTTTGCTACTACTGTTGTTACCTTTACCTGCAATCCTACATGCCTAGTATAGGATGCTAGTTTTCCATCAGTGGCCCTACATTCTTGTCCGTCTGCTGTGCTATACTATTGGGCCGTGATCACTCGGGAGGTGATCACGGGTATATACCTATATACTTATACATGATACATGTGGTGACTAAAGACGGGTAGGCTCGAGGAATACCCGCGAGTGATTCACGGATTGGGGGCTGAAAGGACCTTTGTCCCGAGGGCCCTCTGGGAGGATCTTTGTGGCGGACCGACAGGGCAGGTTGAGACTACCTAGGTGAGAGGTGGGCCTGGCCCTATCGGCGTTCGCGGATACTTAACACGCTTAACGAGATCTTGGTATTTGATCTGAGTCTGGCTACTCGCCTATACGCACTAACCAACTACGCGGGAACAGTTATGGGCACTCGACGTCGTGGTATCGGTAAAGCCTTCGTGGCCTTGGCCGAGCAGCGGCGTCGGATTGGAACGTAAGCCTGCTCTTGTATTAAGGGAGCTAGTTCTGCTTCGTCTCACAGACGCATAACGCAGTGTGTGTGCTAAGGGCGATGGGCCCTGCACTTCGTGCGCTTAGGTTTAGACCGGTGTGCTGACCTCTCTGTTGTGCCTAGGTGGGGCTGCGATGTGTTGATCTTCCGCGGTCGGGCATGACCCAGGAAAGTGTGTTCGGCCAAATGGGATCAAGCGTGTTGGGCTATGTGGTGCACCCCTGCAGGGAAGTTAATCTATTCGAATAGCCGTGATCTTGATAACAGGGGACGACTTGGAGTTGTACCTTGACCTTATGACAACTAGAACCGGATACTAAATAAAACACACCCTTCCAAGTGCGAGATACAACCCGGTGGTCGCTCTCTACAGGCTACGAGGAGAGGATCGCCGGGTAGGATTATGCTATGCGATGCTACTTGGAGGACTTCAGTCTACTCTCTTCTACATGTTGCAAGACGGAGGCTGCCAGAAGCGTAGTCTTCGACAAGATTAGCTATCCCCCTCTTATTCTGGCATTCTGCAGTTCAGTCCACTGATATGGCCCTTTACACATATATCCATTGCATATGTAGTGTAGCTCCTTGCTTGGGAGTACTTTGGATGAGTACTCACGGTTGCCTTGTTCCGCCTTTTCCCCATTTATTTACCCGGTTGTTGCGACCAGACGATGGAGCCCAGGAGCCAGACGCCACCTTCGATGACGACTACTACATCGGAGGTGCCTACTACTACGTGCAGCCCGGCCGATTTACCACTGTGAGTAGTTAGGAGGATCCTGTGCGGAGGCCTGCGCCTCTTTCAATCTGTATCCCAGTTTGTGCTAGCCTTCTTAAGGCAAACTTGTTTAACTTATGCCTGTACTCAGATATTGTTGCTTCCGATGTCTCGTCTATGATCGAGCACTTGTATTCGAGCCCTCGAGGCCCCTGGCTTGTATTATGATGCTTGTATGACTTATTTATGTTTTAGAGTTGTGTTGTGATATCTTCCCGTGAGTCCCTGATCTTGATCGTACACGTTTGCGTGTATGATTAAATCGGGGGCGTCACAAGTTGGTATCAGAGCCGACTGCCTGCAGGAATCCCCCTTCCACACTCCTTGGCCGAAGTCGAGTCTAGACATTGCAAAACTTTTACTAACGTGGTTGTGTGCCTTACGGGCCCACGTCGCCATTGGGTGGCACTAGGATCTTTTACTCCTCTACCTTTACTCTGGGATTCTGAACTCTCTTCTATTCGGGTTAAACGATTTTTACTAAAATCTAACTTTAGGTTCTCGAAAATACTTTCTCCCGGAGAGGCCCTTCAGTCCAGATGATCACCGACTGCACCAGAAGATTTCGGAGATACTCTTTGATATTCTCTCGAGACTTTGTGACCATCACTTTTGCTATTCCTGACCACCGATAAATCCTTATGGATAACAACTTAGACTTGCCATTCATACGATCATCCCCCATTGATCTTGTTATTAAAGATACCCCGAAGTTTTCTCTATTGTTCCGAGAATACTTTGTGCCTACTGCCTAGCAGTTCTTTGCCACATGAATACCCCTTCAAATGAATCCTCGCACTTGTCGAGTATCCGCTCATCCCGCTTGTTCATGTGTTTCACAAAAGTCTTCAAAATACTATTCGATCTTCCGAAAATCCTCTGGAGCCTTTGGCTCTTGAAGTTCTTGCTTGCTTGCATTATGGTTAATCCCATAAGTCTGGTAGTCTTATTGACATTCCTTGTCATTATCATTTTGAGTCTGTTGACTCAATATGTTTGCGAATACACGCAATCATCATTGATCCTTATAAATTACCTTTCCAGCTGAACTGCCATTCTTCTAACTGGAATTGGTTCTTGACCAATCCATTTGTCGTTGATTGTACCCTAAGGCTATTCAACTTATCCATCCCTAATCAGAGCATTGCTTCTGATCCCTTGATTTGGAAATCATAATTCCTTTGCATTTGACAATTGAGTTAGTCAGTTTTTTCTATAATCTGATCTCCTTGCATTCTTCTTCCTCCAGTTGAGTACCGATGCTCATGTCAGATCCCTTGTGGACCACCAGATCCTTTGTTGGATTTTATCTGACAACGCCCTTCATATTCAATAACCTTGTGAGCCTTTCCTCTGATACATAATGCCTTTGGTAAATTGTATCCTCTCCTTTCTCAACCATGCTCTGCCTTCGAGCTTGAGTTAATTACTTCTAAAGATTCTGGCATATGATTCTAAGATGCCCCGATGGGTTGAACCTATGCCTTCCTTAATATGTGTGAACTCGAAAGTTTTCACGAGTCATACTCTTCTGGTATTTTGCCAGATAAAATTTCAACACTACAACTTCATTGAATGCTAGAAGTGAATGAAAAGTTGTGCATTGGAGAAGTGGGAGTCGACCTTGAACTTGGTGTTCATGCCCATGGACACGATGTACATCTTCTCATCGGAGCTTCTTTTAAAAAGTAATTCTTCCCTTGGTATAACATCATCTTATATCTGGATCCGCCTTTTGCAATCGTGGTTCCGACCATGTTCTCCTTTAAATACCATTTCTCGTGCAAGTTTAAGCACTTGTCTTCTGCAGAGCAATGCCCCAGTCCAACCTCTACTTTGATCTGTCATCGAGTATTACCCCCTGGTATCTCGAGATTATCATGGAACTGCATAACTTTTTATGAGTTCATCAAGTACTACCTTCTCACTGATTCAAATTTTTTCACGGGCTCTGAGTTATTAAAAACTCAAAGACACCGGTAACTGAATCGAGTTCGCATTGCGATTCAACAAGTATTTGAACCCTTCACTGCTTACAAATTTATTAATCCTTCAAGTCATTCCTAGCCTGATCGGCTAGATCATTATCGAGCTAATTTTAACTGTGCTACCCGGTCCTTCTTCTCGGAGCACAACTTCTGACGATGCTAAGCTTACGTCGATCTTCCTCATCTTATCATTTCTCCTTGAACAACAAAACTGATTTTGAGTTTGTTTCGTACCCACGGTTCCAATAACCTTTCGCTTCATCGTTCCTTTAACTTGATGTCATTGCCGATCGATTACATCTTCATGAACTCTCGCGACAAATGTTTCGTGAATATCATCAACATTCTGAGCTCTTCCAAGAGATCTATCGAATTTTGATGAGAAATGCCATCCTTTTCCCTCGATGATTTGGGCTACCATCGACAACATTATTGCATTTCCGCAACACAAAACTTGTTCTAGTTTTGCGTTGTACCTTGAGTTCCTTGCTATCCGACTTATGTTATGCTTTACCTTGGAGTATTACCATCTTTTGTAACAAGAAGGTCGCGAGAATTGCTCCACCTCTTAGAAATTCTCGGTATGATGATACTTCTCACCATCACCATTCTTCCTTGGTCCCCGTGTTGTTTTTAACCAGGATACCAATATGCTACCGATATTATTTGGATTCTGCCCTTCTAGCAACCCTATTGCATTGAAGTTAATGGTCTAGTTTCATTCTAATACTTTGATTATTGAATCACCATTCCGACGTTGGTCGTGCAACCCAGCCCATATTCGGGTGCACCTTTCAACCCATGTTTAATTGTGTATGTTTTCCTCGAGCATACCTCATTATGTCATCTGATCTGACAAATGTTATCTCCTTATTCACATAGTTGTGGAAATCCATCCTTTTGGAAATCTCGAAGAATTGTCGCTGAGTCCATCAGCCACCTCCTCGTCCTCTCCTTGGTTAAATGATGAACTCTTGTTTTGGAACTCGCTTCCATAGTTCATATCCAGAGAATCTTGAAATGGCATCTCGTCAATTTGTGTTGCACCTTTTGTTCTCAGGCATCCCGAGTGTGAGGCATCCTGGCACCAATCATATCTGGATCTCGATCAGATATGATGATTGGGACATATGTCCATGAGTTATAACATTGGTCTTTATATGACCCGGTAAGATGATGTCATGCCTAGCACACCTGACCAGAGGACCTAGTGTTATAGTTTCCTTTTTAACAAGGTTAATCATTTTTCCTTGAGGAAATCATAAGACTTATTTTATAAGTTGTTCTGGATGGATCCTTTTTTTTCCAAAGTCTGATTTTCACCTGTTGACCATGTCAATTCTATCTCGAAGCATGTCTATGGTACTTCGTTCTTCAACAAGAACATTTGAAGCCCAATGCTAAAATTTTCCTGCTCAATTATCCAAACACCGTTGTATGGGTAAGGTCATGAAATTTCTCTCCTCTTATCTAAAGGGTTTTCTACTTTATATCCTGTCTTGGATATCATCCTCTGCTTGACTTTGGGAAGGATATACCCCTGATATATGTGTTTAAACACATTTTCCTTTCCGTTGTTTTGTTCAAACTTTCTTATAATCTACTTAACTGAGCAGTGGTAATTCCCTGCTTAGGTAAGCACCTCGTGGTACAACTCTGCCAGTAAGACCCTGTTACTATTGTTGGTGACATTTCGGTAACCACCGATGGACGAGAACTTTGCCTATTGGTCCGCCTCGTTGCAACGAGCAGGAAAATGGTTCTCTTCGTCCCTCACCCTTGGTACCGATGTTGTTGCCGACATAACCGATGAACTATCCTCGACTTGCCATGCTTACATGGTCGTGCAAGACGTCACCGCCCTTCCTACTGTTAATCCACATGGTGGGCCCATAACCCACAGGTCCCAGGATCGAAACCTGACTCTCCTGTACACCCCCTGTTTCCAAAGTTATTCCTCGCGCATGACCTCATACGTAATTCATGAGCCACCTACCAGAGATCATTACTTCTGGTATGAAACACAATACTTATTCCCGTTGCTCTAGACCCCTTTCACACTTTGTTTCAGGCATCGAACGGTTGCCTGCCCGCTCGAAACTTCCCATGATACCTCCTTACTTTGCTCTCGATATTTTCTTAAGTTTAAATTCAAGAGTTACTTCCGCCACCTTCCTCGATGTTATTGACCAGATAGTCGACCTTGCAGAAGTCTGTTCTCCCGGAATATGCCCACCCTTTATTCTTTCGTAAGTACGATGGAGTTCCCGATGAAAGGATGACGACTTGATCATGGTGACTTGAAGTAGAGAGAAGAAGACATCAACATAATGGATCGACCTCTTCGAGGAGAGCAACCCAGACCGAGAACACTCACTAAAATGTAGTACCCAGAACCATCCCCCTTTACTTCGCCTCTTCAATCTCGGGACGAGATTTCGTGTAGTGGAGGAGATTTGTAACGCCCGGATAATTAAGCTACAGTAATTCCATGTTAATGATGACACATCACCGCGATTACTGTTGTTAACCATGCGACGATTCAATCCTGTTCGAATTCAAAAGTAAAAAAATAAGTCAAACGGTAAAGATTTTAAAATATTAAAACTAAAATGTTCTGGTGGTGAAAAATAATTCATAAGAGATATTGGTGGAGAAAATAAGTCTTTATAAAATGTTTAAATGCACTAAACTAATTAAATCAGTAGCTAAAACCATTAATTAAATTCCTTTTATATTTTGCAAAATACTAAACTATATTATTTTGGGATGAAACTTTTTTGTGGTTGTGACATAATTTGTAACATCAATTTAGGTGCCACTTTGGAATTTTGTTAAAACTAAAGTAATTAGGAACTAAAAGAAAACAGAAAAGAAAAATAAAATAAACAAAAAAGGAAAAGAAAAGAAAGAGACAACTACGGTGCGCTGGGCCCTAGTGGCCACAGCACACAGAGTGCCAGGCCCAGCCCACACCCCCACTCATCCCCAATCTCCTGCTACTGGGAGGCAGGGGATCGTGGCGGGCATCCGACCGGCCATGGCCGCGCCATCGCGGGTGCCGGCCATCCCCCGGTCCCCTTGGAGTATAAGGCCGAGCCCCCGACCCCCCTTGGCGAACCCTAGTCCTCCATCTCTTCCTCCCCGCGCTGCTATCTTCCCCGCTACCCGCTGCCGAGCCGCCGTTGCCATGAACCAGCTCTCCTGCGTAGCCACTGTCCAACCGGGCTCGCGATTTCGTCTCCACCCGCTCCTCCATGGTCGCCTTCGTCGCCTACACCAGCAGATCGATGCGGGGGATCCCCGTAGATGCCGTCCACGCATGACGCGTCGTCTTCAACCTCGGGCACCCGAGGACGCCGTCATCAAATACGTCGCTGTCAAGCCACCCCGGCCTTCACCGAGCCTGCCACGAGCTCTGGGGTGAGCCTCACTCCCCGTTCCCCTTGTTTCCCCTCGATTCATTCGCCGTGGTAAATCGCGCGTACTAGCGAAGCCGCCATGGTCGCACTTTGAGCTTCTACGCTGCCGCGTCCACAGCCCCTGTCTGCGACGCCAGACGCTTCTGGCAACGCCGCTGCAACTATCCACGCCTGCCAGATCGCCGCCCGCAACCGCCCGCTGTCGTGGCCCGCTCCTACTTTCTGCTGCTGCTCTCCTAAGCTGCTGCTCCTGCCGAGGCGCTCCGCCCGCGATGCCTTGCCGTTGTTACTGCTGCTAGACCGCTCCTGCTCTTGCTGCATGCGGCTGCACTGTTGCTAGCCGCTGCTAGCCCTTCCGCTGCTCTTGCTTCTACTACTAATCGTTGCTTCTCCATGGCCGTGTGTGTGTGCGGCCATCTGTGTGTGTGGCCGGCTGGGTCTCTGGATGAGATCGGGCCCTGTTTAGCTAATTAGTAGTTAGGCTAATGAGCGGTTAGGTGTAGTGTATATGACATGTGGGACCCCCCTGTTAAATAACCTTTGATATAACATGTTCCTATTACATGCTGGCCCCACCAATATATAAATCCATTTAAATAAATCTGTCAACTTCAGTCAATGGCAGGTGGACCCCCCACGTGCCAAGTTGACTGGTCAACATTGACTTTGACTGCTGACTCAGCACACCCCTGGGTCCCATTGCCAACCTCACAAGCACACTGTTGTGTACATTTTCTATGTACACTTAGCATTTAGCATTAAATGATTTTTTCGAATTAATTTATATCCAGGAAATTTAGAAATTCATTTAAACTTTAGAAATTCATATAGAATAATTCGTAACTCGGATGAAAATACTTTCTACATGAAAGTTGCTCAGAACGACGAGACGAACCCGGATACGCAGCCTGTTCGTCCGCCACGCATCCCTAACCTATCGAACTCACAACTTTCCCCCTCCGGCTCCTCTGCACGAAAACGCGAAACACCGGGGATACTTTCCCGGTTGTTTCCCCCCTTCACCCGTATCACCTCATACCGCGTTAGGGCACGCCTAGCATCATGCTTTGCTTTGTCATGCATCGTCATGCATCTGTTTGCTTAAATATTCATTGTTTCTTCCCCCTCTTCTTCCGCTTAGACACCGAGACCGACGCCTGCTTGCCCAGTTCGACTACGGAGTTGATTTAACCCTCTCTCTTGCCAGAGCAACCAGGCAAGCCCCCCCCCCCCTTGATCACCAGATATCGCCTACTCTCCTCTATACTGCTTGCATTAGAGTAGTGTAGCTTGTTACTGGTTTCCGATTATTCCTATCCTGATGCATAGCCTGTCTTTGCTACTACTGTTGTTACCTTTACCTGCAATCCTACATGCCTAGTATAGGATGCTAGTTTTTCATCAGTGGCCCTACATTCTTGTCTCTCTGCTGTGCTATACTATTGGGTCGTGATCACTCGGGAGGTGATCACGGGTATATACCTATATGCTTATACATGATACATGTGGTGACTAAAGACGGGTAGGCTCGAGGAGTACCCGCGAGTGATTCACGGATTGGGGGCTGAAAGGACCTTTGTCCCGACGGCCCTCTGGGTGGATCTTTGTGGCGGAGCGACAGGGCAGGTTGAGACTACCTAGGTGAGAGGTGGGCCTGGCCCTGTCGGCGTTCGCGGATACTTAACACGCTTAACGAGATCTTGGTATTGTCTGGCTACTCGCCTATACGCACTAACCAACTACGCGGGAACAGTTATGGGCACTCTACGTCGTGGTATCAGCCGAAGCCTTCGTGAAGTCAGCGACTAAGTGGCGCGCGCCGGATTGGAACGTAAGCCTGCTCTTGTATTAAGGGGCTAGTTCGCTTCCGTCAAGATATAGCAACGCAGGTGTGTGCTAAGGGCGATGGGCCCTGCACTGTCGCTTAGGTTTAGACCGCCGTGCTGAGCTCTCTGTTGTGCCTAGGTGGGGCTGCGACGTGTTGATCTTCCGCGGCCGGACATGACCCAGGAAAGTGTGTCCGGCCAAATGGGATCAAGCGTGTTGGGCTATGTGGTGCACCCTTGCAAGGAAGTTAATCTATTTGAATAGCCGTGATCTTCGGTAACAGGACGACTTGGAGTTGTACCTTGACCTTATGACAACTAGAACCGGATACTAAATAAAACACACCCTTCCAAGTGCCAGATACAACCCGGTGGTCGCTCTCTAACAGGGCTACGAGGAGAGGATCGTCGGGTAGGATTATGCTATGTGATGCTACTTGGAGGACTTCAGACTACTCTCTTCTACATGCTGCAAGACGGAGGCTGCCAAAAGCGTAGTCTTCGACAAGATTAGCTATCTCCCTCTTATTCTGGCATTCTGCAATTCAGTCCACTGATATGGCCCTTTACACATATATCCATTGCATATGTAGTGTAGCTCCTTGCTTGCGAGTACTTTGGAAGAGTACTCACGGTTTCCTTGTTCCCCCTTTTCCCCTTTCTTTACCCGGTTGTTGCGACCAGACGATGGAGCCCAGGAGCCAGACGCCACCTTCGATGACGACTACTACACCGGAGGTGCCTACTACTACGTGCGACCCAATCGGCGACCAGAGTAGTTAGGAGGATCCCAGCAGAGGCCGCGCCTCTTTCGATCAGATCCTAGTTTGTGCTAGCCATCTTAAGGCAAACTTGTTTAACTTATGTCCAGACTTAGATATTGTTGCTCCGCTGACTCGTCTATGATCGAGCACTTGTATTCGAGCCCTCAAGGCCCCTGGCTTGTATTATGATGCTTGTATGACTTATTTATGTTTTAGAGTTGTGTTGTGATATCTTCCCGTGAGTCCCTGATCTTGATCGTACACGTTTGCGTGTATGATTAGTGTACGATTGAATCGGGGGCGTCACACCAATCCTTTGTCCTTAATATTTTGAGGGATCCACTTTAATCATCCATGCCACGCCATTCATTGAGCTTTCCTGAAATATTTATCTTGGAATAGCATTAGCTCAATGAGCTATATGTTGTTATGAATTACCAAAACCACCTAGGGATAGTTGCACTTTCAATCTCCCCCTTTTTGGTAATTGATGACAACATATAGATCAAAGCTTCGACAAATGATAATAAACTTGAAAAACATCATCGCTTTGAGAAGTATGTGATAAGCAAGAGCTCCCACTAAATTTGTGCATATATTAAGATTTGCTTTGGACTGCAAATGCACAAGGAATTAGGCTCATGGGTTACTCTTCCATGTCACATACATCTTGGTGGAGCGCTCAAAATAATAAAGATTGAATACATGCACTCACCACCAAGAACAGTGAATGATCACATAAGGATAGATAAGATAATATCGTAACGAGCATAACTGTAGCTTATGATCAAACACATGATCATCAATGTCTCACAGGTAATGCATAGTATCTCAAGCAAGCAAACGCAAATAAAGTTCAGCCAAGAAGACAAGAGAGAACAAAACCAAATCTCTCTCTCTTGAAGCCTATGATCTATAAATTTTTCTCCCCCTTTGGCAACAAGTTACCAAAAAGTTCCTAGAAAATGCATAGCACTATGTCGTCACTCAGGCTTGGTCTTCTGGTGGTGGTGTAGACAGGACTCCAAGGATGAACGCATCAGTAGACGTGGTAGGAGCTGAAGAAGTTGGTGCTGGAGCTGGTTGAGCTGGAGCTATAGCTAGAGCTGAAGAAGTGGCTCTGGTGTCTGTAGTTGGAACTGCAGCTGACCTCTGAACTCTTGGCACTCTGGCAGATGCATTAGTTGTCGTCTTGCCCTTCCTCTCCTGCATATCATCTTGTAGTAGCTGACTGAACCTCAGTCACTTTGACATCAAGATCATAGAATTTTTGTTCCATGATTCTCTCCAGGCTCTCCTGGTTTTGAGTTAGGGTGGCCAGCCCCTTCTGAATCCGCAGAGTTGATGCTATTAAGTAGCCAAGTTGCTCCTGCTTGTTCTTCATAAAGTACTCAGATGCCTCTGCTAGAGTGGGCATCTTTGCAGCTTTCTCTTGCCTTGCCTTCTCCTTTCTCTCCTGAGCTTGCACTGATGATGGTTCATTCTCAGTCATGACAACTCGATTGTCCTCAAATTCAGGATAGAGAACCATGTGTTCCTCATCCAAGAGACACTTTCCTGTGCCCATCTTCGAGTTTATCAACTCCTGAATCTGTGGGGCATATCCACAGCTCCTCTTCTGGTCTGCTGTTGTCCTCTTAATAGTCTCTATTATGAGGCTCATGACCTTAAATTTCTGAGGCACATCAAAAACATGAAGCAGATTGATTGCATGCCCTCTAATCATATTATTGTCACCTGATTTGGGCAATAGAGTATGCCTTAAGATCCAGTTGATCGTAGGCAGCCCTGACAGCAGAAAATGAACTGATCCAAACTTGAAGGACTCAAGTGCATCTTCTGGGATCTCCTTGTACATCTGCGACATAGAGTTATGATCCATTTTCTTCTTGCCATAAATGTCGATGTCATCTTCAGTTTCCTTGGGGGCATTGATCAAACTTGCCCATTCCTCTATGGTAGACTGATATCTAGTTCCTTCTGACATCCACACTATCCTGCCATCTGGATAGAAGTGTGATGTGGAGTAGAACTGCATAATGAGCTCATCGTTCCAGTTGGTGAGCTTATGCCCAACAAAATCTGCAACTCCACACGCACTGAAGCTGTCATAAACTCCAGGGTAGTGTTCTGCGTTCTCCTGCATGTAGGTCCAGTTGACCCATCTCATATCGCAAACTATGGGCTTCTTATCCAGCAAAATAGTCTCATAAAAGTCCTACTATTCCTTGGTGTGGAACCTGTAATCCACAACAGTCCTTCTCCTCGTGGCATATGGATCTGCCTCTCTCCATAGCCTCAACCCATGATCTCTCATGATCATCATGTTCTCAGCCACAGGATGTGCATCATTGTGGTCTGGGATCTTGGGTTTGAGCTTCCTTAGGACCTGCCCTTCTTCATCTTCCTCAGCATCTACCTCAGGCATTGGGGCCTTGTTTTTCTCAGCTGCTGGTATGCTCCTTGTATTCCTCTTGGGTGCATTCTTGGGCTTGGGGGCAGCTTTGGGCTTGGCTGTTGCAGCCCCTGATTTGATTGCATCACCCATTAGCTTTTGTGCCTTGGGTGCTGGTTCTGCAACCTCTTCTTCTTCCTCTTCCATCATGGAAGGCTTCCCAATCACCCTGGCCATGGTCTTCTTGACCCTTTCCTTCCTTTTCTTTCCTTCAGCAGCAGCAGGCTCTTTGGGTTGAGATTCCAAAGGAGCTTGAGTAGACACTCTGGCTTTGGACATTGGCTGCCTACCTGCTGGCCTTTTGATCTTCAAACTAGGCTTCACTACAGATGAGCTGAACTCCCTCTTAAACACTTTCTTCTTAGAGCTTGCCTCATCCTCCACTGCCACATAATCCTCATCCTCAGACTCTGAGGTCTTCTTCTTTCTTGTCCTTGTGGCAGCCTTGGGAAAATTGCTCGGAGTGCTTCTGCTCCCCTTATCTGAGCTGCTTGAGGGACTAGTGCCCTCACTTAATTGGATCTGCTCTTCAGATTTGTTCTGACTATCACTTTGGTCTGACATGCTGCTCACACTGACTGCTGACCTTGTGAATAGTTATAGATGAGGTAGAGTGGATGAGCATTACAAAATGTAGAGATTTTTGCAAAAGAATGATTCAAAAAACTTGGTTTTAGTTTCCCATAGAAAGCATTTCGGATCTACCGATTTTCAAACTCGGTGATACCGAAGCAGTTTTGGAACCTAAACTAGTGAACTCGATCAGACCGAGTCACAGTTCGGTGACACCGAGACTGCTAGGGTTTCACAAAGTTCTAAATTCGGTCACACCGATTAGCAATCCTTGGTCAGACCGAGACTTACTAGTGCAATGGCATTAGCCAAATCGGTGGGACCGAGTTTTTCAACTCGGTGGGTCCGAGATGGTTTCGACGGAAACCTAACCCTAAATTTTTGAATCGCAACTATTCTAAGGAATGATTTGACTGGATAGGAGTGTTTCAATCATGGCAAGATGCATAACAAACGCAATGTGCTGAGAATCGGACGAGGAAAGCACTGTGATCGAGTTCATAACCTAGTTCGGCGGGAACTCGCTACGGCGGCAATGGCGGAGGAGAATTCCATTGACGGCGGCGGAGACCAGCGACAGGAGGCGGCTGGCGACGAAGTCGACGATCCGTAGACCACGTTTGGCAGAGAGAGCTATGCGCGGGCGAGAAGATCCGGAGAAAGTTTTCCAAATTTTGCCCGTGCGTATATATAGCCCGACCCTGTCGGTGTGACCGAGTGGTACAACTCGGTGGCACCGAGATGCATAACCGTTAACGATTCTGACAACTCGGTGTGACCGAAGTACAAATCGGTTGCACCGAGATGAAAACCTAGATCGACTTAGTAATCTCGGTATGACCAAAACGGAGGAATCGGTCGGACCGAAAATCACAAAGAAGTTTTGGAAGTTTAAGTCTATGATTTAATCGGGGACTCAAGTGCTCCTCACACGCAGTGGTTCGAATCGACTTGATCAAATTTTGTGATGTAGCATGAATAGAGTTTGAGACGAGAAAAGCATAGATAGCTAGAGAAGGTTCTTAGGCATTCTTGTCCATCCACTTGGCCAAAGAAAAAGAAGCCAATCAACCAAAACAACAAGTGGAAGTCCTCGAATGAATAAATATGCAACCAACATGCTCACACAATAAAATGACAAATGAAACATTTGACAAAGCATGCACAACCAATTCTAGCATCTATCAAACAATTAGCGATGACTAGGTCATCTATATATGAGTATATTGACTTAGGAGTCAAATGAGAACATTTGATCATAGGTCATACTCATCGTTCAAGCTCAAGTGGGGTTACCACTTTTACATAAAGCATTTATGTGATCACATCATTAGAGTTGCTTTGACTCAATTCTTAGAGTTAAGCTCCCCCTAGATGTGAGATCCCCCCTTGGAGGGATAAACTAACCTTGGGTTTTGTCGATGATGACTTCATGTAGGTGTTGTAGATGTCGATGCTCAATGTTGATGTAGATCTTTTGGAGAAATCCTTTGGAGTGAGTTGCACTTTCAATACCTACATGGGTTAGTCCCACAAGGAACAAACAAGTATATCCATAGACATAGAGTGATGCACACACAAAATGATGTCCATGAAAACATTAGGTTACCATGTCCCTTGCCTTACCAACATGAGGATTTGTGACTCCTTGAACTAGTGCAAGATATGGAAGTTGATTGCACTTGTCCTTGCCATAATGATATGAGTGAAATATGTTGGCGGAGTCACCCTCAAGAACTCTCTAGTTCTTCTTCTTCGGGATCCACACCATCTTGATGAGGAATCCTTGGTGTAGTAGTTGTACTTGATGAAGTAGAACTTGACGTAGTCTTGGGAACCCACTTGACCAAGGCCTTAGGTTCTTCTTCAAATGCATCAATCTCCTCTTGAAGCTTGTCCTTGCCTTTGTTCTTGTGGTCTTGTGGTGGAAGATCATCTTGTGCTTGTGTTCCCTTGAAGGAAGTAGGATCATACTTCTCTTGTTGAGGAACAAACTTCGTCTTGGGGTATTGATCTTCTTCCCACTCAACTCCATTGGCATTGAACTTTCGTTCAAAACCAACACCTTGATTCTTCCGTGCCTTCCTTGCTTATGCATAATTTCCTCAAATTGCTTACTCCCGGCAAGACTCTTGTATACACCTTTCTCTATAATTCCCTTCAATAAGCTGTTTTCTTGCTCAAGTGTAACTTGGCTAAGAGGATCGTTAGTGGAATCAAGAGAACTACTAGAAGCAACAATATTGGATTTAGCATTATTATTGTTACTACTAGAGGAAGAATCTTTCTTGTTCTTGTTACTAGACTTGACTTGAGGCATGTAAGTAGATAAGAGTAAACGCTTGGCAATGTAAGAAGAACTTTTCTTACGGAGATCATCATTGATTGCCTTTAAGAACTCATGCTCTTGCTCAAGATTGAGCTTTTCAAAGTGTAACTTCTCATGAGCCCTTAAAAGTTCTCGATGATCTTCAAGATAGTTTCATGAGCTAACTTAAGAGTGTTTAGTTCTTTAGTTAGACGCTCAATCTTCTCCTTATCATTGTCATTCGTTTCATCTTGATTAGCATGATTAATTGACGTTTCATCATAGTATTCATCACTAGAGTTGTCAATAAGTAAATCATCATCACCTAGCAAGTCATCTTCATCAACATCAAAATCAACATACTGGGTGTGTTACCTTAGGACCTTTGGCCATGAAGCATCTACCAATTCCTTCATTTGGTGATTCAAATATGTCGTAGGAGTTGGTTGACACAAGTGCTAGACCGGCAACACCTTCATCTTGAGTGTATTCGGAGTCGGAGTGATAGCTTCTCTTGGAGTGATGGTCGGAGTCGGAGTCGGATACCCATTCACCAACATGAGCTTGATGTCTTCGTTTTGTGTAGCTCTTTGATGAATTGTCCTTCCTTTCTGAATCCTTGCTTCTCCGTGAGGGTCTTCGTTCATACCGATCATCTCTACTCCTTCTCTCTCTTGGAGGTGATTCTTCTCTTCTACTTCTTCTCTTGGGAGAATCTTCTCTTCTTTTGTGGGGTGTCGTACACTCATTGGAATAGTGTCCGGGTCTCCCACAATTGTAGCAATTGCGCTCTCGACTATAAGATCTTTTGTCATTGTAGGACCTTGACTTAGAGCTTCTTTCTTTGCTTCTACTCTTGTAGAATTTGTTTAAGTTCTTTACCATTAAGCTCAATTCTTCATTGAAGGTTTGTTTCTCACTTGATGATGTGGGGGCTTCACATGAGGCTTTGTAAGCACCACTCAACTTGTTGTGAAGTTCCTCCTTATCCTTGAGTGACATCTCATGAGCAACAATTCTTCCAATGACTTCCGTTGGCTTGAGATCTTTATAATTGGGCATCATTTGGATCAATGTGCACACGGTATCATATTTTCCATCCAATGCTCTTAGGATCTTCTTGATGATGAATCTGTCACCATCCTGCTCACTTCCTAAGCCGGCAATCTCATTTGTGATAAGAGCAAGCCTAGAGTACATTTCAAATGACACCTTCACCATCCTTCATTTTGAACTTGTCAAGCTGACTTTGGAGCACATCCAACTTGGATTCCTTGACGGAGTCGGTACCTTCATGCATATCAATCAAAGTATCCCAAATTTCCTTTGCATTCTCAAGACGACTGATTTTGTTGAACTCCTCGGGGCACAAGCCATTGTAAGAGGATATCACAAGCTTGAGCGTTGTATTGCAGCATCTTCAACTCTTCCGCGCTAGCTTCACGGTTCGGTTCTCTCCCATCAAAGAATTCACCTTGCAAACCAATACACACAATAGCCCAAACGGCGGGGTTATGTCCGAGAATATGCATTTTCATCTTATGCTTCCAACTAGCAAAATTAGTGACATCAAAGTAAGGACCTCTACGGTGATAATTTCCCTCGCTAGACGCCATACTCTCCTAGGTTGTGAAACCAAGGCTATGACCACCAAAAGCTATGGAAATCAAAGCAAATGGAGACCAAAGCTCTGATACCACTTGTAGGACCTTGAAGTATGTCTAGAGGGGGTGATTAGACTACTTGACCAATAAAAACCTAACCTTTTCCCAATTTTAGACTCTGGCAGATTTTAGCTATCTTTGAACAAGTCAAGCAATCTTCACACAATTCAAGCAAGCGTGCAAAGAGTATATTGGCAGCGGAAATTAAAGCATGCAACTTGCAAGAATGTAAAGGGAAGGGTTTGGAGGATTCAAACGCAATTGGAGACACGGATGTTTTTGTCGTGGTTCCGATAGGTGGTGCTATCGTACATCCACGTTGATGGAGACTTCAACCCACGTAGGGTAAGGGTTGCGCGAGCATACGGAGGGCTCCACCCACAAAGGGTCCACGAAGAAGCAACCTTGTCTATCCCACCATGGTCGTCGTCCACGAAGGACTTGCCTCACTAGCGGTAGATCTTCACGAAGTAGGCGATCTGCTTGCCCTTACAAACTCCTTGGTTCAACTCCACAATCTTGTCAGAGGCTCCCAAGTGACACCTATCCAATCTAGGAGACACCACTCTCCAAGAAGTAACAAATGGTGTGTTGATTATGAACTCCTTGCTCTTGTGCTTCAAATGATAGTCTCCCCAACACTCAACTCTCTCTCATAGGATTTGGATTTGGTGGAAAGAAGATTTGAGTGGAAAGCAACTTGGGGAAGGCTAGAGATCAAGATTTATGTGGTTGGATTGGAATATCTTGGCCTCAACACATGAGTAGGTGGTTCTCTCTCGTAACTGGTAAGTTGGAAGTGTAGGTTTGTTCGATGGCTCTCTCCACGAATGAAGAGGAGGTGGAGGGGTATATATAGCCTCCACACAAAATCTAACCGTTACACACAATTTACCAAACTCGGTGGGACCGAATCAACAAACTCGGTCGGACCGCTTTAGTAAACCTAGTGACAGTTAGGGTTTTTGGTGGGACTGACATGCATCTCGGTAAGACCGATATGGTTAGGGTTAGGGCATAACGTAATCTCGGTGAGACCGATTACACAAACTCGGTGAGACCGATTTTGGTAATTAGCTAACCAGAGAGTTGGTCAGGTAAACTCGGTGGGACCGATTCGCTCTTTCGGTGAGACCGAAAAGTTACGAAGAGGAAACAGAGAGTTTACATTGCAATCTCGGTGGGACCGATCGCTCACTTCGGTTAGACCGAAACGTTACGAAGGGAAACAGAGAGATTACAATCCCATCTCGGTGAGACCGAGATCCTGTCAGTGAAACCGATTTGCCTAGGGTTTGTGGCAGTGGCTATGACATCCGAACTCGGTGGCGCGGATAGATAGAATCGGTAGGGCCGAGTTTGACTTTGGGTTTAGGTCATATGTGGATGTGAGAAAGTAGTGGAGGGTTTTGGAGCATATCACTAAGCACATGAAGCAAGAGGCTCATTAGGCAACACCTCATCCCTCCTTGATAGTATTGGCTTTTCCTATAGACTCAATGTGATCTTGGATCACTAAAATATAAAATGTAGAGTCTTGAGCTTTTGAGCTTGAGCCAATCCTTTGTCCTTAATATTTTGAGGGATCCACTTTCATCATCCATGCCACGCCATTCATTGAGCTTTCCTGAAATATTTATCTTGGAATAGCATTAGCTCAATGGGCTATATGTTGTTATGAATTACCAAAACCACCTAGGGATAGTTGCACTTTCACCTAGATTGATTGCTCATGCCTACAGAGGCTTGTGGCGGTGGAACTTCCGATCTAGGTTAATTTTCCGAGGTTTCTGTATTTATAGGAATTTTTGGCGTCGGCCTCACGTCAAGGAGGTGCCCGAGATGTCCACGAGGCATGCCCACGCGCCTGGGGGGGGTGGGCGTGCCCCCACCCTCATGGGCAGCTCGGGACTCTCCCGGCCCAACTCTTTTACTCCGGGGTCTTCTTTTGGTCCATAAAAAATGGTCAAAAATTGGCATGTCAATTGGACTCCGTTTGGTATTCCTTTTCTGCAAAACTCAAAAACAAGGAGAAAACAGAAACTGGCACTGGGCTCTAGGTTAATAGGTTAGTCCCAAAAATCATATAAAATAGCATATAAATGCATATAAAACATCTAAGATGGATAATATAATAGCATGAATACTTCATAAATACATTGGAGACGTATCAGCATCCCCAAGCTTAATTCCTGCTCGTCCTCGAGTAGGTAAATGTTGAAAGAAATAATTTGTGAAGTGTGAATTCTAGCAGGTGCACAAGTTTGATCAATGATAATTTCAATCACCTTTTCTAGCATCATTATATGTCATAACAGTAGCTCATCTCATAAAACTTTTCATGATCAAGTAACAAGCCATTCACATGTTAAAGTATAGATCATAAACTTTCTTGAAAACTAACAAACAGCGTCCTTAGTCATCAAACAATTGCAATTCATCTTATTTTCAGGAAGGGTCTATGTCAGAGCTTTGATTTAGCAAACTCCACATACTCAACTATCATTTAGTCTTTCACAATTGCTAACACTCACGCCGATATTTATGGGTTCAAAGTTTTAATCGTACACAAAGAAAGATAGGGGCTTATAGATTCGCCTCCCAACCTTTTACCTCAAGGGTAATGTCAACAATAATAGTTCATGATGCCTTACATCCAATTTGATATATATATATATATATATATATATATATATATATATATATATATCAGTATCTATCAAACAAAATGGGATTGTCAGTGTATAAAATATAAAAAGGAAAGGTGAAGATTACCATGACTATTGCATAAGGTAGAAGATAAAAGTAAAAGATAGGCCCTTCGCAGAGGGAAGCAGAGGTTGCCATGCGCTTTTATGGTTGGATGTACAAAATCTTAATGCAAAAGAACGTCACTTTATATTGCCACTTGTGATATGGACCTTTATTATGCAGTCCATCGCCTTTATTTCTTCCACATCACAAGATCGTACAAAGCTTATTTCCTCCACACTAATCAATCACACATATTTAGAGAGCAATTTTTATTGCTTGCACCGATGACAACTTACTTGAAGGATCTTACTCAATCCATAGGTAGGTATGGTGGACTCTCATGGCAAAACCAGGTTTAAGGGTGTTTGGAAACACAAGTAGTATCTCTACTTAGTGCAAAGAATTTGGCTAGCATGAGGGGGAAAGGCAAGCTCAACGTGTTGGGCGATCCATGACAATATACTTTATTTTAGATATAAGAAAAACATAACCCATTACGTTGTCTTCCTTGTACAACATCAACCTTTTATCATGTCATATTTTAATGAGTGCTCAGAATTACAAAAGATGTCCAAGATAGTATATTTATATGTGAAATCTCTCTTCCTTCAATATTCTTTCATGAATTGTTCAAGTGACCAATTCTACGTTTGCTAACTTTCAATAAGTTTCCTACCTATACTTATTATGTGTGAAGTCATTACTCCCCATTTTATAAGCATATGAAACATATATAAACTCAGATTTATGACATTCAATTGATTCAACCATTTAATCATAGGATTTACGTGAAGCACATGAGTAAATGACAAACTACTCCAAAAGATATGAGTGAAGAACACTAAGTAGTCAAATAATTAACTAGCCATGGGAGTATTATTTTTCATTGAATATTTCAGATCCAATGATTTTATTCAAACAGCAAGTAAAATTGAAAATACGCTCCAAGCAAAACACATATCATGTGACGAATAAAAATATAGCTCCAAGTAAGGTATACCGATAGTTTTGAAGACGAAAGAGGGGATGCCTTCCGGGGTATCCCCAAGCTTAGGCGCTTGAGTCTTCCTTGAATATTACCTTGGGGTGCCTTGGGCATCCCCAATCTTAGGGTATTTCCACTCCTTATTCTCCTCATATCGATATCTCACCCAAAGCTTGAAAACTTCAATCACACAAAACTTAACGAAACTTCGTGAAATAGGTTAGTATGATAAAGGGTAAACCATTCACTTTGGTACTGTTAAGGACAAGTTTCGTTCTCACACAATTCCTACTGTACCATATCATTTCTACAATTTATATTGAGAAATATAAGTCATAGAAACTAGAAAACAAGCAAACTATGCAATGAAAACAGAATCTGTCAGAAACAGAACAGTCTGTAATGATCTGAACAATAACCATACTTATGCTACTCCAAAAATTATGAAATAAACTGGTGGACGTGAGTAATTTGTCTATTAATCTTCTGCAAAAAGAATAAACTAAAAATCACTCTTCTGTAAAAAATTACAGCTAATCTCGTGAGCGCAAAGTTTCTGTTTTTTACAGCAAGATCACATTAACTTTCACCCAAGTCTTCCCAAAGGTCTTACTTGGCACTTTATTGAAACGAAAGCTATAAAACATGATTACTACAGTATATTAATCATGTAAACACACAAAAACAGTAAGGGTAAGTATTGGGTTGTCTTCCAACAAGCGCTTTTCTTTAATGTCTTTTAGCTAGGCATGATGATTTCAATGATGCTCTCATAAAATATAGGAATTGAAGCACAAGGAGAGCATCTTGAAGAATATGACTAGCACATTTAAATATAACCCACTTACTATGCCTAGGTATTTTGTGAACACACAATTTATAAGAACAACAATCAAATAGCATAGGAAGGCGAAACAAGTATAACTTCAAAACTTTAAGCACTTAGAGAGGAAACTTGATATTATTGCAACTCCTACAAGCATGTCTTCCTCCCTCATAATAATTTTCAGTAGCAACATGGATAGAAACTTTGTTCTCATACTCAATTGGAACCTCTTCCGAAATAGTGGAATCATTACTAGCTAAAGTTGACACTCTTCCAAATCCACTTTCATAAATATCACACTAAGATTCAACCCTCCAAAATAGTGGGATCACTAATTCCTAAAGTTGACACTCTTCCAAACCCACTTTAAATGATGGTATTATTCATACTACAAAATATATAAGTGAGGTTCATGGATATTTCTTCAATTAATATAGACTAACCAATATCCAAGCTCAAAATATATAAGTGAAGCACACGAAGCATTCTATAAAACCATACTCAAAAGATTTAAGTGAAGCACAAAGAGCAATTCTATAAGATCATACTTAAAAGATATAAGTGAATCACATGAATCATTCTATAAATTGATGAAGTTACATCTCATACTAGCATGGTTCTTAAAGAAAAAGAAAAACACAAAGGACACAAATCATGTGAACAAAACAAAAACCGAGGTATACCGATATTTGTTGAAGAAGAAAGATGGGATGCCAACCGGGGCATCCCCAAGCTTAGATGCTTGAGTATCCTTTGAAATATTTACTTGGTGTGCATTGGGCATCCCCAAGCTTTAACTCTTGCCTCTCTTTATTCTTCTCATATTGATAGCTCCTCGACCTTTGGACACTTCGTCCACACAAAACTTTAACAAAAACTTGTGAGATCCGTTAGTGTAATAAAGCAAATCACTACCTTTAGGTACTGTAATGAACTCATTATTTATTTATGTTGGTGTTAAACCTACTGTATTCCAACTTCTCTATGGTTCATACCCCCCGATATTAGCCATAGATTCATCGAAATAAGCAAACAACACATGCAAAACAGAATCTGTTAAAAACAGAACAGTCTGTAGTAATCTGGAAGTTTGGTAAACTTCTGTAACTCCTAAAATTATGAAATAAATTTGAAAATTTGAAAAATTTGTACATAAGTAATGTGCAAAAAGTTTCAGACCCATTTGACCTTCTGGTAAAAAAATGTAAAATCACGCACTACAGCCAAAGTTTCTGTTTTTGTTCTGCACATAGTAAAAAAGCAATCTAATCATCCTAAAACCAAAGCTTGGCACATTATTTTTATAATACAATGGTTATATACAAGGGGATAATTATTTACACAGAAACTTCCATGAAAAATTCTACATTGTTTCCGTGAGCATGAACACAAGTGCTCAAGGTCGACCCTCACTTCTTCAATGCATAACTTTCCAATCGCTTCTCCTTTTGAAAAACTTTTTAGGCATGAGAGGCAAGTAATAATTTTTTTGTATTTTCATTCTTTAAATTTTTTTTGTATGTTTCACCCACAACTAAACAGAAACAAATAGGAAAAAACAAAATCTACTTAGTGAAGAAAGCAAACAAGCACACACGAGAATATCAACCCCATGCTATTGCTTCCCAAGAACGGCGCCAGAAAAGAGCTTGATAATCCCCAAGTGCAGGGAACCATCGTAGCAATTTCCAAAGGTGGAAGTGATAAGTATGGAGTGTCGAACCCGCAAGGAGCTAAAGGTAAGATCAATATTCTCTCAAGCCCTATCTGCCACTGATATGACTCAACGTATACCGAACGTTTGCTTCTAACTAGAAACGAGAAATAAAACTACGTTGTGGGTATCAAGAGGATAAATTTGTATGATATCGGAGAGCTAAAACATAAAAGTAGTTGATGTTATCATAAAGTTAGAATATATTACTAAATATTATAAATAGCGAGTGTGGAATAATGGTGGATAGGTGTGTGGAATTGTCCTAGGCAATTGTTAACAAGACCGGTAATCACTATTGCAGTTTCATATGAGGGAGAGGCATAAGCTAACATAGTTTCTCTACTTGTATCATATGCACTTATGATTGGAACTCTAGCAAGCATCCGCAACTACTAAATATAATTAAGGTAAAACCCAACCATAGCATTAAGGCATCAAGTCCTCTTTATTCCCATAAGCAACAATCCCTCTTACTCGGGTTTGTGTTTCAGTCACTCACCAACCCACTATAAGCGAATCATGAACGTATTGCAACACCCTACAGCGGGAATCCCTCACGCTTGCCAGACATGGAGGGCACCATATGATAGCACCAAAATAAAACATACAACTCATACCAATCTAGATCATCAATCAACCCAAAGACAAAATATTTCTACTCAAAACATCATAGGATGGCAACACATCATTGGATCATAATATGTGGCATAAAGCACCATGTTCAAGTAGGGATTACAGCGGGGGTGCGGGAGAGTGGACCGCGTAAAAGAGATGAGGATGGTGATGATGATGGTGATGTTGATGAAGACGATCACCGCGGTGATGATTCCCCTCCCGAAGGCACTCCGGCGCCACCGAGAGAGAGGAGGAGAGGTTCTCCCCCTTGTGCTTCCTCCTCCATGGCCTCCACCTTCTGGTCCTTGGCCTTCATGGTGATGATGGCCCCTCCGAGATACTCCTCCATGGCCACCGGTGATGATGGCCCCTCCGGCAGGTGCCGAGAGGGCCTGGATTGATTTCTTGTGGCTACAGAGGCTTGCGGCGGCGGAACTTCCGATCTAGGTTAATTTTCTGAGGTTTCTGTATTTATAGGAATTTTTGGCATCGGTCTCACGTCAAGGAGGTGCCCGAACTATCCACAGGGCAGGCCCATGCGCCTGGGGGGTGGGCGCGCCCCCCACCCTCGTGGGCAGCTTGGGACTCTCCCGGCCCAACTCTTTTACTCCGGGGTCTTCTTTTGGTCCATAAAAAATCGTCAAAAATTGGCACGTCAATTGGACTCCGTTTGGTATTCCTTTTCTACAAAACTCAAAAACAAGGAGAAAAATGTAAACCCGCACCGGGCTCTAGGTTAATAGGTTAGTCCCAAAAATCATATAAAATAGCATATAAATGCATATAAAACATCTAAGATGGATAATATAATAGCATGAATACTTCATAAATTATAGATACGTTGGAGATGTATCACCGGTCTCAGTCTCAGCACCGGTCTGCGTGTCGGTCTCAGTCCCCGATGCGACTGGTGGGCCCAGCAACAACATCGGTTGATCATCGACAAGGCTCACAAATTAAATGCCGCCAGAAGACGTCGTCATAATAACCGTAACCATGTCCTTCATCGTTGCTAGCCATGTTTCCTACGATTAAATCTAGTCAATTAATTCTAGACCTAATAAAATGAATAATGACATAAAAAAGGCCTATGTTTTGCAGGAACGTTGACACCTTCCCGGTGCGGCAAATCTCGGGCACTCGATATGTCCTAGTTTGTAGCACAAGTCATGCTGAAATTCATGGAAAATTTCTGCATGACCTTTGCTACAAAGTGGACAAATCGAGAACCTGAAATTTGCCGGAACGGAAATGAATCAACATTCTGGCAAAACATAGGCCACTCAGCTTCATTCCCTGGAAACAACAAAGGCCACTTGGGCACAATCGAACCACTTCAATGAAAATATATAACATGACCACTTCAATGAAAAGATAAAATCAACAATAAAAGTCTAGGATGGGATCATCTTTAAAATAAAACTTGCTTAAATTCTTTTCCTAGAAAATAGTGGTCGAAAATAAAATTTTCCTCTAACCTAGTGAACCTAGTTAACCTAGCTTGTTAACCTAACGAACCAAATTAACCTAGCTAGTTAGTTAACCTAGCTTGTTAACCTAGTTTACCTAGATAATTAACCTAATTAAACTAGTTAACCTAGCTCTGGCGGCGAAGTGGGGCGACGGCGAATTGGGGACATGGCGGCGAAGTGGGGGCGAGGGATTTGGGGGAGAAGTGGTGGCCAGGTGGAGGGAAAACCGCTGGTTAAGTGAAACATAGCGCCCAAATAAGCGTTAAGGGAAACGCTACTATAGCTAAGTTAGCTATAGCTGTTTCACAAAATCTTATTCTGCTAAGCCTGTCTCTTTTTTTCCCTTTCTCATCTATTTTTCTTTACTTTTTATTTTTTTTCCTTTCTCCTTTTTCTATTTCTTTCATTTTCATTTACTTTTCTATTTGTTGTTCGATTTATTTTATTTTCGTTAGCAGTAGCGCCTTTCAACGTAAACGTGCTTCTACAATAGACATAGCAGTAGCGCGGTTTAGACAAGGACGCTACTACTATGTGTAGCTTATCATCTTAGTCGTGAGAATTTTAGTTGTAGCGCGTTTATAGTAAGGCGCGCTACTGTTACGTTTGTATCTGTAGCGCCCTTATCCTGCACGTGCTACTGCTATTTAGCACTAGCGCCCTTTTTTAACAAGCGCTACTGCTAAAGTTTTGTGTGTAAGGTTTTCCTTAGTAGTGTACATGTGCAAGACCAAATTGTTAAAAACCTAAATATTAGAATGGTCCCTGCAATTGCACAATAAGATGCTATTAGACGACAGACCATGCACGTGTTAACCTCGATTGTAAACCTCAGTGCTTCCCATTATTTCCCTGCAACACATATAAGGTAGTTAGTCATCAGGTTAAGTAAGGGTTCGCGTGCTATCAGTAAAATATGTTGATGAAAAATAAGCACATTGCAGATTCATCAGATTAATTCAAGCCACATGGAAAACCCATTTATCCAAACCAGGCATGATTAAGAACTAGGAAATATAGCTTTTGTATATGTTTCTCATGTATTAAGTGCAGCCAAATTTGATTTATTCCTCACATGCACAACAATACAAAATTCTACCCACGACAATTAGACATCGCATTGCAGAATTGAACCAAGCAGTTAACTAAACATCACAACAAATGAACCAAACATTAACTGAGCACCACATTGCACAATATAACATACTCCTAATAGAAGATCACACAGTTAACCAAACCAAGCAAGCTTAACAACTTGGAAATATAGCAACTGTATTTGTTTCTCATGTATTTACTACAGCCAAATTCAATTTATTCCTCACATGGTATACAATAACAGAATGCACCCACAACTATTGAACATCGCATTGCAGAATTGAACCGAACAGTTAACAAAACACCACAATACAAATGAACCAAACGTTAACTGAGCACCACATTGCACAATGTATAACCAAACCAAGCATGCTTGACAACTTGGAAATATAGCAATTGTATTCATTTCTCATGTATTTTGTAAAGATAAATTCGATTTATTTCTCACATGGAAGACAATACAAAATTGCAACCTGAAGAATTGAACATCACATTTGCAGAATTGAACCAAACAGTTAACTGAAGATGACAACTAATTAACAAAACAGTTAATAAGTGAGCACCACACTGCACGATATATAGAACATATACACTAGAGCAACAGATTGCATGGTAAAATTAGATAGCACAATGCACTAGAATTTGTGAAGGAAAGGCAGGAGCAGCACACGCAATGGGTAAACCGAGCATGCTTAACTGGTGTAGCTAGCAAATGGCAAGGTGCTCCTCCAAGATCTGGGGTTCAACACAAATGGCAGCCATCGCGACCTCATCCGCGCGTGCAGCCGCGATTTGCTTCTCTGCTGCCAAATGCTCCTTGAGATCCTGGCTATACTGTGTGCACCATGGCTTAGGGCGGTGCTTATTTGGTGGAGGGGTCGGTGATTTGGGTGGAAGGTGTCGTGCTGGCGGTCGGGGCATGTGGGATGTGGAAGGAGGAGGAGGATGGGGGTCGGGTGTGGATCACCTGCCTGGATAGATGAGGCCGAGCAGCGTGAAGGAGGGTCGCCGGCGAGGAGGCAGCGCTGCAAGCAAGGAGTAAAGGTTTCAACTTGTAAAGGAAGGCGGAAACAGGGGAAATGTGGCTTTTGGTAAGGGGAGGGGCGGGGAGGTAGATAGTTCCTTGGAAGCCGAAAATTTGGAATCGCTTCAGCGAAAAAACTGGCGCGCAAAGTTTCATCAGACACGGTCCCTTATTCAGAACTGTGTACGATATGTGAACATCACCAAAGATTTAGATATCTTAACCCGTGTGTGATGAGTTTGAACGTCAAAAATTTTGGTTCGAATTTCCCTGGTTACAGTGGTCATCCACGTCATTCCATAATTTGGGTACACAAAGGAGACAACAACACACCCATACTTCTTAATCGAGCAAGTTCAGCAATTAAACAGAGCTAGCTGACCTAAACATTACTCTAACAAATTAAAGACCGGCGCTCTTAATTAAACAAAACAAAGAGTACTACTACGGTTGGTGCTCGTCGATCTTTGCCGCCGCCTCCATGTCCATCTCGCGCCCGACGGTCTCCTGGGGAAGGGGCTCCATGGCATCCATCGCACCATACTCGGCAAGCATCTCGCCATCCGCGTCCGCCATCTCTTTGGAAAAGGCGGCCATGAGTTGGGCGTGGGCGGCCACGATCTTGGCTTGGACGGGCTCCGTCGTCGCAAGGTATGCGGCGGAGGAACGGACGGCTGCTTGAACGCTCTCGGCGATTGCCAACTCTTCGGCTGTGGGTTGCCGACCGTTGTCAGAGAAGCTTTGTTCGATTTGTGCAGTGACCGCCACGAGCTGGGCGTGGGCGGCCTTGACATGGTCATGGGCGGCCTCCACCAGGGCTAAGGCCGCCGCTGCGGAACAGACAGCTGTTGTGCCACTCTCGCCAGTTGCTATCCCCGAGGCAGATGTTGCTGCCGCCACCTGAGAAGCAACAATGGCCATTTGGGCTGCCTTGGCCACCCGGTCGCAGATTGTGGTCGCGCTCATGAACCTTCTTAGCACGCGCATGGCGACTGCGGCCGCGCTCTCACCGGAGTGGGCCGCCGAAGTTTCCCTCACGACACGGGTCCATGTGCCCATCTTTCACCAGCGACGATTGAATAGTGAAATGATATTTGGGGAGCGAGCAAGTGTGTTTGAGACGCCGGTTGTGGACTGTAGTCGACACACTTTCTCGCGTAAGCCATAGGCGTACTATACACTGACGGTGCTCCAGGATATTTTGTGCTGCATCACACACGGTTTGTGATAATAATATGTGTGGGATCTACTTGATTTTTCATCTTGATTTGAATTACATAATGGGGTCACAGCAGCAATGGACGGTGTTTGAATTGCTAGACCTTTTATCTGCAGTGAACATGCAACTATATGTGTAGCATAAAAGAATTGGAATTATTCAGGGTTCGTTTGAACATTTTATACATTAAATTGGTTTTCTAGCCATTTCAGGTGTGCAATTCAAAATTAAACTACATGCACATGCTCCGGTGCACCAACATGGGTTGTAAAATCATATATGTGTCCATGGGTTTATGCTTATGTCCCATGCAGGAAATGGGGATGAAATTCGAACACCACGGCACCGTGGCTCTCCGGCAAACGTTGACGTACTTGCTTTTATAATTCTTGTAAATCCAAAATTCATCCAAAATTCATGAAACTTGGCATGCTATCATGGAGCGGCATCAACATGCCATGGTAAATTTTTTGTCCCATTTGGGTCAGGTTTGGGTATAAGCTTCTCATAAACCAGAGCTTCTCACAACAAGTATGATGGTTTCGGTAGGGAACGTTTCACCTTTCTGGACGAAACGATAACCGTTTCCTCTTCTCGATTTCAAGGTTTTTCCCAGTGTCAACATAGAACAACTGGATTGTTGTGTAAATTTTTGGGATTTTTCGGGATTCGCTTGGACATTTTTATACATTAACTGAGTTTTCTATGCATTCGTGTGCATAAATCAAATTTGAACTACATGCACATGCTCTAATGCATATAAATTAGTTGAAAATTCAAATATGTGTCCTTGGTTGCATGCTTAGGTCCCATGCAGGAAATGGGAATGAATGTCAAACACCCTGCCACCGTCACTCGGCCGCAAACATTGAGATACCTTGTTTTTAAATTCTACTAAATCCAAAGCTCGTCTAAAATTCATGAAACTTGGCATGCTGTCATGGAGCGGAATCAACATGTCATGGTAAATTTTTTGTCCCATTTGGGGCAGGTTTGCGTATATGCTTCTCACAAACCAGAGCTTCTCACAACAAGCATGATGGTTTCGGTAGGGAACGTTTCACCTTTCTGGATGAAACGATATCCATTGCCTCTTCTCGATTTCAATTTTTTCCTAGTGTCAACATAGAACAACAGGAGTGTTGTCTCAATTTTTGGGATTTTTCGGGGTTCGTTTGGACATTTTTATGCATTAATTGAGTTTTCAATGCATTTATGTGCATAACTCAAATTTGAATTACATGCACATGCTCTAATGCATATAAATTGGTTGAAAATTCAAATCTATGTCCTTGGTTGCATGCTTAAGTCCCACGCAAAAATGGGAATGAATGTCAAACACCCTACCATCGTCACTCAGCCGCAAACATTGATATACCTGGTTTTTAAATTCTAGTAAATCCAAACCTCGTCCGAAATTCATGAAACTTGGCATGCTATCATGGAGCGGCACCAACATGCCGTGGTAAAATTGATGTCCCATTTGGGGCAGGTTTGGGTATATGCTTCTCACAAACCACAGCTTCTCACAACAAGCATGATGGTTTCGGTAGGGAACGTCCCACCTTTGGGGAAGAAACGATATTCGTTGCCTCTTATTGCTTTCAAAAAATTTCTCGTGTCAACATAGAACAACAGGAGTGTTGTGTCAATTTTTGTGATTTTTCGGGTTCGTTTGGACATTTTTATGCATTAACTGAGTTTTCAATGCATTCATGTGCATAATTCAAATTTGAACTACATGCACACATGCTCTAATGCATATAAATTCGTTGAAAATTCAAATATGTGTCCTTGGTTGCATGCTTAGGTCCCATGCAAGAAATGGGAATGAATGTCAAACACCCTACGACCGTCACTCGGCCGCAAACATTGAGATACCTGGTTTTAAAATTCTAGTAAATCCAAAGCTCGTCTGAAATTCATGAAACTTGGCATGCTATCATGGAGCGGCATCAACATGTTGTGGTAAATTTTTTGTCCCATTTGGGGCAGGTTTGGGGATATGCTTCTCACAACAAGCCTGATGGTTTCGGTAAGGAACGTTTCACCTTTCTAGATGAAACGATATTCATTGCTTCTTATTGCTTTGAAAAAATTTCTCGTGTCAACATAGAACAACAGGAGTGTTGTGTCAATTGTTGTGATTTTTGGGGTTCGTTTGGACATTTTTATGCATTAACTGAGTTTTCAATGCATTTATGTGCATAATTCAAATTTGAACTACATGCACATGCTCCAAAGGCATATAAATTGGTTGAAAAATCAAATATGTGTCCTTGGGTGCATGCTTAGGTCACATGCAAGAAATGGGAATGAATTTCAAACAACAGGGCACCGTTGATTGCTGGCAAAATGTTGATATACTTTGTTTTCAAATTCTAGTAAATCCAAAACTCGTCTGAAATTCATGAAACTTGGCATGCTATCATGGAATGGCACCCGACATGTTGTGGTATTTTTCGTGTCCATTTTGAGAGAAGGCGCACTCGAATAACGGCCAACAAAGGCATTTTTAAAAAAATAGCTGCCACCATAATATCTCAAACATTTGTATAATTCGAACTGTGTACTTTCTGTTAACCATTCACACGACGCCACGTGTCTTGGTTTTAATGGCTATAGGAGGTGTCGTGCGGGCAGCTGCTTGACCTTGACTGAACGGGAGGCGTCTGGCGCAGTCCGGTCTTGTGCAGCTGACCGAGAGGCGTGAAAGCTTTCCTCCAATGCACAGGCTCACCGGGAAGCGTGCAAGCTGTACGCTGTGCAGGCTCACTGGGAAGCGAGCCCTTTGACTTCCATGGCCGCCCGCCTTCCTCTCCATTAGTGGCGCCCGAGCCGCTGCTCAATATGGGCGGCCTTACTGTTCGCCTCCCATTTCCCTCCCTCCCGCAGACCTCCACCAACGCCATGGCGCAGAAGGATCATCTTGCACTAGTCTTCAAGTTTGGTGAAGTCGACTCCGAGCCGGAGGAGATAGAAAATAAGGAGGAATGGGGCCTCATGGACATGGCCTAGAACGAGCTGGCCGCGGCGGTTGCTGCCCCCGCTCCCGTCCCAGCTCCCATTGAGGGAGTCCTGGACTCAGGGGTCCTCGGGCGTCGACTGGTGGGCCATGAAGATATGAAGACCGAAGACTCTACTCATGTCCAGATGGGACTCTCCTTGGCGTGGAAGGCAAGCTTGGCGACCAAACGTGAAGATTCCTTTCTCTGTAACCGACCTGATGTAACCCTAGATCCCTCCGGTGTCTATATAAACCGGAGGGCTTAGTCCGGATCGAGATATACTCATAACCATAGTCATATAGGCTAGACTTCTAGGGTTTATCCATTACGATCTCATGGTAGATCAACTCTTGTAACACTCATATTCATCAAGATCAATCAAGCAAGAAGTAGGGTATTACCTCCATAGAAAGGGCCTGAACCTGGGTAAACATTGTGTCCCCCGTCTCCTGTTACCATCGATCCTAGATGCACAATTCATGACCCCCTACCCGAGATCCGCCGGTTTTGACACCGACATTGGTGCTTTCATTGAGAGTTCCACTGTGCCGTCGTCAAAAGGGTTGATGGCTTGCCTTGTCTTCAAGGAAAATATCACCTCCGGAGGAGCCTTGGCCTCAGACCAAACCCTCCGGCCGGGCGGCTTCGTCATGACCGCATGTCCGGTCCTTAAGCCGACGATGACCTCTCGACTCATCGAAAATCGCCTCCACATTGATCCCGAATACTCCAAACGGATGGATCCGACGAAGCTATCATCTTTAAACGAACTCCTAGATTGCATCGCTGCCTTGGGAGTCACTACAGACTAAGATCGGATTGGGCTTAAACCCGACCAGAGCAAATTAAAACTTCACCGATCACCCACCAGATAGCGGTAGTCGAGGAGCAAGACAACTCTTCCTCCATATTGAGGACGAACTATGTTCGGATCTACGATCTCAAAGAGCCGGACACATACCGGCAGAAAGATACGCCTTGTCCTCCGAACACAGAATTGGATGACAAGCGTAAAAAATCAGTTGATATCCCGGAGCCCGAACTGTCAAGTCCCGAAGATCTTCAGACTCCGGATCCAAAGTTGGGTCAGGGTTCGTATTTAAATCCACCCACCCACCCAAAGATAAACGCTCTCATGAGCATACAACAGCAGTCTCAGGGAACGGTCCACCACTTCTGGGCCAGATTCCTCCTTGTCAAAGACAAGATTAAAGATTGCCGCGATGAAGATGCGATCTCAGCATTCTGCAACAATTGCACAGATGAAGGAATCCTCAACGCCATCAATCGCCGCCGCGTATTACTCTTCGCTGACTTGGCAAACATAGTACAGAAGTACTGCGCAATGGAAAGCGCCTGGAAAACCCAGGCCGCTCATTGGGAACCACCATCTTCAACTCAACCCCTCGTCCGGACAAAAAGGACGCACCCTCATGGGGCGCCTGACACAATAGTAAAGAAATCAAATCCCATTATAGGGCGCGGAACTGTTCTGGAGGGGTGGACACCATACAACAGCGGACACCATACCAACCCACAGCCTTAGAGCATGTTGGATACTCCGGCAATTGGCCAAGAGCGGCGAAGATATCCTCACCAAAAATACCCCAGTACAACACCCCCTGGAAGATGACGAACTCAGAGTATTGACGGTCTTCGAGACCTTTGCTTCAAAAAATCAGCACAAAAGGGCACTCCGCGACCTCGCTGAAGTCTGCCAAGTCGCAACAATAAACCCCTGGAACAACACGGCCATAACTTTCAATGCCGATGACGAACCAAAATTCAGGACAGTCCGGGCACCAGCCGACTTGGTCCTCAGTCCAATCATGGAGAGCTTCCGGCTCACCAAAGTGCTCATGGACGGCGGCAACGGACTAAACCTCATTTAAGAAGACACACTCATAAAAATGGAAATAGATAGGAGCCGCATTGAGCAAAGTAGCATGACTTTTCGGGGAATCATTCCTAGTCAGAGGCATGATGCGCCGGAAAAATCACGCTCGACGTGGTATTCGGCACACCGGAGAATTATCGGTCCGAAGAGATAACCTTCCAAGTGGCCCCTTTCAACAGCGGATATCATGCCCTACTGGGGCGGGACGCATTCACACGCTTCCAAGCCATACCTCATTACGGGTGCATGAAGCTCAAGATGCCCGGGCCCAACGGGACCATCACTCTTGCCAGTGATCCGGACATAGCACAGCGCGCCGAAAATAAAACCGCATCCCTGGCCCTCGAGGCACTGTCTGAAGCCCTCGCGGCCGAAGAGTTGACCGCACTGTGCTCCACTGTGGATAGGGATGACGTAATCCTGGACAAGCGACCCAAATCCACCTCTTTCAAACCAGCAGACGATATAACCAAATTTCAAGTCCACCCGACGGACCCCAAGAAGACAGCATCCATCGGAGCACAAATTGACCCAACGGTCGATGCCGCGCTATGAGAGTTCCTATGCAAGAACTGGGACATATTCACCTGGCACCCTTCGGATATGTCAGGAATCCCACGCAGGCGGGCCGAACACAACCTTAATATCTTGAAGGGATGTAAACCAGTCAAGCAAGCATTGCGGCATTTTTCCGAACCTAAACCACAAGCCATGGGAGAGGAACTAGCCAAGTTACTGGAGGCCGGATTCATCAAAGAAATAAAACACCTAGAATGGCTAGCAAACCTAGTGATGGTACCAAACAAGGATAAATCATGGCGCCTGTGCGTCGATTTCAAAGACCTCAACAAGGCCTGCCCTAAGGATCCCTTCCCCCTCCCTCGCATTGATCAGATTATTGACGCGACCGCAGGACACGACTCAATGTGTTTCCCCGACGCGTACTTTGGATACCATCAAATTAAGATGAAGGAGTTCGATCAAGCTGCAATGGCATTCATCACCCCATATGGGCCTTTCTGCTTCAACACTATGCCTTCCGGGCTCAAAAACGCTGGCGCCACTTACCAATGCATGATTCAAACATGCTTGGAGAAACAGATCGGCAAGACAGTTGAAGCATATGTGGATGACGTCGTCATCAAAACCAGGCACGTCGAGTCATTGATAGACAATTTACGTCTTACATTCAACAACCTTCGTACATATGACATTAAGCTCAATCCAAAAAAGTGTGTTTTCGGCGTTCCCGTTGGAAAACTGCTGGGCATCATCGTTTCCAATAGAGGAATTGAGGCAAATCCAACCAAAATCCGCGCTTTGTCACAATTGGCTACGCCAACAGACCTTAAACAGGTCCAAAAACTTGCGGGATGCGTGGCAGCTTTAAGCCGCTTTGTCTCCAGATTGGGAGAAAAAGCCTTGCCACTCTACCGCCTTCTCCGACGCACCGACCACTTCGAGTGGACGGACGCGGCAACGACTGGACTAGAGGAAATAAAGACCCTTTTGGCAAGCAACCCAATCCTGGACGCGTCGAACGTCGGTGAACCCATGTTATTATACATATTGGCAACACACCAGGTGGTGAGCGCCATGCTCGTCGTCGAGCGAAAACAGGATGGACACAAATTCCCACTTCAGAAGCCAGTATACTACGTGTCCACTGTCCTCACACCATGCAAACCCCGGTACCCTCATTACCAAAAGATAGCATACGCCAGTCTTCATGGCATCCAGGAAGCTATGACACTACTTTCAAGAGTGCTCGATCACGATGGCTTTCGAAGTACCACTCAATGACATAATAAACAACCGCGACGCTACGGGCCGGATTGCCAAATGGGCCATTGAGCTCCTCCCATTTGACATAACATACAAACCGCGCCGAGCAATTAAATCCCAAGTACTGGCTGACTTTGTCACCGAATGGACAGAGGCAGAACTCCCTAAAGAGTACGGCACGTATTCCAACTGGGTCATGTATTTCGATGGTTCCAAAATGCTGGCAGGGTTAGGAGCGGGTGTCGTCTTAACGTCCCCCACCGGAGACGTAGTTCAGTACGTACTCCAAATATTATACACGGACTCCAGCAACGCAGCCGAATATGAGGCCTTATTACATGGACTTCGGATGGCCGTCTCCATGGGCATACAACGCCTGGAAGTGCGCGGGGACTCAAACCTCGCAATATCTCAAATAAATGGAGATTTTGACGCCAAAGATCCAAAGATGGCAGCTTACCGTAATGTCGTTCTCAAAATGTCAGCTCGATTCGAGGGGATCGAGTTCCATCATGTGGCTTGAGAAAGCAATCAAGCGGCGGACGTCCTTGCTCGCATCGGCGCCAAGCGCGACCCCGTTCCACCTAATATCTTTTCTGGAAAGGCTTTTTAAGCCTTCCGTGGTGTGGCAAGGGGAGAACGGCAACACCAGTCCGGATCCGACAACATCCCCAGAGTCCGAACACACTGACATCACCGGGGGCTCCGCCACCCAAATAACACCATCGACCCATCTCATCATGGAAGTCATTGCCCCATGGACCGAACCCTTCTTGGCCGACCTTAATAGGCGAGAACTCCGCGAGGACCAGAATGAGGCCCGCCGCATTGTCCGGCATTTGAAGGCCTACAAGGTTCACGACGGAGAGCTCTACAAGAAAAGCGCTACCGGAGTCCTTCAAAGATGTATCTCCGAGGAAGAGGGTCGGCAGCTCCTGGCTGAAATTCACGCCGGTCTCGGCAGTCACCACACCGCAGCTCGGGCCCTCGTTAGCAAGGCCTTCCGTACAGGTTTTTATTGGCCGACGGCCCGAGCAGATGCACATGACCTTGTCCAACATTGCGTCGGATGCCAGCTTTTCGCTAACCAGAGCCATATGCCACCCACCGCTCTGCAAACAATCCCCATCACTTGGCCTTTTGCGGTCTGGGGGCTTGATATGGTCAGACCCCTTAAAGGAGGAAGCCATAAGAAAAAATATCTGCTGGTCATGGTGGATAAATTCACCAAATGGATAGAGGCCAAACCAGCTAAAATGGGCGAAGCCGGACCAGTGATAGACTTTATATCTGGCATTGTACACCGTTATGGGGTTCCACATAGCATAATCACCGATAACGGCTCCAACTTTACAGCCGATGAGGTGAAAAATTGGTGCGCCAATCTGGGCAGTAAGCACGATTACGCCTCCGTCTATCACCCGCAAACAAACGGTCAAGTCGAACAGGCTAATGGTCTTATTATGAGCGGCATCAAACCTAGGCTGGTGCGGTCTTTGAAGGAATCAGACAAGCGCTGGGTTGAGGAGCTCGACTCTGTACTCTGGGGGTTGTGGACCACGCCCAATCGCACTACCGGATACACACCTTTCTTCATGGTGTACGTGTTGGGTAACGTAGTAATTTCAAAAATTTTCCTACGATCACGCAAGATCATGGTGATGCATAGCAACGAGATGAGAGTGTTGTCTACGTACCCTCGTAGACCCACAGCGGAAGCGTTGACGCAACGTAGAGGAAGTAGTCGTACTTCTTCACGATCCAACCGATCCAAGTACCGAGCGTCACGGCACCTCCGAGTTCTGCACACGTTCAGCTCGATGGCGTCCCTCGAACTCCGATCCAGCCGAGTGTTGAGGGAGAGTTTCACAAGACGACGGCGTGGTGGCGATGATGATGTTCCACCGGCGCGCAGGCTTCGCCTAAGCTCTGCTACGGTATTCTCGAGGTGTAATATGGTGGAAGGGGCACCGCACACGGCTAAGGAAAGATCTCAAGGATCAACTTGTGTGTCATGGGGTGCCCTCTGCCCCGTATATAAAGGAGGGAAGGAGGAGGGGCTGGCCGGCCAAGGGAGGTGCGCCAGGGTGTCCTACTCCTACTAGGAGTAGGATTCCCCCAATCCTAGTCCAACTAGGTTTCCCAAGTGGGAAGGAGAGAGAGGCGCCCCTTCTCCTAGTCCTAATAGGACTAGGGAAGGGGAAGGTGCGGCCAGCACTTGGGCCCCTTCTCTCCTTTCCACTAAGGCCCATGTTGGCCCATTAGTATTCGGGGGTTCCGTAACCTCCGGTACTTGGTAAAATTCCTAATTTCACCCGGAACACTTCCGATGTCCAAACATAGACTTCCAATATATGAATCTTTATGTCTCGACCATTTCGAGACTCCTCGTCACGTCCGTGATCTCATCCGGGACTCGAACAACCTTCGGTACAGAAACATCATAACAACTCATAGTAACTGCCATCGAAGCGTTAAGCGTGCGGACCCTACGGGTTCGAGAACTATGTAGACATGACCGAGACACCTCTCTGGTCAATAACCAATAGCGGGACCTGGATGCCCATATTGGCTCCTACATATTCTACGAAGATCTTTATCGGTCGACCGCATAACAACATACGTTGTTCCCTTTGTCATCGGTATGTTACTTGCCCGAGATTCGATCGTCGGTATCCAATACCTAGTTCAATCTCGTTACGGCAAGTCTCTTTACTCGTTCGTAATACATCATCTCACAACTAACTCATTAGTTGCAATGCTTGCAAGGCTTATGTGATGTGCATTACCGAGAGGGCCCAGAGATACCTCTCCCGACAATCGGAGTGACAAATCCTAATCTCGAAATATGCCAACCCAACATGTACCTTCGGAGACACCTGTAATGTACCTTTATAATCACCCGATTCGTTGTGACGTTTGGTAGCACCAAAGTGTTCCTCGTGCAAACGGGAGTTGCATAATCTCATAGTCATAGGAACATGTATAAGTCATGAAGAAAAGCACTAGCAACAAACTATACGATCGGGTGCTATGCTAATGGAATGGGTCATGTCAATCAGATCATTCAACCAATGATGTGATCCCGTTAATCAAATAACAACTCCTTGTTCATGGTTAGGAAACACAACCATCTTTGATTAACGAGCTAGTCAAGTAGAGGCATACTAGTGACACTCAGTAGGTTTATGTATTCACACATGTATTATGTTTCCTGTTAATACAATTCTAGCATGAATAATAAACATTTATCATGATATAAGGAAATAAATAATAACTTTATTATTGCCTCTAGGGCATATTTCCTTGAGTCTCCCACTTGCACTAGAGTCAATAATCTAGATTACACGGTAATGATTCTAACACCCATGGAGTCTTGGTGCTGATCATGTTTTGCTCGTGGAAGAGGCTTAGTCAACGGTCTGCAACATTCAGATCCGTATGTATCTTGCATATCTCTATGTCTCCCACCTGGACCAAATCCCGGATGGAGTTGAAGCGTCTTTTGATGTGCTTGGTTCTCTTGTGAAATCTGGATTCCTTTGCTAAGGCAATTGCACCAAGATTGTCACAAAAGATTTTCATTGGACCCGATACACTAGGTACAACACCTAGATCGGTTATGAACTCCTTCATCCAGACTCCTTCATTAGCTGCTTCCGAAGCAGCTATGTACTCAACTTCACATGTAGATCCCGCCACGACGCTTTGTTTGGAACTGCACCAACCGACAGCTCCTCCGCTTAATGTAAATACGTATCCGGTTTGCGATTTAGAATCGTCCGGATCAATGTCAAAGCTATGCGTCGGCGTAACCGTTCTGACGAGTTCTTTGTCACCGCCATAAATGAGAAACATATCCTTAGTCCTTCTTAAGTACTTAAGGATGTTCTTGACCGCTGTCCGATGATCCACTCTGGATTACTTTGGTACCGCACGCCAAACTTACAAAGAAGGCACACATCAGGTCTGGTACACAGCATTGCATACATGATAGAGCCTATGGCTGAAGCATAGGAACATCTTTCATTTTCTCTCTATCTTCTGCGGTGGTCGGGCATTGAGTCTTACTCAACTTCACACCTTGTAGCACCGGCAAGAACCCTTTCTTTGCTCGATCCATTTTGAACTTTTTCAAAACTTTGTCAAGGTATGTGCTTTGTGAAAGTCCTATTAAGCGTCTTGATCTATCTCTATAGATCTTAATGCCCAATATGTAAGCAGCTTCACCGAGGTCTTTCATCGAAAAACTCTTATTCAAGTATCCCTTTATGCTATCCAGAATTCTATATCATTTCCGATCAGTAATATGTCATCCACATATAATATCGTAAATGCTACAGAGCTCCCACTCACTTTCTTGTAAATACAGGCTTCTCCAAAAGTCTCAGATAAAACCAAATGCTTTGATCACACTATCAAAACGTTTATTCCAACTCCGAGAGGCTTGCACCAGTCCATAAATGGATCGCTGGAGCTTGCACACTTTGTTAGCTCCTTTTGGATCGACAAAACCTTCGTTGCATCATATACAACTCTTCTTCCGTAAATCCATTCAGGAATGCAGTTTTAACATCCATTTGCCAAATTTCATAATCATAAAATGCGGCAATTGCTAACATGATTCGGACGGACTTAAGCATCGCTACGGGTGAGAAGGTCTCATCGTAGTCAATCCCTTGAACTTGTCGAAAACCTTTTGCAACAAGTCGAGCTTTATAGACAGTAACATTACCATCAGCGTCTGTCTTCTTCTTGAAGATCCATTTATTCTCAATTGCTTGCCGATCATCGGGCAAGTCAACCAAAGTCCACACTTTGTTCTCATACATGGATCCCATCTCAGATTTCATGGCCTCCAGCCATTTTGTGGAATCTGGGCTCACCATCGCTTCTTCATAGTTCGTAGGTTCATCATGTTCCAAAGTAATATGACTTCCGTAATAGGATTACCGTACCACTCTGGTGCGGATCTTGCTCTGGTTGATCTACGGGTTCTGTAGAAACTTGATCTGAAGTTTCATGATCATCATCATTAGCTTCTTCCCTATTTGGTGTAGGTGTCACGTAAACTGTTTTTACGTGATGTACTACTTCTCAATAAGGGAGTAGATACGATTATCTCATCAAGTTCTACTTTCCTCCCACTCACTTCTTTCGAGAGAAACTCCTTCTCCAAAAAGTTTCCGAATTTAGCAACAAAAATCTTGCCTTCGGATCTGTGATAGAAGGTGTACCCAACAGTCTCCTTTGGGTATCCTATGAAGACACATTTCTCCGATTTGGGTTCGAGCTTATCAGGTTGAAGCTTTTTCACATAAGCATCGCAGCCCCAAACTTTCGTAAACGACAACTTTGGTTTCTTGCCAAACCACAGTTCATAAGGCGTCGTCTCAACGGATTTAGATGGTGCCCTATTTAAAGTGAATGTAGCCGTCTCTAAAGCATAACCCCAAAACGATAGCGGTAAATCAAGAAGAGACATCATAGATCGCACCATATCTAATAAAAGTACGATTCTGACGTTCGGACACACCATTAAGTTGTGTTGTTCCAGGTGGCGTATGTTGCTAAACTATTCAGAATTTTTTCAAATGTAGGCCAAACTCGTAACTCAAATATTCTCCTCCACGATCAGATCGTAGAAACTTTATTTTCTTGTTACGATGATTTTCCACTTCACTCTGAAATTCTTTGAACTTTTCAAATGTTTCAGATTTGTGTTTCATTAAGTAGATATACCCATATCTGCTCAAATCATCTGTGAAGGTGAGAAAATAACGATATCCGCCATTTAGCCTCAACATTCATTGGACCACATACATCAGTATGTATGATTTCCAATAAATCTGTTGCTCTCTCCATAGTTCCGGAGAACGGTGTTTTAGTCATCTTGCCCATAAGGCACGGTTACATAAGTGCCAAGTGATTCATAATCAAGTGACTCCAAAAGTCCATCAAGATGGAGTTTCTTCATGCGCTTTACACCGATATGACCTAAACGGCGATTGCCACAAATAAGTTGCACTATCATTA
This sequence comes from Aegilops bicornis, assembly GCA_021605145.1. Taxonomy (NCBI): domain Eukaryota; kingdom Viridiplantae; phylum Streptophyta; class Magnoliopsida; order Poales; family Poaceae; genus Aegilops; species Aegilops bicornis. The sequence goes on along the minus strand of CM038670.1, from coordinate 181,311,880 downwards.
TCAACTCTACATCTTTTGGCTTCAACGTTATGAATATGTGTATCACTACTATCGAGATTAAGTAAAACAAACCATTCTTCAATGGTGCATGACCATAAAAGATATTATTCATATAAATAGAACAACCATTATTCTCTCGATTTAAATGAATAACCGTCTCGCATTAAACAAGATCCAGATATAATGTTCATGCTCAACGCTGGTACTAAATAACAATTATTTAGGTCTAATACTAATCCCGAAGGTAGATGTAGAGGTAGCGTGCCGATTGCGATCACATCGACTTTGGAACCATTTCCCACGCCAAGCATCGTCACCTCGTCCTTAGCCAATCTTCGCTTAATCCAGAGCCCCTGCTTCGAGTTGCAAATATTAGCAATGTAACCAGTATCAAATACCAGTGCTACTGCGAGTATTAGTAAGGTACACATCAATAACTTGTATATCACATATACCTTTGTTAACCTTGCCATCCTTCTTATCCGCCAAATACTTGGGGCAGTTCCGCTTCCAAAGGACCAGCCTGCTTGCAATAGAAGCACTCGGTTTCAAGGCTTAGGACCAGACTTGGGTTTCTTCTCTTGATCAGCAACTTGCTTGCCGTTCTTTTGAAGTTTCCTTTTTCTTTCCTTTGCCCTTTTCTTGAAACTAGTGGTTTTGTTAACCATCAACACTTGATGCTCCTTTTGATTTCTACCTCCGCTGCTTTCAAAGATCGCGAAGAGCTCGGGCATTGTTTTGGTCATCCCTTGCATATTATAGTTCATCACGAAGCTCTTGTAGCTTGGTGGCGATGATTGGAGAATTACATCAATGACGCAATCATCCGGAAGATTAACTCCCAGCTTGAATCAAGTGATTGTTATATCCGGACATTCCGAGTATATGCTCCTTGTGAGAACTGTTCTCCTCCATCTTACAGCTATAGAACTTATTGGAGACTTCATATCTCTCAATCCGGGCATTCGCTTGGAATATTAACTTCAACTCCTGGAACATCTCATATGCTCCATGGTGTTCAAAACGACGTTGAAGTCCCGGTTCTAAGCCGTAAAGCATGGAACACCGAACTATAGAGTAGTCATCGACTTTGCTTTGCCAGACGTTCACAACATCTGGCGCAGCCCTTGCACCAGGCCTGGCACCTAACGGTGCTTCCAGGACGTAATTCTTCTGTGCAGCAATAAGGATAATCCTCAAGTTACGGACCCAGTCCGTGTAATTGCTGCCATCATCTTTCAACTTTGCTTTCTCAAGGAACGCATTAAAATTCAACGGAACAACAAAGACGAGCCATCTATCTACACATCATAGACAAGCAAGATACTATCGGTACTAAGTTCATGATAAATTTAAGTTCAATTAATCATATTACTTAAGAACTCCCACTTAGAAAAATATCCCTCCAATTCTCTAAGTGATTGCGTGATCCATATCAACTACACCATGACCGATCATCACGTGTGATGGAGTAGTTTCAATGGTGAACATCAATATGTTGATCATATCTACTATATGATTCACGCCGACCTTTCGGTCTCGTGTTCCGAGGTCATATCTTATATGCATAGCTCGTCAAGTATAACCTGAGTATTCTGCGTGTGCAACTGTTTTGCACCGTTGTATTTGAACGTAGAGCCTATCACACCCGATCATCACGTGGTGTCTCAAAGACGAAGAACTTTCATAGCGGTGCATACTCAGGAGAACACTTCTTGATAATTTAGTAAGGGATCATCTTATAATGCTACCGTCAATCAAAGCAAGATAAGATGCATAAAGGATTAACATCACATGCAATCAATATAAGTGATATGATATGGCCATCATCATCTTGTGCTTGTGATCTCCATCTCCAAGCACCGTCATGATCACCATCGTCACCGGTAGCGACACCTTGATCTCCATCGTAGCATCGTTGTCGTCTCGCCAAACTTATGCTTCTACGACTATCGCTACCGCTTAGTGATAAAGTAAAGCATTACAGGCGATTGCATTGCATACAATAAGCGACAACCATATGGCTCCTGCCAGTTGCCGATAACTTCGGTTACAAAACATGATCATCTCATACAATAAAATATAGCATCACGTCTTGACCATATCACATCACAACATGCCCTGCAAAAACAAGTTAGACGTCCTCTACTTTGTTGTTGCAAGTTTTACGTGGCTGCTACGGGCTGAGCAAGAACCGTTCTTACCTACGCATCAAAACCACAACGATACTTCGTCAAATAGACTCCGTTTAACCTTCTCAAGGACCGGGCGTAGCCATTTTCAGTTCAACTAAAGTTGGAGAGACAGTCTTCCACAAGCCATCTATGTGCAAAGCACGCCGAGGAACCGGTCTCGCGTAAGAGTACGCGTAAGGTTGGTCTGGATCGTCTTTCCAACAATACCGCTGAACCAAAGTATGACATGCCGGGTAGGCGGTATGACTTGTATCGTCCACAACTCACTTGTGTTCTACTCGTGCATATGACATCTACGCATAAAACCTGGCTCGGATGCCACCGTTGGGTAACGTAGTAATTTCAAAAATTTTCCCTACGATCACGCAAGATCATGGTGATGCATAGCAACGAGATGAGAGTGTTGTCTACGTACCCTCGTAGACCCACAGCCGAAGCGTTGACGCAACGTAGAGGAAGTAGTCGTACTTCTTCACGATCCAACCGATCCAAGTACCGAGCGTCGGCACCTCCGAGTTCTGCACGTTCAGCTCGATGGCGTCCCTCGAACTCCGATCCAGCCGAGTGTTGAGGGAGAGTTTCGTCACAAGACGACGGCGTGGTGACGATGATGATGTTCCACCGCGCAGGCTTCGCCTAAGCTACCTTTCTGATATTCTCGAGGTGTAATATGGTGGAAGGGGCACCGCTGCACGGCTAAGGAAAGATCTCAAGGATCAACTTGTGTGTCATGGGGTGCCCTCTGCCCCGTGATATAAAGGAGGGAAGGAGGAGGGGCTGGCCGGCCAAGGGAGGTGCGCCAGGTGTCCTACTCCTACTAGGAGTAGGATTCCCCCAATCCTAGTCCAACTAGGTTTCCCCAAGTGGGAAGGAGAGAGAGGCGCCCCTTCTCCTAGTCCTAATAGGACTAGGGAAGGGGGAAGAGTCTGACCAGCACTTGGGCCCCTTCTCTCCTTTCCACTAAGGCCCATGTTGGCCCATTAGTATTCCGGGGTTCCGTAACCTCCCTGCTTGGTAAAATTCTAATTTCACCCGTAACACTTCCGATGTCCAAACATAGACTTCCAATATATGAATCTTTATGTCTCGACCATTTCGAGACTCCTCGTCACGTCCGTGATCTCATCCGGGACTCCGAACAACCTTCGGTACAGAAACATCATAACAACTCATAGTAATCGCCATCGAAGCGTTAAGCGTGCGGACCCTACGGGTTCGAGAACTATGTAGACATGACCGAGACACCTCTAAAGTCAATAACCAATAGCGGGACCTGGATGCCCATATTGGCTCCTACATATTCTACGAAGATCTTTATCGGTCAGACCGCATAACAACATACGTTGTTCCCTTTGTCATCGGTATGTTACTTGCCCGAGATTCGATCGTCGGTATCCAATACCTAGTTCAATCTCGTTACGGCAAGTCTCTTTACTCGTTCCGTAATACATCATCTCACAACTAACTCATTAGTTGCAATGCTTGCAAGGCTTATGTGATGTGCATTACCGAGAGGGCCCAGAGATACCTCTCCGACAATCGGAGTGACAAATCCTAATCTCGAAATATGCCAACCCAACATGTACCTTCGGAGACACCTGTAATGTACCTTTATAATCACCCGATTACGTTGTGACGTTTGGTAGCACCAAAGTGTTCCTCGTGCAAAGCGGAGTTGCATAATCTCATAGTCATAGGAACATGTATAAGTCATGAAGAAAAGCACTAGCAACAAACTATACGATCAGGTGCTATGCTAATGGAATGGGTCATGTCAATCAGATCATTCAACCAATGATGTGATCCCGTTAATCAAATAACAACTCCTTGTTCATGGTTAGGAAACACAACCATCTTTGATTAACGAGCTAGTCAAGTAGAGGCATACTAGTGACACTCTGTAGGTTTATGTATTCACACATGTATTATGTTTCCTGTTAATACAATTCTAGCATGAATAATAAACATTTATCATGATATAAGGAAATAAATAATAACTTTATTATTGCCTCTAGGGCATATTTCCTTCAGTACGGCGCAGAGGATGTACTACCCTGCGACATTATTCATGACTCACCTCGAGTGCGCATGTACGAAGAGAGAGAGGCCGAGCTCGATCAGCAGGACAGCCTAGACGCCCTGGAGGAGGAGCGCGATGTTGTGAAAGCCCATTCCGCATTTTATCAACAATAGGCCCGCAGATATCAAAGCAGGGAAGTACGAGCCAAGACTTATAATGTTGGCAAACTCGTTCTACGCTTACCGGAGAAGAAAAAGGATAAACTCAAGCCCAAATGGGAGGGTCCCTTCATCGTTGACGAAGTTCTCACTGGAGGAGCGTACCGCCTGCAGGATGCGTCAGACAATCGCCTCGAGCCGAACCCTTGGAACGCGGCCAGACTCCGAAGATTCTATGCCTAGCGCCAAACTCTTTGTTCGTCCCCTTCTCCCTATTCTTCCCATTGCTTTTTCCTCTCTTTTCGCTTTTTTCTTTTTTTGTGGTTAGCCTTAAAGCTTTTCGTGCGGCTCGACCGTGCACCCGTGACATACACATACTCAAATATGTACGTCCATTATACCTGGGGGCTTCTTTGACAGAAGCTTGTTAATGATATTACTTTCTGAGCATCAAGCTCATCACATATGCGTTCTTTTCCATATGTACCTTTTCTTCACCATTATATGCATCGATATGACTTAAGTTTTGGACAAGATGGGTTGCCTGGCTCCTGTGCTTATGCCGTACGTTCCCGTTAGTTCAGCTAGGGCATAAATGGAGCACCTATGCGATTGTTACTGCGGGTTCATCCGGATGTGTACCTCAGACTGGGTGAAGCCGAATGCTAGTGTTCTTAAGGGAATATTCGGTCGGTGAATTAACGACGTTTTTGCATTCACTCCATTGTGAACCCCCAGAAGTTACATATACTGTGATTTTTCAATCAACAGTTCGGACATGCACATTAACGCATGCACACCCAGGGAAAGGAACCCTTAGCGGAACTATTCTCTCTGGAAGATGTTTCTTACAACCACAATGTAATATAACATAGCTAGTCGGATACAACTTGTCTGTTCAAGCAACTATGACCCCAACGCCTGGTTTCCACGCGTGCCCCGGTATATTCTGCCGCATGGGTATTCGGAGACACTCTGCACCTTCGGGCCCAGAGGTCGAAGCGAAAAGGTCTGCCATGATAATAGTTTTTACAATCCGGCTAGGGACAAATATGTCAAGAAAAGTACATAGTCACTTGGGACTCATAAATTTCCTCCTCTATACTGTCTAACAGGTTGTCCAACTTACAATCCTGCTGGGAATACCTGGCGGCTACTTCTACTTGGTCATACACCAAATTTACGGGAATTTCTTTCCCATCTGACCCTAGTGGTCCGACTCGGGCCATGCGATTCGGGTCAAGCTTGGTATACCGTGTTTTCACCATGGCCCAGGCCTCTCGCACACCCTCCCGGCAGGCCGATATTTTCCATAATCGGATACACCACCACGCTCCCTTGAATAGCTCTACAAGCTCCTCCATACTTCCTGGAGGGGAGGCGGATGGCCATAAGGCCTTGGCAACACTCTGCATTGCTTGCCGAGCTTGCTCGTGCATTTGGGACAGCCCTTGTAGTAGATCGCTTGACGATCCGGATACCTCCTCTTCGGGACGGCCCGTCAGCATACCTACAAACATAACTCTGTCAGATCCTTTCATCTCCGAATTACTAAAAGGTAAGTTCGGTCACATACTGAATATGCCGCCTCGCAACCTTTTATTTTCCTTTACGGAGTCAGCTAGCTGGGCCCGCACATCTTTCAGCTCTTCACCAAGCTGGGTGTTCAAATCTTGGAGCTTGTTTTTCTCCTCCCTGGCTCGGGTCAGCACTCGCTCGCCTGCGGTGTGTAGTCTTTTGGCCTCTTTCTCGCCCGCCTATGCGGTTTTCAACTTCTCCTCCAGTCGATCTGACGATCATGTCATGAGATAAGTGCTCAGAAAAATGTCAACTTATTTTTGATAAATACCAGGGGGAACTCTAAGAAGGAGAAAATTATTAGTTATGGATTTGGAGTTGTATGATAGGAAAAATGGATTTTCAGAGGGGAATATAAATGCTCAAATTTGAATTTATATTTGAACAGTGCAGAAAAGTTTGATGGATATTTATGAAAGTTACACCATTAAATAGGTGGGATTTTTCTAAGATTTTAGGAGTTGGAATTATTCCATTTGGATTAATATTTAATCCTGTGGAATTTTTGCAACTTTCCAGAAAAAGAAAAAGGAGAAGCAGCACTGTGCAACTGGGCCAGAAGGGCCACAGTGCAGCAGGCCCAGAAGGATCCAGCCCGTGCAAGGCTGCCACGTCGAAGGCGTATTTCGAAAATATGTCTCCAGCCGACGCAGCGAACCGGTCTTGTGGCGTGCGTTTTAAACCTGACGGGTGGGGCCCACCCGTCAGTATGTGAGGCTGACTGACGGGCCCCACGGCCGTCGTCTTCAACCCCGGGCCAGAGAGGGGGGCGAGCTCACCGGCGACGTTTCCGGGCACGGCGGGGTGAGCTGATGGCACCGCTGGACTCCTCGCCGTGTCGCCGTTCGGTCTTGCCGGAGTTGGCGGCGGGAGATGGTTCACGACGACGAGGTTCAAGGGCGGAGGAGCGTCGGGCGACGATGGCTCCGGTCGTTTCCGACTGCAAAAGAGGGGGGAGACAGAGGGGAAATGATCAGGGAGGAGTGGAGGGTCCAGATCGAGAGAGAGGAGGAGCAGAGGGAGCCCGTACCCCGAGATCGACGACCCGAGGCGGCGGAGCTTGAGCTCGATCTCGAGCTCGGGTGCTCCTGGAGGAGAGTGGAGGGCACAGGGGGCCTTTTGGAGTAGGTAGGCGAGTGGTGGTGATAGGGAGGCTCGGGAGGCCTTTAAGTAGGCGAGCCCGGCTCATCAGAGACCCGTCTTGGCGAGGTTGTTGCCCGTTCTTTGTGGGTCACAGGGGCGCGCGTGGACATGTCTGGGGTGTTCATGGGTTCGGTCCAGAGCGAGGGAAAGAAGAGAGGGAGGGAGCAGGGGGCCAGAGGCGCGCGCGTGTGAGCCGCGCCATTGGCGCGCTGGGGCGGCCTCTGTTTGCTAGCGCGGAGGCGCGGGGAGGAGGAGAGAGGAGGGGGCCGACCGCGTAGCATGCTGCGGACGCCGAGGTGCATCGGCAGGCGCGCGGGGGAGGCCCGAGGTGGCCGGAGGCGGTTGGGAGGGGGCGGCTACAAGGGAGCGCATCAGAAGGCCTCAAGCACCCAAACGGCTGGCATGGCCATTCTTTATGCATGGTGAGCGCTTCCTTTGGTGTCTAGCAGGTCTAGGAGGGAGTAAAGAAATGGGGTGGTGCATTGGATGCCATGGATGGCCACTAGAGTGAGGAGGGAGGTGAGGAAGAGGGAGAAATGGGCTGTCCAGAGAGAGAAAGTGGGGCTTTACCCATCCAATAATTGAGTGTGGACTTGCCATTGTTACTGGAGGTGAAAGGGGTCTAGGAGGAGCTGTGGTAAAAAGTGGAGGTCATGGAGATTAGTGGAAGTGGTCAAAAATGGAATTTTGGTAAAGTGGCAGAAGGTGTTTGATAATGGTTTTGGCAAGCAAATGATTTCCAATTGCCATGAGACTCCACAGGGTGAAATGACACATATAATTAGGGCCTCCCACCAACTTGGACCTTATTTGGGCAAAGTTGCCAATTCAACTTTTGTAAACCCTAGAATGAGCAGAAATGGACTTGTGTAGATATAGTTGAGCAAATCACTTCTCCTTGATGCACTACTTGGTGTAGTGGCCTCATTTGGTCATGTGAACATTCTCACAAAAGTTGGGGTCAAGGTGAGAAAGTTGGTAGTACAAAGTTGCTCAAATTTGGTTCTGGACAGGAAGGGTTTTGGGGCTCTTTGATCAATTTAACTTGTTCTCCAACTTGTGCCACCTGGTCTAGGTGCATTATTACACCATTTGATTATGTTCACCAAGTGTAAGAGCATTTGGACATATTTGGTAGTGCAAAGTTGTTCAAACTTGAAAAAGGTCAGAAGTGGTTTTGAGAGGGTTTCATGGGGTTATGCTGTTCTCCTTGACATGAGACTTGTAAAGATCATCAATCATTTCATATGTGACATGATAGAATTTTCTTGGATTTTTTGGTGTATATTTCCTTTGTAAATATTTCAAAAGATTGAAATATCCAGAAAGGGTTTTTGAGGATTTGACCAATGTTTTGAACATGACCATGTTTTGAAACTCTTATATATGTGAAATATATGCCCACTGAGTTTCCTTGATTTTTTTCAAATATTTTTAAAACAATAAAATATTTTTTCCCTATTAAAGACCATTTCTGGCCTTAAGAAAAAGCTTTTAAATAAAATAGGAAACTAACTTTTAAAATTATATTTTTGTGGTTTATGGGAAACCTATATCTAATAGGTTTCAAATATACTCTTTGAAATATTTTTTTTTCATACCACAAATCAAGTACTTGCAGTGCAAATCTCAATTCAAGGGTTTTTGAAAAACTAATTTTAGAAAATACTTTTTGGCCAAATTATTTTTGAAAGGAAATACTATATTGCTCTATACACATGGCATGATCATTGGGCAGAAGCTTGGGGCAAGGAGATGAAGTATAGAAGGTGGAGTTGTGTTGACCTTAAAGAGCACTTGAAAAACACAGAGAGAAAACCAACTCCAAATAAAAAGTCAAATAATGCAAAAGTGTTTGTCAAACCACATTTTATCATGATTTATCATCTTAAGTGTTGTGCCACGAAAATCAGGGTGTGACAGACCTACCCCCCTTACAAGAATCTCATCCCCGAGATTCCCAAACTAGGCGCGGAAAGGGGTATGGAAACTTGGATTCGGGGTAGTCTTCACGTCCTCATACTGCTTCGCTTCGTTTGGTGCTCCATTGAACTTGAAGTACTTGATGGTGTGGCTTCGTATGACGTTCTTCTTGATCCAGGTTTCTAATGGGTAGCTCGTGGTAGGTCAGATTGGGCTGGGGTCGATGGCTCGTGGTCGATGTCCTTGTAGAGACCAGGCTAGTTGGGGAGTTGGGAACGTCTCCGGAGTGGTGTCGTGTGGAAAAACATTGTGCACAATAGGTAACTCAGGTGGTAACTCCAGCTGGTAGCCGTCTACTCTTCGTCTTGAAGTGATCTCGGAGGGGGGTTGTTAAATCTTGGAGTGATCTCGAAGAGGGCCGATGAATCTTGGTGTGGGTTTCCTTGTCATGGAAATGCTTGTTTACTTAGAGAGGAGTGGCTTGCAGATACACATGGTCTTTGACGCGGAAGTATACTTCTTGAAGATGATGGTTGGTGTAGTTCTTCCTCCTAGACATGACGGTCTTCAGATGTTCCTTGACCAGCTCAACGATTCTTCTTCCGTCTTCGGTAGACAAGTATGTCATCAAAGAAAGATGACAACTAACTTGTCCAAGCACTCCATGAAGTCTATAGAATTGCGTAAAATTAAATTTGGGGCACCTTTGGTGGTGGTAACGGTTGAGTGTTGGCGGGGTCTACTTGACCTAGAGCCAAAGCCCATGGTCATGATCGTACCATGTTGTGGTTTGGTAGGGCGTAAGGGTTTCAAGGGTTCTAGTGTGCGAGTGAATGTTTATCATCCCATCCTTGAGCACAGTTTCTGAGATGCCAATAGTCCTACCTAGTCTTCACCTCATATTACTAAAAGAATCATCTCGTATAGGTCAACTCCAATCATCACTCATGTTATTCATATCCTCGTGGCTCCCGAGGGGAGGTCTAACAAAATCATTCATGACAACTATTCCCAAACTCATATCTATGCAAAAGTCCAGGGGTAGAACATACAAGCTGCTAAGCTTGAATTTAATTACCACAACCCAAGTGCTCAGTCTATTGATCCAAGGTCTATGTTAGTGCATCTCTATCCTGAGGAAACACGTCGTATGCCACTCCAAGATCTAGTTTCCTTTCCTATGAATCAACTCCAAAAGCCCATTAGTTACATAATTCATTAATTCTACAAATCCAATGTCTATGGTGTCCCACATGGTCTTCTAATGCCCTATAATCCCCAAATACTTGAAAGGGTTGTCTCTACTATAGTAAGTCCACCAATTCCATTATCATGGTCAAGTAAACTCCAAGGTCAAGCTTATATCAACTCCGACAATTAATCCAATCTCCTAGTTTATTGTCCTCCAAGGAACATGGTATCATGATCGAGATCATAAATCTAAATCCAATTTACTCCGAAACATGTAGACTTACTCACCACCTATACTCAACTAGGATCACCTATTTAAATCCAAATCTCATGTCCAACGAGAATTCCTACATGCTTCCCCAATGTCATTATCATAATGCCAACTATCTCCTATCAATATCCCCTGGCTAAGTCAAATCCTCATACTTCCAAGAATTTCAGTTTGCGATCATAATCGTCCTATTAAATCCAATTTACTCAGGGGTAATGAAAGCTATGCTACCCTATAATCATGATCCTACCAAGTTCATCTACCAACATGAAAACCTCACAATCCACCAAATAGTCTCGGATGATTCCTCAAAGTCATTGATATAAACTCATCAAGTCATTTGTCCTCTATTCCTATATCCTCAAATTGGTCTTCCCTATGGCATCATCAGTTCCGGTGCTATATTAGGCTGATAAGGTGCTCATTCCCTACGTCCACTAGTTCCCTAGTGAACCCAATGTTGAGCGAGGTTATGGAGGCTTAACTGGTTCTCTTTCAAGTTTGTGGGTTAAGCACATGGTTAAGGATTCGAGATGGGTTATCTCATGAAGTCTCGAAGGGTCTACAAATGGGTTTCTAGTCTGGAGGGTTAAACATAACCCTACGGGGTTTCACTTGGTCGAGGAGGCTACAGCAAAAGTCTCCAGTGTTAGTAGGTCGCTGAAGTAGAATCCTTGGTGTACCTTGTCTTGCCGGTCTTCAGTTGAGGATAGAGGGATGAGAGGGAAAAGTAGTATAGATGGGGATGCCTAAAGGGGGCTCTATAGTGCAGGTGAAAACATACAAGTGCCAAAAGACCACACACAATTTCATTAAGATAAGATAGGTGATATAGTTGCATACATGTTGACTAAGGCAAAAGCGCAACTTATATCAAAACACAAACAGATAAGAACAAGCAACACTCAACATGGTTTCATTTGAACCATCATATGTACTCGACTGCGCATAGGGGGTACACGACTCATCCTACCCTAGGGGTCCTCGGATTCAGCAGTCGTGCTTGCTTCATCACTTTGAGAGAAAGGCGTTCGGTCTTCAGTTTCTGGGTTCCCCTTGTGGTGCCAAAGGGTATACGACAGTCGGCTGCTTGTTGGGACACATCCTTTTAATGTGTCCAAGTTCACCACACCCGTGACAAGTGATGGAAGCAAAAAGGTTGCTATCCAGTCTTGAGTTATGTCGTCGATGGCCTGACGACGATCTTCTATGAGGTGGATATGGAAATCCATTCCTATGCCTCCTGCGTGGGGTTTGGTTGCGGGTTTTCCGAAGTTCCTTGATTTGTTGCTCCTGATTGGCAAGGTGGTCTTGTAAGACAGTGATCTGTTGTCCTTGCTCGGCCACTCTCTTCTTCTCGAGGCAGTGGAGGTGCAGAAGTGAAGGGAGGTCTTGGCGAGCCTTAAGGAATGCTTGATAAGGTGACGTAGAAGGTAGTCTCGGCGTTGATGAAGCGGATCTGGTACTTGAGGGTTGGATCCTCATCTTCCGGGAAATCATCACTTGAGCTGGGGCTCCAAATCCGTTCTTTCCGTGTAGGTAGCGGGTGGTGTGTTCTTCTTTCATTTCTGGAAGGAGGCCTCGAAGACGGAGGAGCGCTTCATGTGCCACTTGCTGAATGGCCAGGTCTTGTGTTGGCATGGGTGGTCCAATGAAGAACCACCCCTGTGGTGAGGTCTTGGCAGGCACAAAAACCTTGGCATAGAACTCCTTCTCGAGCACATCATTTACCAGTTCATGCAGGGTATATATGGGCAGCAAGGGATAGTGGCATTGTTGGAGGCAGTCTTTTAGGAGTGATGGAAATCCTGTCATAAGGAGTCTCAAGGGGGCGACAGCCATCTACAAAAGTTGAATAGGGGAGGTCAATAAGGAAATATATCTTGGGTGGGGTAAGCTTTAGAAAAGAAGAGAAGTTTAGATGGTCTCAAGCTAACTAACGTCCATGCTAGGTAAGGCTTCCCACAGTCGGAAGGCTCGATACCAGCCTGTGGGGACCCCGACTCATAAGTCGTGATCACCGAATGCACGCGTGTCAAAGGATCCCAGAGATCAATGCTCACCGAACACCACAAGCTGAATAACAAGAGTCTTACATCCATACATACCGTCTTACACAAATTGTGACCATTATGGTCAAGTCTTACATCGATAAAGCCTTAAGGGCTGAACATCAAATGAAACACAAGCAGCGGAAATCTTCGCCGATAAGTAGAACCCATGCCATCTGCCTTAACCCTACGGGCATTACGACCGGAAACGCCCTAGTTCGTAGCATGTTCGCTCTCCAAAGAACTCTTCTTTGAACTCCGGTTCTTCCATGCCCGGTCAATTAAATAACCGGTGGCAAGCCAATGAGTACTTTGAATGTACTACTTAAGCAACCCATGTTTTGGTTCAAGATACAACAATGCTTGATATAGGTAAATTTTTGCGGAAAGCTAGTTTTGAGTGCAATGACATGTTCAACAACTTGCAAGACATGCATCAGGAGAATTCAAGTAACCATGAGGACAGGTTATAGATATCAACAGAAATAGAGTGGGCACCAACCCAACTCAATCATGTCTAGTCCTTTGACTTGACCCAAGTAGTTTTTCCCATACACACACACTGGTTTGCAAACATGTGGACGTAGCCCAAGAGCGGTTACCCAACTGTCCTTGACCGTGCACGGCTATTCGAATAGTTTTACACTTTGCAGAGGTTGCACACTTTACCCACAAGATCCGGGGAACTTCCGTGTCATCCACGACCCGCGGTACCTCAAGTACCCAGGGTAAGCACCCGATCACTATCTTTCCCTATACGACACTAACAAGGAGTCCACTCGTTGTTCCGTATCCTCACGATGTACATCATACGAGACTCGCTCAAGATCGTAACATCCGAGAGGGGACACAACGATGTATCCGGTGCCCTGTGTGAAAATAGTCATGGCCGCCCTACCTGGCACGACCCCGTCCCGAGAGAGAGCACCAAATCTCCCCCGTCACTAGTAATGCGGGCTCCAAGCTAGTATCGGCCTAGGTAATCAATAATGCCCTTTCCCATATAAGGGTAGAGTGGTTGCGCATGTAAGGTTGGAATAAAGGTCGCAACTTAAACCAATCCGTTTTTGGAAACAACACACACACTTGCCTAGGTACACCATTCGTCATCAAGTGGCTACCCAACTCATCATCTCCCTCGGGCATAAGTGGCACCCGATGGGGTTTTCGAAAAGTCCTTTGAAAATACTTTGTCTCCATCACCATGCATATTCCCGTCCCTTTTATGTAGCACTACTTTTAGCATCCTATCTACTCCCACCGCATAACCCTCATAAGAAGGTAGGGTCATGCACAATGCAAGTATCAACGAGGAAGTAACGGTGGCAAGCCACCCCATGTGGTCACCACAATTTCGTGTCTCAGGTGCAAGCAATAAAAGTGCTATATGGCATGCATAAAAAGGTTTTCATAGACATGGTCAAAGGGCTGCTTGCCTTGGTCTTCAAAGTCTTCAAGTTCTTCAAACCCTTCTCCTTCTTCTTCTTCTTCAGCAACTTTGTCTAATACGGGATCTAGTCGTCGCAAGAAAATAACGAGAAAATTAAGGCAATAGTAAAACAAAAAAAACCAAAGTGCTCAGAAAAATGTCAACTTATTTTTGATAAATACCAGGGGGAACTCTAAGAAGGAGAAAATTATTAGTTATGGATTTGGATTTGTGTGATAGGAGAAATGAATTTTCAGAGGGGGATATAAATGCTCAAATTTGAATTTATATTTGAACAGTGTAGAAAAGTTTGATGGATATTTATGAAAGTTACACCATTAAATAGGTGGGATTTTTCTAAGATTTTAGGAGTTGGAATTATTCCATTTGGATTAATATTTAATCCTGTGGAATTTTTGCAAGTTTCCAGAAAAAGAAAAAGGAGAACCAGCACTGTGCAACTGGACCAGAAGGGCCACAGTGCAGCAAGCCCAGAGGGATCCAGCCCGCGCAAGGCTGCCACGTCGAAGGCGTATTTGGAAAATACGTCTCCAGCCGACGCAGCGAACCGGTCTTGTAGCGTGCGTGTTTAAACTCGACGGGTGGGGCCCATCCGCCGAGTGTGAGGGTCGACCGACGGGCCCCACGGCCGTCGTCTTCAACCTCGGCCCGGAGAGGCGAGCTCACCGCGACGCTTCCGAACGCGGCGGGGGAGCTGATGGCACCGCTGGACTCCTCGTCGTGTCGCCGTTCGGGTGGTGCCGGAGTTGGCCGGCGGGGAGCAGTGGTTCGGCGGTGACGAGGTTCACGGCGGAGGAGCGTCGGGCGACGATGGCTCCGGACGTTTTCGACTGCAAAAGAGGGGGGAGACAGAGGGGAAATGATCAGGGTGGTGTGGAGAGGCCAGATCGAGAGAGAGGAGGAGCAGAGGGAGCCCGTACCCCAAGATCGACGACGACCCGAGGCGGCGGAGCTCGAGCTCGATCTCGAGCTCGGGTGCTCCTGGAGGAGAGTGGAGGGCACATGGGCCTTTTAGGACTAGGTAGGGGAGAGAGGTGGGTATAGGGAGGCTCGGGGAGGCCTTTAAGTAGGCGAGCCCCGGCTCACCGTAGACCCGTCTTGTGCGAGGTTGTTGTCGTTCTTTGTGGGTCACGGGAGCGCGCGTGGACATGTCTGGGGTGTTCATGGGTTCGGTCCAGAGCGAGGGAAAGAAGAGAGGGAGGGAGCAGGGGGCCAGAGGCGCGGGCGTGTGAGCCGCGCCATTGGCACGCTGGGGCGGCCTCTGTTTGCTAGCGCGGAGGCGCGGGGAGGAGGAGAGAGGAGGGGGCCGACCGTGTAGCGTGCTGCGGACGACGAGGTGCATCGGCAGGCGCGCGGGGGAGGCCCGAGGTGGCCGGAGGCGGTTGGGAGGGGGCGGCTATAGTGCGGGAGCGCACTGTAGCGCGCTCCAGAGCGCCCAAATGGCTGGCATGGCCATTCTTTATGCATGGTGAGCGTGTCCTTTGGTGTCTAGCAGGTCTATGAGGGAGTAAAGAAATGGGGTGGTGCATTGGATGCCATGGATGGCCACTGGAGTGAGGAGGGAGGTGAGGTAGAGGGAGAAATGGGCTGTCCAGAGAGAGAAAGTGGGGCTTTACCAATCCAATAATTGAGCTGTGGACTTGCCATTGTTACTGGAGGTGAAAGGGGTCTAGGAGGAGCTGTGGTAAAAAGTGGAGGTCATGGAGATTAGTGGAAGTGGTCGAAAATGGAATTTTGGTAAAGTGGCAGAAGGTGTTTGATAATGGTTTTGGCAAGCAAATGATTTCCAATTGCCATGAGACTCCACATGGTGAAATGACACATATAATTAGGGCCTCCCACCAATTTGGAGCTTATTTGGGCAAAGTTGCCAATGCAACTTTTGTAAACCCTAGAAATGAGCAGAAATGGACTTGTGTAGATCTAGTTGAGCAAATCACTTCTCCTTGATGCACTACTTGGTGTAGTGGCCTCATTTGGTCATGTGAACATGCTCACAAAAGTTGGGGTCAAGGAGAGAAAGTTGGTAGTACAAAGTTGTTCAAATTTGGTTACGGGACGGGGAAGGGTTTTGGGGCTCTTTGATCAATTTAACTTGTTCTCCAACTTGTGCCACTTGGTCTAGGTGCATTATTACACCATTTGATCATGTTCACCAAGTGTAAGAGCATTTGGACATATTTGGTAGTGCAAAGTTGTTCAAACTTGAAAAAGGTCAGAAGTGGTTTTGAGAGGGTTTCATGGGGTTATGCTGTTCTCCATGACATGAGACTTGGCAAGATCATCAATCATGTCATATGTGACATGCTAGAATTTTCTTGGAATTTTTGGGGAATATTTCCTTTGTAAATATTTCAAAAGATTGAAATATCCAGAAAGGGTTTTTGAGGGATTTGACCAATGTTTTGAACATGACCATGTGTTGAAAATTTTATATATGGGAAATATATGCCCACTGAGTTTCCCTGATTTTTGTCAAATATTTTTAAAACAATAAAATAATTTTTCGCTATTAAAGACCATTTCTGGCCTTAAGAAAAAGCTTTTAAATAAAATAGGAAAATAACTTTTAAAATTATATTTTTGTGGTTTATGGGAATCCTATATCTAATAGGTTTCAAATATACTCTTTGAAATATTTTTTTTTCATACCACAAATCAAGTACTTGCAGTGCAAATCTCAATTCAAGGGTTTTTGAAAAACTAATTTTAGAAAATACTTTTTGGCCAAATTATTTTTGTAAGGAAATACTATATTGCTCTATACACATGGCATGATCATGGGCAGAAGCTTGGGGCAAGGAGATGAAGTATAGAAGGTGCAGTTGTGTTGACCTTAAAGAGCACTTGAAAAACACAGAGAGAAAACCAACTCCAAATAAAAAGTCAAATAATGCAAAAGTTTTTGTCAAACCACATGTTATCATGATCTATCATCTTAAGTGTTGTGCCACGAAAATCAGGGTGTGACACGGCTGTGGGAAGTATGACCGGCCGGACCCCCGGACATGGTCCGACACACTCTTTTCTTGATACAATTGGATGCGATTGCTGAAGAACATATTTTCAAATCCATACCTCTTCGATGAAGGCTCGGCCGTATCTCCGTTTGCCTTCCTCTTCGAAAGCTTGCCCCGCATGGGGACTGCCCTCTTTGGAGATTCCCCTAGGGCAGCATGACACGTCGTACGCCTCCCCTTTTGAGCACAGGATGGTGCGGTGGGTGAGGCAGAATGAGAGAACTCTTTCGGATGAGATGTCTCCTGATTACTTACGTGTGAAGCAGGGAGAAGGCCGGGATAATCAGCGATGATGGCCACTTCTGTGCCGTCGTAACTTGCCTGGTAAGACACCCTGTCCTCGAGCATCACGAATATATCCGGATCCTCTTCGAATCCGGGGTCAAGGTCCCGATTGTGACCCTCAGGCTGCGGGGCGGGGCTGTGAAGCCCTTTGGAAATCTTTCGCCAGTGCTGTTATAAATGAGCAGATTAATATTCTTTGAAAATAGCTCGGGGAGCGGAGTGCATAGAGCAGAGGGGTTGGGACTTACCCAACTGGGAGGACTATACATGGAAAATCCATCTCTGCACTTGATACGCAGAAATTCCTCCTCCTCCCCTTTGTACAGCTCGGCCAATATTTTGGCCAAAGCGGCGGGTGTATCCGGACCCTTCCGGTCGCAGCGGGAGGCGTCATCTTCCCCATTGTAGTGCCACATGGGAAGCCCTCGATATTGGAGTGGCTGAACCCCCCGCACTATGGAAGTCGCCATTACCTCAACTATTGACAATCCGGACTGGGTGAGCGTCTTTATCTTTCTCATGAGTTGACGAACTTCCGCACTATCATCCTCCTCAAGACTCCGAGGGCGCCAGTTGTGGCATTTCTTTAATGGAACGCTTGTGAACTCGGGAAGACCCCTCTGAACTGGGACTGGAAGTGCGATGTCCTCAATATAGAACCATTCAGACAGCCACTCTTCGGATGCCCTCTTTGGTGTGTCGGATAGGTATCCGGTCTCGGCGATGCGCCATATTTCGGCTCCGCCCACTTCAAATATTTATCCCTCATGGTTGCACGGGACGAGACAGAATAACTTTCTCCACAACTCAAAATGAGCCTCACAACCCAGGAATAGCTCGCAAAGGGCGACGTAACCCGCGATATGCAGGATGGAGGCGGGGGTAAAGTTGTGCAGTTGAAGGCCATAATACTCCAGAAGCCCGCGAAGGAATGGATGAATTGGAAATCCAACACCTCTTAGCAGATAAGGGACGAAGCACACTCGTTCCCCCCGGATGGATTGGGGAAATCTTCAGCCTGAGCCCCGCCATTGAAGACGGTCAATCCTACTCGAACAGGGACCAAATCCGCAGGAGGAGAAATCCCTGTGTTTGCAGCTTCTCCAGCTGATCATGGGATACGGAGCACCTCTCCCACTCGCCTTTGCTTGGGCTGCAGGGACGGGAAGAGGAGTTGGGAGCGCTAGCCATGTTGGAGTGATCTTTCCTAGCAATCTCTGAGGATTTTTCCGCGTGGTGCCAAATGGATCCGAGATCCAGTCTCTTTAAATAGACGCTCTTTCTCATGGTCGGGGTGTTATCTGCAAACATACCCTGACCTCTCGCATTTGCTCGACACGTGGAAGCTAAAGTTGTTGATGCACAGAAGCTGAGGGATATGGCATTAAGTGGAAAGCCGAGTACATCACTTTGAAGTCGTCGTAGGAGGAACCCGCCTTGCAATGCCGAAGACAATCTACACGCCGGACACCTCATCATTGAAGTCTGGTTCGGGGGCTGCTGAGGGAGTCCTGGACTCAGGGGTCGTCGGGCGTGATACGTCTCCAATGTATCTATAATTTTTGATTGCTCCATGATATATTATCTACTGTTTTGGACATTATTGGGCTTTATTATCCACTTTATATTATTTTTGGGACTAACCTATTAACCGGAGGCCCAGCCCAGAATTGTTGTTTTTTGCCTATTTCAGAGTTTCGCAGAAAAAGAATATCAAACGGAGTCCAAACGGAATGAAACCTTCGGGAACGTGATTTTTAGGAAGATTATGATCCGGGAGACTTGGACCATACGTCAAGAAAGAAAGGAGGAGGCCACGAGGTAGGGGGCGCCCCCCCCACCCCCCCAGGG
Organism: Aegilops bicornis; assembly: GCA_021605145.1. NCBI lineage: Eukaryota > Viridiplantae > Streptophyta > Magnoliopsida > Poales > Poaceae > Aegilops > Aegilops bicornis. The sequence goes on along the minus strand of CM038670.1, from coordinate 181,292,744 downwards.
CGCGCCCTCCACCCTCGTGGGCCCCTGTTGCTCCACCGACGTACTCATTCCTCCTATATATACCTACGTACCCCCAAACGATCAGATACGGAGCCAAAAACCTAATTCCACCGTCGCAACCTTCTATACCCACGAGATCCCATCTTGGGGCCTGTTCCGGAGCTCCGCTGGAGGGGGCATCCACCACGGAGGGCTTCTACATCAACACCATAGGTCCTCCGATGAAGTGTGAGTAGTTTACCTCAGACCTTCGGGTCCATAGTTAGTAGCTAGATGGCTTCTTCTCTATTTTTGGATCTCAATACAATGTTCTCCCCCTCTCTCGTGGATATCTATTCGATGTAATCTTCTTTTTGCGGTGTGTTTGTTGAGATCGATGAATTGTGGGTTTATGATCAAGATTATCTATGAACAATATTTGAATCTTCTCTGTATTCTTTTATGTATGATTGGTTATCTTTGCAAGTCTCTTCAAATTATCAGTTTGGTTTGGCCTACTAGATTGATCTTTCTTGCAATGGGAGAAGTGCTTAGCTTTGGGTTCAATCTTGCGGTGTCCTTTCCCAAAGGACAATAGGGGCAGCAAGGCACGATTGTATTGTTGCCATCGAGGATAAGAAGTTGGGGTTTTTATCTTATTGCATGAATTTATCCCTCTACATCATGTGATCTTGCTTGGCGTTACTCTGTTTTCATGAACTTAATACTCTAGATGCATGTTGGATAGCGGTCGATGAGTGGAGTAATAGTAGTAGATGCAAAGTGTGAGTCGGTTTACTTGTCTCGGACATGATGCCTATATACATGATCATACTAGATATTCTCATAACTATGCCCAATTCTGTCAATTGCTCAACAGTAATTCGTTCACCCACCGTAAAATACTTATGCTCTTGAGAGAAGCCATTATAGTGAAATCTATGGCCCCCGGGTCTATCTTCATCATATTAATCTTCCAACACTTAGTTATTTCCTTTGCCTTTTTACTTTGCTTTTATTTTACCTTGCATCTTTATCACAAAAATACCAAAAACATTATCTATCATCTCTATCAGATCTCACTCTCGTAAGTGACCGTGAAGGGATTGACAACCCCTCATCGCGTTGGTTGCGAGGAGTTATTTGTTTTTGTGCAGGTACGAGGGATTCATGCGTAGCCTCCTACTGGATTGATACCTTGGTTCTCAAAAACTGAGGGAAATACTTACGCTACTTTTCTGCATCATCCTTTCCTCTTCAAGGAAATCCAACGCAGTGCTCAAGAGGTAGCAAGAAGGATTTCTGGCGCCGTTGCCGGGGAGTCTACGCAAAAGGCAACATACCAAGTACCCATCACAAATCCTCATCTCCCGCATTACATTATTTGCCATTTTCCTCTCGTTTTTCTCTCCACCACTTCACCCTTGCCTTTTATTCGCCCTCTCTTTTCCGTTTGCCTCTTTCTCGCTTGCTTGTCATTATGTCTGAATTTGGAGAAATTATTGCCGATATGGACAATAATAATATCATAGAAAATTCTGATGCTCCCGCTGAAGAACCCCCTACCTTTCATACAAAAAGATTTTGAATTGGTAGTGGAAATATTATTGGAAAAGGAGTTATTCAAGATTTCTTTACTTGTGCCAGTGCTTTTCCTTCTATGGGCGGTTCTATTCTCCATAGAACTAGTAGTCTTGCGGACGCTATTGCCATTCTTATAGTTGAACTTGAAAGGCAATTTATGCACATGCATCCTTGCATACAATGATTTTTTCTAGAATTCTCTAATATTGAGCATTTTTCTGTTAAGCGTGCCGCCACTATCTTTTTGGCTCATGAGTTTAGATTTATGATAAAAGAGGTCAAAGAAATCTTTGCGCATTATAGGGTAGATGCTAGTCATCCTCCCATTGAAGCTATTCTTTTTAATCAAGAATACATGATGTGTTTACAATCTTTAGATCATATTGCTTATAACGAAAATCTTAGGAAAAGGGTTCCCGCCGATGTTCTAGTTGATAAAATTTCCAAGCTTAATGATGATTTTGCTATTCATAATAATGTATTAGGTTTTCCTCTTGAACAAAGGCTTGTGACTTTTTGCCAAAAGAATGCTCTTAATGAGGAATTGGTTGTGCATTACAAAGGGCCTAGGGAGGAACCCATACCTCCCGAGATTGATCTTGGAGACTTTTGTCACATTAAATTTAGCCCTTTTGATTACTTTTTCTTGCCTCAAAGAAAACTTGCTGCTGAACGTAGAGAATATGAGAAAAAATTTCATGACTTGCCATACCACTATTATGGCAATACCTATATCTATCCTTGCTTTTATGCCTAGTTAGGGGCGTTAAACGATAGCGTTTGTTGGGAGGCAACCCAATTTTATTTTTAGTTTTTTGCTTTTTTCTTCTGTTTAGGAATAAATCTTTGATCTAACCTCTGGTTAGATGTGTTTTTATGTTTTAGTTAGTGTTTGTGCCAAGTTAAACCTATAGGATCTTCTTGGATGATAGTTATTTGATCTTGCTGTAATTTCCAGAAACTTTCTGTTCATGAAAACAATTGTTAAAAATCACCAGAACGTGATAAAATAGTGATTCCAATTTCTTATGATCAATAAAGAAATTTCCTAGGTCGTCCTATTTTGGCTGATTTTTTGGAGTTCCAGAAGTTTGCTTTAGTTACAGATTACTACAGACTGTTCTGTTTTTGACAGATTCTGTTTTTCGTGTGTTGTTTGCTTATTTTGATGAATCTATGGCTAGTAAAATAGTTTATAAACCATAGAGAAGTTGGAATACGGTAGGTTTAACACCAATATAAATAAAGAATGAGTTCATTACAGTACCTTGAAGTGGTCTTTTATTTTCTTTCCCTAACGGAGCTCAGGAGATTTCTGTTGAGTTTTGTGTTGTGAAGTTTTCTAGTTTTGGGTGAAAGATTTTGATGGATTATGGAACAAGGAGTGGCAAGAGCCTAAGCTTGGGGATGCCCTGGGCACCCCCAAGATAATCTAAGGACGCCAAAAAGCCAAAGCTTGGGGATGCCCCGGAAGGCATCCCCTCTTTCGTCTACTTCCATCGGTAACTTTAATTGGAGTTATATTTTTATTCACCACATGATATGTGTTTTGCTTGGGGCGTCTTGTATGATTTGAGTATTTTCTTTTTAGTTTACCACAATCATACTTTTGTACACACCTTTTGAGAGAGCCATACATGATTTGGAATTTGTTAGAATACTCTTTGTGCTTCACTTATATCTTTTGAGCTATATAGTTTTGCTCTAGTGCTTCACTTATATCTTTTAGAGCACGGTGGTGGATTTGTTTTCTAGAAACTATTGATCTCTCATGCTTCACTTAGATTATTTTGAGAGTATTAAATAGCATGGTAATTTGCTTAAATAATTCTAATAAGCTTGGTATTCAAGAATAGTAAAAACTTTTTTATGAGTGTGTTGAATACTATGAGAAGTTTGATGCTTGATAATTGTTTTGAGATATGAAGATGGTGATATTAGAGTCATGCTAGTTGGGTAGTTGTGAATTTAAGAAATACTTGTGTTAAAGTTTGTGATTCCCGTAGCATGCATGTATGGTGAACCGTTATGTGATGAAGTCGGAGCATGATTTATTTATTGATTGTCTTCCTTATGAGTGGCGGTCAGGGACGAGCGATGGTATTTTCCTACCAATCTATCCCCCTAGGAGCATGCGCGTAATACTTTTCTTTGAAAACTTGTAGATTTTTGCAATAGGTATATAAGTTCTTTATGACTAATGTTGAGTCCATGGATTATACGCACTTTTCTTCCTCCCACCATTGCTAACCTCTCTAATACCGTGCATTTTTCGCCGGTATGATACACCCACCATATACCTTCCTCAAAACAGCCACCATACCTACCTATCATGGCATTCCCATAGCCATTCCGAGATATATTGCCATGTAACTTTCCACCGTTCCATTTATTATGACATGCTCCATCATTGTTATATTGCTTAGCATGATCATGTAGTTGACATCGTATTTGTGGCAAACCCACCATTAATAATTCTTTCATACATGTCACTCTTGATTCATTGCATATCCCGGTACACCACCGGAGGCATTCATATAGAGTCATATTTTGTTCTAAGTATCGAGTTGTAATTCTTGAGTTGTAAGAAAATAAAAATGTGATGATCTTCATTTTTAGAGCATTGTCCCAAGTGAGGAAAAGGATGATGGAGACTATGATTCCCCCACAAGTCGGGATGAGACTCTGGACGAAAAAAAAGAAGAAAAAAAGAGGCCATAAAAAACAGAAAAGGCCCAAATAAATAAATAAATGAGAGAAAAACAGAGAAGGGACAACGTTACTATCCTTTTACCACACTTGTGCTTCAAAGTAGCACCATGATCTTCATGATAGAGAGTCTCTCATTTTGTCACTTTCATATACTAGTGGGAATTTTTCATTATTGAACTTGGCTTATATATTCCAATGATGGGCTTCCTCAAATTGCCCTAGGTCTTCGTGAGCAAGCTAGTTGGATGCACACCCACTTAGTTTCTTTTGTTGAGCTTTCATATGCTTATAGCTCTAGTGCATCCGTTGCATGGCAATCCCTACTCACTCACATTGATATCTATTGATGGGCATATCCATAGCCCGTTGATACGCCTAGTTGATGTGAGACTATCTTTCCATCTTTTTGTCTTCTCCACAACCACCATTCTATTCCACATATAGTGCTATCTCCATGGCTCACGCTCATGTATAGCGTGAAGATTGAAAAAGTTTTGAAAATGTCAAAAGTATGAAACAATTGCTTGGCTTGTCATCGGGGTTGTGCATGATTTAAATACTTTGTGTGGTGAAGATAGAGCATAGCCAGACTATATGATTTTGTAGGGATAACTTTCTTTGGCCATGTTATTTTGAGAAGACATGATTGCTTTGTTAGTATGCTCGAAGTATTATTATTTTTACGTCAATATTAAACTTTTGTCTTGAATCTTTCGGATCTGAATATTCATACCACAATTAAGAAGAATTACGTTAAAGTTATGCCAAGTAGCACTCCACATCAAAAATTCTGTTTTTATCATTTACCTACTCGAGGATGAGCAGGAATTAAGCTTGGGGATGCCTGATATGTCTCCAACGTATCTATAATTTTTGAGGCTCCATGCTATATTATCTACTGTTTTGGACATTATTGGGCTTTATTATCCAGTTTTATATTATTTTTGGGACTAACCTATTAACCGGAGGTCCAGCCCAGAATTGCTGTTTTTTGCCAATTTCAGAGTTACGCAGAAAAAGAATATCAAACGGAGTCCAAACGGAATGAAACCTTCGGGAACGTGATTTTTAGGAAGATTATGATCCGGGAGACTTGGAAGCTACGTCAAGAAAGAAACGAGGAGGCCACGAGGTAGGGGGCGCGCCCACCCCCCCAGGGCGCGCCCTCCACCCTCGTGGGGCCCCTGTTGCTCCACCGACGTACTCATTCCTCCTATATATACCTACGTACCCCCAAACGATCAGATACGGAGCCAAAAACCTAATTCCACCGCTGCAACCTTCTATACCCACGAGATCCCATTTTGGGGCCTGTTCCGGAGCTCCGCCGGAGGGGGCATCCACCACGGAGGGCTTCTACATCAACACCATAGCCCCTCCGATGAAGTGTGAGTAGTTTACCTCAGACCTTCAGGTCCATAGTTAGTAGCTAGATGGCTTCTTCTCTATTTTTGGATCTCAATACAATGTTCTCCCCCTCTCTCGTGGATATCTATTCGATGTAATCTTCTTTTTGCGGTGTGTTTGTTGAGACCGATGAATTGTGGGTTTATGATCAAGATATCTATGAACAATATTTGAATCTTCTCTGTATTCTTTTATGTATGATTGGTTATCTTTGCAAGTCTCTTCGAATTATCAGTTTGGTTTGACCTACTAGATTGATCTTTCTTGCAATGGGAGAAGTGCTTAGCTTTGGATTCAATCTTAGGTGTCCTTTCCCAGTGACAGTAGGGGCAGCAAGGCACGTATTGTATTGTTGCCATCAAGGATAACAAGATGGGGTTTTTATCATATTGCATGAATTTATCCCTCTACATCATGTCATGTTGCTTAAGGAGTTACTCTGTTTTCATGAACTTAATACTCTAGATGCATGCTGGATAGCGGTCGATGAGTGGAGTAATAGTAGTAGATGCAAAGGCGAGTCGATCTACTTGTCTCGGACGTGATGCCTATATACATGATCATACCTAGATATTCTCATAACTATGCTCAATTACATCAATTGCTCAACAGTAATTCGTTCACCCACCGTAAAATACTTATGCTCTTGAGAGAAGCCACTAGTGAAATCTATGGCCCTCGGGTCTATCTTCATCATATTAATCTTCCAACACTTAGTTATTTCCTTTGCCTTTTTACTTTGCTTTTATTTTACCTTGCATCTTTATCACAAAAATACCAAAAATATTATCTATCATCTCTATCAGATCTCACTCTCGTAAGTGACCGTGAAGGGATTGACAACCCCTTATCGCGTTGGTTGCGAGGAGTTATTTGTTTTTGTGCAGGTACGAGGGACTCGCGCGTAGCCTCCTACTGGATTGATACCTTGGTTCTCAAAAACTAAGGGAAATACTTACGCTACTTTCCTGCATCATCCTTTCCTCTTCAAGGAAATCCAACACAGTGCTCAAGAGGTAGGAGGGCGTCCGGCATGTTTGCCATGGGCCGGACTGGTGGGCCGTGACGATATGAAGACCGAAGACTCTACTCGTGTCCGGATGGGACTCTCCTTGGCGTGGAAGGCAAGCTTGGCGACCAAACGTGAAGATTCCTTTCTCTGTAACCGACCTGATGTAACCCTAGATCCCCCCGATGTTTATATAAATCGGAGGGCTTAGTCCGGATCAAGATATACTCATAACCATAGTCATACAGGCTAGACTTCTAGGGTTTAGCCGTTAAGATCTCGTGGTAGATCAACTCTTGTAACACTCATATTCATCAAGATCAATAAAGCAGGAAGTATGGTATTACCTCCATAGAGAGGGCCCGAACCTGGGTAAACATTATGTCCCCCGTCTCCTGTTACCATCGATGCTAGATGCATAGTTTGGGACCCCCTACCCGAGATCCGCCGGTTTTGACACTGACACCCATCCCCGCGCCCACGCCAGCGACCATCCCCGTAGCATTGACAGGCTGGTCGCCGAGCACTATCGCAGAGCTGGAAGCCGCGGGTGAGGGAGTTCCGGACTAGGGGGTGTCCGGATAGCTGAACTATCATCATCGGCCGGACTCCAAGACTATGAAGATAGAAGATTGAAGACTTCGTCCCGTGTCCGGGACTTTCCTTGGCGTGGAAGGCAAGCTTGGCGATACGGATATGTAGATCTCCTACCATTGTAACCGACTCTGTGTAACCCTAACCCTATCCGGTGTCTATATAAACCGGAGGGTTTTAGTCCGTTGGACGAACAACAATCATACCATAGGCTAGCTTCTAGGGTTTAGCCTCTTTGATCTCGTGGTAGATCCACTCTTGTAACACACATCATCAATATTAATCTAGCAGGACATAGGGTTTTACCTCCATCAAGATGGCCCGAACACAGGTAAAACATCGTGTCCCTTGTCTCATGTTACCATCCGCCTAGACGCACAGTTCGGGACCCCCTACCGGAGATCCGCCGGTTTTGACAATCGACATTGGTGGTTTCATTGAGAGTTCCTCGTATGCGTCACCGATAGGCTCGATGGCTCCTTCGATCATCAACAACGACGCGTCTAGGGTGAGACTTTTCTTCCGGACAGATCTTCGTGTTCGCGGCTTTGCATCATGCGGGCCAATTCGCTGGCCATCCGGAGCAGATCGAAGCTACGCCCCTGGCCGTCGAGTCAGATTTGGAAGTTTGAACTATACGGCCCGATGTCCGCGGAGACTTGATCTTCGACGGATTCGAGCCGCAGCCAAGCGCCGCCAGACTGTCTCGATGGGCATGATCTAGCTCTGCAGCGAACAATGCCTGAGGCCGCACCAAGATCCGGCCCGACCCTTAATCCGAGCCGGATCCCCCGATCGAGGACGGGTGGTTGGACACCGCCTCGGGGGCTTTAATCTCTACGGTGATTGAGCCGAACTCCATCCCTGTCCTTTGCGAAGACCTCGACTCCAGGGTGCCGGACTCCTCTCCGGACTCTGAACCCTCCGCGCCCTTGCCAATCGAATCCGATTGGGCGCCCGTTATGGAGTTCACGGCCGCGGACATCTTTCAGCACTCACCCTTTGGCGACATCCCGAATTCACTAAAGTCTCTCTCTTTATCCGGAAAGCCCTGGCCGGACCATGGTCAGGAAGGTTGGGATACGGACGACGAAGAAATTCAACGCCCACCCACCACCCACTTTGTAGCCACTGTCGATAGCCTACACGACGTGCTCGATTTCGACTCCGGAGACATCGACGGTATGGACGACGATGTAGGAGACAACAATGAACCAGCACCTATAGGATGCTGGACAACCTCACCCCATGATGTATACATGGTGGATACACCTAAAGCAAATGAAGACGAGGAGCAACGGGACGCTACGAAGGATAAATCCCTCGAAAAGCAGTCAAAACGGCAACGTAAACGCCAAACAAAGTCCTGCCTCAACAAAGACCCAGCCATAGAGCAGGGCGAACCGGTGGACAACGAACAAGCTATCGAGCAATCGTCCGAACAAGACAACTTGGATAAACAATCTGTCCCCCGAAGACAACAGTCCGGACGATCTCACACGGACAAACCATTGGAGCAAAATGACCTCGGAAAAGGCTCATCGCCATCGGGCGTAGCCTGAAAAAAGGCAGCGGAAGCTCAAAACAGCGGAAGATGCACTCGAGATTAGATGGAGCAAAGTATTCAAGCACCGCAGATAAATGCACGATGGCCGAACAAAGAGCTAACCGAAAAGAAAGCTGCTGCCCGAATTCGACGAGGAGGCCTTAGAGCCCCCACAATTAAAAAGCAAGAAGGCCACCCGGTCGGATGGACGACCTCACAAAAAGAGAGCGGCGAATGGCGCCGCACACAAGCCAATATGCGATCCGCATAAGGATTCACATCAAGAGGATGGGCCAGTTAGGTCCATCTATGGGCCAAGAAAGCAGGCTCATCAAAGCAATGCAATACGCCAAAATTCCGAAGATCACGGCACACCCAAATATAGGGGCGCCGCAAACCCCCTATGTTTCACCGATGAGGTGCTTTGGATCATGAATTTCAGCGGGATTCAAACCCGTAAACATAGAGGCATACGACGGAACAATGTAACACTGAGTGCGGATCGAGGATTACATCCTCCACATACACATGGCTAGAGGAGACGATCTCCACGCCATAAAATACTTACCCTTAAACTCAAAGGGCCAGCTCGGCATTGGCTTAAAAGCCTCCCGAAAATACCATTGGAAGCTGGGGAGAGCTCGAGGATGCATTTCGGGCAAATTTTGGGGACTTATGTCCGCCCTCCGGATGCTGACGATCTAAGTCACATAACTCAACAGCCCGGAGAGTCAGCCCGAAATTCTGGAACAGGTTCCTGACTAAAAAGAACCAAATAGTCGACTGTCCGGACGCTGAAACCTTAGCAGCTTTCAAACACAACGTCCGAGACGAATGGCTCGCCAGACACCTCGGCCAAGAAAAGCCAAGAACAATGGTCGCATTAACAAACCTCATGACCCGCTTTTGCGTGGGAGAGGACAACTGGCTGGCTAGATGCAGCACCAGCGACCCGAGTAGATCCGAAATCAGGGATAGAAATGGGAAATCACGACGCAGAAAAGATCAGCTCCGGAATAAGGAAAATGGCCCAAATAGTACGGCGGTCAACGCCGGATTCAAAAGCTCTCGGCCGAACAACAAAACACTGCCTAAAGGATAACAAAGGACGAGCTATCCAACCTAAACAAGATTACGGATAGACCGTGTCAAATACATGGTACCTCCGGGAAGCCTGCAAACCATACCCACAGAGATTGTTGGGTCTTCAAACAGTCCGGCAGACTGAACGCCGAACACAAGGGGCTCGACACACCAAGTAAAGATGACGACGAGCACCACAAGAAGAACCACGGAATACAAAAAACTTTCCCACAGGAGGTCAAAATAGTAAACTCACTTCACGTGATCAAAAGGAAAAACAAAGCGGCGCCCCCTAAAAGGCGCGCCGCACACTGGTTGTCAAAACCAATCACCTTCGACCATCAGGACTATTCCAATAATATCCGGAACGCAGGATGGACTGCCTTGATATTGGATCCTATAATCGATGGATTCCAATTTACACATGTCCTCATGGATGGCGGCAGTGACATAAACCTGATATATCAGGACACAATCCGTAGGATGGGGATAAACCCAACCAAAATTCGCCGTAGCAACACCTCCTTTAAAGGAGTACTGCCTGGCCCATACACCCTCTGCACGGGCTCCATACTGCTAGAAGTTGTGTTTGGTTCATCCGACAACTTCCGTCACGAAAGGTTACTCTTCCATGTCACCCCGTTTAAAAGTAGCCATCAAGCACTATTGGGACGCGAAGCTTTCGCCCGCTTTAACGCAATACCGCATTATGCATCTCTAACACTTAAATTGCCCGGTGCACGCGGCATCATCTCGTTAAAAGGTAGTATTAAGTGTTACTCGAGCACGGGAGAACGGGAGACTGCCTTGACAGCCCCACAGCTATCCGGCTCTGCTAGGCAAAGAACCTGAATTGGTCATTCAAACCCCGGACACGGCTAGACGAGTCCGGCGCCTACTAGCGGCATACCCCCATACGAGGGGCCGCATGCATATATAACAAGAGACAATAAAGCTCAATTTTATTTAATTCTTCGAACCGTACTCTGTTTATTTAATATTAAGTACACCTTTCGCACGACCCTTTTTCTTTCAAACTAAGTTCCTCTCTTTTACAGATGAACAACGTGCTACACCCGTCGAGATACGGCACAACGGAGACACAAAGCAGACGTGCAGTAGGGACCCGTTGCAAGGATTCTTTTCAGATTAAGACCCTGCGTAAACCTTTTTTCACTGTCTCTTGTTGATATACATCCCCCCGGTTCCTTAATATAACCAAGGAGGAGGCTGGTGCTTTGGCATTGGCCGCACCAGAATTTTTGCACGCATTCTAGACACCGGGGCTTAGGGCATTATTCTGCCCATTTTCATAAAGACCGAATACCTTAGGGAGTATTCGCGTCTCGAAAGTTAGGCCTTATATGCATCAGCTCGAATCATGTCTTTGGTCAAATGTTGGGTTGCCTGCCTCGTGTTTTGCTGCCTTACGCCCGCTTTCACGGCTAATGCGGCACCGGAGAACTACTGCGATTGTGCCCGGTTCGGCCGGGCGAGCACCTCGAGAGAAAGCCAAAACTGATCGTCATGATATAGCGAGAGACTGGTCAACCACTCGATGACTCACAGGAATGTTTAGAATTCCTCCGCATTAACGAAGGACCGGTTTTCGGTCAGCACATACGCACCCGAATTCGGGAGAGTGCGGTGCCCCGAGGCTATATAGTAGCCCCACCCTCGAACTCCTATGGCTAAGTGAAAGTGATAAAGCATTATAGTCCGGTTGCCTGGTTTGCTACGCTTATCACCTCCTTAACAGGACCAAGACATTGGATTAAGTGTGAAAAATGCTTTTTTAGAACACCCCGCACTATGTGCGTGGGGGCTGAAGCCAAGGACTGCCATCTTTCAGGTTATATACACATATACATAAACGGCCGCCAGGAGTAGTTTACTACTTGAACGCACAAGTATAAAAAGCACTTATATTACATTGAAACATTGTTTTCACAAATCATACATGTCATTTAAACATAATATCCTTCGAGCACTGCGTCTCTATTAAACGAGCGCCCGGCAAGACTTCTTCAAAGTAGTGCTCGGCAGGTACTCGGCATACCCATTAGAGCACGGTGATCCTCTGAAATAGCCGCTCGCCCGAGCAGATCCTTCAGCTCCTCCGACCGCACGCCCCTTGGCGCCGGACCTTCCGGCCCCGCCGGACTTGGGGGAACCCTCCGCGACGACACCTCCGGGTCATCCGCCTCACATGAGGGTGCGACAGGTGGAGGCGTTTCGCTCTCCAACATCTCCGGAAGAAGATCCCCCAAAGACGAAGCTCACGAGAAGGGCTCAAGACCGAACTACAAGGTACACTTTCGGTTATCCTCATGAATAAATACAGGGATGTTCCTTATTTACAAGACCCCTTGTTTTCACTTACGGCTGGCTGGAGGGCTGATCCCTTTGGGGAAATAATGAGGCTGGGTTACTTCCCAGCCACGACTCTCTCGCCAAGATTCCTTCCCCTCTTTGAGGCCTTGACCTCCGGATCTTCCGAAGCGGTCCTCTTCTCTCCTCGGAAGGTGGGACTCTTAATCCCTCCTTCCTTGATAGCCTCCTTCGCAGAGGCAGTCGCTCCCCCGCTCCTCCGTTCGCCTTCTTCAAAAGGCGCGACCTTCAACATCTTGGTCAACATGGGATCCGGCGTGGTCTGTGGGAGGAGAGCCGGACACCTTATTAACTTTGCCTTGGCTATCCACTCCTGTTCAAGAAACGGCTCCTTTAAAGGGCATATATATATATATATATATATATATATATCTATATATATATTAAATAAATGAATGAACAGCTTGTTCGGGTTACGTGACTACTTACTTGAGTATCCGGGCGATTGCAGCTTAGTCCTGCGTCCTCGGTCAAGTCCGGACACTTCTCTTGTGATCCAAGAACAGTTTATACATCTCCACGGGCGCCGTGCCCATAAAATTTTGGAGATCTCGTGGTCCCTCCGGATTGAATTCCCACACGCGAGGGGGCGACGCTTGCAGGGCTGAAGGCGCCAATCACCATAACTCGCGCCATCGCAACCAGATTGATCCCTCTTCCGGAGATCTCGAATGCGGCCCCGCAGCAGGGAATGTCCTTGGACGGCCCCCGCCGAGCCCCTTGTTGACCCATGATGCCAGCTACTGTGGTGGACCTGGCGGAAGGCAGGAGCGCCGCCCATTTGGTGCCCCCGAGCGGTGATATAAAACCACTCCTGCCACAAACCAAGCTCCTCTTGAAAAGAGCCCTCGGGCCACGGAGCATTAGCATATTTGCTTATGACCGCCCCTCCGCACTCCGCTTGCTGCCCCTGGATCATCTTCGGCACCACCTTGAAGGTCTTGAGCCACAATCCAAAGTGGGGGGTAATATGGAGGAAGGCCTCACATACGACAATGAATGACGAGATATGGAGGATGGACTCGGATTCAAGTCATGGAAATCAAGCCCATAATAAAACATGAGCCCCGCACAAAGGGATCCGCTGGAAGCCTAAACCCCGACGGAAGTGAGACACGAACACCACGTTCTCGCCGGGCTCGGGAGTGGGAGTGACCTGCCCTGGAGCAGGCAGCCTATGCGAGATCTCGCCGGTCAGATACCTGGCGTCTCGCAGCTTTAGCACATCTTCTTCTGTGACGGAGGATGACATTGTCACGCCCAATATGCGACCCTATCCAAAAGGAAACTCGAAGGTCCCACCAAGGATAGACCCGCATATTGAAACGCTTTTGCAAGGTGGATATCATTACATCAACATTACATAATAGTGGGGATACATACATAAGGCCCAAATGCCTCAAGAATACATCAACATCATATACAAGATTAACATCCGACTACGGATGAAACATAAACAGAAACTCAAACAATATCCACCCTGCTAGCCCAGGCTGCCGACCTGGAACCTATCCCCTGATCAAAGAAGAAGCAGAAGAAGAACTCCAAAGTAAGCAAACATCGCTCTCACGTCATGATCATCGCATAACCTGTACCTGCAACTGGTGGTGTAGTAATCTGTGAGACACGAGGACTCAGCAATCCCATTACCATGGGTATCAAGACTAGCAAAGCTTAATGAGAAAGGAAGGGGTAAAGTGGTGAGGTTGCAGCAGCGGCTAAGCATATATGGTGGCTAACATACGCAAATAAGAGCGAGAAGAGAAGCAAAGGAACGGTCGTCAACTAGTAATGATCAAGAAGTGATCATGAACTCCTGCTTACGTCAGACATAACCCGTAAAACCGTGTTCTCCTCTCGATTAACCCGAAAAGAGACACTCACGGTTACGCTTTAACGGTTGGTGTATTTTAGAAGAGTTTACTTCAAGTTTACTACAACCGGATATTAACAAATTCCCATTTGCCACATAACCATGGGCACGGCTCTCGAAAAGTTTAAACCTCGCAGGGTGTCCCAACTTAGCCCATGATAAGCTCTCGCGATCAACGAAGGATATTCCTTCTCCCGGAAGACCCGATCAGTCTCGGAATCCCGGCTACAAGACATTTCGACAGCAATAAAACAAGACCCGGCAAGACCGCCCGATGCTACCGACAATCCCGATAGGAGCTGCACATATCTCGTTCTCGTGGCAACACCGGATGAGACAGACTACGAGTAAAACAAGGCCTCGAAGTTTCCCAGCGGTGGCCCATGGTAGCTCGGTTCGGGCCAACACTTAGACAAGCATTGGCCCGGGGGCTAAATAAAGATGACCCTTGGGTTAATTACTCCCAAGGGAAAAGTAGGTGGTGGTGAGGCAAATGGTAAAACCAAGGTTGGGCCTTTGGAGGAGTCTTATTCAAAGCGAACTGTCGAGGGGGTCCCATAAATCACCCAACCGCGTTAGGGACGCAAAATCCGGGAACATAATACCGATATGACGGAAACTAGGGCGGCAACAGTGGAACAAAACACCAGGCATAAGGCCGAGCCTTCCACCCTTTACCAAGTATATAGATGCATTAATTAAATAATATATATTGTGATATCCCAACAAGTAAACATGTTCCAACAAGGAACAACATCTCCATGTTCCAACAAGGAACAAACTTCATCTTCACCTGCAACTAACAACGCTATAAGAGGGGCTGAGCAAAGCGGTAACATAGCCAAACAACGGTTTGCTTGGAAGGGTGACAAAGGTTAGAGGTTCATGGCAATTTGGGAGGCTTGAGCATCAAGTGATAGGTAGCGCAACATAGCGAAAGAACGAACAACTAGCATAGCAATGATAGTAATGAGATCCAAGGTGACGGTCATCTTGCCTGAAATCCCGCAAGGAAGAAGAACTAGTCCATGAAGAAGACGAACGGATGAAGCCGAACCAAGCGTAGACGAACGAATCCTCACGATCGCATAACTAAACGGAACTATCGAGAAGAAGCACACAACATAGTAAACACACCACACATGAACAAGGCATGATGCACAAACAAGCATGATGCATGACAAATCTAGATGAGGCTACTCATGGCAAGAGATGATGCAAACAAGAGCAACACATCAAAGCAAGTTTAAATGAGGCCGGAAACAACATAGAACAATTCCGGTAAGTCCTCATATGCAAATTTCGAAATTGGTCCAGATCTGAATAAACCTTATGTTCAAGTTGTTAAACAGCAAGTTAAGATGCACCACGATGATCTACACGAAATTCTAGTCAAGTTACATATAAAGTTCATTAGATTCGAGCTCTACGGCCTAGAAGATATGAGCAAAACAAGATAAACATGGCATGGATGCAAACTGCATACAAACATCAAGCAAACACCTCAAAACAAGGATGAAACATGATAATATGAAACTACATGCAAAATCAAGCAAGTTTCATATAGAGCACACTCAAAACGGAGCAACGGTGCAACACAGACACCCTATACAAGTCATGACAACAATCTGACCAAAACAGCAACTAGGCATCTTGCAAGCACCAAAGAAACATGCTACAGCACCATAACATGATAACAAAAAGCATGGACATGAAGTACAGGTAAAGAATCATAAAACATTAACACTGAGCTATCTCCATAAATCAATAGAACATGCTCAAAAACACATGGCAAGATTGCAAATAATAACAGTTTCAGACTTATCAAGAAATAACATCATGTTACAATATTTAGAGCTATCAAACAACATGTTACAGGAACTTATCGTGGCAAACAAGGCATGGCATGAATCTACTAATCTCATAGAACAAATGTCCTTTAGTGACCATGAGCCAAAAAGGATCAGAAGATATGATGGAACCCATGTAAACATGGCAAGTTATATTACAGATTCATACATGGCAGGAACAACAATAGGTAGGCATGTTGGTGAGCTTGAACCACTCACCACAGAGCAATACATGGCATGTCAAGGCAATTAGCAGTAAGAAGACATGTTTATGAAGCTAAACATGGCAAGAGAAAGTTCATAGAGTGCATGGATCACTAACAAAGCACATGGCAAAACTGAACTTAATGTTGACAGGCTGACAGCAACATTATTTAGCAATTTTGGAGCAAGATTACAGCAATCTACAGAAGGCTATGAATTCAACTAGGGGCATGGATGGATAGATCATGACATGTATAACAAAACATCCTTAGTGAACATCTCCATATTATGCATATAATGACTAGTAGAAGCAGGTTAACATAGCATCAAAATATAGCAGATTCAGACATGCAAAACAGCAACAGCAAGTACCCTACTTAACAAGCTCGACGCACTTACTACAATACCCACAAAAATACATTGATAGCACCACTGTGAATATGGCATGACATAGCACAAAACACATGTAGAAATCAACCTCATAGGATGCACACATCAAATGCAACAAAAATGACAAATCATGAAATTATACCAGTTTCAGCAGATTAACATCATATAGCACTCGCAACGAAGATTCGGGCATCAAGATGGACTCAAATGAACATGATGCAATACAACGAAATGATGTACTCATCGAAGCGAACAGTTTGACATATTGCACGCACGAAACGAAGCAGTATGCAGGGATTTATGGCATGTTGAACATGGCATGATAATGCAAAAATATACGGGACTTGGCGTTTTCAAAAGGGGGAAAGTCAACCTCAAGATCCAGATCCGGGCACGGAGCTCGAGGTTGGCCGGAGCATCGCCGGAGTTGGCGGGCGAGGTCACGGACGGCGCGGGGAGATGGCCCCGGACCGGATCCGGCAGGCGGAGGGCACGGGCGGCGGCGCTGGGCCGGGCGCGGGCTCCGGCGGCGCTGGGAGGCACCGGCGCTTAGGGGCGCTGGCGGCGGCGGAGCGCGGCCGGGCACGGGGTGGCGACCCAGGCCGGCGCGGCGGCGGGGCAGGCGAGGGCCTACAGCGGCGGGAGGCCAGCGGCCGGGCCGGGCGGCGGCCGGACGGACGGGAGGCGGCGGCGCGGAGGCGCGAGGCGGCGGGGACGGGCGCGCGGCGGCGCGGGGGCGCCCTGCGCGGCGGCGGCGACGAGATCCGGGCCCAGATGGGCTCGGAGGGGCTTCCCACGGGCCTGGGCGGGCCGCGGCGGTGGCGGGTGGCGGCGTGCCACGTGGCAGGCGCGGATTCGTCGGGGGGCGGCAGCTGGACATGTCCTGCGGCGGGGATTTTTGTCCGATGGCGCGAGGTAGGGGAAGGCTAGGGTTAGACCGCAAATTTCGGAGGGGAACACTTATTTATATGTAGAGGGAGCTAGGAGAGTCCAAATGAGGTGCGGTTTTCGCCCACACGATCGTGATCGAACGACCGAGAGCATGGAGGGGAGTTTGCTGGGTTTTGGGCCACTTTGAAAGGGGTGTTGGGCTGCAAACAGAAGGGGCTTTACGGTTACCCGGTTAACCGTTGGAGTATCAAACGACCTCCGAATGACACGAAACTTGACAGGCGGTCTACCGGTGCTATACCAAGGCCGCTTGGCAAACCTCGGTCCATTCCGAGACCGCTTAACACCCGCATACCTAAAAGAGGCAAAAGGGGCGCCGGAGACATAGGTGTGCCGGATTGCAAAACGGACAACAGGGAAAATGCTCGGATGCATGAGACGAACACGTATGCCAATGCGATGCACATGATGACATGGTATGAAATGCATATGATGACATGGCAAAGTGCAACACGCAAGCACATGACATGGCAAAGACAGCGAATAATAACCGACGGACACACAGCGCGCCGAATCCGGGGCGTTACAACACTCCTCCACTAACAAGAGATCTCGTCCCGAGATCTTAGGACCAAGACGGAGAGGAAAAGGGATGAGGTGAAACAAGAACTCAATAGAAGAAGCCAAGAATCAAGAGCACTCGAGAATAAGAGAGGACCGACGAGAATGACGAGAATCGAAAGCTCACGGAATCAGATAGGCTATGAAACCACTCCGGTTAGAACGAGATAAGAAACGAATAAGACTGAAAGGATTTAGGCAGCACTCTGACTGAACATGGAAAGAATAGAACATGAAGTTGAGAGGATGGAATGATACTTGATGAACTCTTGAAGAATGAATTAAATTAATAAGAACCACCATGAAGAACTCCGTAGACAAAAGGATGAAGAGATAGAATGAAGGGTGAAAGAATAAGATGAGCCTTGCGATGATTTAGATGGATGTTCCGACGAGATGGCCGAGGAAATTCAAACTCCGGAAAAGAAAAGATGGAAAACACTTGGAATTAGAATTTATTCATTAAGAACAAACTCCGAAGAAAAAGATTAATCACTTTGATGAAATAAGAATAAGATTTATTTTATGCTTATCCTTCATCAAATTAAATTGATGACAAGCAATGGATTTTGCATACTACTTATTCTTCTTGAAAAAGAATTGAGAAGTGACATATCGCAAACTTGAGAAGGACTTCATGAATCACCGGGAAGAATTAGAAGAACAAATAAGCTAGAGGGGATTTAGATGCAAAAGAGCGAAGAGATCGCGAACTGATTGAAGAATACTTGAACGAAGCACCGGGATAAATAGAGAACGATAACTGGAATGATGGCCTCCGGTGAAAGAAATGGAAAAAACCACTCCTGACATGCTCCGGATGGGTAAGCAAAGGAATATCTGACAAATGGAATAATTCGAGAGGATAACAAGAAGCTAGAACCACGAAACTTCGAGAGAACGGGCAAGATTTAGAGAAACTCTTCCTCGATCTTCAAAGTTGAGAATGACGACGAGAAACACCATCAAAATTGTTGAGGTACTCCGGAAGAATGAAAAGCGAAGAGGTTGAGCTAATAATGAAAAGAATTTGAAAGAGATCTTGGGAAGGCGTCTGACTGATGAAATTCATTCTTACGTCAAACTTCAAAAAGAACTTGAGAATAACTCCGGAATAATTAGAAGAGTCGTAAGATCCTCGAAAAGACCCGTGGGTTAGGGCCCATCAAGAGATAACACCGTTGGAAAGGGATGTTGAACTTATAGATGATGCACCGGAACAATTAAATATTTAAATGAGGTGACAACCTCGAATTAATTCGAACACAGACGAATCTCTTGAGATGTCTTGCACACTCCGGAAGGATAAACTGGCGAGAGACGAACGAGCAAGGAAAACACTTGAGCCGAGAGAAAGAATATAATCACTACCGAAAAATGGAATTGAATCCACCGGAGAAGAAAGGGATGAAGAATGTCAAACGAGACGAGAATTCACCGGTTGAAATGATTGAGGGAAGACTGAAGAGACTCCGTACGAATGAAATTGATGGTCGAAACAGACTCAAACTCCGGGAAGAAAATGGGTGGGAGGGCGGGAAAACAAAGGCAACTTGGAAGGGGAAATCGACGAATATCTTGAAGAGAAAACACCGGTTGAAATCATTAAGGAAAGAAAGCAAAGACTTACTTGCGAGTGGGATGGATACTCGATTGCTGAGACTCGGATTCGAGAAGAAGAAGGGGTGGGCGGGTGGGAAAAAAACAAGGACAACTTCGGACAGGAAAACAACATCGATTAAAAAGAACTGAGGATTGATCTCCCAAAGCCAAAGAGGGTCGAATTAGCTTGACGAGAAATGCACCGGATAAAAAGAGCTGAGGCCC
Source organism: Aegilops bicornis (assembly GCA_021605145.1). NCBI lineage: Eukaryota > Viridiplantae > Streptophyta > Magnoliopsida > Poales > Poaceae > Aegilops > Aegilops bicornis. The sequence goes on along the minus strand of CM038670.1, from coordinate 181,272,783 downwards.
AACGAACGAAAAACTAACCAGGTGATCCTAAAGAAAAATTTGAAGGGGAAGAGGAGTAGTTTAAAACACCTACGTCAAGATTCCTCACCAGAGCGACGAAGGGGCTGAGGAATAAAAAGAATTCCTACTCTCCGATATAACTAGACTCCGAAAACCAGTTCTTTTTTCTAGACTCAACAACGGCCAAACTACACGATCAATCAAGGGGGCTCCTAAGGTCGGTCGAGGCTCTGATACCAACTTGTCACGCCCAATATGCGACCCTATCCAAAAGGAAACTCGAAGGTCCCGCCAAGGATAGACCTGCATATTGAAATGCTTTTGCAAGGTGGATATCATTACATCAACATTACATAATAGTGGGGATACATACATAAGGCCCAAATGCCACAAGAATACATCAACATCATATACAAGATCAACATCCGACTACGGATGAAACATAAATGTAAACTCAAACAATATCCACCACTGCTAGCCCAGTCATCGACGGAATCTATCCCCGATCGAAGAAGAAGCGAAGAAGAACTCCAAAGTAAGCAAACATCGCTCTCACGTCATGATCATCGCATAACATGTACCGCAATCGGTGGTGTAGTAATCATGAGCCACGAGGACTCAGCAATCCCATTACCATGGGTATCAAGACTAGCAAAGCTTTATGGGAAAGGAAGGGGTAAAGTGGTGAGGTTGCAGCAGCGACTAAGCATATATGGTGGCTAACATACGCAAATAAGAGCGAGAAGAGAAACAAAGGAACGGTCGTCAAGTAGTAATGATCAAGAAGTGATCCTGAACTCCTGCTTCGCCGACATAACCCGTAAAACCGTGTTCTCCTCTCGATTAACCCCGAAAAGAGACACTCACGGTTACGCACACGGTTTGTGTATTTTAGAAGAGTTTACTTCAAGTTTACTACAACCGGATATTAACAAATTCTCATCTGCCACATAACCGCGGGCACGGCTCTCGAAAGTTTAAACCCTGCAGGGGTGTCCCAACTTAGCCCATGATAAGCTCTCGCGATCAACGAAGGATATTCCTTCTCCCGGAAGACCCGATCAGTCTCGAATCCGGCTACAAGACATTTCGACAGCAATAAAACAAGACCAGCAAGACCGCCCGATGCGCCGACAATCCCGATAGGAGCTGCACATATCTCGTTCTCGTGGCAACACCGGATGAGACAAAGCTACGAGTAAAACCAGGCCTCGAAGTTTACCATGTGGCCTCAAGCAGGGCTCGGTTCGGGCCAACACTTAGAAGAGCATTGGCCCGGGGGCTAAATAAAGATGACCCTTGGGTTAATTACTCCCAAGGGAAAAGTAGGTGGTGGTGAGGCAAATGGTAAAACCAAGGTTGGGCCTTCTTTGGAGGAGTCTTATTCAAAGCGAACTGTCAAGGGGTCCCATAAATCACCCACCGCGTTAGGGACGCAAAATCCGGGAACATAATACCGATATGACGGAAACTAGGCGGCAAGAGTGGAACAAAACACCAGGCATAAGGCCGAGCCTTCCACCCTTTACCAAGTATATAGATGCATTAATTAAATAAGATATATTGTGATATCCCAACAAGTAAACATGTTCCAACAAGGAACAACATCTCCATGTTACAACAAGGAACAAACTTCATCTTCACCTGCAACTAACAACGCCATGAGAGGGGCTGAGCAAAGCGGTAACATAGCCAAACAACGGTTTGCTAGGAAGGGTGACAAAGGTTAGAGGTTCATGGCAATTTGGGAGGCTTGAGCATCAAGTGATAGGTAGCGCAGCATAGCGAAAGAACGAACAACTAGCATAGCAATGATAGTAATGAGATCCAAGGTGATGGTCATCTTGCCTGAAATTCCGCAAGGAAGAAGAACGAGTCCATGAAGAAGACGAACGGATGAAGCCGAACCAAGCGTAGACGAACGAATCCTCACGAGCATAGCGAAAGCAGGAACTATCGAGAAGAAGCACACAACATAGTAAACACACCACACATGAACAAGGCATGATGCACAAACAAGCATGATGCATGACAAATCTAGATGAGGCTACTCATGGCAAGAGATGATGCAAACAAGAGCAACACATCAAAGCAAGTTTAAATGAGGCCTAAACAACATAGAACAATTCCGTAAGTCCTCATATGCAAATTTCGAAATTGGTCCAGATCTGAATAAACCTTATGTTCAAGTTGTTAAACAGCAAGTTAAGATGCACCACGATGATCTACACGAAATTCTAGTCAAGTTACATATGAAGTTCATTAGATTCGGAGCTACGGCCTAGAAGATATGAGCAAAACAAGATAAACATGGCATGGATGCAAACTGCATACAAACATCAAGCAAACACCTCAAAATAAGGATGCAACATGATAATATGAAACTACATGCAAAATCAAGCTAGTTTCATATAGAGCACACTCAAAACGGAGCAACGGTTCAACACATACACCCTATACGTCATGACAACAATCTGACCAAAACAGCAACTAGGCATCTTGCAAGCACCAAAGCAACATGCTACAGCAGCATAACATGATAACAAAAGGCATGGACATTAATTACAGGTAAAGTATGATAAAACATGAACACTGAGCTATCTCCAGAAATCACTAGAACATGCTCAAAAACACATGGCAAGATTGCAAATAATAACAGTTTCAGACTTATGAGGAAATAACATCATGTTACAATGTTTAGAGCCATCAAAAAACATGTTACAGGAACTTATCATGGCAAACAAAGGCATGGCATGAATCTACTAATCTCATAGAACAAATGTCCTTTAGTGACCATGAGCCAAAAAGGATCAGAAGATATGATGGCACCCATGTAAACATGGCAAGTTATATTACAGATTCATACATGGTAGGAACAACAATAAGTAGGCATGTTGGTGAGCTTGAACCACTCACCACAGAGCAGTACATGGCATGTCAAGGCAACTAGCAGTAAGAAGACATGTTTATGAAGCTAAACATGGCAAGATAAAGTTCATAGAGAGCATGGATACTAGCAAAGCACATGGCAAAACTGAACTTAATGTTGACAGGCTGACAGCAACATTATTTAGCAAATTTGGAGCAAGATTACAACAATCTAAAAAGGCTATGAATGCAACCAGGGGCATGGATGGATAGAGCATGACATGTATAACAAAACATCCTTAGTGAACATCTCCATATTATGCATAGAATGACTTGTAGAAGCAGGTTAACATAGCATCATAATATAGCAGATTCAGACATGCAAAACAGCAACAGCAAGTACCCTACTTAACAAGCTCGATGCACTTACTACAAGACCCACAAAAATACATGGATAGCACCACTGTGAAGATGGCATGACATAGCACAAAACACATGTATAAATCAACCTCATAGGATGCACACATCAAATGCAACAAAAATGACAAATCATCAAGTTATACCAGTTTCAGCAGATTAACATCATATAGCACTCTTGCAACGAAGATTCAGGCATCAAGATGGACTCAAATGAACATGATGCAATAAAATGAAATGATTTAGTCATCGGGACAAACAATTTGACATATTACACGCACGAAACGGAGCAGTATGCAGGGAGTTATGGCATGATAATGCAAAAATATACGGGACTTAGGCGTTTTCAAAAGGGGGAAAGTCAACCTCAAGATCCAGATCCGGGCACGGAGCTCGAGGTTGGCCGGAGCATCGCCGGAGTTGGCGGGGGAGGTCACGGACAGAGCGGGGAGATGGCCCCGGACCGGATCCGGCCAGATCCGGTCGGCGGCGGGCACGGGAGGCGGCGCAAGGCCGGCGGGCTCGGGCGGCGCTGGCACGGCAGCGCCGCTGCAGCCGGGCGGCGGCGGAGCGCGCCGGGCGCGGGCGGCGACCAGGCCGGCGGGCGCGCGGCGGGCAGCGAGGCTCGGCGGCGGAGGCTGCCGTCGGGCCAGCGGCGACCGGACGGACGGGAGGCGGCGGCGCTGGAGGCGCGAGGCGGCGGGATTGGCGCTTGGCGGCGCTGGGCGCACGGCGGCGGCGGCGATGAGATCCGGGCCCAGATGGGCTCGGAGGGGCTTCCCACGGCTGGGCGGGCTGCGACGGCGGGCGGGTGGCGGCGTACACGTGGCAGCGCGCGGATTCGTCGGGGCGGCGGCCGGACATGTCCGTGGCGGGGATTTTTGTCCGGTGGCGCGAGGTAGGGGAAGGCTAGGGTTAGACCGCAAATTTCGGAGGGGATCACTTATTTATATGTAGAGGGAGCTAGGAGAGTCCAAAAGAGGTGCGGTTTTCGCCCACACGATCGTGATCGAACGACCGAGAGCATGGAGGGAGTTTGCTGGGTTTTGGGCCACTTTGAAAGGGGTGTTGGGCTGCAAAGAGAAAGGGGCTTTTACGGTTAGCCGGTTAACCGTTGGAGTTTCAAACGACCTCCGAATGATACGAAACTTGACAGGCGGTCTACCGGTGCTATACCAAGGCCGCTTGGAAAACCTCGGTCCATCCGAGACCGTTTAACACCCGCACACGAGAAGAGGCAAAAGGGGGCGCCGGGAGATATAGGAGTGCCGGATTGCAAAACGGACAACGGGGAAAATGCTCGGATGCATGAGACGAAAACGTATGCCAATGCGATGCACATGATGACATGGTATGAAATGCATATGATGACATGGCAAAGTGCAACACGCAAGCACATGACATGGCAAAGACGGCGAATAACTGACGGACACCTGGCGCATCGAATCCGGGGCGTTACAGACATCCATCGGCCGTGCTGGTCGGAGCCGGACATCGACGAAAGTCCGGAGCGCCTGAATCTGAAGCTTTGGGTGTTGGAACTCGAAGCGCGAGGCGAACTCGATGGAGGGTGTAAAAAGAAGAGGGCCTTGGTCTCACTATAAAGAGGTTGAATACCAAGAACCCACCCCGTGGTCGATTAGGACTCGCCTTTGATAGAGAAGGCAGGCCAACGGGCACGGTTGGGTTACCCACGTCCGTATTGATGAGAATCCCGGAATAAGGGGGCACGATCTACGCTTTGATAAGATGTGCCAAGGAAACCGCCTCACTAAACACGCTGAGGTGGAACAATAAAAAACGATTCATATGAAGGCCTGGCCGTGGTGTGATGTCACGCCACGGAATACGTCAGCAGATCTGTGCAAAAATTATTCTCTCTACGGTGTTATGTGGAACTTGTTTTGCAGAGCCGGACACTATCCTGGTGTTCACAATCTTCTATAAATTATTCGGAGGAAGAACCCGCCTTGCAATGCCGAAGACAATATGCGCGCCGGACTCGTCGTCATTGAAGCCCTGGTTCGAGGGCTCTTGAGGAGTTCCGGACTAGGGGTGTCCGGATAGCCGAACTATCATCATCGGTCGGACTCCAAGACTATGAAGATAGAAGATTGAAGACTTCGTCCGATGTCCGGATGGGACTTTCCTTGGCGTGGAAGGCAAGATTGGCGATACGGATATGTAGATCTCCTACCATTGTAACCGACTGTGTAACCCTAACCCTATCCGGTGTCTATATAAACCGAGGGTTTTAGTCCATAGGACGAACAACAATCATACCATAGGCTAGCTTCTAGGGTTTAGCCTCTTTGATCTCGTGGTAGATCCACTCTTGTAACACACATCATCAATATTAATCTAGCAGGACGTAGGGTTTTACCTCCATCAAGAGGGCCGTAACACTGGTAAAACATCGTGTCCCTTGTCTCCTGTTACCATCCGCCTAGACGCACAGTTCGGGACCCCCTACCCAAGATCCACCGGTTTTGACACCGACAGCGGGCGTCAGCTAGGTCTCCGCTGACCCGCGCGAGCTCGTGTACGCGCCAGTGCTCGTGCCCGTGCCCGTGCGCGCCCCTCCACCCGTCGGGGCGCCGGTCCCCATGTGTTTGGCTGCACCCGCTGCGCTCGTGCCCGTGCGCATGCCACCCCCCCCCCCCAGCGGCATGGGACGCCGCCCTCGACCGCTACCTCTCAGCGCCGACAGCTGCCGTCATCCCGCGCCCTGCCCGTCGATCGCGCGACGACATGATGTTTGATTTACAAGTGAAGAACATTCTGTGCTGCATTGAAGACTTCAACAACGGCATCCCGGGAGGACGACAACGACAACGACGGTGCGGCACGCCGCCTCCGTCGCCGCCGGAAATAGTTTTTTCTTGGGTTTAATACTGTATCTCGATCATATGGATATATATTCGCAGTATGACTGAATGAAAGATATGGTTTGAGCGAACATGCGTTTTTCTCTCTTAATGTACAGACTTATCAAACAATTTTCTTTTGAAAAAAACGTCAATGGTTTTTAAATATAAAACACTCATCGCAAACATTTTAGTTAGAACACCCGTATGCAAACTGACACCTTCCCCAGGAAGCCAAGGGAAAATGAGCTGAGCAGGATTTTTGCGGCTCTTGATCTCAAACGTTTTAGATAGAACACCCGTATGCAAAGTGAGAGCAGGATTTGTGCATGTCTTCAACGCAAACGGTTCTTTTGGATGACCCGTGTGCAACCACTTACAAACAATTTGGTAAGATTTGCATATGTCATATTGGGTATGTTGCCATTTGTCAAACTAGAAAGATTGACATATGTTGATCTAGTAACATTGCCACTTGTCAACCTTGTAACACTGCGATTTGTCAAAATATGAAGCTAAAAATCACTAGCAGTATCTAATTTTCGCAACTAAAATTCAGTAATTAAGCATAGATTTCATTCATAGATTAAGCAGTCATTCTTAATTTATACAAACAGTTCAACTCGACAGCTGAACCGACCAAACTTTTCCCCAATTGTTGCCAACCACGTACTGAAATAGCTAGTTCAACTATATATACTAGCTAATTTTAAGTACGTTGTACAGTTCCACCACATCTATAGTCAGATGAACTGAACAAAATAGCCCCTAAATACTACTACTACTATGGAGGGGCTTTGTACTACTTCCGGCTGCCTCTCCTCTGCCGAGAGCGCTCAGTAAGAGGCAGAGGAGGAGGAGCCTACCGACGAGTTGGACAACTGCAATACGGTGCATGCCGCTGCTGCAGCTTTAGTGTAACGACCGGATAATCATGCTACAGTAATCCCACGCTAATCGTGCCATGACACCTCGGTTACTGTTGCTATCCTCGCCATAATTCGGAAGCGTTCGAAATTCAAATTCAAATTAATGATAACAATAAAAGTTTCCAAAAATTAAGACTAAAATGTTCGGCGGTTGTTAAATATTACAAAGGTAATTGTGGTGGAGTAAACACATTTTTAGAAAATGTCTAAATAATTTAAACTGATTTAAAACGGGAAAAAGTAAATAAATAAAAGAAAAGAAAACAAAACTAAAACAAAACAAAAGAAGAGGAAACCCCCTGGGCCGTGGCCCAACTGGGCCAACACCCCCAGGCCCAGCCGGCCGGCCCACCCCGCTACCCCCCTCCTTATCCACTCCCTCCCCCAAACCCTAACCGACAGCCACCCACTCGCCCCATTCGCTTTCTCCTCTCCCCGATCCAATCGGGATCAGACGCCGACGCCGCCCTCCCGCACTCCCTAGCAGCCCGCCCGTCGCCGGACCGTCCTCGCCTCCTCCCGCCGCCCCCCCTCTCCGTCCTCCTCCCAAGCCGCTCCATCGACCTCGACGCCGCCCACGAACCGCCGTCGCTGCGCCATTCGACGGAGTTCCTCCGTCGTCGGAACGCCGTCCCGCCCTCCTCCTCGCCGGTCCTCCCAACCTCCACCGAGCTCACGCTGCCCGTGCCCTACTCCCCTAGTGAGCCCGACCTCTCCTCTCTCCTCGCTCGCTCACCGCGTCGTGCCGCTCCGGCACGCGCCGCTCGCCAGCGCCACGTGCCTGCTGCCCACGCCAGGCCCACGCTTCGGGCCGCGCCGCCGCTGTGGTCAACGCCCACGCCCGATGCGTGCTCGCCGCAAGGCGCCCGCCGCCACTCGACGTCGTCGACCAGGCCTCGTCGACCCACGGTCGTCGCCCGCGCTCATCGGCGGTCGCCGCGTTGCTCGCGCGCCTCGTCCGCCCGTCTGGCCGCCCCTTTGCTCGCCCGGCGCATGGGCAGCCTCTGCCGTCCGCCACGGTGGCGCCTGCCTCCCCGTCGGTGTTTCCCCTCCGGTGGCCGCCTGCCCGGTCCTCCTCGCCCGGCGATTTGGCGACGCCAATCGGGCGCCAGAACGCCCTGACCGCCCAGAAGCGCCTGAACCGCTAGGGCCCCACATGCCTATGACAGGGGGGCCCCACACCACAGGACGTTAAAAAAAGAAGAAATAACAATAAAAATAATAAATAAAAATAAAAATGATTTAATAAAATTAATTATTAATTAATTAATTATCTAATGAATTAATTAAGTTAATTAATCCATTTTAATTAATTTAATTAACTAGTTAGGTTAATTAAATAGTAATTAAATTAACTAATCTGTAATTAACCTAAACAGTGTATGACAGGTAGGTCCCACTAGACCCACTGGTCAGTTTGACCAAGTCAACTATGTTGACTGCTGATGTCAGCATGACATCATGCTGATGTCATTAATCTGTTTTTTCGAATTAATTAAATAATTAATTAAATTCCAGAAATTAATAAAATCTTTAGAAAATCATATCTTTTAATCCGTAACTCGGATAAAAATATTTTCAACATGAAAGTTGCTCAGAACGACGAGACGATTCCGGATAATCAACCCGTTCGTCCGCCACAACCCCCTAAACTATCTAACTCGCAACTTTCCTCCGCTCCTTCCCTCGGTAAAACGCCAAACACCGGAATACTTTCCGGATGTTTCTTAACAGTATCACCTCATACCACGTTAGGTCACACCTAGCATTGTTACTTGTCATGTCATGCATCGATATGCATCTGTTTACATGGTATTCATTGTTTCTTCCCCCTCTTCTCTCCGGTAGACTACGAGACCGACGTTGTTGCTGCCTAGTTCGACTACGGAGTTGACGACCCCTCTCTCTTGCCAAGAGCAACCAGGTAAGCCCCCCCCCCCTTGATCACCAGATATCGCCTATTCTACTCTATACTGCTTGCATTAGAGTAGTGTAGCATGTTACTGCTTTCCGTTATACCTATCCTGTTGCATAGCCTGTCCTTGTTACTACTGTTGATACCTTTACCTGCAATCCTACATGCTTAGTATAGGATGCTAGTATTTCCATCTGTGGCCCTACATTCTTGTCCGTCTGCTGTGCTATACTATCGGGTCGTGATCACTCGGGAGGTGATCACGGGTATATACTATATACTTATACATGATACATGTGGTGACCAAAGTCGGGTCGGCTTGTGGAGCACCCGCGAGTGGATCTTTGAGGCAGAGCGACAGGGCAGGTTGAGACTACCTGGGTGAGAGGTGGGCCTAGCCCTGGTCGGTGTTCGCGGATACTTAACACGTTTAACGAGATCTGGGTATTTGATCTGAGTCTGGCCATTTGGTCTATACGCACTAACCATCTACGTGGGAGTAGTTATGGGTATCCCGACGTCGTGGTATCGTACCGGCACTTCGTGACGCCGTGGCCGATCGGCGGCGCTACCGGATTGGACCGACTACCACTAGGCTAGGTGCCTTCCGGCCGCCCACGCAACGCGTGTGTGTGCTCGTGGCGATGGCGGCCTGCACTGCGCTTAGGTTTAGACCGGCGTCTTGACCTCTCTGTTGAGCCTAGGTGGGGCTGCGGCGTGTTGATCTTCCGCGGCGGGCATGACCCAAAAAGTGTGTCCGCCAATTGGGATCAAGTGTGTTGGGTTATGTGGTGCACCCTGCAGAAAGTTTAATCTATTCAATAGTCGTGATCTTGATAACAGGACGACTTGGAGTTGTACCTTGACCTTATGACAACTAGAACCGGATACTTAATAAAACACACCCTTCCAAGTGCGGATACAACCTGTGGTCGCTCTCTCTCGTGGATACGAGGAGGGATCGCCGAGTAGGATTATTGCTATGTGATGTTACTTGGAGGACTTCAGACCGCTCTCTTCTACTGTTGCAAGGCGAAGGTGACCGAGCGTAGTCTTCGATAAGACTAGCTATCCCCCTCTTATTACGGCATTCTGCAGCTTTAGTCCACTAATATGGCCCTTTACACATATATCCATGCATATGTAGTGTAGTTCCTTGCTTGCAGTACTTTGGATGAGTACTCACGGTTGCATTGTTCCCCTTTTCCCCTTTCTTTACCCGATTGCTGCAACTGCACGATGGAGCCTGTGGAGCCGGACACCACCCTCGATGGCGACTACTACACCGGAGGTGCCTACTACTACGTGCAGCCAGCCCGGCGACGACCGTGAGTAGTTAGGAGGATCCCGAGCAGGAGGCTGCGCCTCTTTCAATCAGATCCCGGTTTGTGCTAGCCATCTTATGGCAACTTGTTTAACTTATGTTTGTACTCAGATATTGTTGCTTCCACGACTCGTCTATGATCGAGCACTTGTATTCGAGCCCTCGAGGCCCTGGCTTGTATTATGATGATTGTATGACTTATTTATGTTTTAGAGTTGTGTTGTGATATCTTCCCGTGAGTCCCTGATCTTGATCGTACACATTTGCGTGCATGATTAGTGTACGATTGAATCGGGGGCGTCACAAGTTGGTATCAGAGTCGACTGCCTGTAGGAATCCCCCTTCCACACTCCTTGGCCGAAGTCGAGTCTAGACATTGCAAAAACTTTTACTAACTTGGTTGTGTGCCTTACGGGCCCACGACGCCATCGGGTGGTACTAGGATCTTTTACTCCTCGACCTTTACTCTGGGACTATTAACTCTCTTCTACTCGGGTTAAACGAATTTACTAACTAACACTAGGATCCCGTGACCACATTCACCCCAAAGTTGGATAAAGCCATAGTTATTCCTTGGAATTGAATTTTGATCAATTTCCACACTGTCGTTTGACTCCTTTGAAACATCTTTGTTTTCAGATGGAACCCACGAGGCGTGTAAATGCGCCACCACGACGGCCATTGGTGCCTCGGGATCACCTGCGGTGCTAGCAGAGATGATGACCTATCTGGGTTATCGCTGGCACCCCGAGTACACCGCCTTTGAGGAGTACCGGGACTTTAACCAGAGCGATGCCGAGCCATCGTCCACCTCTACTCTCGGGAGTATGACTCCACTACTGTGCTGCACACCGCACATGGTGTTGAGGTGACTATCGATATGGCAGTCCATGATGCTGCTTATGCTGCTCTTACCCGTCTTCGTGGAGAGTATCGGGAGTTGGACACCTCCCCCTTCAGGCACATTGCCATCGCATCTGATGTTGGTGAGGAGGGATACTACACTGCTGCCTACTCCACTGTCACCAGAGAGCTCCTTCTACCATCGTAACTTTGTTACGCATGTCGATGGGCTGGATCGAAGCTAACCGAGCTCTTCGCCACGAGTTGTACACCACCACAAAGACCTTTACCGTGCTCGACGCTGTTGCACCCTTTGTCCGATCCAGAGCCGTCGCGTTCTGCGATCTACCCAGCCAGACCGTGAAGCCCTGTGGTGTCGGTTGGCAGGTGGGAGGCTACTCTCCGCACTTTGTCCTCTTCTCGCCACTTGGGCTGCCGGGTTCTGCACTGAGAGTATCCGCGGGCCCTGTGTCACCGACGTGGAGGACTATCCGCTGCCACACTACCAGCTTTCGGGCTACGGCTACCTCTGCGATGCATCGTGGGACTGATGTAGGCTTGCTTGTTAAGTGTTAGATGCATTCGCCATGAGCTCTGCGTGCCGCCTATGATGTCTTAATCTATGTAATCGAACTCGCGGTACCGAACTCTATGCATGATCCCTTTTGTAAGATATGCTGACTACTATGTAGTTTCTATCGTGTTGCTTTCATTATGCATGTTTCATCATGAATGATTCTTGTCCTTTGCAAAATTTCTCAAATGCTGAACTACCCTCGTTATATTAGCGGGATGGTTAGACCAGTGGTCGTGGTCGTGGTGGCAAATTCCCACCACCGCTCGAGTACATGGCTGGTATGATCCAACAGCTTGAGATGAATCGCCAGCTCATGGAGAACATGATGGCTCGCTTCCTCGCCCCAATATGGACCAGCAGCCAAACACAAGAACTCTGCAGGATTTCATGCGCCTCAACCCAAGTGTGTACCGCAGCTCAACCCAGCCCACGGATGTCGATAATCGGCTCCATGACATCACCTATGAGATGGAGTCTGCTGATGTAGCCCCGCCAGCTATGTCACCTTTGCTTCCTTCTTCCTCGAAGGGACCCGCAGCTCAATGGTGGGACAGCCACAGGCGTACTCAGCCAGCTGGAACAATCATCACCTGGCCAGACTTCCAAGCTGCTTTCCATGCCCGCTTCATCCCTCAAGGAGTCATGGACCGGAAGAAGCGTGAGTTAGGCAACCTCACCCAAGGCAACAAGACTGTTGAAGCTTATCAGCGAGAGTTCCTGGACTTGTCTCGCTATGCTGAAGAGGACATTGCAACTGATGCACGCAGACAGGAGAAGTTCCGTGACGGCCTTCAAGTTGACATCAAGCTCGCACTTCTAGTGCACGACTTTGCTGATTTCGCCACCTTGGTGAACAAAGCTATCAATGTCGAAACTGGTTTGCAGGAATACCAGAGCTCTAACAGGCGCAACCGTGACACGGGCTCATCTTCGGGCCCTTCCTCGCAGAAGCGTAAGATATGGATTCCCAACAGCATGTACCAGCCAAATGCACCTGCCCCAAGGTAGAGCTATGCTGCACCTCGTCTGCCTACTCCTCCAACTAGGTAGCCAAGGCTTCCAGCTCCACCACCCGGAGCTCCTGTTCCCACTCCCAATAATGGCTTGTGCTTGGTGTGGTCAACCAGGCACCGTGCTAGAGAATGCAACCGTAACCGTAATCACCGGCCCTTCCAAATGATCGGGTCGTGGAAGCAACCAACCCCGCAACAACAATGCCAAGCCTTATGGTCGAAGTTCATGCCAACCACGTTGATCTGAATGAAGCTCAAGACCAGCCTGCCATCTTGTGATGGGTACACTCCTCGTAAATTCAGTACTGCATCCTTTTTATTCGATACAGTGCATCGCATTCATTCATGTCAAGATTTTGCATGCTTGCACGACATTAAATGTGAAGACATGAATGCTTCACTATTAGTACACACCCCTGCGGGCCAATGTCGAACCTCCATGATTTGCAACGGCGTCCCCGTTGAAATCGAAGGACTGGAATTCCTTGTCTCACCCATCGTACTGAAGTCTTGTAGCATTGACCTCATTTTGGGAATGAATTGGTTAAAGGCGCATACTGCTTCTATAGTTTGCGCCACTAAGACCGTCCATCTGCTACACCCTTCAGATGAAATAGTTACTTACCAAGCTCATCTGGTGCAAAATGCCGAGGCACGGCTCTATGCATTGAATGCATTGAACGCCGCACCACTCGAGGGCATTGAAAACATTCCTGTCGTTCGCGACTTCCAGGACGTCTTTCCTGAAGAACTTCCAGGGATTCCCCCTGCTAGAGTTGTCGAATTAAGTCATCGACTTGAAACCGAGCACCACTCCTATAGCCAAGCGACCCTACAAGATGCCGCGCATGAACTCCTTGAGCTCAAGGAGGAAATCGACAAGTCTCTTCGCAGTGGTTTCATTCGCCCAAGTTGCTCTCCTTGGGGAGCACCTTCTCTCTTTGTCAAGAAGAAGGATGGGACAAACCGATTGGTCCAAGACTACCGTCCTATAAACCAAGCTACCATTCGTAATAAGTATACTCTTCCTCGGATCAATGATCAGTATGATCAACTGGCTGGTTCGTCGGTGTTCTCTAAACTCGACCGAGGTTGGGTTACCACCAGATCCGTGTTCGTGAAGAGGATATCCCAAAGACCGCCTTTGTGACTCGTTATGGTTCATATGAGTACACGTCATGTCTTTCGCTTAACCAATGCTCCAGCCACCTTCTCTCGACCGATGAACTATATATTCATGGATTACCTCGACAAGTTCGCTGGTTTATCTGGATGATATCCTGGTATTTTCCAAGAACGAAGAAGAGCATGCCGAACATCTTCGTCTTGTCTTTGGAAAAGCTACGAGCATCAACTTCATGCCAAGTTCTCCAAATGTGAATTACGGTTTCCCGAAGTGACCTATCTCGGCATGTCATCTCTAAGGATGGTATTGCCGTCAACCCTGCACGAGTTCAGGCTATTCTTGATTGGACTCCTCCGAAGAATGTCAAGCAAGTCAGAAGTTTTCTCGGTCTCGCCAGCTATTGCCGTCGATTCGTCGAGAACTTCTCCAAGATTGCCAGGCCTCTGACTAACCTATTGCATAAGGGCGTCAAGTTCCAATGGATAGATAAATGTCAGGAAAGTTTCTAGGCACTCAAAGGCAAGTTGACTTCTGCCCCAGTACTAGCTCCTCCTGATACTAAGAAGGACTTCGTCATTTACTGTGACGCTTCCCGTCAAGGATTAGGCTATGTCCTAATGCAGGAGCGCAAAGTGATTGCCTATGCCTCTCGACAATTGCACCCTCACGAAGAGAACTACCCAGTTCACGACCTCGAACTTGCTGTTGTCATTCATGCGCTAAAACAGTGGCGACATTACCTTCTCGGTAATTGTTGCGAGATCTTCACCGACCACCAAAGTCTGAAGTATCTGTTCACTCAGCCAGACCTGAACCTCCGTCAGCAGAGATGGATGGAGATTGTTGCAGACTTTGACTTGGGTATTTCCTATACACCAGGCAAGGCTAATGTAATGGCTGATGCCTTGAGCCGCAAGTCTTACTGCAACCACCTCCAGATTCACAAGGTTCAGCCCTCACTCGTTGAAGAATTCAGAATTTGAACCTCCATATTGTTCCTCCGTGCACTCACTCCCCTCCCGAGGAGTCTCGCAAGATGAATCTCCGTGTTGTTTCCCGAGGTTCCCTCTATACCTGGTCATTTAACCCGATCTCGTGAGCTCCATCAAGACAATACAGGGATATGACTCTGAAGTCCACAAGATCAAGCGCGACCTCAAAGAAGGAAAGCCCTCATTCTTCACTATTGCTGACGATGGCGCCTTGTACTTCAAAGGCCGCCTATTGGTGACGTGTAAGAAGGAAAACCTGAATATGACTCAGGAGGTTATGAAAGAAGCTCATGATACGCCTCTATGTATCCATCCTAGTAGTACAAAGATGTACCAAGACATCCGCCGAGATTACGGTGGTCTAATATGAAGCAAGACATTGCTCGCTATGTTGCTGAGTGTGACGTTTGTCGTCGTATCAAAGCAGAGCATCAAAGGCCTGCTGGAACTCTGCAACCTATCTCTATTCATGAATGCAAATGGGACCATGTTGAGATGGACTTCGTCACTGGATTTCCCAAGTCGCAGAAAGGTAATGATGCTATTCTTGTCGTCATTGACCGGCTTTCTAAAGTTGCACATTTTCTGGCGGTCAAAGAAACGATCACTGCTAGTCAGCTTGCAACTCTCTATATGTCCGCATTGCTTCACTTCACGGTATTCCACCGGGTTATCGCTTTGGACTGTGGCAGCTTATTCACTTCAAGATTCTGGGCAAGTTTCCAAGAAGCTATGGGGACTCACTTATCTTTCAGTACTGCGTTTCATCCGCAGTCACAAGGGCAAGTTGAACATGTCAACCAAGTTCTCGAAGACATGCTTCAAGCTTGTATTATTTCCTTCGGCAAGAAATGGGAGGAATCTCTCCCGTATGCTGAGTTCTCTTATAATAATAGCTATCAAGCTAGTCTGAGGATGGCCCCTTCGAAGTGTTATATGGACGAAAGTGCCGAACCCCTCTGAACTGGTCAGAAACTGGGGAACGTCCACTTTTTGGTCCGGATATTATCCAACATGCCGAAGAACAAGTCCGCATTATTCGCGAGAATCTCAAGACTGCTCAGTCACGTCAAAAGAGTAATTATGACCGTCATCATAAAGACATGGTCTATCAACCTGGCGAAAAGGCCTATCTTCGCGTTACACCAATGAAGGGTGCTCACCGCTTCGGGATCAAGGGCAAGCTAGCTCCTCGCTGTATTGGCCCATTCACTATTCTAGAAAGGCATGGAAAAGTGGCATATCAACTGGAGCTTCCGTCGAACCTTTCTCAGGTTCATGATGTGTTCCACGTGTCATAGCTTCGTCGCTGCTTCAAGGACCCAAACCGAGCAGTGGATCATGAAGTGCTCGAATTGCAGCAGGACCTCTCCTATAAAGAGCATCCGGTCCGCATTCTCGACCAAGCTGAAAGCCGCACACGCCGTATAGGCGATCAAGTTCCTCAAAGTCCAAAGGTCGCACCATTCTCAAGATGAAGCCACACAGGAACGCGAGGATCACCTGCGTGATGAATACCCCGCACTATTTCCTTCTACCTCCTAAATCTCGGGACGAGATTTCTTGTAGTGGAGGAGATTTGTAACGCCCGGATAATCATGCTACAGTAATCCCACGCTAATCATGCCATGACACCTCGGTTACTGTTGCTATCCTCGCCATAATTCGGAACCGTTCGAAATTCAAATTCAAATTAATAATAACAATAAAAGTTTCCAAAAATTAAGACTAAAATGTTCGGCGGTTGTTAAATATTACAAAGGTAATTGTGGTGGAGTAAACACATTTTTAGAAAATGTCTAAATAATTTAAACTGATTTAAAACAGGAAAAAGTAAATAAATAAAAGAAAACAAAACAAAACTAAAACAAAACAAAAGAAGAGAAAACCCCCTGGGCTGTGGACCAACTGGGCCAACACCCCCAGGCCCAGCCGGCCGGCCCGCCCAGCTACCCCCCTCCTTATCCACTCCCTCCCCCAAACCCTAACCGCCAGCCACCCACTCGCCCCCACTCGCTTTCTCCTCTCCCCGATCCAATCGGGATCGGGCCCACGCCGAGGCCGCCTCCAGAACTCCCTCGCGCCAGAGCCGCCCGTCACCGGACCGTCCTCGCCTCCTCCCATGGCGCCCCCCCCTCTCCGTCCTCCTCCCGGCCGCGCTCCATCGACCTCGACGCCGCCACGAACCGCCTGGCCCGGCGCCATTCGCCGGAGCTCCTCCGTCATCGGAATGCCGTCCCCGTCCTCCTCCTCGCCGGTCCTCCCCAACCTCCACCGAGCCCGCTGCCCCGTGCCCTACTCCCCCTAGTGAGCCCCGACCTCTCCTCTCTCCCCCTCGCTCGCTCACCGCGCCGTGCCCGCTCCGGCACGCCCGCGCCTCGCCGGCGCCCTTGCGTGCCGCAGCCCACGCCAGCGACCCCACCACCGGGCGCGCCGCACGCGAGGTCAACGCCCGGCCACGCCCGATGCGTGCTTTCGCCGCGCGCCGGCGCCCGCCGCCACTCGGCGTCGTCGACCAGGGCCTCGTCGACCTGTGATCGTCGCCCAGCTCATCGGCGGTCGCCCGTTGCTCCGCGCCCTCGTCCGCCGTCTGGCCGCCTTTGCTCGCCCGATGGGCAGCTCCTGCCCGGCCAGCGTCGCCGGTGGCGCCTCTTTGCTCCCGTCGGTGTTTCCCCTCCGGTGGCCCGACCTTGCCTTGGTCCTCCTCGCCCCAGCGATTTGGCGACGGATCGAGCGCCATACGCCCTGACTCCGCCCGTAGCGCCCGAACCCGCTAGGGCCCCACATGCCTATGACGGGGGCCCCACCACCTGTGACGTTAAAAAAAAGAAGAATTAAAAATAAAAATAATAAATAAAAATAAAAATGATTTAATAAAATTAATTATCTAATGAATTAATTAAGTTAATTAATCTGGTTTAATTAATTTAATTAACTAGTTAGGTTAATTAAATAGTAATTAAATTAACTAAACTGTAATTAACCTAAACAGTGTATGACATGTATGTCCCACTGGACCCACTGGTCAGGTTGACCAAGTCAACTCTGTTGACTGCTGATGTCATTAATCTGTTTTTTCGAATTAATTAAATAAATAATTAAATTCCAGAAATTAATAAAATCTTTAGAAAATCATATCTTTTAATCCGTAACTCGGATTAAAATATTTTCAACATGAAAGTTGCTCAGAACGATGAGACGATTCCGGATACGCATTCCGTTCGTCCGCCAAACCACCCTAACCTATCGAACTCGCAACTTTCCCCCTCCGGCTCCTGTGCCCGAAAACGCGAAACACCGGGAATACTTTCCCGGATGTTTCCCCCCTTAACCGGTATCACCTCATACCACGTTAGGTCACACCTAGCATTGTTACTTGTCATGTCATGCATCGATATGCATCTGTTTACATGGTATTCATTGTTTCTTCCCCCTCTTCTCTCCGGTAGACTACGAGACCGACGGCCTTTGCTGCCCAGTTCGACTACGGAGTTGGCGACCCCTCTCTCTTGCCGGAGCAACCAGGCAAGCCCCCCTTGATCACCAGATATCTCCTATTCTACTCTATACTGCTTGCATTAGAGTAGTGTAGCATGTTACTGCTTTCCGTTATACCTATCCTGATGCATAGCATGTCCTTGTTACTACTGTTGATACCTTTACCTGCAATCCTACATGCTTAGTATAGGATGCTAGTATTTCCATCTGTGGCCCTACATTCTTGTCAAATGCATTGTGCTATACTATCGGGCCATGATCACTCGGGAGGTGATCACGGGTATATACTATATACTTATACATGATACATGTGGTGACCAAAGTCGGGTCGGCTTGTGGAGCACCATGAGTGGATCTTTGAGGCGGAGCGTCGAGGCAGGTTGAGACTACTCAGGCGAGAGGTGGGCCTGGCCTGGTCGGCGTCATGGATACATAACACGCTTAACGAGATCCGGTATTTGATCCGAGTCCGCCATTTGGTCTATACGCACTAACCATCTACGTGGGAGTAGTTATGGGTATCCCGGCCGTGGTATCAGCCGGCACTTCGTGACGTCGATCGAGCGGCGCGCTACCGGATTGGACCGAATGTCACTAGGCTAGAGTCTGCTTCCGGCCGCCGCATAGCGTCTGCGAGGTGTGCTTTCGAGGCGATGGGCCCAGACCCTGGCGCTTAGGTTTAGACCGGCGTGTTGACCTCTCCGTTGAGCCTAGGTGGGGCCGCGGCGTGTTGATCTTCCGCGCCGGGCATGACCCGTAAAAGTGTGTCCGCCAATTGGGATCAAGCGTGTTGGGTTATGTGGTGCACCCTGCAGGAAGTTTAATCTATTCAATAGCCGTGATCTTCGGTAATGTGACGACTTGGAGTTGTACCTTGACCTTATGACAACTAGAACCGGATACTTAATAAAACACACCCTTCCAAGTGCCGATACAACCGGTGGTCGCTCTCTCTCGTGGATACGTGGAGGGGATCGCCGGTAGGATTATTGCTATGTGATGTTACTTGGAGGACTTCAGACTGCTCTCTTCTACCTGTTGCAAGACGAAGGTGACCAGAAGCGTAGTCTTCGATAAGACTAGCTATCCCCCTCTTATTCTGGCATTCTGCAGTTCAGTCCACTGATATGGCCCTTTACACATATATCCATGCATATGTAGTGTAGTTCCTTGCTTGCGAGTACTTTGGATGAGTACTCACGGTTGCCTTGTTCCCCCTTTCCCCTTTCTTTACCCGATTGCTGCAACTGCACGATGGAGCCTGTGAGCTGCATACACCACCGGCCGATGACGACTACTACACCGGAGGTGCCTACTACTACGTGCAGCCCTGGCGGCGACGACCGAGGAGTAGTTAGGAGGATCCCGTGCAGGAGGCCTGCGCCCTTCGATCTGTATCCCGGTTTGTGCTAGCCATCTTATGGCAACTTGTTTAACTTATGTCTCAGATCAGATATTGTTGCTTCCGCTGACTTCGTCTATGATCGAGCACTTGTATTCGAGCCCTCGAGGCCCCGGCTTGTATTATGATGCTTGTATGACTTATTTATGTTTTAGAGTTGTGTTGTGATATCTTCCCGTGAGTCCCTGATCTTGATCATACACATTTGCGTGCATGATTAGTGTACGATTGAATCGGGGGCGTCACGTTTAGCAACGCTCACCTCGAATGCCCTCTGCCGCTCCAGACGACCCCTCTCGAAGCGGTGGTTCTCCTCGTAGATCTTCTGATTCCTCGCCTCTGAGGTGCCGTGTGCCACGGCCACGGCGGCGGTAAAGCTATTTGCGTGCTCGATGAGGCGCTCCTCCTCCTCCGTAGGAACTCAGTGTAGCGTGCAATGTCACTGACGCACGTGCGGGCATCCACCTACGCCTCCCTCCTTCGGGCGGCGGTGGCGGAGCGGGTGATGACCCCAGCGATCGATGGTGGGCTGGCGGCCACGGCGGCCGATGATGGGGTGGCGGCCATGACCATCACCTCCCGCCTTTGGGCCGCGGTGTGGAGCGAGTGATGGCCATGGTGGCCGGCAGTGGGGTGTCGGCATCGATAGCCACCTCCCGCCTTCGGGCCGCGGCGGCGGAGCGAGCGATGGACCTGGCTTTCAACGGTGGTGTGGCGGCAACAGCTGCCGACGGGCAGCGGCGGCGGAGCGTGTGGTGGGTGTTCCGCTCACACCCAACAGGGACGCAACACGCACTACACTACGCCGGGGACTGCGCCGCCGCCGCGGTGTAGCCTCCCAGCAGGAGCTGTCCTCTGATGACGGCGGAGTGGCTGAGCGATGACGACGGACCGGTGCCATTGGCAATTGTGGGAGAAGCAGACGAGATAAGCTACAGGGAGGGAGGGGAAAATGCAACGCAGGACTCGCCGGCCGTGAGGGTTTATATAGCAGGCCGGTAAGCATTAGCATTTTGGGGAATTTCACCGAGTCAGGCGGGAAGCTTGCGCGGGAACCTGCGAGGATGCGCGAGAACGGGCTCACCGACGATTCATTGGCGCCACCGTTTGGCTAAAATAACGCCAACGTGCGCTGTGCAAGCTTGCGCTATAAGCCATCTGCGGCAGCGGGGTGACAAGACGTGCGAGAGGAGGACGAAAGGCCATGTACAAATACGGTTAATAAAAAAACATTTGCAATTCAATTACCTACTATACCCCCGTCCTGGTTTATAAGTATGATTTAACTAATAAAATACGAATGCATGTTGCCAAACATTATATAATTGGATTCGTATTTGAACATAGTATCCAACTATATAATTTTTATAACATGCATTAACATTTTGCTGGTTAAATTTGAGGGTAAAGTATGGCACAGAATATAAAGGGGACTATAGAATAGACAGAGGTAGTAGCACACGGCCGCTCTCTATGCAGCGACGCAACTGTCGGCCGGCTTGTAGGAGACCATTTCCTGCGTGTTCAACTGCTCTATGCGTGTGGTCGCTTGCGGTTCAGGCAGTCACTGATACGTCTCCAACGTATCTATAATTTTTTATTACTCCATGCTATTTTATCTACTGTTTTGGGCAATATTGGGCTTTATTATCCATTTTTATATTATTTTTGGGACTAACCTATTAACCGGAGGCCCAGCCCAGATTTGTTGTTTTATGCCTATTTCAGTGTTTCGAAGAAAAAAAATATCAAACGGAGTCGAAACGGAACGAAATCAACTGGAGAAGTTATTTTTGGAAGGAAAGCTACCGGATGGACTTGGACCCCACGTCAGAAGCAAAGGGAGGTGCTCACGAGGGTGGGGGCGCGCCCCCCTGCCTCGTGTGGCCCCCGAGGCTCCACCGACGTACTTCCTGCACCCATATATACATACGTACCCTAAAACTTGCAGAACAGAGAATAGATCGGGAGTTCTGCCGCCGCAAGCTTCTGTAGCCACCAAAAGTCAATCGGAACCTTGTTCCGGCACCCTGCCGGACGGGGGAACCCTCACCGGTGGCCGTCTTCATCATCCCGGCGCTCTCCATGACGAGGAGGGAGTAGTTCACCCTCGGGGCTGAGGGTATGTACCAAAGAGCTATGTGTTTGATCTTTCTCTCTCGTGTTCTTGATTTGGCACGATCTTGATGTATCGCGAGCTTTGCTATTATAGTTGGATCTTATGTTTCTTCTCCCCCTCTTCTCTCTTGTAATGGATTGAGTTTTCCCTTTGAAGTTATCTTATCGGATTGAGTCTTTAAAGATTTGAGAACACTTGATGTATGTCTTGCCGTGTGTATCTGTGGTGACAATGGGATATCACATGCCACTTGATGTATGTTTTGGTGATCAACTTGCGGGTTCCGCCCATGAACCTATGCATAGGGGTTGGCACACGTTTTCGTCGTGATTCTCCTAGAAACTTTGGGCACTCTTTGAAGTACTTTGTGTTGGTTTGAATAGATGAATCTGAGATTGTGTGATGCATATCGTATAATCATACCCACGGATACTTGAGGTGACATTGGAGTATCTAGGTGACATTAGGGTTTTGGTTGATTTGTGTCTTAAGGTGTTATTCTAGTACGAACTCTACGGCTGTTTGTGACACTTATAGGAATAGCCCAATGGATTGATTGGAAAGAATAACTTTGAGGTGGTTTCGTACCCTACCATAATCTCTTCGTTTGTTCTCCGCTATTAGTGTCTTTGGAGTGACTCTTTGTTGCATGTTGAGGGATAGTTAGATGATGCAATTATGTTATTATTGTTGAGAGAACTTGCACTAGTGAAAGTATGAACCCTAGGCCTTGTTTCCTATCATTGCAATACCGTTTACGCTCACTTTTATCGCTCACTACCTTGTTGTTTTTATATTTTCAGTTTACAAAAACCTATATGTACCATCCATATTGCACTTGTATCACCATCTCTTCGCTGAACTAATGCACCTATACAATTTATCATTGTATTGGGTGTGTTGGGGACACAAGAGACTCTTTGTTATTTGGTTGCAGGGTTGCTTGAGAGAGACCATCTTCATCCTACGCCTCCCACGGATTGATAAACCTCAGGTCATCCACTTGAGGGAAATTTGCTACTGTCTTACAAACCTCTGCATTTGGAGGCCCAACAACGTCTACAAGAAGAAGGTTGTGTCGTAGACATCAGTCAAGGCGCGCTCTGCTCGCGTGCCGCCACGCGCGCTCTGCTCTCGCGTCCCTCCGGGTGCTCTGCCCTCGTCCCTCCACATGCGCTACCAGTGTTTGGGGCTGGCGCACGATCACGCATGTTCGTGTGCATGCGGTTGCGCCGGGCGCGGCGCGACAATGCAGTTACCCGCTGCAAAAACTGCCATGCGGACACGCAGAGAATCCAGGCCGCCCGACCCCCATTTATTCCTGCGGCCATTTACCTTCATATCTCGCGTCACACGACACAGTAAGCACACCCACGACGAAACATACAGAGAGGACATCCAACGGTTCCAATGGCGATCCCCGTGGCTCCAATGGCGCTCCCAGCGGCCGACGATGACAACGGCGGGCAGTTCACCACGCATCACGTAGTGGACACCCACATGAGGGGGAAGGCCCTCTCGGTGGTGTACACAAACGATCCGGTCTCGGTGGAGAGTTCATCCAAACTATGGAGTAGTTCCTTGCCGAGGAAAAGTACCAAGTGGTCGGCTTCGACCTCGAGTACACCATCGGTCGTGCCGGGCACGATCAGAAGGTTGCCGCCGCCCAGTTGTGCGTGCGACATGACATCCTCATCTACCACTACCACCTTGCCACAAGGCCATGTGAGTGTTTCTCCAGGTTTATCAACAGCTCCGACTACAGTTTTGCTACGGTGAACACCGCCAACGATTTAAAAGCGCTCAAGGTTTCGGGCTTGAAATGCCCGAATCTTGTCAACATCTAGCACCACTACAAGGTCTGGGGCCGCGACAAAAGCAAACTGAACTCCCTGGTTGACCTCACCTCGGCCATCATCGACCCCTACTATGAAGAGTGAGAGCAAGATGGACAAGAACTCCTCGCACAGTGTGGGGCATGAGAGGCTGGATGAACAACATGTCAAGTACGCGGCCAAGGACGCGTACACAAGCTATGAGATGTACACGCGGATCGTTGACATGAGGAAGTGTCTTCCTCCTGCCCCAGACAAGGGATCGAGCCACAGAGCAGTGGCGGGAGCGTCACAAGAAGTAGATGACTAGACAATCATTTCTCCTAATTTAGAATGCATGCAATTGTTTATTGAGGTGTGCACGAATGATATGCATAGTCACTTATGTAATTGGATGTTTATTTCAGTTATATATATATACACGTTATTCTTCTGTAGACAGAGCAAATCACATGGCTTATTAACAGCAATTCTCTGTGTTATTATTGGTCTTCGCACACATTTCTGATTACGGACATGTTTGCCGCGTATCACACACATCTTGTTCAGTTGAATCGTTTCCATTGTGTTGCCTAATCACACACAGTTCATCCTAGTGAACTGTATGCTATATATCGCACACACCTTCATCTGGCTTCCCGTTACTTTTGTTCCTCCTCATCCCAAACAGTTAATTGAACTGAGCCGTATGCCCTGCATCGCACACGCAACTAAAATCTGAACTGTGTTTGATGCATCTGTCATCGCAAACGTTTTCCGCCTTTTTGACGGTTTTTTACACCACCGATTGCAATTATGGCATCGCACACAGTTTCGTCGAAGGGTCTCTGATGGTAGTGTCGCGTTTGGACCATCCTGCAGTAGTGTAGCGTGCCGACGGCGATCACATCGACCTTGGAACCATTCCCGACGCGCATAGTCACCTCGTCCTTAGCCAATGTTCGTTTAATCCGTAGCTCCTATTTCGAGTTACAAATATGAGGAACCGAACCAGTATCAAATACCCAGGTGCTACTACGAGTATTAGTAAGGTACACATTAATAACATGTATATCAAATATACCTTTGTTCACTTTGCCATCCTTCTTATCCGCCAAATACTTGGGGCAGTTCCGCTTCCAGTGACCAGTCCCTTTGTAGTAGAAGCACTCGATTTGTGCTTAGGTCCAGACTTGGGCTTCTTCCTGGGAGTGGCAACTTGCTTGCCATTCTTCTTGAATTTCCCCTTCTTTCCCTTGCCCTTTTTCTTGAAACTAGTGGTCTTGTTAACCATCAAAACTTGATGTTCCTCCTTGATTTCTACCTCCGAAGCTTTGAGCATTGCGAAGAGCTCGGGAATTGTCTTTTCCATCCCCTGCATATTATAGTTCATCACGAAACCTTTGTAGCTTGGTGGCAGTGATTGGAGAAACCTGTCAATAACACTGTCATCTGGAAGATTAACTCCCAACTGAGTCAAGTGATTATGATACCCAGACATTTTGAGTATGTGTTCACTGACAAAGCTATTCTCCTCCATCTTGCAGCTATAGGACTTGTTGGAGACTTCATATCTGTCAACTCGGGCATTTGCTTGAAAAATTAACTTCAACTCCTGGAACATCTCTTATGGTCCATGACATTCAAAACGTCTTTGAAGTCTCGATTCTAAGCCGTAAAGCATGGCACACTGAACTATCGAGTAGTCATCAGATCGAGCTTGCAAGACGTTCATAACATCAGCATCTGCTCCTGCAATAGGCCTTTCACCTAGCGGTGCATCAAGGACATAATTCTTCTGTGTAGCAATGAGGATAATCCTCAAATTCTGGACCCGATGCGTGTAGTTTCTACCATCATCTTTCAACTTAGCTTTCTCTAGGAACGCATTAAAATTCAAGGGAACGGTAGCACGGGCCATTGATCTACAACATAGACATGCAAAAACTATCAGGACTAAGTTCATGATAAATTAAGTTCAATTAATCATATTACTGAAGAACTCCCACTTAGATAGACATCCCTCAAGTCATCTAAATGATACGTGTTCCAAATCAACTAAACCATGTCTGATCATCACGTGAGATGGAGTAGTCATCAATGGTGAACATGTCTATGTTGATCATATCTACAATATGATTCACGTTCAACCATTCGGTCTCTAGTGTTCCGAGGCCATGTCTGTACATGCTAGGCTCGTCAAGTTTAACTCGAGTATTCCGCATGTGCAAAACTATCTTGCACCCATTGTATGTGAACGTAGAGCCTATCACACCCGATCATCATGTGGTGTCTCAGCACGACGAACTGGCGCAACGGTGCATACTCAGGAAGAACACTTATACCTTGAAATTTTAGTAAGGGATCAGCTTATAATGCTACCGTCGTACTAAGCAAAATAAGATGCATAAAAGATAAACATCGCATGCAATAAAAATATGTGACATAATATGGCCATCATCATCTTGTGCCTTTGATCTCACCATCATGATATCCATCGTCACCAGCTTGACACCTTGATCTCCATCATAGCGTCGTGGTCGTCTCGCCAACTATTGCTTCTACAACTATCGCTAACGCATAGTGATAAAGTAAAGCAATTACATGGCGTTTGCATTTCATACAATAAAGCGACAACCATAAGGCTCCTGCCAGTTGTCGATAACGTTTACAAAACATGATCATCTCGTACAATAACATATATCACATCATATCTTGACCATATCACATCACAACATGCCCTGCAAAAACAAGTTAGACATCCTCTACTTTATTGTTGCAAGTTTTACGTGGCTACTACGGGCTTCTAGCAAGAACTTTTCTTACCTACGCATCAAAACCACAACGGTGTTTCGTCAAGTTTGCTTTTTTAACCTTCAACAAGGACCGGCCGCAGTCAAATTTGATTCAACTAAAGTTGGAGAAACAGACACCCGCCAGTCACCTTTATGCAAAACTAGTTGCATGTCCGCTTGGAACCGGTCTCATGAATGTGGTCATGTAAGGTTGGCCCGGGCCGCTTCATCCAACAATACCGCCGAATCAAAATAAGACATTTGTGGTAAGCAGTATGACTATCACCGCCCACAACTCTTTGTGTTCTACTCGTGCATATCAACATCGCATAGACCTGGCTCGGATGCCACTGTTGGGAAACATAGCATGCAATTTCAAAAAACTTCCTACGCTCACGCAAGATCTATCTAGGAGATGCATATCAATGAAAGGGGGAGAGTGTGTCCACGTACCCTCGTAGACCGAAAGTGGAGGTGTTTGACAACACGGTTGATGTAGTCGAACTTCTTCTCGTTCCGATCGACCGAGCACCGAACGTACGGCACCTCCTAGTTCTGACATGTTCAGCTCGATGACATCCCTCGAACTCTTGATCCAGCAAAGTGTCAAGGGAGAGTTTCGTTAGCATGACGGCGTGGTGACGGTGATGGTGAAGTTATCCGCGTAGGGCTTCGTCTAAGCACTACGAAGATTCGACCGGAGGCGTAAACTGTGGAGGGGGGCGCCGCACAGGCTAACAATTGTTGATGTGTGTTCTAGGCGCCCCCTCCCCATGTATATATAGGTGGAAGGGGAGGGGATCTGCCTTGGGCGCCCCAAGTAGGAGGAATCCTACTTGGGGGCCCTATTCCAATTCGCCCCCCTTTCCTTTTACCGGAGGGGAGAAAAGCGAAGAGAGGGAGGAGGAAGGAAAGGGGGGCCGAACACCCTCCTCCTTCTCCTATTCGGCCTCCTTCATTAGGGGGGATCTCAACCCCTTGTGGGCTGGTGTGCTCCCCTCCTATGGCCCATAAGGCCCATTATTCCCATGGGCGGTTCCGGTAACCCCCCGGTACTCCTATATGTACCCGATACACCCCGAAATACTTCCGGTGTCCGAATACTATCATCATATATATCAATCTTTACCTCTCGACCATTAGGAGACTCCTCTTCATGTTCGTGATCTCATTCGGGACTTCGAACAACATTCGGTCACCAAATCACATAACTCATATAATACCAAAACGTCATCGAACGTTAAGCGTGCGGACCCTACGGGTTCGAGAACTATGTAGACATGACCGAGACACCTCTCTGGTCAATAACCAACAGCGGAACTTGGATGCTCATATTGGTTCCTGCATATTCTACAAAAATCTTTATCGGGCGTACCGTAATGACAACATACATTATTCCCTTTGTCATTGGTATGTTACTTGCCCGAGATTTGATCGTCGATATATTCATACCTAGTTCAATCTCGTTACCGGCAAGTCTCTTTACTCGTTCTGTAATGCATCATCCCACAACTAACTCATTAGTCACATTGCTTGCAAGGCTTCTTATGATGTGCATTACCGAGAGGGCCTAGAGATACCTCTCCGATACTCGGAGTGACAAATCCTAATCTCGATCTATGCCAACCCAACAAACACCTTCAGAGATACTTGTAGAGCATCTTTATAATCACCTAGTTACATTGTGACGTTTGATAGCACACAAGGCATTCCTCCGGTATCCGGGAGTTGCATAATCTCATAGTCAAAGGAATATGTATTTGACATGAAGAAAGCAATAACAATAAAACTGAACGATCGATATGCTAAGCTAACGAATGGGTCTTTTCCATCATATCATTCTCCTAATGATGTGATCCTATTCATCAAATGACAACACATGTCTATGGTTAGGAAACTTAACCATCATTGATTAACGAGCTAGTCTAGTAGAGGCTTACTAGGGAAACTGGGTTTTGTCTATTTATCCACACATGTATCAAGTTTCCGGTTAATACAATTCTAGCATGAATAGTAAACATTTATCATGATATAAGCAAATATAAAATAACAACTTTATTATTGCCTCTAGGGCATACTTCCTTCAGTGTCACCAACCGGGACTAGAGGCTTAGGGGTTTAGGGTGTTAGGATTTATGAATTATTATTTATTTTCCCTTTTTGTTTTATATTTCCATTTAATTGTTTTTCATTTCAAACATATTTTACGCTACTGCAGTCGTCAAGTGCCACTTCTGTACTACATACTGTACATGTACGTCATATATAATAGAATTTCTCATACGACCATGCATACACACACACACACACACACACACACATATATATATATATATACATACAATTTGGTACATACAATTTTTCCTACAATTTGCAGATCATTACATGCAGGCATTAGGTGTAATGGTATTCTCCTTTGGGATCTATGACCTGGTCAAGCAAAAATCCCGCAATCTCCTCTTGAAGTGCTCGTATGTGGTTCTCTGGTAGGAGCTTATCCTGCATCTCTTGCATCTTTATTAAAAAGGAGATCAATATGAATATATTAGTTGTGTGTATATGCCGGCGGACGGCTTTCTCCGCTCGTTCCTCAAGTTCTACCATCTCCAACCGCATCACATCACGCCCAACACGGTGATGCTTCTGTCCGCCTTCATCATGATGCGCGAAGGCTACCTCGGCATCCTCCCCACCATCGAGTTGCGGGGAGCGTTCTTCTATACCAAGCTGGGAACCTCCGTCCGGGAGGTGGCAGCCCAGTGTGGCGCCTTTGTCGCAGTGCGCCGTCCGTCTCCAAGGAACGCCTTCCCTGCCATCAAGCTGCCATAGTCGGTCAAGATGTGGAAGCAATCTTATTTCGATGTGGAGAACGTCGACCCGGCCGTCGACTTCCTCAACCTGCCGGCCTATGAAGCCGGCCCACCGGCTGAGCCTCGGGCCAACTGGGGCTACAAGCCGAAGCCTGTATTAGCAGACGGTGTCGCCACCATCAACCGACTCCGGTTGCGTGCTACCTCTTGAGCACTGCGTTCGATTTCCTTGAAGAGGAAAGGATGATGGAGCAAAGTAGCGTAAGTATTTCCATCAGTTTTTGAGAACCAAGGTATCAATCCAGTAGGAGGCTACGCGCGAGTCCCTCGTACCTACACAAAACAAATAACTCCTTGCAACCAACGCGATAAGGGGTTGTCAATCCCTTCACGGTCACTTACAAGAGTGAGATCTGATAGAGATGATAGATAATATTTTTGGTATTTTTGTGATAAAGATGCAAAGTAAAATAAAAAGCAAAGTAAAAAAGCAAAGGCAATAATAAAGTGATGGAAGATTCATATGATGAAGATAGACCCGGGGGCCATAGGTTTCACTTGTGGCTTCTCTCAAGAGCATAAGTATTTTACGGTGGGTGAACAAATTACTGTTGAGCAATTGATAGAATTGAGCATAGTTATGAGAATATCTAGGTATGATCATGTATATAGGCATCAAGTCAGAGACAAGTAGACCGACTCCCTTTGCATCTACTACTATTACTCCACTCATCGACCGCTATCCAAAGATGCATCTAGAGTATTAAGTTCAAGAAAACAGAGTAACGCCTTAAGCAAGATGACATGATGTAGAGGGATAAATTCATGCAATACGATAAAAACCCCATCTTGTTATCCTCGATAGCAACAATACAATACGTGCCTTGCTGCCCCTACTGTCACTTGGAAAGGACACCGCAAGATTGAACCCAAAGCTAAGCACTTCTCCCATTGCAAGAAAAACCAATCTAGTAGGCCAAACCAAACTGATAATTCGAAGAGACTTGCAAAGATAACCAATCATACATAAAAGAATTCAGAGTAGATTCAAATATTGTTCATAGATAATCTTGATCATAAACCCACAATTCATCGGTCTCAGCAAACACACCGCAAAAGAAGATTACATCGAATAGATCTCCACAAGAGAGGGGGAGAACATTGTATTGAGATCCAAAAAGAGAGAATAAGCCATCTAGCTACTAACTATGGACCCGAAGGTCTGAGGTAAACTACTCACACTTCATCGGAGAGGCTATGGTGTTGATGTAGAAGCCCACCATGGTGGATGCCCTCCACGTGAGCTCCTAACAGGCCCCAAGATGGGATCTCATGGGTACAGAAGGTTGCGGCGGTGGAACTAGGTTTTTGGCTTCTCCTCTGATCGTTTGGGGGTACGTAGGTATATATAGGAGGAAGAAGTACGTCGGTGGAGCAACATGGGGCCCATGAGGGTGGAGGGCGCGCCCTAGGGGGTTGGGCGCGCCCCCTACCTCGTGCCCTCCTCGAAGCTTCCTTGGCTTAGGGCCCTAGTCTCCTGGATCACGTTCGGTGAGAAAGTCACGTTCCCGAAGGTTTCATTCCGTTTGGACTCCGTTTGATATTCCTTTTCTGCAAAACTCTGAAAAAGGCAAAAAACAACAATTCTAGGCTGGGGCTCCGGTTAATAGGTTAGTCCCAAAAATAATATAAAAGTGGAAAATAAAGCCCAATATTGTCCAAAACAGTAGATAATATAGCATTGAGCAATCAAAAATTATAGATACGTTGGAGACGTATCAGGCATCCCCAAGCTTAATTCCTGCTCGTCCTCGAGTAGGTAAATGATAAAAACAGAATTTTTGATGCGGAGTGCTACTTGGCATAATTTCAATGTAATTCTTCTTAATTGAGGTATGAATATTTCAGATCCGAAAGATTCAAGATAAAAGTTCATATTGACATAAAAATAATAATACTTCAAGCATAATAACTAAGCAATTATGTCCTCTCAAAATAACATGGCCAAAGAAAGTTCATCCCTACAAAATCATATAGTTTAGTCATGCTCCATTTTCGTCACACAAGAATGCTCTCATCATGCACAACCCCGATGACAAGCCAAGCAATTGTTTCATACTTTACTAACCTCAAACTTATAAACTTTCACGTAATATATGAGCGCGAGCCATGGACATAGCACTATGGATGGAATAGAATATGATGATGGGAGTTATGTGGAGAAGACAAAAAAGGAGAAAGTCTCACATCAACGAGGCTAATCAATGAGCTATGGGGATGCCCATAGATTGATGTTAATGCGAGGAGTAGGGATTGCCATGCAACGGATGCACTAGAGCTATAAATGTATGAAAGCTCAACAAAAGAAACTAAGTGGGTGTGCATCCAACTTGCTTGCTCACGAAGACCTAGGGCACTTGAGGAGGCCCATTGTTGGAATATACAAGCCAAGTTCTATAATGAAAAATTCCCACTAGTATATGAAAGTGACAAAACAAGAGACTCTATATCATGATGATTATGGTGCTACTTTGAAGCACAAGTGTGGCAAATGATAGTAGCATTGTCCCTTCTCTCTTTTTCTCTCATTTTTTATGGCCTTTCTTTTTTTTATGGCCTTTCTCTTTTTTTATGGCCTTTCTTTTTTATGGCCTTTTTTTATTCCTCACTTGGGACAATGCTCTAGAAAATGATGATCATCACACTTCTATTTATTTACAACTCAATGATTACAACTCGATACTAGAACAAAGTATGACTCTATATGAATGCCTCCGGCGGTGTACCGGAATATGCAATGAACCAAGAGTGACATGTATGAAAGAATTATGAACGGTGGCTTTGCCACAAATACTATGTCAACTACATGATCATGCTAAGCAATATGACAATGATAAATGTGTCATGATAAACGGAATGGTGGAAAGTTGCATGGCAATATATCTCGGAATGGCTATGGAAATGCCATAATAGGTAGGTATGGTGGCTGTTTTGAGGAAGATATAAGGAGGTTTATGTGTGAAAGAGTGTATCATATCACAGGGTTTGGATGCACCAGCGAAGTTTGCACCAACTCTCGATGTGAGAAAGGGCAATGCATGTTACCGAAGGGGCTAGCAATGATGGAAGGGTGAGAGTGCATATAATCCATGGACTCAACATTAGTCATAAAGAACTCACATACTTATTGCAAAATTCTACAAGCCATAAAAAACTAAAGCACTACGCGCATGCTCCTAGGGGGATAGATTGGTAGGAAAAGACCATCGCTCGTCCCCGACCGCCACTCATAAGGAGGACAATCAAAAAACACCTCATGTTTCAAATTTTTTACATAACGTTTACCATACGTGCATGCTATGGGACTTGCAAACTTCAACACAAGCATTTCTCAAATTCATAACTACTCAACTAACACGACTTTGATATTATTACCTCCATATCTCAAAACAATCATCAAGCATCAAACTTTTCTTAGTATCCAACACACTCATAAGAAAGTTTTTACTATTTTTGTATACCTAGCATATTAAGATTATTTAAGGAAATTACCATGCTATTTAAGACTCCCAAAATAATCTAAGTGAAGCATGAGAGATCAATAGTTTCTTTAAAACAAATCCACCACCATGCTCTAAAAGATATAAGTGAAGTACTAGAGAAAAACTATATAACTCAAAAGATATAAGTGAAGCACAAAGAGTATTCTAATAATTTACAAATCATGTATGGCTCTCTCAAAAGGTGTGTACAGCAAGGATGATTGTGGTAAACTAAAAAGCAAAGACTCAAATCATACAAGACGCTCCAAGCAAAACACATATCATGTGGTGAATAAAAATATAGCTCCAAGTAAAGTTACCGATGGAAGTAGACGAAAGAGGGGATGCCTTCAGGGGCATCCCCAAACTTTGGCTTTTTGGTGTCCTTATATTATCTTGGGGGTGCCATGGGAATCCCCAGGCTTAGGCTCTTTCCACTCCTTGTTCCATAATGCATCAAAAGATTTCACCCAAAACTTGAAAACTTCACAACACAAAACTCAACAGAAATCTCGTGAGCTCCGTTAGCGAAAGAAAACAAAAGACCACTTCAAGGTACTGTAATAAACTCATTCTTTATTTATATTGGTGTTAAACCTACTGTATTCCAACTTCTCTATGGTTTATAAACTATTTTACTAGCCATAGATTCATCAAAATAAGCAAACAACACACGAAAAAACAGAATCAGTCAAAAACAGAACAGTCTGTAGTAATCTGTAACTAACGCAAACTTCTGGAACTCCAAAAAATCATCCAAAATTGGAGGACCTAGGAAATTTGTTTATTGATCAGCAGCAGTTGGAATCACTATTTTATCACGTTCTGGTTATTTTTAACAATTGTTTTCGTGAACAGAAAGTTTATGGAAATTACAGCAAGATCAAATAACTATCATCCAAGAAGATCCTATAGGTTTAACTTGGCACAAACACTAATTAAAACATAAAAACACATATAACCAGAGGCTAGATCAAAGATTTATTCCTAAACAGAAGCAAAAGTAAAAAAAACTAAAAATATAATTGGGTTGCCTCCCAACAAGCGCTATCGTTTAACGCCCCTAGCTAGGCATAAAAGTAAGGATAGATCTCGGTATTGCCATCTTTGGTAGGCAATCCATAAGTGGCTCTCATAATAGATTCATATGGTAACTTTATTTTCTTCCTAGGGAAGTGTTCCATGCCTTTCTTTAATGGAGATTGGAATCTAATATTCCCTTCCTTCATATCAATAATTGCACCAATCGTTCTAAGGAAAGGTCTACCAAGAATAATAGGACATGAAGGATTGTAATCTATATCAAGAACGATAAAATCTACGGGCACATAATTCCTATTTGCAACAATAATAACATCATTAATTCTTCCCATAGGTTTCTTAATAGTGGAATCCACAAGGTGGAAGTTTAGAGAGCAATCATCAAAATCACGGAAATCTAGAAAATCGCACAAAGTTTTGGGGATAGTGGAAACACTAGCGCCCAAATCACATAAAGCATAAAATTCATGATCCTTAATCTTAATTTTAATAGTTGGTTCCCACTCATCATAAAGTTTTCTAGGGATAGAAACTTCCAACTCAAGTTTTTCTTCATAAGATTGCATCAAGGCATCAACGATATGTTTGGTAAAGGCTTTATTTTGAGTATAAGCATGAGGAGAATTTAGCACGGATTGCAACAAGGAAATACAATCAATCAAAGAGCAATTTTCATAATTAAATTCCTTGAAATCCAAAATAGTGAGTTTAGCAACATCTAGGGTTTTGCTTTCTTCAATCCCACTTTTATCAATTTTAGCATAAAGATCTAAAAACTCCAAATTTTTGGAACGCCTTCTAGGTAAAGGTGGATCATATTCAGTCTCATCATTATCAAGATTCATATTGCAAAACAAAGATTTAATAGGGGACACATCAACAACTTTTAGGTCTTCATCTTGATTTTCATAGGAATTGGGTTTAGCGGCCATCTTATTGATTAAGGTAGCCTGCTTATCCAAAATTTCAGCAGTCAACTTCTCAAGACGAGCAATTTGGGATCTTAAACCATCAAATTCTTTAGACATATCATCGAGATCTTTATTCATATAACTCATAAAACTTTTTTGTTCCTTAAGCTCGTTTCTGAAGAAATTATTATGCTCAAATTGCAAAACCATAAAACTCCTAACGTTACTTTCGATCTCTTCTAACCTTTTAAGGTGAAGATCACCAAATCTAGGTAGAGCCATCGTGACAAGCAAGCGATCCAACACGAGAAAACAAAAAGAAAGCGAGAAAAAGGCAAACGGAAAAGAGAGGGCGAATAAAACGGCAAGGGTGAAGTGGGCGAGAGGAAAATGGCAAATAATGTAATGCGGGAGATAAGGTATTATGATGGGTACTTGGTATGTTGACTTTTGCGTAGACTCCCAGAACGGCGCCGAAATTCTTCTTGCTACCTCTTGAGCACTGCGTTGGATTTCCTTGAAGAGGAAATGATGATGCAGCAAAGTATCGTAAGTATTTCCCTCAATTTTTTAGAACCAAGGTATCAATCCAGTAGGAGGCTACGCGCGAGTCCCTCGTACCTACACAAAACAAATAACTCCTCGCAACCAACGCGATAAGGGGTTGTCAATCCCTTCACGGTCACTTAGGAGAGTGAGATCTGATAGAGATGATAGATAATATTTTTGGTATTTTTGTGATAAAGATGCAAAGTAAAATAAAAAGCAAAGTAAAAAGCAAAGGAAATAATAAAGTGATGGAAGATAAATACGATGAAGATAGACCCGGGGGCCATAGCTTTCGCTAGTGGCTTCTCTCAAGAGCATAAGTATTTTACGGTGGGTGAACAAATTACTGTTGAGCAATTGACAGAATTGAGCATAGTTATGAGAATATCTAGGTATGATCATGTATATAGGCATCACGTCCGAGACAAGTAGACCGACTCACCTGCATCTACTACTATTACTCCACTCATCGACCGCTATCCAAAGATGCATCTAGAGTATTAAGTTCAAGAAAACAGAGTAACGCCTTAGGCGAGATGACATGATGTAGAGGGATAAATTCATGCAATATGATAAAGACCCCATCTTGTTATCCTCGATGGCAACAATACAATACGTGCCTTGCTGCCCCTCATCACATGGAAAGGACACCGCAAGATTGAACCCAAAGCTAAGCACTTCTCCCATTGCAAGAAAAACCAATCTAGTAGGCCAAACCAAACTGATAATTCGAAGAGACTTGCAAAGATAACCAATCATACATAAAAGAATTCAGAGAATATTCAAATATTTTTCATAGATAATCTTGATCATAAACCCACAATTCATCGGTCTCAACAAACACACCGCAAAAAGAAGATTACATCGAATAGATCTCCATGAGAGAGGGGGAGAACATTGTATTGAGATCCATAAAGAGAGAAGAAGCCATCTACCTACTAACTATGGACCCGAAGGTCTAAGGTAAACTACTCACACTTCATCGGAGGGGCTATGGTGTTGATGTAGAAGCCCTTCATGGTGGATGCCCCCTCCGGCGGAGCTCCGGAACAGGCCCCAAGATGGGATCTTGTTACATCCCAAATTTCCTATTTGGAATGTTTTACAATTATAGCTAAGCATCTACGCATTCTGTTTGAATTTGAGTGCCATTTGGAGTTTCAGAAGATTTTGAGTTTTGGAATTTAAATTCAAAACTTTGGCAAGTGGGAATCATTCCAAAAACTATGCCTGATATATACTTGAGCAAAAGTATGAGAGGAGTAAACATGACACTCCAAAAATATCAGAGGAAAACAATGCCAAAAGTTTTGAATTCAAATTTGAGTTTTATTTGAATTTTGGAAAAAATGATGTTTTATAAACTTTAGATTTTGCCCCTGGAAAAATGTTCAAATGATAGGGAATATTCCCCTGATCATTTTGATATATATATGTCCTATATAAAATATTTATATTTTATATCTCTGCTTTTATTTTCAAAAAAAATTAAATTGGAAAAAAAGAAAAAAAATACCCAGGCGCCAGCCAACTCGCCCAGCCCGGCACTGGCGACCCACCCAGCGTGACCGAACGGCCCGACCAGCAGGCCGAGCCAATGAGCCGCACCCGCGCGCCGAAACTCCCCCGCATCGGTCGACCGACCCAGCGCCCGCTCCCCGCCGTCGCCGACAGGTGGACCCCCACCCGTCTCCTACCCCTCGCCCACGCCACTCGCCGCGCCGCCGCTCGCCGGAATCCCGAAGGATCCGGGATTCGATTTCCCTCCCGATTCACCCCCTCGCCCAAGCCGAGGCGCCCCCCTATATAAACCCCTTCCCGCACCCCATTCCCCCCCTCGCCCCCTCGCTCGACCCTCTCTCCCTCGCTGCAGCGCTCGCCGGAGTAACCCGAACGCCGCCGCCATTTACCTCGCCGCCACGACGCCCTAGCCCACCCCGAGCTCCAAAGCAACTCCACCAGACCCACCCCTCGTCGCGCCCGCAGCCGAGCACTCCGACGCCCCGACCACCGGAGACGCCGACGCCTTTTCGCCGCCCGAAACCGCCGCCCGTCGATCTCCGTAAGTCACCGAGTATCCCTTCCCGTCCGATCTAATCTCGACGGTCTAGATTAGAACCTCAAGGGGTATGGGTTTTATTAGGTCAATTAGTGAACCGGGTTTTTCCCCGGTTAGTTCCGGTTTAATATTTTAGTTAGGGTTTTATTTTGTACCGGCCCGATTCGTTTAACCCTAGGGCCCGTTTTAGTTAAGTTACGCTCAGAGCGTTAGATAGGCCCACTAAGCGCCGGTTTTCGTCTTAGTTTTATTTTAGTTTTCTGTTTTAACAGAATAGTTTCAGATTTGAAAAATTCATATCTTTTAATCTACTTAATATTTTTAAGTGATTCTTTTTTGTTGGTTTGAAAATTTATTATAGTTTCTGTAGAAAATATAATTAGCTATGTTAAAATTATTTAAAATTGCTTTATATTAGATTTAGTCAGAATAGTAAATCTGTTATAAAATGAGTTAGGAAAATTATTTTTTTATGATTCTTTTTGTCCCAACTTTGTTTTGACATTGCCTAACCGTAGGAATTAATTTGGGCATTTTAGGATTATTAAAAAAATTAGTTTTAATCAGAATCATGTTATTCTTAATTAATTGACTAGCTACTGTTTTCCTATTATTTTAATTAGCAAATAAATTTATTTCTCACATGTGATTGATTATTCTAAGTTAGTTTCTGTCACTTTAGAGCATGAACTTTTATTTATAATAAATAAAACTTTTATTTTATTTTATTTTCCTACTAAAATTTGCTTTAGGCCTAATAGGAGTTTTATAATAGCTTTTAAATTGATTCCTTTTGCTCCTAGTTGCTTAATGCATTCTTTTCTGTTAAGTTAATAAAAACCCATGCTTAGGTTATGTTGAGAAATTTTTTGTTATATAAAACTATTTTTAGTTGTTGCTTGAAGTAGGAAAACTTTGAGTTGGATTTCTTCGAGTTTTCCTTTGGGTTTTGATTCGTTCGTTTTGTGTGTTTCATATTACTATGCTGTTATGTAAGTGATCATATGTTGTATGCTTATTGTGGTTATTGTTTGCCTCGGTAGAATTTCCGGAGTGCTGAAGCTTGCTACTCTGAGTCCCTAGCTTACGAGGATCGTCGGCCAAGGCAAGTCATTGATCATGTTTCTTTACAATACCTATGATTTTTATTGCATTAGAATTACCTCCCCACCATGCATGCAGTAGGTGAAATTTTGAAGTTATGTTCTTGAGTAGTATCATGTGGTAGGATGAACCAATTCCCTTGTTACCATGACCCGGACGAAGTAGTTTATTTTGCTATGCTCAGAGACGGATTGGTTGAGTGAATTCATAAGTAAGATGTGAGAGTCAAGATGATGACAACCCCATGAAATTCAAGATCAAGATGAACTTGAATTCACTCTTTGGGTGGAGGACGGTTGACGGGCACCCTGGAGAATCCAGTGGTTGGCCGGGATGCATGGAGAAGTGCCATGACATCTTGCGGAAAGCTTCACCCAGCCACGAAGAGACGGATGGATACCCCATTGACCGGAAGCTTACCTGTGCAGCCGCAAGCCATTATGGGCTCGCTTGGTCGACCCTAGGTGTGACTCTGGCGGACGGTGCTACGAGATGTAGAAGAACGGTAGGATTGGATGGGCACCGGCGGTGGCCTGCAGGAACTCTTCGGAAGACCCAGTTTCCTTCGTCCCGTCTTCAAACACTCTGAAGTGCGAAGACTTAAAAGGAGGGAACGATTCTTGCGGGTAAAGTGCGCAAACCTCTGCAGAGAAAAGATCTAATCGGTTAGCCGTGTCCCCGGTTACGGACATTTGAGCCTCTGGAACTTGGAGTATTTCGGAAATCTCAACACTGAAATTAATAATTTAATTGAGGGGTTATTACTTAATAATTTGGGAATGAGACATTGGTTGGCGGAACCATCTCAATAACTACCAACAATTTCGTAGTAATTGCAAACAAGACCTTATTGTAGGGAAAAACTGGCTTTTCGCAAAATGATGAAACTTAGAGCCCCACGGCCAAGTTGCATATAGTGTTAGTAATTTTATTATTGTTCTCTCTTCATGACTTGCCAGCATATTCAAAATGCTGACCTACACGGCTGCAACGTCTTATGTTGCAGAGGTTTATTCCGATCAGGAGTGAGGCTACGCTCCGCGCTTGGTGATTGCCCTTTGGAGTCGGATGGACTCGCTATTCTTCTACGCTTCGCAGCTTTACTTAGTTTATTTCTCATGAGTTGGCCTTGGTGAATTTATTCTATTGTAATAAAGACTCGATATGAGAATCGTGTAATAAATTCAGGTGTGATTGAACTTTGTTTATTTCATCAATGTACTGTGAGTGCCAGCATGATCTTGGGATGGTACAGACACAGAGACTTGACCGATTTTGGGTCAGGTCGCTACAGATCTCATGGGTACAGAAGGTTGCGGCGGTGGAATTAGGTTTTTGGCTCCGACTTTGATCGTTTGGGGTACGTAGGTATATATAGGAGGAAGAAGTACGTCGGTGGAGCAACATGGGGCCCACGAGGGTGGAGGGCGCGCCCTGGGGGGTGGGCGCGCCCCCCTACCTCGTGCCCTGCTCGAAGCTTCCTTGTCTTAGGCTCCAAGTCTCCTGGATCACGTTCGGTGAGAAAATCACGTTCCCGAAGGTTTCATTCCGTTTGGACTCCGTTTGATATTCCTTTTCTGCAAAACTCTGAAAAAGGCAAAAAACAACAATTCTGGGTTGGGCCTCCGGTTACTAGGTTAGTCCCAAAAATAATATAAAAGTGGAAAATAAAGCCCAATAATGTCCAAAACAATAGATAATATAGCATGGGGCAATCAAAAATTATAGATACGTTGGAGACGTATCAGGCATCCCCAAGCTTAATTCCTGCTCGTCCTCGAGTAGGTAAATGATAAAAACAGAATTTTTGATGCGGAGTGCTAGTTGGCATAATTTCAATGTAATTCTTCTTAATTGGTGTATGAATATTCAGATCCGAAAGATTCAAGATAAAAGTTCATATTGACATAAAAATATTAATACTTCAAGCATACTAACTAAGCAATTATGACCTCTCAAAATAACATGGCCAAAGAAAGTTCATCCCTACAAAATCATATAGTTTAGTCATGTTCCATTTTCATCACACAAGAATTCTCTCATCGTGCACAACCCCGATGACAAGCCAAGTAATTGTTTCATACTTTAGTAACCTCAAACTTATAAACTTTCACGCAAAATATGAGCGCAAGCCATGGACATAGCACTATGGGTGGAATAGAATATGATGATGGGGGTTATGTGGAGAAGACAAAAAAGGAGAAAGTCTCACATCAACAAGGCTAATCAATGAGCTATGGGGATTCCCATCGATTGATGTTAATGCGAGGAGTAGGGATTGCTATGCAACGGATGCACTAGAGCTATAAATGTATGAAAGCTCAACAACAGAAACTAAGTGGGTGTGCATCCAACTTGCTTGCTCATGAAGACCTAGGGCACTTGAGGAGGCCCATTGTTGGAATATACAAGCCAAGTTCTATAATGAAAAATTCCCACTAGTATATGAAAGTGACAAAACAAGAGACTATCTATCATGATGATTATGGTGCTACTTTGAAGCACAAGTGTGGCAAAGGATAGTAGCATTGTCCCTTCTCTCTTTTTCTCTCATTTTTTATGGCCTTTATTTTTTTATGGACTTTATCTTTTTTATGGCCTTTCTTTTTTTATGGCCTTTTTTTATTCCTCGCTTGGGACAATGCTCTAGAAAATGATGATCATCACACTTCTATTTATTTACAACTCAATGATTACAACTCGATACTAGACCAAAGTATGACTCTATATGAATGCCTCCGGCGGTGTACCTGGATATGCAATGAACCAAGAGTGACATGTATGAAAGAATTACGAACGGTGGCTTTGCCACAAATACTATGTCAACTACATGATCACGCTAAGCAATATGACAATGATAAATGTGTCATGATAAACGGAATGGTGGAAAGTTGCATGGCAATATATCTCGGAATGGCTATGGAAATGCCATAATAGGTAGGTATGGTGGCTGTTTTGAGGAAGATATAAGGAGGTTTATGTGTGAAAGAGCATATCATATCACGGGGTTTGGATGCACCAGCGAAGTTTGCACCAACTCTCGATGTGAGAAAGGGCAATGCATGTTACCGAAGAGGCTAGCAATGATGGAAGGGTCAGAGTGCATATAATCCATGGACTCAACATTAGTCATAAAGAACTCACATACTTATTGCAAAAATCTACAAGCCATCAAAAACCAAAGCACTACGCGCATGCTCCTAGGGGGATAGATTGGTAGGAAAAGACCATCGCCGTCTCCCCGACCGCCACTCATAAGGAGGACAATCAAAAACACCTCATGTTTCAAATTTTTACATAACGTTTACCATACGTGCATGCTACGGGACTTGCAAACTTCAACACAAGCATTTCTCAAATTCACAACTACTCAACTAACACGACTTTGATATTATTACCTCCATATCTCAAAACAATCATCAAGCATCAAACTTTTCTTAGTATCCAACACACTCATAAGAAAGTTTTTACTATTTTTGTTTACCTAGCATATTAAGATTATTTAAGCAAATTACCATGATATTTAAGACTCCCAAAATAATCTAAGTGAAGCATGAGAGATCAATAGTTTCTTTAAAACAAATCCACCACCATGCTCTAAAAGATATAAGTGAAGTACTAGAGCAAAACTATATAACTCAAAAGATATAAGTGAAGCACAAAGAGTATTCTAATAATTTACAAATCATGTATGGCTCTCTCAAAAGGTGTGTACAGCAAGGATGATTGTGGTAAAATAAAAAGCAAAGACTCAAATCATACAAGACGCTCCAAGCAAAACACATATCATGTGGTGAATAAAATATAGCTCCAAGTAAAGTTACCGATGGAAGTAGATTTAAAGAGGATGCCTTCCGGGGCATCCCCAAACTTTGGCTTTTTGGTGTCCTTATATTATCTTGGGGGTGCCATGGGCATCCCCAGGCTTAGGCTCTTGCCACTCCTTGTTCCATAATGCATCAAAATATTTCACCCAAAACTTGAAAACTTCACAACACAAAACTCAACAGAAATCTCGTGAGCTCCGTTAGCGAAAGAAAACAAAAGACCACTTCAAGGTATTGTAATGAACTCATTCTTTATTTATA
This sequence comes from Aegilops bicornis, assembly GCA_021605145.1. Lineage (NCBI taxonomy): Eukaryota > Viridiplantae > Streptophyta > Magnoliopsida > Poales > Poaceae > Aegilops > Aegilops bicornis. The sequence continues at coordinate 181,230,180 of CM038670.1, read as the reverse complement.
TTGGTGTTAAACCTACTGTATTCCAACTTCTCTATGGTTTATAAACTATTTTACTAGCCATAGATTCATCAAAATAAGCAAACAACACACGAAAAAACAGAATCAGTCAAAAACAGAACAGTATGTAGTAATCTGTAACTAACGCAAACTTCTAGAACTCCAAAAAATCATCCGAAATCGGAGGACCTAGGAAATTTGTTTATTGATCAGCAGCAGTTGGAATCACTATTTTATCTCGTTCTGGTGATTTTTAACAATTGTTTTTGTGAACAGAAAGTTTATGGAAATTACAGCAAGATCAAATAACTATCATCCAAGAAGATCCTATAGGTTTAACTTGGCACAAACACTAATTAAAACATAAAAACACATATAACCAGAGGCTAGATCAAATATTTATTCCTAAACAGAATCAAAAGTAAAAAAAACTAAAAATAAAATTGGGTTGCCTCCCAACAAGCGCTATCGTTTAACGCCCCTAGCTAGGCATAAAAGCAAGGATAGATCTAGGTATTGCCATCTTTGGCAGGCAATCCATAAGTGGCTCTCATAATAGATTCATATGGTAACTTTATTTTCTTCCTAGGGAAGTGTTCCATGCCTTTATTTAATGGAAATTGGAATCTAATATTCCCTTCCTTCATATCAATAATTGCACCAATCGTTCTAAGCAAAGGTCTACCAAGAATAATAGGACATGAAGGATTGAAATCTATATCAAGAACGATAAAATCTACGGGTACATAATTCCTATTTGCAACAATAAGAACATCATTAATTCTTCCCATAGGTTTCTTAATAGTGTAATCCGCAAGGTGCAAGTTTAGAGAGCAATCATCAAAATCACGAAAATCTAGCAAATCGCACAAAGTTTTGGGGATAGTGGAAACACTAGCGCCCAAATCACATCAAGCATAAAATTCATGATCCTTAATCTTAATTTTAATAGTTGGTTCCCACTCATCATAAAGTTTTCTAGGGATAGAAAAACTTCCAACTCAAGTTTTTCTTCATAAGATTGCATCAAGGCATCAGCGATATGTTTGGTAAAGGCTTTATTTTGACTATAAGCATGAGGAGAATTTAGCACGGATTGCAACATGGAAATACAATCAATCAAAGAGCAATTTTCATAATTAAATTCCTTGAAATCCAAAATAGTGGGTTTAGCAACATCTAGGGTTTTGCTTTCTTCAATCCCACTTTTATCAATTTTAGCATAAAGATCTAAAAACTCCAAATTTTTGGAATGCCTTCTAGGTAAAGGTGGATCATATTCAGTCTCATCATTATCAAGATTCATATTGCAAAACAAAGATTTAATAGGGGACACATCAACAACTTTTAGGTCTTCATCTTGATTTTCATAGGAATTGGGTTTAGCGGCCATCTTATTGATTAAGGTAGCCTGCTTATCCGAAATTTCAGCAGTCAACTTCTCAAGACGAGCAATTTGGGATCTTAAACCATCAAATTCTTTAGATATATCATCGAGATCTTTATTCATATAACTCATAAAACTTTTTTGTTCCTTAAGCTCGTTTCTGAAGAAATTATTATGCTCAAATTGCAAAACCATAAAACTCCTAACGTTGCTTTCGATCTCTTCTAACCTTCTAAGGTGAAGATCACCAAATCTAGGTAGAGCCATCGTGACAGGCAAGCGATCCAACACGAGAAAACAAAAAGAAAGCGAGAAAAAGGCAAACGGAAAAGAGAGGGCGAATAAAACGGCAAGGGTGAAGTGGGCGAGAGGAAAATGGCAAATAATGTAATGCGGGAGATAAGTTATTATGATGGGTACTTGGTATGTTGACTTTTACGTAGACTCCCCGGAAACGGCGCCAGAAATTCTTCTTGCTACCTCTTGAGCACTGCGTTGGATTTCCTCGAAGAGGAAATGATGATGCAACAAAGTAGCGTAAGTATTTCCCTCAATTTTTGAGAACCAAGGTATCAATCCAGTAGGAGGCTACGCGCGAGTCCCTCGTACCTACACAAAACAAATAACTCCTCGCAACCAACGCGATAAGGGGTTGTCAATCCCTTCACGGTCACTTAGGAGAGTGAGATCTGATAGAGATGATAGATAATATTTTTGGTATTTTTGTGATAAAGATGCAAAGTAAAATAAAAAGCAAAGTAAAAAGCAAAGGCAATTATAAAGTGATGGAAGATAAATACGATGAAGATAGACCCGGGGGGCCATAGCTTTCGCTAGTGGCTTCTCTCAAGAGCATAAGTATTTTACGGTGGGTGAACAAATTACTGTTGAGCAATTGACAGAATTGAGCATAGTTATGAGAATATCTAGGTATGATCATGTATATAGGCATCACGTCCGAGACAAGTAGACCGACTCCTGCTGCATCTACTACTATTACTCCACTCATTGACCGCTATCCGGATGCATCTAGAGTATTAAGTTCAAGAAAACAGAGTAACGCCTTAAGCGAGATCACATGATGTAGAGGGATAAATTCATGCAATATGATAAAAACCCCATCTTGTTATCCTCGATGGCAACAATACAATACGTGCCTTGCTACCCCTCATCCTTTGGAAAGGACACCGCAAGATTGAACCCAAAGCTAAGCACTTCTCCCATTGCAAGAAAAACCAATCTAGTAGGCCAAACCAAACTGATAATTCGAAGAGACTTGCAAAGATAACCAATCATACATAAAAGAATTCAGAGAATATTCAAATATTTTTCATAGATAATCTTGATCATAAACGCACAATTAATCGGTCTCAACAAACACACCGCAAAAAGAAGATTACATCGAATAGATCTCCACGAGAGAGAGGGAGAACATTGTATTGAGATCCATAAAGAGAGAAGAAGCCATCTACCTACTAACTATGGACCCGAAGGTCTACGGTAAACTACTCACACTTCATCGGAGGGGCTATGGTGTTGATGTAGAAGCCCTTCATGGTGGATGCCCCCTCCGGCGGAGCTCCGCAACATGCCCCAAGATGGGATCTCATGGGTACAGAAGGTTGCGGCGGTGGAATTAGGTTTTTGGCTCCTCTTTTGATCGTTTGGGGGTACGTAGGTATATATAGGAGGAAGAAGTACGTCGGTGGAGCAACGTGGGGCCCACGAGGGTGGAGGGCGCGCCCTGGGGGTGGGCGCGCCCCCCTACCTCGTGCCCTGCTTGATGCTTCCTTGTCTTAGGGTCCAAGTCTCCTAGATCACGTTCGGTGAGAAAATCACGTTCCCGAAGGTTTCATTCCGTTTGGACTCCGTTTGATATTCCTTTTCTGCAAAACTCTGAAAAAGGCAAAAAACAACAATTCTGGGTTGGGCCTCCGGTTACTAGGTTAGTCCCAAAAATAATATAAAAGTGGAAAATAAAGCCCAATAATGTCCAAAACAATAGATAATATAGCATGGAGCAATCAAAAATTATAGATACGTTGGAGACGTATCAGGCATCCCCAAGCTTAATTCCTGCTCGTCCTCGAGTAGGTAAATGATAAAAACAAAATTTTTGATGCGGAGTGCTAGTTGGCATAATTTCAATGTAATTCTTCTTAATTGGTGTATGAATATTCAGATCCGAAAGATTCAAGATAAAAGTTCATATTGACATAAAAATATTAATACTTCAAGCATACTAACTAAGCAATTATGTCCTCTCAAAATAACATGGCCAAAGAAAGTTCATCCCTACAAAATCATATAGTTTAGTCATGATCCATTTTCTCCACACAAGAATGCTCTCATCATGCACAACCCCGATGACAAGCCAAGCAATTGTTTCATAGTTTAGTAACCTCAAACTTATAAACTTTCACGCAATATATGAGCGCAAGCCATGGACATAGCACTATGGGTGGAATAGAATATGATGATGGGGGTTATGTGGAGAAGACAAAAATGGAGAAAGTCTCACATCAACGAGGCTAATCAATGAGCTATGGGGATGCCCGTCGACCGATGTTAATGCGAGGAGTAGGGATTGCCATGCAACGAATGCACTAGAGCTATAAATGTATGAAAGCTCGACAAAAGAAACTAAGTGGGTGCGCATCCAACTTGCTTGCTCACGAAGACCTAGGGCACTTGAGGAGGCCCATTGTTGGAATATACAAGCCAAATTCTATAATGAAAAATTCCCACTAGTATATGAAAGTGACAAAACAAGAGACTCTCTATCATGATGGTTATGGTGCTACTTTGAAGCACAAGTGTGGCAAAGGATAGTAGCATTGTCCCTTCTCTCTTTTTCTCTCATTTTTTGGCCTTTATTTTTTATGGACTTTATCTTTTTTTATGGCCTTTCTTTTTTATGGCCTTTATTTATTCCTCACTTGGGACAATGCTCTAGAAAATGATGATCATCACACTTCTATTTATTTACAACTCAATGATTACAACTCGATACTAAAACAAAGTATGACTCTATATGAATGCCTCCGGCGGTGTACCAGGATATGCAATGAACCAAGAGTGACATGTATGAAAGAATTACGAACGGTGGCTTTGCCACAAATACTATGTCAACTACATGATCATGCTAAGCAATATGACAATGATAAATGTGTCATGATAAACGGAATGGTGGAAAGTTGCATGGCAATATATCTCGGAATGGCTATGGAAATGCCATAATATGTAGGTATGGTGGCTGTTTTAAGGAAGATATAAGGAGGTTTATGTGAAAGAGCGTATCATATCATGGGGTTTGGATGCACCAGCGAAGTTTGCACCAACTCTCGATGTGAGAAAGGGCAATGCATGGTACCGAAGAGGCTAGCAATGATGGAAGGGTGAGAGTTTGTATAATCCATGGACTCAACATTAGTCATAAAGAACTCACATACTTATTGCAAAAATCTACAAGACATCAAAAACCAAAGCACTACGCGCATGCTCCTAGGGGGGGGTAGATTGGTAGGAAAAGACCAGCGCTCGTCCCCGACCGCCACTCATAAGGAGGACAATCAAAGAACACCTCATGTTTCAAATTTGTTACATAACGTTTACCATACGTGCATGCTACGGGACTTGCAAACTTCAACACAAGCATTCCTCAAATTCATAACTACTCAACTAGCACGACTTTGATATTATTACCTCCATATCTCAAAACAATCATCAAGCATCAAACTTTTCTTAGTATCCAACACACTCATAAGAAAGTTTTTACTATTTTTGTATACCTAGCATATTAAGATTATTTAAGCAAATTACCTTGCTATTTAAGACTCACAAAATAATTTAAGTGAAGCATGAGAGATCAATAGTTTCTTTAAAACAAATCCACCACCATGCTCTAAAAGATATAAGTGAAGTACTAGAGCAAAACTATATAACTCAAAAGATATAAGTGAAGCACAAAGAGTATTCTAATAATTTCCAAATCATGTATGGCTCTCTCAAAAGGTGTGTACAGCAAGGATGATTGTGGTAAAAAAAAAGCAAAGACTCAAATCATACAAGACGCTCCAAGCAAAACACATATCATGTGGTGAATAAAAATATAGCTCCAAGTAAAGTTACCGATGGAAGTAGACGAAAGAGGGGATGCCTTCCGGGGCATCCCCAAACTTTGGCATTTTGGTGTCCTTAGATTATCTTGGGGATGCCATGGGCATCCCCAGGCTTAGGCTCTTGCCACACCTTTTTCCATAATCCATCAAAAGATTTCACCCGAAACTTGAAAACTTCACAACACAAAACTCAACAGAAATCTCGTGAGCTTCGTTAGCGAAAGAAAACAAAAGACCACTTCAAGGTACTGTAATGAACTCATTCTTTATTTATATTGGTGTTAAAACTATTTTATTACAACTTATCTATGGTTTTAAACTATTTTACTAGCCATAGATTCATCAAAATAAGCAAACAGCACACGAAAAAACAGAATCTGTTAAAAACAGACCAGTCTGTAGTAATCTGTAACTAACGCAAACTTCTGGAACTCCAAAAAATGTTCCAAAATCGGGAGACCTAGGAAATTTGTTTATTGATCAGCAGCAATTGGAATCAATATTTTATCACGTTCTGGTTATTTTTAACAATTGTTTTCGTGAACAGAAAGTTTCTGGAAATTACAGCAAGATCAAATAACTATCATCCAAGAAGATCCTATAGGTTTAACTTGGCACAAACACTAATTAAAACATAAAAACACATATAACCAGAGGATAGATCAAAGATTTATTCCTAAACAGAAGCAAAAGCAAAAAATCTAAAAATAAAATTGGGTTGCCTCCCAACAAGCGCTATCATTTAACGCCCCCAGCTAGGCATAAAAGCAAGGATAGATCTAGGTATTGCCATCTTTGGTAGGCAATCCATAAGTGGCTCTCATAATAGATTCATATGGTAACTTTATTTTCTTCCTAGGGAAGTGTTCCATGCCTTTCTTTAATGGAAATTGGAATCTAATATTCCCTTCCTTCATATCAATAATTGCACCAATCGTCTAAGGAAAGGTCTACCAAGAATAATAGGACATGAAGGATTGTAATCTATATCAAGAACGATAAAATCTACGGGCACATAATTCCTATTTGCAACAATAATAACATCATTAATTCTTCCCATAGGTTTCTTAATAGTGGAATCCACAAGGTGGAAGTTTAGAGAGCAATCATCAAAATCACGGAAATCTAGAAAATCGCACAAAGTTTTGGGGATAGTGGAAACACTAGCGCCCAAATCACATAAAGCATAAAATTCATGATCCTTAATCTTAATTTTAATAGTTGGTTCCCACTCATCATAAAGTTTTCTAGGGATAGAAACTTCCAACTCAAGTTTTTCTTCATAAGATTGCATCAAGGCATCAACGATATGTTTGGTAAAGGCTTTATTTTGACTATAAGCATGAGGAGAATTTAGCACGGATTGCAACAAGGAAATACAATCAATCAAAGAGCAATTTTCATAATTAAATTCCTTGAAATCCAAAATAGTGGGTTTAGCAACATCTAGGGTTTTGCTTTCTTCAATCCCACTTTTATCAATTTTAGCATCAAGATCTAAAAACTCCAAATTTTTGGAATGCCTTCTAGGCAAAGGTGGATCATATTCAGTCTCATCATTATCAAGATTCATATTGCAAAACAAAGATTTAATAGGGTACACATCAACAAATTTTAGGTCTTCATCTTGATTTTCATAGGAATTGGGTTTAGCGGCCATCTTATTGATTAAGGTAGCGTGCTTATCCGAAATTTCAGCAGTCAACTTCTCAAGACGAGCAATTTGGGATCTTAAACCATCAAATTCTTTAGACATATCATCGAGCTCTTTATTCATATAACTCATAAAACTTTTTTGTTCCTTAAGCTCGTTTCTGAAGAAATTATTATGCTCAAATTGCAAAACCATACAACTCATAACGTTGATTTCGATCTCTTCTAACCTTTTAAGGTGAAGATCACCAAATCTAGGTAGAGCCATCGTGACAAGCAAGCAATCCAACACACGATAAAACAAAAAGCAAGCGAGAAAAAGGCAAATGGAAAAGAGAGGGCGAATAGAACGGCAAGGGTGAAGTGGGGGAGAGGAAAACGAGAGGCAAATGGCAAATAATGTAATGCGGGAGATAAGGGATTATGATGGGTACTTGGTATGTTGACTTTTGCGTAGACTCCCCGGCAACGACGCGAGAAATTCTTCTTGCTACCTCTTCAGCACTGCGTTGGATTTCCTTGAAGAGGAAAGGATGCTGCAGCAAAGTAGCGTAAGTATTTCCCTCAGTTTTTGAGAACCAATGTATCAATCCAGTAGGAGGCTACACGCGAGCCCCTCGTACCTACACAAAACAAATAACTCCTCGCAACCAATGCGATAAGGGGTTGTCAATCCCTTCACGGTCACTTACGAGAGTGAGATCTGATAGAGATGATAGATAATATTTTTGGTATTCTTGTGATAAAGATGCAAAGTAAAATAAAAAGCAAAGTAAAAAAAGAAAAGTAAAAAAGCAAAGGCAATAATAAAGTGATGGAAGATTAATATGATGAAGATAGACCCAGGGGCCATAGGTTTCGCTAGTGGCTTCTCTCAAGAGCATAAGTATTTTATGGTGGGTGAACAAATTACTATTGAGCAATTGACAGAATTGAGCATAGTTATGAGAATATCTAGGTATGATAATGTATATAGGCATCACGTCCGAGACAAGTAGACCGACTCCTGCCTGCATCTACTACTATTACTCCACACATCGACCGCTATCCAGCATGCATCTAGAGTATTAAGTTCAAGAAAACGGAGTAACGCCTTAAGCGAGATGACATGATGTAGAGGGATAAATTCATGCAATATGATAAAAACGCCATCTTGTTATCCTCGATGGCAACAATACAATACATGCCTTGCTGCCCCTACTGTCACTAGGAAAGGACACCGCAAGATTGAACCCAAAGCTAAGCACTTCTCCCATTGCAAGAGAAACCAATCTAGTAGGCCAAACCAAAATGATAATCCGAAGAGACTTGCAAAGATAACCAATCATACATAAAAGAATTCAGAGAAGATACAAATATTGTTCATAGATAATCTTGATCATAAACCCACAATTCATCGGTCTCAACAAACACACCGCAAAAAGATGATTACATCGAATAGATCTCCATGAGAGAGGGGGAGAACATTGTATTGAGATCTAAAAAGAGAGAAGAAGCCGTCTATCTACTAACTATGGACCCAAAGGTCTGAGGTAAACTACTCACACTTCATCGGATGGGCTATGGTGTTGATGTAGAAGCCCTCCGTGGTGGATGCCCCCTTCGGCGGAGCTCCGGAACAGGCCCAAGATGGGATCTCGTGGGTACAGAAGGTTGCGGTGGAATTAGGTTTTTGGCTCCTCCTCTGATCGTTTGGGGGTACGTAGGTATATATAGGAGGAAGAAGTACGTCGGTGGAGCAACGTGGGGCCCACGAGGGTGGAGGGCGCGCCCTGGGGGGGGGGGGGGTGGGCGCGCCCCCTACCTCGTGCCCTCCTCGAAGCTTCCTTGACTTAGGGTCCAAGTCTCCTGGATCACGTTCAGTGAGAAAATCACGTTCCCGAAGGTTTCATTCCGTTTGGACTCCGTTTGATATTCCTTTTCTGCAAAACTCTGAAAAAGGCAAAAAACAACAATTCTGGGCTGGGCCTCCGGTTAATAGGTTAGTCCCAAAAATAATATAAAAGTGGAATATAAATCCCAATATTGTCCAAAACAGTAGATAATATAGCATGGAGCAATCAAAAATTGTAGATACGTTGGAGACGTATAAGTGCTGACCGAAGTCGAAGGTCTCAAGGTGTCCGACCTGCTGGTCGCCTTCGCCGCGCGCCGGGTTCTCCCGCTCCAAGGCCGGCCTCACTTGATCAGCCGAATGAGTGGGCACTGCGACCCATGCCGGCTGAGTACCAAGGAGATGCCGGCTGCTAAGGTGGCGAACGAGATCTCCGACCTCAAGCTGGAGGTGCGCTGGCGGTTCGGCAAGCAGCCGTACTCTCGTGCAGACCCGCCACCAGCCGTAAGTTCTTCAACCTTTTCCTTCTTCAGTACTTCGTCTTGATTCCATCTTGCGGTCTTGAACAATCGGCCTCTTTCCCAATTGAAACAGATTTATATGTCGGAAGCGACGGCCGCCGTTGTGGGGGCGGGCGGCCCCTACGAACCGGACCGAGCTGTGTGCGACGTGGACGACCCCGACCTGGGGGCGGCCGCCTTGGAGGACGACGCCACAGGCGGCGTCTATGGAGCTGGCGGCCCCGAAGAAGGCGGCATCGAGACTTGGCCTGACAATGATGATGAGGAAGACGAGCCGCGCCCTGCACAGGCGCCAGCAGGGCGGACGTGGGCCCCTCCACCGAACCGACTGCTTGAGGCGGCACGCGAAAGCGAAAATTGGGCGCCGCCTTGTTCGGCAGCGCGCCGAAGAAGGCCAAGAACCCGACCGCGGCGACTAAGCGGAAGGAGGCCGCCATGAAGGCGGCCAAATTTCAGAAGCTCCCGAAGGCGCCTCCCCTGGTGTCGGCGTGAGTATCTTTCCTTCATTGCTGATTCTTTCTGAGCTTCCTTTACTTTATTTCCTTGACTTAGGGCTCCACTCTCTCTTGAGAAGTCGCCGCCGCCTCCGTCATTGGGTCGGCGGAGACCTCCACCACCACCCGGCGAATCGATCCGGCCGCCGACCTCCAGGAGGCACAGGAGTGAAATGCGCGGGAGGCGCGCGAGGAGTAGGAAGCCGCCCGTCTGGAGAAGGCGGAGGCAGACAAGGCGGAGGCCGCCGCTTTGAAGAAGCTGGCGGAGGTCGAGGCTGCCGCCGCGGTGAAGGAGCGGCTTGAACAAGCCGCGCGCCGCCAGGAGCCGCTATTCGTCGCCCCTCTGAACTCCGTGCCGCCACCGCCAGAGTTTGCGGCGCCAACTGGAGGTGCCGGCCACGAGCACCCGATATTGGAGAAGGAAGGCGACGACGTCATCATGCCAGACGTATTCGTGCCTCCGCCACCACCATCTGGAGATGTGCAAGGCGACCAGCCGGCTGCCCCGTCGGTGTCGCCAACCGGAGACGAGATGGTGACGGGCCCGACTCCCGAGGTCCACACACCATCGCGCCACCGGTTTGCGAAGGCGGCTTCGGCACCAGGCCCGCTGGAAGTCTGTGCCACGAGCTCTTCGATCCCGGACGCCGAATCGACCAGTGCCGCGCCCGCTAACTGGGTGCGGGGAGACGGGACGGGCCCTTTGAACCAGACGATCTTGGACGTCCAAGGAAAACTTTGAGCCGAAGCCGACACCCTGAAGCGGTGCAACCAAGCGTTCCTGGACTCGCGAGTGGCCATCCGGGTATGTTTCTTCTTTGTTTCTGATTCTTGTACTTCTCCGTGGGGGCGCGCCAGCGCACCCACTGGGTGTAGTCCCCGAGTTTCGGGCCGGCTGCTGAGAGGGTGGCTCAGAACTTTAATTGGCAAGCTCTGAGTTCTAACATTGTCTGATATCTTCACTTTAGGATTATCATAACCTTCACGTGGCTACCTTCAACTCTAATGTTTGAGAGCTGAACCAGCGGACCGCCGACTTGACGGAGAGCCGGAGTAAGTCTTCGTCTTCTCTCTATGCGGGGGCGTGCTGGCGCACCCGCGGGCTGTAGTCCCCGAGATTCGGGCCGATTGCTAGGCAGTCGGGCCGAATTTCCACGGCAACTGTTCTTTCTCTTTGCTGATACTGATAACATTCTTCTCCGCGGGGGCATGAAAGCACGCCCGCAAGCTGTAGTCCCTGAGATTCGGGCCGACTGCTGAGCAGTCGGGCCGGATCTCCCCGGCGACTGTACTTCTTCTTTGTTGGTTGCTGACATCTTTTTCTTTCTCCGTTCTTGCAGAGGCCAATGCTACTTTGCGGCAGCAGCTGGCGAATCCAACACCGCGTTGCACGCGAAAGAGGCGGAGTGCAACAAGCTGGGCCAGGAGCGTGACCTGCTGGTCAAGATGCTGATGGAGCAGGCGGAGCTTCTCAAGAAGGCGCAGAAGGAGGCGGAGGTCAAGGAGTCCAATATCCTTGCTGAGTTCGAGACCAAACGCTCTGCCTGGACCGACAAGGAGGCGTTGCTGATTGCCGGCTTCGGCCAGATTGAAGACATGGTTGACGGTAAGTTTCTTCTTTTCTTCTTTCTTTGGGCTGCCGGCAGTTGATTGGGCCGGCTTCTAGCTCTAACTTCTAGCTCTTTGCTTTCTAATTTAGTTGACTTCTTCCCTGATTACTCTGGCGCTGCCAATCAGGCCATTGAGGTTGGCCGTGAGGATCAGAGGGCGGAAGGTGCGCAGATTGCCGCCAACGCCCCCCGGACCCCTAGCGAACAGCTTCTCAGCATCTAGACCCGTCTTCGGCCGGCTCATCGGATGCTGCGCCGTCTTCAGCGCGTCGGTGCATAGGCCATCTCTGCCTTGTGGCCAGACATGCCAGCTCCGTGCACTCCCAGTCAGACTGCCGACTGGCTGGAGGTGGCGGCCGGCCGTCTTGAGGCCTGGAAGGGCTCCTCGGCTCGGGCCGGAGCACGCCGGGCCTTGGATTTCGCCAAGGCGTGGTACCCTGGGCTAAACTTAGCCCAGCTGGCCACATTTCGGCAGGAGGCTCAGGAGGAGCTGGCGGTGGTGGAGGAGGATCTTGTCAAGCGTGCTGCAGCGGTCGCCGAGTACACCAACACCAGCATCTTCATCCCGGAGCTGACCAAGAACGGCGCCGAGGTGACGCCAGAGTGGTTCGGGCTGAACCCGGAGGATGGCGAGGACGCGGCCGAAGTGATCGACTCAGCGACGAGGGAGAAGATGAGGAGGACGAGGAAAGTGAAGAGGAGGCGCCAGAGGTTGAAGCGAACAACCAGCCTCAGCTCGACCGCGCCTCTAGCAACGAGCCACGCCCGAGCGAGCCGACTGCTACTGAAGGCGACCAAGCGGAGACTGACCAGCCGGCCGCTTCACCAACTGGCACCACCGACTCCACCGTTTCGCCGAACCTGTCTGCCGCTCCCTAGGCTGCCAACTTATCTCTACTTTTCCTGTTTTACTAGTCTCGACAAACTTTGTTAAATTTGCGCAATTCCACCCTCGGGGTGTATTTCAAACTCTGTTGAATGCTGGCCAAGGGCCGTTTGATGTGTAAATATTTTTTCCGGGTTCTATCTTTTCTTGCTTTCTGTTCCTTGGCCTTTTTCCTTTGCCGCCCTCCCTCAGTTGTCGTCTTGCCAGCCGAACAGCCGCTCTGCGAGCTGTGGCCGGGTCAAGTACTTAGCCACTTTTGGGAAGGCAAGTACTTAGCCACTTAGAGCTTTTGGCAAGTTAAGTAGAAACCGGCGGGCCGGCTGCTCAGCAGCCGGTCGGTGAGGCGGGGAGCCGGCTTGAACTATGTACATGCTTCGGTTCCTTAGCCATTTTTCATGCGGACATCCCTTCTGCCTTAACTCCTGCCCACCAGACAGTCGCTCTGCGAGCTGCGGCTTCTGGCAGGAGAAAGCTTAAGTGCCAACACATTACTTGTCCGGCCGCAGGAAGCATTACATAGAACAAGGCGGCGAGTCCCCAGGCCGACTGGTCGAACCCGGTGCCAGGCGGAATAATCGAAATAGCACATTGATAGGCATAATACTTATCATATAGATAAAAGAGGGCAGTCCCCGAGCTCTTCTCAGGGAACCCGGAGTCTTCGTACTTAATACAAAAGTTGGCGTGGTACATACTGCATCAACTGTAAAACCTTTGGAGGAGGTTTGCATTCCATGGTCGCTCCGTCTCCTTGCCGGAGTCGTCTCTTTTGCATGCTCGAGGCTTCTCAGCATCGATCAGGTAGTAGGAGTCATTTCCCAATACCTTGATGATGATGAAAGGGCCTTCCCAAGGTGCCGCGAGCTTGTGCTGGATCAGCCGGAGCACAAGGTCTCCCTCTTGGAAGGACCTTGGCTTGACCTTCCGGTTGTAGTATCGGCGCAGGCTGTGCTGGTAGATGGTGGACCAGCTGAGTGCCAACAGCCGGCCCTCTTCCAGCAGATCGACGTCGTCTTCTCGTGCTTCTTTTGCCCCCTCTTCGGTGTACATGGTGACTCGAGGGGAGTCGAATTCTATGTCCATCGGGATGATGGCTTTGGCACCGTAGACGAGGAAGAAGGGTGTGAAGCCTGTTGACTTGTTCGGAGTTGTGCGCAGACTCCAGAGGATGGCCGGCAGCTCGTCGAGCCAGCAGCCGGCTGAACGCTCCAGAGGTTCGATTAGTCAGGGTTTCATGCCGGACAAAATGAGGGCGTTTGCTTGCTCCACTTGGCCGTTTGACTGCGGATGGGCAACAGACTCTAAGTCCAGTTGGATGCCCTGCATCGCAGAAACGGGCCAAGGCGCCTTTTGCAAAGTTTGTGCCATTGTCGGTGATGATGCTATGTGGTATGCCATACCGGATGGTGATGTCGGAGATAAACGTCACATCAGTCGGACCATTCTACTTCTTGATTGGTTTTGCTTCTATCCACTTGGTGAACTTGTCCACCGTGACAAGCAGATGAGTCATGCCGCCGCGTGTTGTTTTGAATGGTCCTACCATGTCCAGGCCCCAGACGACAAAGGGCCAGGCAATGGGGATAGTCTTGAGTGCAGAAGCCAGCAAATGTGGCTTGGAGCGGATCTTCTAGCACCCTTTACACTTCTAGACCAAGTCTTTGGCATCTTCTAGAGCATTCGGCCAGAAAAACCCGTGGCGGAAAGCTTTGGAAACAAGTGCTCTTGAAGCCGCGTGGTGACCACACTCGCCTTGTTGGATATCTTTGAGGATTGCTTGTCCTTGCTCCGGCTCCAAGCAGCGCTGGTTAACACCAGTGATGCTACTCCTCACAAGTTCTCTGTTGACGATGGTGTATGCTGCTACCCGATGTTGCACTTGTCGGGCCAAGATCTCGTCAGTCGGCAGCTCTTTGTTCACCAGAAAGTTGAGGATGGGTTGAGCCCAGGAGGGTGCTGCAATTTCTTCGGCTGCTAGGACTGCTACTTGCATGAGGGCGATTGGGCTGGGAGGCGGCAAGTTGGAGCCGGCTGGCGCCTGCTGCGTCGATGAAGTCCCCGGTCCGACTGCTGGAGTCCCCAGGCCGGGTTCTAGAGTCCCAGGGCCGGGTGCGACTGCTGCAGTCCTCGGGCCGCCTGCCGAAGTCCCCGTGCCGGCTGCTGAGGTTTTCAAGTCGGATCCGACTGCTTCGGGAGGAGCCGACATGAAGATTGAGTATGATTCTGGCGACGGCTTGACAGACGGCTTGAGGAGGCGCTGCAGGGCGATGCCAGCTGGTATTGCTTGCCGGGTGGAGCCCATCCGTGCCAAGGCATCTGCTTGCTCATTGTCATTTCTTTGCACATGGAGGAACTCGCAGCCTTCGGAGTATCCACTGAGTTGCTGGATGAGGAAGCGGTAGCTTGCCATATTTGCATCCTTGGCGTCCCAGTCGCCTGACGACTGCTGGACCATCAAGTTGGAATCCCCATAGCACAGGATTCGGCGAATGTCGAGTTCCTTGGCAAGCCGGAGCCCGTGTATGAGTGCTTCGTATTCAGCTACATTGTTGGAGGCAGCAAAGTGGATTTGTAGCACATATCTGAGCTTGTTGCCTTTGGGAGAGGTGAGGACGATGCCGGCTCCCAAACCGGTGCGCATCTTGGAACCATCAAAGTGCATCCGCCAATGGGTGGAGTTTGGCGCTAGCGGCAGGTACTGGGTCTCGGCCCAGTCGACAAGGAAGTCGGCCAGTGCTTGTGACTTGATGGTGGTGCGAGGTTGGTAGTAGATGGTATAGGGGGCCAGATCTATGGCCCATTTGGCCACTCGGCCTGAAGCATCCCGGCTTCCAATGATCTCGGCAAGCGGAGCAGTATAGACAACAGTGATTGGATGCTCTTGAAAGTACGGCTTCAGCTTCTTGGCGGCAAAATGCACGCCGTAGCACATCTTCTAATAGTGGGGGTAGTTCTTCTTGGAGGCGGACAACACTTCACTCACGTAATACACCGGCCTCTGGACTGGTAGTGCCTTGCCTTCTTCCTTGCGCTCCACATCTATGACTGTGCTGACCACCCCGCTGGTGGCGGCGATGTAGAGAAGCATGGGCTCCTTAGGAGTCGGAGCCGCCAGGACAGGCGAAGTGGTCAACATCTTCTTGAGCTGGAGAAAAGCTTCATCCGCCTTGTTGTTCCACTCAAAAAAATGGTCTTCTTCATGAGCTGGTACAGGGGAAGAGCCTTCTCGCCCAGCCGACTGATGAAACGGATGATGAATGCCAAGCAGCCGGTGAACTTTTGCACGTCCAGCAGTCGGGTGGGCACCTCCATCCTCTCGATGGCCTTGATCTTCACAGGGTTGCACTCTATGCCGCGCTTCGAGACCAGAAAGCCAAGAAGCTGGCCGGCTGGTACTCCAAAGACGCATTTCTCTGGATTGAGCTTGATCTGAAATCGGTGCAAGTTTTCAAAGGTCTCCTTGAGGTCTTCTAGCAGCGTTCCATGCTTCTCCGTCTTCACCACAACATCGTCCACGTAAACGTGGGCGTTTCTGCCGAGTTGCTTGAGGAGGCACTTCTGCATGCAACGCTGAAATGTGGCGCCGGCATTTCTCAATTCGAACATCATGGTCAGGTAACGGAAGGCTCCGAATGGTGTGATGAAGGCGGTCTTTAGCCTGTCGGCCGGGTTCAGCTTGATCTGATGGTACCCTGAATATGCATCCAAAAAACTCAACAACTCGCATCCGGCTGTGGAGTCGATTACTTGGTCGTTTCTTAGCAAAGAAAATGGATCTTTGGGGCAAGCTTTGTTGAGGCTGGTATAATCGATACACATGCGCCACTGCTTATTCTTCTTTAGCACAAGGACTGGGTTGGCCAACCACTCTGGAAAGAATAATTCAATGATGAAGCCGGCTGCTAGAAGCCGGGCTATCTCTTCTCCAACAACTCTTCTCTTCTCTTCTGAAAGGTGGCGCAAGGGTTGCCTGACTGGCTTGGCATCAGGTCAGACATGTAGCTTGTGCTCGGCGAAATCCGTCGGAACACCCGACATGCCCTTGGGAGACCATGCAAAGATGTCCCAATTCTCACGGAGGAAATCGACGAGCTCGCTTTCCTATTTGCCGTCGAGGTTTGCACCTATGACAGCGTGCATCTCCGGGTGCTCCGGGTCCAAGGGTATCTTCTTTGTTTCCTTTGCCGGTTTGAACAAGCCCTCAGCTTCCGACTCCTTAGGGTTGGGTGACATTTCCGGCTGCTTGCCTGCCATCGCCACAACCCAGTCAAGAAGCCGCTTCTCAGCCACGATCACGAGGGACTCGGCTAGCCGGCTGCTGTCTGCTGCCAGGCGGACGACTTCTTGTAGTCCCCTGCTATGGTCAGGATTCCCTTGGAGCTCGACATCTTCATCTTGAGGTAAGCATAGTGGGGGACCACCATGAACTTGGCCAGAGCAGGCCGGCCAAGCAGGGCATGATAAGGGCTCTCAAGGTCCACCACCTCAAACCAGACTGGCTCTCGGCGGAAGTGATCTTTGTCTCCGAAGAGGACGTCTATCAGTGTCTTGCCGATTGGTGAGCAGGAAAGGCCAGGAACTATGCCATGGAATACAGTCCGACTGGGCTGAAGCTGCCTCTGTTTGATTCCTAACTTCTCCATAGTATCTTTGTACAGGATGTTGATGCTACTGCCGCCATCTATCAGAACTCGGGAGAAGCGAGCAGCCCGCCTCTCTGTGGCAAAAGTGGCATCCAGAACCAGGGCATAAGAACTGGGATTGGGCATCACCTCCGAGTGGTCAGCTCTGCTCCAGCTGATGGGCTTCTCAGACCAATGCATGAACTCGGGGGGTCTCTTATGCTACCGCATTTACTTCTCGTTGTAGTTGCCGTCTGCTGTGCTTATCATCAGCCACGCTGGTGAACACGACATAAGCTCCATGCTCTTGAGGGTATTCGTCTTGTATGGCACCGACTGGTCAAACTGCCGGCTGCTGGGGAGGAGGAGGAGGTGGCGTCCCAGCAGGCGGAGGGGGCTAAAGCCCGTCACCTTTGGCGATCCTGGTGAGCTAGTGGCACTTCTCAGTGGTGTGGTTGGACGGCTTCGCGCCGCTGTGAAACTTGCAGGGTGCATCAAGAGTCTGCTCGTATGAGAAAGCAGGCAACCAGTTGGGCTTGCCGCCATTCTGATGCTTGGGTGGAGGCTGCCCTTCTGGCTGCTGGTCTTCGACTGTCGCCACCTGCCGGCTTGTGGAAGCCGGCTTTGTGGCCTTGCGCTTGTTGTCGTTTGGCTGCCGACGCCGACTGGTGTCACCAGCCAGAGTCTGAGGAGCTTGGGGTGCCACCTTGCCAGATGCATCAACTTGGATCTCCGCCTTCATGGAGGAGTCGGCCGTGGCGTACTTGTCTGCTATGATCAACAGTTCATTGAGGGTCGCCGGCTCGTCGCAGAGAAGCCGATGCTTGAGGAGGGTGCCTTCTCGGCACCTGGCAGTGAAGTACTCGATGGCCTGCACCTCGTGCATGCCTTCGCAAGAGTTGCGCAGCTCGGCCCAGCGCGTGCGGTAGTCGTGAGTCGACTCGTTGGGGCCTTGGACGCATAAGGAGAGCTGGCGAGTCTTGGGCGGCCGCTTGTACGTGCTGGTGAAGTTGCGGATGAAGGCTTCAGTGAAATCAACCCAGCTGTTGATGCTGCGGGGCTTCAGGCTGTTCAGCCATGTTCGGGCTGTGCCCTGAAGCATGAGCAGAACGTACTTCACGGCGACACGCTTGTTGCCGTTTGCGAAGCTGACGGCTGTGGAGTAGTCGACCAGCCAGTCTTCTGGCTTCACAGAGCCTGTGTACTTGGGCGTATCTCTCGGGAGCGTGAACCCTTTGGGGAAGGGCTCATCTCGGATGCGGGGGCCAAAACAAGGTGGACCCAGCTCGTCTTCTTCTTCTAGTACCAGGGATCGGTTGAGGCGGTCGATCCAATGGCAGGCATCGTTTTCTCCGACTCCTTCTCGGTGGCTGTCGTGGTTTTGTCACGACAGATGTCCTCATGAAAGGACTTAGTCGTGGAGCCATCACTACGGGTTAACTTGAAGGGGTTAAAGCGGACACAAAGACACAAGAGTTATACTAGTTCGGCCCCTTCGATGAAGGTAAAAGCCTACGTCTAGTTGTGATGGAATTGATATGGTTTCGATGACTAGGGAGCAAATAAGCTTCGCCTAGGCCTCGAGTTGTTGTTGTCTGTCCTTGAACCGCCTCGGGTCGTCCCCTTATATACACGGGTGACGCCTGTCTGTTCAGAGAGTTCCAATCTCCGGTTCATATTCGTAACCGGGTTGGTCTCTCTCTATTCCTAACTTACAATAAAAGTTTACATACCAGGCCGGTTTACGGCTACAGGTTCTAAACCGACTACAGGCCTTGGGCCCTTTATGCCCCTTGGGCTTTTACACCGTTGGACTACTGATGAAGTTAACCCGGCCCAGATAGGCCGATTTACGCCCAGTAGTAACATCCCCAACATTAGGCCCCAGATTGATTTGAACAGGTTCATGTCAATCCTTGATACAACCTTCCTCTTCAATACCTTCTTGAAATCGTTGAACCGCCATGATGTCACCTTCTCTGGTTGCTGTAAACCGGCATGACGTCCCCATAAAGATAGCATTCACTATATCTTCTTTGTTTAATAGATCCGCAATAATCGAGGCGACAGCTCCGCTTCCTAGGTTTGTGGTTCCTTGATTCCCGCGCCTGACACATGTATCTTGCCTTATAAATAGGACCGAAGGGTCATTCCTTTTCTCCCCTCGTCCTTTCTCTTCGTCTTCCTCGCCGCCAGCCTCGGAGCTCCGCCGCCACGCCGTCGACCTCTGCCTTTGTCTTGGGCCAGCTGCATCAACCTGAACGCACCCAGAAACGCAGACTCTTCGCATCTCCTCAACTCAGGTAGGTCCTCGGCTCCCTCGACCTAGATCCGTTCTAGGGTTTCTTGTTCTTGCCGTGCTCCATGAACTGCTCATGCTCATACCAGACTCTGGATGGATCTGTGACACCTTGCTCGATTAGCGGTAGCCTTTAGCATCCGCTGTAGTCTCGTGCTCACGTCCATAGATCTCGCACATCATCTCTGCTCATTGCATCAATATCGCTCCGCTGTATTCCTTTTTGGATATTTTTCTTCTTTTCTGATCTGGCTTCAGATCCTTTGTTGTAGAGAAATCTTGCGAAACCTGTTTCTGCACACTTAGCCGTTCGCAACCTCAATTGTTTTCTGTTGGAGAACGTTGCAGAAAATTAAAATTTTTCCTACGGTTTCACCAAGATCCATCTATGAGTTCATCTAGCAACGAGTATTCAGATTGGTTAGCATCTACATACCACTTTGTAGATCGCATAGCAGGCGTCGGAGTGAACGTGGATGAGGTAGTCGTACTTGCCGCGATCCAATTCACCGATGATCTAGTGCCGAACGGACGGCACCTCCGCGTTCAACACACGTACGGTCAGCGTAACGTCTCCTTCTTCTTGATCCAGCAAGGTGAAGGAGAGGGTGAGGAAGATGGCTCCCGCAGCAGCACGACGGCGTGGTGATGGTGGAACTTGCAAGATCTCGGCGAGGCTTCGCCGTGCACTACGGAGGAGGAGGATGTGTTGGAGAGGGAGAGGGAGGCGCCCGGGCAAAGGTGCTGCTGCCCCCTCCCTCCCCCTTTATATAGGTGCCAAGGAGGGGAGGGCGCAGCCTTGCCCCTCCTCCAAGGGAGGGTGCGGCCAAGAGGGGAGGTGTCCACCTCCCCAAGGCACCTCGGAGGTGCCTTCCCCTCATGGACTCTCCTTTTTCCACCCTAGGCGCATGGGCCCCTTGGGGCTGGTTCCCCTTGGGCCATGTGGGCCTAGGCGCAACACCTAGGGCCCATGTGGCCCCACAGGGCTGGTGGCCCCACTTGGTGGACCCAGGACCCCTCCGGTGGTCCCAGACAATACCGATATCACCGAAACTTGTCCCGATGGTCAAACAGCACTTCCTATATATAATTCTTTACCTCCGGACCATTCCGGAACTCCTCGTGACGCCCAGGATCTCATCCGGACTCAACAACATTCGGTTACTGCACATACATATTCCTACAACCCTAGCGTTCATCAACCTTAAGTGTGTAGACCCTACGGGTTCGGGAGACAAGCAGACATGACCGAGACGGCTCTCGGGCAATAACCAACAGCGGGATCTGGATACCCATGTTGGCTCCCACATGTTCCACGATGATCTCATCGGATGAACCACGATGTCAAGGATTCAATTAATCCCGTGATACGATTCCCTTTGTCAATCGGTATTTTACTTGCCCGAGATTCGATCGTCGGTATACCAATACCTCGTTCAATCTCGTTACCGCAAATCACTTTTACCGTTACCTCAATGCATGATACCGTGATCAAACACTTCGATCACATTGATCTAATTGTGATGTTGCATTACCGAGATGGCCCGGTGATACCTCTCCGTAAAGCGTAGTGACAAATCCCTGTCTCGATCCATGTCAACCCAATGCACACTTTCGGAGATACCCGTAGCATACCTTTATAGTCACCCGATTACGTTGTGACGTTTGGCACACCCAAAGCACTCCTACGGTATCCGGGAGTTACACGATCTCATGGTCTAAGGAAAGGATACTTGACATTGGAAAACTCTAGCAAACGAACTATGCGATCTTATGCTATGTTTAGGATTGGGTCTTGTCCATCACATCATTCTCCTAATGATGTGATCCCGTTATCGATGACATCCAATGTCCATAGTCAGAAACCATGACTATCTGTCGATCAACGAGCTAGTCAACTAGAGGCTCACTAGGGACATGTTGTTGTCTGTTATTCACACATGTATTACGATTTCCGGTTAACACAATTATAGCACGAATAAAGACAATTATCATGAATAAGGAAATATAATAATAATGCTTTTATTATTGCCTCTAGGGCATATTTCCAACAGTCTCCCACTTGCACTAGAGTCAATAATCTAGTTACGTTGTGATGAATCGAACACCCATAGAGTTCTGGTGCTGATCATGTTTTGCCTTAGGGAGAGGTTTAGTCAATCGGATCTGCGACATTCGTGATCCGTGTGCACTTTACAAATTTCTATGTCTCCATCTTGAACATTTTCACGAATGGAGTTGAAGCGACGCTTGATGTGCCTAGTCTTCTTGTGAAACCTGGGCTCCTTTGCAAGTGCAATAGCTCCAGTGTTGTCACAGAAGAGCTTCATTGGCCCCGACGCATTGGGTATGACTCCGAGGTCGGTGATGAACTCCTTCACCCAAATTGCTTCATGTGCTGCCTCCGAGGCTGCCATGTACTCCGCTTCACATGTAGATCCTGCCACGACGCTTTGCTTGCAACTGCACCAGCCATCGCCCCACCATTCAAAATATACACGTATCCGGTTTGTGACTTAGAGTCATCCAGATCTGTGTTGAAGCTAAGCGTCGACGTAACCTTTTACGACGAGCTCTTCGTCACCTCCATAAACGAGAAACATTTCCTTAGTCCTTGTCAGGTACTTCAGGATATTCTTGACCGCTGTCCAGTGTTCCTTGCCGGGATTACTCTGGTACCTTCCTACCAAACTTACGGCAAGGTTTACATCAGGTCTGGTACACAGCATGGCATACATAATAGAACCTATGGCTGAGGCATAGGGGATGACACTCATCTCTTCTATATCTTCTGCCGTGGTCGGACATTGAGCTGAGCTCAATTTCACACCTTGTAATACAGGTAAGAACCCCTTCTTAGATTGATCCATATTGAACTTCTTCAATATCTTATCAAGGTATGTGCTTTGTGAAAGACCTATGAGGCGTCTCGATCTATCTCTATAGATCTTGATGCCTAATATATAAGCAGCTTCTCCAAGGTCCTTCATTGAAAAACTTTTATTCAAATAGGCCTTAATGCTGTCCAAGAGTTCTATATCATTTCCCATCAAAAGTATGTCGTCTACATATAATATGAGAAATGCTACAGAGCTCCCACTCACTTTCTTGTAAACACAGGCTTCTCCATAAGTCTGTAGAAACCCAAACGCTTTGATCATCTCATCAAAGCGAATGTTCCAACTCCGAGATGCTTGCACCAGCCCATAAATCGGCGTTGGAGCTTGCATACCTTGTCGACATTCTTAGGATCGACAAAACCTTCCGGTTGCATCATATACAATTCTTCCTTAAGGAAACCATTAAGGAATGCCGCTTTTGACGTCCATTTGCCATATCTCATAATCATAGTATGCGGCAATTGCTAACATGATTCTCGACGGACTTCACCGCTACCGGTGAGAAAGTCTCATCGTAGTCAACCCCTTGAACTTGTCGATAACCCTTAGCGACAAGCCGAGCTTTATAGATGGTCACATTACCATCCGCGTCTGTCTTCTTCTTAAAGATCCATTTATTTTCTATGGCTCGCCTTTCAACGGGCAAGTCAGTCAAAGTCCATACTTCGTTTTCATACATGGATCCTATCTCGGATTTCATGGCTTCCAGCCATTTGTCGGAATCCGGGCCCGCCATTGCTTCCTCATAGTTCGAAGGTTCACCGTTGTCTAACAACATGATTTCCAAGACAGGGTTCCCATACCACTGCAGTGCGGAACGTGTCCTTGTGGACCTTCAATTTCAGAGGGAGCTTGATCAAGCATCTTGATCATCATCATTAATTTCCTCTCTAGTCGGTGCAGGCTCCTCGTAAGCGTTTTCTTGAGTTTCGCCATTTTCCGGTTCAAGAGATAACACTTCATCAAGTTCTACTTTCCTCCCACTTACTTCTTTCGAGAGAAACTCTTTCTCCGTAAAGAATCCATTCTTGGCAACAAAGATCTTGCCTTCGCATTCGAGGTAGAAGGTATACCCAACAGTTTCTTTCGGGTATCCTATGAAGACGCATTTTTCCGACTTGGGTTCGAGCTTCTCGGGTTGAAGTTTCTTGACATAAGCATCGCATCCCCAAACTTTTAGAAACGACAGCTTAGGTTTCTTCCCAAACCATAATTCATACGGTGTCGTCTCAACGGATTTCGACGGAGCCCTATTTAAAGTGAATGCGGCAGTCTCTAAAGCATAGCCCCAAAAGATAGCGGTAAATCGGTAAGAGACATCATAGATCGCACCATATCTAATAGAGTGCGATTACGACGTTCGGACACACCATTACGCTGAGGTGTTCCAGCCGGCGTGAGTTGTGAAACTATTCCACATTTTCTTAAGTGTGTGCCAAATTCGTGACTCAAGTATTCTCCTCCACGATCTCGATCAGAGAAACTTGATCTTTCTATCACGTTGATTTTCAACCTCACTCTGAAATTCCTTGAACTTTTCAAAGGTCTCGGACTTGTGTTTCATTAAGTAGACATACCCATATCTACTCAAGTCATCGGTGAGGGTGAGAACATAACGATAGCCACCATGAGCCTCAACACTCATTGGACCGCACACATCGGTATGTATGATTTCCAATAAGTTGGTTGCTCGCTCCATTGTTCCCGAGAATGGAGTCTTGGTCATTTTACCCATGAGGCATGGTTCATACGTGTCAAATGATTCATAATCAAGAGACTCTAAAAGTCCATCTGCATAGAGCTTCTTCATGCGTTTGACACCTATGTGACCAAGGCGGCAAGTGCCACAAATATGTGGGACTATTGTTATCAACTTTAACTCTTTTGGTACTCACACTATGAATATGTGTATCATCACGCATTTAGATTCATCAAGAATAAACCATTAACCATCGGAGCATGACCATAAAACATATCTCTCATATAAATAGAACAACCATTATTCTCGGATTTAAATGAGTAGCCATCTCGAATTAAGCGAGATCCAGATACAATGTTCATGCTCAAACTTGGCACTAAATAACAATTATTGAGGTTTAAAACTAATCCCGTAGGTAAATATAGAGGCAGCGTGCCGACGGCGATCACATCGACCTTGGAACCATTCCCCGACGCCAAGATCGTCACCTCGCCCTTCGCCAGTCTGTTTATTCCGCAGCTCACTGCTTTGAGTTACAAATATGAGCAACTGCACCGGTATCAAATACCCAAGAGCTACTACGAGTACCGTAAGGTACACATCAATTACATGTATATCACATATACCTTTGGTTTTGCCGGCCTTCTTGTCCGCTAAGTATTTGGGGCAGTTCCGCTTCCAAAGGACCACTTCCCTTGCAATAAAAGCACTCAGTTTCGGGCTTGGGTCCATTCTTTGGCTTCTTCCGGAAACTTGCTTATCGGGCGCTGCAACTTCCTTGCCGTCCTTCTTGAAGTTCTTTTACCCTTGCCCTTCTTGAACTTAGTGGTTTTATTCACCATCAACACTTGATGCTCCTTCTTGATTTCTACCTCTGCTGATTTCAGCATAGCATATACTTCGTGAATGGTCTTTACCATCCCCCTGCATATTGTAGTTCATCACAAAGCTCTTGTAGCTAGGTGGAAGCGGCGGAGGATTCTGTCAATGACCGCTTCATCCGGAGATTAACTTCCGATTGAGTCAAGCGGTTGTGCAACCCAGACATTTTGAGTATGTGTTCACCGACAGAGCCATTTTCCTCCATCTTACACTAAAGAATTTATCGGAGACTTCATATCTCTCGACCGGGCATGAGCTTGGAAAACCATTTTCAGCTCTTGAACATCTCATATGCTCCATGTCTCTCAAAACGCTTTTGGAGTCCCGGCTCTAAGCTGTAAAGCATGCCGCATCGAACGAGGGAGTAATCATCGCGGCGGTATCGCCAAGCGTTCATAACGTCTTGTTCTGCAGGAGAATAGGTGCGTCACCCAAATGGTGCTCTTAGGACATAATCTTTCTTGGCAGCTATGAGGATAATCCTCGTGTTCCGGACCCAGTCCGTATAGTTGCTACCATCGCCTTTCAGCTTGGTTTTTCTCTAGGAGCAGCGTTGAAGTTGAGGACTACGTTGGCCATTTGATCTACAAGACATATTGTAAATATTTAGACTAAGTTCATGATAATAAAGTTCATTTAATCAAATTTAATGAACTCCCACTTAGATAGACATCCCTCTACTAGTCATCTAAGTATTACATGATCCGAGTCAACTAGGCCGTGTCCGATCATCACGTGAGACGGACTAGTCAACATCGGTGAACATCTTCATGTTGATCGTATCTTCTATACGACTCATGCTCGACCTTTCGGTCTTACGTGTTCCGAGGCCATGTCTGTACATGCTAGGCTCGTCAAGTCAACCTAAGTGTTTTGCGTGTGTAAATCTGTCTTACACCCGTTGTATGCGAACGTAAGGACCTATCACACCCGATCATCACGTGGTGCTTCGGAACGACGAACCTTAGCAACGGCGCACAGTTAGGGTGAACACTTCTTGAAATTATTATGAGGGATCATCTTATTTACTACCGTCGTTCTAAGTAAACAAGATGCATAAAACATAATAAACATCACATGCAATTATAAAGTAGTGACATGATATGGCCAATATCATATAGCTCCTTTGATCTTCATCTTCGGCTCCATGATCATCTTGTCACCGGCATGACACCATGATCTCCATCATCATGATCTCCATCATCGTGTCTTCATGAAGTTGTCACGCCAACGACTACTTCTACTTCTATGACTAACGTGTTTAGCAATAAAGTAAAGTAGTTTACATGGCGTTCTTCAATGACACGCAGGTCATACAAAAAATAAAGACAACTCCTATGGCTCTCGCCGTTGTCATACTCATCGACATGCAAGTCGTGATTCCTATTACAATAGCATGAACATCTCATACATCACATATAGATCATTCATCATTCATCACAACTTCGCCATATCATATCACAAAGCACTTGCTGCAAAAAACAAGTTAGACGTCCTCTAATTGTTGTTGCAAATTTTACGTGGCTGAATTAGGGTTCTAGCAAGAACGTTTTCTTACCTACGTTCAAACCACAACGTGATTTGTCAATCTCTATTTACCCTTCATAAGGACCCTGTTCATCGAATCCGATCCAACTAAAGTAGGAGAGACAGACACCGCCAGCCACCTTATGCATCTAGTGCATGTTAGTCGGTGGAACCGGTCTCACGTAAGCGTCGTGTAAGGTTGGTCCGGGCCGCTTCATCCCACAATACCGCTGAATCAAGATTGACTAGTAACGGCAAGAAGAATTGACAACATCTACGCCCACAACAAATTGTGTTCTACTCGCGCCAAGAAGAACTACGCATAGACCTAGCTCATGATGCCACTTGTTGGAGAACGTTGCGGAAAATTAAAATTTTTCCTACGGTTTCACCAAGATCCATCTATGAGTTCATCTAGCAACGAGTATTCAGATTGGTTAGCATCTACATACCACTTTGTAGATCGCAACGAAGCGTCGGAGTGAACGTGGATGAGGTAGTCGTACTTGCCGCGATCCAATTCACCGATGATCTAGTGCCGAGCAGACGGCACCTCCGCGTTCAACACACGTGACGGTCAGCGTAACGTCTCCTTCTTCTTGATCCAGCAAGGTGAAGGAGAGGTTGAGGAAGATGGCTCCAGCAGCAGCACGACAGGCGTGGTGATGGTGGAACTTGCAAGATTCTCGGCAGGGCTTCGCCGTGCACTACGGAGGAGGAGGATGTGTTGGAGAGGGAGAGGGAGGCGCCAGGGCAAAGGTGCTGCTGCCCCCTTCCCCTCCCCCCTTTATATAGGTGCCAAGGAGGGGGGGAGGGCGCAGCCTTGCCCCCTCCTCCAAGGGAGGGGTGCGGCCAAGAGGGGGGGAGGAGTCCATCCTCCCCAAGGCACCCTGAGGTGCCTTCCCCTCATGGACTCTCCCTTTTTCCACCCTAGGCGCATGGGCCCCTTGGGGCTGGTTCCCCTTGGCCCATGTGGGCCTAGGCGCACCACCTAGGGCCCATGTGGCCCCCTGGGCTGGTGGCCCCACTTGGTGGACCCCGGGACCCCTCCGGTGGTCCCAGACAATACCGATATCACCGAAACTTGTCCCGATGGCGTCAAACAGCACTTCCTATATATAATTCTTTACCTCCGACCATTCCGGAACTCCTCGTGACGCCCAGATCTCATCCGGACTCAACAACATTCGGTTACTGCACATACATATTCCTACAACCCTAGCGTTCGAACCTTATGTGTAGACCCTCACGGGTTCGGGAGACAAGCAGAACATGACCGAGACGACTCTCGGGCAATAACCAACAGCGGTATCTGGATACCCATGTTGGCTCCCACATGTTCCACGATGATCTCATCGGATGAACCACGATGTCAAGGATTCAATTAATCCCGTATACGATTCCCTTTGTCAATCGGTATTTTACTTGCCCGAGATTCGATCGTCGGTATACCAATACCTCGTTCAATCTCGTTACCGGCAAGTCACTTTTCTCGTTACCGCAATGCATGATACCGTGATCAAACACTTCGATCACATTGAGCTCATTGTGATGATGCATTACCGAGAGGGCCCGGTGATACCTCTCCGTCAAGCGGAGTGACAAATCCCAGTCTCGATCCATGTCAACCCAATGTACACTTTCGTGAGATACCCGTAGCATACCTTTATAGTCACCCAGATTACGTTGTGACGTTTGGCACTCCCATTGCACTGCTTCGGTATCCTGGTGTTACTCGATCTCATGGTCTAAGGAAAGGATACTTGACA
This sequence comes from Aegilops bicornis, assembly GCA_021605145.1. NCBI lineage: Eukaryota > Viridiplantae > Streptophyta > Magnoliopsida > Poales > Poaceae > Aegilops > Aegilops bicornis. Next base: position 181,201,979 of record CM038670.1, on the reverse strand, counting down.
TTGGAAAACTCTAGCAAACGAACTATGCGATCTTATGCTATGTTTAGGATTGGGTCTTGTCCATCACATCATTCTCCTAATGATGTGATCCCGTTATCGATGACATCCAATGTCCATAGTCGAAACCATGACTATCTCGTCGATCAACGAGCTAGTCAACTAGAGGCTCACTAGGGACATGTTGTTGTCTCATTATTCACACATGTATTACGATTTCCGGTTAACACAATTATAGCACGAATAAAGACAATTATCATGAATAAGGAAATATAATAATAATGCTTTTATTATTGCCTCTAGGGCATATTTCCAACAGTCTCCCACTTGCACTAGAGTCAATAATCTAGTTACGTTGTGATGAATCGAACACCCATAGAGTTACGGTGCTGATCATGTTTTGCCTTAGGGAGAGGTTTAGTCAACGGATCTGCGACATTCAGATCCGTGTGCACTTTACAAATTTCTATGTCTCCATCTTGAACATTTTCACGAATGGAGTTGAAGCGACGCTTGATGTGCCTAGTCTTCTTGTGAAACCTGGGCTCCTTTGCAAGTGCAATAGCTCCGGTGTTGTCACGAGAAGAGCTTCATTGGCCCCGACGCATTGGGTATGACTCCGAGGTCGGTGATGAACTCCTTCACCCAAATTGCTTCATGTGCTGCCTCCGAGGCTGCCATGTACTCCGCTTCACATGTAGATCCTGCCACGACGCTTTTCTTGCAAATCGCACTACCATCGCCCCACCATTCAAAATATACACGTATCCGGTTTGTGACTTAGAGTCATCCAGATCTGTGTCGAAGCTAAGCGTCGACGTAACCTTTTACGACGAGCTCTTCGTCACCTCCATAAACGAGAAACATTTCCTTAGTCCTTTTCGTGTACTTCAGGATATTCTTGACCGCTGTCCGGTGTTCCTTGCGGGATTACTCGTACCTTCCTACCAAACTTACGGCAAGGTTTACATCAGGTCTGGTACACATGGCATACATAATAGAACCTATGGCTGAGGCATAGGGGATGACACTCATCTCTTCTATATCTTCTGCCGTGGTGGGACATTGAGCTGAGCTCAATTTCACACCTTGTAATACAGTAAGAACCCCTTCTTAGATTGATCCATATTGAACTTCTTCAATATCTTATCAAGGTATGTGCTTTGTGAAAGACCTATGAGGCGTCTCGATCTATCTCTATAGATCTTGATGCCTAATATATAAGCAGCTTCTCCAAGGTCCTTCATTGAAAAACTTTTATTCAAATAGGCCTTAATGCTGTCCAAGAGTTCTATATCATTTCCCATCAAAAGTATGTCGTCTACATATAATATGAGAAATGCTACAGAGCTCCCACTCACTTTCTTGTAAACACAGGCTTCTCCATAAGTCTGTGTAAACCCAAACGCTTTGATCATCTCATCAAAGCGAATGTTCCAACTCCGAGATGCTTGCACCAGCCCATAAATCGCGCGTTGGAGCTTGCATACCTTGTCGACATTCTTAGGATCGACAAAACCTTCCGGTTGCATCATATACAATTCTTCCTTAAGGAAACCATTAAGGAATGCCGTTTTGACGTCCATTTGCCATATCTCATAATCATAGTATGCGGCAATTGCTAACATGATTCTGACGGACTTCAGCTTCGCTACCGTGAGAAAGTCTCATCGTAGTCAACCCCTTGAACTTGTCGATAACCCTTAGCGACAAGCCGAGCTTTATAGATGGTCACATTACCATCCGCGTCTGCCTTCTTCTTAAAGATCCATTTATTTTCTATGGCTCGCCTTTCAATGGGCAAGTCGGTCAAAGTCCATACTTCGTTTTCATACATGGATCCTATCTCGGATTTCATGGCTTCCAGCCATTTGTCGAATCCGGGCCCGCCATTGCTTCCTCATAGTTCAAGGTTCACCGTTGTCTAACAACATGATTTCCAAGACAGGGTTCCCATACCACTGCAGTGCGGAACGTGTCCTTGTGGACCTTCAATTTCAGTAGGAGCTTGATCGAAGCATCTTGATCATCATCATTAATTTCCTCTCTAGTCGGTGCAGGCTCCTCAGAAACGTTTTCTTGAGTTTCGCCATTTTCCGGTTCAAGAGATAACACTTCATCAAGTTCTACTTTCCTCCCACTTACTTCTTTCGAGAGAAACTCTTTCTCCAGAAAGAATCCATTCTTGGCAACAAAGATCTTGCCTTCGCATCTGAGGTAGAAGGTATACCCAACAGTTTCTTTCGGGTATCCTATGAAGACGCATTTTTCTGACTTGGGTTCGAGCTTCTCAGGTTGAAGTTTCTTGACATAAGCATCGCATCCCCAAACTTTTAGAAACGACAGCTTAGGTTTCTTCCCAAACCATAATTCATACGGTGTCGTCTCAACGGATTTCGACGGAGCCCTATTTAAAGTGAATGCGGCGCCTCTAAAGCATAGCCCCAAAAGATAGCGGTAAATCGGTAAGAGACATCATAGATCGCACCATATCTAATAGAGTGCGACACGACGTTCGGACACACCATTACGCTGAGGTGTTCCAGCGGCGTGAGTTGTGAAACTATTCCACATTTTCTTAAGTGTGTGCCAAATTGTGACTCAAGTATTCTCCTCCACGATCTCGATCAGAGAAACTTGATCTTTCTATCACGTTGATTTTCAACCTCACTCTGAAATTCCTTGAACTTTTCAAAGGTCTCAGACTTGTGTTTCATTAAGTAGACATACCCATATCTACTCAAGTCATCGGTGAGGGTGAGAACATAACGATAGCCACCATGAGCCTCAACACTCATTGGACCACACACATCAAGATGTATGATTTCCAATAAGTTGGTTGCTTTACGCTCCATTGTTCCTGAGAATGGAGTCTTGGTCATTTTACCCATGAGGCATGGTTACATGCGTGTCAAATGATTCATAATCAAGAGACTCTAAAAGTCCATCTGCATAGAGCTTCTTCATGCGTTTGACACCTATGTGACCAAGGCGGCAGTGCCACAAATATGTGGGACTATTGTTATCAACTTTAACTCTTTTGGTACTCACACTATGAATATGTGTATCATCACGCATTTGAGATTCATCAAGAATAAACCATTAACCATCGGAGCATGACCATAAAACATATCTCTCATATAAATAGAACAACCATTATTCTCGGATTTAAATGAGTAGCCATCTCGAATTAAGCGAGATCCGGATACAATGTTCATGCTCAAACTTGGCACTAAATAACAATTATTGAGGTTTAAAACTAATCCCGTGAGGTAAATATAGAGGCAGCGTGCCGACGGCGATCATCACATCGACCTTGGAACCATTCCCGACGCCAAGATCGTCACCTCGTCCTTCGCCAGCCTCTGTTTATTCCGCAGCTCCTGCTTTGAGTTACAAATATGAGCAAGCTGCACCGGTATCAAATACCCAAGAGCTACTACGAGTAATCGTAAGGTACACATCAATTACATGTATATCACATATACCTTTGGTTTTGCGGCCTTCTTGTCCGCTAAGTATTTGGGGCAGTTCCGCTTCCAAAGTGACCACTTCCCTTGCAATAAAAGCACTCAGTTTGGGCTTGGGTCCATTCTTTGGCTTCTTCCGGAAACTTGCTATCGGGCGCGGCAACTTCCTTGCCGTCCTTCTTGAAGTTCTTTTACCCTTGCCCTTCTTGAACTTAGTGGTTTTATTCACCATCAACACTTGATGCTCCTTCTTGATTTCTACCTCTGCTGATTTCAGCATAGCATATACTTCAGAATGGTCTTTACCATCCCTGCATATTGTAGTTCATCACAAAGCTCTTGTAGCTAGGTGGAAGCGGCGGAGGATTCTGTCAATGACCGCTTCATCCGGGAGATTAACTTCCGATTGAGTCAAGCGGTTGTGCAACCTGCACATTTTGAGTATGTGTTCACCGACAGAGCCATTTTCCTCCATCTTACAGCTAAAGAATTTATCGGAGACTTCATATCTCTCGACCGGGCATGAGCTTGGAAAACCATTTTCAGCTCTTGAACATCTCATATGCTCCATGTCTCTCAAAACGCTTTTGGAGTCCCGGCTCTAAGCTGTAAAGCATGCCGCACCGAACGAGGGAGTAATCATCGCAGTGATCGCCAAGCGTTCATAACGTCTTGTTCTGCAGGGAGAATAGGTGCGTCACCCAGCGGTGCTCTTAGGACATAATCTTTCTTGGCAGCTTTTAGGATAATCCTATGGTTCCGGACCCAGTCCGTATAGTTGCTACCATCGTCTTTCAGCTTGGTTTTCTCTAGGAACGCGTTGAAGTTGAGGACTACGTTGGCCATTTGATCTACAAGACATATTGTAAATATTTAGACTAAGTTCATGATAATAAAGTTCATTTAATCAAATTTAATGAACTCCCACTTAGATAGACATCCCTCTACTAGTCATCTAAGTATTACATGATCCGAGTCAACTAGGCCGTGTCCGATCATCACGTGAGACGGACTAGTCAACATCGGTGAACATCTTCATGTTGATCGTATCTTCTATACGACTCATGCTCGACCTTTCGGTCTTACGTGTTCCGAGGCCATGTCTGTACATGCTAGGCTCGTCAAGTCAACCTAAGTGTTTTATGCGTGTGTAAATCTGTCTTACACCCGTTGTATGCGAACGTAAGGACCTATCACACCCGATCATCACGTGGTGCTTGAACGACGAACCTTAGCAACGGCGCTTGCAGTTAGGGTGAACACTTCTTGAAATTATTATGAGGATCATCTTATTTACTACCGTCGTTCTAAGTAAACAAGATGCATAAAACATAATAAACATCACATGCAATTATAAAGTAGTGACATGATATGGCCAATATCATATAGCTCCTTTGATCTTCATCTTCGGGGCTCCATGATCATCTTGTCACCGGCATGACACCATGATCTCCATCATCATGATCTCCATCATCGTGTCTTCATGAAGTTGTCACGCCAACGACTACTTCTACTTCTATGACTAACGTGTTTAGCAATAAAGTAAAGTAGTTTACATGGCGTTCTTCAATGACACGCAGGTCATACAAAAAATAAAGACAACTCCTATGGCTCCTGCCGTTGTCATACTCATCGACATGCAAGTCGTGATTCCTATTACAATAGCATGAACATCTCATACATCACATATAGATCATTCATCATTCATCACAACTTCGCCATATCATATCACAAAGCACTTGCTGCAAAAACAAGTTAGACGTCCTCTAATTGTTGTTGCAAATTTTACGTGGCTGAATTAGGGTTCTAGCAAGAACGCTTTTCTTACCTACGTTCAAACCACAACGTGATTTGTCAATCTCTATTTACCCTTCATAAGGACCCTGTTCATCGAATCCGATCCAACTAAAGTAGGAGAGATGACACCCGCCAGCCACCTTATTCATCTAGTGCATGTTAGTCTGTGGAACCGGTATCACGTATGCGTACGTGTAAGTTTGGTCCGGGCCGCTTAATCCCACAATACCGCTGAATCAAGATTGACTTGTAACGGCAAGAAGAATTGACAACATCTACGCCCACAACAAATTGTGTTCTACTGCCAAGAAGAACTACGCATAGACCTAGCTCATGATGCCACCGTTGGAGAACGCGTTGCAGAAAATTAAAATTTTTCCTACGGTTTCACCAAGATCCATCTATGAGTTCATCTAGCAACGAGTATTCAGATTGGTTAGCATCTACATACCACTTTGTAGATCGCAACTAAGCGTCGGAGTGAGCGTGGATGAGGTAGTCGTACTTGCCGCGATCCAATTCACCGATGATCTAGTGCCGAGCAGACGGCACCTCCGCGTTCAACACACGTCACGGTCAGCGTAACGTCTCCTTCTTCTTGATCCAGCAAGGTGAAGGAGAGGTTGAGGAAGATGGCTCCAGCAGCAGACGACGGCGTGGTGATGGTGGAACTTGCAAGATACTCGGCGAGGGCTTCGCCGTGCACTACGGAGGAGGAGGATGTGTTGGAGAGGGAGAGGGAGGCGCCAGGGCAAAGGTGCTGCTGCCCCCCTCCCCTCCCCCCTTTATATAGGTGCCAAGGAGGGGGGAGGGCGCAGCCTTGCCCCCTCCTCCAAGGGAGGGTGCGGCCAAGAGGGGAGGTGTCCACCTCCCCAAGGCACCCTGAGGTGCCTTCCCCTCATGGACTCTCCCTTTTTCCACCCTAGGCGCATGGGCCCCTTGGGGCTGGTTCCCCTTGGCCCATGTGGGCCTAGGCGCACCACCTAGGGCCCATGTGGCCCCACAGGGGCTGGTGGCCCCACTTGGTGGACCCAGGACCCCTCCGGTGGTCCCAGACAATACCGATATCACCGAAACTTGTCCCGATGGCGAAACAGCACTTCCTATATATAATTCTTTACCTCCGGACCATTCGGAACTCCTCGTGACGTCCGGGATCTCATCCGGACTCCGAACAACATTCGGGTTACTGCACATACATATTCCTACAACCCTAGCGTTATCAACCTTAAGTGTAGACCCTACGGGTTCGGAGACAAGCGAGACATGACCGAGGCGGCTCTCGGGCAATAACCAACAAGCGGGATCTGGATACCCATGTTGGCTCCCACATGTTCCACGATGATCTCATCGGATGAACCACGATGTCAAGGATTCAATTAATCCCGTATCGATTCCCTTTGTCAATCGGTATTTTACTTGCCGAGATTCGATCGTCGGTATACCAATACCTCGTTCAATCTCGTTACCGCAAGTCACTTTTCTCGTTACCGCAATGCATGATACCGTGATCAAACACTTGATCACATTGAGCTCATTGTGATGATGCATTACCGAGAGGGCCGGTGATACCTCTCCGTCAAGCGGAGTGACAAATCCGATCTCGATCCATGTCAACCCAACAGACACTTTCGAGATACCCGTAGCATACCTTTATAGTCACCCGATTCGTTGTGACGCTTTGGCACACCCAAAGCACTCCTACGGTATCCGGAGTTACACGATCTCATGGTCTAAGGAAAGGATACTTGACATTGGAAAACTCTAGCAAACGAACTATGCGATCTTATGCTATGTTTAGGATTGGGTCTTGTCCATCACATCATTCTCCTAATGATGTGATCCCGTTATCGATGACATCCAATGTCCATAGTCAGAAACCATGACTATCTCGTCGATCAACGAGCTAGTCAACTAGAGGCTCACTAGGGACATGTTGTTGTCCATTATTCACACATGTATTACGATTTCCGGTTAACACAATTATAGCACGAATAAAGACAATTATCATGAATAAGGAAATATAATAATAATGCTTTTATTATTGCCTCTAGGGCATATTTCCAACATTTTCAATATTTAGACCTTAGACCAGGCGGTTTAACTTAACATAGAAAAAATTAGATAAACCGGTATACACCATTAGTCCCCTGGTTGAACCGCCAGAACTCCTTAACCAGATACTGTCGCTTCATAGAATTCCGGTTTAGACGTATTTGTCTCCGATTTAGCATTGTACACCAGTTCTCTCTTTGTCCCAACACATTTCTTGAACCGGATTTATATATTTTTTGTAGATGGCCAAACAAGTATATGAGTGCAACTGGGCTCCTTCCCGTGTCACCAAAACTCAATTAAACAATCTGGTCTGATCGGGCGCTTTAGCCAAGAAAATAGTATCCATTGGAGGGTTCACGGCAAAGAATGTCCACCCACACCTCAAGAAGGAGAGGTTGTAGTTTTAAGTAGATCACCTAGCCCGGTTTCAATCCTACTTTGGTTCAAAATTTTATCGAGATGTGCTAGCCAATTTTCAACTCCGTCCACAAGATACAGGCCCCAATTACATTGCAATATCTGTCACTTCCAAGTGCTCTGTGAGGCATAGTTTCAAGAAGAACCTACAGTTGAACTGTTTAGAGATCGCTTCCATCTAAACCGCCGCATGAATTCACCGACGGGCCCAACACAGAATTGGGCAAAGGTGGCGATTCAAAAAAGAAAGGAGGTCACTTATCCTCATGTCAAACTGCATACCACCCCAAGGAATGGAATCAAACATGGTTTTATTGCAGAGACACTTCACCGCCAACGAGAATCCCTTGCCCGGTTTTCGTTTCGAGCGACTCAAAGAACACACATCCCTTTCCGCAAAGATTAACGGCCAGTGAGAGAAGTAAATATGCTCCTCAACTCTCCAAGCTCGTGAGCCTTCATGGCCAATGGTTTAACCGGAATTGATCTCATGCTGTTGGATATCATGGAGCATCTTGCCCCTCTCCCGGTAGCTCCGGTTTAATGTGCGAGTACCTTTAGTAGTGTCGATGACCCCCTCCGACATATTAATATCCAGCTTACCGATGATGAGGTCACCGAGGCGGTGAAGAAGATGTTGAACGAACCGGAAAACCTCTGTGCCCGGACCGGTCTGCTCCCCTTCTGTGCTACCAACAAACCGCCATCTGTAAGACTTCTGACTATTTTTTACTAAATATATTACAACCATCACCAGTATCACTTTTAACATCAACTGCTGCTTAATCAGGGTGATGATCCATTCGAGCAAGAAACGTCCACAAGAGAAACCGTAGAAGCCGGACAAACCGGAAAAACCAATCGGCAAAAGACCAAAGCTGTCAAGAAGACTGCTCATAAGAGGAAAACCACCGCATCTTCTCGATCCTACTGTGGATGATGATGTGGGTAATCCGGACCTTGAGGTAGAACTTGATTCACTTGGCTTACTTTTCACACGCCTAATTAACGATGATGTTTGTCGGGATGATGTCAAAACCAGTAATGCTGATGTTGTAGAGGTAACTATTCTCTCCTCTGACTCAAATCCTTTACCTTCACTAAAAAACCGTCGGGCAAACCGGAAAATTAAATTTTCTCATCCCCTTGCTTACTTGGATCCCAATTTTCTTATGAAGACTCAACAACATGAAGCTCGCCGCACAACTCGGCACAGCGGTCAGGTAGTTACCTCCACCGGTTTACCGAACAGTCCGGTTTGGAAACATCGTTCAGAGGTCTCTAATTTGCTTGTCAATGCTTATCCTAAAGCAGGCTGTTTTCGTCAACCCCTTAATCCGTCTGACTCCGATTATCAGGTCACTTCCCACTCCTCATCTGGCGAGTCATCAGCCACTCAGCTGCCACCACTAAAAACGGTGCTTGGGTAAGTTATACCTTTTATATTGATTCTACTGCATCATTGTGTAGTATATGCCGTATTTGACTGTTGTTATGCCTTCCCACGGCCAAGCCTAGGCCAAGCAAAAAGGCTCGTCTGGATAAAGCGGCCGACAAAGAGACTGCCCCTGAACCAGGCAGCGCCCCAAATCTTGAAGCGGCCATCTATGAAGACACGCCCAATGATCCGCCACAGCAAGATGACGTTTTTGTTGCTGAAGAAAGGCCTGTTGACACCGCCCTTCCTGCTGACCAGCCCGTAAGCCCGACCGGATTGAAAAATCCACCACCCAATCCGCCTGGCGACAAACCGATCGCCTCTGGTCAAACCGGTGATACCAAGGACGATGACGTCGTGATTATCGGCTTTGGCCACATCGAACCGGCAATCCACCGCTTTATCCAAACATTCTCGCCAAAGAAGAATTTGCCACTATGAGCAAGGGCAAGTGGGATGTTGATCCGCCACTTATGCCGCTCTGAACCCCCAAGACCTTCATTCTGGCTACTTGAACTGGCTGTATACCAGCCGTGACTATGAAGCTGGCTTGGGGAAGATGATGAAAGAGAAATTCGAGGTAACCTCCATGTTATTTTCTCGCCTGAATATTTCAATTTTTGTTAACTCTCCTAGCCCCCAAGGGCCGGTTCAACTTAGTATAGTTAAACCGGGACTGTACATAAACTTAATGCTTCAGAATCCACTGATGTAGCCCCCAAGGGCCGGTTCAACTTAACATAGTTAAACCGGGACTGTAATTTATATCGCCGCATCAGAACATGTTCGAGCAAATAACCATTAGCCCCCAAGTGCCAAGTTGAATACCTGTATTGAGCTTGGGACTTTGTGATTTTAGTGATAGACAAAGATCAGATATGCATTAGCCCCCAAGTGCCATGTGTATGACTGGTTATGCATTTGGGACTTGCAATGAAGATATTAACATGCTCCCTTTTTATTGTAGAATGAGATACGCCAACAAGCCTCCCAAATCAATGATCTTCAAGAAAATCTGAAGTCTCAACAAGCAGAAACCTCCAAGGCCAAGGATGAGCTAAAAACCGCCTTGACTACCATGGAGCAGCTCAAGGAGTGGTTCAAGTCTGAGCGGGCCGACCGATCTTGAAAAGGCCGCTTTAACCAAAAAGGTTGAAAATGCTGAAGCTGCCCTTAAACCGGTGGTAGATGAGCTGACCAGCATGAAGCGGCAAGTGAATTCCATGACTACTGCCATCTTCGGTAAGTTTCCTTTGGCTTCTATGATAATCTTGATCTTCTTATGATAAGTCCGATTTGTGATTTCTCTTGCAATGCTGTAGCCACATGCATTGGTCACTTGGGGTCAGATGTTCGGAAGAAGTTGAAGGCTGCCTATACCTTAATAGAGCAGCTATACACTGGAGCGCAGCGGATCATCTCCACTGCATCACATAACAATCCAGCACCTTCCTTAATTCAAGATACTCTTAGGAGGTTGTCCATGCTTCCTTGGGATTGAAGAGTCAAGAAATCTGCTGCTAACCGGGCGCCATTAACGCTTTTAATCCGGGCCAAAGCATGGGTGCCAGATTCGATCCTGCTGAAGCAGCTCGTATTATCCCATCTGAAGGAAGACGGCTCAGAGTTCAACGAAGATGACCACGAGAGCGATAAACCGGGCAGGCGCCCTCTAGCTTGCCAATTGGTGAAGAGGCAAACTTGTCGCATTATCAAGCTCAAGATGACGCATCGAGAACAAGCGAGTAGCTGCACCTATTCCTGAAGCGGAGAACCTGATCCCTCCGATCCGTAAGCATACTTACGCTCCTGATATTGACCCAACTTCCCTTATCCATGAGGAGGTTGTCATTCAAGCTTTAATGGGAATCGACTGGACCACTGTTGACTTCCAGCAGCTAGGTAGAGATGAAGAAGATGAAGCGGCGCAGGACGACCCACAACCATCAGACCGGGGCGGCGAGCAAGCATGAACCGGAAGCCGATTTGAAGAGCTGCTTCATTACATTCCGCCAAGAAACAATGATCTTATTTGGGCACCATGTTGCCTTGTAATAGGATAGCCAACACTCTTGCTCTGAATATGCCTTCGTGCATAGGTGCTGATACTCTTGCTTGAATGATCGAAACTTTCAATCTTATATTGCCTGCAGTCACAAAATCTTAAACCGCCACGGCGGTTTGTGCTGCCAGCCAGTCTTGTGACGTTCATATAAATATGAAATGAAATATTAAGGTATATACTCAAAATTTATGATACAAAATACCTGCCATCGCTGGGCATAAAGTTGGCTTAGCGAATCTTGAAGCGGAGGTTGTATAAACCCTTACCGTCAAAGGAGAGAACAACTCCTATTATTTATAATGCCGGTTTACCACGTAAACCGTGCCGGGTCATGATAAGTCCCCTGTTACTCCATAATAGGATGTTAACAGAAAAAACATCAAACCGGTGAAATTATCTCCGGATTAAAAAAATTGACCGAATTCCGTCAATTGACAGTTTTGAAACCGGTTTAAAAATGTTGTCAGTTTAAGAAACACAACAAAAATCAACTGATAGTTATGAATAAACATGGAAGCAAAGGCAATGATAAACCGTTTGCAAAAAATAAGGCTTTACTGAGCCGATAAGATGGTGTTACCATGGTCGGACACGACCAAGCTCCCTATAAGGTGTAAACATGAAAAAACTGAACCGAAAAAACCAAACCGAACCAAAATTCCGGTTTTTTCAGGTTTTGGTTATGGTTTCAGTTTGCAAAATAAGGAACCATATTGCATTTGGTTTTTTCGGTTTAAAACCGAAAAAATCGGTTAAACCAAACAAAACCGAAAGGTCCAGTAGATTTCACAGTCAATCACAGGCAGCTCACAGCACAGGCCCATCGGCCATCGCTCGCGGCCCAGCGCGGCAGCGCCCCAGGTGGCCAGGCCCCAGCCTAACCTCACGCACGCTTGCTTCAACCCTAGCATTAGCAATTCCCCACACGCACACGCAGAGCAGCAGAGAGCGGGATGGCGGCGGCGCCCTAGCTAGGTCACACTCCGGCTGTCCGGCGCATCCATCCGCTCCCCTCCGTCCTTCGTCCTCCGTCGCGCACACCGGCATCGCCATCCTCCGCCCTCCGTCGTCTATCGCGCGCATCAGCCTCGCCGTCCTCCGCCCTCCGTCGTACATCGCACGCACAAGGCCACCGACTTCTGCCCTCCGTCCTCACGTCGTGACCTCCGCCCTCCGTCGCAAGACTGCACACGCCCACGGAGGCAGGACACGAGCCGCCGGATGGTATGGCACTTTCTTTTTCATCTTGATTCGCTCTGGACTCTGGTAGAAGAGTTGTTCAAGATGTGAACACACACATAGATGTGTGGTGTTAGTTCCTATTTAGTTCTTGAACATGGATGGATGCATGGTTTCACTAGTTTGGTACTGAACATGGGTGTTTCCTATAATCCTATTTATTTTTCCAACAACTTTTTAGTATTGGTTCTGCGATGGTCAACGTCTTTGAATGAAAACTACCCGACTTATTTTTTCAGGTGTCCAAGAGTGTTAGAGTTAACCTTGGCGCTGGTTACGCTGATCAACCTCTCTCAATAGATCCTGAATGTGTATTTAAATGAATGTGTATTTCAATTACTTCAATGATCATGCAACATTAATGCTATTTAATTGATCATGCAATATTTACATTGTTTTTGTAGAAGTGGGTGCCATTCATTTAAATGATAATGTGACAATATCGATTGATTGATCTTCATGCATGGAGTGGAGTGGAAAATTGCTGCACTGAAGCCACGAAGTGATGAAACAAATGCCATTTTATCTCGATCTGCACCTTTTGTTTCTTTGTCGTGTGTTGCAATGTACTTTGTCTTGAAGTTTGTTATCTCGGCTGGAGCTGAACTTTGGTTGTTCCAGAATTTGCACTTTGTCTTTGAAGTTTTTTATCTTGATGTACCGGGCATGTCTTTGGGGCCTTTCAAAAATGGCTCGTGATATACTATTACTAGCAATCCCCATCTCTATGTTCCGAACTTTGCTTGTACTTTGGGCATGTTTAGTTCTGCTTGTGCTTGTCTTTGGACAAGTTTTTGTTCCAGAATTTCTTCGTGTGGTTTCACTGGAGATGTACTAAATTAGTGCTTGTAGTTGTAATCGTAGTCTTCTACTAGATTGTTGTGCTCGAACATAAATTCTTACATGTTTCAGAATTTCTTCAAGTGGGTAACCAGGTTGTAGTTGTATTGGACAAGTACTAAATTTGTTTTTCCATGTGGCCAAACCATGTGTTGATTAAAAATTCGCGTCAACTTTGGTTATTTTGGTTATTACCGAAACCAAACCGAAAGCAAATGGTTATTACCGAAACTGAACCGTATCTATGTATAAAACCGTATAAACCGAAAACCGTATAAACCGAACCGAATCAAACCAAAAAAACCGAATGCACAGGCTGAGCCAGGTCCCCAACTGAAACCGTGGCATTATGCCGATCCAATGGCGTGACAATGGTTTGGGTTCGACCAAGCCCCCAAGTGACTCTATGGCCTTAGGCCGATCAAGAGGCGTGACTGGTTCAGACTTGACCATGTCCCCAAGTGATCTGGTGGCTTTCGCCTATCAAAAGGTGTTGCATTGGTTCGACACGACCAAGCCCCAAGTGATATCACAAAGCTTTTGAAAAGCAAACTCAGGGGTAAACCGGAGGCCGCTTTAAGACGTAACAACTCCATGTAACCACGCATGATGTAATGTAACAGATACCCCGCTTTAGGCGAGGCTCCGGTTTATTAATTTATTCAAAATATATACCTTTGTCATAATATGTACATAAGTAGAGCCGATGGCTCGGTATAATAAGGCCGAAGATGAGCTATGTTCCACGGCTGTTGGTCTCCTCCTCGGCGTCGTGAGTCTTTATGCTCTCGAACATCGATCCGGATAGTACGACCCGTTGTGCGATTCTTCTTGACACGAAAGGTCCCTCCCAAGGTGGGGATAACTTGTGCATATCGATCTGGTCTTGGATGAGCGAAGCACCAAATCTCCTTCTTGAAAAGTTCTGGTTACGACCGGCGACTATGGTAACGACGAAGATCCTGTTGGTAAATCTCCGAGCGGGCAGCTGCTATGTCACGCTCTTCATCCAACCGATCCAAAGCGTCCTGCCGTGCCGTCTCGTTGTCCTCTTCAACATAAGCTGCCACACGAGGTGAGTCATGACGGATGTCACTGGGGAGAACCGCCTCCGCTCCATAGACCATAAAGAATGGCGTGTATCCCGTGGATCTATTAGGCGTAGTGTTTATACTCCATAGCACAGATGGTAGCTCTTCTACCCAACAACCCGGTGTTCTCTGCAAAGGGACCATAAGCCGGGGCTTGATGCCTCTCAAGATCTCTTGATTAGCCCTTTCCGCTTGACCATTGGACTGTGGGTGAGCTACTGAAGAAACGTCAAGCCAGATGTGCGCACGTTCGCAAAACTCTTTCATGGCACCTTTACTCAAATTGGTACCGTTATACGTGATGATCGTGTGGAAAGCCAAACCGAAAATCACCTTTTGATGAACTGAACATTGCCGTGGCGCATCACACCGCTAACAGGTTCTGCCTCTACCCACTTTGTAAATTTGTCGACCGCCACCGGCAGGTGGGTCTTCTTGTCCTTGGACCTTTTGAAAGGCCCAACCATATCCAACCCCGGTGGCAAAGCGGCCAAGTAATTGGAATCATCCTCAATTCTTGGGCGATTACATGAGCACGTCTGGAAAACTTTTGGCAACCATCACATCGTCGACCAGATCTTCCGCATCGGCATGGGCGGTCAACCAATAGAAACCGTGGCGGGCGCTTTAGCCACCAAGGATTTTGAACCGGCATGGTGACCACAATCTCGCCGTGGATCTCACGCAATATTTCACAGCCTTCCTCAGGGGACACACAGCGTTGAAACGCCCCTGACACGCTGCAATGATGCAATTCGCCATTGACAATGGTCATAGACTTAGATCGCCGGATTATCTGCCGGGCCAACGTCTCATCTTCCGGTAACTCGCCCCGGTTCATGTATGCAAGATAAGGAAGCGTCCAATCTGGAGTGACGTGAAGAGCTGCCACCAATTGAGCCTCCGGATCAGGAATAGCCAAATCCGCTTCACCAGGGAGCTTGACCGGCCGGGTTGTGCAACACGTCGAGGAAAAACATTAGGCGGGACCGATTTGCATTGAGAGCCCAACCGGCTTAAAGCGTCCGCCGCTTCATTCTTCCGACGGTCCACGTGGTCCACCTGATAGCCCTTGAAATGACCTGCGACAGTATCCACCTCACGACGATATGCAGCCATAAGTGGGTCCTTTGAATCCCAAGTGCCAGACACCTGTTGAGCCACTAGGTCCGAGTCACCGAAGCACTTAACCCGGCTTAGATTCATCTCCTTAGCCATCCGGAGACCATGGAGCAAGGCTTCATACTCAGCTGCATTGTTAGTACAAGGGAACATTAAGCGGAGAACGTAACAAAACTTGTCACCTCGTGGGGAAGTTAGTACGACTCCAGCCCCCGAGCCCTCCAATTACCTGGATCCGTCAAAATGGATGGTCCAATATGTGTGATCCGGCTTTTCTTCAGGCGCTTGCAACTCCGTCCAATCATTAATGAAATCCACAAGTGCTTGAGACTTTACCGCCGTCCGAGGCATGTACTTCAGACCGTGCGGCCCAAGCTCTATAGCCCACTTGGCAATCCGCCGATCGCTTCCGGTTCAGATGATATCACCTAAGGGAGCAGAATCGACCATCGTGATGGGGTGCCCTTGGAAATCTTGCTTGACTTCCGGCTTGCCATAAAAACTCCATACACCAGCTTCTGCCAATGTGGATACCTTTGCTTAGATTCAATAAGCACCTCGCTGATATAATAAACCAGATGTTGAACCGGATGCTCCTTCCCTCCTCCTTCCGCTCCACCACAATGGCCACGCTGACCGCCCTGGCATTAGCAGCAACATATAGCACGAGCGGCTCCTTGTCAATGGGAGGCGGCGAAACACGGTGAGTTGGACAATTGCCGCTTTAAGTCCTCCAACGCTTCATTGGCGGCTGGACTCCAGACAAATTGATCTGTCTTTTTCAGCATATGGTACAAAGGGATGGCCTTCTCTCCGAGACGACTGATAAACCGGCTCAGCGCGGCATACCGGCCTGCCAAACGCTGGACATCATTAATACACTTCGGTTTAGCCAGGGAGGTGATAGCCGTAATCTTCTCCGGATTAGCTTCAATCCCCCTGTTGGACACGAGAAAGCCCAATAACTTGCTTGCCGGAACACCAAAAACACATTTGGCGGGTTAAGCATCATCTTGTAAACCAGCAGTTGTCAAAGGTTTCTTTCAAATCGTCAATCGGTGTTTCCTTCTTCCTTGACTTGACCACAACATCATCCACATAGGCGTGCACATTACGGCCGATCTGTTTATCTGAGCAATTGTGTACACGGCGTTGATAAGTTGCTGTCGCTCTTGAGCCCAAAAGGCATAGACACATAGCGTAAGGCTCCAAAGGGAGTGATAAACGCCGTCTTCTCCTGGTCCTTAACTGCCATCTTGATCTGATGATACCCGAATCGCATCCAAAAAGCTCAAAGCGCTCACAACCCGCGGTGGCATCAATAATCTGGTCAATGCGGGGAGGGCAAAGGATCTCGGTGGACAAGCCTTGTTAAGATCTGTGTAATCCACACACATGCGCCAAGTGTCGTTTTCTTAAGAACCAGCACGGATTAGCAAGCCACTCTGGATGGAAAACTTCAACGATAAAACCAGCCGCTAAGAGCCCAGCCACCTCCTCTCCAATGGCTTTACGCCTTTCCTCGTTAAACCGGGCGGAGAAACCGCTTTCACCGATTTGTACTTGGGATCAACATTAAGAGTGTGCTCAGCGAGTTCCCTCGGTACACAGCATGTCGGAAGGCTTCCATGCAAAATGTCCCGATTCTCACGGATGAACTCGATGAGCGCACTTTCCTATTTCGGATCCAAGTTGGCACCGATCTTTGAACTGCTTGGATGAATCGCCGAACGAAGTCAACAAGCTTAGTCTCAATCGCCGATTTGAATTTCAGGGCCGGATCATGCTCTGTAGGTGGCTTCTTCAATGGAGTCATGTCCGCTGGATCAACATTGTCCTTATAATACTTCAGCTCCTCGGTGGCACAAACCGACTCTGCGTAAGCCGCATCACCTTCCTCACATTCAAAAGCGATCTTGCGGCTCCCATGAACTGTTATTGTCCCCTTGTGACCCGGCATCTTGAGCTGCAAATAGATATAACAAGGCCGTGCCATGAACTTGGCATAAGCCGGCCGCCCAAACAGGGCGTGATATGGACTTTGGATTTTCACCACTTCAAACATCAATGTTTCCGATCTGGAGTCATTTTCATCTCCAAAGGCCACCTCCAGAGCTATTTTACCAACCGGATATGCTGACTTGCCAGGTACCACACCATGGAACATTGTATTGGACGGTTTGAGATGTTTATCTGTAACCCCATACGACGGAAGGTCTCATAATACAGGATGTTGATGCTGCTCCCTCCATCCATAAGCACCTTGGTGAACTTATAACCTCCCACCTGAGGTGCCACCACCAGGGCTAGCTGACCCGGATTGTCAACCCGGGGAGGATGATCCTCTCTACTCCATACAATGGGCTGCTCGACCGGCGTAGGTAATGAGGCACGGCGGTTCAACAACGTTATTTGCCGCTTCAAGCTTCGGTCTCGCTTGTCTAAGCTGGTGGTGAAGACATGGTACTGCCCACTATTCAACTGCTTTGGGTTGCTCGATAACCCTTATTTGCTGCTGCTGGTTGTAACCACCTTGGTTATTCTCGATTGTTACGATTGTTATGTCCGCCCGGATTACCATTAAATCCTGAACCGGAATTTCCTCCACCGTAACCCGACCCGGATCCTGAACCGCCGCCGGATACTTGATCATACCGGAAAGCATTAGAACTCTTGAACTCCTGCATAATGTAACAATCCTTCCAGAGGTGATTTGCTGGCGCCTCCTTCGTCCCATGCTTCGGACAGGGTTGATTCAGCGAGATAGTTCAGCGGTCCGGATTGGGATTAGGTGCACCACCTCGATTCAATTTGTTTACCCTTGCGCTGGCCCTTGTCCTGCTAGCGTTGGTGTTAACTCTGAAGTCCATGTTGCCATTAAACGCTTTACGCTTGCCTCCACCATTACCTGCCGAGTGATGTTCTTTGGCCTTTGGAGTTGCTGTTCTTCTTTCCCTTCCCTGTCTCGTCATCATCAGACTCGGGATCCTTGGTACTATCAGAATCAGCATACTTCACTAAAGCGCCCATGAGAGTGCCCCTGTCATTACAAAACCGCTTTATACGCCCCAACTTCAACTTCAAAGGCTTAAACCGGCAATTGCCCTCCAGGGTCAAGATCGCAGAGTCAGCGTTGATCCGGTCTAACGAGTGCAAGATTTCCGAAACGCGGTGTACCCAATGGGTTGTTGACTCCCCTTCCCCCTGGACACAAGCCGCCAAGTCCACTACGGACATGGGCTGCTTACAGGTATCTTTGTAATTCTGGATAAACCGGGTCCGCAACTGGGCCCATGAGCTGATAAAATTGGGTGGCAAGCTCTTCAACCAAGTACGGGTCGTGCCTTCGAGCATCATGATGAAGTACTTTTACTGCAGCGGCCTCATCCACATCCAGCATCTCCATGGCCATCTCATAACTTTCTATCCATGCTTCTGGAGCTAAATCGGCAGTGTAATTTGGCACCTTGCGTGGACCCTTGAAGTCTTTGGGCAAGCGCACATTGCATAAAGCGGGGACGAGGCAAGGCACCCCCAAAGAGCTAGAGGTAACCCCAAGATCGACCGAGATGGTCGGACGAACCGACGTAAGCGGATAAGCTTGATGATGTGCTGCTAACTCGGCCTCCCTACGTGCTCTGGCCCGGTCCACCACCTCCTGAGCGTTGTCGAAGCCACCTGCCGGGTTGTTGCCACGGGGCGCACCACGTCGTGCATTACTTGATACGGCCGGTTCATCCACGTGCCTACTATAGCTCCGGCTTGGGCGGGGGGTAGAGTGGATTCGGTCCCGGCTGTACGAATATGCTTCCTGTTGGACCAAAGCTGTCCTAAGGAGCTCCTTGACCCGACGCGTCTCTACTGCCTATGGTGAATCGCCTTCAATTGGAATAGCCTCCAGCCGTGCCGCAGCTGCAACAAGGTTATCCATCGGGTTGGAGTAGTGACCTGGAGGTGTTTGCATAGTCTGAGGCGTACTGGCATTATGGCGAGGTAGATCTATTACGCGGGGCTGAACCGGCGCGCCCGTCCCAGGTGCTTCCGCCCGGGTTACCACCGGCGGATTACTGGTTCCCGCTCCTGGGGTGTTGAAGAGATCTCTTCCCTCGAAGACTGAAGGCAAATGGGATATGTATTTCCTCTTCATGACTTCATGCGACGCGCTCTGATCCAGCATGAGCCTATAAGCCTGCGCATCTAAAGTGGCCCGCTCCACCATCATCCTGGCGTCTGCAGCTGCCAGATCCGCTTTAGCCTGAGTGATTTGTTCCTTCACCTTCGCGATCTCCGCGTTATGAGCGTCCTGATCCGCCGGGTTAACCTCTACCATGAGCACAACCAACGCATCGAGTAAGTCTGATAAAACTTGAGCCGGCGGGCGCCACAGGGGCCTCTGCCCGGCAGCCGTCATTCTGTTGAACCGGCAACCATTGTCGCATACGGTCAAGAGTGAAGCAGCACCGCTTGTGTACCGCCATGAATATTCCAACCCGGTTGGGCGGATCGGAGGGTCGAATCATCGTGCCATCGGAACAGCCCCAATCCGGCCATCTTCTAGCTGATATAGAGATTCGTTTCTCCGGTCGATGACTCGTCGTCGAGAATAGGCAGCGGTTTCGCCACCGCATCCTGATCCGCCCTCATAGCTTCCTCCGTGGATGACTTCCCACAAAGGCACGTTTCACGGCCGGTTTAACTGGGCAGGTTTAAACGCTGAGCCGTCTCGGCGAGGTCGGTGCGGATGTCGGCTCGAGCCACAGCTCACCGATCTTGCCGATGAAAACGTGTATGCCACCAAAGGGGACCCGGTACCCGTACTCAATTGAGCCGGCGTCGGGGCCCCAGCCTGCATCGTCAATGTAGAGCTTGCCGCGACGACTCTTGGTCATCCGGCCCACAACATAGCCTTCAAGTCCTTCGAACTTGCCCTCCAAGATCATCAAACCATCGTGTGATAGCCCCACGGTGGGTGCCAACTGTCGTGATTTTGTCACGGCAGATGTCCTCATGAAAGGACTTAGTCGTGGAGCCACCGCTACGGGTTAACTTGAAGGGGTTAAAGCGGACGCAAAGACACAAGAGTTATACTAGTTCGGCCCCTTCGATGAAGGTAAAAGCCTACGTCTAGTTGTGATGGAATTGATATGGTTTCGATGACTAGGGAGCAAATAAGCTTCGCCTAGGCCTCGAGTTGTTGTTGTCTGTCCTTGAACCGCCCCGGGTCGTCCCCTTATATACACGGGTGACGCCCGTCGGTTCAGAGAGTCCCAATCTCCCGTTCATATTCATAACCGGGTTAGTCTCTCTCTATTCCTAACTTACAATACAAGTTTACATACCAGGCCGGTTTACGGCTATAGGTTCTAAACCGACTACAAGCCTTGGGCCCTTTATGCCCCTTGGGCTTTTACACCGTTGGACTACTGATGAAGTTAACCGGGCCCAGATAGGCCGGTTTACGCCCAGTAGTAACATTCCCAGCATTAGGCCCCAGATTGATTTGAACAGGTGGCGGGGAGGCACGCCTCTCCCTGCGGGGGGAGGAGGCGGACAATCATCCCGTCGTTCTACTGCTCTTGGGTGGCCGTCTTGGTCGCGCTCGATGGTGATGCGAGTCTGGCTACAGCTGGCAGCCGGCTCCTTGTCTCTTCTATCACGGATGCCACCAGTCGGCGTCCGGGATGTCGCGCCTTGATCTCGGCGAGGAGGTGGATCATCGTTCTGTCGGGTGGCGCGAGCGGCGGCTTCTTGCTGCTCGGCAGCCGCATCAATGAGCCGCTGGACACACTCCGTTATGTGGCGGCGCTCGTCGCCCTCGAGCTTGTCCAGCTCGTCTGCTGCTACCTGGGCAGCTCGTATGTTCTCCGCGGGCGTGACGTAGACAGGGCGATCTGCCCCGAACATGCTAGCAATGGCACCGCCACGCTGCTGGACCGTGCCGATGCGGCTAGGCCCGCTAGGAGCCGGCGTGCCGCCTACAGCACGGTCCATATCGCGCTGGTAAGCCTCCGAAAGGCGTCTCATGCTGGCCAGCCAGTTGGCACTCTCGACGAGCTGGACACAGCGTGCCTCCAGCGTCTCAGCGTCGGTGTCTTCTGGGATGGGCGCAGTTAGGTTTTGCAGCGCCGCCTCGAGCGGGTCTCACGCTCCTCCGCCGGAGTGCTCGCCGTGCCTGATGACAAGCACCTCCGTTATGGTGCTTCCGCCGCTATCAGCGCGAGGAAGCGGCTCGTCGTAGACCACCACATTGGTGGGGAACGCGTCAAGCGATGCGGTGTCGAAGTCGATAAGCATCGGGTCGGTGCAACCGACCGACTCCAAGTCCACAACAGGCTCGCTGGTGACGTGGAGCTGATCGAGGAGGCTGATGAGGCGGCTCTCGGGGCCATCGGTGTTCGTATCATACGCGGGCTCGTCAGAGAGGTGAATCTTGCCAACGAGATCGGCAAGGAAGCTTGCCGCGCCGGCGAGCTCCGCGCCGTGCAGTGCATCGGTGCAGACTCCGTCTGTCGTGCCGGGCTGGCTGCGCTCGCCAGGGAGGAACAAGGTTCCTGTCCAGAGAAGGTCTCCAGACGACGGTGCACCTCGCTCCATGGTGGGCGCCAAATGTCGGGGGTTGGGTGCGACATATGCCATTGGATGGCTTATCATGGTGGGAGCGAGTAGAACATCGCCGGTGCCTGGAAGCAGGATGAGGCATAGACACGAACGCTGGCGCACTTTACCCAGGTTTGGGGCTCTCCTAGGAGATAACACCCCTAGTCCTGCTCTGCGGGGTCTCTGCATGATCACTAAGGCACTAGTGAATACAATGGTGCTCCTTGAGCTGTATGCTAGAGGAAGGAGAAAGCAAGGCTAGCCCTCTCCTCTCTCTATGTGTGAGTCTAGTTCTAACAAGTTGGGAACCCTTTGCATGGGTGCCCTGGGGGGTTTATATAGGCCTACCCCCCAGGGGTACATTGGTAATCCGCGCGGTAGGACCCGGGTGTCGGTGTCTCTGATGCTGGCTTCTCCGCCGACTCTTGAGGCCGCTGCAGGTGGGCCCCGGCTGATCGCAATGCACGGAGCCGACAGGCCGCTCCCGCCGCTCATGGGTCTTGCCAGCTGCTAATTAATGTAGCCGTGATGCTAATGACGCATTCCTGGTCAGTGGAGCGTGGCTACAGTCCCGCCAGCTGGTGGGAGATCAATGTAGCCACACCGTGTCTCATCTGGTTAATGGTGCACGAGCCTTGAGGGAGGAACGGGCCGCCTGCTGGAAGCCGACCTCCCTCAGGTCCGACTGGCCAGGTCTCTGCCGTCCTCCGGGCTCTCGCTGCCCGGTAGGGCCCGCCGTCTGCAGGCCGTACTGACAGGCTGTCGTGAGGACAGGGCTCCGCTTTGCCCGATGAGTGACGTCGGGGTGGAGTAACGATGATCGCCTTGGGCGAGATCTCCACCTGTCTGAACCTTGTGGCCACGCCCTGCCCCGATTCGGGGATGGGCTACACTGTAGCCACACCCGGTCTTGTCTTGTTAATGAAGGTGCAGACTTTGAGGGCGTCGTGGGCCGACTGCTAGAAGCCGGCCTCTCTGGAGGCCGCCTGGTAGGAGTCGGCCTGTCTTGATACTGCCTTCCGGAGGTCGGACGTCTTCTAGCAGCCGGCCGTTCGGACATCCGGCCATCAGAAGGCGGTGCTTCATCTTGATGTCTTGAGGGGCGCAGCCAGCCCTGATGCCTTGAAAGGTTCAGGTACTCGGGTTAGGCTACCTATGGCCCATTAATCTGACACACAGTGTAGACAGTAGCCCCTGATACTCTGTTTGGTGTTCGGAAAGAAGAAGCCAAAGAGAGGATCAAAATAATTGTCTCAGGAGTCTAACATAAGATGTCTATGTGAATAAGCAGGCGTTGCTACTGGCTGCCGCCACTCATATTGCAGAGGTCTCCGGACTGAAGCAGAACCTGGAGCGGGCCGAGGAAGAGCTCGGCCTCGTGAAGAAGCAGCTGGAGGACAGCCAAGGTATGCAGTAACCTGCGTGTATATTTAGGAAGGATAAATGGTTCGTGCTGACCAAATTGTCATGAACTTTATTAGGGGCCATGACCGAGGTGGTAGCCCTCAAGAAGGTGTTAGCCGAGGCCGAGGACAAAGCGGCCAAGGAACATGCCGCGCGCGAGAAGCATGAGGCCCGTGTCAGCGAGGTCCAGCAAGAGCTCCAGGACGCCGTCAAGAAGTACGATTCCTTGGAGCATGATTCTAAGAATCAAGAGTCCGAACTTGCCAAGGCCCCCCAGAGCGCACAAGATGCCCGAGCCGAAGCCCAGAGTGCCCTCCAGGAAATCCAGGCGGCCAAGAAGATCGCGGTAGGTAAGGCTTTCATTATGCAAAGTAACTTTGCGGAGGAAACATTCATTTTACTTACCCGAATTTGGAGCTCTCCAGGGGCGTTTACGGATCTGCCACGCAGCATATCAGATGCTGCGGAGTTCTACCGAGCCGAAGAAGGGAGCTCTACGGAGAAACTGTTATGGTCTCAATACCTTCGACCAGATCAACCGGTGCCCTTTAGCGACCAGCTGAAACAGCTGGTCGAGCGGCACAAGGCGGCCGAACTAGCCATGAAGGACCTAATAGTCTGGCTATGGCCTGCCGAGCCCATGCCTAGCAGCTACTTCGGACTCGTGAAGTGGCTTGTGAGTGCCTGCCCCCGGCTTGAGGCCATAAAGCGGCCGGTCTGCATTGAAGGTGCACGGATGGCATTTGCCCGTGCCAAGATGCACTGGGCGAAGATGGATGCCAAGAAGCTGATGACCGAGGGGCCGCCTGAGGGCATGGAGCACCGCCGACCCAAGCTATATTTTGATGGTGTCCTGGAGGGATCCCGCCTTGTGGCGGAGCAATGTGCGAATGATGTGATCTTGGAATGAATACATTCATATTTGTCTCGCCCTGTATTATGAAACAAAGACAATTTGTGTAATATAATGCTTTGTGTTAAATTTTTACCTCCTGTGCATCCGTTTTTATTAAATCCGAGGTTGGCCAGTCGTCGGCTTCAGCCCCCACGTAGGTAGTACGGGGGTGTTCGGGATGGAATCTAAACACTCTTGATCCAGTTATTTGGTCCTTGAAGGAGGTGTTTACCGCAACGAACAAGGCAATCGGACTATAACGCTTTATCACCCTCACTTAGCCATAGGAGTTTGACAATGAAAAATGTAGGCGCAGCCCCTAGCATCCAAACTAGGGTGTTGTGAACACCTGATCGGGTAAGTACCGACCCTTCACATAATGCAGAAAAAACCTCTATCGATTTGAAACCTCCGAACAGCTGACAGGCTCTCGCCACATCATGACAGTCAGTTTTCGGCTTTCTCTACTGAGGTGCTCATCCGGATTAACCGGGACACAATCGCAGTAGTTCTCCCTTTACTACCCTAGCCGATATAGCGGAACATAAGGTAGTAAGCACAGGAGCCGAGAAACCCAACTATTGACCAAAGACATGATTCGGAGCCAATGCATATAATGCTAAATTCGGGGTGCCGAACTATACTGTAAAAGTGTTCAGACTTTGTTGCCGTAGTGCGGGGCTCTATGAAGCCTCTGGCAAATATGAAACGTACCAAAGTGTACGGGTGCTATGTGATAAGATTATCAACAGAAAACAAAGGAAAATAGGAAGAGAGCAAAGGTAATAATCCGGGGCCTTAAAATTTTGGGCCGCAAACTGTTTCCATTATAATTTGATAAATACGTAAAGGTGTATTGATACAAATAGTGCGATAAGCAATAGGCTATTTAACATGCCATGACCAAGGGCGAGCTGCGTGCGGGTATGTAAAACAGGTATAGCGATCGTTAGCAGAGACCACCTGGGGATTCCTTTGTACGTCAAAGCTCCTTGCCTCCTTGGTGTATCCGTCCCGTGATCGGTCTGATGATCAGGTTATCAGAAAAAGCCTCGAAAAGAGAAAAACCTGAAATGAAAAAGAAAAAGTGAAGGTGTGCGGATCCAGGGGCGGTTGAGTCGCATTATGGATCATGGTCTAGCTTTGCCTCCGTTCGTGCCCATGGTATTTTGAGTGCGTAGTTATGTACGCGGGGCACAAATGTCACCGCTTGATCGGGACTGGGGCGGAGGCCGGATTGCTAGTCAAGCTCTGGACGAGCTGGACCGTCCTTCCGCAGAGTAGTTCGGACTCGCTTGACGATGTCCGGGGGTTTTACTGCCGATTTGAGGTTCTGCCTAAAAAGGCTACTTTGTACTTCTGCTGCAAGGGCCGCGGTGTGTTCCTCGGTATGGAGGGAGCGCTCCATATTTCCATTGACCGTTATTACACCATGTGGTCCGGGCATCTTGAGCTTGAGGTAGGCGTAGTGCGGCACCGCATTGAATTTAGCAAATATGGTTCATCCAAGAAGTGCATGATAACCACTGCGGAAAGGGACGATATCGAAGATTAACTCTTCACTTCGGAAATTATCCGGGGATCTGAAGACCACTTCCAGTGTGATTGAGCCCGTGCAATAGGCCTCTACACCTGGTATGACACCTTTAAAGGTGGTTTTTGTGGGCTTGATCCTTGAGGGATCGATACCCATTTTGCACATTGTATCCTGATAAAGCAGGTTCAGGCTGCTGCCACCATCCATGAGGACTCGTGTGAGATGGAATCCGTCAATAATTGGGTCGAGGACCAGTGCGGCTGAACCGCCATGACGGATACTGGTCAGGTGATCCCTGCGATCGAAGGTGATCGGACAGGAGGACCATGGGTTGAACTTTGGGGCGACTGGCTCCATCGGTTAGACGTCCCTGAGTGCATGCTTGCGCTCCTTCTTGGGGATATGGGTGGCGTATATCATATTCACTATTTTAACTTGGGGGGGGGGGGCGATTTCTTCGGTCCCCCTGTGTTTGGCTGCCGGGGCTCCTCGTCATCGTCCTCGCTCTGCGATCCCTTTTCCTTATTTTCAGCATTTGACTTGCCGGCTTGTTTAAAAACCCAGCAATCTCTGTTGGTGTGGTTGGCTGGTTTGTCTGGAGTGCCATGGATTTGGCACGGACGGTCGAGTATGCGTTCCAAGCTGGATGGTCCCTGATTGTTTCTTTTATACGGCTTCTTCCACTGACCGAACTTGGAGCCGCTAAATCCGGCGTTGACAGCAGTGTCATCGGTATTGTCGCCATTGCTTCGGCATTTGTGTCTACTGCGTCGGAGCTTGCCGTTGCTGTTTTTGGCCTCGGTGGGGCTTGCGTCGCTGGCCGTATTTTTACTACGGGCCAGCCAGCTATCCTCACCCGCACAAAAGCGGGTCATGAGTGCCGTGAGGGCTGCCATAGATTTTGGCTTTTCCTGGCCGATGTGCCGGGCGAGCCATTCGTCACGGATGCTATGTTTAAAGGATGCTAAAGCTTCGGCGTCCGGACAGTCGATGATATGGTTCTTTTTAGTTAAGAACCTAGTCCAGAATTTCCTGGCTGACTCCCTAGGCTGTTGAACTATGTGACTTAAGTCATCTGCATCTGGTGGCCGGACATATGTGCCTTGGAAATTGTCAAGGAAGGCTTGTTCCAAGTCCTCCCAGCTGCTAATGGAATTTTCAGGCAGACTGTTTACCCAGTGCCGAGTTGGCCCTTTGAGTTTTAGTGGGAGGTATTTGATGGCGTGGAGGTCATCTCCGCGGGCCATATGGATGTGGAGAATAAAATCCTTGATCCATACAGCGGGATCAGTTGTTCCAGCGTATGATTCGATATTTATGGGTTTAAACCCTTCTGGGAATTCATGATCCATTACTTTGTCAGTGAAGCAAAGAGGGTGTGCGGCGCCTCTGTATCGGGCCGCGTCGCGACGTAGCTCCCATGGAGTCCGTCTGCGGTTTTCGGCCCCTGCGTGAGTAGGTTTGTCATGTCTGAATAGATAGTCATCGTCACGTGTCGACGCACGTCCTCGCGATCTGTAGATCGATCTTGTATGTCCTGCATTATTATCCAATTTTTGCTGCAGGTCGTAGGTATGTCCCCGAGCTGTTTTATCTCTACCCTTGCGGTGAGGTGGAGCGGCCTGGTGTTCGGCTTGAGTTGCCGCTTTGTCCCGACCCCATGGTGGCCGGTCAGCCGCATTGCGCGACGATGGTATGGGCTCCATCGCCTCATCATCAAACTGAGGTAGCAATTTACGCTGCGGGTAACTTTTGGCTGGGCGCTTAAGGCCGTATTCTTCGGCTGCCAGGACATCAGTCCATTTATCGTTGAGCATATCTTTATCAGCTTGAAGCTGATGCTGCTTCTTTCTCAGGCTCCTTGCAGTGGCTATTAGCTGGCGCTTAAAGCGCTCCTGCTCGAGGGGCTCCTCAGGCACGATAAAGTCCTCATTGCCGAGGCTCACCCCTCCTCGGAGAGCGGATGATAACTATCGTCCTCTGAGTCTTCATTTATAGCCTGTTCGTCAGGGCTGACTTGCCCATCCTCCTGATTGTCCTGTTCGGCAGTTTGTTCATCGTGGTCTTCTACGTCTTCGGCACCGTCCAGAGTGTTGTCGTATCCTGTGCCGGTGTTGCTGTCCTTGCTGCGGCGTGGTTTAGAGTGGCGTCACTAACGCCGGTGCTTTGGTTGTGTCTTAGGGGGGCTATCCTTCACTGGGTTTTCCTTGTCGTCGTCGCTATTATATTTTGGCGTATCCACCATGTATACGTCATATGAGGAAGTGGCCGTCCATCATCCGGTGAACGGCGTGGCTTGGGCCTCCTCTTCTCCGACATCGTCGTCCATATCGTCGATGTCTTCGGAGTTGTAATCGAGCGCGTCGGTTAAGTCATCGACAGTGGCTATGAAGTGGGTGGTGGGTGGGAAGCGAAATTCTCCATCATCAGCCTCCAGTTCGAACCGGACATAATTCGGTTGTGAGTCTTCTGCCAAGGATAGATTCTTTAATGAGTCTAGCACATCACCGAAAGGCGAGTGTCGGAAGATGTCTGTGGTGCTGAAATCGAAGATCGATAACTGATCAAGTTCGGCGTCCGCAGACGCACATGGTTTGGAACCTATAGCCAGAAACGAGTCCGGAGTCCCACAGACATCACATGAGGCTAAGTCTGTGTGCGGCTCCGACGCCGCAGAATCCGTGGCCTCCGTGGCGGGGTTGAGCCTCCCGTCCTCGGATGGCGCGACTTGCTCCGAATCTAAGGCCAGAGTAGTTATAGGAGTGATACGTCCATTTTGCATCATGCTTTTATATCAATATTTATTGCATTATGGGATGTTATTTCACGTTATGTCATAATACTTATGGCTATTCTCTCTTATTTTACAAGGTTTACATGAAGAGGGAGAATGCCGCATTTGGAATTTTGGAAAAGGAGCAAATATTAGAGACCTATTCTACACAACTCCAAAAGTCCTGAAACTCCACGGAATATCTTAAAATAAATAAAGAAAAATCCTCGCCAAAGATGAAGGCCAGGGGGCCCACACCCTGCTCACGAGGGTGGGGGGCGCGCCCCCCCTCCTAGGGCGCGCCCCCTACCTCGTGGGCCCCCTGGTGGCTCTCCGACGCCCATCTTCTCCTATATGAAGTCTTTCCTCAAGAAAAAAAAGGAGAAGAAACCTTTCAGGACGAAACTCCGCCGCCACGAGGCGGAACCTTGGCGGAACCAATCTAGAGCTACGGCAGAGCTGTTCTGCCGGGGATACTTCCCTCCGGGAGGGGGAAATCATCGCCATCGTCATCACCAACGCTCCTCTCATCGGGAGAGGGCAATCTCCATCAACATCTTCACCAGCACCATTTCATCTCCAAACCCTAGTTCATCTCTTGTATCCAATTCTTGTCTCCAAGTCCGGGATTGGTGCTAGTAGGTTGCTAGTAGTGTTGATTACTCCTTGTAGTTGATGCTAGTTGGTTTATTTGGTGGAAGATCATATGTTCAGATCCTTTATGCATATTATTACCCCTTTGATTATGAACATGAATATGCTTTGTGAGTAGTTACGTTTGTTCCTGAGGATAAGGGACAAGTCTTGCTATTAGTAGTTATGTGAATTTGGTATTCGTTCGATATTTTTATAAGATGTATGTTGTCTAGCCTCTAGTGGTGTTATGTGAACATCGACTACATAACACTTCACCATTATTTGGGCCTAGAGGAAGGCATTGGGAAGTAATAAGTAGATGATGGGTTGCTAGAGTGACAGAAGCTTAAACCCTAGTTTATGCGTTGCTTCGTAAGGGGCTGATTTGGATCCATACGTTCATGCTATGGTTAGGTTTACCTCAATACTTTTGTTGTAGTTGCGGATGCTTGCAATAGAGGTTAATCATAAGTGGGATGCTTGTTCAAGTAAGAACAGCACCCAAGCACCAGTCCACCCACATATCAAATTATCAAAGTACCGAACGCGAATCATATGAACGTGATGAAAACTAGCTTGACGATATTCCCATGTGTCCTCGGGAGCGCTTTTCAATATATAAGAGTTTGTTCCGGCTTGTCCTTTGCTACAAAAAGGATTGGGCCACCTTGCTGCACTTTATTTACTTTTGTTACTTGTTGCTCATTACAATTTACCTTGTCACAAAACTATCTGTTACCACTTATTTAGGTACTTGCAGAGAATACCTTGCTGAAAACCGCTTATCATTTCCTTCTACTCCTCGTTGGGTTCGACACTCTTACTTATCGAAAGGACTACGATAGATCCCCTATACTTGTGGGTCATCAAGGAGCTATCTCCTGGATGTGGTCCGATGACAGATTTAAGTCATGTTCATCGAGGTGGCAGGGAGCGGCTGCCGCGGTCTCGAATCCGTCGAAGATCAAGTCTCCGCGGATGTCTGCGACGTAATTCAATCTCTCGAATCTGACCTGGTGGCCAGGGGCGTAGCTTTCGACCTGCTCCAGATGGCCAAGCGAGTTGGCCCGTAGTCTTGAAACCGCCCGAATCTGAAAGATCTGTCCGGGAGGAAGGCTTCCATCTGGACAACATCGTTGTAGATTGTCGACGATTCGGGAGCAGGGGTGCAGACTTGCCTGCGGCCCGTGGCGTGGCTCAAGGGGTGGCCTTGATATGGCCCATCTTCATCAACACAAGCTCAAGAACCTCGTGAGGGCCAAGCCTCATGGGCGGATGATGTGAAGCTTCCTCAGGCACGGCCTCGTCAGGCTGGCTCGCAAGGAGGCGGAGAGATCAAGGCGAGGTACCTCACGAGGTGCCCATGATGCAAGCCATGACGACCAAGAGCGCCAGGCGGGCGCCAGCCTGTGCAGTGTCCTCGTTTCCTCTTTGGTGCAAAGGAGGCAAGGCAGGCGAGAGTATCAATCAAAGGCAACCATTTCGGTGCAACAAGACCAAAACCAAATGAACGGCAGGAAGGAGGTCATCATGGAGCCCAAGACGGCGTCATCGACGGAGCCTTTGGCAGGCGAGGACCAACTTTAGTCAGGATGAGTGTACTAGATGTTCCCCTTCAAAATGGCCAATTGTTGGCGCCCTTCCCGCTCAATATTTGGGAAGAGGCCCAGGGCCTCTGCCTATAAATAGGACTAGCCACCCACAGGGTAGAGGCATCTGGAAGAGAGGCATCTTGAATCTTGGATCTTGAATCGAGAGGATCATCTGGGATCTAGAATCTGGAATCTGAGAGAGAGAGAGAGAGAAGCGACTGAGCTCCCCTAGTAGCTCATCGCACCAGCCAAGAACAGATCCTCGCGAGGCTGTTCTTCCTTGTACTGTTCATCATCCGCCCCAGAGGCAATCCACCACACCACACACTGGAGTAGGGTATTACACCACAATGGTGGCCCGAACCAGTATAAACCTTGTGTCCCTTGTGTTGCTCTTTGTGTAGTTTAGATCCTTGCGCGGCGACGAGGAGTAGGTAGGCAGGAGGTGTGATCTCTGCGTGCACCCCAAAGTTCGAACCTAGAGGGTCTGCCGGAACCCGGAATCCAACATTTGGCGTGCCAGGTAGGGGTGCGCCGGAATCCGCCTTCCGCCGCCCTGTTCTTCGCCGCCCCGCGCATCCATGTCGGACGCTCGTCGGGCCATCGCCGAGCGCCGGGCCGCTCTCGCCAATCGCATTGCCCAGACGGCACCCGTCGGCGGCCGCCCCCGCCGTTCCCCGTCGCCTGCCGTCAACGCCTCCACCGACCCGGCGGGGAATGAGCAGCAAGCGTCATCGCAGCATCCATCCGTGAGGAGAGACGGCCGCACCGCTACCCCTTCCTTCGCCCCAGCTGGTTCTTCGTCCCCATTTACGATCCCGAGTTTCCAGACACATCGCACTTCCGCTCGGGTCGAGGCTGCCACTTTGCTCGAGCCGCGCTCATCGCGGCAAACAAGCTCCTGCGCTACCGCCCCGTCGACGATGTCTACGAGGAGTGGCTCGACCGCGTCGCCGAGCTTGTCCGCGCCGCAGGGGGCTCCCCCGCGCCGTCCTTCTCGCTGCACCGCACCCCGCATTGGGCAGGCGATGAAGCTCCGGGGGCGCCTCAGCCGCCTCCCCCTCAAGAAGGCGCCTTGGCCCCAAGGCGCATGGCCCCTGGGCGGAACCCGCTCCGTACGGCACCAGCGCAGCAAGAGCAGAGCTGCCAGGAGGTCCCTCGCCCCCAATAAGCTGCCCGAGTGCTCCCTGCACCGGCCCGTCATGACCGCGCTCCTGTTCCTGCATGCCAAGACCCCGCGCTGCTCCCAGAGGCAGCGCACGTGGACCTGCAAGATCAAGCTCTCCGTCACCAAAGGCCTCCCGTGGCCACTGCAGGATGCCACCCCTTCACCGCCGAACTACGCAGTGTCGCGTGGCCCGGCAAGTTCAAGCCAGACCTGCCTCCTCGCTACGACGGCACGCCCGACCCTGCAGAGTTCCTCCAGCTTTACGAGCTGGGCATCGAAGCTGCCAACAGGGACGAAAAGGTCATGGCGAACTGGTTTCCCATGGCGCTCAAGGACGGTGCCCTTTTGGCTCCTGAACACAGCTCTGGGGCCGAGATGCGCACCCGCTTCATCGCCAACTTCCAAGGCACTCGCGACCGGCCTCCTGCCGTGAGCGACATGCACCGCATCAAGCAGTAGCCAGGAGAGACCCTGCAAAAGTACATCCAGCGCTTCAACAACGCACGCCTCAAGATTCCCAAGGTGACCGAGGAGGCCATCATCTCAGCCTTCTCCGACAGTGTGCGCGATGTTAAGATGAAGGAGGAGCTGGCGATGCATGAAGACCTGTGCACATCCCTGGAGCTGTTCAACTTGGTGACCAAATGCGCCAGGGCTGAGGAAGGGCGTCTCTCCCTCATCGAGCTTCCGGCTGCCGATCCAGAAGAGAAGAAGCCCAAGGCCAAGGATGTGAAGCGCAAGGGGGCTGCCGTGCTCGCGGCAGAACCAGACACCAAGCAAGGTAGAGATCAGCCCGAGTCTTCCAAGGGTAGCCGGTACTGCGTGTAACACGACCTCCACACCCACAACACCAACGAGTATCAAGAGCTCTGAGCCGTGCGAGAAGGGCGAATCGACCGACGCCCCGACCGCAGTGATCGAGGCTACGGCCGAGGAGGAGGAAGAAACGCAGGACGCTGGGAAGACCGTGGCCCTCGCCAAGCGTGGCACGACCGACCTCGCGAGGACCGCTGGCAGGATCAGCCTCGCGAGGGAGGTTGGAGGGATCAGCCTCGCGAGGATCGCATGCAAGGCAACGCAGGCCTCCCTCCTCTGCCACCGCAGCCAAGGAGAAATGAAGACCACCATCAGGATGAGGGGGCTGGGGGCTTCCAGGAGCCACGCGCGATCGCTTGCATCCTAGGTGGAGCTCAAGCCCCAGCCTCTCAGCGCATCTTCAAGCAGTTCGCCCAGAAAGTGAATGCAGTCCTACCCAAGCTTGAAGCCACGCGCCCTCTCAGGTGGTCAGCGTGCGCCATCACGTTCAGCTCATCGGATCAGCTCAAGTGCGCAGCCACAGCCGGAGTCCTCCCGATGCTTTGTTCACCAATCATCAGCAATGTGCAAGTCACCAGGACCCTCATCTTTGGCGGAGCAGGGCTCAATGTCCTGTCCGTCGAGACATTCAACAATCTCCAAGTGACATACAGTCAGCTTCAGCCAATCAAGCCTTTCTCTGGAGTCACTGATGGCTCCACGGTTCCGATTGGGCAGGTCCGCCTTCCTGTCACCTTCGGGGCGCGCGACAACTACCGCACCGAGCTCATCGACTTCGAGTCGCCCACATCCGCCTGTCGTACAATGCCATCCTCGGGTAGCCAGCTCTGGCCAAGTTCATGGCCGTGACTCATCACAGCTACAATGTCCTCAAGATGCTAGTGTCGGATTCCGGGTTCCGGCAGACCCTCTAGGTTCGAACTCTGGGGTGCGCGCGGAGATCACACCTCCTACCAACCTACACCTCGTCGCCTCGCAAGGATCTAAATTACACAAAGAGCAACACAAGGGACACAAGGTTTATACTGGTTCGGGCCACCATTGTGGTGTAATACCCTACTCAAGTGTGTGGTGTGGTGGATTGCCTCTGGGGCGGACGATGAAAAGTACAAGGAAGAACAACCTCGCGAGGGTCTGTTCTTGGCTGGTGCGATGAGCTACTAGGGGGAGCTCAGTCGCTTCTCTCTCTCTCTCTCTCTCTCTCTCTCAGATTCCTGATTCCAGATCCCCCTACCCTATGGGTGGCTAGTCCTATTTATAGGCAGAGGCCCTGGGCCTCTTCCCAAATATTGAGCGGGAAGGGCGCCAACAATTGGCCATTTTGAAGGGGAACATCTAGTACTCTTATCCTGACTAAAGTTGGTCCTCGCCTGCCAAGGGCTCTGACGGTGATGCCGGCTTGGGCTCCACGATGACCTCCTTCCTGCCGTTGTGTTCGTCTTGGTCTTGTTGCACCGAAACATTTGCCTTTGCTTGCTACTCTCGCCTGCGCTTGCCTCCTTTGCACCAAAGAGGAAACGAGGACACTACGCAGGCTGGCGCCCGCCTGACGCTCTTGGTCGTCATGGCTTGCGTCATGGGCACCTCGTGAGGTACCCCGCCTTGATCTCTCCGCCTTCTCGCGAGCCAGCCTGACGAGGCCGCACCTGAGGGAGCTTCATGTCATCCGCCCCGCGAGGCTTGGCCCCTCGCGAGGGTCTTGAGCTTGTGTTGATGAAGATGGGCCATACTGGCCCACCCCTTGAGCCACGCCGCAGGCCGCAGTGTGCAAGTCTGGTACCCCGTTCCCGAGCATGTGAGTATCCCGGGCCCAAAGGCGCACCGGACTTGGCTTAGCGAGAGAAGCGAAGGGGCAAGTCTGCGAAGCGCCTTGAGCCCCTAATAGCCTCTTGACCTCGGGTGTCGCGTGGCGGTTGATTGGACGTGGGCGTCCCTGCTCCCCCACGCCTCCTTATTTTGCGCCCAGCTAGGCAGACCCGTGGTTGCACACAGTCATCCCTCTCCTCGCCGCTCGAGCGTCTCCTGCTCTTCCTCCTCTCGAGCTCCAGTATTCGCTTCCAATCCTATCTCGAATCCTCCCCCTTCCTGCCGCCATGGCTCCGACGAAGAAGGGAAAAGGGAAAAAGCCTGTGCCTCCGCCTCGCTCGTCGTCGCCGACGGCTCCTGCTGTCGATCGATCGATCATACTCAACCGAGAAGGCTTTGACAAGGTCAGCTCTACCATCGCCACCATCTTCAACGAGTGCGGGAGGACGACGGTCTGGCCCGCGTCTCACTTCTCCATTGACAGAATAGTCACCGAGGTCCGGTATTTCACCGGCATACGCCTGGGCGGACTGGTTCCCCTTTCCAATTTCTTCAGCAGCTGTGCTTTCCCATTACCGATCCACATGATGCATTTGGGTCCCGAATCCATTACTCTTGTTGCCGTTTTGCTTTTGTCATGCGGCGATGATGGGCATTCCTCCTTCAGTTGCCTTGCTGCGCCACTTCTTCTCTTTGCGCCTCAGCGACCCCACCCAATGCTCGAGGTGCGTGAGCTTCATTGCCGCACCAGAAACAGCGGCTTCGGGAATTGATTTCAGCCTTCCTCCGCCCGCGCCTGGGTTCCGCGAGCGGTGGCTGTGTGTGGATGTCGGGGTGCCCAGCCCCTACTTTCAGAGCCAACATTACCCGCTATCCCCAATTCGGGCTGGGGCCAGGAGATGCTCACGAGCCCCCGACTCGTCTTCGTCTGGCATCGCTTCGCGTTCTTGAGGGCGCTCGGCGTGACGGCGCCCAAGGTGGTGAAGGAGTTCCTACTATGCCGCATTGCCCCTCTCCAGCGCCATTCCCGCCGGATGTGGGCCTTCAGCGGGCGTGAAGACCGCATGAGGCTCGGGAGGAGGATCGGCGCTGAGCGTTGAGGAAGGTTCTCATGATCTGGCGGGGACCCTTCCTGGCAGCATCCGGCAAGGGGCGCCCTGCTGTACCTTTGCTTTCGAATAGGGGTGATTTCGTGAAGCGGATGCCCAGCTTGACGAATGGGGGCTGCGCCCTTGGTGCCTCCTGGGACCTCGTGAGAACCCAGTTGTGGTGGTTGCCCTTCCGGTTGCCACGGCGGTCCTTCCTCAAGTGGCGGGCAGGGAGGCAAGGGCCAGCCGAGGCCGAGGGGCCTCCGCCCGGGATGACGACGCCAGCGGCACCTGGGCGGCAGCCCTCGTGGCCCATCTGTGGCGGCCGGGCGCGAGCCAGCGGCTGCTCCGTGGCAGAGGCCCCTGAGGCCCCGGCCGCCCTTCTTGGTGAGGCGACTGACGGCGTGCGCCAGGACAACGCCCCTGATGCTAGTTGCTTTGGTGCTTCTTCCTCGTCACAGGCTGACCCTTGCGCCGAGCTTCTGGGCCGCTTCCGTGTGGACTTCGAGGCTCTTCGAAAGAGAAAGGAGGCCTTGGGTGATGATTATCCTTTCCGCCTACTGAAGCGCAGGAAGTATTTCGCCATTGATGAGTAAGCTTTCCCCTTCCTTAGTTCCTTATTTTCCCGTTGCTTTGGCTGATCCCTGTTCTGCAGGGCCCTTCCTGCCGAGCTCGCGGAGATGGCTGAGGAGCCATCCCCCCAGGCCTCGCCCTCTCCACTGTCCCCAAGCGCTTCTAGCTCAAGCACTGCCCTCGCGGTGAGGCCGGTTGGAGAGGTGAGCCGTCCTCTGGTGCATCATGGCTCTGCGCACCTCACGACCCTCCTTCACGAGCCTTCCCGGGGTATAGCCTGCCTGCCTTGGGCTCTTTGATTGGTCGTGGACGGCGATTGGCTGAGGTCGGCCCTGCGTTCTTCACTTGGGGATGGGCTGGCTCCAGGCCGGGCTCCTGGCGAGGCGTGCCCGGCCATCGCGAGGGCGCCAACCCCCAGCCCCCTGCCCAGAGGGGGTGTGCTGATTCGTGGCCCCCCGCGCACCCTTGGGGCGGAGGACGATGCGGAAGACGTGCTCGAGCGTGCAAGGGAGCGCTGCGCTCTTTGCCAAGGGTTTCTCCGAAGGGCGGCCGACGCAGTGAGCCAGCTTGGTGTAGAGCTCGCTGACGAAGACGCGTGCCTTGAGGCTGAGGGCCTGCGCCTAGCTGAAGAGAGGCGCAAGCTGAAGGTGGTCGTTGCCATTGCACGCCACCAGCGTGACCTCGACAATGAGAAAGTCGAGATGTCACTGGCGGCTTCTCGGGAGGCCCATTCCCGTCTTTGTCGAGGAGGCCGAGAGGATGACCGGCCCGGCCGGCGGCGGAAGAAGCGGTAGCGGAACTCCGAGGCTGGTGCAATTCCACAGAGCAGCAGGTGGAGCTGCGTGAGATGGCCCTGGCGTCGATGAAGGGGGCCTCGGTCGACCAGGCAGAGCTCCAAAGACGTGAGGAGGCACCTTGTGGCCGGAAAAAGCCAGCGCCCGTGACCTTGAGCAATGGAGAAGAGAAGGCGCTTGGTGGCGCAGCGGAGGGACGATGTCGCTCTGCCGAGGTCCGAGTCCTGGAAGAGGTTGATCGCCCGGGTGGCGGCGTGACCGCAGAACCTCGGCCTTGAAGTTCGAGGAGAGGCTGGGGTTGATCAGGGCCGAAGCGGAAGGCAGGAGTGCCGCCCTGAGGGCCAAGCTGGTGTAAGTGACGCGGCGGGCTGATGCTTCCCGAGCTTCCCTTGGCGCGGCATAGGAGGAGCTGACTTCCTCCCGCGCTGAGGTGCTTCTTCTCCGTCAACGGGTGGACGAGGCTGAGGCCATTGCGCGGCAGAACAAGGACGAGGTACGCCAACGGTGGGTCCTGGAGCACGAGCATGGCCCCATGCTCTCCACGCTCCGGGAAAGAGCTAACACGGCCTTGGGCAATATCTGTCAGGCGGCCATTGGGGAGCCTCACGCGGTTAACTATGCTGGTAACCTCCAGTTCTTCACTGATGTGGTGACGCAGCTGGAGGCGCGGTCGGGCAGAGCCAACAGGTTGGTGGAGGAGAGGAGCCATGCCCTGCTCAGGCGTGCCTTTTCTCGCGTCTTCAGCCATCTTCTTAACATGGATCCCAACTTTGACTTTGATGCTGCCATCGCCCCGGTACCCCAGGCCATCCGGGACGACCTGGCGCATTGGGTGGAAGACAACGTGGATGCCCTCGTCAGGGCCTTTCGCCATCGACAACGACGGCGTGGTCGTGAGCTGGCGATGAAGGCGGCGTGGTGAGCGTCCACAGCGCGCTGATGGCGTATGAGAGGGTGAAGGCGAGGCCAGCG
The DNA here is from genome assembly GCA_021605145.1 of Aegilops bicornis. Taxonomy (NCBI): domain Eukaryota; kingdom Viridiplantae; phylum Streptophyta; class Magnoliopsida; order Poales; family Poaceae; genus Aegilops; species Aegilops bicornis. The sequence continues at coordinate 181,163,794 of CM038670.1, read as the reverse complement.
ACGATTCAGGAGGCGCCCTTGAGGATGCATTGGGGGATTTATCCGACTGACCGCATGTTGTTCCTGCTTTCTTACCCTGCACAGATAGAGTTCGGGCTTTGCCCTGAAGGTTGTAAGAGCATTTTGGGAGGGGGAGCCCCTCATGTAAAAACTTGCATTTAGCGTATTAGTAGATGCGATATCACCTGTACGCCTGTGCCAAGTGGCTGGCTTTGCGACGAGCTGGCTGGCTTGTTTACCTTCGACCCGCGTGGGCCCCGAGATAGCCTACAAAGGGCTGTGGTGTCCCGAGTGTCTCCTGAACGAGCCCATTGAACCTGTAATGAGAACCCCCTGAGAGGGCGTGGTGACGGAAGTCCGGGCTGCACGCAAGCTAGGCCTGGCCCGGCTCATGAGGGGCTCACGAGGGGAGGCAGCTGAGGCAAAGTGGTAACCAGAACGCGAGAGATTGCTCGAACGAGACTAAACACCCCTTCCCCGAACATACACAAATCTGAAGTTCAAATCCAACTTAAATCCAAACGGGGGGAAAAGCGACAGCCAAAGGGGGAAAGCAAGAAAAAGCAGAAAAGGCCGTGTCCGGCATCTAGTCTAGTCTTGGACGTCTTCTCACCAGCGCGGAGCTAAGTGCTGCCACTGGGCGTGGGAGGGAGCCCCAGGGCCTGAGGCTGGCACCCCTGAGACTCCGGGGCGTGTACAACCCCACTCATTATTACGTGAGAGTGTCACGGGGCGGCGAGCTTCATAGGCACTGGGCCTTCTTCACAGGTGCCGGCCTTGCTTCATATCGCCAGACGAGGGCCCCACCTTGCGCCACACTCTAGTGCCATCGGCAGCGGCGGAGACCGAGGGCGCCGCCGATGGGGTAGAGCGGTCATGTGGTTTCCCCGATGACCACGGGTCCTCTCTGCCGGGCGGGCCAGAGCACCTCCCCGGCAGAGGGCCTACCTGCTGAGGACGCCTTGCTCCGAATGCCGCGGTGGTGATGCTGGATCTCGGCCCCTCTCCTGCAGCCCCAAGCGCCCTCCTCCTGAGGGGTAGGAGACTGCGGGATTGGGGCAGCCGTCCGCCGCGATGACCTATACCTCCTGCGATCCATGGTTAGCATATGCCTGCTCCTGAGGAATTAGCGGTACCCGATAATCACTGCCTCCAGCGCGGTCGACGGGGCTTTCCCGGGGCTCCTGGAAGAGCTCAGCTTCGGGTGTCTCGTCCCCCCAGCTTGGGCCGAGGAGCGAGCCATGTTTGTCCTCCTGCGCGTGCCCTTGATACATCATGTGGGGCACATACTCTTTCAGGGCCGCCACCCCCGAATGCTTCACCGTGGTGCCCCATGTGCCATGCAGCCCTGCTTGAGGCGCCCACCTGTGGATGGTGGCCTTGGCTGACCTTGGGGCCGTGGGCGTGGCGGTCGTCCTTATTTGGCGGGGGTGGAGGCAGCGCTGCTGTTAGCATGGGGCTGACGGCCTGGTTGACATTGGAGTGGCCTTGGAGTATGCTTGGGGCTGTGCAGGCGTGCGAGGGACCTCCGCGTGGTCCACCCTGGACCTGAGGCGGCAGTTGGGTGCAGAAGGGGTGAGCCCCCGATGCGGCGAAGCCCAGGAGCTCCGCCACCCGCTCCAGCAGCATGTCGCGGCCGCCCTCCAGTAGCCTGCATTGCAGTAGCTCTCGGGCCACAGTGAGCGTGGCCCTTGAGTTCACCTGCTCCCGCCGGGTGTACGGCGCCGTGGCCACGGTGTGGTTCAAAGGCCCTACGCCCGCGGACCGCGCTGCTTGCCCATGGCGTGAGAGCCGACGTTGCTTGACGCGTCGCCCGTGGCCGCCTGCAGCACCCTGCGGACCGTGGGCTGCACAGGGCATGGGGTTGAGGTCGCCGGGCAAGCGGCTCCAGCGTGGCGGGCCAGGCCACCAGTGGATCGGGGTTGCCCGTTGGGTCGCTGGACATGATAGCGACGATCTGACGGCAGGCGCGAGGCGATGAAAAGGATTCAGCGCACCTACTGGCGCGCCAAATGTCGGATTCCGGGTTCCGGCAGACCCTCTAGGTTCAAATTCTGGGGTGCGCGCGGAGATCACACCTCCTACCAACCTACACCTCATCCCCTCGCAAGGATCTAAACTACACAAAGAGCAACACAAGGGACACAAGGTTTATACTGGTTCGGGCCACCATTGTGGTTTAATACCCTACTCCAGTGTGTGGTGTGGTGGATTGCCTGCAGGGCGGGGCCGATGAATAAGTACAAAGGAAGAACAGCCTCGCGAGGGTCTGTTCTTGGCTGGTGCGATGAGCTACTAGGGGGAGCTCAGTCGCTTCTCTCTCTCTCTCTCAGATTCCCGATTCCATATCCCCCTACCCTTTGGGTGGCTAGTCCTATTTATAGGCAGAGGCCCTGGGCCTCTTCCCAAATATTGAGCGGGAAGGGCGCCAACAATTGGCCATTTTGAAGGGGAACATCTAGTACTCTTATCCTGACTAAAGTTGGTCCTCGCCTGCCAAGGGCTCTGACGGTGACGCCGGCTTGGGCTCCACGATGACCTCCTTCCTGGCGTTGTGTTGGTCTTGGTCTTGTTGCACCGAAACGGTTGCCTTTGCTTGATACTCTCGCCTGCGCTTGCCTCCTTTGCACCAAAGAGGAAACGAAGACACTCTTGTGAGCTGGCGCCCACTGGCGCTCTTGGTGGTCATGGCTTGCATCATGGGCACCTCGTGAGGTACCCGCCTTGATCTCTCCGCCTCCTCGCGAGCTGCCTGTGACGAGGTTCAAGGCTGAGGGAGCTTCACAGTCAGTCCGCCCGTGAGGCTTGGCCCTCATGAGGTCTTGAGCTTGTGTTGATGAAGATGGGCCATACTGGGCCACCCCTTGAGCCACGCCGCAGGCTGCAGGCAGGCAAGTCTTGGTACCCCCGTTCCCAGAACGCCGACAGCCAGGAAGCGGAAGAGTCATCACGGTGCCTTGTGAAGAGAGAGACGCAGTGTGTTCCCTGGAGCGTGCTTTTCAAGCCGCGTCACTTGAAGACCCAGACGATAGGAGCGGGAGGCTCCCCGAGGCTGCTCCTAAGAAGAAGAAGACATCACCTGGCCCGACCCCTCGGGAGGCAGGCCCCTCAGGGTCTGCGCCTGTTCGGGGGGCACCACCTTCTGTCGCATAGGAAGGCGCGCCCAGCGCCCTCCTCGAGCAAGGCTCGGGGGCTCTCTCCTGGAGGGCCACCGACTGTGCTAAGATCACGAGGGAGGCGCTCGGTCACCACTTGGAGGCGTGTTTCAAAGCACGTTTCCCTCAGGAAGGAGCGAGGCAAGGAGGGCCAAACCCTCAGGAGTTCATCAGCAAGATCATTCAGGAGATGCAGGAATCAAGAGTCATGAGTGGCAGCCGCCACACTCCGCCGTAGCTCCCCATCCAGGCGAGGATGGTGGGCCTGCTGGCGTCTCGTGCTCGACGTACCAGGGCTCAACCGAGCTGCCTCTCAGGAGCGCCTCTGGCCCTCACGCGTGGGGCGCTGTGAAGGTCCACCCCACAGCTACGTTCGTATGCCTTATGGCTTGCCGAACGCGGTTGTCGCGCGCTAGCGCCTCATGAGGAGCATCTTGGAGGCTCAAGTGGCCAGGTGTCCCGCAGCCCTGGCGGAGATGGAGATGGTCCGCAAGGAGCCACCAGCGCCTCCGGAGCCTCCCGAGGCTCCTGGGCCTGGGGTTCGTGAAGATCGGCTTCCGCAGCGCACGACGTCCGCTACTTCAGCATCCCTTCATCTTCAACGTTATCAGGTGACATCCTTCGAGTTTCATTTTCAGCTGGGAGCCCCCCCCAGGGCTGCATCATTCCCAGGCCGCGTGGGTCCGTCCCTTCGGCATGTATCCCTTTTGCTTCATGTTTCTAGTTTACTTTATTGGGGGCGCCCCTCGGGCTGCGTCATCCCCAAGTCGCTCGGGCCCGCCCAGTGATGTTCGCCTTCTCTGCACCTATTTAAATAGACTTGCTCCTTCGTGACTAACGAGTTTGACCTAGTCGCCCGCTCGATTGACACCAACTAATGGAGCTGCTCCCTAACGGCGCGACGCTTGCGCATGGGTCCGTCCCTGCAACGCTGACAAACCCGAATGGCTGAGCTCTGGCCGCGGCTGCCCCACACAGCGCCACCTCGTCAACCCTTCATTGCCTCGTCACCCCTCCAGAGCAACCAACGGCTGACTGTCGATTTTCATGACGAACTCTTGTTCTTTTTATGATAAGCATGCAAGATCTCTTCAAGGAGCGGCGTCAGGCGAGGCCCCCACGGCGTCTCCTTCCCTCTCGTCTGCACGAACCGCTTGCACGTTAAAGGGGGTACTGAGCATCGCGACTCAGGAGCTCTTACTGGCTCTCGAGCCCTCACCCCCTGGCCTTGTCCACGGCATCGCGGCCTGGCATACCAGCGGCAGCTGAGCTCGCTCGAGGGCTGGGACCTGAGGACGTAAGCGTAAGGGGGTAAAGGCGAGAGGGAAGAGGCACGCGGGGACCTCGCCAGGCAGCTCCTCATCTGCCGGTGCGCGGACCTAGCGCCACACCAAGAAGCGGTTCCTGACCCCCCGAGATAAGTCACCCTTCGAAAATACTAGCTATCGCAGCGCCGACCTCGCACCTAAAGCTACCCCGTGTTAGCAACGTCGCACTCCTTTCTCACTGAACGATGGCTGCTTGAGCGCTAAAGGGGACCTCCTGAGCATCGTGACTCAGGGGCTCTTACTGGACCCCGGTCCGCTCACCTCCTGGCCTTGACCACGGCATCGCGACACAGCATACCGACGGCTGAAGCCTGCCTTTGGGACCGGGACACAGCCGGTAGCAGAGCATCAAGCCCTCGCGAGGTTCGAAAGGAGGAACTAAGCTAAGATGGGATGAGCATCGCGCACCGCTTCACGACAAGGATCATATTAACAAACAGAGCCACAGGCGCCTTACAAGCCCCCACGGGGCGCGTTTTTCGATTCCTCGCAGGGAACAAAGGGAGCCGATCCTAAAAAACACTAACTACACGCGAAAGACGCCATCATCAACAGTGGGCCGTCAAGCACCGGGGGCCAACCCTATCCAGATCAGTGGTGGCGGTGGCCTGACGAGCCCGTCCTGCTCCGAGAGCAACGCAAGCTCGGGAGCTCGTAGCTGTCGTCGCTCGTCTCCGGAGTCGCGAAGAGCTCGGCGGAGTCACTGGATCCTCCGACGCCTCCGTTGCCCGAGGAGCTGCTGGGGGAGCGGTCGGCAAGCCTAGTCCGTGCCGCTGCAGGGCCTCGTCCAGCTCTCTCAGGACAGCACTCCAGCTGGCGTCCTTCCGCGTCGAAGACCTTGAAGAACATCACGGAGGCGCCGTCGTACTCCAAGTGGATCAGGAGGGCGCCCCTCGACTTGCAGACCCGGGCGCTCTCGCCCCAGCCTCGGGTCATGAAGACCTTGCTCGGAGCGATGACAGCAACCTCCGCTCCGGTCGCAAGGGTGCTACAGCTGGCGTGCTGCAGCCAGAGCTCCAGGGATCCCCTATGCGGCATCATGAAGGCGAAGGAGGGAGGAAGGCGAATCCAAGACTGAGGAGGCATGGTGGCGTGGAGCACAAACTCTCGGGAGGAGCCCTCGACATGGACTCCAGGAGGAACAGCAGCGCCGCCCGTGACCACGCCCGGCGCCCGGCGGTGGCGTCGCCCATGGCGCTCGGCGTCAACTCCTTCAGGGCCCTCCATGCGGGCGTACAAGGGCAGCGGGAACCCTGGCGGCGGCCGCTCGTACCAGGGCCTTAACACCTCCTGTCGGGCGCCCCCATCTCGGCCGCCAAGGGCCAGCCGTTTCTTCGGCGGAAACGAATCGGGGCCCTCTCGGGGGGCCTTCCCTTTCTCTTCTGCGGAGAACAGGAGGATCGGAGCCATTGCCACAATATGGAGCAAGGGCAAGGACGGAGAAGAAGGAGGAGCAAGAAGAGATGGACTGGAAGGGCACGCGCCGTTCCGTACTTATAGCCCGAGAAGGCCAACCGTCGACCTCCACGATCACAGGTAATCATAACCCGCTTTGCATGCAGGGACTTGTCAATTCGTGCAGTTGCCGAGGCATCGTGGGGAAGCGGAGGCACCCACGTCCAATCAACCACCACGCGGCGCCCAAGTCCGCAGGCTGTTAGGGCCCGCGGCGCTTCGCACTTGCCTCTTCGCTTCTCTGCTAAGCCAAGTCCGGGCGCGCCTTGGGCCCGGGGGCTACTGTCGGCACTCTGGGAAACGGGGTACCCAGACTTGCCTGCCTGCAGCCTGTGGCGTGGCTCAAGGGGTGGCTCGGTATGGCCCATCTTCATCAACACAAGCTCAAGACCCTCGCGAGGGGCCAAGCCTCGCGGGACGGACGACAGGAAGCTTCCTCAGGCGCGGCCTTGTCAGGCTGGCTCGCGAGGAGGTGGAGAGATCAAGGTGGGGTACCTCACGAGGTGCCCATGATGCAAGCCATGACGACCAAGAGCGCCAGGCGGGCGCCAGCCCGCGCAGTGTCCTTGTTTCCTCTTTGGTGCAAAGGAGGCAAGCGCAGGTGAGAGTATCAAGTAAAGGCAACCATTTCGGTGCAACAAGACCAAGACCAATGCAACGGCATGAAGGAGGTCATCGTGGAGCCCAAGCCGGCGTCATCGACGGAGCCTTTGGCAGAAGAGGACCAACTTTAGTCAGGATGAGTGTACTAGATGTTCCCCTTCAAAATGGCCAATTGTTGGCGCCCTTCCCGCTCAATATTTGGGAAGAGGCCCAGGGCCTCTGCCTATAAATAGGACTAGCTGTCGGCGTTCTGGGAACGGGGGTCCCCAGACTTGCCTGCCTGCGGCTTGCGGCGTGGCTCAAAGGAGGGGCCCAGCACGGCCCATCTTCATCAACACAAGCCCAAGACCCTCGCGAGGGGCCAAGCCTCATGAGGCGGGCGACCTGAGCCTCCTCAGGCACGGCCTCATCAGGCTGGCTCGCGAGGAGGCGGAGAGATCAAGGCGGGGTACCTCACGAGGTGCCTGTGACACAAGCCATGACGACCAAGGGTGCCAGGAGGGCGCCAGCCCGCATAGTGTCCTCCTTTCCTCTTTGGTGCAAAGGGAGCAAGCACAGGCGAGAGCATCAAGCAAAGGCACCCATTTCGGTGCAACGAGACCAAGACCAGCCCAACGGCAGGGAGGAAGTCATTATGGAGCCCAAGCAGGCGTCACCACCAGAGCCTTTGGCAGGCGAGGACCAACTTTAGTCAGGATAAGTGTACTAGATGTTCACCTTCAAATGGCAAATTGTTGGCGCCCTTCCCGCTCAATATTTGGGAAGAGGCCCAGGGCCTTTGCATATAAATAGGACTAGCCACCCACAAGATAGTGGGATCGAGAATTCAGTACCTGGAATCAAGAGAGAAGCGACTGAACCCCTCCTAGCAGTTCGTCGCCCCAGCCAAGAACAGACCCTCACGAGGTTGTTCTTCCTTGTATTGTTCATCATCATCAGCCCAAGAGGCAATCCACCACACCACAAACTAGAGTAGGGTATAACACCACAATGGTGGCCCGAACTAGTCTAAACCCTGTGTCTCTTGTGATGTTCTTTCCATAGCTTAGATCCTAGCGAGGCGGAGGGGCGCAGGTAGGTAGAAGGCGAGATCTCCGCATGCACCCCAGTGTTCGAACATCAAGGGTCTGCTGGAGCCCGAAATCCGACTTTTGGCGCGCCAGGTAGGGGTGCGCCGGAATTCGTCTTCCAGCGCCCTGTTCTCCTCCGACCATCGCGGCCCATGTTCGACGCCGTCTGCTGCTGCTGAAGCGCCGAGCCGCTCTCGCTTCGCGTGCCGCCAGACGGGCTCTGTCGGCGGCGTCCTCGCCGTTTCCGTCACTCTGCCGTCAACGCCGCCACCGGCCCGGCGGGGAATGAGCAGCAAGCGTCGTCTCAGCATCCGTCCGTGCGGCAAGACGGCCGCACCGCTATGCCGTCACTCGCCCCAGCTGGTTCTTCGTCCCGCGCGCTCCGTGCACCCATGGAGGCTCGAGCTGTGCTCATCGCGGCAAACGAGCTCTTGCGCTACCGTCCCGTCGACGACGTCTACGAGGAATGGCACGACCGCCGAGATCGTCCGCGCCGCAGGGGGCTCCCCTGCTCCGTCCGTCTCGCTGCGCCGCACCCCGCCCCGCGTGGGCGATGAAGCTCCGGGGGCGCCTCAGCCGCCTCCTTCTCAAGAAGGCGCCCTGGCTCCAATGCACGTGGCCCTTGGGCGGAACCCGCTCCGTCAGGTGCCAGCGCGGCAAGAGCAGAGATGCCAAGAAGTCCCTCGCCCGCAAGAAGCTGCCCGGGTGCTCCCTGCTCCCGCACGTCAAGACCCCGCGCTGCTCCCAGCTGCAGCGCATGGGGACCTGCAAGACCAAGCTCTTCGTCACCCAAGGCCTCCCGTGGCCACAGCAGGCTGCCGTGCCTTCACCACCGAGCTACGCAGCGTCGCGTGGCCCGGCAAGTTCAAGCCGGACCTGCCTCCCGCTTCTGACGGCACGCGGCCGACCTGCGGAGTTCCTCCAGCTCTATGAGCTGGGCATCAGCTTGCCAACAGAGACGAGAAGGTCATGGCCGAACTGGTTTCCCATGGCGCTCAAGGGCGGGGGCCACTTTGGCTCCCCAGAACACGGCTCCGAGCACGATCTCCTCCTGGAACGAGATGCGCACCCGCTTCATCGCCAACTTCCAAGGTACTCGCGATTGGCCACCCGCCGTGAGCGACATGCGCCGCATCAAGCAACAACCGGGGGAAACCCTGCAGAAGTACATCCAGCGCTTCAACAACGCACGCCTCAAGATTCCCAAGGTGACCGAGGAGGCCATCATCTCAGCCTTCTTCGACGGCGTGCGCGACGTCAAGATGAAGGAGGAGCTGGTGATGCATGAAGACCTGTGCACTTCCTTGGAGCTGTTCAACTTGGCGACCAAGTGCGCCAGGGTTGAGGAAGGGCGTCTCTCCCTCCTCGAGCTGCATGCCGCAGACCCAGAAGAGAAGAAACCCAAGGCCAAAGATGTGAAGCGCAATGGGGCTGTTGTGCTCGCGGCAGAACCAGACACCAAGCGGGGCAGAGATCAGCCCGAATCCTCCAAGGGCAGCCGGTACTGTGTGTACCACGACCTCCACACCCACAACACCAACGAATGTCAAGAGCACCGAGCCGTGCGAGAAGGAAGGATCGGCCGACGTCCCGACTGCAGTGACTAGGGCTACGGTCGAGGAGGAGGAAGGAACGCAGGTCGCTGGGAAGACCGCGGCCCACGTCAAGGGTGGCGCGATCGACCACGCGAGGATCGCTGGCAAGACCCGCCTCGCGAGGGAGACTGGAGGGATCAGCCTCGCGAGGATCGCCCGCAAGGCAACGCAGGCCTCCCTCCGCTGCCGCCGCAGCCAAGGAGAAAGCGAGGACCGCCATCGGGGCCGAGGGGCTAGGGGCTTCCAGGAGCCACGCGCGATCGCTTGCATCCTGGGCGGAGCTCAAGCCCCAGCCTCTCAACGCATCTTCAAGCAGTTCGCCCGCGAAGTAAATGCAGTCCTCCCCAAGCTCGAAGCCACGCGCCCTCTCAGGTGGTCGGCGTGCGCCATCACGTTCAGCTCAGCGGATCAGCTCAAGTCTTGTGACCACAGCGGAGTCCTCCCGATGCTTTGCTCCCCAATCATCAGCAACGTGCTGGTCACCAGGACCCTCATCGATGGCGGGGCAGGGCTCAATGTCCTGTCCGTAGAAACATTCAACAATCTCCAATTGCCCTACAATCAGCTTCAGCCAACCAAGCCTTTCTCCGGAGTCACCGACGGCTCCACGGTCCCGATTGGGCAGGTCCGCCTCCCTGTCACCTTCGGGGCACGCGACAACTACCGCACCGAGCTCATCGACTTCGACGTCGCCCACATTCGCCTGCCGTACAACGCCATCCTCGGGTACCCAGCACTGGCCAAGTTCATGGCCGTAACTCACCATGGCTACAACGTCCTCAATATGCCAGGAAGTGGCCGAGTCATCACGGTGCCCTGTGAAGAGAAAGACGCGGTGTGCTCCCTGGAACGGGCCTTTCAGGCCGCGTCACACCGAAGACCGGATCGCGAGCGGGGAGGCTTCGAGGCTGCACCCAAGAAGAAGAAGACATCGTCCGGCCCGGCCCCTTAGGAGGCAGGCCCCTCAGGGCCCGCGCCTGCCCAGGGGGAACCTCCTTTCATCGCATAGGAAAGCACGCTCGGCGCCCTCCTCAGGCAGGGCTCGGGGGCTCTCCCCTGGAGGGCCACCGATCTTGCCAAGGTCGCGAGGGAGGCGCTTGGGCACCACTTGGAGGCGTGTTTTGAAGCACGCTTCCCACGAGAAGGAGCAAGGCAAGGAGGGCCAAACCCTCAGGAGTTCGTCAGCAAGGCCATTCAGGAGCTACAGGAGTCAAGAGTCATGAGAGGCAGCCGCCACCTACCTGCTGTGGCTCCCCATCCAGGCGAGGATGGTGGGCTGCGCGTCTGCATCGACATACCAGGGCTCAACCGAGTCGCCTCTCAGGAGCGCCTTGGCCCTCGCGAGTGGGGCTCTGCGAAGGTCGACCCCACAGCTACGTTCGCATGCCTTACGGCTTGCCGAGTGCGGCTGCCATGAACCAGCGCCTCATGAGGGGCGTCATGGAGGCTCAAGAGGTCAGGCGTTCCGCAGCCCTGGCGGAGATGGAGATGGTCCCCGAGGAGCCACCAGCGCCTCCGGAGCCTCCCGAGGCTCCAGGGCCTGGGGGCTCGTGAGGATCGGCTTCCGCAACCCACCGAGTCTGCTACACCGACACCCCTTCGTCCTCAACATCATCAGGTGACATCTTTCAAGTCTCATTTCCATCTGGGAGCGCCCCAAAGGGATGCATTATTCCCAGGCCGCGTGGGTCCGTCCCTGCGGCATGTATCCCTTTTATTTCATGTTGTTAGCTTACTTTGTTGGGGGCGCCCCTCAGGCTGCATCATCCCCAAGTCGCTCGGGCCAGACCCAGTGATGTCAGCCTTCCCAGCATCTATTTGAATGAATCCACTCCTTCGCGACTAATGTGTTTGACCTAGTTGCCCGCTAAACTGACGCCAACTGACGGAGCTGCTCCCAAAACGGCACGACGCTTGCGCATGGGTCCATCCCTGCAACGCCGACAAACCTGAATGGCTGAGCTCTGGCCGCGGCAGCCCCGCATAGCGCCACCTCGTCAAGCCTTCAGTGCCTCATCGCCCCTCGGAAGCAACCAACGGCTGACTGTCAATTGTCATGGCAACCCCTCGTTCTTTCTATGATGGGTCTCTGAGGATCTCCTAAAGGAGCTGCGTCGGGTGAGGCCCTTGCAGGCGTCTCCTTCACTCTCATCCGCCAACCGCTTGCACGTTAAAGGGGGGGGTGCCTGAGCATCGCGACTCAGGGCTCCTACTGGCTCTCCAACCCTCACCCTCTGGCCTTGTCCACGGCATCGCGACCTGGCATACCAGCGACGGCTGAGACTCGCTCGAGGGCCGGGATCCGAGGACGTAGAGTAGAAAGGGGAGCAAAGGCGAGATGGGAGGGACACGCGAGGACCTCGCCATGCAACCTCACGCCTGCCGATGCACGGACCCGGCGACACACCAGGGAGCGGTCCCTGATTCTTGAGATAAGTCACCACCCGGAAGCACCAGCTACCGTGGCACCATCCTCAAGCACCTAATGCAATCCCGTGTTAGCGACACCGCTCTCCTTTCTCACCGAGCAGACGGCTGCTTGAGCGCCAACGGGGACCTCCTAAGCATCGCGACTCAGGGGCTCTTACCGGACCCCGGGTCGCTCACCTCCTGGCCTTGACCACGGCATCGCGACCTGGCATACCAGCGACGACTGAAGCCGCCTTGGGACTGGGACCTGTCGGCGCAGAGCATCAAGCCCTCGCGAGGTTTGAAAGGGAGAACTGAGCTAAGACGGAATGAGCAACTCGCACTATTCTACGGCAAGGGTTATATTAACAAACAGGATCACAGGCACCTTACAAGCCCCACGGGGCGCGTTTTTGATTCCTAGCAGGGAATAGATCCTAAAGGACGCTGACTACACGCGCCCCTACAAAAGACGCCATCATCAACAGTGGGCCGTCAAGCACCGGTGCCAACCCCATCCAGATCAGAGTCGGCGACGGCCTGACGAGCCCGCCCTGCTCCGGGAGCGGCGTCGGCTCGGGGGCTGGTAGCTGTCGTCGCTCGTCTCCGGGGTCGCGAAGAGCTCGCCGGAGTCGCTGGATCCTCCGACGCCTCCGCCGCCTGAGGAGCTGCCAAGGGAGCGGTCGGCGGGCCTAGTCCTCGCCGTAGCAGGGTCCCGACCACCTCTCCCGGGGCAGCACTCTAGCCGGCGCTCGTTCGCATCGAAGACCTTGAAGAACATCACCGAAGCACCGTCGTACTCCAAGTGGATCGCGAAGGCTCCTCTTGTCCTGCAAACCTGGGCGATTTCGCCCCAGCCTCGAGTCATGAAGACCTCACCCAGGGCAACGACCGCGACCTCTGCCTCGGTCACGAAGGTGCTGCAGCCGGCGTGCTGCAGCCAAAGCTCCAGGAGTTCTCCCTGCGGGATGATGGAGGCGAAGAAGGGAGGAAGGCGAATCCAAGACTGAGGAGGCATGGCGGCATGGAGCACGAACTCTTGGGAGGAGCCCTCGGTGTGGACTCCAGGGGGGACGACCCACACCTTCGTGACCTGTCGGCACCGACGGCGGCGCCGCCCGTGGTGATCGGCATCGACTCCTTCAGAGCCCTCGATGTGGGCGTACAAGGGAAGAGGGAACCCCGGCGGTGGCCGCTCGCACCAGGGCCTCGACACCACCTGATGGGCCCCCTCGTCCTGGCGGCAGAGGGTGAGCCGTTTCTTCGGCGGGAGCGGGTCTGGTTCCTCTCGGGGAGCCTTTCCCTTCTCTGCCGCAGACAACCGGCGGATCGGAGCCATCGCAGCAAGACGGAGCAAGGACCGGGAAGAAGGAGAAGCAAAAAGAGATGGACTGGAAGGGCGCATGACGTTCTGTACTTATGGCCGGCGAAGGCCAACCGTCGGCCTCCACGATCGCAGGTAATCATGACCCGCTTTGCATGCAGGGACTTGTCCGATCCGTGCAGTTGCCGAGGCATCATGGGGAAGTGGAGACATACGTCCAATCAACCGCCATGCGGGCGCCCAAAACCGCAGCTGTTAGGGCCAGCGGCGCCGCCTCGCCCTTTCGCCTCCCTGCACGGCCAAGTCCGGGCGCGCCTTGGGCCCGGGGGCTACTGTCGGCGTTCTGGGAACGGGGGTCCCCAGACTTGCCTGCCTGCGGCCTGCGGTGTGGCTCAAAGGAGGGGCCCAGCATGGCCCATCTTCATGAACACAAGCCCAAGACCCTCGCGAGGGGCCAAGCCTCGCGGGGCGGACGACACGGAGCCTCCTCAGGCACGGCCTCATCAGTGGCTCATGAGCAGCGGAGAGATCAAGGCGGGGTACCTCACGAGGTGCCCGTGGCGCAAGCCATGACGACCAAGGGCGCCAGGCGGGCGCCAGCCCGCGAAGTGTCCTCCTTTCCTCTTTGGTGCAAAGGGGGCAAGCGCAGGCGAGAGCATCAAGCAAAGGCACCCATTTGATTAACGAGACCAAGACCAGCCAGTGGCCGGAGGAAGTCATTGTGGAGCCCAAGTAGGCGTCACCACCAGAGCCTTTGGCAGGCGAGGACCAACTTTAGTCAGGATAAGTATACTAGACGTTCCCCTTCAAAATGGCCAATTGTTGGCGCCCTTCCCGCTCAATATTTGGGAAGAGGCCCAGGGCCTTTGCATATAAATAGGACTAGCCACCCACAAGGTAGTGGGATCGAGAATCCAGTACCTGGAATCCAGAGAGAAGCGACTGAACCCCTCCTAGCAGTTTATCGCCCCAGCCAAGAACAGACCCTCACGAGGATGTTCTTCCTTGTATTGTTCATCATCATCAGCCCAAGAGGCAATCCACCACACCACAAACTAGAGTAGGGTATAACACCACAATGGTGGCCCGAACTAGTATAAACCCTGTGTCTCTTGTGCTGTTCTTTCCATAGCTTAGATCCTAGTAAGGCGGAGGGGCGCAGGTAGGTAGAAGGCGAGATCTCCGCGCGCACCCCAGTGTTCGAACCTCATGGGTCTGTCGGAACCCGAAATCCGACACTAGCCACCCACAGGGTAGAGGCATCTGGAAGAGAGGCATCTTGAATCTTGGATCTTGAATCGAGAGGATCATCTGGGATCTTGAATCTGGAATCTGAGAGAGAGAGAGAGAGAAGCGGCCAGGCTCCCTAGTAGCTCATCGCACCAGCCAAGAACAGATCCTCGCGAGGCTGTTCTTCCTTGTACTGTTCATCATCCGCCCCAGAGGCAATCCACCACACCACACACTGGAGTAGGGTATTACACCACAATGGTGGCCCGAACCAGTATAAACCTTGTGTCCCTTGTGTTGCTCTTTGTGTAGTTTAGATCCTTGCGCGACGACGAGGAGTAGGTAGGCAGGAGGTGTGATCTCCGCGTGCACCCCAGAGTTCGAACCTAGAGGGTCTGCCGGAACCCGGAATCCGACATAGATGATTGAAGGAGCCATCAAACCTCTTGACGATGGCACAGTGGAACTCTCAATGAAAGCACGAATGTCGGTGTCAAAACCGGCGGATCTCGGGTAGGGGGTCCTGAACTATGCGTCTAGGATCGATGGTAACAGGAGACGGGGGACACAATGTTTACCCAGGTTCAGGCCCTCTCTATGGAGGTAATACCCTACTTCTTGCTTGATTGATCTTCATGAATATGAGTATTACAAGAGTTGATCTACCACGAGATCGTAATGGCTAAACCCTAAAGGCCTAGCCTGTATGACTATGGTTATGAGTCTCCTCTGATCCGGACTAAGCCCTCCAGTTTATATAAACACCGAAGGGATCTAGGGTTACATCAGGTCGGTTACAAAGAAAGGAATCTACATATTTGATCGACAAGCTTGCCTTCCACGCCAAGGAGAGTCCCATCCGGACACGAGTGCAGTCTTCGGTCTTTGTATCTTTACAGCCCATCAGTCCGGCCCATGGTTAACAGGTCGGACGCCCGAGGACCCCTTAGTCCAGGACTCCCGCAGCCTTCACTTGGGCCTCCACTTTGGCGTCGAGTTCCTCGTCTGTCAAGTCGTAAGGCAACTTTGGAGGAGCCCTGAGGCCTGAACCATATCTGAATTTCTTGCATATTGTACCGCTAGCCGCCGTAGCTGCGGCGCCTCTCTTCCGCTATTGCTGAGGCGGCGGAGCCCGTTGAGGCGGCGGAGACGGCTAACGTGGCGCCAGACTTGGAGGAGGAGTCGGCTGACGCGGTGCCAGACTTGGAGGAGGAGTCGACCGACAAGGTGGCGGAGACGGCTGAGGCGCTGCCGGACTTGGAGGAGGAGTCGGCTAACGAGGTGGCTGACTTGGAGGAGGAGGAGTCGACTGGCGCGGCGAATTGTTGGAGCAGGAGTCACTGGCCTTGGAAAGACGATGCAATCCTTTCTCCATAGAATGATATGATGTATGGCCTCTCCCAGTGTGCGGTCCTCGTCACCTCCAGGAATGTCAAGCTCTATCTCATAATATCCTGACATCACTTCATCAACCCCGACACGAGCATAGCTGATACGTCTCCAACGTATCTATAATTTTTGATTGCTCCATGCTATATTATCTACTGTTTTGGACTATGTTGGGCTTTATTTTCCACTTTTATATTATTTTTGGGACTAACCTATTAACCGGAGGCCCAGCCCAGAATTGCTGTTTTTTTGCCTATTTCAGAGTTTCGGAGAAACATAATATCAAACGGAGTCCAAACGGAATAAAATCTTTGGGAACGTGATTTTCTCACCGAACGTGATCCAGGAGACTTGGACCCTGCTCCAAGGAGTCAAAGAGGCGGTCACGAGGGTGGGAGCGCCCCCCAAGGGCGCACCCCCTGCCTCGTGGGCCCCTTGGTGCTCCACCGACGTACTCCTTCCTCCTATATATACCTACGTACCCCAAGCGATCGAATCTGAGCCAAAACCTAATTCCACCGCCGCAACTTTCTGTATCCATGAGATCCCATCTTGGGGCCTGTTCCGGAGCTCCGCCGGAGAGGGCCATCATCACGGAAGGCTTCTACATCATCATAGCCCCTCCGATGAAGTGTGAGTAGTTCACCTCAGACCTTCGGGTCCATAGTTATTAGCTAGTTGGCCTCTTCTCTCTTTTTGGATCTCAATACAATGTTCTCCCTCTCTCTCGTGGAGATCTATTCGATGTAATCTTGTTTTTGCGGTGTGTTTGTTGAGACCGATGAATTGTGGGTTTATGATCAAGTCTATCTATGAATAATATTTGAATCTTCTGTGAATTCTTTTATGTATGATTGGTTATCTTTGCAATTCTCTTCGAATTATTAGTTTGGTTTGGCCTACTAGATTGGTTTTTCTTGCCATGGGAGAAGTGCTTAGCTTTGGGTTCAATCTTGCGATGTCCTTTCCCAAAGGATGTATAAGGGGCAGCAAGGCACATATTGTATTGTTGCCATCGAGGATAACAAGATGGGGTTTTTATCATATTGCATGAAACTATCCCTCTACATCATGTCATCTTGCTTAAGGCGTTACTCTGTTTTTAACTTAATACTCTAGATGCATGCTAGATAGCGGTCGATGAGTGGAGTAATAGTAGTAGATGCAGGCAGGAGTCGGTCTATTTGTATCGGACGTGATTCCTATATACATGATCATACCTAGATATTATCATAACTATGCTCAATTCTGTCAATTGCTCAACAGTAATTTGCTCACCCACCGTAGAATACTTATGCTCTTGAGAGAAGCCACTAGTGAAACCTATGGCCCCCGGGTCTATTCTCATCATATCAATCTCCATCACTCTAATTTTGCTTTGCTTTTTAATTTGCTTTTACTTTTTTCTTTGCATCTCTGTACCAAAAATACCAAAAATATTATCTATCATCTCTATAAGATCTCACTCTCGTAAGTGACCGTGAAGGGATTGACAACCCCTAATCGCGTTGGTTGTGAGGAGCTATTGTTTTGTGCAGGTACGAGGGACTTGAGTGTAGCCTCCTACTGGATTGATACCTTGGTTCTAAAAAACTGAGGGAAATACTTACGCTACTTTGCTGCATCATCCTCTCCTCTTCGGGGAAAACCAACGTAGTGCTCAAGAGGTAGCAAGAAGAATTTCTGGCGTCTTTGCCGGGGAGGCTTACGCAAAGTCAAGTCAAGATTTGACTCCCGACAACGAGCCATTTCTGGCGCCGTTGCCGGGGAGTCTGCGGAAAAGTCAACATACCAAGTACCCGTCACAATCCCTATCTCCCGCATTACATTAGTTGCCATTTGCCTCTCGTTTTCCTCTCCCCCACTTCACCCTTGCCGTTTTATTTGCCCTCTCTTTCCCAATCTCCTCCTCTCTTTTTCCGTTACCTTTTTCTCGCTTGCCTTTTGTTTGCTCATGTGTTGGATTGCTTGTCTGTCGCGATGGCTCAAGATACTACCAAATTGTGTGACTTCACCAATACCAATAATAATGATTTCCTTAGCACTCAGATTGCTCCTCTTGCCAATACTGAATCTTGTGAAATCAATACTGCTTTGTTGAATCTTGTTATGAAAGATCAATTCGCTGGCCTTCTTAGTGAAGATGCCGCTACTCATCTGAATAGCTTCGTTGATTTATGCGATATGCGAAAGAAGAAAGATGTCGATAATGATGTTGTTAAATTGAAGCTATTTTCTTTTTCGCTTAGAGATCGTGCTAAAGCTTGGTTTTCGTCTTTGCCTAAAAATAGTATTGATTCTTGGAACAAGTGCAAAGATGCTTTTATCTCTAAGTATTTTCCTCCCGCTAAGATCATCTCTCTTAGAAACGACATTATGAATTTTAAGCAACTTGATAATGAACATGTTGCACAAGCTTGGGAGAGAATGAAATTAATGATACGAAATTTTCCTACTCATGGTTTGAATCTGTGGATGATTATACAAATTTTTTATGCCGTATTGAATTTTGCTTCTAGAAATCTTTTGGATTCGGCCGCAGGAGGCACTTTTATGGAAATCACTTTAGGAGATGCTACTAAACTCCTAGATAATATTATGGTTAATTATTCTCAATGGCACACTGAAAGATCTACTAATAAAAAAGTGCATGTTATAGAAGAAATTAATGTTTTGAGTGGAAAGATGGATGAACTTATGAAATTATTTGCTACTAAGAGTGTTTCTTCTGATCCTAATGATATGCCTTTGTCTACTTTGATTGAGAATAATAATGAATCTTTGGATGTGAATTTTGTTGGTAGGAATAATTTTGGTAACAACGCCAGATAGAGGAAATTTTAATCCTAGGCCTTATCCTAGTAATCCTTCTAATAATTATGGAAATTCCTACAACAACTCTTATGGAAATTTTAATAAGATGCCCTCTGAATTTGAGAATAGTGTTAAAGAGTTTATGAATTCACAAAAGAATTTTGATGCCTTGCTTGAAGAGAAATTGCTTAAAGTTGATGATTTGGCTAGGAACGTTGATAGAATTTCTCTTGAGGTTGATTCTTTAAACCTTAGATCTATTCCTCCTAAGCATGATATCAATGAGTCTCTCAAAGCCATGAGAATTTCCATTGATGAGTGCAAGGAAAGAACTGCTAGGATCGAGCTTCCAAAGATGCCTTTATTAAAGCGTGTTTTCCAATTCCTATGAAAATCAAGATGAAGATCTAAAAGTTATTGATGTGTCCCCTATCAAATCTTTGTTTTGCAATATGAATCTTGATGAAACTGAATATGATCTTCCTTTACCTAGAAGGCGTTCTAAAAATTCGGAGTATTAAGATCTTGATGATGAAATTGATAAATGTGGGATTGAAAGAAATAAAAATCTAGATGTTGCTAAACCCACTATATTGGATTTCAAGGAATTTAATTATGAAAGTTGCTCTTTAATTGATTGTATTTCCTTGTTGCAATCCGTGCTAAATTCTCCTCATGCGTATAGTCAAAATAAAGCCTTCACCGAACATATCGTTGATGCCTTGATGCAATCTTATGAAGAAAAACTTGAGTTGAAAGTTTGTATCCATAGAAAACTCTATGATGAGTGGGAACCTACTATTAAAATTAAAATTAAAGATCATGAGTTTTATGCTTTGTGTGATTTGGGTGCTAGTGTCTCCACTATCCCCAAAACTTTGTGTGATTTGCTAGATTTCCGTGATTTTGATGATTGCTCTCTAAACTTTCATCTCGCGGATTCCACTATTAAGAAACCTATGGGAAGAATTAATGATGTTCTTATTATTGCAAATAGGAATTATGTGCCCGTAGATTTTATCATTCTTGATATAGATTGCAATCCTTCTTGCCCTATTATTCTCGGTAGACCTTTCCTTAGAACGGTTGGTGCAATTATTGATATGAAGGAAGGGAATATTAGATTTCAATTTCCATTAAAAAAGGGCATGGAACACTTCCCTAGAAAGAAAATAAAATTGCCATATGAATCTATCAGGAGAGCCACTTATGGATTGCCTACCAAAGATGGCAATACCTAGATCTATCCTCGCTTTTATGCCTAGCTAAGGGCGTTAAACGATAGCACTTGTTGGGAGGAAACCCAATTTTTTTTAGTTTTTTTAGTTTATGTTTAGAAATAAATAATCCATCTACCTTCTGTTTAGATGTGCTTTTGTGTTTTAATTAGTGTTTGTGCCAAGTTAAACCTATAGGATCTTCTTGGATGATAGTTATTTGATCTTGCTGTAATTTCCAGAAACTTTCTGTTCACGAAAACAATTGTTAAAAATCACCAGAACGTGATAAAATACTGATTCCAATTTCTGCTGATCAATAAACAAATTGTCTAGGTTTTCCTATTTTGGTAGACTTTTTTGGAGTTTCAGAAGTTTGCGTTAGTTAAAGATTACTACAGACTGTTCTGTTTTTGGCAGATTCTGTTTTTCGTGTGTTGTTTGCTTATTTTGATGAATCTATGGCTAGTAAAATAGTTTATAATACATAGAGAAGTTGGAATAAAGTAGGTTTAACACCAATATAAATAAAGAATGAGTTTATTACAGTACTTTGAAGTGGTCTTTTGTTTTCTTTCGCTAACGGAGCTCACGAGATTTCTGTTGAGTTTTGTGTTGTGAAGTTTTCAAGTTTTTGGTAAATTCTTTTGATGGATTATGGAACAAGGAGTGGCAAGAGCCTAAGCTTGGGTATGCCCATGGCACCCCCAAGATAATCCAAGGACACCAAAAAGTCAAAGCTTGGGGATGCCCCGGAAGGCATCCGCTCTTTCGTCTACTTCCATCGGTAATTTTACTTGGAGCTACATTTTTATTCACCAGATGATATGTGTTTTGCTTGGAGCGTCTTGTATTATTTGTGTCTTTGTTTGTTAGTGTGCCACAATCATCCTTGCTGTACACACCTTTTGAGAAAGCCATACATGAATTGGAATTTAATAGAATACTCTATGTGCTTCACTTACATCTTTTGAGCTTGATAGTTTTGCTCTAGGTGCTTCACTTATATCTTTTGAGCTTGATAGTTTGCTCTAGTGCTTCACTTATATCTTTTAGATCACGGTGGTGGATTTGTTTTAAAGAAACTATTGATCTCTCATTGCTTCACTTAGATTATTTTGAGAGTCTTAATAGCATGGTAATTTGCTTAATAATAAAATACTTGGTATTCAAGATTTGTAAACTTTTCTTTTGAGTGCGTTTAATACTAAGAAAAGTTGGATGCTTGATAATTGTTTTGAGATATGGAGGTGATAATATCAAAGTCATGCTAGTAGAGTAATTGTGAATTTGAGAAGTGCTTGAGTTAAAGTTTGCAAGTCCCTTAGCATGCACGTATGGTAAACGTTATGTAACAAATTTGAAACATGAGGTGTTATTTGATTGTCCCCCTTATGAGTGGCGCTCAGGGACGAGCGATGGTCTTTTCCTACCAATCTATCCCCCTAGGAGCATGCGCGTAATGCTTTGGTTTTTGATGGCTTGTAGATTTTGCAATAAGTATATGAGTTCTTTATGACTAATGTTGAGTCCATGGATTATACACACTCTCACCCTTCCATCATTGCTAGCCTCTTGATGCAGTGCATTGCCCTTTCTCACATTGAGAGTTGGTGCAAACTTCGCCGGTGCATCCAAACCCCATGATATGATATGCTCTTTCACACATAAACCTCCCTATATCTTTGTCACTCCCAAGATGCGACCCTATCCTAAAGGAACTCGAAGGTCCCACCAAGGATAGAAGCGCATCTTGAAGATGCTTTTGCAAGGTGGATATCATTACATCAAACCATTAGGTAATAGTTGGGGATACATACATAAGGCACACCAATGCCGCAAGAATACATCAACATCATATACAAGAGATCAACATCCGACTACGGATGAAACATAAACAGAAACTCAAACAATATCCACCCTGCTAGCCCAGGCTGCCGACCTGGAACCTATCCCCTAATTGACGAAGAATAAGAAGAACTCCAACACAAGTAAACATCGCTCTCGCGTCATGATCATCGCATAACATGTACCTGCAACTGTTGGTGCAGTAAACTGTGAGCCACGAGGACTCAGCAATCCCATTACCATGGGTATCAAGACTAGCAAAGCTTAATGGTTAAGGAAGGGGTAAAGTGGTGAGGTTGCAGCAGCGAATAAACATGTATGGTGGCTAACTTAGCAAATAAGAGCGAGGAGAGAAGCAAGGCAAGCGGTCGTCATCTAGTAATGATCAAGAAGTGATCCTGAACTCCTACTTACGTCAGACATAACCCAGAAACCGTGTTCTCCTCTCGATCAACCCCGAAAAGAGACAATCACGGTTACGCACACGGTTGGTGTATTTTAGAAGAGTTTACTTCAAGTTTACTACAACCGGATATTAACAAATTCCCATCTGCCACATAACCACGGGCACGGCTCTCGAAAGTTTAAACCCTGCAGGGGTGTCCCAACTTAGCCCATGATAAGCTCTCGCGATCAACAAAGGATATTCCTTCTCCCGGGAAGACCCGATCAGTCTCGGAATCCTGGTTTACAAGACATTTCGACAATGGTAAAACAAGACCAGCAAGACCGCCCGATGCACCGACAATCCCGATAGGAGCTGCACATATCTCGTTCTCAGGGCAACACCGGATAAGCGAAGCGTACAGGTACCGACGTAACCCAAGTTGCCGAGGGATGGTCCCAAGACGGTGCTCTAGTTTGGACCAACACTTAGACAAGCATTGGCGGGGGGCTAAATAAAGATGACCCTCGAGAGAGCGACTCCCAAGGGAAAAGTAGGAGGTGGTGAGGCAAATGGTAAAACCAAGGTTGGGCCTTCTTTGGAGGAGTTTTATTCAAAGCGAACTACCAAGGGGGTCCCATAAATCACCCAACCGCGTTAGGGACGCAAAATCCGGGAAAATAACACCGATATGACGGAAACTAGGGCGGCAAGAGTGGAACAAAACACCAGGCGTAAGGCCGAGCCTTCCACCCTTTACCAAGTATATAGATGCATTAAAAATATAAGAGATATTGTGACATCCCAACATAAACATAATCCAACATGGAGCAATCTTCATCTTCACCTGCAACTAGCAACGCTATAAGAGGGGCTGAGCAAAAGCGGTAACATAGCCAAACAAAGGTTTGCTAGGAAGGGTGACAAAGGTTAGAGGTTCATGGCAATTTGGGAGGCTTGAACAACAAGTGATAGGTAGCGCAGCATAGCGATGGAGCGAAGCAACTAGCATAACAATGATAGTAATGAGAACCAAGGTGATGGTCATCTTGCCTGAAATCCCGCAAGGAAGAAGAACGAGTCCATGAAGAAGATCAACGGGAGTAGTCAAATGAATCCTCACAATCGCAACATTACCGGTACTAAGAAGCAACACCGGAAAGAAACAAACAACATGGTAAATGCACAAGCATAAACATGGCATGATGCACAATCAAGTATGATGCATGTCCGGTTTAATGAGGCATGGCATGGCAAAGTGCAACAAACAATGCTACAAGTTAAGTGGAGCTCAATATGCAACGAGTTGCATATTGACAAAACACCACATTGACACATTTAGTTTAATCTCGTTTAAGCTACCAGACAATATTAAATATTGTTAAACATGGCAAGAGGTGAAGCATAAGCAAACTAACTATTTAGGCAAGTTTAAATGAGGCCGGAACAACAAACAACAATTCCGGAAAATCCCCATGTGCATATTTCGAATTTGGTACTGTTCTGCCCTAAAACATATTTTATTGTTGTTAAACAGGAAAATAAAGTGCACCATGTTAAACTATGCATTTTTCCACCCCATTTAAATATAAAGTTTATTAAAATTGGAGCTACGGTTATTTAGTTATGAAATAAATCATTTTAGCGTATTATTTGAGCAAAATTAAACAAACAGCATTTTAAGAATTTTAACATGGGATAAAAGTGGCATAATGTGAAACTAGATAAAATTCTAAGCATTTTACATATATAAAGTTTTTACATATGATGCACAGATCATGAGTTATTATATGCATGAAGTGCAAGGGGGTTTCTGCAAATCTGTTAATTCTACGGATAATGCTAAAATCGTTGGACAGAAGAAAAAAACACGCATGGCCGAATCTGGAGGGGCTGGGGGAGCTCACCCATGGGCTCGGCCCAGTAGGTGCAGCGGCGGGCCTGGGTGTGCAGAGGTGGGCGCTGGGCCTTGGCGAGGCAAGAGGAGGGCTCGCGTGGGGCACTCGTCCACGCTGGCGCTGGACAAGTCAACAAGGGGGCAGCACTGGTCGTCTCGTTTGAAGCAGAGGAAGCGAGCAGGCAGGCGACACTGCAGAGGGACTTGGCGGGGCGGTGGAGAGGCGCAGGGGCTTGGGGCTCCGGCAGCTGAGCGGCGACCTGGAGGCAGGGACGAGGCCGGGGCGCAGGGACTTGCCGGATCTGACGGAGACAGCGACGAACGGAGCAGGGCGGCGGCAGGAGCTGCAAGGCCATGGCACGGGAATAATTTAGAGGGGATGCAGCAGGAAAGAGAGAACACAAGGGAAGGAGAGCAGCGGCAGGGCTCACAGGAGCACGAGCGGGCGGCGAGGACGAAGCAGAGGCGACCCGAGATGGCAGGTGACCAGGGCGGCGCGGCTCCATCTCCATGGACAGGCGTCCATGGTTTGTTTCCTGTGAAGAGAAGAGAGAGAGATGAGAGATTCTGAGAGAGCGTTGCCGGCGAGCAAGAAGAAAACAGAGGGGATGATGGAGAGGAAGGGCACGGTCCTGCTAGATGTGGTCGCCGACGGTGTGGTTCGCCGGGCGGCGGGTCGCGAGGAGGAGGAGCGCTCGGGCATCTCCCGTGCGGTGGCTTGGGCGGAGACAAAGGGAGCAAGGCCGTGGCCTCGATCCAACCTGGATCAAGCGCCGATTGGTTACGGGAGAGCTCGAGGTCGGGCATGCGGCTGCGCGTGGGAGGCTAGGAATGGAGCGGCGCGGAGAACAAGGGAGGTGGTCGGAGGGCGAGAGAGGATCTGGATCGGGCGCTTGCTCTGGTTGGTGGATTTTGGATCGGGAGCGATCCCAAGGAAGAGAGGAGTGGCGGCGGGGAGGATTTGATGGATGGATGGGACAGGGCTAGGGTTTCATCTGCATATATATATATATAGCAAGTGGTTTAGCCTAGGGCTATCCGGTCCCTCCGATCGTAATCGAACGACCCGAGATATATGGGTTAGGGAGCCAAATAAGAAAGCGGAGATGTTTTATAGACGTTTGGGGATGATCCGGATCCATCAGTGACGACAAAGAGGGTCGGGTAAGTTTCGGACACGCTGCGAGGGTGCTACGAGCTGGCAAGAGAGGTTAGGTGGTCACCCGGCGAAAGCCCGAATGGCCTCGGAACGGTCAACGAAAGCAGGGGGGACGCGGCAACTACGAACGGGTGCAAGCTTTATGAAAACATGCAGATGCAATGCACATGATGCCATGAGATGAGATGCACGCCAAGAACAAAATGCAAAACAAAAGACAAAAACCCAACCACGAAGGAAAATATCATATCACCTCTCCGGAAAAGGAAAGAGTTGGAGTTACTAATATGGAAAGTTGTATCCGGGGCGTTACAACACTCCACCACTACGAGAGGATCTCGTCCCGAGATCTAGGATGGAACCGGAGGGAAAGGAAAGAGGAAGAGAAGAGGTAAAACTAAGTTGCTTCTACGACAAACGAGTGAAACCACGAACCTTGAGGTGTTGAGCAAAATGAAATAAAGAAAACAACGAAGATGAGCAAAATTGTAAACACTCCATTAGAAAAGAGGAACAAGGGATACGACGAGAACCAAGAGTTTTAGTGATAAGATAGATATTTAAACCAATCCGGTTAAAACTAGATAGAGAAGGAATAAGATGGATATAATTTGGGCAGCACTCCGACTGAAAGAAAGAAGGAAAACTTGATAAGATGAAAAGAACTTGAAGAGATGACACAACACTCCGGTTAAATGGATAAGCATGAAAAGAATATGATCTTGGCAAAACGAGATGATGGGTGAAAAGAGCGACATCACAATGCCTCCGGAAGAAAGAATAGAAGATAGATCATTGGAATAACAGAATGGAGAAGAAAATGCCAACTTCTGCCACAAATGAGCTTCGAAAGCACCCTTCCAAGAAGGTTATAACGGAGTTGTTGGAAAACCAACAACGAAAATAATAAGCTTGTAGTGGGCTTATGGAAACATCTCAACACTTGAGGTGAAATTCTGCCACTAACGAAAAACAATTGTTTGTTTGAGATCAAAGAAGAGATGAAAAACTTCTTTCGCCGAGAGGATAGAGAGATAACTTGGATCATTGATAAGCACCACAATAGCAACATTCCTTAGGGAAGGCTTTAGGTCAAACATGACACAAGATGACTCCAACGAAGAGATTGGTGGATTTAAAATATCTCATTCTTGACAACATGTGAATCATGAAACACGAACTCAAATTTTCAAGAATGACATAAAACCACCTCAAATGATAAGGTAGAACGAATTGCACTTTGGAATTCAGGAAGACGCATATTTGAGCTCTTCCAACAAGAATCTTGAGAACGCTTCGAGAATGAATTAAATCCTTGATGAACCACCATGAAGAAACTCTATGAAGAACTCCGGTAATAAAAGGATGATAGAAAGAAAGAGAAGTTGAAACACAAGGTGAAACCTTGCAGTGATAAGATGAAGCTTTGAAATGATATAACCGAGAAAACTTGGAACTACGGAAAAGGAAAAAAATGAAGCACTAGAACCGAGAATTACTTCATCATGAACAATCTCCGGAAGAAAAGAATTGAATCACCTCGAGGAAATAAGAATAAGATTTATTGTATGCTTATCCTTCATCAAATTAAATTGATGACAAGCAATGGATTTGGCACACTACTTATTCTTTTGCAAGGATTGAAGAGAGATATAGCGCCAACTTGAAGAAGTCTTCGACGAATCACCAAGAGGATTGGAAAGGATGAATGAAATGATACGGTAATAAAGGAAGAGGAATCTTGAAAGAACCACCGTAAAAAATTGAAAATGAAAGTAGCAAAGCCACAATTCACCTGGAAGAATTGGAAAACGAATGAAGATACTTGAGGGAATTTAGATACAAATGAACGAATAGATCACGAGCTGATTAGAGAATACTTGAATGATGCACCGGTAAGATTTGGAGAATGAGAGCTGAAAGCTGAGAATGAGGAATTATGACATGATGGCCTACGGAGGAAAGAAATGGAAACAACTCATGAAATGCTCCGGATGGGTGAAAAGAATTACCACAATCGAAAACAATTATGAGAGGATGGCATCAAACTTGAACTACGCATCTTTGGAAGAACGGGTAAGGATTTAAGAGGAACTCTTCTTCGGTCTTCAAATGCTGAGAATGACGAGGAGAAACACCACCAAATTGTTGAGAAACTCCGGAAGGATTAAAAGAGGAAAGGTTGAGCAAAAGATGAAAAGAGTTTGAAAGATTTTGGAGAAAGACATATGACTGATGAAAATTCATTCTTACGTCAAGCTTCGAAAAGAATTTGTGAAATGGCTCCGGATAAATTAGAAGAGTCAGGTAAGATCCTGGGAAAAGACCTGTGGGTTAGGGCCCACTCCAAAGGAAACACCGTTGAACGATTGATTGAAAGGGGATTGCACCGGTTGAGTTAAATGGCTTGAATGAGATAATAACCTCGAAATATCTTGAACGGATTGAGAATCGAAACACAAGTCTTGTGAGATATCTTCAGCACTCCAGAAAAAATGAATAGGAAGAAGTGAATGATTAAGAGGTGCATCAGCATGAGAAAGCATTAGAAACGATAAAAGCAATATGATGAATATCGAAAGCTTGAGTTGGGTCCACCGGAGAAGAAACAACAACGAAGGATGATGAACTTGAAACTATTGAGCATCTTCATGGGAAATCACCGGATAAGAACATTGAAAGAAAAGAATGAAGAGACTTCACATGAATAAATGGATACTTGATTAAGAAATCTGAGACCTTGAAGAAAAAGGGTGGGAGGGAGGGAAAACAAAGGCAACTTGGGGACGGATGAAACGGATACCGTTGAGAAAACTTAGAAATTATCTTGCGGATGTTGAAATGATCGGATCCACTTAAAGAGAAGCACGCCAGTTGGAAGGAATAGACATCACAATCTCGATGATCAAAAGGATTAGTACTCCCATAGAAATATGAGAACATCGTTTAGGAAAGGTATGGATTCAACATTTGACTTCGAAGCAACTCGAATACCACAAATAAAACAAAACAAAGGATTTGGCTTGCAGAATAAGCCGGAACAAATACATATGATAGAGATTTACCCAATCTCATATCATGCATCTGTCGGAAAGATATTCTAGGAGCTACTTGAATTCCCACCTATAAACTCCCGAAACTTTACGGTTATGCAATCAGGTGTTGGGGATCTGAGGGACACAAAATATATCACCCAAACTAACAATACCTAGATCCAGCTGTATCCATCCGTCGACACATAACCAAGAAAACTCAGGAAATCGTGTACCTCAACCTTCGAAAAGCATCCGTTATACGAGCTATGGCAATACTCCCGAGCTCCCTAGTACTGGGTGGCGTCGAGGTTATCTCACCAACAACTGCATAAAAGAGATTTTCGATGTCGGCAAAACTCAGGTATTCCAGAACTGCAACGATAAAATTGTGACGACAACACCTCGGAGCTCAACTCCCCGGGACACTGCCACAACCCCTAAATGTCAGGAGGCACCAAGAACAATGTTCTCGTCACAAGAATATCGGAACGATCCCAAGATACCAGCGTGATCCTAAAAAATCATGAAATTTGAGGAGAGGAAAGACAAAACATCTACGTCGGGAGGCCTCACCAGAGCGGCAGAAGGGGACCGAGGAGTAAAAGAATCCTACTCCGATATATATAATCCTAAGACTCAAAATAGTTTTCTTCTAGACTCAACAACGGCCAACAAACAAGGGGGCTCCTATGGTCGGTCGAGGCTCTGATACCAACTTGTCACTCCCAAGATGCGACCCTATCCTAAAGGAACTCGCCCATTACGTAATAGTTGGGGATACATACATAAGGCACACCAATGTCGCAAGAAAACATCAACATCATATACAAGAGATCAACATCCGACTACGGATGAAACATAAACAGAAACTCAAACAATATCCACCCTGCTAGCCAGGCCGACCTGGAACCTATCCCCTAATTGACGAAGAAGAAGAAGAACTCCAATACAAGTAAACATCGCTCTCGCGTCATGATCATCGCATAACATGTACCTGCAACTGTTGGTGTAGTAAACTGTGAGCCACGAGGACTCAGCAATCCCATTACCATGGGTATCAAGACTAGCAAAGCTTAATGGGTAAGGAAGGGTTAAAGTGGTGAGGTTGCAGCAGCGACTAAGCATGTATGGTGGCTAACTTACGCAAATAAGAGCGAGGAGAGAAGCAAGGCAAGCGGTCGTCATCTAGTAATGATCAAGAAGTGATCCTGAACTCCTACTTACGTCAGACATAACCCAGAAACCGTGTTCTCCTCTCGATCAACCCCGAAAAGAGACAATCACGGTTACGCACACGGTTGGTGTATTTTAGAAGAGTTTACTTCAAGTTTACTACAACCGGATATTAACAAATTCCCATCTGCCACATAACCGCGGGCACGGCTCTCGAAAGTTTAAACCCTGCGGGGGTGTCCCAACTTAGCCCATGATAAGCTCTCGCGATCAACGAAGGATATTCCTTCTCCGGGAAGACCCGATCAGTCTCGTAATCCCTGTTTACAAGACATTTCGACAATGGTAAAACAAGACCAGCAAGACCGCCCGATCTTGCCGACAATCCCGATAGGAGCTGCACATATCTCGTTCTCAGGGCAACACCGGATAAGCGAAGCGTACAGGTACCGACGTAACCCAAGTTGCCGAGGGATGGTCCCGCACGGTGCTCTAGTTTGGACCAACACTTAGACAAGCATTGGCCCGGGGGGGGGCTAAATAAAGATGACCCTCGAGAGAGCGACTCCCAAGGGAAAAGTAGGAGGTGGTGAGGCAAATGGTAAAACCAAGGTTGGGCCTTCTTTGGAGGAGTTTTATTCAAAGAGAACTGCCAAGGGGGTCCCATAAATCACCCAACCGCGTTAGGGACGCAAAATCCGGGAACATAACACCGATATGACGGAAACTAGGGCGGCAAGAGTGGAACAAAACACCAGGCGTAAGGCCGAGCCTTCCACCCTTTACCAAGTATATAGATGCATTAAAAATATAAGATATATTGTGATATCCCAACATAAACATAATCCAACATGGAGCAATCTTCATCTTCACCTGCAACTAGCAACGCTACAAGAGGGGCTGAGCAAAAGCGGTAACATAGCCAAACAACGGTTTGCTAGGAAGGGTGACAAAGGTTAGAGGTTCATGGCAATTTGGGAGGCTTGAACAACAAGTGATAGGTAGCGCAGCATAGCGATGGAGCGAAGCAACTAGCATAGCAATGATAGTAATGAGATCCAAGGTGACGTTCATCTTGCCTGAAATCCCGCAAGGAAGAAGAACGAGTCCATGAAGAAGACGAACGGGAGTAGTCGAACGAATCCTCACAATCGCAACATTACCGGAACTAAGAAGCAACACCGGAAGAAACAAACAACATGGTAAATGCACAAGCATAAACATGGCATGATGCACAATCAAGCATGATGCATGTCCGGTTTAATGAGGCATGGCATGGCAAAGTGCAACAAACAATACTACAAGTTAAGTGGAGGTCAATATGCAACGAGTTGCATATTGACAAAACACCACATTGACACATTTAGTTTAATCTCGTTTAAGCTACCAAACAATATTAAATATTTTTAAACATGGCAAGAGGTGAAGCATAAGCAAACTAACTATTTAGGCAAGTTTAAATGAGGCCGGAACAACAAACAACAATTCCGGAAAATCCCCATGTGCATATTTCGAATTTGGTACTGTTCCGCCCTAAAACATATTTTATTGTTGTTAAACAGGAAAATAAAGTGCACCATGTTAAACTATGCATTTTCCACCCCATTTACATATAAAGTTTATTAAAATTGGAGCTACGGTTATTTAGTTATGAAATAAATCATTTTAGCATATTATTTGAGAAAAATTAAACAAACAACATTTTAAGCATTTTAACATGGGATGAAAGTGGCATAATGTGAAATTAGATAAAATTCTAAGCATTTTACATATATAAAGTTTTTACATATGATGCACAGATCATGAGTTATTATATGCATGAAGTGCAAGGGGGTTTCTGCAAATCTGTTAATTCTACGAATAATGCTAAAATCATTTGGACAGGAAAAAAAACACGCATGGCGAATCTGGAGGGGCTGGGGAGCTCACCCATGGGCTCGGCCCGATGGGTGCAGTGCGGGCCTGGGTGTCTGAGAGGTGGGCGCTGGGCCTTGGCGAGGCAAGAGGAGGGCTCGCGTGGGGCACTCGTCCTGTTGGCCTGGACAAGTCAACGAGGGGGCAGCTACTGGTCGCCCCCATTCAAGCAGAGGAAGCGGCAAAGGGCGACGCTGCAGAGGGACTTGGCGGGCGGGCGGAGAGGCGCAGGGCTTGGGGCTCCCGGCACTGAGCAGCGAATCAGCAGTGTGGACGAGGCTGTGAGGACTTGCGGATCCGACGGAGACAATGACGAACGGAGCAGGCGTGGCGGCAGAGCTACAAGGCCATGGCATGGGAATAATTTAGAGGATGCAGCAGGAAAGAGAGAACACAAGGGAAGGAGAGCGGCGAGGCTCACCGGAGCACAAGCGGCGAGCGGGGCAAGCGAGGCGACCCGAGATGGCAGGTGACTGTGGCGGCGCGGCTCCATCTCCATGGACAGGCGGCCATGGTTTGTTTCCTGTGAAGAGAAGCGAGAGAGATGAGAGATTCTGAGAGAGCGTTGCCGGCGAGCAAGAAGAAAGCAGAGGGGATGATGGAGAGGAAGGGCACGGTCTTGCTAGATGTGGTCGCCGGCGGTGTGGTTCGCCGGGGTGGCGGGTCACGAGGAGGAGGAGCGCTCGGGCATCTCCCGTGCGGTGGCTTGGGCGGAGGAGACAAAGGGAGCAAGACCGTGGCCTCGATCCAACCTGGATCAAGCGCCGGCTGGCTACGGGAGAGCTCGAGGTCGGGCATGCGGCTGGGCGTGGGAGGCTAGGAATGGAGCGGCGCGGAGAAGGGAGGTGGTCGGAGGGCGAGAGAGGATCTGGATCGGGCACTGGCTCTGGTTGGTGGATTTTGGATCGGGAGCGATCCCAAGGAAGAGAGGAGTGGCGGCAGGGAGGATTTGATGGATGGATGGGACAGGGCTAGGGTTTCATCTGCATATATATATATATATATATATATATATATATATATATATATATATATATATAGCAAGTGGTTTACCCTAGGGCTATCCGGTCCCTCCGATCGTGTCGAACGGCCGAGATATATGGGTTAGGGAGCCAAATAAGAAAGCGGAGATGTTTTATAGACGTTTGGGGATGATCCGGATCCATCGGTGACGACAAAGAGGGTCGGGTAAGTTTTGGACACGCACACGAGGGTGCTGCGAGCTGGCAAGAGAGGTTAGGTGGTCACCCGAAGCGATAGCCCGAATGGCCTTGGAACGGTCAACAAAAGCAAGGGGGGACGCGGCAACTACGAACGGGTGCAAGATTTATGAAAACATGCAGATGCAATGCACATGATGCCATGAGATGAGATGCATGCCAAGAACAAAATGCAAAACAAAAGACAAAAACCCAACCACGAAGGAAAATATCATATCACCTCTCCGGAAAAGGCAATAGTTGGAGTTACTAATATGGAAGTTGTATCCGGGGCGTTACAATCTTCCTCAAAACAGCCACCATACCTACCTATTATGGCATTTCCGTAGCCATTCCGAGATATATTGCCATGCAACTTTCCACCATTCCGTTCTTCATGCCATATTTATCATTGTCATATTGCTTAGCATGATCATGTAGTTGACATAGTATTTGTGACAAAGCCACCATTCATAATTCTTTCATACTTGTCACTCTTGATTCATTGCATATCCCGGTATACCGCCGGAGGCATTCATATATAGTCATACTTTGTTCTAGTATCGAGTTGTAATCGTTGAGTTGTAAATAAAAAGGGAAAGGCCAAAGAAAAAAAAGAAGGCCAAAAAAATATAAATAAATAAAAAGGGGCAATACTACTATCCTTTTTCCATGCTTGTGCTTCAAAGTAGCACCATAATCTTCATTATAGAGAGTCTCTTATTTTGTCATTTTCATATACTAGTGGGAATTTTTCATTATAGAACTTGGCTTGTATATTCCAACGATGGGTTCCTCAAATGCCCTAGGTCTTCGTGAGCAAGCAAGTTGGATGCACACCCACTTAGTTTCTTTTGTTGAGCTTTCATACATTTATAGCTCTAGTGCATCCGTTGCATGGCAATCCCTACTCCTTGCATTAACATCAATCGATGGGCATCTCCATAGCCCATTGATTAGCCTCGTTGATGTGAGATCTTCTCCTTTTTTGTCTTCTCCACATAACCCCCATCATTATATTCTATTCCACCCATAGTGCTATATCCATGGCTCGCGCTCATGTATTGCGTGAAAGTTTATGAGTGTGAGATTATTAAAGTATGCAACAATTGCTTGGCTTGTCATCGGGGTTGTGCATGATGAGAGCATTCTTGTGTGACGAAAATGGAGCATGACTAAACTATATGATTTTGTAGGGATGAACTTTGTTTGGCCATGTTACTTTGAGAAGACATAATTGCTTTGTTGGTTTGCTTGAAGTATTATTATTTTTATGTCAATATGAACTTTTGTCTTGAATCTTTCCGATCTGAATATTCATACCACAATTAAGAAGATTTACATTGAAATTATGCCAAGTAGCACTCCGCATAAAAAATTCTCTTTTTATCATTTACCTACTCGAGGGGCGACCAGTGAATTAAGCTTGGGGATGCCTGAAACGTCTCCAACGTATCTATAATTTTTGATTGCTCCATGCTATATTATCTACTATTTTGGACTATATTGGGCTTTGTTTTCCACTTTTATATTATTTTTGGGACTAACCTATTAACCGGAGGCCCAGCCCAGAATTGCTGTTTTTTTATCTATTTTAGATTTTCGGAGAAACAGAATATCAAACGGAGTCCAAAAGGAATAAAATCTTCGGGAACGTGATTTTCTCACCGAACGTGATCCAGGAGACTTGGACCCTACTCCAAGGAGTCAAAGAGGTGGTCACGAGGGTGGGGGGCGCCCCCCCTAGGGCGCGCCCCCTGCCTCGTGGGCCCCTCGGTGCTCCACCAACGTACTCCTTCCTCCTATATATACATACGTACCCCCAAAAGATCAGATACAGAGCCAAAAACCTATTTCCACCGCCGCAACTTTTTGTATCCACGAGATCCCATCTTGGGGCCTGTTCCGGAGCTCAGCCGGAGGGGGCCATCATCACGGAGGGCTTCTACATCATCATAGCCCCTCCGATGAAGTGTGAGTAGTTCACCTCAGACCTTCGGGTCCATAGTTATTAGCTAGTTGGCCTCTTCTCTCTTTTTGGATCTCAATACAATGTTCTCCCCCTCTCTCGTGGAGATCTATTCGATGTAATCTTCTTTTTGCGGTGTGTTTGTTGAGATCGATGAATTGTGGGTTTATGATCAAGTCTATCTATGAATAATATTTGAATCTTCTCTGAATTCTTTTATGTATGATTGGTTATCTTTGCAAGTCTCTTCGAATTATCAGTTTGGTTTGACCTACTAGATTGGTTTTTCTTGCCATGGGAGAAGTGCTTAGCCTTGGGTTCAATCTTGCGATGTCATTTCCCAGTGACAGAAGGGGCAGCAAGGCACGTATTGTATTGTTGCCATCGAGGATAACAAGATGGGGTTTTTATCATATTGCATGAAACTATCCATCTACATCATGTCATCTTGCTTAAGGCGTTAATCTGTTTTAACATAATAAACTAGATGAATTCTGGATAGCGGTCGATGAGTGGAGTAATAGTAGTAGATGCAGGCAGGAGTCGGTCTATTTGTCTCGGACGTGATGCCTATATACATGATCATACCTAGATATTCTCATAACTATGCTCAATTCTGTCAATTGCTCAACAGTAATTTGTTCACCCACCGTAGAATACTTATGCTCTTGAGAGAAGCCACTAGTGAAACCTATGGCCCCCGGGTCTATTCTCATCATATCAATCTCCATCACTTTAATTTTGCTTTGCTTTTTTACTTTGCTTTTAATTTTTGCTTTGCATGTCTATACCAAACATATTATCTATCATCTCTATCAGATCTCACTCTCGTAAGTGACCGTGAAGGGATTGACAACCCCTAATCGCGTTGGTTGCGAGGAGCTATTATTTTGTGCAGGTACGAGAGACTTGAGCGTAGCCTCCTACTGGATTGATACCTTGGTTCTAAAAAACTGAGGGAAATTCTTACGCTACTTTGCTGCATCATCCTGTCCTCTTCGGGGAAAACCAACGCAGTGCTCAAGAGGTAGCAATAGCCAGCTGGAATCGGATTGCAATGGAAGGTTGCTTTAGGGGGATTTGTTAAAGCATGGTCGTCTGCCACCTTCATGGATATGTTCTTCACTTTCATGTGTAGCTCACAATGTGTCGTAGCTTTGATATCATCCACAGGGTATCTAGCCAGTAGTGCATCATTGGCCGGGGTGGAACCCACGCTGCTTCTCGGCATAGATATGACGGTGTTATCCAATGTTGGATCTGCTTGCTGCTGCCGCTGAGACGCCCTTTCACTACTAGGAAAAAGGCTACTAGCAGCGCGGGTAAAATGGCTAGTAGCAGCATGGGTACCCGCGCTACTAGTATCGCGCTACAGCTAATAGTTAGTAGTAGCGTGGGTGAAACCCACACTACTACTAACATTTTCGTAGTAGCGCGGGTTGCAATCAAATAGTAGTAGCGCCTCAGGTTTTTTCCCACGCTACTACTAAAAAGTTAGTAGTAGCCTGGATGCAAACCAACGCTACTACTAACGAAGTAGTAGTAGCGCGTCTGGTGTTTTCCCACGCTTCTACTAACTAATTAGGAATTAAAAAAATCCACTAATTCCATTCTATGCATACAATTCCAACTAAAACAAACACATATTTGCAATAAACTAGCAACATTACACGTCATTACTAATCCAATATTTATAATAAACCAGCGGCATTAGAGCACATCCTGTAAGAGCATACATATTGTAATGGCTTTTCATGCCTTCAATTAAAACACCTGCACTTCTTGCCAAGTCTCCCAGCTAGTGCAAACACAGTTACAAGCAAACCAAAATGCATAAAAACACCAAAAGTGGCATCCTATCTCTCCAAATGATCCGCTCCCTCTGCATCCTTGCAAGCATCTTCACGATAAGCAAATCCATGAGGAAAAAGTCAACTTAGCATGTACTCCCTCTGTCAACTATCCAGAGTAGATTTTATCCATTGCCCTCGCCATGTTCAAGAAACACTAAATTAAGAATATTTCTACTCTAAATACAGGAGGCATTGGACAGAGAACAAAAGATGAGCAGAATAAAAGGAATTTGGACCATAGCATGGTTAACAATAAAATATAGTGCTCTAACAAAAGCAAGAGTGCAACACGTTGCCTTGTTCCCCTTTCAAATATCAACACACTAAAAAGGGCAATAAACACAAACATATAATTTTGGACTATAGCAAAAATCAGTTGCAGAAAGTCAGGAAGATTATATTGTTAAAGTATTCCATTTTCAGATGTTAGAACAGGATATTGCAAAAGCAAAATATATGAAGATCAAATACTGGAGCAGATACAATGCCAGAATTGGCCTTTTACATCAGGTGAGAAGAACACACTAAAACATTAACAGCCAAGCACATCATATCTTTTGAAACTACCTAAATGGCACGTCAACAACACTTCCTTTTAAATAGTTTGAGAAGACATGCATTTAATGGCAGCCACAACAGTATGCATCTAGATGCCCCTTTAACATAACATAATTCTAGATATAGTGCATGCACAAGAAGAGTACGCAGCAGTATGACCGCTCCGAACGAGCTGCTGATGATGAAAAGGAGACCACCTAAGGCTTTAAGGAACATGGTAAAGGCGATGACAGACTTGATCTGTAAACAAACAGAACAAAAGCCATAAAAAACAGGAACTAGGTGAATGGATCCTTAAAAAGGGAACAATGATGTACAACGGGGCAAGCGACCAGAAAGTATCCATACATCAATATGTGGCACTGCCATCCCAAATTCCTAATCTTTGGCGGAGACACCTTGACAAAGAAGTCCCAACATGATAAATGCATAATCATTTTAACATGGATTAAATATAATTGGTTCCGTATAATAAGACAGAATATATATTTGGTTTCTTTATATCTAAGCATAAACCGATATGCCCAGTTATCATGGATTGATGCCTCAAAGAACTGTTGCATTGTCACATATAGAATGCAAACAATAAATATAAGCATAAACACGTAAATTTGGACTGCAGCAAATCAGTTTCACAAACTCAACATACATGAGCCTATCAAGTGGTTAAACAATAAGAATAACCTGCCACCACATTTGGAATATTTCAGGAAGGTTGTTGCTAAAGCATTCCACTGTCAGATGCTACAACAGGATATTGCAGAAGCAAAATGTATGAAGATCAAACATTGAAGAAGCAACAATGTCAGATTTGGCATTTTACAGCCAGTAAAATGAAGACACTAAAATTGTTAAAACTACCTAAATGGCATGGCAACAATACTTCCTTTTTATTAGTTTGAGAAGACATGGTGATGCAAGTCTATATTTAATGGCAGCCACAGTAGTATGCATCTTGATAACCCCTTAACATGAAATAATTCTTGATACAGTGCATTCATAAGAAGAGTACACACCAGTACGAACGCTTAAAGAAACACGGTAAAGGCAATGAAAGACTTGATCTGTAAACAAACAGAACAAAAGCCATCAAAACTAGGAACTAGGTGAATGCATCCTTAAACAAAAAACAATGATGTAGAACGGGGCAAGCATTTTCCCTGCAGCAACGCTTTAATATGTAAGCAATCGAACATTTTTTGTATCTATATGCAGAACCATTGCTACTGAAGGCAAATTGCCTACTGTTTATTTGCAGAGGTTACCCCACTCTGTCTGATATATGTAAGACAAGTGCATTTACTACTTTGTTGGATTTATCTAGTGTATTTCTAGTGTATTCACGTATAAGTTGTACACTTGCACATCATGTTAAGTAGCAAGAGAGAGGGATCCAAGAAGTTTGTGGGGAGGCATAATAGCATAACGGAAAGGGACTTGAATTTTCTAGATAGAGGCATATGAAGGCCAAAAGCATTTGTGAGATTCAGTTCAATATACTTAGAGAATCACTGATTTAGCTCTCGAACATCTAAAACAAGCTACTGGACATTGAGCGAGTAGTACTGATTCTCAAAATAAAATGACGCCAAGCGAGGACAAGTGGTATATGCGATATGGAAAGCTACCAGTCTACCACCACCATCCTAAACAATGAGCACACGAACACACTACTGATGGTCTGACGCCACATATCAAACACTTGGTGCATTAGTCGAGTTACTGATGTAGGTAAGCTTCTTCATTTGCATCTCAAAAGCGGCTCTACCCAGAATCCCCATGGGCGCGGACAGCTATATTGGAACAGCAAAACCACATGCACTATAAATCAATTTAATCTCTGAGCTTTCTCGCAGAAACCGCCTCATTAGTTGGAATTAGGATGCCATGGCAAAACGAACTGAAAAAGGAAAAAAGGCGGACGCACTGACCTTGATGAACTCGGCGGGGACGCTGCGGACGTGCTCGACGAGCAGGTTGGCGCCCTCGAGCTCGCGCACCAGGCTTGCCATGCTGTCCTACCTCGCCTGCACACGGCTTGCCGAATCGAATCCAAGGGGGTCAAGGGCTGCCTGCGGTGAAGAGAAAGAGAGGATAAGGGGAACCTCACCTCCATGGCGTCGGTCCGCACTAGCGGCCCGGGAGGAGGGTCGGAGGAGCAAGTAGCAGGACCTCCGGCGGGCCGTCTGCATCAACGGCGGGCAAGAGGGAGCCCTCCCCGCGCCGCGCCGCGCCCGGAGAAGGGGGCCCCCTGCTAGGGTTTGGGGCCGGCACAAGGACACGGTGAGGAGGAGGATCTGCGCGTGAGGTGGGGGGCGCCGGCGGTGGGGTTGGGGGAGAGGAGGTCGTCGGTGTTGGCGGTGGCGGCGGGGTTGGTTGGGGGAAACGTGGGGAGTGGAGGACGAGGAGAGGCTTCGGGGGCGAGAAAGGCGGAGCAGGGTGAGAGCGTGAGGTGGGGCGGCAAGGAGATAACTTAGCAGTAGCGTTGGGTTTATACCCCACGCTAATCCAACGCTATTACTATGGCATGTCGTGGGTGCACGGTGGAGACCATTTAGTAGTAGCGTGGGGTTTATAGCCCGCGCTACTACTATCAACTTAGTAGTAGCGTGGGTTTATAACCCGTGCTACTACTATGGCTGGTCCCGAGGGGCACGGTGGAAATCACTTAGTAGTAGCGAGGGTTATAAACCCGCGCTACTACTATAAACTTAGTAGTAGCGGGGGGTATAAACCCACGCTACTAGTAAGTAGTAGTAGCAAGGGGTATAAACCGATGCTACTAGTAAGCGTCTGTCTATAAGCTTTTCCCTAGTAGTGTTTCCTGGCTAAGTGAGTCGATCTGCTCATGTTGCCGCATGAAAGCGCGTTCCAACTCCGCATGCTTTGATTCTACCAGTTGAAGGCGATCTGCTTCTTGCTGTTGGGAAATATTGCATGGAAAACAAAAAAATTCTACGCACAGGCAAGATCTATCAAGGAGATGCATAGCAACGATAGGGGGGAGTGTGTCTAAGTACCCTCGTAGACCGTAAGCGGAAGCGTTTCACAGCGTGGTTGATGTAGTCGAACTTTCTTCACGCTCCAACCGATCTAGTACCAAATGTACGGCACCACCGCATTCTACACACGTTTAGCTCGGTTACGTCCTCCGCCTTCTTGATCCAGCAAGATGGAAAGGTAGTAGATGAGTTCCGACAGCACGGCGATGTGATGACGGTGATGGTGATGTGATCTCCGCAGGGCTTCGCCTAAGCACTACGAAAATATGACCGAGGGAGTAAACGGTGGACGGGGGCGCCGCACACAGCTAAGACAATGTTGTACTTTGCTAGGCGCCCCCATCCCACATATATATAGGTGGGAGGGATGGAGGAGCAGCCAAAGGATCCGCCCAAGTAGGAGGAGTCCTACTTGGGTTCCCTCCCAAGCCGCGCCTCCTTTCCGTATTTGGAGCGCGGGGAAAGGCAGGGGAGGGTGACGCCCCCCCCCCCCCCCTTTTCCTTTCTGCCATGAGAGGGAAAGGCAGGAGGGGTTAGCCCTCCCCTTTTTCCTTCCCTAGGGCTGGCCAACCAAGGGAGCACTACAAAAAAATACACTTCCGTGATGATACGTGTTTGTCACAGTAGGTCGCGTTTTTTGTCATGCATGTACATCCATGACAAATTTATAACAGAATCAAGATAGTCATACCTGTGCTGTAGTAGAAGTGTTCCATGACATTACCAAAATTATCATCACGGAAGTGTCCACTTCCAAGACAATAAATCGCGCATCACAGAAGTGCTTTCATCAAGGGTGACCGACACGTGGCATCCACCGTAACGGAACGCCGTTAAGCTATCGGGTCAGTTTTTGGATCCGATAACCCGTTAAAAGCCCCGACCAATGGGGATTTTCCACGTGTAAAATCATCATTGGCTGGAGGAGACACGTGTCAGGTCCACGTTGGCACAGGTGTCACTCATCCAATGGGCAAGACACGCCTATGATATGTTGACATGTGGACCGGCCCATTAAGTTTAAATAGGCCGGCCCAACTGAAGGCCCACAAGATTTTGCGGACCATAATGGGCCGGCCCAGCTAAAGGCCCACGAGATTTTGCGGACCATAATGGGCTAGCCCAGCTAAAGGCCCCCAAGATTTTGCGGGCCATAATGGGCGGCCAGTAAAACCCACAAGATTTTTGTGTGCCATAATTGGCCGGCCCAGGTAAAGACCCACAAGATTATTGCGGATCATAATGGGATGGCCCGGCTAAAGGCCCACGAGATTTCGCCGACATTAGTGGGCTGGCCCAGCTGTAGGCCCACAAGATTTTGAGGACCCTAGTAGGCTGGCCCATTAACTGGCTGCCATGTTTTGGGCCAAATGCCGGCCCATATTTGATCCGGTCCATTAATGGCCTGCCACGCTCCGGGCCTAATAGTGGCCCATATGAGATCCGACCCGTTAAAATCCTACCATGTTCTGGGCCAAATTACGGCCCAGATCAGGTTCGGCCCTTTAAGAGGCTTTGGGATCAATTATGGCCCATATCAGATTCGGCCCGTCAACTGGACACTATGCTTTTGGGCCCACTTGCTAAAGGCCCACTTAGTAATTCGGCCTGATATTAGTTTTGTCCTGTTAAGGGCCCGTTTAACATTTCGGCCCTATATTAATTTCGGCATGTTAAAAGCCCGTCATATAGTTGGGCCTAACTACGGCCCGGTTTGCATCCGGCCTGCTCGCAGCCGATATCTGATTGGGCCAAACAAGGACCGAGACAATTTTTGCCTGTTAAAAGCCCGTGATTTGATTCACACAATCATGGGCCGGGGTTCATTTCGGACTCTTTGCCGGCCGTGGGCTGTTCGGCATGTTTCAGCCCAACCTACATCGTGATTGCATGATGGCCCGATTATGTACCGTAATTTTACGGTTTGGCGGTTCTTCGCGAAGACAGGATATATATACAGAAAATAACTGCAGCATCGTGAATAAGAAAAACCTAGACTATACAATAAAGAAATTACGGCATATTACATCCACTTTGGGCATCAAAGTTCGCCAAGATGATAATAAAGCACAAGCGAACAAGAGATTACATACACTTTGGGCATCAAAGATCGCCACCGATTGCAAATAAACACGCCGACAAAATAATATACAAAACCGACAACACTTCAATAGAGTTCAAGAAAGGTTACCTATTTGGGAGCTGCTGCAAGCGGTGAGCAAGATGATGAGACTGCGCTTGTTCAACACTTATATCTTCCTCATTACGAAAGATAAACAAGCGCATGTATGACATGTTTTGCACATAAAAGTATCGGTGTTGACAATTCATCACATTTCTTCTTGTGAATAAAGTGACACAGTTTAAAATTGCATTAACACAATATGGTATTGTTCAGGTCAAGACATGGCAGGAAATGACATTGTGAAGGAGTTGGCAGCTTCACGACACCACCGGATTACGGATCAAGAACTCATAAGTATCAATGGTTAGTGTCTTTGTCAATTTATACCATTTCAGATTGGCAAATAAAGAGACGGTTTAAATAATAGTAGAATGATATGACATTGTTCATAGTTAAGACATTGCAGAATCATGACATTGTCTTTGTAGTGGGTAGGTTCACCACACCACCGGATTCTGAGATGAACAACGAGAAGCATACATGCAAAGGAAAAAGAAGATCACTTGCTCTGTATAGTTTAATTTACATGGTATGAAGAAGGAACTTGGTTGTACATCTGAAAACTTAAATTGAGAAAGGACAAACTTTTGTTTATGAACTACATATA
Source organism: Aegilops bicornis (assembly GCA_021605145.1). Lineage (NCBI taxonomy): Eukaryota > Viridiplantae > Streptophyta > Magnoliopsida > Poales > Poaceae > Aegilops > Aegilops bicornis. The sequence goes on along the minus strand of CM038670.1, from coordinate 181,121,421 downwards.
AACTTTAAACAAGCAATTTGACGCAAACACCAAAAATAAACAGCTGTTGCAATCATGCCTAACCAAATATATACAACAAAGTTTGAAGGCTTGAGATGGACAAACTTACATTATTGGTGAAGACAGGCTCTATAAAGGCCTTGTCCATGCTGATGGGGGGCAATTCAAGAAGTTTACCACGAAATCTTCTTCAAAAGCATTGCCTTTATTCTACATTTTGTTAAGAGTAAATATAGATGTGATAATATACGAAAAATGGAGAATATTTAAGATAAGATGAAGAGTGATGCTACATAACCAAGTAGCTATAAATGTAAGTGCAACAATACAGGCAAAAGGTACAGCCAAGAGCAATGCACAGCTAAACTTCTTCAGTACCAACCTTATGGTAAGAGTAAATATAGATCTGATGTGTAGAAAATGGAGGGCAAAGGAAAATAAGCTGCAGAGTGATGGTACATGAACAACTACCTGTCATTATAAGTACATTGATAAAGGAAAACATGTACTTACAAGAAAAATGCAGAGCTAAAAAAACATTGGCATTGGATATATTCTACACTAATGTAACCATTCATACAGATCAGATAATTTGGAGCGAACAATTGATAAGCAAGCTATCATGCATACTGCTGTCACATAATGAACCAAGTATGTATGCAAGTACAGTGATACAGGACAACAGGTACTAACAAGAGCAAAGCAGCGGGAAGCATGCATATTTGCGATATCCTGTCATTCTTGTCAAACTGGAATTCTTCTTCGAGCAAATTTCCTGCAAAAAAGATCCGTAAGGCACATGCGGAAAAGTAGAAGCTCAAATTGTCATGTGATTTCATAGACAGTACCTCATCCTAGGAACGAGACCAGTGCATAACAATGTTTTTCCATTAAATGTCTTCTGAATTTAGCACAGGAGACTTCACCGGAAATTCGTTTATAGACTTGCCATCGAAGTGTAATTTCCTCAGGTAACATCGATACTGCTGCAATGCTTCCTTGAAAAGTGCAAGCAAGCTTTGCTCGTCATGACTATCCAGATTGACCCTCACCTACTTACAACAATGTAATGTAAATCACTGATGTGTTCAACAGCGTAAAATAGGAAAATAATCACCGTGAATTATAGCACTTACACGTAAGTGGGGACAGAAGATGTGAAAATGGTGTTTGTCTTCACAATAATCTTCCCATGATGGGAATATATGCACGTAGTCCCTAACAACATTGAAAACATTGTCTTTTAAACTGGGAATAAATGGAATGGGGTTCCATTCTATAGGAATTGGCCGTCTCTGCAGTTGGGATAGGTCTTCGGCCGGTGGACTTGCTGTACTTTTTGCTGGAGTGGGATTTTTCTGTGGTACGGCTGGTGCTATGGCAAATGAAATCGGTATACCTTTTGCTGGAGTGCAGGTCCTGTGTGGTGGTGTCGGGGAGGCTGATCGTACCCACGAACACCTATGGGGCCGGCGGAGCAGGCCCCTTGTGGTTCGGAGGGGGGCGGAGATCGCACGAAGAGCGGATCGAGGCGAGGCACACGAGCAGTTTAACCAGCTTCGAGCTCTCCGGAGAGATAAAACTCCCTCTGCTGCTTGTTTGATCTATTGTGTTCTTGCTAGGGAGCAATGCGAGCTACAAAACCTAAGCGTGAGTGTCTCTGGTCTCTGGTGAGTCGAATGAACCGAACTAACCGAACCCTTTCTACATTGCGCATGGGCCTCCTTTTATATGCTCAAGGGGTCTCCGACAGGTGGCAACATAGGCGGGGGTACAAATGTAAAAACAGGAGTTGGTACACCTACTTTAACAGTGTACAGTGCAAAATACCTAACTCGGCGGCAAGGGACAAAAGCAATAAATGCCCGTCGGTGTCGCCGAAACGATTAACAGAGGCCGTCAGTGCGCCTCCTCTCGCCACGATGGCAAGCTTGCCCATCGCTTATCGCTGCTCTCCGCTGGCTGCACAGCCGCCGACACGCCGCATGGAGCGGTCCCATGGCGACACGTCAGCTGGATGAGCTGGAGCGAGACGGAGAGAAGTTGCATGCAGCGGCAGCGCCTTTGCCGCAGCCGAATCCTTGTCGCGCCCGGGAGGCTTGTCGCGCTCAGGCCTTCCCGGCAAGCTCCTCGTGCCGGGGCCTTGTCTTCTGCGTGCCTGGAGTGGCCTTCCCGACAAGCTCCTCTTGTCGGGGCCTTGTCTTCTCAATCAAATACTTTGTTCTTGAATGGGTCCAAAGGAGACACGGAGGATCTTAGCGATGACGAGGCAAACCTTGCAGCTGGTGCTGCAATCGTCTGCCGCACGGTACGGGATACTAGGGTACCCTACTCTAGTACACCGGCAGAGCCCGGGCCTGGGCGTACAGTGTCGGCGCTTGTCGGGCCAGGCCCGTAATCTGCACGGACACGCGGCCTCGCCCACGTCGCAACTCACCCCGGACCCACCACGATCCCCACTAACGGCACGCACGGACGTGGCGTCGTCTGCGAAGATCGTGAAGCGCGCGGTCGTGGGGGGTTCTTTATTAGTATAAGCGGAACGTCCGCCCCCTCCTCCCCTTCATAAGCGGAGGAAACAGAGGCAGGCCGACCACCTCTGCCATTGCTGTCTTGTCAACAAACCACCGCCGCTCCCCTCTTCTTCTCCGGTGCGAAGAGAGCAGCGCCCGCCTTCGCCACAAGCACACTCACCGCCGTCGGCCTCCTCCGCCCCCTCGCCATGGCTCCGAAAGCCGATAAGGAGAAAGGGCATCAAGTCGGCCGAGGCGCAGCGGCCATGGCGTTGCGCAAGGAGCGAGCCATCTTCCCCCCAGCTCGGCGCAAGGGAGCTGCGGACGCCTTCTACCTCTTCTGTCGACGGAGACTGCGTGCGCATCCGCCGCACGCAGGGTGCTCCCGCCTCCGCCTCCGATTTGGCCCCAACAGGTACCCTTTCTTCGCCCTTTTCTTCTATTGCGGGCTTTGCCCGCCTTTTCCGGAAGTTCTTTTGCGACATAATGAACACCTTTAGCCTCCGCCTCCTTGATTTCACCCCCAACGCCATCTTGACCATGGCAGTTTTTCGGCGCATTGTGCGAAAACTTTGTCGGAGTCCACCGAGCGTGGCACTCTTCCGCCATTTCTTTGTTCCCAGCGTCGAGAGAGGAGAGCCGCTTGCGGAGGGATAGCACAGGTCTCTAGGATCGGCAAGAAAGAGGCCTACCTAGAGGGAGAGTTCCGCAACAAGTGGGAGGAGTGGAGAGCCAACTGGTGCTGGGTCATAGAGGAGAACCCGCAGCCCTTCACCGCCGTGCGCCAAACCCCAATAGTGCACGGCAGGGATTGGAGTAACTTGGCGCCGGAGGATGCGAAGCTGAAGATAGCTGTGACCCGGATCCTACGCCTCAGGCTTGTCGGGTTGACCGTAGGCGCAGTTCGCGCGGACTTCCTTCGCCGCCGCATCGCTCCCTTGCAGGAAAGGAGGAGGCCTGCTTGGGAGTTCCAAAATGCGGCGGACATCATGAGGCTATGCCCGAGCCTGAATTGGAACTTTACCGTCTTGGAGCTGGACTCGATACTGCTCGAGCTGTTCAAGAACGACCCCGACCATCCAGAGTGGTTTAGGTTGCCGCGGGGGGTCGTCCCTTTGTGCAATAACTCGGCGCTCGACCGCATCCGCGCCATGATGCCACCGTGCGACTCCACGGGATCATCCCAACCTCGCGGGACCCCCGACGAGGTCGTGCAGCAATTCTTCGACGACGGTAAGAAGTGCCGATCCGCTCGACGAAAGCGTAAGAGGCTCACCCGCGACACCACCGACCGTGAGATGGCGAGGATCGCCACCGTGGTGGAGGAGGCGGCAGCGGCCGCCACTGGAGCCTTCGGAGTTCACCGTGGAGGAGGCGGACGCGGCGGCGGCAAGCCTTGCCGAGCGAGGGAGGTCGCCCGAGGACGAGCTTGTGGGGCCCGCGGCCGGGTCGTGTGGACCCGCCGTGGGCGCTTCTTCCCCACCGCCAAGCGACTTGCCGCCAGCCGAGCCCGGCTCCGCCAAGGAGGCGTCTTCGCCGCAGAGGAGAGCAGGCGACAGACCGGCCCACAGCAACAGCGCCCAGCAGCCGCTCCACCGCGGCAAGCGAGGTTGCCTTGAGCGCGCCCACACTACCGCGACAAGCTGGGCAGGATCTTCTCGAGCCACCGACGCCTCCGCCAAGAGGCCAAGAGAGCCACGCCTCGCCTCGTCGCCTTTGGGCGAGGCGGAGTTTGACTTCTCCGCGCTCAGCTCCGAGGAGGAAGGCGAAGAGTAAGCTTCTCGGGATTGTGCTTGTATTTCTTCAATTTTATTGCTTCATCTTGAATCTGATTTGCTTCGTTCTGGACTCTTTCCTTTTCAGGACGCTGGCCCAGAGAGCGGCGAAGAGGGCCAAGATCCCGACGGTCGTCGTTGAGGATGATTCTCCCGTGGCGACGGGGGACGCGTCCGAGACCGCCTTGCCGGACCCGGCAACCCTTCCCCAGAGCAGCCCCCAGCACAGCCCCCAGAGTAAGTGTGCAGTTTTCTTCTTACTATTAGGTGTGCAGGGGTGCTCCTTCTTTGTTGATATCTAACTGTGTGCTTGTGTAGGAGCGGAGCAGCCTCATCAGGAGGGCTCGGAAGCCGCCTCCGAGATCCTGCCCGCTGTCACTACGCCGCCAAGGGAGAACTCCCCGGCAAGGGAGCTCCCTTTGACAAGGGAGGCCACCCCGGCAAGGGAGGCCACTTCGGCAAGGGAGGCTACCCCGGCAAGGGACGGCGCCAGTGACCCTCCAGTGGTCGAGGCCATGGCTGCGGACCCCGTTGCAGGTAATTCCCTTACGCGAAAATCTCTCTTGGGTTTGCTTTCTTTTGTTTCTCTTTTTGAACATCTGCTCGACTGCCCTTTCTTCGTCTGACGCAGAGCCGATGGAGGTCGAGGCCGCCGGCGAGGAGGAAACGCGCGGCAACACCAACGAGGCCGCCGTCGAAGAAGAAGAGGTCGTCGTCGTGGAGGAAGAAGCCGTCGCCGACGAGCCTATTGGCGAGGAGGCCACCGAGGCTGCCGATGCAGAGGCCGGCGAGGGGTCGGGCGATCGTACTGACGGCCCTGAGGCCACAGGAGCGGCAAGCGCTACACCGACAGTCGACTCCCCCGCCGCTGCCGCTGTCGCCAGCTCAGGAGCCCCAGCCCGGTGCCTACACAAGGCCGGCGAAGGCGTCTTCATCAAGCTCCCCTGGGAACCGAGCTCCAGGGCGCCGGTCGAGGGCGAGACCTTCAACGGCGAGCTACTCGCCTCCGCTGGGCTGACGCCGGTGGACGCGACAAGCAGCAGCGATGATTTAGTTCGAGGAGGAGCAATGAAGAAGAAGCTGCTATCGCTCTACCGCACCGCGTACCAAGTTAGAGACCAGGAAGCCCTTGTCGCGAGGCGGGAGCGGACATGGAGAAGCGCCGAGGAGCTCCGGGCGCCAACAAAGAAGCCCTCCGCGACGTGGCGAAGCGCTGGGGCAACTCATGAGAGCGCATGGCCTTCATCCTTGAGAAGGCCGCGAGGAGGAGCAGCGGTGGCTGCCGAGAAGCTTCGCCGCCGCAGAAGCGAAGTTGGCGCAGCGGAAGGTCAACCTGGACAGCCACGAAGAAGACCTTGCAGCGCCGAGGAGTCGCTTGGCGGGCGCCAGCGAAGCGGGCGACGCCGCCGCAGCCGAGGCCGCCAAGGAAGAGTCAAGGCGAAGGTGGCATAGATTGGAGGCCACCCTCAAGAAGAGCGGCGAAGAGCTTGCCGTGCTCAAGCGTGAGCGCGAGAAGGACGCCTACACCCTTGGCGAGCTGCAGAGCCGTCTCGCTGATAGGGCCAAGGAGCTCGACGCCGCCAAGGATTCCAAGGCGGATCTGGAGCTGAAACTGACCACTCTGACGCAGACGTTGGATGGCGCCAGAGAGCGGGAGGTGGGCTTGTTGGAGGCGATCAAGGCCAAGGAGGAGCTGCTGGCAAATGTTGTCTCCGTCCAGAACACTTTGAGGGAGAGCGTGGAGCACTAGACCGAAGGTCTTGTGGACACCGCCGCCGACATCCACAACGAGCTGATGGAGCTGGGGATGGTGGACCTTGCGTACTCCTCCAACGAGCATCTCCAACCCAGCGCCAAGCTCAGCTTGTTCTTCAAAGGCGTGGCGGCGGGCCTCCAGCCGACTCGGGAAGAGGTCCCAAAGCAGCTGGCCGAGGAATCACGCCAGGTCTGTGCGAGGAGCCCTCGAGAAGGTGTTGATCAAGGTGGCCTTCCGCAATCCGGGCCTCAACCTTAACGGCGTCCTCAGATCCCTGCCGCCCGATGCCAACGTGGAGGAGCTCAAGGCCCTTGTCGCACCCATTGTGGACAAGGTGAACAAGATCAAGCGGATTGAGGGCGACCGCGTAGACTAGGCCGCCAACTTTATCTTTCCCTTGTCGCCGATCATGTTTAGAAAACTTTGTTAGATCAAAGGACAAGTTGATTCTGTAATATACTCTATCTTAGGTGAGCGATCAATGCAACGTTATTTCCTCTACTTGATTCCTTCCTTTGTAATGCGTTTCTGCCTTACGCATTTAGGGGACTTGTCGGTGCGGGCACTTTTCGCCATGAAAGCACCGAGTGCGGAACGTCGGCAACTTTGGCGATGCCGCCTCCGACAAGCAACCTTGTCGCGACTAGCCGCAGCTCACTTAAGTTGTTGAGCGGACTCGAAACAAAGTAAGGGCGCGACCAGCCGGCAAGTTGGTTCCTCTGCGCCCAGGTTCTCCATACAAAGTACTATCGTTCGAGGAAGATAACTTAAAAATTAAAAAATTGATTGCTCAAACTTTGGCAACTTAGCTATTCTGTTTCTTGCTTCCCGACGAGGTGGAACTTCCTCGAGTGGTGCCTGGTCCATAGTATTATCTCCTCCTCCCCCCTGGTTAACTTGTGCGCGAGGGAGCCTCCCTTTCTTTGAGAAAAGAAAAAGGAAAGGAAATAACGTTATGGAGCCCAGTGGCTCGATTCTGCTTACCGGGTGTGGTTGCTGCACAAAGTGTTAGCCAAAACATGCAATAGATTGATGAAAGCATGAACTTGACAAGTTGTGCGCAACACATGAGCTTTACTGATGCACGGGGTCTGCGCCCGGCTTTGTACAAAGGATTACATGCAACAGCGGCAAGACTTGTACAAAAGGTGGTTCTTTGAGCAGGTTCCGACAACCGCGCCTTATGGGTAAAACTTACGAAGATGCTCAATGTTCCATGAGTTGCTCACCGAACGCCATCTTCGGTCTCAAAGCGGATAGCGCCGAGCCTAGTGACTCGTTTCACCAGATAAGGGCCTTCCCACTTCAAGGCGTCAACTTGTTTGAATTCTTGGCGGACTGAAGCAGCGAAGAACAAGGTCGCCTTCCTCGAGACTTGGCACTAACCTTGCGGCTATGGTAGCGACGCAAAGCTTGTCAGAAGCGGCGGCTCGCAATGACGAAGACGATCCTCCTCAAGGAGCAGCGCGTCATCTTGTCGCAGCCTGCTCTTGCTCAAGCTCATCATAAGCAAGCACTCGAGGCGATCCGTGATACGAAGTTCCGTGGGGAGTACCGCCTCTGCTCCATAGACTAGAGCGAAAGGTGTCGGCGGTGGCTCGATTTGGCATCGTCCTGATCGACCAAAGAACCACCGGCAGCTCCTCGATCCAGTTTCTTCCGCACTTGTGCAGCCTGTCGAAAGTTCTGGTCTTGAGCCGCGCAGCACTTCAGCATTTGCCCTCTCTGCTTGACCGTTGCTTCTCGGGTGAGCAACAGAAGCAAAGCAGACCTTGGCGCCAAGGTCTTGGACGTACTGCATGAAGGTGCGACTAGTAAATTGTGTGCCGTTGTCGGTGATGATCCTTTTAGGGATTCCGAAACGGCAAACAATCGACCTGAAGAACTTGACTGCTGACTGTGCTGTCACCTTCCTCACTGCTTCCACTTCCGGCCACTTTGTGAACTTGTCGATGGCTACGTACAAGTACTCAAAGCCCCCAACATATCGGGGGAAAGGGCCGAGGATGTCGAGCCCCCAGACCAAAAATGGCCAGGATAAAGGGATCGTCTGGAGAGCTTGAGCTGGCTGGTGTATCTGTTTGGAATGGAACTGGCACGCTTCACACTTGGTTACTTGTGCAGTTGCATCACGGAGGGCTGTCGGCGAAGAAACCTTGCCGGAAAGCTTTGCTTGCGGCAAGTGCTCTTCGCCAATGTGGTGACCACATATGCCTCCGTGTATCTCGCCAATGCAGCTTTTGTCCATCTTCCCGGAATACACTTCAATTTCACACCGTTGAGTCTTCTTCTGCATGCAGTATGTTGTCGACAAACTGGTACATACTTGACTGCCGGGCTACTCTTTCGCTTCTTCTTGCTCTTTGGGAAGTTCTCCGTCTAAAGGAAATGGACAATCTGCTGCGCCCATGCTGGAGCTTGCGGCTCGACAACAAGGACTAAAGGCACATCTGCTGCTGCGGGAACATCAGCTTCCACGGCAAGGACCTGCGGCCCTGCCGGAGCTTGATGCTCCCCGACAAGCTTGCCGGAGCAAGACTTGTCGGGAGCGTCTGCTTCAACGAAACAAACCCTGGGGTCTGTCGGAGCAGACTGCTCCTCAGCACTGTTGGTGTTGATCTTGGGGACCTTTGCGGCGGCAACCCGGGAAGCTCTGTCGGAAAGTAGTCACCAAAGGCCAACTTCCTCTTCTTGCTTTGTCCAGCTTGATGGTGTTACGGTTGGCTGAGTCGGCTTGAGCACGAAAATCCCTGGTTCCACAGTAACTTACGCTAGCGCACTTTGACAGCCGTCGGCAATATCATTCGAGCTCTTGGAACATGTTCCATTTGCAGCCGTCAAAGTGCTCTTCCAGCTTCCTCACTTCATCAACGTAGGCTTCCATCAACGGACTCGGTAATCTTTGTTCACTTGGCGGACGACGAGTTGTGAGTCTCCCCTGACAATAAGCTTTTTGATCCCAAGGTCCACAGCGATCCAAAGACCGGCAAGCAAACCTTCATACTCTGCAGTATTGTTTGTCGCTTGCTCCTTGGGAAAGTGCATCTGGACGACGTGCTTGAGGTGCTCTCCGGTGGGAGCGATAAGCGACGCCGCACCGGGCGCCTTTGCAGCGAGAAGGCACCATCAAAGTACATCAGCCACTCTTTGCTTGCTTCCTTGACGGGAATGCTCGTCTCGGAATCTCTTCATCCGTGTTGGCGTCCATTCTGCTATGAATTCTGCCAACGCTACGCTTTGGATAGTTGATGTGCTTTCAAACTTGAGACCAAAGCTTGACAGCTCCAGTGCCCACTCGACAATCCCGCACTGTCGCTTCGGATTCTGCAGATCCTCTTCAGCGGAAAGCGAGTGACAACTGTGATCTCATGTGCTTGGAAGTAATGGCGCAGCTTTCTCGAGGCCATGAGGAGGCCGAAAAGCAATTTCTGCACACCAGACTACCTTGACCTAGCCCCCTACAGAAGGGAACTGACAAAGTAGACTGGGCGCTGCACCATCCTTTTCTGTATCTGTTCATGTGTCTGCGCGGATTCATCCTTGTCGGGACCAGAGCTTGTCGGCGAAGCCCCCTGCTTGTCGCTGGATGTGCTTGCCGTGGTTGCTGGCTCGTCATCCGCCTCCCTCTCCGCTACTAACGCAGCACTAACCACTTGATTGGTTGCCGCTATGTATAACAGCAACTTCTCTTGTGGCTTAGGTGCGACAAGTGTTGCAGTGGAGGACAGGTATCTCTTCAAGTCCTGCAGCGCAGCCTCCGCTTCGGGAGTCCATTTCATTGGACCTGCCTTTTTCAAAATCTTGAAAAATGGCGAGGCGTTCAGCAGAACCTAGAAATAAACCTGCTAAGAGCAGCCACGCAACCGCAAGCCTTCGTACATCCTTGACGCGCTTTGGTGCTTCAATCTGCTCAATGGCTTTGATCTTGTCGGGATTAGCTTCGATCCCTCATTTGAGACACGAAGAACCGAGAAGCTTGCGGAAGGAACTCCAAACACGCACTTCTCGGGATTGAGCTTAAGGTTGATCTTGCATAGATTTGCAAAGGTCTCGTCAAATCTTGAACCAGAGTTGCTTTGTCCTTGCTTTTGACCACTATGTCATCCATGTAGGCTTCTACATTTACGTGCATTCTTGCGGCTCAAAAGCGTCGTGGACTACCCTTGCAAATGTTGAACCAAAGCATTCTTCAAACCGAAAGGCATCCGTATGAAAGCAAGATGTGCCACATGGTGTGATGAATGCGGTCTTCTCTTCATCTTCTTCAGCCATGAAGATCTAATGGTATCCTGAGTATGCATCAAGAAACGAAAGCAAATCACATCCAGCCGTGGAGTCAACAATCTGGTCGATGCGCGGCAAGGCAAATGGATCTTTGGGACAAGCTTTATTAACATCCGTGAAGTCAATACAAAGCCTCCATTTTCCATTTGCTTTGCGCACGACTACAGGATTGGCCAACCACTTAGGATGGAGCACTCCTCTGACAAGGCCTGCTTCTTCCAGTTTCTTGATCTCTTCGGCTATGAACTGTTGGCGCTCCACTGCTTGCTTCCTGACTTTTTGCTTGACGGGCCGCGCATGAGGACAAAGCGGCCGACGGTGCTCAATCACTTTCACAGGAACACCGGGATGTCGGGACGGTTGCCATGCAAACACGTCGACATTCGCCCGCGAAAGCAACGAAGCGCGCCTTCCTATTTAGGGTCGAGAGAGGCACTGATGGTAAAGGTACCACCAGTGCCGTCCTCCTTGGCGGGCACCTTCTTGGTCTTTGGTGGAGCTACCATCTTCTTGCACTTGCCGGTGGAGCTCGATGGTGCATCCTCAACGGCAGCGCAGCACTCCAAAGAGGTGCGCTTGCCGGAGTAAGCATCAGAGCTCTTGCCGGACTTGGACTTGGTCTTCTTCCCAGGAGCTTCAGCCGCAAGTGCTTGGTAATCTGTCATGCTGCTGCATCCCGGAAGATCTTGTCGGCACGAGATAAGGGCATCCTTCTTGTCGCCATGGACAGAGATGACGCTTATCGGGCTGGCATCTTGAGTAGGTTGTAGGCGTAGTGAGAGGCTGCCATGAACTTGGCGAGTCTTTGGGCGGCCAAGTATCCCATTGTAAGGCAATGGGAAATCGGCAACGTCGAATTTAACCCTCTCAGTCCTGAAGTTCAGCTCGCTGCCAAATGTTACTGGCAACGTAATCTTCCCCTTCGGCTTGCTCCTTCCCGGGTTGATTCCTTGGAAGGTACCGGTCTCTTCGAGCTCGCTGTCAGGGATTTGAAGCTTCTGGAGTACCGCGGAGGAGATCAGGTTCAAGCCGGCCCCGCCGTCAACTAACATTTTTGTGACCTTGAGGTTGCGGATGGTTGGTGAGACCAACATCGGCAAGCACCCGACCGCAGTTATGCGATCAGGGTGGTCCTCAATATCAAAAATGATAGGCGTCTTTGGACCACTTGAGAGGCTTGCGTGACTCTCTGGATGGTTCCGCTGCATTGACCTCCGCATCCATTGCTTGAGTTGGCGGTGGGAGGTATGCAGGGAAGCACCTCCGTCAACGCAAAGGACCTCTGTGGCTTTCTGAAACTCCTGCTCATCGGCGTCGTCGTCTTCCATATCTTCGTCGTCGTCATCATCTTCATCCTTGTCGCGGCCGCGGGGAGGTCTATCTCCTTGCCGCTGCTTGGCTTTGCCGTGGCGTCCTCCCCGGCCGGGACGTTTCTTGCTTGCTCCCCCAGCACCTTCCTGGGCCTTCTCCTTGTCGCGCCGCTCGTACTCAGCTCTCTGCTATTTGACAAGCTGCTCGACCTTCTTCTTGCAGCCTGAGGTCGTGGCCCTTGGTGCGGTGGATCTTGCGATCGCTTGCGGAGCTGTCTCGCTTGTCGGCGGCCGCCACCGACTGGTGGTTGGCGTCGTGGCAACCTCCTTGCCGGAGCCACCAGCCTTGGCGTTCTTGTCGCCACCTCCGTTGCGGACTGCTCAACAGCTAGCACTTCTCGGCCTTCTTCTTCCTGTTGCCTCGCCGCGGCCCTTCTTTGCCGGGCGGTGTCCTCCTTGTCGAGATCCTGCTTCCGCATTCTCTCACGGAGTCTCCTCCTTCCTCGGTAGCGTGCACATTTGTCGGCCAAGGCGTACAACTCGGCGGCGTCCTTGACTTTGCACATCGCCATCTCCTCCCTCATCCTGCGGTTCCGCACATTACGATGAAATGCGCCGATCACCGCGCGGGGTGGACGTCACGGGATGTTGTAGTGCACACGGCTGAATCTCTGGATGAACTTGCGCAGGACTCTCCTTCCTTCGGGCGAGCAGGTGAAGGTCACTCTCTTGGCCATGAGGCTTGTGGCCACCGTGAAGGCGCCAACAAAGCGATGGCACAGATCTGCCCAAGAGGATCTGGAGCTGTCTGGCAAGTGCATGAGCCAAGATCTGACGTTGGGCTTGAGCACGAGCGAGAAGTAGTTGGCGAGGATCTTGTCGTCCCGTCCCCCTGCAGCCTGCACCGCAATGGTGTAGATGCTGAGGAACTCCGACGGATGCGTCCTGCCATCATACTTCTCCGGCACGTCTGGTTTGAAGTTTTTCTGGCTGGGCCACTGGACTTGCCGCAGCTCTCGAGTGAACGCAGGGCAACCTACCGCGTACGGTAAGTTGCCTGGATCCTCCGGCGCGCGCATGTCAACAGAAGGCCCAGCGCGCTTGTCGGACTGACGTCGCGCTTCTCTTCGGCGGTCGATGCGAGTTCGAGCGTCCTCCTGTTGTCGCTCATGAAGAACTTGGCGCTGATCGCGGCGAGCTCGCGGATCCAACGACGCGGTGGAGTCGCTGTCGAGGTGGATCCGGTGAGTCGGCGATCTCGGCCTTCGCGGCGGAGAGTGCACGGTGGTTGCACCTCCGACAGTCTCGTCGCCACCGGCTCGTGCCTTGTCGTCTCGCCGCGGCAATGATGGCGTTGGTTGCCGCGGAGCGTCGCCGTTGGCAAAGCCGATAAGGCTCTGGATAGTGGCCCTCCACCGTCGACCTTGTCGGCCGTTGGAGGGTAGTCGAGGAGCAGCTGAGCTCGCCAGAGCTTCTGCTGGAGTAGTGGGTGGCATTGGAGAAGCGGTGCGAGGCGGGATACGCTCGGACTTCTAACTACGTTAGAAGGAGCAGCACCCGTCCGGCGACCGTATCTCACTCGTGCCGGCATGTTGGCGCGCATGCTGGTCTTGAGGGTCTCGATCCAGCGAGCGTATGGCGTTGTGAACGCCATGACGTTGTTGGTCCCGTCTCTGAGATGGGCGCGGGGGATGCGCGACGCCGAGGTTTGCGGTACCTTGTCCTTGGACTTGGCGACGTCGCGAGCACCTTCGTCGGCGCCCGTCCCTCCGCCAGCGTCTGCCCCACCACCCGTTTGCTGCGGTGAGGGTGGGTACGACGCGGACGGCTCTGCTGCCGCCGAAGCCTTCTTCTTCGGTGGCATGTTGAGGAAGATGTCGATGACGCTGCTCGTGTGAACGTCGGATCAGTTTCACACGGCCTCGACGCCCCTTACCTGGCGCGCCAGAGATGTCGGGGAGGCTGATCGTACCCACGAACACCTATGGGGCCGGCGGAGCAGGCCCCTTGTGGTTCGGAGGGGGCGGAGATCGCACGAAGAGCGGATCAAGGCGAGGCACACGAGCAGTTTACCCAGCTTCGGAGCTCTCCGGAGAGATAAAACTCCTACTGCTGCTTGTTTGATCTATTGTGTTCTTGCTAGGGAGCAATGCGAGCTACAAAACCTAGCGTGAGTGTCTCTGGTCTCTGGTGAGTCGAATGAACCGAACTAACCGAACCCTTTCTACGTTGCGCATGGGCCTCCTTTTATATGCTCAAGGGGTCTCCGATGTGGCAACATAGGCGGGGCACAAATGTAAAAACAGGAGTTGGTACACCTACTTGAACAAGTGTATAGTGCAAAATACATAACTCGACGGCAAGGGACAAAAGCAATAAATGCCGTCGGTGTCGCCTTAACAAAGGCAACAGAGGCCGTCAGTGCGCCTCCGCCGCCACGATGATGGCAAGCTTCGCCCGGCTGCTTATCGCTGCTCTCCGGCTGCACAGCCGCCGCACGCCAGCGCATGGAACGGTCCCATGGCGACACGTCGCTGGATGAGCTGGAGCGGAGATGGAGAGAAGTTGCATGCAGCGGCAAGCGCCTTGCCGCAGCGAATCCTTGTCGCGCCGGAGGCTTGTCGCGCTCGGGCCTTCCGGCAAGCTCCTCTTGCCGGAGCCTTGTCTTCTGCGTGCACAGGTGGCCTTCCGACAAGCTCCTCTTGTCGGGGCCTTGTCTTCTCAATCAAATACTTTGTTCTTGAATGGCTCCAAAGGAGCCACGGAGGATCTTGGCGGTGACGAGGCAAACCTTGCCGCGGGGTGCTGCAACTGTCCGTGCACGAGTACGGGATACTAGGGTACCCCTACTCTAGTACACCGACAGGTGGGGCTAGTGGTGTGGCCAGTGAAGTATGGGTACAGTCTGCTGGAGTCGGTCCTACGTTTTGTGTCACTGGTTGTACCGCCAATATAAGTGGGGCGCTGTCTGATTTCTCCGGCACCACCACGTTTTCAAGGACTTTCTTTGGTGCTCCTTCAGGTTCGGCAATCACCCTCTTCCTTTTTGATGTCTGATGCACAAGAACAACATTTGAGTGGAAAAACATGGTATGATGACAGATGTAATATGTATTGATAATGGATGGGCATGGCATCTCGAGTTATATGACGAGTAAACTAAGCAGATGGCGGTGCAACAGAGTAGAAGAAATGCAAGACAACATATGCAAGATACGCGCAATCAATAAAACCTTGCCAAACTAGAACAGGCACCTTGATGGGTGAATAGGACATGCCATCTGCCTTTGACTCCTCGAGGTTAGAATAGTCATTAGGATGATATTCTAAACAAGAATCAACAGGTGGGGAGCGTACGAGTTTCATTGCTTCCAGAATGGCACTAAATGCCTTGCTTCCAAATTTGTAAGTCATTGCAGTGTTCCACAATATTCTTCTGATGCGCGGATTCTGATATTCACTGTAATTGCGTATAATAGATGAGAAGCATGAAAACATAAATAGCTGTGAGATTATCTTTGTAATGAAGATGATATTCTAATATAGGGGCGCCCCTGTAAACACTTGTGTGCTATCACTGGATTCTGATGAGAGAGCTCATGTGTGCTGTAATATGGTGCGTGCATTTATATAATCTGGCACAAGTACACAACAAAATAGGCTCCGTAGTAAGGATAGCTGGCGGATGATAGGTTCATAATATCTTGTATAGAGAGTTTATTGCCAAACCATGATAACAAGAGCACACAGCAACTAGGCAGATCATAGTGTACATAACAGGGGTACACCATAACCAGGATATATAAATCGGGAAAGTGGAACTGGATGGAAATTACGGTGTTGTATTGCCGCTGCTAATTGAAAGCCTATCGATCACGTACAGGCCAGCTCTATCAGCTGTTGACTGCAGATGTCCCTGCTCCCCTTCCCGACAAGGAACATCTTGTGCTTCCCATATGAGAACACCGCACAAAGCCGGCGAACCACCGGCCCCACCGCCTGTGTTCCTCCGCCACCCCCACCCCCGCCCCCACCCGCGTCGAGTTTTCTTTGTTCGACGAGGCCCCACCACCGCCCCCCACAACCACCGTCCCCACCCGAGCCCCTTCCTTCGCACCGGCGAACTCCGGCGAGCTCTCAAAAATTGACTGACCCAATTTTGAAATTTAGTCTACTGTGATTTAACTAGTGTGGAATATAAAAGGGGAAAACCATAAGCATTGCGAGTATGGTGTTGAGCGTGCCATGGCGGATCTGAAGGTGCAAACCGGACAAAGGCAACCGCAACCAAGACAAGAAATCGAGTAAAGCGGTGGCGATCTATTTTCTTGCTGCGATAAATAAGTTGAGCATATATGAAAGAGTACCGCCTCAGTGCGGCGCCGTGTACGCATTTTGAGAATCGACGGTGCTTTGGTAGCGATAATTTGTCGACGGCGTGGAAGCAGATCTAGGAGGGTAGACGGTGGCGGAGGGGCGCGGTGGACGAGACGGTCGGAGGAGCGGCGCCGACAAGGTGGACGACGGCGGGGATGAAGCGAGAGGACGGGATGCAAGGATCCCGGTCCGAAGCCATGGATGAGAGAGGTGGATCTCTTGTAATGGACGACAGCGTCAGGGTATCAGCTCCGGCATGGTGGAGGTGGACGGCGGTGGATGGGGTGGCGGACGGCGGCGGACGTAGGAGGGTGGGGTGGAGAGGGTGTTTTGGCGCCCACGGAGTACGAATGGGGAAAAGGGAAGTAGAGAGGAAGGGGGAAACCATGTATTTAGGGCGCGCTTGTCTCAAATGCGAGGAAATTTACAAACTTAGCCCCCGTTTCAAATTTCTACTACATCACAGCAACACTAGTCGGTTGGGGATAGGACGGTAATCTCGCATACACCGAATATTTGCCGACGAGAGTTTGTTTTTGGCGCCCACCGTGTATGAATATGAATCGGGGAGGGAGTCGATTTCGGCCAAGGACACACTGTGTTTTGGTGCCCACCGTGTATGAATCCGGGTGAGAGGCGGTTACGTCACGTTTGGGTGAAATTACAAACCTACCCCTATCGAAACCTATAGAAATCCAGCAGATAGGCTTTGCGTGGCAGGGATAGGCAGTAGTGATTTCCATCTCGCAGACTTGGTTTCTAGCGGATTCTGCGACTTCCCCCGCTTCGTTCAAATTTTGCAGAGTGCACGTTTACCGTGCCAACTCAATTTGAATCCCGTTTGTATTCTATTTTTTCGGGCGGGATCCATTTTCAATTAGAATTACATTCTATATACATCATTTTTTATATATATACTTTCAAAAGCACAACAAAGAATTCTGCTCCTTTATATGTATAAATGATTTACAAATACAACGATCTCGAAATCTTAAGGTTGAATTCAAATTTTTTTAACCAAATTATGTTCTACTAAAATGTATGGATCAGTAATATCTACATATTAAATAACATAGGTGTGCATGAATTCATATGAGTATGCATGTTTGATAGATCAATTTTGGTTCGAGTATGGATTACATGTATCATCATCTCGAATTCAAATATTTGAATCCTTTTGTTCACTCCTTTCACGCCCATCTCTCTCGCATGCATGCTCCTTCGTGTAGCTATCACTCTCTTTTCTCCAACTCACCCAAGACGCTCACTTCATGTTTCTCCTATCCTCGCAAACATGGTCTCTCGATGTCTCCCTTGAGAAGTGGCACACTCTCCCTATCATTATACATTACACGGTTTTCATTATCTCTCACGTCTCTACTGTTCTCTGGTATCACTCGGTACCTAAGCTTTCTTTTTCACCGCCAAACACACAGTCTCCACTCGTCTTTCACTTTGTCTTTCTCTCTATGGGATTCTCTCACACGCCCTATATGTCTCTACATATGACTCATACCACTAAAATTACTCTCTCTATCTCTCCTGTAGACACAACATTTGTTGCGTTCTCCTTTTCGTCTCCATCCCAGACTGACATTATTCATTTGTTTACCGATCAGACAACCCTGACTACCGTCTCCTCTCTCTCTCTCTCTTTCTCACAGACACACACACACACAACTCCTAGTTCCACTCCCCTTCCCGACTACTGTCTCTCTCTCACACACACAAAACTCTCGCTTTCGCACCCCGACTCGTATTTCTCTCACAAACATTTATCGACTAGCTAGCCTCTAGATAGGTTTATAAACCCGCACACTCGTGCTTCCACCATCGCATACATGTCTCTCTCCCGCTCCTTGTATCTATGTAGATTTTTCTTCCCTTCTTGAGACACGCCCTCTCGATTGTGCACACACACACTATCGCCTCATTTTAAGCTGATACCTATCGCTTTTACACTCCTTGTGTCTTTGTCACACATGCACTCCGTCCTCCTCCACTCTCCCTTTCTCTCACACACACATGGGCTTTTTGCAACAACTAGCAAGATGGCCATGCGTTGCACAGAACATCAAGATGCATTTGTATGAGTAGTTTATGTTGTGGGGGAAAAGGATGAACGAGGGAAGGCCTTATTTGCAAATGTGGAGAGCGGTGTGGGATCTTTTTGCAAAATTGCCATAGTTTCCTTCCTATCCGTCAGATATAGATCGGACGGCCTATATCGCAGGATGGCAAGCACACGATCATCACCGATAATTCTTATTATAAGAGCAGGGATAAAAAATAGAGTTGGTGATGATGGTGGGCCTGCCATCCTGCAATGTAGGTCGTCTGATTTATATCTGACGGATAGGAAGGAAAATATGGCAATTTACCCGCACTCTTCACCACATTTGCACATAAGGCCTTCCCTCGTTCATCCTTTTCTCCCACAAGATCTTGATGTTCCGTGCAACGCATGGGCATCTTGCTAGTAACATATTTTTAGTGATATACGTATTTCATCAAAACCGCCAAAGGAATATATTTTGAGTGAAACATAACATATTTTTAGTGATATACGTATTTCAAAACTAGACTTTTTTTCTATCAAATCGGTGAATATGTATTAATCCACTGGCGGAGACAGTTCGGGCAGCTAGGGCTATAGCCCCGTGCCTAGAAACAACTTCCTTTGTAATTTCTTCATACAAAGCATAGAAAATCATAGAAGTTTATCACTCAACATAGCACAGCCCCAGGCGTAATCTGCATCTAGCTCCGCCACTGTATTAATCTACTTTGATCGTGTGGCAACGCATTGGCACATTACTAGTAGTTATTATAATTTTTTGGACACCAGACAAACGGTGGAGTACATATATGAAGAGAAGAGGCGCACACACGCAGTCGGCCTCTTGCTGTCTCGCACACATGAGTGTTACGTAAAGGCAACGTTAACAAATAAACCCTAAAACCCTAGGTGCACGATTGCTGCATTCGCGGGTACCGGGTACGTGGTGGAGCACCTTTGTAGGAATAGTCAGCTCGCGTGATAATTTGATCCGTAGGAGTTGATGGTCGGGACCATAGGTGAACGACTTGGAGCGCGGTGGCTCGCCAGTTGCCACAGATCAAGTAGCCACGTTTAAAATATCGTTTTTTAGCGCGGTTAAGAGTTCTGATTTTCAATGGCGCGTTATAAGTAGTAAGTAGTTTTAGAACGATTGGTATGGAGCGAAAATGGAATTCATAGTACTACGTACCTCCTTGGCGTATGGTTGTATGCTTTTTTTTGCGATGGAGGTTGTATGGGTTTATGTTGCGAGATGTTGAACCTGGTAGTTCTAGGGCAAATACTATGGTTTAGATTTAGATGCTGGTTTTCGATAATGAAAATCGGAAGAAACCCTTCTTTGATTAAAAAACTACTACCTCCATTCTGGTTTACTAGTCCCCATCGTACTTTGGGTCAAAGTTTGTCCATGAATTTTACTTGTAAAATGTGAATGGAAAACGAGATTTTGTTATACCCAAACAAAAAGAACTGGAGGGAGTGATTGCTCGACACGACGCGACCTCTCATAGCGCACGCATTGAACTGGCGCCCGCCAAGAGGGGCACTGCTGCAGGCCCAGTGAGCACGCCTCCTCGCCGCGTGCAACCAGCTTAAGACTGCCCTTTGCCTTCATTGAATCCATGGCGTGTGCCGACAACACGCCCTTCCATGAGCGGCAGGCATTTTAGAACACAAAAATGATTAAAATATAATTAATTTACGCATGGTCTTGACTTGTTGTGCTCGTGACCGGTAGCAGGAACTAGTAGAGGATTTTCTTTATTTATAACTCTCCTCA
Source organism: Aegilops bicornis (assembly GCA_021605145.1). Taxonomy (NCBI): domain Eukaryota; kingdom Viridiplantae; phylum Streptophyta; class Magnoliopsida; order Poales; family Poaceae; genus Aegilops; species Aegilops bicornis. Next base: position 181,101,564 of record CM038670.1, on the reverse strand, counting down.
CATTTTTTGGCTTTGAAGTGAATCATGGTTGTGGACATTATGTATGAATGTGCGTATATCTGTGAACATGAGTTTGATGTGGAAGTTGAACTTGGAATTTCGAGCTTGAGCGTGAACTATACCATGTCCAATGCTTAAATGCATTATTGTTTGGAAAGTAATTGATGTTATTACAAGACCGAAAAAACATTTTGTGCCACATCAAGAGATGCACGGACATCACAATAGGCATCTTGTTGGATAAACATTTGAACCTAGCTATTATGAAGGAAAATTTGTATTGACAACAGTTTTAGATAGCAGGAGACGCCTAGCCTGCTCTGCCTCGCTAGCTTATTTCGCTTCTTCCATCTCTTCTTTGGCTTGGGTGAAGAGAGCATCTGATTGCTCTTTTCGCTTCTTCAGGAACTCAGCTACATTCTCAAGGGCTGCTGCACGCTTTCTTTCAACCTTTACTAATGCCACGAGGACACGAACAACTGACGACTCCACCTGGCTTGTGTGTAATCCAGCATCATCTGGGAATTTGCACCTTGTGTCTAATCCAGCATCATTAGGGAACTGGCACCTTGTGTGTAATCCAGCCTCATTTTGGAAACATGATCTCGAGGTTGACCATACTTCCCTCCTTGCAGGAACTGCATCCTGACATGAAGTTACTTCTTTTTTAGATCAATACTCAGAGCAACCTAGATCCATTTAGTAGAAGCCAGATAAACAGAACTCGGAGAAGTGAATTCAAAAGGAAAAATAAATAAAAACAGACTACAAGGTGAGAACACCCACTTCCTACATCAAGCTAAAAACGAAAGCATTAGGACGATTAAGACTCTTCTTATTACACATTGAAGAACACCACGCTTAAGAGAAACAGAAACTACAACATATACACATCAAAGAACACGAGGCTACACGAAAGTAATAGAAAGGGTGTTACTTACCAAAGCTCGTTTTACAAGTTCGGTGCAGCTCCTCTTTAACTTGCCACGCTCCTTGAAGATGTCCTGAATATCCTGTGTTTGGTCTTCATTGCTCCTCTGCATGTTCGCACTCGTGGTTTTAAAATCTCAACATGGCAAGAAAAATATACTACTAGTAATACTCCCGCATCTTGTGGGCAACATTAAAGCACTCATCTGCCATGTTAGAGCATCTCCAACAGAATCGCAACGCGCGACGCTTTAAAAAAGCGTTTACAGTGCTGAGATCGAGAAGTAGATACTAGAGAGTAGAGAATAGTTCTCAGCATAGATAGATGAAAAAAAGATTATTCAACTACTCCTCGTCGTCCGACTCATCCTCGGTGATGTCCTCCTCCGACGTCTGACTGTAGGCGTGAAGATACCGATCATCGTCGGACTCCCAGGGCGACGCTGCTCCTAGCCTCATGTTGAATTGAGCGTCCGATTTTCGCCTACGCTTGTCCTCGCGATAGGCGGCTCGCTCCGCCCTCCTCTTATCCCTCTCCGCCCTCCATGGCTTCCTCGTCCATCTCGGTGATGCCGAGATGGTGCTCCCGCCTCCGGTTGTTGCGACGATCCTCGTCGGTGCTAAGCCGCGGCAGAGGCGCGAGCTCCTGCGCCCGCTCCTGCGTCGGCACGTTGGGGAAGTTCAATGTTCTATGAGGCCACCGGAGGCGCCACACCGCCGCGTCGTACGTGCGGGCAGCCTCGTTGGCGGTGTCGAAATTGCCAAGGCCGAGGCGCATCCCGCAGAACCGGATCTCGGCGGAGAAGCCGCCGGAGTGGCGCGCGTGGACGCCGCGGTATCCCCAAGAATCCCGGCGACGCGGCGGCATGGTGGCGCGGCGGCGGTGAGGCGAAAAAGAGCGGGGAGAGAGCGGTGGCGAGGCACAGAGTGGGGAGAGAGCGGTGGCAAGGCACAGAGCGGTGGGAGGGCGTTGGATTTTATAAAGCGCGTCACGCCACAAGGCCAAAACTAGCGCACGCCCGGCCGCTTTTTTCTCGCTGCCAAGACGATCCTTTCCGACGTCTGCTATCTCTACACTCTTCTCTACTGTTATATTTATTTTATATTTTATATTTAATATTTATCTCTACTTCCTTTATCAGTCTACTTTTTTCTCTATACTTTTATTTCTTGCAATATAGGTCGTCCGATTTATATCTGACAGATAGGAAGGAAACAAATGGGAATTTTACAAAAAGATACCCATACCCCGCTCCAGATTTGCAAATAAGGCCTTCCCTTGTTCATCCTTTTCTCCCACAAGATAAACTACTCATACAAATGCATCTTGATGCGTGCAACGCATGGGCATTTTGCTAGTTCTAAAAACCTTTCCATCATTTGCCACACTATTGGTTGCATATGAAAAACCTACCCAAGCACAACGCGATACAGGAGCGACACACAATTACAAGCTGATAATTTGTTGGATAATGGAGGCTATAACCAATAACTTCTACGGGAACAATAGCACCCGGGAAATTTGAAGGGTAGGTATGAACAAAATTGGAACTGCACATGTACTGCTAAGTGATTCAATACACACATTACCAATCGAGGAGGAGAACGATGGTCGCGGCGGCCTCTACGAGTCATGGTCGGCAATGGGAGTCAGTTCATTGTCCATGACGGTGGTATACCGCTTGGCGTCGGCTTCCGGGAAGCAGATCCGAGACCGTGGAAGACGATGCCGGGGAAGAGGCTCCGTGTACGACGACGACGGTGGACCGGCTCCAGTGCGGCGTACGAGGTCGTTGATGAGGCAGATGCGCTGCGGTGGATGAGTGCGCCGATGTAAAGGGGAGGAGCACGAAGGCTGCGGTGCCGTGGAGAAGTCTGTTTTAGGTGGGGATAGAAATTGGGAGTATTCAGGTGTACTACTCTGGGTGCGGGGTGGGGTTGGCTGGGTAGGGTGAACCTGAAGTTACGAAAACAGCCCCTACCAAGCGTCATCCATAGGCCTGTTCAAGGCTATGATGGTAACTTCCCCTTTGCTCGAATCAGGGTCGCGGGAGATTTTCCGCCGACCTCAAAATTTTGTGACATCGGACTCCCCGTGTGGGCGTGTTGAGTGATTCGGCTAAGCAACTAGCGAGTAGTAGTAGTAAACTCTGCATATTAGGTTTGACCAAAGTCAAACTTCCTAAAGTTGACCAAGTTTATAGAAAAATATAAACATTTACCATAACAAATATGTATGATGTGAAAGTACATTCAATAATGAATCTAATGGTATTTATTTGTTATTGTATATGTTAATATTTTTTGTTATAAGCTTTCGAGAGTTTACAAAACTTGACTTTGACCAATGCTAATACGCCGCATTTAAATAAAAGCAGAGGGAGTACACATTTGTTTTCTTAGTTTGTAGTGAACTAATCATTTGTTGAAATTGTGAAATAAATATATTAGGCTATTGACTTGAATGTAATGGTCTATACAATTCAATAGTTACAATCATTGTCGAATCCCAAGATGTATACAAGGTCTATAGTACTTCACAACATGCTCAAACTCACATAATCCCAGTCAAATGAGAATCTAAATGCATTTCATAGTTATTACTTTGTAGGATGCAACAAAAACAACCATAACTCTACATCAGCCATTATAGAAGCAACATTTTGACATATCCCAATGTGTGAATGAAACATGCAGAGAGAGCTTTTGAAGATGGAGCAGATAGGGCGAGAAAGATTGTATGTATGTGGACAAGAGAGTAGGAGACAAACCTAACATGACAGAGAGAGAGATAGAGAGATAAAGAGAGAGGAAGAAGTTAGGTTTGTGAGAAAGATGGATACATGTAATATACATGAGATGTGTGTGCATCTGGATTCTGTATACGTGGAAGGAGAAGAGACAACATGTTTGATGAGAGAGCTGGAAAAACATGGACGAGAGGGGAAGGATCTCGTGGGTTGAGGGATTGACAATTTTGTGCGGGGGAGAGAGGGATTGGTAATTTTGTGCAAGAGAGAGAGAGAGAGAGAGAGAGAGAGAGTGTGTGGGGGGAGGAGTCAGTCAGCCGTTGTCACGTCACCCTACTTCCAAATGACCCCGCATTCTCTAGCGCGGTGTGGTCACCGTCTTCGATCTGCTCGATGCCCTCTTTGAAGATTGAGGTGTTGTGCATGTTGGGGTGCAAAGAAGCACAAGTGAGAGTGGTCGTTGTATAACCTTGGATGGGGATAAATTGTGTGCTCGGGGGAGTGTGTGTGTGTGTGTGTGTGTGTTGTGATGCGTGTGTGTCTCTCTCTCTCTCTCTCCCTCTCTCTCTGTGTGTGTGTGGTAGATATTGAGAGAAAACAAACCTAAGGAGAGAAATGGGTATTCACGAAGAGATTGTGCGGGCCTTGAGGTGAGCAGGGGCCGGGTGAGGGTGTAAAAATGTGCGCGTTGATGCATGTGTTGCATGCGACCGTCACGAGGACAGACGAATCGAGAGAGATGGTTGTTGTGTTACAGATGCTCCTCTCTCTGTCTCTCTCCCTCTCTCTCTCTCTCTCACACACACACACAAGTAAACTAGAAGACCGTTCTCTCATGTATACACAACGCATCGGCATCTGTCTATGTCTCACTCATGCATGATCATTTGCACATTCACACCTCTCTATGTCTGTATCACACGCACACCGTCTCCACATTGCCCTTCCGCCACAACACACATATGGACACATACACACGTTCTCTCTCAGTCACACACACAAAATTAGTATTAAAAAAACTGGGGCGCACCTAAAACGTCCAAATCCAAATAAACACTAACTGGAGCTAAATTCAAATATATGGAAATATTGCAGTGTCAAGAACTTTCACAGGAAAAAAAGTTGAGTAATATTCGAGGATTGTTTTCACACACACAAAAAGGTTCGGTGGATGTCCTTCGAGCGCGACACGGTGACGCACCGTTCGGTCGACCGCGCGGCCGCGGTTCACACGCTTGCACATGATTCTGTATCGTGGTTGTGGTACTAACTAATAAAAGCGCTGCCTAAGTCTAATGTTTACGTGTACTAGTACGGTTTTCTTTTAAGTTTGACCAACCTTATATATAAAACGAAAGTAAGCTCCCACACGCCAAGACTCATCAATATGCCGCCGCCGCGTTGCGCATGCCGGGCGCCTACCGCTCCGGCCAACAATTTCTCGCCCATCACCGTCGTGTCGCCGCCATCCCTGTGCCATGAAGCGAAGGCTCGCGCCACAAGACGTCTGCAGCCCCTCCTCGCCATGCCGCGGCGCTGCCAAGCACGCGAGCAGCTGGTGGAGCCGCGTCTATGCACGCAACGTATGAATAGGAGGACGAGCGCGTGCTCTAGCACGCTGGCGAGGAGGAACTAGCATGTCATTGTCGTCTCCACCCGTGCGGAGGAGGCGCGCATGGTGGCTGTCGCGGCGGAAGCCGGTCGCAGCCGAGCCCGCATAAACCGGGTGCGGACGCGGAATCTACCTTCGAGACCTTGAATGCCACGTGGATCCTGCAATCTAAAGGAGCAATTTGGGTCTGCTGACTCATGTGAGCCGTTTGATGCAACATGGATGGCTAGAAGGGCTTCTTCCACCTCTTCTGCCGTCTTCTTCCTTCGCTCCGTCGAACTTCTTTCACAAATCGACTGACCCAAATTATACTACTAGTACGAACGTATTAAGTATAGTAGGAACACGAAGATACGAGCAGTAGTACCAACTGCAAGAAGAACAGTAGTAAGACATAGTACTAGTACTACTGTACGTACTAAAGAGTTCAAATAACGAGGAAGAACATAAACATAGTTCTGCTGGGGCCTCAGCACAACACACCCTTGAAAATAAACTAAGCAACTAGTCCTCTTGACACTTTGTAGTAGAACCAGCATGAGCGATTTACATCGCCACCTACTGAGTCCGAGTCCACGTCCTCGACTTTGTCCTCGTCCCTCTTCCTCTTCCTCTTCGCCGACGCTTCTTTGCTTGAACCGTACACGGGGCTCTGCTTCTTCATCCAACCCTTGTAGATATTTAAACAAAGGTAGGCATCCATTGTTGCGTCTGTGATGTGATCTTCATCTAATGTCTTCGACTCCCATGCATGATGAAACTTCGTGATGAGGTTTCTTCAGTTTAGCGTACGAAGGATCAATCATGGCTGCTGCCAGGGTCAGCATTGAAGGTTGAGAGGAGGACACCAGGCTTGCCTTCTGGAGATCGAAGGGCTGGCCTACAACGATACCTATCCGACGCAGGACATCATTGTCGTTCTTAAAGCCTACAGTAACAAATTTCACGCTTTTGTCCTTGAGGAAGTTCTTAAAATCCTGGCACTCAACGTCGGCATGGCATATGTGGTAGACCAATCAAACGTTATGTACGCAAACCTGGATCACGGCGGGCTTCTTCCTCTCTTCGTCCTTTAGATCCTTCTCTCGTCCCAGGATTGTGGTGTACTCAACATCTAGCCCAGCGACCCACTCATCCGTTGAACTGTTGAACATGCGTAGGAAGCGAGCAAGCCATGCTTTCACCGTCTCGGATCCACGTGTGTAGATGACGATGAACTGATCGCCGGTGATGGCTCTAACCTGGTACTCAGCGGAGACCATGGAGATTTGGGAGGCCATGGATTTAGGAGGAGGGTTAGGAGAAGTTGAACTGTTGTACCCCGCAAAAAAAACAGGGAGTGAACTAATGTGAAAGGACGGGATGACTGGGAGCGAACTGTTGTAAGGTAGAAAACGGGGACGAGTAGGGCGTGCGAACGGTGTGGGGTTGCCGGCTTGCCCGGTGGATAAACGGCTGCAAGCACCCAAAGTGTTCTCGAGAACTATGTGGGACCCACTAGATGTCATGTCTACTAGACCCATATCGTAGGCCTGACGGTATAGCTTCTGCCTGTTCGCACACCATGCCGGCGCGTGGATGTAACTTCACTTAATTCCGTCAAACATCGCGCCTCCCACGACCTTCGCCTCCCTCGTGCGGTCGCGCCCTTTGAGACTTCGACCGGCTATAAATGAGCAATTTTTTTGCCTTTTTTAGACAAGCAATTTTTTTGCCTACTCTGCATGCATGATACTCCCTATGGTCCTTTTTACTCCCGTCAACCGTTTGCAAAGTGTTTGACCAAATTTATACTTTTCTTTGAACACCACCTTATATTAATTAACCAGCCACACCAGTACACTCATTTGATACAATATTCACCACCACAGTATGCGTTATTTACCGAATACCATCTAATCTATTGTCAAAGCTATACTTAGCAATTAAGTGTGCCACCTTATTGGCGAACGGCTAATCTTTGACAATTGAAGATTGTTGATCAACTTCGAGATGCTCAACACTTTCATCTTCAGGTCACGCATAGCAGACCTGTCATAGTCCCCCGATGCAAGAGGCGCTACCACAAAAGCGCAATCAGTCTCTAAAATTACAGGATTATGAAGAGAAATACCTATGTAGAGACCGGCAATGCAAGCCCTAAGCTCCGCTTCCTCCACGCTTTGACAGGCATCAATGAAATCCCATGACCAAATTTATACTAAAAATATCAATATCTACAATACTCCCTCTGTATAGGTGTGTAAGTCATCTTACGAAAACCAAATAATCCCAAAACACTTAGACGCGGTGCATTAACTTCTACCTCGTTTCTTGTTTCTTGACATATCAACCAATAGGAGATGTGGGTGTGCATGCTTTTAATGACTTGAGACTACCAAACACGACATGCAAGTTGGTTAGTTCATTGCATGCAATGCTATTAATTAGCAAATAAACATTAAGATCTCTCGTTTTCCCCTCCTCCTTGGTCACAGTGCACAATCTAAGATGACTTACTCACCTAGACGGAGGGAGTACTGATTATAATGAATATAATAACTACATTTTATAATGAGTGTAAAAATATTGATTTGACATTGTGAATGTTGACACATTGTGGAATAGTTTTTGAAGTCTGCAAAAGTACTCAACTAGTGTTGTCGTTCTTCACAAAAAAATGTGTTTACCAATGCATGCATGAACACTAATTACTCTAACCCCCCTCTCTTCTTTAATTCTTTGCCACATCAGCATGTTTGCTATTCCGTGTGCATGATACCAGCTAACATACCACCATTATGGCCAGCCTTAATCATCGCATGCAATAATTTAGTGCACCTTGAAATATGAACATGTGTGGGGCGTGTATGTTTTTAATGACTTGAGACTATACCTAGCCCGACATGCAAGATGACTTATTATGCACCGTTCCCCATACCTGCAGGAAGCTCGTTCGTCTCCAAATCTTTTCCTCTCCATGTGTGGAAACAATATGCCTGTCAAACTCTCCTTCTCCCTCCGACGGTCCCACTACTCCACCCCGTGTGAAAAAATCTGCATGCATGACTCTCCTCCCCCCACGCTCGTCCAATCTGTTTTGACCAGCAATATTTCCACCCCTTCGCTCCCCCGTAATTTACTCCAACAAATATGTCCACGTAGCTGTTACTTAACTGCAGGTGCATTGGGTCACTGACATATGGGCCCAACAGGGGTCTGGCCCACATGTCAGTGATGCAACTGGACCTGCAGTTAAGTTAGTGCAGCTCAGTCCATATCTTACATAGGTGTGCCATTGCTCGCTATAAATACTTCGCCTCCCACGACAGCGCTATCTCCTCCCCCTCACATTCACGTTCATCGCTATCTCCTCCCCTCCCTCTCATGTCGACCACCATGGCATCGCCCCTCCCAAGCCCTAGGAGCCCCTCGCTGCACCGCGCGGACGGTCATGCGTCGTCGTTCCGTTCCTCGCCGCCACTAGTCAAGGAGGACGCGTCGGTGTTCCGCTCCTCGCCGCTACGCGACGCATCGCCGTTCCGTTCCTCGCCGCCACTAGTCGAGGAGGACGCGTCGGTGTTCCGCTCCTCGCCGCGACGCGATGCGTTGCCGTTTCGTTCCTCGCTGCCACTAGTCGAGGAGGACGCGTCAGTGTTCCGCTCCTCGCCGCGACGCGTCGAGGTGGACGCGTCGGCGTTCCGCTCCTCGCCGCGACGCGTCGAGGTGGACGCGTCGGCGTTCCCAATCTACGCCCGGCTGCCAGCGTCGAAGGACGCGTCGGCTCCCCTTCTGAGGAGAACGCCCGCGCCGCCGCCGAGCCCCAGCACTTGAGGAGCTTTGGAAAGAAATGTATGTCGCCGTGTGGGAGGCTTTGCCTCCAGCAGAGCGCGCCAAAATAGAGGCGGAGAAGAAGGCCGAGGAAGAGAAGCGCACCGCGGAACAAGCTGCCTGGGAGGCCTATGTTGCGTCCAAGAGAGTCAAGCAATTGGCTCTTTGGTAGGAGGCTCGTGCGAGGGCCGTGAGGGTGGCGGAGGACGCCCGTGCCGACGCCCTGAGTGCAGTCGGGCCCAAGCGCCTCATTTACGCTTGGCGGAACGTGGACCGGGTACACGCTTCCAGCAAGGAGGAGTACCTGTTGGTGCCGGATGACCACACCGGTGAGATCGCGCTCGCCCGCCGGCAAGCCGCCAATCAGCACCTCGCGAGTTGCGAGGCTGAGGAAGAGGCATTGTGTCGGCACGCTGGGAAACGGCCGCGCACCAGGGCACTCGTGGCGCGCCGCAAGCACTCCTGCAAGCGCCGTGGCTTTTAGGAGGAGTATAATTTTTGTTTCGTAAGGCGATCTCATTAGTTTTGGGACGCAAATGATAAATCACGAACGTTCAGGAATTTTTAGCGTCCTTAATTAAGTATGTAAAAGGGAAAGTTTGGAAACCTTGTGTATTAAATGACGCATTTTGTAAGTACGTGCATATAGCACAAACTTTACTATATATTATCGCACTACACGTCTCTCTCTATATATGCTTGCAGACTGTGCTACTCCCTCTGTCCAGGTCAATAAGTCATCTTTGGTTTGCACCGTGACCAAGAAGGAGGGAAGACTTATACACCTAGACGGAGGGAGTACTACTATTACTTATGTACGTGCAAATGCACGTTTTAACATTACGATGCGGTTTTTGTAAAAGTAGAAAAACAACACTAGTCAAGCTTGTGAAACGATTCAATGCAAAACAAATGCAAAAATGCTCGTTTGATTGTTTACTTTTAGCTTCCTTCTATGTGGTTATTTCTCTGTCGTACTTTGTACGGAGTATCACACTGGTTGGAAAGGCATCCAAATTCCCAAACCGCTTCCTACACCCTGTATCGAATTTTTTGCCTAACAAGTTGTGCCGTGCAATTGGAATTCCAACTTGAGTACTACTACTAGTAGGAGTACCAGGGGCCGGTTCTTTTAGGCTTCTAGATTAGTAATCCCATAACTACTACCTCCGTCCTGGTTTATTGGTCCCCATTGTAATCTGTGTCAAGTTTTGATCATAAATTTAACTAATGAAATGTTAGTGCATGTCACATGCACTACTCCATCCGTCCAGGTGAGTAAGTCATCTTAGGTTGTGCACCGTGACCAAGGAGGAGGAGAAAAGCGAAAGCGTTAATGTTTATTTGCTAATTAATGCGTATTGCATGCAATGAACTAACCACCGCATGTCGTGTTTGATATCTCAAGTCATTAAAAGCATGCACACTCTTTATCTCTTATTGGTTGATATGTCAAGAAACAAGAAACGAGGTAGAAGTTAATGCACCGCGCCTAAGTGTTTTGGGATTATATGGTTTTCGTAAGATGACTTACACACCTAGACGGAGGGATTACAATGGTGAGGAATAAACCAGTTAAATCTTTGGTCAAAATTTAGCACAAATTATAATGGTGAGGAATAAACCAGGACAGAGTAGTAGTTTAGAAGCCCAAATAAATGAGTGAGGCGCCTTATTGTTACTCTCCACTGTGACTAGTCTTGTGGGAAAAGCTGGGGAAGCCGCCAAAAGAACTAGCCCTAGGAGTAGTAGCTAGGGATCGAGTGTGCTAGATGAACCGGAGAAAGTAAATGCAGAGTGATGAAATGCCAAAAAGACAGAGGGATGTTGTCGGTGTCAAAACCGGCGGATCTCGAGTAGGGGGTCCCGAACTGTGCGTCTAGGCGGATGGTAATAGGAGACAAGGGGCACGATGTTTTTACCCAGGTTCGGGCCCTCTCGATGGAGGTAAAACCCTACTCTTGCTTGATTAATATTGATGATATGGGTAGTACAAGAGTAGATCTACCACGAAATCAGAGAGGCTAAACCCTAGAATCTAGCCAATGGTATGATTGTTGTTCGTCCTACGGACTAAAACCCTCCGGTTTATATAGGCACCAAAGAGGGTTAGGGTTACACAGAGTTGGTTACAGTGGTAGGAGATCTACATATCCGCATCACCAAGCTTGCCTTCCACGCCAAGGGAAGTCCCATCCGGACACGGGACGAAGTCTTCAATCTTGTATCTTCATAGTCCAGGAGTCCGGCCAAAGGTGATAGTTCGGCTATCCGGACACCCCCCTAATCCAGGACTCCCTCAGTAGCCCCTGAACCAGGCTTTCAATGACGACGAGTCCAGCGCGCATATTGTCTTCGGCATTGCAAGGCGGGTTCCTCCTACAAATACCTCATAAAAGATTTTGAACACAAGGATAGTGTCCGGCTCTGCAAAACAAGTTCCACATACCACCATAGAGAGAATAATCTTTACACAAATCTGCTGACGTATTCTGCAGTGTGACATCACACCACGGCCAGGCCTTTATTCGAATCGTTTTTACTGTCCCACCTCAGCGCGTTTAGCGAGGCGGTTTCCTTGGCACGTCTTGTCAAAGCGGAGATCGTGCCCCTTATTCCGGGATTCTCATCAATACGGGCATGGGTAACCCAACCGCGCCCGTTGGCACGACTCCTCTATCGAAGGCGAGTCCCAAACGGTCACGGGGAGGGCTCTTGGTATTCAACCTCATTATAAAGAGACCAAGGCCCCGCTCCTTTCTTTCAATCTCAATCGAATCCGCCCCTCGCCTCGAGTTCCAACACCCAAAGCTCCAGATTCGGGCGCTTCGGACCTTCGATGATGTTCGGCTCCGACCTGCAAGGTCGGTGGATGCCTTCCTCCGTCACAGAAGAGGACGTGCTAAAGCTGAGAGACGCCAAGTATCTAACCGGCGAAATTCCGCACAGGCTGCCTGCCCTAGGACAGGTTATTCCCACTCCCGAGCCTAGTGAGAGCGTGGTGTTCATGTCTCACTTCCTTCGGGGGTTAGGCTTCCCGACGGACCCCTTCGTGAGGGGGCTCATGTTTTATTATGGGCTGGAATTTCATGACTTGGATCCGGAGTGCATCCTCCACATCTCATCGTTCATCGTCATATGCGAAGCCTTCCTCCGCATTACCCCTCACTTCGTATTGTGGCTCAAGACCTTCAAAGTGGAGCCGAAGACGATCAAGGGGCAGCAGGCAGAGTGCAGAGGGGCTGTTATAAGCAAGAATGCTGACGCTCCATGGCCCGAGGGCTCTTTTCAAGGGGAGCCAGTGCAGCAACGAGAGTGGTTTTATATCACAGCTCCCAGGGGCACCAAATGGGTGGCGCCACCTGCCTTCCGCTCGGGTCCTCCGCCGCGGCTGGCGTCATGGGTCAACAAAGGGCTTGACTGGGGGCCGTCCAAGGACGTGCCCTTGTTGTAGGCCGTATTCGAGACCTCCGAGAGAGAGAGGTTAATCTGGTCGTACTAGCGCAGGTCATGCTGATTCGTCGCATCCTGCCCTGCAAACATCGCCCCCTCCGCCTGTGGGAGTTCAATCCGAAGGGACCATGAGCTCTCCAACATTTTATGGGCGCGACACCCGTGGAGATGTACCAACTGTTCTTCGGATCACAAGGAATGTGTCCGGACTTGACCGAGGATGCAGGTCTGAGCTGCAATCGCCCGGATACTCAAGTCAGTAGTCCTGTACCCAGACACGCTATCCGTACATTTATCATAAACTTGCCCTTAAAAGAGCTATCCCTTGAACATGAGTGGATAGCGAAAGCAAAACTGATAAGGTGTCCGGCCCCCCTCCCTGAGACCACGCCAGATCCCGTATTAATCAAGATGCTGAAGGCTGCGCCTTTGGAAGAAGGCGAAGGAGGGAACAGGGACGCTACTGCCTCCGCAAAGGAGGTTATCAAGAAAGGCGGGATCAAAAATCCCTCCATCCAGGGGGAGAAGAGGACCGCTTCTGAAGATCCAGAGACCAAGGCCTCAAAACGGGGGAAGAAATCTTCGCCAGAGGGTCCCGCGCCGGGAGATGCCCCGGCCGCACTATTTCCCCAAGGAGATCAGCCCTCCAACGAGCCGTAAGTAGAGAGGGGAGTTTTACAATAAGGGACATCCCTGTTTTATTTCTGAGGATAATCGAAACTTTACCTTGTAGTTCGGATCTCAGCCCTTCTCAGCAGAGCTCATCTTCGGGGGATCTTTGTCGAGAGATGATGGAGAGAGAAACGCCTCCGCCTGCCGTACCGTCATGCGAGGCAGGCGACCCTGAGGTGTCATCGCGGAGGGTTTCTCCAAATCCGGCGGGGCCGGAAGGCGGTCATGTGTCCCCTCGAAGCCCTCCGCGTCCGGCCTTCGAAAAAGGCCATCGGACGAGTCCGGCACCAACTGGTGTACGGTCGGAGGAGTTGAAGGATCTGCTCGGGCGAGCGTCTATCTCAGAAGATCACCGTGCGTTAATGGGTACGGTGATTGAAAGGATTTCATCTGCTGAGAGCGGATTGCATGAAGCCGTCGAAGTTTCTTGTGGGTTTTGAGGTACGCAAAATGATGTACCTTCTGACAGTTTTGCATATAGAATGCGCCCTGTATAGATAGTAGCCCCTGAGACTCGGTGTGTTGTCAAGAGTGACAGCGCGCCGAGGATCATAATCTCAGTTATAATATGTCGCCCTTCCTATGTAGGTGGCGGAGCATCCGGTGGCCAGCCGGACTGATGAATTTGCCGAACTGAAACGGCAACTTGACGTGGCGGATGCGGACATCGCGCTTGTCAATAAGCGGCTTGACGAGTCACAAGGTATGCAACTTCTCCACGGACACCTGGTAAGGGAGCTTAATGTTCGTGCCTTACAACATGTATGCTTGATGCAGATGGTGCCGCTTCCATGGAAAGCCTTCGGGCGGAGCTCTCCAGAGCCAAGGAACAGGCCAGAAAAAGTGATGCGGTTGCCTTAAAGGCGGCCGAAGAGCTAAAAGCCGAACAGGCTGCTCACTGCCGAAGTAAGAAGGAAATGGCCGAGATGGCCGTAAAGTTGAAGAATGCTACCGACCGCTGTGAGCTTCTTGAAAAGAAGGTCAAGCGGAGCAAGAGGGCCAGAAAAAGGCCACCACCGAGGCCAAGGATGTGCGCTCTGTGATGAGAGCTATGAAGGAGGAGCTACGTCAGGCCGGAGATATCGTGGCTGGAAAGCCCTTTCTGCTGCGGAGGAGATTCACGGATCCTAAATATGCTCAGTTGGACCGGCTGTGGGGTGCGGAGGATGCTTATCTGGACTTGGCGGCGAGCGCCGCGGACGTGGTCGAACACTTCCAAGGCCAAAAGGATCGCCAAATGGAAGAGCTATTTTGGTCGTAGTTCCGTGATCCAGAGCGTCCACTTCCCTTAACCGATCGCTTGGCCGAATGGGCGGAGCTGAATAGGTTGTCCGGACTTGCCATGAAGGATGTCATGACTCATTTGTGGCCGAAAGGGCCCGAGCCGAGGAGTTATTTTTGCTTGGTGCAACAGTTCCTTGGTGCGGTGCCGCATATCGATGCAATGAAGCGGTCAGCATGCATAGAGGGTGCGCGGATGGCTCTTGCCCGTGTCAAGACATACTGGGCGGAGATGAAGGCCACCGACGCCGCATCCCCCGATTAGGACGGAAGCCGAGTACCTGTCGAGCACTATTTTGAGGAAGTCCTGCAGGGCGCTTGTTTAATAGAGACGTAGTGCTCAAAGGATATTATGTTCTAATGACATGTATGATTTGTGAAAAAATGTTTCAATAGAATATAAGAGCTTTTTATACTTGTGCATTCAAGTATTAAAATACCTCTTGTGCGGCCGTTAATGTATATGTTTATATAACCTGAAAGATGGCAGTCTTCGGCTTTAGCCCCCACGCACATAATGCGGGGGTGTTCGCAAAAAGGCGCATTTTCACACTTAATACAACGTCTTGGTCCTGTGAAGGAGGTGATAGCGCAGCAAACTAGGCAACCAGACTATAATGCTTTATCACTTTCACTTAGCCATAGGAGTTCGATGGTGGGGCTACTATATAGCCCCTAGGGGCACCGCGCTCTCCCGGTCAGGCGCCTATGTACTGACCGAAAGCGGTCCTTCGTTAATGCGGAGGAATTCTAAGCATTCCGGTGGGTCATCGAGTGGTTGACCAGTCTCACGTTGTATCATGATGATCAGTTTTGACTTTCTCTCTTGAGGTGCTCACTGGCGAACGGGGCACAATCGCGATAGTTCTCCTGGTGCCGCGTTAGCCGATAGAACGGAACGTAAGGCAGCAAAACACAGAGCCGGGCAAACCCAACATTTGACCAAAGACATGATTCGAGCTGATGCATATAAGGCCTAACTCGAGACACCGAACACTCCCTAAGGTATTCGGTCTTTATGAAAAGCGGGCGAACAACGCCCTTGGTAACAAGCCCCTGGTGTCCAGGTACGCGCAAAATTCTGACGCGGCCGATGCCAAAACGCCAGCCTCCTCCTCGGTTATAGCAAGACACCGGGGGATGTGTATCAACAAGAGACAGTAAAAAAGGTTTATGCAGGGTCTTAATCTGAAAAGAATCCTTGCAACGGGTCCCTACTGCACGTCTGTGCATGTGTCTCCGTTGTGCCGTATCCTGGACGGGTGTAGCACGGTGTTCATCTGTAAAAGAGAGGAACTTAGTTGAAAAAAGATCGTGCGAAAAACGTACCTTATATTAAATAAACAGAGTACGATTCAAAAAATGAATAAAATTGAGTTTTATTGTCTCTTGTTGTACATGCATGGAGCCTCTTGTACGGGGGTATGCGGCTAGTAAGCCCTTGTATGTTTACGCCAGACTCGTCTAGCCGTGTCCGAGGTCTGAACGACCTGTTCAGGTGCTTTGATTAGCGGAGCCAGATTAGTGTGTGACTGTCAAGGCAGTCTCACGTTCTTCCGTGCTCGAGTAACACTTGATATTTCCTTTTAATGAGATGATGTCGCGTGGACCGGGCATTTTAAGTGTAAGAGATGCATAATGCGGTATTGCGTTAAAAGCGGTAGCTTCACGTCCCAATAGTGCTTGATAGCTACTTTTAAATGGGGCGATGTGGAAGGTTAACTTTTCACGGCGGAAGTTGTCGGATGAGCCGAACACAACTTCTAGCAGTAGGGAGCCCGTACAATGGGCATATGGGCCTGGCATTACCCCTTGAAAGGAAGTGTTGCTATGGCGAATTTTTGTTGGGTCTATCCCCATTTTGCGGATTGTGTCCTGATATAGCAGGTTTAGATCGTTGCCGCCGTCCATTAGGACTTGTGTAAATTGGAGTCTGTCGATTATAGGATCTAATATCAAGGCAGTCCATCCTGCGTTCCAGACACTTCCGGAGTAATCCTGATGGTCAAAGGTGATTGGTTTTGACAACCAGTGGCGGGACTCCGCTGGGATAGACCGTGCGACGCGTTTTTCTATGGGCGCCGCTCTGTTTTTCCCTTTTGTCACTTGAAGTGAGTTTACTGTTTTGACTTCTTGTGGGAAATTCTTTTGTTTTCCGGTGCTCTGCTTGTGGGGTTCGTCATCGTCCTCGCTTGGTGTGTCGAGCCCCTTGTGTTCGGCGTTGAGTTTGCCGGACTGCTTGAAGACCCAACAATCTCTGTGGGTATGGTTTGCAGGCTTCCCGGGAGTACTGTGGATTTGGCATAACTTGTCCAAGATTTTGTTTAAGTTGGATAGCTCGTCGCTGTTATCCTTAAGGGGCAGTTTTTTATGATTCTGCCGAGAGCTTTTGAATCCGGCGTTGACTGCCGTGCTCTTCGGGCTGTTTCCCTTGGTCTAGCGCTGGTCCTTGCTGCGTCGTGGTTTCCCATTTCCATCCCCGACTTGGATGTACTTGGGTGTTGATCGCATCTTGTCGATAACTATCCTCTCCCACGCAAAGGCGGGTCATGAGGCTTGTTAATGCGTCCATTGTTCTCGGCTTTTCTTGGCCAAGGTGTCTGGCGAGCCATTCATCTCGGACGTTGTGTTTGAAAACTGCTAAGGCTTCGGCGTCCGGACAGTCGATTATTTGGTCCTTTTTGGTGAGGAACCTGTTCCAGAATTTGCGGGCTGACTCTCCGGGTTGTTGAGTTATGTGACTTAAATCGTCTGCATCCGGAGGGCGGACATAAGTCCCTTGAAAATTTTCCCAAAAAGCGTCCTCGAGCTCTTCCCAACTTCCAATGGTATTTTCGGGGAGGCTTTTAAGCCAATGCCGGGCTGGCCCTTTGAGCTTGAGGGGTAAGTATTTTATGGTGTGGAGGTCATCTCCTCTAGCCATGTGTATGTGGAGGATGTAATCCTCAATCCGCATCTCGTGGTCTGTTGTTCTGTCGTATGCCTCTATGTTTACGGGCTTGAATCCCGCTGGAAATTCATAATCCAGCACCTCATCGGTGAAACATAGGGGGTGTGCGACACCCCTATATTTGGGTGTGCCGTGATGTTCGGATATTTGGTGTGTTGCATTGCTTACTAGAGCTTGCTTTCTTGGCCCGTAGATAGACCTGACTGGGCCATCCTTTTGATGTGAATCCTTATGCGGATCGCGTGCCGGCTTGTGTGCGGCGCCGCTTGCCGCTCTATGTTTGCCATGTGGTCGTCTATCCGACCGGGCGGCCTCTTTGTTCTTTGATTGCGGGGGCTCTACGGCCTCCTCATCGAATTCGGGCAGTAGTTTGCGCTTCGGGTAGCTCTTTGTTTGGCGACTGTCGCCGTATTTGTCTGCGGTGTTGAGTACTTTGCTCCATCTAATTCTAAGTGCATCTTCTGCTGTTTTGAGCTTTCGCTTCTGCTTTTTCAGGCTGCGCGCAGTGGCGATGAGACTTTTGTGGAGGTTCTTATGCTCCAACGACTTACCCGGCGTGAGATCGTCCGGACTGTTATCTTCGCCGAGGACGGGTTGTTTATTCAAGTTGTTCTGTTCGGACGGTTGCTTGATAGCATGTTCGTCGTCCACCGGTTCGTCCTGCTCTATGGCTGGTTCTGCATGACTGCTGTCTTTGTCGAGGCGGGACTTTGAGCGGCGCTTACGTCGCTGTTTTGACTGCTTTTCGAGGGAATTATCCTTCGTAGCGTCCCGTTGTTCCTCGTCGTCGCTTCCTTGAGGTGTGTCCACCATGTATACATCGTGAGATGAGGTGGCTATCCAGTGCCCTGTAGGTGCTGGTTCTTGGTCGTCTCCGTCATCGTCGTCCATACCGTCGATGTCTTTGGAGTCGAAGTTGAGCATGTCGGTTAAATCATCGACAGTGGCTACGAAGTGGGAGGTGGGTGGGCGTTGAATTTCTCCATCATCCGCATCCCAACCTTCCTGACCATAGTCCGGCCAGGGCTCTCCTGATAAAGAGAGAGACTTTAGTGAATTCAGGATGTCGCCAAAGGGCGAGTGCTGAAAGATGTCTGCAGCGGTGAACTCCATGATCGGCGCCCAATCGGATTCGATTGGCAGGGCGCGAAGGTTCGAGTCCGAGAGGAGTCCGCACCTTGGAGTCACGAGATTCGCAGCGACGTGGATGGTGTTCGGCTCAATCGTTGTAGAGATCGCAGCCCTCGAGGCGGTGTCCAGCCACTCGTCCTCGATCGGCGAAGTCGGCTCCGAGCTAGGGGTCGGAGCGGACATCGGTGCGACCTCCGTGGCACTGTTGTTGGCAGAGCTAGATCGTGCCCATCGAGATAGTGCGGCGCGCTTGGCTGTGGCTCGAATCCGTCAAAGATCAGGTCTCCGCGGACGTCGGCCGTGTAGTTCAAACTCCCAAATCTGACCTGATGGCCAGGGGCGTAGCTTTCAATCTGCTCCAGATGACCAAGTGGATTGGCCCGCAGTGCAAAGCCGCCCGAATCTGAAGATCTGTCCGGGAGGAAAGTCTCACCTGGACCGCGTCGTTGTTGATGATCGAAGGAGCCATCGGGCCTAAAGATGATGACACAGAGGAACTCTCAATGAACGCACCAATGTCGGTGTCAAAACCGCGGATCTCGGGTAGGGGGTCCCGAACTGTGCGTCTAGGCGGATGGTAACAGGAGACAAGGGACATGATGTTTTTACCCAGGTTCGGGCCCTCTCGATGGAGGTAAAACCCTACTCCCGCTTGATTAATATTGATGATATGGGTAGTACAAGAGTAGATCTACCACGAGATCGTAGAGGCTAAACCCTAGAAGCTAGCCTATGGTATGATTGTTGTTCGTCCTATGGACTAAAACCCTCCGGTTTATATAGGCACCGAAGAGGGTTAGGGTTACACAGAGTCGGTTACAATGGTAGGAGATCTACATATCCGTATCGCCAAGCTTGCCTTCCATGCCAAGGAAAGTCCCATCCGGACACGGGACGAAGTCTTCAATCTTGTATCTTCATAGTCCAGGAGTCCGGCCAAAGGTGATAGTTCGGCTATCCGGACACCCCCTAATCCAGTACTCCCTCAGATGTGATGGTTGCTTGTCCGTTTATTTTACCAGGCCACTTATTACTGGGAGTGGTTGGGTTTTGTGATATGACGGCTTTACTGCCGCGCCACGAGCGGGATGAGAGGTGAGACTCCCGTGCAACGCCGCCCTCTACACTAGTACTACTACTCCCTCCATCCATTTTTACAGGGCCTAACTTGTCAATCTCTCGTACCAAGGCATGTCTGCAAAAAGAGGAACTGATTTTGGGACTAGTATCTGGATCCCGTGTAATCTTGCATGCAGCCTCCTTTGAATGCCTAGCCGCTGGCCTCCCTTCCTTTAATCCCTCGCATGCAAATTACTCTCCTCCCTTTTCTACATGCATGCCCAACCATAATTCCTCAAATCATGCATGCATTGGCTGAAATTTAGAGCTCGCTCCTCCTTTCAAAATATGGTGGTGCTATCCATGCATGCAAATCAATGCGACGGCCAAAGCATTTTCACGATGAAGGGACCACGCACGACTTGCAAGAGAAAATTAAGATGGAGATGCCTCAGTTAGTTCATCTGGATAGGTTTTTTCGGATATTATTTCCTCTCTAGAGCTCACAAACATCCGGGTGAAATAGATAAAAAGTATCTTTTGCAAACAAAAGCGTTCAACTGTTCAACCTGCATCCAAAACTTGTGAAGAAATAACTCTTATTGTGCTCTGCGGGAAATGATCTTCAAGAATTAGTTTTTGAGTATCCATTGTTATACATGTTGGCTATAGATGACATGGCACTTTCTTATAATAGCAGTTGGCTATACTATTTAAGTATTAACCATGCCCTTATACACCTAGACGGAGGGATTAAATCAGGATGACTTGGGAGGCGGAGGATATGTAAGAAATGGTTCATCATAAGTCTTTCACCAAGTCGTAGTAAAAATTCATACATGGAAGATTCTAGACTAAACCATAAATGGATACACTTTTATTCATGCGCGATACTCCAATAGAGCAAGATCATGCATGGAAGTCTCCACATGCTTAGACAGCGGATTACATTGAGCGAAGACTAATGATCAACATTTAACTTCAAAATGCAGATGTCCAGGTGAACCTCCTTGGTGTCCCCGTGCACATTGTTGGAGTTCAAATAACACCATGGGTTTTCCATGTCGATGTTGGCGGGAAGGTCCCAGCTTGGCAGAGTCCAAGTATGCTTGGCGTAGCCAGTGTCGCCGCCCACGTACCTCCGAGGGGCAGTAATAGTGAGCATGCACACGTACATAGGCCTTGCGTCAGTGTCAGCGTCAGCGGCGTCGCCCCTGACGCACACTACAGAGATGTGGCGGCGGCCTGCGCGGGCCTCTCCGATGGCCACGATCAAGTGGAAGACGCTGCCGTCCTCCTCCGAGACTAGCAGGCGGCGCTGATCCTCCAGCGACTCCGGCATGGTGAACGGGTAGCACGTCTCGTACTTGATGTTCTCCGCCAAGGGCCAGTAGTGACCGCTATACGCATCCGTGAGGTGATGCACCATGTCCGTCGGCGAGCCACAAAACGGCACCGGGCACTCATAGCAGTAGACGAAGGGCTCCTTGGAGGCATCGACCGGGGCGTCCATGAAACGGGAGTGGCTGTAGGGGCGTTCCGCCGATTGAATATATGAGCAAGTTACTATGAGATTTACTACAAAATAAATCATGACGGCTATAACAGAGATTAAACTAATCATGCGGACTAGCATAGTAGATGAACAAATCGAATCTAGGACACAGACTAGAAACATGAATTCCACCATGATTTCAAATGGGAAGGACAGAAACACATACGGTGCAACGGGAGCAGCACCATTGGCGTTGAGGTTGTCGCCCATGTCGTTGAGGAAGAGGTTGCCGAGGTCGGGGAACAAGTCGTTGTCGGTGAAGTCTTCGCTGCTAGCAGTCGCGAGAGTGCGCCCCCCAGATTTCAACAGCGCCCGCCGAATGGAGCGCAGGAGGGAGTGGCTGTAGGGGACGTTGCGACCGCCGAATGGAGCGCAAGAGTAGCCCACGAAGCAGTAGATGTGCTCCTCCCTAGTCTCTATTCTTATCTCTATCTCTACTACTCTTCTTTGTTTTTTATAATATACTGGTTGTAGTTGTCAAATCAAATAGTACTACGCCGTCCACTGCACGCCTGGCTGAACACGCCTCCTCGCCTCCATCAAACCCCTCCGTTAAACCCGCATGCAAACCGAGAAACCTACTCCGGCCCGCGGGAGGAAATTTGCCGATTGCCGTTGGAGAACAATAGAGTCACGTCCAATCCATTTGAGTTAATTGCATGTATGATTCTCCCTCTATAAAAAGTTAATTGCATCCTTAATCTTGTATTCTAAGTACTCTGTGGGTTCCACTGTCAGTACAGTGTACATGACTTGCAGGCTGGCTACAGTGTACTTATTACTGGAAGTGGTTGGGTTTTGTGATATGACGGCTTTACTGCCGCGCCACGAGCAGGGTGAGAGGTGAGACTCCTGTGCAGTGGTGCCCTCTACACTTGTACTACATCGGTCGTGGTTTATTAGTCCCCCATTGAATTTGACTGAAGATTTAACTGACAAAATGTTAGTGCATGTCAACAAAAACTATATCGTTGGATTCGTATTTGAACATAGTTTTGAATGATATAATTTTAGGTGACATGCATCAGCATTTATCGTACTATATATAATGTTAGTTCAATTTTTGGTCGTACTAATCTATAATAGTAAGGTGCCCGTGCGTTGCACCGAAGAGTGAAATGCATTGATCGGGGAGTTGTTTATTTTGAAAAAGGATGTGGGGGTCATCTCATGTGTAACGGGTATCGATAGGTTTCCTCAAATATTATTTCATCTCTAGAGCTCACAAACATCCGGGTGAAATAGATAAAAAGGTATCTTTTGCAAACAAAAGCGTTCAACTGTTCAACCTGCATCCAAAACTTGTGAAGAAATAACACTTATTGTGCTTTGCAAGAAATGATCTTTAAGAATTATTTTTTGAGTACCGATTGTTATACATGTTGGCTACAGATGACATGGCACTTTCTTATAGTCAACAGTTGGCTATACTATTAAGTAATACTAACCATGCCCTTATACACCAAGACGGAGGGATTAAATCAGGATGACTTGCAAGCGGGCAGAGGAGATGTAAGAAATGGTTCATCGTAAGCCTTTCACCAAGATCGTAGTAAAAATTCATACATGGAAGATTCTAGACTAAACCATAAACGGATACACTTTTATTCATGCGCGATACTCCAATAGAGCAAGATCCTGCATGGAAGTCTCCACATGCTTAGACAGCGGATTACATTGAGCGAAGACTAATGATCAACATTTAACTTGATAATGCGTATGTCCAGGTGAACCTCCTTGGAGTCCCCGTGCACCGCGTCGGCAGGTAAAGGATGCCATGGGTTTTCCAAGTCCACATTGGCGGGATAGTCCCAGCTCCCCAGAGTCCAAGTCCGTTCGGTGAGGCCGGTGTCGCCGCCCACGCGACCCGGAGGGGTAGTAACACTGACCACGCACCCGTGCATCGGCCTCGTGTCAGTGTCAGCGTCAGCGGCGTCGCCCCTGATGCACATTACAGAGACGGGGTGGCGGCCTGCGCGGGCCTCGCCGGTGCCCACGATCAAGAGCAAGACGCTGCCGTCCTCCTCCGAGACTAGCAGGCGGCGGTGATCCTCCAGCGACTCCGACATGGTGAACGGGTAGCACGTCTCGTACTTGATGTTCTCCGCTAAGGGCCAGCAGTGACCGCTGCACGCATCCATGAGGTGATGCACCATGTCCGCCGGCGAGCCACAAAATGACATCGGGCACTCATAGCAGTGGACGAAGGGCCTATTATAAGGTTTTTGGATTGTTGGAAATATGAGCAAGTTACTATGATATTTAATCCGAATAAATAGGAAATAGATCATGACAACATTGACAGAGATTAAACTAATCATGCGAACTAGCATAGCAGATGAACAGATCACATACTAGAAACATGAATTCTACCACGATCTCGAACAGGAAGGATAGATTCACATACGGTGCAGCGGGAGCAGCACCGCCGCGTTGACGCTGTCGCCCATGTCGTCGAGGATGAGATTGCCGAGGTCGGGGAAGAAGTCGTCGTTCGCGAAGTCGTCGCCGCCAGCAGTCATGCGAGTGTGCTCCCCAAAAACCTGATCGCCCCTCTCCCGTACAGGATCACGAGAGGCGGGGTTCCGGAGGCCTGCTGTCCCTTCTCCCGGTGCACACCGAAAGGAGGGATGGAGAAGACTTGCTTGGCGGCGCAATGATCTGGAACGGTGGTGAGAAACTATATAGTGCGGGCCGGGTAGGTCGTGGGAGTATAGCTCTGTCCTCGGCTCGGCTCAATCCCGCAACCCGCGGCGCGTCGTGACGAGGCGTGGTGTGGCGAGGCGAGCGAGGAGGAGGAGCGCGCATGTAGGTCTCCTCTTCTCATGCTCATACAAGTGGTAGAAGAGCTCACCTTATAAAGGCCTACTAGCAAAATTCCAACATCGACCAGGCCGTCCATGAAACGGGAGTGGCTGTAGGGGACGTTGCGCCAGTTGAATATATGAGCAAGTTACTACGAGATTTAATCTGAATAAGCACAAAATAAATCATGACGGCTATAACAGAGATGAAACTAATCATGTGGACTAGCATAGTAGTAGGATACAGAGTAGAAACATGAATTCTACCATGATTTCGAACAGGAAGGACAAAAACACATACGGTGCAACGGGAGCAGCACCGTTGGGGTTGAGGTTGTCGCCCATGTCCAAACACCACGTAGACACGGTCTTTGAGCACGGTTCGTAGTCGTTCCACGCTCGGGCATTGAAGTTTGTAACTATTTTAGATTAGAATATACTAGTCCTCCGGTGCTAGTAGTAGAGCAGAGTCCTACTCTAATACTCTACTCAAGCAAGTTAGGGCATAACACTGTAGGGAGTACCAGTACTGTGATCACTCGAGCAAGTTGTCTGGCATCGACATGACCCTACGCTGCTGGTATGTGTCTCGTAAGTCAAGCGGCGTGCTGTAGTCATCATCACCTATCCACTTCCCGCAGCACATATTCGCTTCTCCATATTTGTCTGCACATAATCTCGTCCAATCTTCCATCCCTCCTAAGGTGCCTCCCACCTCGTCCGAAACCCAAGCACTAATAATGGCATAACCGAGCAGCGTCCGCCGAAAGAGTGGCTGGAATTCGCTCCCCACAGAGGTAATCAAGCTCATTGTTTCGCGTGTGGACCATACCGCTCGCCGCGTGCTCGTCGGGCCTGTACCGTTTACTCAAAGCCCTCAGGCCGGAACTTTTTAAGCTAGCTCCTTGCTTGATGGTGCCGCCTGATCTTCAGAAACAGCGTGTCACGCAGCATAACGATCGTAGGGTGGCGAACATCAACCCCCTTGACTGCGATCCGATCCCCGTCATCCTCAACTACATTAACGGTATGTACTGGGTCGGCATGAACACGTCTTGGATGGTGCTCGTCGGCCGGTCGACAATTTGGATGCTCGTGGAGGTCTACACCGGCGATTGATCCCCCTTCCTTCGATTAACACGCATTGCTTTGGCACCGCGCCCGTAATACTCGAGAATCTTACGGTAGCCAACATGATACCAAGTTTGATTTGCTCAAGGTTGTAATCTGCCAAGTGCCCACAAGATCTGCGAATTATAAAGACTTCAAAGCTAATTGCGTTCTTCAACCGCGGTCTCGCCTATCCGGCAGTCACTGCGGTAAGTGGATAAATCTGCACGTCCATCGCAGGATCATACATCCTCCATGGTTCTCTGATGCCATTGAACACAAGGGCTTCATTTACGCTGTCGACTCCTTCTATGGTTGGACGTATTGCTGGCCTACTCCAGTCATCGCTACAAACGGCTGTTACAGCAGTATGTTACTTTCCTAAAATATCATGATGGCTTGCTTATATTACTGTCAACATTTGCTGAAAAAATATTCATGCTCATAACATGTTGTTCTTAAGATTGACTAAACCAAGAGCCCTTTTCTTTTTGACTCCAACTTGATATGATGTTGTAGGCCGCCTGGTGTCCCTACCCTTCCTAATCCCAGAACCTTTCAAAGAAAAGCGGCATGGCAGTTGCAGGTGGTTCTGGCTCGATCGGGGACGGCGAAAGATTGATGATCATTCGCACGCGTGCGGACGTGTTGTTTCGTGGAATACAATCACAGTCCTTTGCAAGGTCTTTGAGAAGGATCCCAGCTTCTCTGGGCCTTCAGGAATTTTTGACTGGAGGCTGGTAAGTAGCCTTGGTACATGCTCTCTGGTTGTCGGACTGAATTATCCGATTAACCAGGAGATAACCGACGGCAAGGATCATGATGGCAGCGCGGTTTCGTTCATCAGGAAAAACTGTGTGTACACATCATACCATGCGTCTCTGCATGCACCATACCCTGATATGTGCCGCCATGCTCTGCAACCCAAAGTAGGAGAGAGGGTCGCAAGTATCAGACTTCGACCTGCTGACTGGAGTTTCCCCCGTTAGGCACCCATCTGGTTCAAGCCGTCAGCCAATCTCCTGACTTAATAAATAGTAATGTCTAAGCGAGCCGCTTAGTTAGATGCGTCGCTTGGTGTAGTAGGATCTTTATTTAGTTTGATGCATACACTTGTTCTTTTTGGTAGCCCTTTTGTAATGATGGCTGATGTTTGGTTTGGAAGAGAGCTGCGTCTTCACTCTTACGGCACCTTCTTTATACATTGCACCCCCAGCCCTGTTGTCAGCTGTTTTCAATGTACAATCAGTAGTATATTTAAATACATTGGTTGAATAAATGTGTTGTTAGATCGACAAACACAATGTTTTGGAAGTCGTTGCATGGTTCGATCCTTTAGTGCCGCGTACCGTATGTAGCACATACTATTTTTCGTACGGAACACTTTTTTTTGAAACTCGGAACACATTTTCCACTTGCTGATAACATGCAGCCTACTGATGAAGGCCCAATAGAGAAGCCCATAATTAACTGGAAGGGAGGCTCTCACATGAATCCGGCCCAGGTACATGCTCATGGTCCCTTAAACATAAATAAGTAAATAAATAAATAAATAAAGCTAAATGCTCATGCACTAGTTCTTTGGGAAAATAGGTAGCCCAATATTTCGTTTTGAAGAATACCCAAGCTAGGCCTATTTGTTTTCTCCGAATTACTGGGTTGCAAATCTTTCAAGACGAGGAGGGATGCATTCCGGCCTGGCTTAAGAGTATGGTCAATGTCTGTTAAAAGTAATATCAAAAGGGGTTCAAAATTCCAAAAAATTTATAGCAAATGGGATATAAGTTTCTTTTTTTGTTTTTGTTTTTGTTCTTCACTGATATCTTATACGTATTTCATTGGATTTAACATGACATAGTAATAATTTATTTTTAAATTTGTTTTAGTATGGCTATTAATTTTTGGATTAATAATATTTCATTCCCCAGCAAAAATTTGCGAATTTTCAAAATTTCCCACGTATTTAGTTAATTTTTTGACCCTGGTACTGACCAGAAAATGGCCAGCAATTCTAAAAATGGAAACGGGCTGCAATAAATTCCATATGAATTAGAAAATGAGTAAAAATTATAAAAATAATAGCAAATGGGATGTACATGCCACAGATTTCGAGGCTGACTTGTTTACGCAAGGCTTTGTCAGTGAACACACGATTCTAGGAGCAATTAGTGTTGGATGTCCATCCAACGGCCGACGTGCTTCTTCAATCTCTGATCTTCCTGCTCCAGCCGCCTAAACTAGTGCCGACGGGACTCCCTGCTCCCTCCTCTTGTGGCCCGCTGTGATGCCGCACAGGCTTCCCCGGCCCACCCTACTCCCTCCACTGGCCTGGCCGAACGCAATCAACTGCCTCCTTATTACGCGAAAAAAATGATTCCTCCCACTGACATCTGGGGCGCACCGGTTGGGAGGATGACCTGTGGGCCTACCAAGTTGACGCCAGACGTCTGTGAGGCTTGTCAACTTAGTCAACAAACGATTCTAGCAGCAGTAACTGTTGGATTTGAATCGAACGGTCCTGCTGCTTCTTCAATCTATGCTCTTCTTGCACCAGCCGCCCAAACCAGCCGGGAAGACCGCCTGCTCCTGCCTCCAGTGGCCGGCTGTGCTGCCGATGAGGCCTCATCGCCCCCTACTACTCCCACCGCTAGCCAGGCCCTGCGGCGACGGTAGCCTCACACCGCAGCCGAACCAGTGAACCCTCGTACTCCTCTCCGCGTGGGCATCCACTGCCGCGTCTTCCCCGGCTCTGCGTCGTCCCCTTCCTAGGCCTCGCCGTCGTCCACCGCCTTGGTGCTCTCGGCGCGGCGTGGTCAACGTGGTCAACGACATTCCATCGGAAGAGTACTGTACGTGGAGAGGCTGACAGCTAGGTCCATGGCCACAGCCTAGTTTTTTTGTGATTTGCCAAGTAAGTCGCTTTGTCAGGCCTGTTGGGCTGCAAATCTTTCAAGACGAGGAGAGCTTTCATTCGGCTGGCCGAGAAAATGGCCCATCAGTAATGAGAAATGGGCTGTACATATTTAAAACACATCAAACCGACAATTAGTTTCAAATATCTTTTTTTCATTTCGAGATTTGAAATTACATTAATTTTTATGCATGGAGAATTTGTTGGATTTTATATTGATATACATTTATTTCTAAAATCAGTTTGAATGTGAGTCGAAATTTCGGGATTAAAAACAGTTCGGACCGCACCGAAATTTGCAAAATTTCGTATAATTTTTTAACCGTGGCCACAATATGGGCTGTAATGCTAAATAAAAGAATATGGGCTCCAAAAAACCTTAATAATTAGCAAATGGACTGTAAATTATTAGAAATAATGGCAGGTGGGTTGTATTCTGTTTTCCACAGATTTGAGGCTTTCCTAAAAAAAGGTTGACGCACAAGCAGTGACTGTTGGATGGCCATCCAAGGGCCGTCGTGCTTCTTCAATCTCTGCTCATCCTGCTCCAGCCGCTCAAACAGGCGCCATGGACTGCTGCTCCCTCCTCCCAGCTGGCTGTGCTCTTCACAAGCAGCCTCACCGCCCCACCGTACACCCATCGCTAGCCTAGCCATCCCTCTACTCACCCACACCTGTTGTTATTCTCCGGCGACGGCAGACAAACCAGTAAACCCTCGTACAGTCGTACTCCCCTCCGCGTGGGAAACAACTGCCGAGTCTTCCCTACCTCCATGTCGTTCCCTTCCTAGGCCTCGTCATCGTCCAGATCCCTGATGCTCTCGACGCGGCCTGGTCAACATGGTCAACGACCGACATGCATCTGAAGTGGACTTTACGTGGAGAGGCCGACAGCTGGGTCCACGGCCGCACGCAAGGAAATGCCTCCTTATTATGCGCAAATAATGATTCCTCCACATGACATCAGGGACCCACCGAAAGGGCCTCTGTATTTCGCAAAAAAACGTTACCGCCGCTGATAGCTCGGACCCACCAGCTATATCTTCGCACGCAAGGAAGTGCCTCCTTATTACGCACAAAACAAATGAATACTCCCCCTGTTAGCTGGGACCCAGTATAGTGGCAGGCTGACTTGTGGGCCTTCTAAGTTGACAGGGACGGAAGGCTTTGTCAACTTAGTAAATATGCACGATTCTAGCTCCAGTCTTCTTGCTCCAGCCATCCAAACCAGCTTCGGTCGTGCCTCGTGGTCCTGCCTCCCGTGGCTGGCTGCGATGCGGCGGAGGCCTCACCGCCCCCTACTACTCCCACCGCTGGCCAGGCCATCCCTCTACTCACCCACACCCCCTGTTATTCTGCGGCGACGGCAGCCTCACACCGCAGCGAACCAGTGAACCCTCATACTCCTCTATGCGTGGGCATCCATTGCCGCGTCTTCCCCGGCTTTGCGTCGTCCCCTTCCCAGGCCTCGCCGTCGTCCACCGCCCTAGTGCTCTCGGCGCGGTGTGGTCAACGTGGTCAAGGAACGGCTTCCATCGGACGTGGACTGTACGTGGAGAGGCTGACAGCTGGGTCCACGGCCGCAGCAAGGAAGTGCCTCCTTATTACGTGCAAAATAATTATTCCTCCACCTGACAGCGGGGACCCACTGGACGGGCCACCGTATTTCGCAAAAACAACGTTTGCCCCTGACTGCTGGGACCCACCAGCTACATCTTCACACGCAAGGAAGTGCCTGACAGTCGGGACCCACCTGGTCGAAGCGTATGTAGCGTTGTCATTTTGGTCGCGAACGTGTACGTACATATATACTGGTCGATGTAGAGGTGCGCACGTGTCGTAGTAGAGGCGCAAATGTAGCATGTACACGTACGTACAACGGCCAGGGTGCAAGAAAGAAAATACGGCCACGTATGTGTACATACGGGCGGGGTCTCGAACGCCTACTCGCGCATACGTATACCCAGGGCTCGTGTACATGGCTGGGTCGGAACGGAGAAACAGCGTCGTCGTCGTCGTGTTCATGGGGAGGCAACGGAATGCGTCGTGTTCATGGGGAGGCAACGGAATGCATCGTGTTCATCGGGTGGGCTTGGACGGAACAGGCGATGGAAACGAGGCCTGGCGTACCGCAGAACAGAGGAAACGGCCTTGTGTTCGACCGGCCACGTTCGAAATGGAATCCTGTTCATCGGGAGGGGTCTGGCGTACCGCAAAACAAGGAAACGGATCTCCTACGGTCGAAACGGGGGTCCTGTTGATCGGGAGGGGTGTGGCGTACCGCAGAACGGAGGAAACGAACCTCCTACGGTCGAAACGGGGGTCCTGTTGATTGGGAGGGGTGTGGCATACCGTAAAACAGATGAAACGGACTTGTGTTGGAGCGCTACGGTCGAAACGGGGGTCCTGTTCATCGGGAGCAGTGTGGCGTACCGCAAAACGGGACTCCACGGGATACTGTTCATCTCCACCGTCGACCTCCTCCAGCCTCCACGGGCTCCTGTTCATCCAGCCTCCACCGTGCGCTACTCCACCGGCTACTGTTCAACCACCCCTCCACCGTCTACTGTTCATCCAGCCCTCCACACCACGGGGTCCTGTTCAACTACCACTCCACAGGCACCCCTCCACCGTCTACTGTTCATCCAGCCCTCCACACCTCGGGGTCCTGTTCATCCACCCCTCCACGGGCACCCCTCCACCGTCTACTGTTCATCCAGCCCTCCACCACACCACGGGGTCCTGTTCATCCAGAGGCAACGCCACCGCTCACTGTTCATCCAAACCCCCCCTGCAACACTCACTGTTCATCCCAGAGGCAGCATCGATCGGCTTCAGTTAGCAGCAGTAGCGAAGGAATCGCTCGATCGGGTTCAATTAACAGCCATCGATCGATCGCTCGGGTTCGATGTCGTAAGCCTGCGGTCATCGCTTTCGGGTTCGATGAGAGCCCAACGCCTCGCTTCGGGTTCGATTAGAGCCAGCAGCGTCGCACAGCAGCGTACATGTCACGAGAAACGCGCATCGCTCGGCCCCCGACCTCCCACCGTAACCGGGAACTCCCCGAAATTTTCCTCCCCCTCACTTCTACCACGGTTTTTTCCGTCATGGACGGCCCAAAGAATGTCATGCAGCTGCGTCTCCGGCCCGCCCAGGACGAAAAGCCCATTTTCTGTCATGATATTTTGTCATACAAGTAGGAGCCCACCACATCTATGATGATACCGGGTTTTGTCACAATTATCGTCATAGAAGTGTCATATGTATGACAGAAAAAAATTTCGTTCGGCCCAAAATGTCACGGATGTGTCTTTTTTTGTAGTGGAGGAGGCGCACCATCCCCCTTGTGGGCTGGTCTGTCCCCTCCTTTGGCCCATAAGGCCCGTAACTTGCCGGGGGGGGGTGCCCGGAACCCCTTTCAGTGATCCCATTCCATCCTGAAACACTTCCGGTGCCCAAATACCATCATACTATATATCAATCTTTACCTCTCGACCATTTCGGGACTCCTCGTCATGTCCGTGATCTCATCCGGGACTCCAAATAACATTCAATCACCAAATCATACAACTCATATAACGTTATATCGTCAACGAACGTTAAGCGTGCGGACCCTACGGGTTCAAGAACTATGTAGACATGACCGAGACATCTCTTCGATCAATAACCAATAGCGGAACCTGGATGCCCATATTTGTTCCTAAATATTCTACAAAGATCATTATAGGTCGAACCGTTATGACAACATACGTAATTCCCTTTGTCCATCGGTATGTTACTTGCCCGAGATTCGATCGTCGGTATCTCTATACCTAGTTCAATCTCGTTACTGGCAAGTCTCTTTACTCGTTCTGTAATACATCATCTTGCTACTAACTCATTAGTCACTTTGCTTGTAAGGCTTCTTATGATGTGTATTACCGAGAGGGCCCAAAGATACCTCTCCGATACTCGGAGTGACAAATCCTAATCTTGATCTATGCCAACTCAAACAAACACCTTAGAAGATACCTGTGGAGCATCTTTATAATCACCCAGTTATGTTGTGAGATTTGATAGTGCACAAGGCATTCCTCCGATATCCGGGAGTTGCAGAATAGTCGGAGGAATATGTATTTGACATGAAGAAGTGATAGCAATAAACTGAACGATCATTATGCTAAGCTAACGGATGGGTCTTGTCCATCACATCATTCTCCTAATGATGTGATCCCATTATAAAATGACAACACATGTCCATGGTTAGGAAACCTTAACAATATTTGATCAACGAGCTAGTCAAGTAGAGGCTTACTAGGGACACAGTATTTGTTTATGTATTCACACATGTATTTAAGTTTCCGATCAATACAATTCTAGCATGAATAACAAACTTTTATCATGAATAAGGAAATATAAATAACAACTTTATTATTGCCTCTAGGGCATATTTCCTTCAGTCTCCCACTTGCACTAGAGTCAATAATCTAGTTCACATCGCAATGTGATTAACACCCATAGTTCACATGTGATTAACACCCATATTTCACATCGCCATGTGTCTATAACCCAAAGGGTTTACTAGAGTCAATAATCTAGTTCACATCGCCATGTGATTAACACCCAAAGAGTACTAAGGTGTGATCATGTTTTGCTTGTGAGAGAGGTTTAGTCAATGGGTCTATCACATTCATATCCGTATGTATTTTGCAAATTTCTATGTCTACAATGCTCTGCATGGAGCTACTCTAGCTAATTGCTCCCACTTTTAATACGTATCCTAATTGAGACTCAGAGTCATCTGAATTGGTGTCAAAGCTTGCATCAACGTAACCCTTTAGGACGAACTCTTTATCACCTCCATAACCGAGAAATATTTACTTAGTCCTCTTAGGTAACTAAGGATAATTTTGACCGTTGTCCAGTGATCCACTCCTGGATCACTATTGTACCCCCTTGTTAGACTCATGGCAAGGTACACAATAGGTCTTGTACATAGCATGGCATACTTTATAAAACCTATGGCTCAGGAATAGGGAATGACTTTCATTCTCTCTCTATCTTCTATCGTGGTCGGGTTTTGAGTCTTTTCTCAACTTCATACCTTGTAACACGGGCAAGAACCCTTTTGTTTGACTGGTCCATTTTTGAACTTCTTCAAAAATTTAAGAAGGTCTGTGCTTTTGTGAAAGTCTATTAAGCATCTCGATCTATCCCTATAGATCTTGATGCCCAATATATAAACAGCTTCACCGAGGTCTTTCATTGAAAATTTCTTATTCAAGTAACCTTTTATCCTATCCAGAAATTCTATATCATTTCCAGTCAACAATATGTCATCCACATATAATATCAGAAATGCTACAGAGCTCCCACTCACTTTCTTGTAAATACAGGTTTCATCCTAAGTCTGTATAAAACCATATGCTTTCATCATCTTATCAAAGCGTATATTCCAACTCCGAGATGCTTGCACCAGTCCATAGATGTATTGCTGAAGCTTGCACACTTTGTTAGCACCTTTAGGATTGACAAAACCTTTTGTGTTGGCGTTCTGGGAACGGGGGTCCCCAGACTTGCCTGCCTGCGGCCTGCGGCGTGGCTCAAAGGAGGCCCAGGACGGCCCATCTTCATCAACACAAGCTCAAGACCCTCGCAAAGGGCCAGGCCTCGCGGGGCGGACGACAAGGAGCTTCCTCAGGCACGGCCTCGTCGGGCTGGCTCATGAGGAGGCGGAGAGTTCAAGGCAGGGTACCTCGCGAGGTGCCCATGACGCAAGCCATGACGACCAAGGGCGCCCGGTCGAGGCGCCAGCCAGCAGCGTCCTCCTTTCCTCTTTGGTGCAAAGGGAGCAAGCGCAGCGAGAGCATCAAGCAAAGGCATCCGTTTGGTGCAACAAGACCAAGACCAGCCCCAACGGCTGGAAGGGAGTCATCGTGGAGCCCAAGCAGGCGTCATCACCAGAGCCTTTGGTAGGCGAGGACCAACTTTAGTCAGGATAAGTGTACCTGTTGTTCCCCTTCAAAATGGCCAATTGTTGGCGCCCTTCTCGCTCGATATTTGGGAAGAGGCCCAGGGCCTTCGCCTATAAATAGGGGTAGCCACACTCAGAGTAGGGGGACGAGAGGGATCGAGATCGGGCATTCGGAATCCAGAGAGAGATAGAAACCCGATCCTCAAGCTAGAGCGACGGAACACCACCTAGCAGTTCATCACACCCGCCAAGAATGACCCTCGCGAGGCTGTTCTTCCCTATCTTATTCCTCATCAGCCCAAGAGGCAATCCACCACACCACAAACTAGAGTAGGGTATTACACCACAACGGTGGCCCGAACTAGTATAAATCTCGTGTCTCTTGTCTTTGTTCTTTCGAGTAGTTTAGGTCCCTGCGATTCGGCGAGGTACGAGACGGTGGAGGGTTGGATCTCCGCGCGCACCCCAGAGTTCGAACCTTAAGGGTCTGCCGGAACCCGAAATCCGACATTTGGCGCGCCAGGTAGGGGTGCACCGGAATCTGCCTTTCGTCGCCTCGTTCTTCCCCGACCACCGCAATCATGCATGACGCTCGTCGGGCCCGCGCCGAGCGCCGAGCCGCCCTCGCTTCCCATGTCGCCCAGACGGCACCCGTCGGCGGGCGTCCTCGTTCCTCGCCGCCGCCGCCAACGCCGCCACCGCCCCGCTGGGAACGAGCAGCAAGCCGCCCCAAAGACTCCGTCCATGAGGCAGACGGCCGCACCGCCACGCCGCTCACCCCGGTTCTTTCGCCACGCTACCGCGCATGGAGGCCCGAGCTGCGCTCATCACAGCCAACGAGCTCCTGCGCTACCGCCCCGTCGACGACATCTATGAAGAATGGCTCGACCGAGTACCGAGATCGTCCGTGCTGCAGGCGGCGACCCCGCACCGTCCGTCGCTGCACCGCACCCTGCCCCGCGCGGGCGATGAAGCTCCCGGCGCCTCACGCCTTTGTCCTCAAGACGGCGCCTCATAAGCGCGGCCCTGGCGGAACCCGTCCGCCAGCGCCGCGCAACAAGAAGAGCAGAGCTGCCAAGAAGTTCCTTGCCCGCAAGAAGCTGCCCGAGCGCTCCCCGCTCCAGCACGTCAAGACCCTACGCTGCCCTCAGCCGCGGCGCAGGGAGACCCACAAGACCAAGCCCTCTGTCATCCGAGGCCCCCCGCGGCCACGGCGGGCTGCCGCGCCTTCACCTCCGAGCTGCGCAGCGTCGCGTGGCCCGCCAAGTTCAAGCCAGACCTGCCTCCACGCTACGACGGCACGGCTGACCCTACGGAGTTCCTCCAGCTCTATGAGCTGGGCATCGAGGCTGCCAACGGGGATGAAAAGGTCATGGCGAACTGGTTTCCCATGGCGCTCAAGGACGGGGCCCGCACCTGGCTCCTGAACCTGGCCCCAGGCACGATCTCTTCCTGGGCCGAGATGTGTACCCGCTTCATCGCCAACTTCCAAGGTACTCGCGACCGGCCACCCGTCGTGAGCGACATGCGTCGAATCAAGCAGCAGCCAGGGGAAACCCTGCAAAAGTACATCCAGCGCTTCAACAACGCGCGCCTCAAGATCCCCAGGGTAACGGAGGAGGCCATCATCTATGTCTTCTTCGACGGCGTGCGCGACGTCAAGATGAAGGAGGAGCTGGCGATGCATGAAGATATGTGCACCTCCCTGGAGCTGTTCAACTTGGCGACCAAGTGCGCCAGGGCTGAGGAGGGGCGCCTCTCCCTCCTCGAGCTGCCTGCCGCGGATCCTGAAGAGAAGAAGTCCAAGGCCAAGGACGTGAAGCGCAAGGAGCTGCTTTGTGCTCGCGTCGAACCAGACACCAAGCGAGGCAGAGATCAGCCTCGAGTCCTCCAAGGGCAGCCGGTATCACGTGTACCACGACCTCCACACCCACAACACCAATGAATGTCAAGAGCTCCGGCCGTCGCTGAAGGAAGGGTCGGCAGACGCCCCGAGCGCAGCGACCGGGGCTACGGCCGAGGAGGAGGAAGGAATGCAGGACGCTGGGAAGACCGCGGCCCGCGCCAAGGGTGGCGCGACCAACCTCGCGAGGACCACTCGCAAGACCCACCTCGCGAGGGGGGCTTGAGGGATCAGCCTCGTGAGGACCGCCCGCAAGGGAACGCAGGCCTCCCTCCGCTGCCGCCGCCACCAAGGAGAATCGAAGACCGTCATTAGGACGAGGGGGCTGGGGGCTTCCAGGAAGCGCGTGCGATCGCCTGCATCCTGGGTGGAGCTCAAGCCCAGCCTCTCGGCGCATCTTCGCAGTTCGCCTGCCGAAGTGAATGCAGTCCTCCCCAAGCTCGAGTCCACACGCCCTCTCGTGTGGTCGGCGTGCGCCATCACATTCAGCTCAGCGGATCAGCTCAAGTGCGCAGCCACAGCCGGAGTTCTCCCGATGCTTTGCTCCCCAATCATCAGCAATGTGCTAGTCACCAAGACCCTCATCGACGGTGGAGCAAAGCTCAACGTCCTGTCCGTGGAGACATTCAACAATCTTCAAGTGCCTTACAGTCAGCTTCAGCCAACCAAGCCTTTCTCCGGAGTCACCGACGGCTCCACGGTCCCGATCGGGCAGGTCCGCCTTCACTGCCGCTTTCGGGGCCCGCGACAACTACCACACCGAGCTCATCGACTTCGACATCGCCCACATTCGCCGGCCAGATAACGCCATCCTCGGGTACCCAGCGTTGGCCAAATTCATGGTCAGAACTCCACCATGGCTACAACGTCCTCAAGATGCCAGAAGCGGCAGAGTCATCACGGTGCCTGTGAAGAGAGAGACGCGATGTGCTCCCCGAGCGAAGCTTTTCGAGCCCGCATCATTTGGAAGACCTGCACCACAGCAGCAGGAGGCCTCCCGAGGCCGCACCCAAGAAGAAGAAGACATCGACCGGCCCGGCTCTTCAAGAGACAGGCCCCTCAGGGTCCGCACCGGGCCAGGGGGAGCCTCCTTCCATCGCATAGTGTCGGGGGTTGGGTGCGACATATGCCAAAGGATGGCTTATCATGGAGGGGGCGAGTAGAACGTCGCCGGTGCCTGGAAACGGGATGAGGTGAAGACATGCACGCCGGCGAATCTTACCCAGCTTCGTGGCTCTCTCGAGGAGATAACACCCTCGCTGCTCTGCGGGGTCTCCGCATGATCACTATGGCAAAGTGAGTACAAGATGCTCCTTGAGCTGTTCGGGGTGAGGAAGGAGAAGGGCACGGCTAGCTCTTCTCTCCCTCTATGTGTGTGTCTAAAACTACTAGATTCCAACCCTTTGCATGGGTGCCCCGGGGGGTTTATATAGGCCTACCCCCCGGGGGTACAACGGTAATCCGACTGGGTGCGGGTCCACGCCGGCAGTCTCTAAGTCGCCGTCTTCTCCGACGACTTAGGGCCCGCCGACTAGTGGGCCCGTCGGCCGACGGCCAAAGATGGGGCCGACAGCCCTTGTCACTTGCGGGTCTTGTCGGCTGCAGATTCATAGGCCGTGCTTCTAATGACGCGAGCTTGGTCATGGGGTCATGGCAACAGTGCCGCCGCCCGGCGGGCGATCACAGTTGCCATTCCCCGTCTTGTCTGGTTAATGGCGCGTGGAGCCCGCGGGAGGGGCCGGCCGACTCCCGGAGGCCGACTCCATCGGGTCCGTCTTTGGGGTGCTCTTGCCGTCTTCGGTTCTCCCGTGGACAGGCGGGTCCCGCCGTCTTTGGGTCGTACAGACAGGCCATCGTGGGTACAGGAATCTGCCCACGGGGCTGATGTCAGGGTCGGTGTGGCAACAGTGCCGCACCGGACGGAAATCTCCGTCGGTACGGCGCTCTGTGGCCATACCTGCCCTTTCTGGGCAGGGCAAGGATGGGCCGCGAGGCGGCTTTATCCCATCCCGCTTGTAGTCGCTCAGGCAAGAGGTGGTTGGGGTCGCGGGCCGACTACCTATAGCCAGCCTCGCCTGAGGTCGCCGGCTTGGAGTCGGCTTGTCCTGAGGTCGCCGGCTTAAAGTCGGCTCGTCTTGAGGCCGCCTCTGGGACTCGGCCCAGAGGGGTAGTCACAGACTCTGTTGCCGACTTTCTGAAAGCGGCTTTCCGTCTTGGCGTCTTGAGGGGCGCAGTCTGCCCCGATGTTTTGAAAGGTTCAGGGGCTCGGGTTTGCCTACCCGTGGCCCATTACTCCGACACATAGGAAAGCGCGCCGTCGCCCTCCTCAGACAGGGCTCGGGGGCTCAACCCTGGAGGGCCGCCAACCTCGCCAAGGTCTCGAGGGAGGCGCTTGGGCACCACGTGGAGGCGTGTTTCGAAGCACGCTTTCCATAGCGTGAGCAAGACCAGGAGGACAGAACCCTCAAGAGTTCATCAGCAAGGCCATTCAGAGCTCACAGGAGTCAAGGGTCATGAGGGGCAGCCGCCGCCACTGGCCTGTTCCCCCCATCCAAAGCGAGGATGGTGGGTTGCCCGTCTGCATCGACATACCAGGGCTCAACCGAGCCGCATCTCAAGAGCGCCTCTGGCCCTCTCGAGTGGGACGTTGCGAGGGTCCGCCCCACAGCTACGTACGCATGCCTTATGGCCTGCCAAGCGCGGCTGCTGCGTACCAGCGTCATGAGGACCATCCTGGAGGCTCAAGAGGTCAGGCACGCCGCAGCCCTGGCAGAGATGGAGATGGCCTGTGAGGAGCCGCCAACGCCTCCGGAGCCTCCCGAGGCCCCTGGGCCTGGGGGCTCGTGAGGAGCGGCTCCTGTAGCCCACCGAGTCTGCTACACCAACACCCCTTCATCCCCAACATCACCAGGTGACATCTTTAAGTTTTGTTTCTGGCTGGGAGCGCCTTCAGGGCCGCATTATTCCCAGGCCGCGTGGGTCCGTCCCTGCGGCATGTATCCCTTTTTACTTCATGTCGTTAGCCTATCCTGTTGGGGGCACCCCTCGGGCTGCATCATCCCCAAGCCGCTCGGGCCAGTCCCAGCGGCATGCATCCTTCCTACTTTTTCCTTAGGATTATGCTCTCGCTCCACCATGCTTGTTATTTGGTGCCTTTTCCTGGGTGGCGGAATCTTGCACGTGAAAGGGGGTGCCCGAGCATCGCGACTCAAGGCTCCTACCGCTCTCCGCCCTCACCCTCTGGTCTTGTCCCCGCATCGCGACCTGGCTTGCCGGAATGGCTGAGACCAGCCCGAGAGCCGGGACCCGAGGACGAGAGTTGCGTCATCTAATCCAGCCTTGCGCTAAAGGGGGGTGCTCAAGATCGCGACTCAGGGCTCCTACCAACTCTCCAGCCCTCACCCTCTGGTCTTGTCCATGGCATCGCGACACAGCTTGCCAGCGACGGCTGAGACCAGCCCGAGAGCCGGGACCCGAAGACGTAGAGCACCGGCATCTGGCCAAATTTGCAGGAACACACTCGAAGATGAGGCCCAGAGCCTGTGAAGAAGGCGAATGCCTGTGAAGTTCATCTTTTTGGAAAAGGCCCTGAGCCTATG
The DNA here is from genome assembly GCA_021605145.1 of Aegilops bicornis. Classification (NCBI taxonomy): domain Eukaryota; kingdom Viridiplantae; phylum Streptophyta; class Magnoliopsida; order Poales; family Poaceae; genus Aegilops; species Aegilops bicornis. The sequence goes on along the minus strand of CM038670.1, from coordinate 181,062,081 downwards.
AAGAAGGCGAATGCCTGTGAAGTTCATCTTTTTGGAAAAGGCCCTGAGCCTGTGAAGAAGGCGAATGCCTGTGAAGTTCATCTTTTTGGAAAAGGCCCTGAGCCTGTGAAGAAGGCGAATGCCTGTGAAGTTCATCTTTTTGGAAAAGGCCCTGAGCCTGTGAAGAAGGTGAATGCCTGTGAAGTTCATCTTTTTGGAAAAGGCCCTGAGCCTGTGAAGAAGGCGAACGCCTGTGAAGCTGTCACGTTCTGGAAAGGCCCGGAGCCTGTGAAGAGGCGAACGCCCGTGAAGCTTGCTTCCCAGAAGAAAGGCCCGGAGCCTGTGAAGAAGGCGAACGCCTGTGAAGCTCGCCGCCCGTGACACTCTCACGTAATAATGAGTTGGGGCTGTACACGCCTGTAGTCTCAGAGTGCTGCCGGCCTCGGGCCTGGAGCTCCCTCCCACGCCCAGTGGCAGCACTTAGCTCCTGGTGAGAAGACGTCAAGACTAGACTAGGTGCCGGACGCGCTTTTTCATTTGCTTTCTGCAGCTTGATCGGTTATTCCCATTTGAAGTTTTTATCGAAACTATCGCCCCTTTTTGGTTCGTGGTTCTTCGATCTTTTCACCCTCCTGCCTTGATTTCTCTTGCTGGGACTCGCGAGGCGGAAGCCTCGGGAGCCCCTCATGGCTCCTACCCCTATCGCTCAAGTTTTCGCGCCCCGTCCACACCGAGCACCCTCCGCACCATGCCTTACGGGCAGCACAACGCGAACACGGGGCCAGGGTGGTCGCCCCATGACCACGGCCGGGTTCACTTGCGAATGGGCGCCTGGCGGAAGGGCAGTATCAGATAACAAAAGCAAGATAATAATTAACGGCGTTGCCTAGACGCGCCCCACGGGCCACACATTGTTCCCTTTTTACGCAGGAGAAAATGAAGGAAAAGGACAGAAGCAGGTGAAGCGCGCCCCGTGCCGGCTCTCTTGGAAGGCCCGAGCCGCCCCCGGAGCACAGTCGGACTCCATCTCGCGCTTCACCGGGGCGTGGCGGCAGCGGACCCAGCTGCCACCCCCAAGCGGTAGCGCGTGGGCGGGCTGGCCCGCCGCTCGGGAAGAATCGCCACCAAGAAGAGCTGGTGAAGCGTGAGGAGTCGCGGCATAGCCAGCCGCCGCCCGCTGCCCTCTCCGCCCAGCGCGGGGCTGAGTCCTCGGCCATGATCGTCGTCCTCGTGGCAGCACCCCATGCGGCGGCCGTCTTCCCCAACACCCTCACGTAGAGGGTGGCGTCGCCATCATACTTGAAGTGCAGGAGCACCGCGGCGGAGACCACGCTGCGAAGCGAACATCTGCCACCAAGGGCTGTGAACAGGTTCCCTGCAGCAGACCTCGGAGAAGCCCACGAAGCCCGGCTGCAGCAGCCATCTGCCTGGAGCCAGAGGCCACTCAGGGCGCCATCTGGGAGCTCACCCAGGAGGAAGCACGGGAGCTGAAGTCGGACGCCGGATGGCTCCTCCGCCCTCACCATGAACTCTGGCAGCGCTTCAGCAGCATGAAGGCGCGGCCTCGGGGGACGCGCGGCCGGGGCACGCCCTCCGACCATGGCCAGCCGCTCGTCACCACGCTGAGAGCCTCCCCCACGACCGCGGGGGACCGCCGTGGAGGCCACGGGGTGCTTGCGAGGGCGTCCTCGACCATGCTTAGGCGGAGGAGAGGAAGATTCGACCTGGCGGCCCTTCCCCTTCTCTGCGGCCGAGAACTTCCTTGGTGGAGCCATGGAGAAGAAGGAGAGACAAGAAGGATAGACTGGAAGGGCGCACGCCGTTCCATACTTATAGTCGATGAAGGCCGACCGCCGGCCTCCACGATCACCAGTAATCATGACTGACCATGCGTGCAGGGACTTGTTGAGTCCGGGCGGTTACCGAGGCATCGTGGGGATGCAGTGCGCACTCGTCCAATCAACTGCCACGCGTCGCCCAAGGCCGCAGGCTGTTAGGGCCCGCGACGCTTCGCACTTGCCCTTTCGCCTCTCTGCACGGCCAAGTTCGGGCGCACCGTGGGCCCGGAGGCTACTGTCGATGTTCTGGGAATGGGGGTCCCCAGACTTGCCTGCCTGCGGCCTGCGGCGTGGCTCAAAGGAGGCCCAGGACGGCCCATATTCATCAACACAAGCTCAAGACCCTTGCGAGGGGGGCCAGATTGGGGCGGACGACAAGGAGCTTCCTCGTGCACGGCCTCGTCAGTTGGCTCATGAGGAGGCGGAGAGTTCAAGGCAGGGTACCTCGCGAGGTGCCCATGACGCAAGCCATGACGACCAAGGGCGCCGGGCGCCGGCCAGCCAGCGGCGTCCTCCTTTCCTCTTTGGTGCAAAGGGAGCAAGCGCAGCGAGAGCATCAAGCAAAGGCATCCGTTTGATTGCAACAAGACCAAGACCAGCCCCAACGGCCGGAAGGGAGTCATCGTGGAGCCCAAGCAAAGGCGTCATCACGAGCCTTTGGCAAAGCGAGGACCAACTTTAGTCAGGATAAGTGTACCCGCTGTTCCCCTTCAAAATGGCCAATTGTTGGCGCCCTTCCCGCTCAATATTTGGGAAGAGGCCCAGGGCCTTCGCGTATAAATAGGGGTAGCCACACTCAGAGTAGGGGGACGAGAGGGATCGAGATCGGGCATTCGGAATCCAGAGAGAGATAGAAACCGATCCTCAAGCTAGAGCGACGGAACACCACCTAGCAGTTCATCACACCCACCAAGAACAGACCCTCGCGAGGTTGTTCTTCCCTGTACTGTTCCTCATCAGCCCAAGAGGCAATCCACCACACCACAAACTAGAGTAGGGTATTACACCACAACGGTGGCCCGAACTAGTATAAATCTCGTGTCTCTTGTGCCGTTTCTTTCTAGTAGTTTAGGTCCTCGCGATTCGGCGAGGTATTTAGACGGTGGAGGGTTGGATCTCCACGCGCACCCCAGAGTTCAAACCTTAAGGGTCTACCGGAACCCGAAATCCGACATTTTGGTTGCATCATATACAACTCTTCTTTAAGATATCCATTAAGGAATGCAGTTTTGACATCCATTTGCCAGATTTCATAATCATAAAATGCGGCAATTGCTAACATGATTCGGATGGAATTAAGCATCACTATGGGTGAGAAAGTATCATCGTAGTCAATCCCTTGAACTTGTCATAAACCTTTCGCAACAAGTCGAGCTTTGTAGACAGTAACATTACCATCAGTGTCAGTCTTCTTCTTGAAGATCCATTTATTTTCTATGGCTTGCCGATCATCGGGCAAGTCCACCAAAGTCCCCACTTTGTTCTCATACATGGATCCTATCTTAGATTTCATGGCATCAAGCCATCTGTCAGAATCTGGGCTCATCATAGCTTCTTCATAGTTCGTATGTTCGCCTTGGTCTAGTAACATGACTTCCAAGACAGAATTACCGTACCACTCTGGTTTGGATCGTGCTCTGGTCGAGCTACGAAGTTCAGTAGTAACTTGATCTAAAGTTAGTAGGAGCCCACCACATCTATGATGATACCGGGTTTTGTCACAATTATCGTCATAGAAGTGTCATAAGCATGACAGAAAAAAATTCGTTCGGCCCAAAATGTCACGGATGTGTCTTTTTTTGTAGTGATACATGCCTACATTATATTGATGAATTGGAGCTAGTGCTGTGTCACCCTATGTAATAATTGTTGCATGATGAATGCCATCCAACATAATTATACATCATTGATCCATTTCCTATGAGTTCGTTTCATATTGATCTTTGCTAAGTTACTTCTCCGTTGCCACTGTTACGATTACTACAAAATTGCTACTGTTACTTTTGCCACTGTTACCTTTACTTCCATACTACTTTGCTACTAAATACTTTGATGTAGATATTAAGTCTTTCAGGTGTGGTTGAATTGACAAATCAGCTGCTAATACTTGAGAATATTCTTTGGTTCCCCTTGTGTCGAATCAATAAATTTGGGTTGAGTACTCAATCCTCGAAAACTGTCGCGATCCCTCCCCATTGCAAAGCCTCCTGGAAACTGGGGATCGTTGAAGCATGTTGATGTCATTGTGAGAACCCGGCATTCCAAAGAAAGCATGCAAAATCCATAAGTCATGTGATGCCACCGCTTCTAGTATGATGATGGCCCCTTTGGCGTAACCTTGATACATTCCCCGCGAACCTTTGGGACAGTTCTTCCATTGGCAATGCATGCAATCAATTGATTCGAGCATTCCTGGAAACCACCTGGCCTCCTCAATAGCCAACAACTTCTCCGTGTCCAGCGCATTGGTTCTCCGAGATACTCAGGTCCAAACACCTCCACCATGGCGCGGGCAAACTTGACAATAGTCTTCAGGGATGTGCTCTCCCCCATCCTGACCATCTCACCAACGACATCTCCAGCAGTACCAAGTGCAAGCATCCTCAGAGCAGTCGTGCACTTCTCTTTGGCAGAGAAAGAGAGTTGACCGCAACAAACCATTTTAAGCTTGAAGTAGTCATTGTGTGCCACCACCTCCATAATGCGCAAAAACAATAGTTTTCGCATGCGAAAATGGCGACGAAACCATGGATCATTCAGGAAAGTAGGCATTAGAGCAAAGTAGTCCCTCTGCAGTAGACGAGCTTCGGACACCCTATTTCGATTGATCACTCTTCTCCCTTTGACTGAGCCCTTGAAGTTGAGAATATGCTCCACTTGTCGGCCCATTTCCTCTTGCATGCTCGTGAGCATGATCATGTCCACTTCTTCGTCTGAATCCGAGGAATCGAAGAACTCATCTTGAATCATTTGATCAAGCTCCATCGGTCCATACTCGTCGTCCAACAAAGCATCGAAATTCATCGTTTTCCCTAATAAAATCACAAATATCTGGTCAGGCAATGTGTAGAACACATCAAGCGCAAGGCGGAGCCAGAGAGTTGTCGGATGTACCATGGTGGCATCCGGGACGGCGAGGATGTCCCCCGCGGTGAGGACGGGAGAGAGGAATGCTCTGCCGGAGCTAGCGGCGCAGAGGCTAGGAACGGCTGCGGAGCACATGCGGCAGCAAAGCTACGAGACGGACGACACGGAGGAGGAAGAAGAGTGGAGAGATCAAATGGATTTGACGGTTTCTAGAGGGTGGGTTGGGTGCAATTTGTGATGGAGTCCGGTTGTCGGGTGATACGTCTCCAACGTATCTATAATTTTTTATTGTTCCATGCTATTATGTTATCTGTTTTGGATGTTTTATATGCATTAATATGCTATTTTATATTATTTTTTGGACTAACCTATTAACCTAGAGCCCAGTGCCAATTTCTATTTCTTCCTTGTTTTTAAGTTTCGCAGAAAAGGAATACCAAACGGAGTCCAAATGGAATAAAACCTTCGCGGTGATTTTTCTTGGACCAGAAGACACCCAGGAGACTTGGAGTGCAAGTCAGAAGAGCCACGAGGCGGCCAAAAGGGTGAATGGCGCGCCTAGGGGGTAGGGCGTCCCCCCTACCTTGTGGGCCCCTCGATAACCCCCTGACCTAGATCTTCCTCCTATATATTCACATATATTCTAGAAACATCAGAGGGATCCACGAAAACACATTTCCACCACCGCAACCTTCTGTACCCATGAGATCCCATCTTGGGGCCTTTTCCGTCATCCTGCTGGAGGGGGATTCGATCACGGAGGGCTTCTACATCAACGCTATTGCCCTTCCAATGAAGCGTGAGTAGTTTACCACAGACCTACGAGTCCATAGCTAGTAGCTACATCGCTTCTTCTCTCTCTCTTTGATTCTCAATACCCTGTTCTCCTCGATGTTCTTGGAGATCTATCTGATGTAATCTTCCTTTGCGGTGTGTTTGTCGAGATCCGATGAATTGTGGATTTATGATCAGCTTATCTATGAATATTATTTGAATCTTCTCTGAATTCTTATATGCATGATTTGGTATCTTTGTATTTCTCTTCGAATTATTTGTTTAGTTTAGCCGACTAGATTTGTTTTTCTTGCAATGGGAGAGGTGCATAGCTTTGGGGTCAAACTTGCGTGATTTCACCCAGTGACATAGTAGGGGTAGCGAGACACGTATTACTTTGTTGCCATCGAGGATAACAAGATGGGGTTTTCATCATATTGCTTGCTTTTATCCCGCTACATCATGTCATCTTACTTGATGTGTTACTCCGTTCTTCGTGAACTTAATACTCTAGATGCAGGCAGGAGTCGGTCGATGTGTGGAGTAATAGTAGTAGATGCAGAATTGTTTCGGTCTACTTGACACAGGCGTGATGCCTATATTGCACAATCATTGCCTTGGATATCGTCATAACTTTGTGCTTTTCTATCAATTGCTCGATAGTAATTTGTTTACCCACCGTAATATTTGCCTTCAAGAGAGAAACCTCTAGTGAAACCTATGGCCCTCGGGTCTATTTTCCTCATTATATTTTGAGATCTATATATTAAAAATACTAAAAATACCTTGCTGCAATTTATTTACTTTCAAGTTTTAGTAATCTTTTACATTTATATCCATCAGATCTCACCTTTGCAAGTGACCGTGAAGGGATGGACAACCCCTTTATCACGTAGGGTGCAAGTGTTTGATTGTTTGTGCAGGTATTAGGTGATTTGTGTGTTCTTCTCGTGCTGGATTGATACCTTGGTTCTCTAACTGAGGGAAATACTTATCTCTACTTTGCTGCATCACCCTTTCCTCTTCAAGGGAAAAACCAATGCAAGCTCAAGAAGTAGTAGGAAGAATTTCTGGCGCCGTTGCCAGGGAAATCTACGCCAAGTCAAGACATACCAAGTACCCATCATAAACTATCATCTCTTGCATTACATTATTCGCCGTTCGCCTCTTGTTTTTCTCTCCTCCACTTCTAAAACGTCTTTAGAAAAATACAAAAAGATTTACCTTTTTATTCGCCCTTCTTCCGTTCGTATTTTTGTTTGCTTGCTCATTTGTTGCCACCATGTCTGGATCTGGGGAGGTTACCGTTGAAAAGGGTAGTGAAAATTTTGAGGAGAACTTTGATGATAATGATCCTCACGAAGAAAATATTATCTTTCATACAAAAAATTCGCATAGGTAGCGGCAATATTATTGGAAAATGGGTTATTCAAGATTTCTTTACTTGTGTCGGTGCGCTACCCGTGTTAGGTGGATCTATTCTCCATAAAACTACTAGTCTTGCGGATGCCATATCTTTGCTTATAGTTGAACTTGAAAGACAATTTGTTCATATGCATCGAAGCATACAAAGGATTTTTCTAGAGTTTTCTAATATTGAGCATTCTTCTGTTAAATGCACCGCCACTATAATTCTAGCCCATGAGTTTAGAATTGTTATGAAAGATGCTAGCAAAATTTTTACACATTATAAAGTAGATGGTGGTCGTCCTCCCATAGAGGGGATTCTCTTTAACCAAGAAGAAATAATGCATTTACGATCTCTTGATCATGTTGCTTATAATGAAAATTAAAAAGGGTTCCCGCCGATGTTTTAGTTGATAAAATTTCTGAACTTAATGATAATTTTGCTATACAAAACAACGGATTGGGTTTCTCTCTTGGAAATAAGCTCATGACTTTTTGCCAAAAGAACGCTTACAATGATGAGTTGATCATACAATATGAGGGGCCAAAGGAGGAATCAATTCCTCCCGAGCTTGATCTTAGGGATCCTTATCCCATTAAATTTAGCCCTTTGATTACTTTTGTTTACCACAAAGGAAACTTGCTGCTGAACGAAGGGAGTACGAGATGAGCTTTCGAGATTTACCTTATTATTACTATGACAATACCTAGATCTATTGCCTTACGTCTAGCTAGGGGCGTTAAACAATAGCGCTTGTTGGGAGGTAACCCAATTTTATTTCTGTTTTGTGTTTTTTTGTTTTTGCTACTGTTATTGAATAAATCCCACAATTATGCTACTGTATTAATTGTGTTTTGGTGATTTAATTAGTGTTTGAGCCAAGTAAGACCTTTGGGATGGCTTACGGTGATAGTTGATTTGATCCTGCTGAACAACAGAAACTTTTGCGCCCAGTAAAATAATTTTCATTATTAACAGAAGCGTGATTTAATCTTAATTTTTTACAAAAGATTTATATACAAATTTTCCAGGTTGTCCTAATTTTTCAGAATTTTTAGAGTTACATAAGTATTCAAAGTTTATAGATTACTACAGACTTTTCTCTTTTTGACAGATTCTGTTTTCTATGTGTTGTTTGCTTATTTTGATGAATCTATGGCTAGTATCGGGGGGTATGAACCATGGAAAAGTTGGAATGAAGTAGATATTACACCAATATAAATAAAGAATGAGGTCACAAAAGTGGTGATTTATTTTCTTATACTAACGGATCTCACGAGTTTTCTGTTGAGTTTTGTGTTGTGAAGTTTTCAAGTTTTGGGTAAGGATTTGATGGACAAGAGCCTAAGCTTGGGGATGCCCAAGGCACCCTAAGGTAATATTCAAGGACAACCAAGAGCCTAAGCTTGGGGATGCCCCGGAAGGCATCCCCTCTTTCGTCTTCATCTATCGGTAACTTTACTTGAGGCTATATTTTTATTCACCACATGATATGTGTTTTGCTTGGAGCATCTTGTATGATATGAGTCTTTGCTTTTTAGTTTTCCACAATCATCCTTGTTGTGCACACCTTTTGGGAGGGACACGCATGAATCGTGATTTATTAGAATACTCTATGTGCTTCACTTATATCTTTTGATCTAGGCAATTTTGCTCTAGTGCTTCACTTATATCTTTTTAGAGCACGGCGGTGGCTTTATTTTATAGAAATTGTTGAACTCTATTGCTTCACTTATATTATTTTGGCATTTTTTTAGACAGCGTGGTAATTTGCTTGGGTTATAAATTTAATCCTAATATGATAGGCATCCAAGAGGGATATAATAAAAACTTTCATATAAAGTGCATTGAATACTATGATAAGTTTGATTCCTTATGATTGTTTTGAGATATAAAGATGGTGATATTAGAGTCATGCTAGTGAGTAATTGTGAATTGGAGAAATACTTGTGTTAAGGTTTGTGATTCCCGCAGCATGCACATATGGTGAACCGTTATGTAACGAAGTTGGAGCATGTGGTATTTTTTTTATTGTCTTCCTTATGAGTGTCGGTCAGGGACGAGCGATGATCTTTTCCTACCAATCTATCCCCCTAGGAGCATGCGTGTACTACTTTGTTTCAATGACTAATAGATTTTTGCAATAAGTATGTGAGTTCTTTATGACTAATGTTGATTCCATGGATTATACGCACTCTCACCCTTCCACCATTGCTAGCCTCTCTAGTACCGCGCTACTTTCGCCGGTACCATACACCCACTATATACGTTCCTCAAAACAGCCACCATATACCTTCCTCAAAACAGCCACCATACCTACCTATTATGGCATTTCCATAGCCATTCCGAGATATATTGCCATGCAAGTTTCCGCCGTACTGTTTATTATGACACGTTTCATCATTGTCATATTGCTTTGCACGATCATGTAGTTGACATCATATTTGTGGCAAAGCCACCATCTATAATTCTTTCATACATGTCACTCTTGATTCATTGCACATCCCGGTACACAGCCGGAGGCATTCATATAGAGTCATATTTTGTACTAAGTATCTAGTTTGTAATTTTTGAGTTGTAAGTAAATAGAAGTGTGATGATCTTTATTATTAGAGCATTGTCCCACGTGAGGTTATAAAAAATATATGGCCAAAAGAAGTCAAACAAAAAAAGGGAGAAGAAAAAAATGAGAGAAAAGGAGAAGGGGCAATGTTACTATCCTTTTACCACACTTGTGCTTCAAAGTAGCACCATGATCTTCATGATAGAGAGTCTCCTATGTTGTTACTTTCATATACTAGTGGGAATTTTTCATTATAGAACTTGACTTGTATATTCCAACGATGGCCTCCTCAAATTTCCCTAGGTCTTCATGAGCAAGCAAGTTGGATGCACACCCACTTAGTTTTCTTTTGAGCTTTCATAAAATTATAGCTCTAGTGCATCCATTTCATGGCAATCCCTACTCACTCACATTGATATCTATTGATGGGCATCTCCATAGCCCTTTGATATGCCTAGTTGATGTGAGACTATCTCCTTCTTTTTGTCTTCTCCACAACCAGCATATTCTATTCCACCTATAGTTCTATATCCATGCCTCACGCTCATGTATTGCGTGAAAGTTGAAAAGGTTTGAGAAAATTAAAAGTATGAAACAATTGCTTGGCTTGTCATCGGGGTTGTGCATGATTTGAATATTTTGTGTGATGAAGATGGAGCGTAGCCAGACTATATGATTTTGTAGGGATAAGCTTTCTTTGGCCATGTTATTTTGAGAAGACATAATTGCCTTGTTAGTATGCTTGAAGTATTATTGTTTTTATGTCAATATTAAACTTTTGTTTTGAATCTTATGGACCTGAACATTCATGCCACAGCAAATAAGAATTACATGGATAAATATGTTAGGTAGCATTCCACATCAAAAATTCGGTTTTTATCATTTACCTACTCGAGGACGAGCAGGAATTAAGCTTGGGGATGCTTGATACATCTCCAACGTATCTATAATTTTTTATTGTTCCATGCTATTATATTATCTGTTTTGGATGTTTTATATGTATTAATATGCTATCTTATATTATTTTTGGGACTAACCTATTAACCTAGAGCCCAGTGCCAGTTTCTGTTTTTCCTTGTTTTTGAGTTTCGCAGAAAAGGAATACCAAACGGAGTCCAAACGGAATAAAACTCGCAATGATTTTTCTTGGACCAGAGGACACCCAGGAGACTTGGAGTGCAAGTCAGAAGATCCACGAGGCAGACACAAGGGTGGAGGGCGCACCCAGGGGGTAGGGGGCACCCCTACCTTGTGGGCCCCTCGATGACCCCCTGACCTAAATCTTCCTCCTATATATTCACATATATCCAGAAACATCAGAGGGATCCACGAAAACACTTTTCCACCGCCGCAACCTTCTGTACCCGTGAGATCCCATCTTGGGGCCTTTTCCGGCAACCTGTCGGAGGGGGATTCGATCACGGAGGGCTTCTACGTCAACCCTATTGCCCTTCCGATGAAGCGTGAGTAGTTTACCACAAACCAACGGGTCCATAGCTAGTAGCTAGATAGATTCTTCTCTCTCTTTGATTCTCAATACCATGTTCTCCTCGATGTTCTTGGAGATCTATCTGATGTAATCTTCTTTTGCAGTGTGTTTGTCGAGATCCGATGAACTATGGATTTATGATCAGCTTATCTATGAATATTATTTGAATCTTCTCTGAATTCTTGTATGCATGATTTGGTATCTTTGTATTTCTCTTTGAATTATTTGTATAGTTTGGCCGACTAGATTGGTTTTTCTTGCAATGGGCGAGGTGCATAGCTTTGGGTTCAAACTTGCGTGATTTCACCCGGTGACATAGTAGGGGTAGCGAGACACGTATTACTTTGTTGCCATCGAGGATAGCAAGATGGGGTTTTCATCATATTGCTTGAATTTATCCAGCTACATCATGTCATCTTACTTAATGCGTTACTCTGTTCTTCATGAACTTAATACTCTAGATGCAGGAAGGAGTCGGTCAATGTGTGGAGTAATAGTAGTAGATGCAGAATCATTTCGGTCTACTTGACACGGACGTGATGCCTATATTGCATAATCATTGCCTTGGATATCGTCATAACCTTGCGCTTTTATAGCAATTGCTCGACAGTAATTTGTTTACCCACCGTAATATTTGCCTTCAAGAGAGAAGCCTCTAGTGAAACCTATGGCCCCCGGGTCTATTTTCCTCATTATATTTTCAGATCTATATATTAAAAATACCAAAAATACCTTGTTGCAATTTATTTACTTTTATTTACTTTCAAGTTTTAGTAATCTTTTACACCTATATCCATCAGATCTCACCTTTGCAAAGTGCCCATGAAGGGATTGACAACCCCTTTATCGTGTTGGGTGCAAGTGTTTGATTGTTTGTGCAGGTATCAGGTGATTTGTGCGTTCTTCTCCTACTGGATTGATACTTTGGTTCTCTAACTGAGGGAAATACTTATCTCTACTTTGTTGCATCACCCTTTCCTCTTCAAGGGAAAAACCAACGCAAGCTCAAGAAGTAGCATCGGGTTCAACGTGACGGGCGCGCCTATATCCGCCCCATATTTGGGCTGGATATGAGGGGTGACGGTCAGCCCAGGCGTTTGATTCCCATTTGAAGTGTCCATCTGGATCGAAATTCATGACAGGTCAGTGAAGGTCGGGCCGCCCGGGCGTTTGGGACACCTTGCTAGAGATGCTCTTACCTTGGACGCCCGGCTATAGATGCTCTTACCTGGGACGCCCAGGCGTTTGAGGTCAGTTTGGGATGCCCGGCTATAGATGCTCTTACCTGGGATAAGTATGCAAAGTGACAAAAAAACTACGTAAGTAAGCAAATGCGTCGTTAGCAAAGAAAACATGCAACGGACGCGATCTATGCTAGCAATATCATAGATCTCTCCAAAGATGAGATACCACGCAAAGGAAAAGAGAACACCACGGGAGGATCATCTCGGTTACGATGGAGCTGATCGGGCACACAGGGAGGTGAACCCTGAGCCAACAGAGGAAACCGATTCAACATGGCCCTACACAAGCTAATATGGAAGAGGATCCGCTACAAATATCACAGGACAGAAGTCCAAGGATACCCGAGGAACAGCGAGAGATGAGGGAGCAACTAGTTGACGAGTGCTTCTTCGGGAGCCTCACAACGATCAACGCCACTTGGCGCGCTCTAAGTCACCCGCCACGTGTCGCGCTCTGGGCGCTCCCTTTGGATTTTTTTTTATTTTTCCACACGTGTTTTGGTTTTTTTTTCGACGTCTCAGTTTTCCACCGGTCTTCCTTAACTTTTGGATCAAAAAAATCAAAAAAATTGCATGAAAAAACGCGTTTTCTTTTTTTTCCCTTTCACGAGAATCATGATTTTGCTTTTGTGAGAGGCACGGTTTTGCTTTCGCCAGAGTCACGGCCGTGCCTCTCAGAAACGAAGAAAAAACACGTTTCCTGTTTTTTTCCTTCCACGAGAGGCATGGTTGTGCTTTCGCGAGAGGCACGGTTGTGCCCTCTCGGAAACAAACAAACGTGTTTTCTGTTTTTTTCCTTCTGCGAGAGGCACAGTTGTTCTTTTATGAGAGGCACGGTCGTGCCTCTCGAAAACGGAAAAAAAAAACGTGTTTTCTGTTTTTTTTCCTTTCGCGAGAGTCACGGCCGTGCCTCTCAGAAATAAAAAATGTGTTTTCTATTTTTTCCTTCCGCGAGAGGCACGGTTGTGATTTCGCGAGAGGCATGGGCGTGCCTCTTTCGGAAAGGGAAAATCGGTGCTTCCAGTTTGGTTTTTTTGTCCGGTTTTTTCGTCCGGTTTTTTTCGTGAAAAAATTTGTCAACATGTGATCTAGTTTTGAAGATCTCTACGTGCGGAATCCAACAGTGAAAACGGTTCAAGATTTGGACGCACGGTTTAAGAGATAAAACATTTTGAATAAACGGATCTATGAAAAAGAGAAAACTTCCAGGTTGTGACAAGTGGCGCCCATGCAGCACGCCACTTGTCACAACCTGGAAGGTGAGAGTGATCTTTGTAATGAGTACTCCTGAGGGCATGTACAATGGTTGATAAGATAGTCTTACCTTAAGAGCATCTCCAATAGATGGTCCAAATGTAAAAGTACCTAACTTTTGGACCGTCTAGGGCAAAAAACGCTGCTCCAACAAACGGTCCATATGCAAAACAAAATTGGACCGCCGCCTCCTCGTGATGTAAAATACAACACCTTGCGGTGAAAATTTACATCATGAGGTGCATCTGGTCCAAAACCAGCCCCCGCCCGTGAACGCCCAACCGCTACTTCCTTTCCTTTCCCGTCCGCGCCAGTCCACCCGCCCGAAGACCAGTCGGTCGGAATCCGCCGCCGCGACCGCCCAAAACCTCGTCGTCGGCGCCGCCACCACCCCACATCCCCGCCGCCGCCCTCCGCCACCATCGCCCTGAAGGAAATATGCCCTAGAGGCAATAATAAAGTTATTATTTATTTCCTTATTTCATGATAAATGTTTATTGTTCATGCTAGAATTGTATTAACCGGAAACATAATACATGTGTGAATACATAGACAAACAGAGTGTCACTAGTATGCCTCTACTAGACTAGCTTGTTAATCAAAGATGGTTATGTTTCCTAACCATAGACAAAGGAGTTGTCATTTGATTAACAAGGTCACATCATTGGTTGAATGATCTGATTGACATGACCCATTCCATTAGCTTAGCACCCGATCGCTTAGTATGTTGCTATTGCTTTTCTTCATGACTTATACATGTTCCTGTAACTATGAGATTATGCAACTCCTGCCATCGGAGGAACACTTTGGGTGCTACCAAACGTCACAACGTAATCGGGTGATTATAAAGGAGTACTACAGGTGTCTCCAAAGGTACATGTTGGGTTGGCGATTTTCGAGATTAGGTTTTGTCACTCCGATTGCCTGGAGAGGTATCTCTGGGCCCTCTCGGTAATGCACATCACTATAAGCCTTGCAAGCAATGTAGCTAATGAGTTAGTTACGGAATGATGCATTACGGAACGAGTAAAGAGACTTGCCAGTAACGAGATTGAACTAGGTATTGGATACCGACGATCGAATCTCGGGCAAGTAACATACCGATGACAAAGGGAACAACATATGTTGTTATGCGGTTTAACCGATAAAGATCTTCGTAGAATATGTAGGAGCCAATATGGGCATCCAGGTCCCGCTATTGGTTATTGACCGAGAATAGTTCTAGGTCATGTCTACATAGTTCTCGAACCCGTAGGGTCCGCACGCTTAAGGTTTCGATGACAGTTATATTATGAGTTTATGAGTTTTGATGTACTGAAGGAGTTCGGAGTCCCGGATGAGATCGGGGACATGACGAGGAGTCTCGAAATGGTCGAGACGTAAAGATCGATATATTGGACGACTATATTCGGAGTTCGGAAAGGTTCCGAGTGAATCGGATATTTTTCGGAGTACCAGAGAGTTACGGGAATACGTATTGGGCCTTATTGGGCCATACGGGAAAGAAGGAAAAGGGCCTCAAGGGTGGCCGCAGCCCTTCCCTTGGTCTGGTCCGAATTGACTAGGGAAGGGGCCCCTTCCTTCCTTCTCCTTTTCCTTCCCTTTCCTTCTCTCCTACTCCTACTACATGGAAGGTTTCCTAGTTGGACTAGGAAAGGGGAATCCTACTCGGTGGGAGTAGGACTTCCCTAGGGCGCGCCATAGAGAGGGCCGCCCTCCCTCCTCCACTCCTTTATATACGGGGCAGGGGGCACCCCATAGACACACAAGTTGATCTACGGATCGTTCCTTAGCCGCAGCGGTGCCCCTCCACCATATTCCACTTCGTCATATCGTCATGAGCTTAGGCGAAGCCCTGCGCGGAGAAGTCATATCGTCATGAGCTTAGGCGAAGCCCTGCGTCGGTGGAGCATCATCATCGCTACCACGCCGTCGTCTTGACGGAACTCATCCCCGACACTTTGCTGGATCGAGTCCGGGATCGCCATCGAGCTGAACGTGTGCGTAACTCGGAGGTGCCGTGACGCTCGGTACTTGGATCGGTCGGATCGTGAAGACGCACGACTACATCAACCGCGTTGTTATAACGCTTCCGCCACGGTCTCACGAGGGTGCGTGGACATACACTCCCCTCTCGTTGCTATGCATCACCATGATCTTGCGTGTGCCTAGGAAAATCTTTGAAATTACTACGTTCCCCAACAGTGGCATCCGAGCCTAGGTTTTTATGGTTTGATGTTTTGCACGAGTAGAACACAAGTGAGTTGTGGGCGATACAAGTCATACTGCCTACCAGCATGTCATACTTTGGTTCAGCGGTATTGTGAGATGAAGCGGCCCGCGGCCGGACCGACATTACGCGTACGCTTACGCGAGACTGGTTTCACCGTTACGAGCACTCGTGCTTAAAGGTGGCTGGCGGGTGTCTGTCTCTCTCACTTTAGTTGAACCGAGTGTAACTACGCCCGGTCCTTGCGAAGGTTAAAACGGAGTCTATTTGACAAACTATCGTTGTGGTTTTGATGCGTAGGTGAGAACGGTTCTTGCTAAGCCCGTAGCAGCCACGTAAAATTTGCAACAACAAAGTAGAGGGCGTCTAACTTGTTTTTGCAGGGCATGTTGTGATGTGATATGGTCAAGACGTGATGAGATATAAGTTGTTGTATAAGATGATCATGTTTTATTGAAGTTATCGGCAATCGGGCGGAAGCCCTATGGTTGTCTCTTTGTTGCATAAGATGCAAGTGCCAAATAATTGCTTTACTTTATCGCTATGCGATAGCAATAGTTGCAAGAGCAATAGTTGGCGAGACAACCATGTGATGACACATTGATATAGATCAAGATGATGAAGATCATGGTGTCGTGCCGGTGACGATAGAGATCATGACAGTACTTTGGAGATGGAGATCAAAGGCGCAAGATGATCATGGCCATATCATGTCACATATTTTGATTGCATGTGATGTTTATCTATTATACATCTTATTCTTGCTTTGATTGACGGTAGCATTTTAAGATGATCTCTCACTAATTATCAAGAAGTGTTCTCCTGAGTATGCACCGTTGCCAAAGTTCGTCGTGCCCGGACACCACGTGATGATCGGGTGTGATAAGCTCTCGTCCATCTACAACGGGTGCAAGCCAGTTTTGCACACGCGGAATACTCAAGTTAAACTTGACGAGCCTAGCATATGCAGATATGACCTCGAGCACGGAGACCGAAAGGTCGAGCGTGAATCATATAGTAGATATGATCAACATAGTGATGTTCACCATTGAAAACTACTCCATCTCACGTGATGATCGGTTATGGTTTAGTTGATTTGGATCACGTGATCACTTAGATGACTAGAGAGATGTCTGCCTAAGTGGGAGTTCTTAAGTAATATGATTAATTGAACTTAAATTTATCATGAACTTAGTCCTGGTAGTATTTTGCAAATTATGTTGTAGATCAATAGCTCACGTTGTTGCTTTCATATGTTTATTTTTCATATGTTCCTAGAGAAAATTGTGTTGAAAAATGTTAGTAGCAATGATGCGGATTGGATCCGCGATCTGAGGTTTATCCTCAATGCTGCACAGAAGAATTATGTCCTTAATGCACCGCTAGGTGACAGACCTATTGCAGGAGCGGTATGCGCACGTTATGAACGTTTGGCTAGCTCAATATGATGACTACTTGATAGTTTAGTGCACCATACTTAACGGCTTAGAATCGGGACTTCAAAGACGTTTTGAACGTCATGGACCATATGAGATGTTCCAGAATTGAAGTTAATATTTCAAGCAAATACCCGAGTTGAGAGATATGAAGTCTCCAACAAGTTCTATAGCTAAAAGATGGAGGAGAATCGCTCAACTAGTGAGCATGTGCTCAGATTGTCCAATACTTCAATCGCTTGAATCAAGTGGGAGTTAATCTTCCAGATAAGATAGTGATTGACAGAATTCTCTAGTCACCATCACTAAGTTACTAGAACTTCGTGATGAACTATAGTATGCAGGGATGACGAAAACGATTCCCGAGCTCTTCGTGATGTTGAAATCAACGAAGGTAGAAATCAAGAAAGAGCATCAAGTGTTGATGATTGACAAGACCACTAGTCTCAAGGAAAAGGGCAAAGGGAAGAAGGGGAACTTCAAAAGGAACGGCAAGCAAGTTGCTGCTCGAGTGAAGAAGCCCAAGTCTGGACCTAAGCACGAGACTAAGTACTTTTGCTACAATGGAACTGGTCACCGAAGCGGAACTACCCCTGAATATTTGGTGGATAAGAAGGATGGCAAAGTGAACAAAGGTATATTTGATATACAGATTATTGATGTGTATTTTACTAGTGTTCATAGCAACCCCTCGGTATTTGATCTTTGGTATAGTTGCTAAGAGTAGTAACTTGAAACGGAGTTACAGAATGAACAGAAACTAGTTGAAGGGGAAGTGACGATGAGTGTTGGAAGTAGTTCCAAGATTGATATGATCATCATCGCACACTCCCTATACTTTCGGGATTAGTGTGGAACCTAAATAAGTGTTATTTGGTGTTGAGCATAAATATGATTTGATCATGTTTATTGCAATACGGTTATTCATTTAAGTAAGAGAATAAATTGTTGTTACATTTACATGAATAAAACCTTATATGGTTACACACCCAATGAAAATGGTTCATTGGATCTCGATCATAGTGATACACATATTCATAATATTGAAACCAAAAGATGCAAAGTTAATAATGATAGTGCAACTTATTTGTGGCAATCGCCGTTTAGGTCATATTGGTGTAAAGCGCTTGAAGAAAACTCCATCTTGATGGACTTTTGGAATCACTTGACTATGAATCATTTGATGCTTGCGAACCGTGCCTTTTGGGCAAGATGACTAAAACTCCGTTCTTCGGAACAATGGAACAAGCTACTGACTTATTGGAAATAATACATACCGATGTATGCGATTCAATGAGTGTTGATGCTCGTGGCAAGTATCGTTATTTTCTGACCTTCACAAAATGATTTGAGCAGATATGGGTATATCTACTTGATGAAACATAAGTCTGAAATAATTGAAAAGTTCAAAGAATTTCAGAGTGAAGTGGAAAATCATCGTAACAAGAAAATAAAGTTTCTGCGATCTGATCGTGGAGATAAATATTTGAGTTACGAGTTTGGTCTTCATTTAAAACAATGTGAAATAGTTTCGCAACTCACGCCATATGGAACACCATAACATAATGGTGTGTCCGAAAGTCGTAACCGCACTTTATTGGATATGGTGCGATCTATGATGTCTCTTATCAATTTACCACTATCGCTTTGGGGTTATGCATTAGAGACAGCTGCATTCACGCTTAATAGGGCACCGCCTAAATCCGTTGAGGCGACACCGTATGAACTATGGTTTAACAAAGAAACCTAAGCTGTCGCTTTCTTAAAGTTTGGAAGTTGTGATGCTTATGTGAAAAAGTTTCATCCTGATAAGCTCAAACCCAAATCGAGAAGTGCGTCTTCATAGAATACCCAAAGGAAATTGTTGGGTATACCTTCTATCACAGATCCGAAGGCAAAAACATTCGTTGCTTATAAATGGATCCTTTCTAGAGAAGGAGTTTCTCTCGAAAGAAGTGAGTGGGAGGAAAGTGGAGCTTGATAAGGTAATTTGTACCTTCTCCCGAATTGGAAAGTATTTCATCACGGAAATCAGTTCCAGTGATTCCTACACCAATTAGTGAGGAAGCTAATGATGATGATCATGTAACTTCAGATCAAGTCACTACCGAATCCCGTAGGTAAACCAGAGTGAGATCCGCATCAAAGTGGTACGGCAATCCTGTTCTGGAAGTCATGCTACTAGATCATGACGAACCTACAAACTATGAAGAAGCGATGGTGGGCCCAGATTCCGCTAAATGGCTAGAAGCCATGAAATCTGAGATGGGATCCATGTATGAAAACAAAGTGTGGACTTTGGTTGACTTGCCCGAGGGTCGGCAAGCAATAGAAAATAAATGGATCTTCAAGAGGAAGACGGACATTGATAGTAGTGTTACTATCTACAAAGCTCGACTTGTCGCAAAAAGGTTTTTGACAAGTTCAAGGTGTTAACTACAATGAGATTTTCTCAAGCTGTAGCGATGCTTAAGTCTGTCCGAATCATGTTAGCAATTGCCACAATTTATGAAATTTGGCAAATGGATGTAAAACTGCATTCCTGAATGGGTTTCGGAGGAAGAGTTGTATATGATGCAACCGTAAGGTTTTATCGATCCAAAGGGAGCTAACAAAGTGTGCAAGCTCCAGCGATCCATCTATGGACTGGTGCAAGCATCTCGGAGTTGGAATATACGCTTTGATAAGTTGATCAAAGCATATAGTTTATACAGACTTACAAAGTGAAGCCTGTATTTACTAGAAAGTGAGTGGGAGCACTACGGATTTCGATAAGTATATGTGAATGACATATTGTAGATCGGAAATAATGTAGAATTATTCTGCAAAGCATAAAGGAGTGTTTGAAAGGAGTGTTTCAAACAAAGACCTCGTGAAGTTGCTTACATATTGAGCATCAAGATCTATAGAGATAGATCAAGACGCTTGATAAGTTTTTTCAATGAGTACATACCTTGACAAGATTTTGAAGTAGTTCAAAATGGAACAGTCAAAGAAAGAGTTCTTGACTGTGTTACAAGGTGTCAAATTGAGTAAGACTCAAAAACCCGACCACGGCAGAAGATAGAAAGAGAATGAAAGTCATTCCCTATGCCTTGGCCATAGGTTCTATAAAGTATGCCATGCTGTGTACCAGATCTATTGTATACCCTACAATCGAGTTTGGCAAGGAGTACAATAGTGATCTAGGAGTAGATCATCGACAGCGGTCAAAATTATCCTTAGTGGAATAAGGATATGTTTCTCGATTATGGAAGTGACAAAAGGTTCGTCGTAAAGGGTTACGTCGATGCAAGTTTTGACACCGATCTGGATGACTCTAAGTCTCGATCTAGATACATATTGAAAGTGGGAATAATTAGCTAGAATAGCTCCTTGCGGAGCATTGTTGACATAGAAATTCGCAAAATACTTACGGATCTGAATGTGACAGACCCGTTGACTAAGATTCTCTCAGAAGCAAAACATGATCACACCTTAGTACTCTTTGGGTGTTAATCACATAGCGATGTGAACTAGATTACTGAATCTAGTAAACCCTTTGGGTGTTGGTCACATGGCGATGTGAACTATGGGTGTTAATCACATGATGATGTGAACTATCGATGTTAATCACATTGTGATGTGATCTAGATTATTGACTCTAGTGCAAGTGGGAGACTGAAGGAAATATGCCCTAGAGGCAATAATAAAGTTATTATTTATTTCCTTATTTCATGATAAATGTTTATTGTTCATGCTAGAATTGTATTAACCGGAAACATAATACATGTGTGAATACATAGACAAACAGAGTGTCACTAGTATGCCTCTACTAGACTAGCTTGTTAATCAAAGATGGTTATGTTTCCTAACCATAGACAAAGGAGTTGTCATTTGATTAACAAGGTCACATCATTGGTTGAATGATCTGATTGACATGACCCATTCCATTAGCTTAGCACCCGATCGCTTAGTATGTTGCTATTGCTTTTCTTCATGACTTATACATGTTCCTGTAACTATGAGATTATGCAACTCCCGTTTACGGAGGAACACTTTGGTGCTACCAAACGTCACAACGTAATCGGGTGATTATAAAGGAGTACTACAGGTGTCTCCAAAGGTACATGTTGGGTTGGCGTATTTCGAGATTAGGTTTTGTCACTCCGATTGTCGGAGAGGTATCTCTGGGCCCTCTCGGTAATGCACATCACTATAAGCCTTGCAAGCAATGTAGCTAATGAGTTAGTTACGGAATGATGCATTACGGAACGAGTAAAGAGACTTGCCAGTAACGAGATTGAACTAGGTATTGGATACCGACGATCGAATCTCGGGCAAGTAACATACCGATGACAAAGGGAACAACATATGTTGTTATGCGGTTTGACCGATAAAGATCTTCGTAGAATATGTAGGAGCCAATATGGGCATCCAGGTCCCGCTATTGGTTATTGACCGAGAATAGTTCTAGGTCATGTCTACATAGTTCTCGAACCCGTAGGGTCCGCACGCTTAAGGTTTCGGCGATGCTTATATTATGAGTTTATGAGTTTTGATGTACCGAAGGAGTTCGGAGTCCCGGATGAGATCGGGGACATGACGAGGAGTCTCGAAATGGTCGAGACGTAAAGATCGATATATTGGACGACTATATTCGGAGTTCGGAAAGGTTCCGAGTGATTCGGGTATTTTTCGAAGTACCGGAGAGTTACGGGAATACGTATTGGGCCTTATTGGGCCATACAGGAAAGAAGGAAAAGGGCCTCAAGGGTGGCCGCACCTTCCCTTGGTCTGGTCCGAATTGACTAGGGAAGGCGCCTCTTCCTTCCTTCTCCTTTTCCCTTCCCTTTCCTTCTCTCCTACTCCTACTACATGGAAGGTTTCCTAGTTGGACTAGGAAAGGGGGAATCCTACTCCCGGTGGGAGTAGGACTCCCCTAGGGCGTGCCATAGAGAAGGCCGGCCCTCCCCTCCTCCACTCCTTTATATACGGGGGCAGGGGGCACCCCATAGACACACAAGTTGATATACGGATCGTTCCTTTGCCGTGTCTGGTGCCCCCTCCACCATATTCCACTTCGGTCATATCGTCATGAGCTTAGGCGAAGCCTGCGCCGGAGAAGTCATATCGTCATGAGCTTAGGCGAAGCCCTGCGTCGGTGGAGCATCATCATCGCCGCCACGCCGTCGTCGACGGAACTCATCCCCGACACTTTGCTGGATCGGAGTCCGGGGATCGTCATCGAGCTGAACGTGTGCAGAACTCGGAGGTGCCGTACGTTCGGTACTTGGATCGGTCGGATCGTGAAGACGTACGACTACATCAACCGCATTGTTATAACGGTTCCGCTTACGGTCTACGAGGGTACGTGGACATACACTCTCCCCTCTCGTTGCTATGCATCACCATGATCTTGCGTGTGCGTAGGAAATTTTTTGAAACTACTACGTTCCCCAACACGCCCCCGTCGCCTCCCTCGCCGGTAGCCGGCTCGCAGCCGCCCGGACACCGCCGAATCGGGAGGCGGCCGGCGCGGGATTCGGCGCCCCCGGCGATCCGGCTGTCGTGGTAGGACTCCGTCGGGTCTTAGGCTGCCGCCGGCCTCCTCCCCATCGGCCATGAGCCTTTCCACAGCCGTTGTGCCGGCCGCACAACCGCCGCACCAAGCCCTCTGCCCGGCTGCCAAACTATTCTTCGCCGCCCGCCGAGCTCCTCTTGGCCGGCCTCCAAGCTCATTTCTTATCACCGCCGCTGTCTGGAGCCGACCGCAGGCTTCTGCGGCCGTCAGCAGCAGCCAATACAACCGGCGGCTATCTTCTTCCACCGCGCGCACAAGGTGTTCGACGGAATTCCCCAAGGTAAAAAAATGACGAAACTTGATGATTTAACTGGGGATTGGATAGTATGTTTGATGGTGGTTATGTTCATTTTAGATGAGCTCGGTTGACTCCTCTTTCGTGGATGATTCATCGTCGGACGAGGAATTTGATTTGCATGAAGAAGAGGAGATTGCTATGCTAGTGGCCATGCACAAGAGGAAGAAACCGAAGCACGGTGGTTCCGAATTTGGACCATCTATTCGAGTTGGTCTTTTGGACCATGAATCTGGACCATCTGTTGGGGTTGGCCTTTTTTCGGAGCTCCAAAATGCACTTTTTGGCGGTCCAAATTTTACATCTCTAGTTTTGGACCGTCAAAATTTGGACCATCTATTGGAGATGCTCTAATCTTACATGTAATTTAGAGATGACAAACATAAATGTCTACAATGGGTCATCTCTTAGCTTTATTTTCAATAACTAGCCATTTCTGAAAATATGGTGAGACATATTAGTCTAAGAGATCATCTCTTGTCTTCTCTTGATGTTGATTCTTTAAAACCGAGATCTATTCCTCCTAAGCATGATATCAATTAGTCTCTCAAAGCCATGAGAATTTCCATTGATGAGTGCAAGGAAAGAACCGCTACGATGCGCGCTAAGAAAGATTGCTTTATGAAAGCGTGTTCTTCAAATTTCTATGAAAATAAAGATGAAGATCTAAAAGTTATTGATGTGTCCCCTATTAAATCCTTGTTTTGCAATATGAATCTTGATAATGATGGGACTGAATATGATCCACCTTTACCTAGAAGGCGTTCCAAAAATTTGGAGTTTTTAGATCTTAATGCTAAAATTGATAAAAGTGGGATTGAAGAGAACAAAACCCTAGATATTAATAAACCCACTATTTAGGATTTCAAGGAATTTAATTATGATAATTGCTCTTTGATAGATTGTATTTCCTTGTGGCAATCCGTGCTAAATTCTCCTCATGCTTGTAGTCAAAATAAAGCTTTTACCAAACATATCGTTGATGCCTTGATGCAATCTTATGAAGAAAAGCTTGAGTTGGAAGTTTCTATCCCTAGAAAACTTTATGATGAGTGGGAACCTACTATTAAAATTAAGATTAAAGATCATGAATGCTATGCTTTGTGTGATTTGGGTGCTAGTGTTTCCATGATTCCAAAAACTTTGTGCGATTTGCTAGGTTTCCGTGATTTTGATTATTGCTCTGTAAACTTGCACCTTGCGGATTCCACTATTAAGAAACCTATGGGAAGAATTAATGATGTTCTTATTGTTGCAAATAGGAACTATGTGCCCGTAGATTTTATTGTTCTTAATATAGATTGCAATCCTTCATGTCCTATTATTCTTGGTAGACCTTTCCTTAGAACGATTGGTGCAATTATTGATATGAAGGAAGGGAATATTAGATTCCAATTTCCATTAAATAAAGGCATGGAACACTTCCCTAGGAAGAAAATAAAACTACCATATGAATCTATCATGAGAGCCACTTATGGATTGCCCACCAAAGATGGCAATACCTAGATCTATCCTTGCTTTTATGCCTAGCTAGGAGCGTTAAACGATAGCGCTTGTTGGGAGACAACCCAATTTTATTTTTAGTTTTTTGCTTTTTGCTTATGATTAGGAATAAATATTTGATCTAGCCTCTGGTTAGATGTGTTTTTATGTTTTAATTAGTGTTTGTGCCAAGTTAAACCTATAGGATCTTCTTGGATGATAGTTATTTGATCTTGCAGAAAATTCCAGAAACTTTTTGTTCACGAAAACAATTGTTAAAAATCACCAGAACGTGATAAAATAGTGATTCCAATTGCTGCTGATCAATAAAAAAATTCTAGGTCTTCCTATTTTGGCCGATTTTTTGGAGTTCCAGAAGTTTGCCTTAGTTACAGATTGCTACAGACTGTTCTGTTTTTTGACAGATTCTGTTTTTCGTGTGTTCTTTGCTTATTTTGATGATTCTATGGCTAGTAAAAGAGTTTATAAACCATATAGCAGTTGGAATACAGTATGTTTAACACCAATATAAATAAATAATGAGTTCATTACAGTATCTTGAAGTGGTCTTTTGTTTTCTTTCGCTAACGGAGCTCACGAGATTTTCTGCTGAGTTTTGTGTTGTGAAGTTTTCAAGTTTTGGGTAAAAGATTTGATGGATTATGGAACAAGGAGTGGAAAGAGCCTAAGCTTGGGGATGCCCATGGCACCCCCAAGATAATCTAAGGACACCAAAAAGCCAAAGCTTGGGGATGCCGGAAGGCATCCCTCTTTCGCCTACTTCCATCGGTAACTTTACTTGGAGCTATATTTTTATTCACCACATGATATGTGTTTTGCTTGGAGCGTCTTGTATGATTTGAGTCTTTGCTTTTTAGTTTACCACAATCATCCTTTCTGTACTCACCTTTTGAGAGAGACACACATGATTCGGAAATTATTAGAATACTCTATGTGTTTCACTTATATCTTTTAGAGCACGGTGGTGGATTTGTTTTGTAGAAACTATTGATCTCTCATGCTTCACTTAGATTATTTTGAGAGTCTTAAATAGCATGTTAATTTTCTTAAATAATCCTAATATGCTAGGTATGCAAGAATATTAAAAACTTTCTTATGAGTGTGTTGAATACTAAGAGAAGTTTGATGCTTGATGATTGTTTTGAGACATGGAGGTAGTGATATTAAAGTTGTACTAGTTGAGTAGTTATGAATTTGAGAAATACTTGTGTTGAAGTTTGCAAGTCCCGTAGCATGCACGTATGGTAAACGTTATGTAACAAATTTGAAACATGAGGTGTTCTTTGATTGTCCTCATTATGAGTGGCGGTCGGGGACGAGCGATGGTCTTTTCCTACCAATCTATCCCCCTAGGAGCATGCGTGTAGTGCTTGGTTTTTGATGACTTGTAGATTTTTGCAATAAGTATGTGAGTTCTTTATGACTAATGTTGAGTCCATGGATTATACACACTCTCACCTTTCCATCATTGCTAGCCTCTTCGGTGCCGTGCATTGCCCTTTCTCACATTGAGAGTTGGTGCAAACTTCGCCGGTGCATCCAAACCCCGTGATATGATACGCTCTTTCACACATAAACTTCCTTATATCTTCCTCAAAACAGGCACCGTACCTACCTATTATGGCATTTCCATAGCCATTCCGAGATATATTGCCATGCAACTTTCCACCATTCCGTTTATCATGACACGTTCATCATTGTCATATTGCTTTGCATGATCATGTAGTTGACATAGTATTTGTGGCAAAGCCACCGTTCATAATTCTTTCATACATGTCACTCTTGGTTCATTGCATATCCCGGTACACCGCCGGAGGCATTCATATAGAGTCATACATTGTTCTAGTGATTAATAGGCAAGTTTCAATGGCCATGAAATGGTATGGAATTCCTGCTAGGAAATAAATACAGAGCAGTCTCTTAAAAACATATATATTAGTACAACCTAGACTGGCCATAGATTTTATTTTGAATATTTCCTAAAGCTAAAAGAACATCTACCATTTCTTGTAAATTACCTTTAATTGTAACAAAACATGCATGGGCACCAATTAGTGAGCAGCTAAAAGTTAATTGATTGAAAGAAAAAACCTAAAGCACTATAATGCTAGCTTCAATTACGTAAAATGTATATCTTTTTAAAAACTACTCAGCAACAAGATTACACACACTTTATCTATGATATACAATGCGCACCAGAACTTATAACAAAGTTCAGATAGTGCAACCACCAATAATTTATGTGATGATCCAGCTTGTGAGAAAATCAAATTTGACCGTGTATGTTATGAAGATCACTCCAGAAACGTATATGTGTTAATGAAATGAAAAAAAATACACTGGCAGTAAGTGAAGGCTTTACTTTCATACACTGGTGCGCGTCAGTCCTAAACAAACGGTTTAAAACCCCTTTCTGCGACGGCATTTGGAACCGTCGCCAAGTGAGTGTGGGTGATAGGGGGTCCTTCCCACATGACCCAGAAACCATCGGGGATAGGGCCCCTACAGTACTCCTACTCGTTTCTGCTCGCATTGCCATCGCAGTCGGTATTCTGTGGTGCTACGTTTACGATGCGCGGCCCATAACAAACGGTTCACAATTATAGAACGTGTATGATGCGCAGCCCATCACAAACGGTTCACCGTTAAGAAGATTAGCTAATCGTCGTACGAGTGTCAGACAGGATTACGAAACATCGGACCGTCGTAACATCGTCGTACACGACAACTATCGCACACGCTATTCTGTGGTGCAACGTTTACGATGCATACTTCATCAGAAACAGTTCATGGTTGCGAATCATGTACGATAAGGAAACTAACACAAACGTTTAGTTTGCCCGCACCGTTTGTGATATTGTCTGACATCGCACACGCTTTGCAAACGGCAACTGTGTGCATGCTTGCACACGTTTCCTCTCTGTGAACCGTCTCGGATTATGGTGCATATCGCAAACGTTTGTGTTTTACCAACCGTGTGTGCCGTAACAACCTGGAGAGTGTAATTTCACCGTAATTTAATTGCTGCTTGTCGGGGAGGCTGATCGTACCCACGGACACCTATGGGGCCGGCGGAGCAGGCCCCTTGTGGTTCGGAGGGGGCGGAGATCGCACGAAGAGCGGATCGAGGCGAGGCACACGAGCAGTTTACCCAGCTTCGGAGCTCTCCGGAGAGATAAAACTCCTACTGCTGCTTGTTTGATCTATTCTGTTCTTGCTAGGGAGCAACGAGAGCTACAAAACCTAGCGTGAGTCTATCTCGGCCTCGAGTGGGTCGAATGAACCTTGAGACGAACTGGCGAACCGAACCGAGCGGAACCTTGCGAAAACGCGAACCTCCTTCACGTTGCACTCGGGCCTCCTTTTATATGCTCAAGGGTCTCCGGCAGTGGCAACATAGGCGGGGTAAAAATGTAAAACAGGAGTTGGTACACCTACTTGAACAAAGGTATGCGAGTGCAAAATACCTAACTCTGACGGCAAGGAACAAAAGCAATAAATGCACGTCATTGTCGCCCAAACAATGCAACTGAGGCCGTCAGGTGCGCCTCCGCTCGCCAAGATGGCGAGCCTGTCAGCGCCGCTTATCGCAGCTCTCCGCTGGCTGCACAGCCGCTCGACACGCGCCCATGGGACGGTCCCATGGCGACACGTCGCTGGGTGAGCTGGAGCGGAGACGGAGAGAAGTTGCATGCCGCGTAAGCGCCTTTGCCGCTGCCGAATCTTGTCGCGCTCGGAGACTTGTCGCGCCTGAGCCTTCCCGCAAGCTCCTCTTGCCGGGCCTTGTCTTCTGCGTGCTCGAGCGGCCTTCCCGACAAGCTCTTCTTGTCGGGGCCTTGTCTGCGTTTAGAGAGGCCTTCCCGGCAAGCTCCTCTTGCCGGGTCTTGTCTTCGAATGGCTGCGGAGGGTCTTGGCGGACGCCCGTGAGGCTTGCCACGGGACGCTGCGACTGCCGTGCAGACAAGTTCGGGTACTAAGGTACCCCTACTTTAGTACACCGGCAGAGCCCCGGTGTGGGCCATACACGGTGTCGGCGCTATTGGGCCAGGCCCAAACAGAACGGGCACGCAGCGGCTGGTCCAAACCAAACCCACATCAGATCCGCCACGTTCCCCGTAGCAGCCGCAGCGTCAATTCTGCGGCGTCGTGGGGAAGTGGGCGGCGTCTTGTCGCTTCACCCGTCGCCTCAGTTCTGCATCCCCGCCACATGGTTCTCTGCTCTTGGGGTCGCGGACGGTGGAAGTGGAAAACTGGGCCGTTACGAGCAGAGGCAGCAGGTTGGCCCCGATTCCTTGCTCTTCCTATGCCCTGATTTGTCGAGCGAGGCGGTCGAGCCCCCACCTTGCTTCCTTAAAAGAGCGGAAGGGAGTGCAAGCCGAACTCTCCCATCTCCTTCTTTCTTCGATTTACGCTCCCTTTCTCTCATTCGCCATGGAGAAAAGGAACCTTGGTTCTTCATCGGTGGCGGCGCGAGGGTCGCCGCTAGACAGCCTCCTCCCAACCCCACGCCCGGGGCGGCAGAGCCAGCCACAAGAGGAAGAGGGAGGGGGCGAGGTCGTGGACGAGGTCGAGGCGCTCGGGGAAGAGGCGGTCGGGGCGGCGTGCCGTCTCCGCTTCCACCGGCGGTTCCCCTCCTCATGGCGGGTCCATACAGGGACGACCCTTGCGAGTTCTTTCGTCAGTCAGCCGGGCGCCTCGTCGTCGCCTCCGGCTTCCAGCTCCATTCGCGAAGCGCGATGGAGTCGGATCCGCCCGAGACATCGAGATCGCACATGAGGGGTCTGTGGAATCAGCGGCATGCGAGTCCGTGTTGTATTCCCAGCCCCAATGTGATGTATCTTGATCGTGGGTGGAAGACGTTCACTCGCATCCACAGCTCTGAGGCGGGGTTTACCCTCCATTTTAAGTTAATGGAGGGTGATCTCCTCTCCGTCAAGGTCTTCGGGATCTCGGCACTCGGGCGAAGTGCTGCGTGGATAGCTCCTCCTCCGACGAAGATTCCCCCTCGAGCGAGAGTGACGAGGAGGAGAGCGACAGCGGCGACGAGGGTAGCGGGCCCGATTAGTTGTCGGGCGCCGCTTCGGGCGTCGCCGGCGACCCCATCATCCATGTCGCCGGCTCCCTGAACTCCCCGGGGTCGTCTCCTTGGGCGATCGGGCGAGGGAGGCTGCGGAAGGGAAGAGGATGGCGACAAGGCCGTCAAATGGAGTACGAGGCGTAGTGCCCTCGACAAGCGGCCGACGCCCCTACCGCCCCGTCTTCGAGCCCCGCTTCCGGCGCTGCCATCTCCGTCAAGCCCTAGGGGAGCTCCCGGGATGTTCCCTTGGTGCCTTCTGGCACCTGTAGCTCGCCTAGGCGTTTCTTTTGCCCTTCTCGTCTCCTTGACCTACCTCCTGAAGAGAGGGACAGAAAAAGGATTACGGGCATCTTATCTTTTTAATTTGTAAGCCTTCGGGCCTTATCCGCATTTAATACTTGTAATCTTCCCTTTCGTGTTTTTCATTCCCCACGGATTGTATCCGAGTAGAATGTTTTTAATGAAAAAGGGATGCTTGAAAAGGGACGAAGGGCTTATCTGATATCTCAGCCCCCGGCGACTCTGGCTTGCCGCAGCCCCCGGCAACTCTGGCTTGCCGCAGCCCCCCAACTCGGCTTGCCGCAGCCCGGCAGCTCGGCTTGCCGGGCTTGGGTGCCGCGCCCTTCTTCTCCTCTTCGCTGTTATTCTAGTTCTGAGAACGATTTGTGATGCCGCAATAAGTTATTTTTGTAATATAACTTTATTCTGGGCAACATTCGCTCGTTACTTCCTTTACTCGACTCTTGGCTTTGTATGTTATTACCCCTCGCTTTTCAGGAAACTTGCGGTGCAGAACCCTTGTCAGCGCCGAAAAGTGCGGAACTTCAAGCTTCTTTGGCGGGTCGCTACCGACAAGCAACCTTGTCGCGGACTAGCCGCAGCTCACTTAAGTTGTTGAGCGGACTCGAAACAAAGTAAGGGCGCGACCAGTCACGATTTGGTTCCTCCGCGCACAGATTTTCCATACAAAGTACAGTCGTTCGAGGAAGATAACTTCAAAATTTAAAAATTGATTGCTCAAACTTTGGCAACTTAGCTTTTCTGTCTCTTACTTCCCGATGAGGTGAAACTTCCTCGAGCGGTGTCTGGTCCATAGCATTATCTCCTCCTCCCCCCTGGTTAACTTGTGCGCGAGGGGGGCTTCCCTTTCTTTGAGAAAAGAAAAAGAAGAGGAAATAACGTTATGGAGCCCAGTGGCTCGATTCTGCTTACGGGTATGGTTGCTGCACAAAGTGTTAGCCAAAACATGCAATAAAATGATGAAAGCATGAACTTGACAAGGCGGCGCAACACACACGAGCTTTTATCGATGCACGGGTCTGCGCCCGGCTTTGTACAAAGGATTACATGCAAGCTGCGGCAAGACTTGTACAAAAGGTGGTTGCCGAACGGGTTCCGACAACCGCGCCCTATGGGTAAAACTTACGAAGATGCTCAATGTTCCAGGAATTGCTCACCGGAATTCCATCTTCGGTCTCAAGGCGGACAGCGCCAGGCCTAGTGACTCGTTTCACCCGATAAGGGCCTTCCCACTTCGGTGTCAACTTGTTTGAATTCTTGGCGGACTGAACGCGCCGAAGAACAAGGTCGCCTTCCAAGAGACTTCTGGCACTAACCCTGCGGCTATGGTAGCGACGCAGGCTTGTCAGCGAGCGGCTCGCCGTGGCTGAAGACGATCCTCCTCGAGGAGCAGCGCGTCATCTTGTCGCAGCTGCTCTTGCTCAAGCTCATCATAAGCGAGTACTCGAGGCGATCCGTGATCTGAGTTCCGTGGGAGAACTGCCTCTGCTCCATAGACTAGAGCAAAGGGTGCACGCCGGTGGCTCGATTTGGCGTCGTCTGATCGACCAAAGAACCACCGGCAGCTCCTCGATCCAGTTTCTTCCGCACTTGTGCAGCCGTCGAAAGTTACGGTCTTGAGCCGCGCAGCACTTCAGCATTGCCCTCTCGCTTGACCGTTGCTTCTCGGGTGAGCAACGAAGCAAAAGCGGAACCTTGGCGCCAAGGTCTTGGACGTCTTGCATGAAGATGCGACTTCGTGAATTGTGTGCCGTTGTCGGTGATGATCCGGTTGGGGATTAAAACGGCAAACAATTGACTGAAGAACTTGATCACGACCGTGTTGTCACCTTCCTCATCGCTTCCACTTCCGGCCACTTTGTGAACTTGTCGATGGCGATGTACAAGTACTCAAAGCCCCCGACAGCTTCGGGGAAAGGGCCGAGGATGTCGAGCCCCGCACCGAAAATGGCCAGGATAAAAGGATCGTCTGGAGAGCTTGAGCTCGGGTGTATCTGTTTGGAATGGAACCGCACGCTTCACACTTGGTTACTTGTGCAGTTGCATCCTGGAGGGCTGTCGGCCAGAAGAAATCTTGCCGGAAAGCTTTGCCGGCAAGTGCTCTTGCGCCAATGTGGTGACCACATATGCCTCCATGTATCTCTGCCAACAGCTTCTGTCCATCTTCCCTGGTAATACACTTCAATTTCACACCGTTGAGTCTTCTTACATGCAGTATCTTTGTCGACAAACTGGTACATACTTGATCGCCGGGCTACTCTTTCCGCTTCTTCTTGCTCTTCGGAAGTTCTCTGTCAAGGAAGTGGACAATCTGTTGCCCATGCCGGAGCTTGCGGCTCGACAACAAGGACTAAAGGCACATCTGTTGCTGCGGGAGCATCGGCTTCCACGGCAAGAACTCGCGACCCTGGGAGCTTGATGCTCCCGACAAGCTTGCCGGAGCAAGACTTGTCGGGAGCGTCTACTTCAACGAAACAAACCACAGGGTGCAGCCGGGCATCGCTCCTCGGATCTTGTTGGTGTTGATCTTGGGGACCTTTACAGCAGCGGCTTCGGGAAGCTCATGCGAAAGTAGTCACCAGAGGCCAACTTCCTCTTCTTGCTCTGTCCGATTGATGGTGTTACGGTGAAATTTGAGTCGACTTGAGCACGAAAATCCCTGGTTCCACAGGTAACTTAAGCGCAGCGCACTTTGACAGGGCGTCAGCAATATCATTCTGAGCTCTTGGAACACGTTCCATTTGCAGGTCGTCAAAGTGCTCTTCTAGCTTCCTCACTTCATCAATGTAGGCTTCCATCAACGGACTCTGGTAATCTTTGTTGACTTGGCGGACGACGAGTTGCGAGTCACCCCTGACAATAAGCTTCTTGATCCCAAGGTCCACGGCGATCATGAGACCGGCAAGCAAACCTTCATACTCTGCAGTATTGTTTGTCGCTTGCTCCTTGGGAAAGTGCATCTGGATGACGTACTTGAGGTGCTCTCCGGTGGGTGCGATAAGCAGCACGCCGGCACCGGCGCCTTGCAGCGAGAAGGCACCATCAAAGTACATCGACCACTCTTTCGGGCTTCTTTGGCGGGAATGCTGCGTCTCGGAATCTCTTCATCTGGCGTTGGCGTCCATTACGCTATGAATCCTGCCAATGCTCTGCTTTGGATAGTTGATGTGCTTTCAAACTTGAGACCAAAGCTTGACAGCTCCGATGCCCACTCGACAATCCTGCACTGCCGCTTCGGATTCTGCGGTATCCTCTTGTTGAAAGCGAGTGACAACTGTGATCTCATGTGCTTGGAAGTAATGGCGCAGCTTTCTCGAGGCCATGAGGAGGCCGAAAAGCAATTTTTGCACACCAGAGTACCTTGACCTAGCCCCCTGCGAAGGGAATCGACAAAGTAGACTGGCGCTGCACCATCCTTTTCTCGTGATCTGCTCACGTGTCTGCGCGGACTCATCCTTGTCGGGACCAGAGCTTGTCGGCGAAGCCCCCGCTTGTCGCTGGATGTGTTTGCATGCGGTTGTCGGCTCGTCATCCGCCTCCCTCTCCGCCACTAACGCAGCGGTAACCACTTGATTGGTTGCCGCTATATATAGCAGCAACTTCTCTTGTGGCTTAGGTGCGACAAGTGTCGGAGTGGAGGACAGTATCTCTTTAAGTCCTGCGGCGCAGCCTCCGCTTCGGAGTCCATTTCTTTGGACCAGCCTTTTTCAAAATCTTGAAAAATGGCGAGGCGCTCAGCAGACCTAGAAATAAACCTCTTTGAGAGCAGCCACGCAACCGGCAAGTCTTCGTACATCCTTGACGCGCTTTGGTGCTTCAATCTGCTCAATGGCCTTGATCTTGTCGGGATTAGCTTCAATCCCCCGCTGAGACACGAAGAACTCGAGAAGCTTGCCGGAAGGGACTCCAAACACACACTTCTCGGGGTTGAGCTTGAGGTTGATCTTGCGCAGATTTGCAAAGGTCTCGTCAAATCTTGAACCAAAGTTGCTTTGTCCTTGCTCTTGACCACTATGTCATCCATGTAGGCTTCTACATTTACGTGCATTTGCGGCTCAAAAGCGTCATGGACTACCCTTGCAAACGTTGAACCAGCATTCTTCAAACCGAAAGGCATCCGTATGAAACAGTATGTGCCACATGGTGTGATGAATGCGGTCTTCTCCTCATCTTCTTCAGCCATGAAGATCTGATGGTATCTGAGTAGGCATCAAGAAAGCGAAAGCAAATCACATCCGGTAGTGGAGTCAACAATCTGGTCAATGCGCGGCAAGGGAAATGGATCTTTGGGACAAGCTTTATTAACATCCGTGAAGTCAATACAAAGTCTCCATTTCCCATTTGCCTTCTTGCCGCGACTACAGGATTGGCCAACCACGTGGGATGGAGCACTCCTCGACAAGGCCTTGCTTCCAGGTTTCTTGATCTCTTTGGCTATGAATTCTTGGCGCTCCTTTGCTTGCTTCGACTTTTGCTTGACGGGCGCGCATGAGGACAAATGGCGAGCGGTGCTCAATCACTTTCACAGGAACACGGGGATATCGGGCGGTTGCCATGCAAACACGCCGACATTCGCCTGAGGAAAGCAACGGCGCCTTCCTATTTGGGGTCGAGAGAGGCACCGATGGTGAAGGTACCACCAGCGCCGTCCTCCTTGGCGGGCACC
Organism: Aegilops bicornis; assembly: GCA_021605145.1. Lineage (NCBI taxonomy): Eukaryota > Viridiplantae > Streptophyta > Magnoliopsida > Poales > Poaceae > Aegilops > Aegilops bicornis. The sequence goes on along the minus strand of CM038670.1, from coordinate 181,027,375 downwards.
TTCTTGGTCTTGGTAGAGCCACCATCTTCTTGCACTTGCCGGTGGAGCTCGATGGTGCGTCCTCGATGGTAGCGCAGCACTCCGAAGAGGTGCGCTTGCCGAAGTGAGCATCAGAGCCCTTGCCGGACTTGGACTTGGTCTTCTTCCCCCCGGGAGCTTCAGCGGCAAGTGTCACGGCAATCTGTCGCGGTTGCTGCATCCGGAAGATCTTGTCGGCACAGACAAGGGCATCCTTCTTGTCGCCATGGACAGAGATGGCGCTTATCGGGCCCGGCATCTTGAGTAGGTTGTAGGCGTAGTGAGAGGCCGCCATGAACTTGGCGAGTGCTTTGGGCGGCCAAGTATCCCATTGTAGGGCAATGGGAAATCGGCAACGTCGAATGTAACCCTCTCGATCCTGAAGTTCAGCTTCGCTGCCAAATGTGACCGGCAAGCGTAATCTTCCCCTTCGCTTGCTCCTTCCCGGATTGATTCCTTGGAAGGTTCCGGTCTCTTCGAGCTCATTTGTCGAGGATTTGAAGCTTCTCGAGCACCGCGGAGGAGATCAGATTCAAGCCCGGCCCGCCGTCAACTAACATTTTTGTGACCTTGAGGTTGCGGATGGTTGGAGAGACCAACATCGGCAAGCACCGGACCGCGATTATGCGATCGTGGTGGTCCTCAATATCAAAAATGATAGGCGTCTTGGACCACTTGAGAGGCTTGCGTGACTCCACGGATGGTTCCGCTGCATTGACCTCCGCATCCATTGCTTGAGTTGGCGGTGGGAGGTATGCGAGAAGCACCTCCGTCAACCTTGAAGAACCTCTGTGGCTTTCTGAAACTCCTGCTCGTCGGCGTCGTCGTCTTCCATATCTTCGTCGTCGTCATATCTTCATCCTTGTCACGGCCGCGGGGAGGTCGATCTCCTTGTCGCTGCTTGACCTTGTCGCGGCGTCCTCCCCGGCCGGGACGTTTCCTGCTTGCTCCTCCAGCACCTTCCCGGGCCTTCTCCTTGTCGCGCCGCTCGTACTCAGCTCTCTGCTGTTCGACAAGCTGCTCGACCTTTTTGCAGCTCTGGAGATCGTGGCCCTTGGTGCGGTGGATCTTGCAATATCGCTTGCGGAGCTGTCACGCTTGTCGGCGGCCGCCACCGATCGGTGGTTGGTGTCGTGACAACCTCCTTGCGAGCCACCAGCCTTGGCGTTCTTGTCGCCGCCGCCGTTGCCGGACTGCTCGACAGCTAGCACTTCTCCGCTTTCTTCTTCCTGTTTCCCCGCGCGGCCCTTCTTTGCCGGGCGGTGTCCTCACTTTCGCATCTTGCTTCGCATTCTCTCACAGGAGTCTCCTCCCTTCCTCGTAGCGTGCACACTTGTCGGCCAAGGCGTACAGCTCATCGACGTCCTTGACTTTGCACATCGCCATCTCCTCCCTCATCCTGCGGTTCCGCACATTACGATGAAATGCGCTAATCACCACGGCAGGGTGGGCGTGCAGGATGTTGTAGTGTGCAGCGGCTGAATCTCTGGATGAACTTGCGAGGACTCTCCTTCCTTCAGGCGAGCAAGTGGAGGTCACTCTCTTGGCCATGGGGTTTGTGGCCACCCGTGAAGGCGCCAACAAACCGATGGCACAATTCTGCCCAAGAGGATATGGAGCTGTCCGGCAAGTGCATGAGCCAAGATCCGGCGTTGGGCTTGAGCACGGCGGGAAGTAGTTGGCGAGGATCTTGTCGTCTGTCCCCCGCAGCCTGCACGCGATGGTGTAGATGCTAAGGAACTCCGACGGATGCGTCCTGCCATCATACTTCTCCGGCATGTCTGGTTTGAAGTTCTTCCGCTGGGCCACCTTTGGACTTGCCGCAGCTCACGAAGTGAACGCAGGGCAACCTACCGCGTCTGACGGCAAGTCGCTGGCTCCTCCGTGGCGCGCATGTCAACAGAAGGCCCAAAGACGCTTGTCGGATCGAAGTCGCGCTTCTCTTCGGAGCTCGATGCGAGTTCGAGCGTCCTCTTGTTGTCGCTCATGAAGAACTTGGCGCTGATCGCGGCGAGCCCGCGGATCCGATGACGCAGTGGAGTCGCTGTCGAGGTGGATCCGTTGGGTCGGCGATCTAGGCCTCCTTGGCGGAGAGTGCACGGTGGTTGCACCTCCGACAGTCTCGTCGCCACCGACTCGTGCCTTGTCGTCTCGCCGCGGCAACGATGGGGTTGGTTGCCGCGGGGCGTCGCCGTTGGCAAAGCCGATGAGGCTACGGATAGTGGCCCTCCACCGTCGACCTTGTCGGCCGCGTTGGAGGGTAGTCGAGGAGCAGCTGAGCTCTCGCCAGAGCTTCTGCTGGAGTAGTAGGCGGCATTGGAGAACGGTGCGAGGAGCGGGACATGCTCGGACTTCTAACTATGTTAGAAGGAGCCGCACCCCGTCCGGGCGACCGTACCTCACTCGTGCCAGCATGTTGGCGCGCATGCTGGTCTTGAGGGTCTCGATCCAACGAACGTATGGCGTGGTGAACGCCATGACGTTGTTGGTCCCGCGTCTCCTGAGATGGGCGCGGGGGATGCGCGGACGCCGAGGTTTGTGGTGCCTTGTCCTTGGACTTGGCAACATCGCGAGAACCTTCGTCGGCGCCCGTTCCTCCGCCAGCGTCTGCTCCACCACCCGTTTGCTGCGGTGAGGGTGGAGTGCAGCAGCGGACGGCTCTGCTGCCGCCAAGCCTTCTTCTTTGGTGGCATGTTGAGGAAGATGTTGATGACGCTGCTCGTGTGAACGCCGTGCTCCAGATTCACACGGCTCGACGCCCCCTACTCGGGCGCGCTGTAGATGTCGGGAGGCTGATCGTACTCCACGGACACCTATGGGGCGGCGGAGCAGGCCCCTTGTGGTTCGGAGGGGGCGGAGATCGCCTGAAGAGCGGATCGAGGCGAGGCACGCCGAGCGGTTACCCAGCTTGAGCTCTCCGGAGAGATAAAACTCCTCTGCTGCTTGTTTGATCTATTGTGTTCTTGCTAGGGAGCAATGAGGGCTACAAAACCTAAGCGTGAGTCTATCTCGGCCTCGAGTGGGTCGAATGAACCCAACGAGACGAACTCGCGAACCGAACCGAGCGGAACCTTGCGAAAACGCGAACCTCCTTCACGTTGCACTCGGGCCTCCTTTTATATGCTCAAGGGGTCTCCGACAGGTGGCAACATAGGCGGGGGTACAAATGTAAAAACAGGAGTTGGTACACCTACTTGAACAGTGTACAGTGCAAAAATACCTAACTCTGACGGCAAGGGACAAAAGCAATAAATGCCCGTCATTGTCGCCCAAACAGTGCAACAGAGGCCGTCAGGTGCGCCTCCGCTCGCCACGATGGCGAGCCTGTCAGCGCCGCTTATCGCTGCTCTCCGGTGGCTGCCTGACCGCTAAACCGACAACGCCCATGGGGCGGTCCCATGGCGACACGTCATTGGGTGAGCTGGAGCGGAGACGGAGAGAAGTTGCATGCAGCGGCCGAATCCTTGTCGCTCGGAGACTTGTCGCGCTCGAGCCTTCCCGGCAAGCTCCTCTTGCCGGGTCTTGTCTTCTGCGTGCCTGGAGCGGCCTTCCCGACAAGCTCTTCTTGTCGGGGCCTTGTCTGTGCCTAGAGAGGCCTTCCCGGCAAGCTCCTCTTGCCGGGGTCTTGTCTTCTGAATGGTTGCGGAGGGTCTTGGCGGACGCCCGGCGAGGCTTGCCACGGGGACGCTGCGACTGCCCGTGCACAAGTTCGGGGTACTAAGGTACCCCTACTTTAGTACACCGACAGTGCTTTTCCAAATTATACCGGATTTGGATTTGAATTTGAATGTATGCTACAGCTTTATTCATATCCATCAGGTTCAAACAACCAATGCATTATTCAATTCATAGGTACGTATTTTTCAAGAATTACATAAGAACCAAATAAAGAGTGATGAACCACAATTGTATACTTGTACTATTAAAGACGGTAAAGAAAGAGGCGAAATATATTCTGGTTGCTGAACAAGGTGAAGCGGAATGCCCATATTGTGCCCTCCTCCATGCGTAAGCACGCACGACTCTAGTCCAACCCCTTGTGATGGCCGACCGCCCATCCTTCACGGTCTTCATGAAAACATCTAGATAATCATCGTGTTATGGTAGAAATACTTTAACCTTTGCATGCCCACCAATCATGTAGTTTGAGAGGTAATCTTGAGTAAACTGCTTTGGCAACCACTGCAAAGGAATAAGATTTCAGACATTGTCATCTAACACAACTCATTATGGGTAGTAAAAAGAAGGTTGCAGAGTTCTTACCATCCTGCAGTTCGTTGTTGTTTTGAATAAAGTGTAAACAAATAGTTTAATTGCCATCTTTGGACCCATTTTACTAACAATCTTTATCAGCTTCCTCACTTGATGATGGTTCATCGATATCTCATTGCCCCATACGCAGAAAGGGTCAAAACGCGGATCTTTACCAATGACATATGTACCTAAAAGCACCAAGTTAATATTAGAAGCTAAACAGCAATGGCACAATGATGTAGTACAACACTCTTTTATAATATGTCTATATACATCCGTATGTGGTAGTCCATTTGAAATCTCTAAAAAGATAAATATTTAGGAACGGAGGGAGTATCTTATAGCATCCAATATACTCACATATTAGATGAATTAACATCTTATATTATGTGCCGGAAGGAGTTTAGTTCGGTCTTAAAAATTATCGGTTGTTGTATCCATGGGTTACCATCAGTTTGAGCTAGTTCGGGCTCAAATATCCCTAAAGTATATCTAAACCTGAGGGCTAGTTTGAGCTAGTTGCATCTATAACCCACCCAAAAAAACTAGTATCCAACCCAAGAGGTGCTAATTGGAGCTAGTTCTTCTAGTGCATTTATTGTCAATCTAACCCTGCCATCCAAACAACTCTTTGGATGGAGTTAGTTCAGGGTTAGTAATGAGCTAGAAACTAACTCTAACCTCTAGCTAAGTTGAGTATCCAAACAGGGTTGTGTTGTTTCTGTTGCTGCTGCTGCTCTTCTACATATATCTAGACATCATTAGAACATTAATGTAACACTCTTACTTGTTGCTATGTAGCCTAGGATTGCATATTTAGACATTAAGTACAGTGCATGTTGCTATGTAGCCTCAGATATATTACATATGGCCCTAGTTAACCTAAGGAAAAATGGGTTGCAGATATATCCAGTTAAAAGTCCGATTCACCGATTAGTCCCTTATCAGCCGCCGGCCTATATGGTACCAGCTACGGATATCCTGAACAGTGAGCAGATATAAGCCATGGGATGAAACTAACCTCGATGGAAAACAGCAGTCGTTCCCAAAATTGTCCTGTGTAGGTACATCAAGAAGCATGTTAAGCACAACAGGCTAAACATCAACCAAAATTACACGTGGCAGACAAAATAATCTCCAAAAGATAGCTTCAGTGTGCAGGTCTAAGCACGCTAGTAAAGCAAAACAACTGGTGCTAACTGCAACAGGCCTAACATTTAATAACAAGCAAACATGGTCATTCAAACTGGTATTGTACCGGTCTAAGTACACTGGTTATGGTTAAATAAAAATGGAAAGGTGTGTTAACTACAAGATCTAGCAACCAAATGTAGTCATTCATAGTGGTATTGTTGAAACTGCATGCGATGAAATTGAATCGCACAGTTCATACTTGCACATATAGAACATCACGTTGTGAATAATCGAATAAACAAGGCATACTATGAACAACCAAAGATAGCATTTGAAACTGAACATATGCTAACTACGAACAACCGAACAATCAAAAACTTTAAAAGAGGCATATGCTAGCTATAACAGGCTTAATGACAAGCAAATATATGCATTCCTATCGGCATGTTTAAAACTGGATTGATGAAATGTACTGCCTGATAAATAATTGCACATATAGAGCATCACATTGTGAACAACTGAAATAAACAAATCATGGGTTTCCTCACTTGTCACAGATGGGCTCGTTCCCGTGGGAAGAGCACGGACCCTGGATGCACTCCATGTTGTCACAGATGGGCTCCTTCCAATTGGAAGAGCACGGCTGTAGGGTGCCCTCCCTGATGTCGCCGACGGGCGCTTTCCCCTTGGAAGAGCATATGGGCTCTTTCCCCTTGGAAGAGCCGGAGAGGGTGCCCTCCTCGTGGTCGCCGTCGATGAGGTCTGACTTGGAAGCTGTGGATCCCAAGCCAGCGTCGCAGAACGTGTCCTTCAGAAATGACAAAAGGGGCTCGATGGTGATGTAGAATGGCAAATTGTTCACAGCGAGCCAGAGGAGATCATCGGCGGGGCCATGGATGAGATCGACGGCGGTTGAACCCGAGGGGTTGGGGGTGGGCCACTTAACCTGTGACACACCCGCCTCAGGGCGTCGCTGTCGATGACCTCGATGTCATAGCCGGCAGACGAGACATGCCCGCATACTCTAGCCCGCTGCTTGAGTGCCTGCCGCCAGTAATGGTCGTCAGCTTCCTCGGCGACGTCGGGTGAAGAGACCGCTATACACCTCTTTTGGGCCAGTCGCTCCTCGAGCTCCATGGGAAGTGTAGCCGGGCTTAGGCTGCGACGCTCTAGAGTGGGAGATGGGGATGGGGATCTGTGGGAAAGGGGGAGTTTGGCAGGCGGCATCTAAGAAACTCAGGGCGGCCTGGGTATGGAGATCGGTGGGTAACCTGCACGGGCAAACCGGCAGATGTTGATAATGGAGGCCTTGCAGTGGCGGCGGGGACTTTGCTAGGGCTTCGAGCGAGGGAGGGTGTGTGTGTGTGTGTACGCGCACGCCCGAGGAGGTTTTGGTGTGTGTGTGCGTGTGTGGAGGGGGGCGCGGGGTGTTTGAGGAAATGACGCGGGTACTGAAAATTTTACTACGCGGGAGTGAAATGTCAGGCTATTGAAAATTTTGATGATAGTGCATCGCACACGGTCCGGAGAGAACAACCGTGTGTTATGAAAATGAAAAACCCTCGAGGCGGGCAGATATTTTCAATGCAGGCAGGATTGGGAACAAGAAACATCGCACACGGTCCGGAGATAACAACCGTGTGTTATGAAACAGAAAAACCCTCAAAGCGGGCAGATATTTTTGAGAGGGGGAGCCTCGTGGAGCCGAATGTACTGTGCGGATGTGTGCGTGACAGGTGCATCGGCGTGGCACACGGTTAGTTTGAGTGAACCGTGTCTGTTGCGTCATCTGACTTATCTAATGTTCATATATTTGGCAAAAAATGACGCGGGAGAGGGTCAGAACACGAACACACTTGCATGTGGACCAAATTTATGTATCAAAAGGGTGGTTTGATTTTCATAATACCAAATGCAACTTCTATGTGGCACCTCTCTCGCAAAGCGCACGGTATTGCTTGCTCCCACCCTCTCGTGTCGGCATGAAGGGAATCCTAAGCTATGAATGCATGCCCCCTCCCCCTCAACCGAGGTTCACCTAGAAAAGTGTGAAGTAGCTAGCAGCCCCCCTCCTCCCTCGTGTCGGCACGAAGGGAATCCTAAGCTATATATGAATGCATGCCCCCTCCCCCACAACCGAGGTTCACCTAGCAAAGTGCGAAGTAGCTAGCAGCCCCCCTCTGTCGTGGTTCTAAGTCTGACAGTAGAATGGGGGGTAGGTATGGAGAGGCAAGATCCTAGCTATGGAGTAGTTGTATACGCAAGGGATTTACGAGTTCAGGCCCTTCTCGGAGGAAGTAACAGCCCTACATCTCGGAGCCCTGAGGCGGTCGACTGGATTATCTGCGTATGAGTTACAGGGGTGCGAACCCTTCTACCTGTGGAGGGGGGTGGCTTGTATAGAGTGCGCCAGACCCCAGCCAGCCCGTAGTAGAGGGTTTAAGGTGCGTTAAAGCTAGGCGTTCTTGGTAACGCCTTACATAAAGTGTCATTAAGGTCATAAAGACTATTTAACTACGCACCGTTTGGACACCGAGTGGTCTTGGACTCTTGGTGGTCGAGTGGGTCTTCATAGTCGAAAGTGTCTTTGAATCACGAGTGGAAGCCTACCAGGTCGACTCGAAGGCTGCTTCTCTTGTGAATGTCCTTGTGGAGGGTACCCTTGGGCAGGTCCATGACCCTACCCTGTGTACATGACTTCATCATTAGCCCCGAATGGATCGAGGTTTGAGTGAGGAAGGAGTTGATAATCTTTCCGACCTGTTCTTCGTGTTGTGAGTGCGTCTTACTCGGATCAACGACCTTTTGGTGATGGCATCAACCTTTCTTTCATCGCCTTGATCCATTCTTGACGTTTGTCGAGTGAACTTTGTGAACTTGAGGATTTCCGAGCGACGGATCTGAGGAAATCTGTTATCTGACGAGTTGCTCTGCGGTTAGCGGATTTCGCGGGATCCGAATTTTGGGAAGCGCGCGAAGCGGAGAAAACCGCGGCACCCGGATGGGATAAGACGATGACGCCTCAATCCTCGCGCCGCCTTTTTTGCCACGTATCGTGCGCGCGCCTGTTGCGGTTTCGGGATTGCCTGGGCCTACCGGTCAGCCACTCGGAAGCGACCCCATATAAGGCGTTGGACCGGGCATTTTGAACAGTGCGCCCTCAGATTTCTCCTCTCTCCGCCTCCAAAACTTTCTCGCCACGCTCTCCGTCCGCCCAGCGCCGCCACTCGGTACCTTTCTCGCCGGCGACCATGGTGAAGGACAAGACTGCCGCTCGAACGGGTGAAGAAAGCGGCGGCGAAGGCAAGGAGAGCGCCCGGTCGGCGGTTCCTCTTCGCGGTCCAAAGCTGCCCGCAGGCTGGGTCCAAGGAGGCTGGATCGGTCGACCATCATCGAAAAAGATCTCACCGATCTGGCCAACGAAGGACCGATCCCCATGGGTCGGCGAGGCTTCCGCACGGAGTGGCAACCGCAACTGAAGAGGGTGAATGCGTCCTCCTGGCCACCCACGTAGATAGGGGTTTTCTCTGCCGCCAAATCCTTTTTTTCCGGGGTTTCGAACTTTTGGAGCGCAACTCCACCATTTCACTCCAAACTCCATTGTGTATCTTGCTGCTTTCGTTTCGCTCTGCGCAATTTCTTGGGTTGTCGACCGCATTGGGGTCTTTTCAAGCACATATTCACCGGTCGCTCTCAGACGGTGAAGAAAACGAGCCCGAATGACGAGAGGACCCAAGTAATCCAAATGTGTGGGGGACTAGGAGTCCAAATGAGGGGGAAGAGCGCCTTTCCAGCTATGACTCTCCCCGACTCAGTTAGAGGGTGGCAGTCGACCTGGTTTTACTGCCAAGACCAGCCAACGCCGGGGCAGTCGACTGGGCTCCCTCCTTTCTCCATGAGTCGAGTGAACAAGCCATCTTCCTCAAGGTGTTGCCAGAGGAGAAGGCCCAAGTAAAGCTTCGATGGAGCGTGTAGTCCATCTTATTCGCGAAGGGTGACCGCATGGATCTCCTGGAGGTTTTTCTCCGACGGCGTATTCAGCCACTCCAATACCGAGGTCATCCGATGTGGATGTACTCGCATGCGGATGATACCACTCGGGTCCATCAGGAGGTTGATGACGCCATACTGGAGAAGTGGATGACTGCCATCACAGGAAATAAAGACAACCCTCGCGGAGCTAGGAGGATTCCACCACTCGACCAGAGTTACCAACCAGACAAGGTATCACTACTTATCTCCGACTGTGATTCTGCTGCATTCATTCTGTTTTGATGTCAATTTCGTCGACTAACTTTCATCTTGTTTTGTTGTCTTCTAGGTCACCACTGAGATGTACTCGATGCCCAACGGGGCGCAGGAAGCAGCCGAAGAAGAAGAAGGAAGTGGAGGTGAGAGTCTGGAGGAATGGGAGTCCAACGGCGAAGAGGATGAGGAGGATGATGGCTCACGATGAGGAGGAGGAGGAGGAAGAAGAGGAGGAAGACGTCGACCCTCCTCGCTTCGGAGGGAAGGTCCAAGTCGACGCCTTGCGACCAGCGGCGGGCGCGGTAAAGCTGTTGTGCCCACCGGTCGGTCGGTAAGCGACCTAGGACAACTTCTCCCAGCGCCAACCGAGAAGCCGCCAAGCAACCTCGAGCGACGTCGTCGAAGCCGGGCGAAGGCCCTGCCCAAGATGCGAATGGTCATCCCCACCATCTCCGGGTAACCAATGTAACCTTGTATTTCCTTTTTCAACATGAGTGAACTTTAAGTCGACTTGATGACTGATCAGCCGACTCTTGAAATCTACAGCGCCGCTACCTCCGAGACTTCAGCCAAGCACGATGATTAGGAAATGGAGGATGCGGCCACTTCCAATCTTGGTAAGATCTCGAGATTTCACTTTTAGCCGACCGGAGCTTTTTAGTCGATTGGGCTTCCATGTTTACTTCGGATCTCTCTTGTAGTTCCGCCTCCGTCATTGATCTTCCGATGATGACGAGGAAGCGCCATTGAGGAAGAGGAGGAACAAGAAAGTGCGTCTTGGCAAGGCTGCTCAACTCATGGCGACTCTCGAGACGTTGATTTACGAGGAGGCAACCCCACTCGGACTTCAGATCTTCATTGCTGTACCATCGACAAGTGCCCGACCCACTTCGTCGATTGCTGATCCACCATCTCTCTTTGCTACACACCACGTCCGGGAAGACCAAGTAAGTGCTGCTAAGGAGGCCATACGCCAGCAGGGATCATGATGGAGCAGTGAAAGCGGCTCGAGAGGCAAGTCAGCGGCCTATGATGCTAGTTCAGCTCTCGAGCAATGTCCAAGTAAGTCGACCGTCGCTTGCTTTGTTAGGACATACTATCCAAACTGCTTTCTTCTCGAGATTTCCATATCTGTACACCCACTAGGTGTGTGTGTCGCTTGAACTTTTGTGGGGGCACGCTGAGTGCAATTCCACCGGGTGTAGTCCCCGAGACTATGTCATTGCGTGCAAATGGCTATGGTCTTTATGCTTTGTGATCTTCTTCACTCGACTTGGGACGGACCAAGTCGAATGGAACTGAAAAAAAAGCGGTGGGGCACGCTAAGTGCACCCACCGGTGTAGTCCTCGAGACTATGGTCGATCAAGCGTGCGATTGACTATAGTCTAAAGAACTGTTTTTTTTATCGCGGTGATCACCGACAATTAGCCATGTTTTTAGAATCATAGCCTTTTTGCCTCTTTTGGTCGATCGATCGAACCAAATTGGTAAACCAGTGGGGGCACACTTGAGTGCACCCAGGTGTAGTCCCGAGACTCTTTGTTGAATGTTTTTATTCGACCGTAGTCTTAGAAATGCTACTATTTTTCCTTAGTCACCGGAAGTGATCTGTCTTTGATGTCTTTCGTTGGTTGACTCTTTGTAGAAATCTTGCGAGCTTGTGGCTCGCTATACTGAAGTTAGAGAAAAGCAGATTCAGCTCAACCTCGATTTGAAACTTGCTCGTGAGAATTTGCGTAAGGCACAGGATGAAGCAAAAGGTATGGCTGGTGAGAATTTTGACGATCGCCTCTGTTTTTCCTGCTCATTCTCAACTCTGTTCTCATTGTTGCTTTGCAGATAAATTGGAAGAGACTTTGAAGAAGAAGGACCTTGACCTTGGCGGAGAGCACGGAGGCGGCTTTGGAGAAAACAAAGCTACATTGAAGAGAAGCTTGCCTCGGTCGACAAACTTGAAGATGAAAATGCCAAAATTTGAAAGCCTCTTGACGCTGACTAACAAGGAAGTCGATCGGCCGAAGAACGACAAGAATGTTACGTTCGACAAGGTTGGCGGTGGCGGGAAGCGAAACGACCTGGAGATTTATCTTGGAAGGTTCGCCAAGAAGTTGTTTCTCATGCTTGAAGGTAATCTCTTTTATCCAACTGTCTTGCTCTCGCCGGCTCATTATATGATCTTCATTTTGAATCTGAGTTGTGTTTTCAAAATTCTGCCAAAACTTTGAAGAAGAAACCAGTCGAGTGGAAACCAGTTTGGACCCCATCAACTCTCCTGTGAAGGACGAAGCTGCTATGAATGTGCTCCGACTGGAGTCTCGTGTTGCTAGTGCAGTGGATTATCTTGCTCGACTGAAAGTTGCAGTGTCGCAGATCGACTCGACTCTCGCCGAACAGACTCTCCGAATGATCTTGAATCTTTGATGACTCGGTGAATGAGATTCCAAGTCGAGTGCAAGAATGGAAGAAGTCATCCGCGGTGTGGTGCTGATGTTGCTCTATCTCCGGTTCGTGTCCACTTTGCAAAGAAGCGCAAGAGGTCAAGCTGGTGTCTCTCAAGGTTGCCAATACCAGGAAGCACGACTTGAGATCTTTCATGGAGACTTTCATCGCTCTTTGCTACCCGTATTGCCGACGGAATCGACCTCGACCAGTTTGTTGCACCTTCCAGGTCCTCCGCCGGAGGAGTAAAAAACTTCTAAGTCCCACTTTAAATTTTCCTCGGAATGCCGAGTGGTTTCAGAATCGATAAACTTTAATGTGCTTAACGCTGAGCACCTTTGGATCCGTAGGACGTTTATCCGAACTTGATTTTTCCTTTAACATGCTTTGCTTGTCTTCAAGAGAACTTTATTCTTCATTTCGGAAGATATTCCGTTGAAATTCCAATCGACTTGAGCTTCATCTATCCTGCAGGTAGAGATGGAACACAGACTACGACTGACCTTGTCGTCTTTACAGATTGGGACGGACTGCACGTTGTACTTGTGGCGAAGCTCCGAAGGAGGAGGTAACAGTCGGCCTGTACCTCGTCGTCCTTGCAGATTGGGATAGACCGCACGTTGTACTTGTGGCGAAGCTCCGAAGGAGAAGGTAGCAGTCGACCTGCACCTCATCGTCCTTGCGGATTGGGATGAATTCCTTACTTAGACGAGTACTGTGCTGCAGCTAAGCCCCCGAGTGGGAGGTTTGCTCTCCACTCGGTAGGATTTTTTTACTTAGGCGAGCACTGGGCTGCAGCTAAGCCCCCGAGTGAGAGGTTTGCTCTCCACTCGGTAGGATTTCTATTACTTAGGCGAGCACTGGTCTGCAGCTAAGCCTCCGAGTGAGAGGTTTGCTCTCCACTCGGTAGGATTTCTATTACTTAGGCGAGCACTGGGCTACAGCTAAGCCTCCGAGTGGGAGGTTTGCTCTCCACTCGGTAGGAATTTTATTACTTAGGCGAGCACTGGGCTGCAGCTAAGCCCCCGCGTGGGAGGTTTGCTCTCCACTCGGTAGGATTTCTATTACTTAGGCGAGCACTGGGCTGCAGCTAAGCCTCCGAGTGGGAGGTTTGCTCTCCACTCGATAGGATGTTTATCACTTTGGATGTTTGAGGCGAATCCTTGGGCTGTTATAAGCCCCCGAGCGGGAGGCTGGCTCACCACTCGGCAGGGTTCGAATACTTAGGCGAGCACTTGGACTGCAGCTAAGCCTCCGAGTGGGAGGCTGGCTCGCCACTCGGTAGGATTTTGGATACTTAGGCGAGTACTTGGACTGCAGCTAAGCCTCCGAGTGGGAGGCTGGCTCGCCACTCGGTAGGTGTTTTGGATACTTAGGCGAGTACTTGGACTGCAGCTAAGCCTCCGAGTGGGAGGCTGGCTCACCACTCGGTAGGATTTTGAATACTTAGGCGAAGCGGATTCGCAGCTAAGCCCCGAGTGAGAGACGGCTGCACTCGGAAAGGATTTTTACAAACTTAGGCGAATCGGATTCGCAGCCTAAGCCACCCACCTGGGGAAATTCCAACAAAAAGCAATATCAATCACGGGAAAATTATAACATTCTAGTCTTAGATAAACAAAATACAGAAGTACTTATATTACATCTCAACCGAGTGAGTTTTAAGTGTAAAAGGGGCGGAGCAGCTCCGCGTTCCAAGCTCGAGGCTCGTCGATCTGGCGATCAACGTTGTAGAGATGATATGCTCCATTGTGGAGGACTCTCGTGACGATGAAGGGACCTTCCCAAGTGGGAGCAAGTTTGTGTGGTTTCTGTTGATCCACTCGGAGGACCAAATCTCCCTCTTGGAAGGCTCGAGTCTTCACATTTCTGGCATGGAATCGACGCAAGTCTTGCTGATAGATAGTCGAGCGGATCAAGGCCATCTCTCTCCTCTTCCAAGAGGTCGATCGCATCTTGCCGGGCTTGTTCGCTTCCTCTTGAGTATAGCTCGACTCGAGGCGCATTGTGAAGCGAGTCACCTCGGCAGAACTGCTTCAGCTCCATAGACCGGGAAGAATGGAGTTCTCCCGGCCGATCGATTAGGAGTGGTCCTCAATCCCCAGAGAACTGATGGAAGTTCGTCGACCCAAGCTCCTGCTGCGTGTTTGAGATCACGCATCAGCCGAGGTTTCAGCCCTTTGAGAATGAGGCCGTTTGCACGTTCTGCTTGTCCATTCGACTGAGGATGAGCCACTGAAGCATAGTCGACCCGCGTGCCTTGAGAGGCGCAGAAGGCTTTGAACTTGTCATTATCGAAGTTTGACCCATTGTCGGTGATGATGCTATGCGGAACTCCATATCTGAATATCAACTCTCTGATGAAACTGATAGCAGTGCATGCACCGAGGCTCCTTGCTGATTGGAGCAGCAAGCACCGGCTGGGTGGAGAGCAGAGCTTTGAGCTCTGCAAACTCTGCATCAGCTTCTAGAGTCCACTCGAACTTGTCTGACTTCTTCATCAATCGGTACAGAGGCAATGCCTTTTCACCGAGGCGAAGATGAATCGACTTAAAGCGGCCAAGCATCCGGTAAGTTTACGGACATCGTGCACACGCACAGGCGCTTCATTCGGAGTATGGTGCCAACCTTTTCTGGTTTAGCATCGATTCCTCGCTCGGAAACGAGAAAACCGAGTAACTTTCCACCAGGAACTCCAAATGTACACTTTGATGGATTAAGCTTGATATCATACCTCTTGAGATTGGCAAATGTTTCAGCAAGGTCAGTCAGCAGGTCGGAACCCTTTCGTGACTTGACCACTATATCAACCATGTATGCTTCCACATTCCGACTGATTTGAGTGAGCAAACACTTCTGAATCATCCTCATGAATGTGGCTCCAGCATTCTTGAGACCGAATGGCATGGTGACATAATGAAGCATCCGAATGGAGTGATGAACGCTGTTTTAATCTCATCGGGTCCATACAGACGGATCTGATGGTACCCGGAATAAGCGTCTAAAAAGACAACCTCTCGCATCCCGCAGCTTGAGTCGACTATTTGGTCGATGCGAGGAAGAGGAAATGATCTTTCGGCAAGCCCGATTGATATGCTTGAAATCAATGCACATGCGCAACTACTTGTCCTTCTTGGGGACCATGACAACGTTGGCGAGCCACTGGAGTGGTAGATCTCTCGGATGAACTCTGCTGCTAAGAGTCGAGCCACCTCCTCGCCAATGGCCTTTCTCTTACGGACGGCGGACCGCCAAGATACTCTTTAACTGGTTTGAATTTTGGGTCGACTCAGAGGTGATGCTCAGCCAGCCCCACAGGAACACCCGCATGTCGTGAGCTTCCATGCAAAGATGTCCCGATTCTCACGGAGGAACCGGATGAGCGCTTCTTCCTATTTTGAGTCGAGTGTTGTTGAGATGTTGGTCGGAGCAGCGTTGGGTTCGATCGGGTGAATGTGAACCTGTTTCGTCTCGCCATCGACCGAATGTCTTGACTCCGTGGCGGGCTTCTTAGCTCGCAACAGATCACTCGGATCTGCAGTTTTCGATACTCTTGTAGCTCTACCATCGCCAACCGAGCATCGGCGATCTTAGAGCCTTTCTGGAAGCACTCTTACGCCTTCTTCCGATTGCCCGTGGCGGTGATCACGCCCTTGGCACCGAGCATCTTCAGTTTAAGATACACGTAACATGGTCGGGCCATGAAAGCGTGCATAAGTTGGTCTCCCTAGAATAGCGTGATAAGCGCTCTGAAATCCACGACCTCAAAGGTCAACTTTTCTTCCGGAAATGCTTTGAATCACCAAAACTACATCAAGAGCAATTTGGCCGAGTGACTCAGCCTTCTTTCCGTGAATGACTCCGTGGAAGCTCATGTTATCGGTCTTCGAGTCCGGACATCGGAATGCCCATCCCTTTCAACGTCTCCGTGTATAATATATTCAAACCACTACCACCATCCATCGGGACTTTGGTCACCGAGTGCCTTCGACAAGCTGGGTCGACCACCAACGCTTGCCTCCTGTGGTGGCAATGTCGTCGGGTGATCGACCGATCGAATGTGATGGCGGTCCAGGACCATTTCAGATAATTGGGAGTCGCCAAGCAACCAAGTTTACTTCCGATTGATAACCTTCAATCGACTTTTGCTTTCGACGCCAAGAAAATCATCGTGGTGGAATTGACCTGGGATATCCACCATCACCGCCATCTCTATCCTCAACTTTGTCTGTCTCCTTATCCTTATCCTTGGGATGTTTTCCTTGGAACTGCTGAATCAAGAGCCGACACTGTCGAGTGGTATGTTTCGGATAAATGAGTTTACCCTCTTCATCTTTCTTTGTATGAATATGACATGGTAAATTCAACACGTCGTTCCCATCCTGGTCTTTCACCTTCTTAGGGTTCCAAGGACCCTTGGGTTTCCCCTTGACCTTTCACAGGGTCACTTTGCCAAGGCCTCTCCGGAGCCGCTGGCTCGACTTTGGCGCTTCGCTCGACCGAATTTCCTCCGCCGATCTCATTGGCGGCCGATTTATATTTACCACTCCGGAGCCTATCCTCTTCTTCACCATTTGCATATTTGGTGGCAATCTCCATCATCCGACTCAGGGTCATATCTCCGGTTCAACCAAATTTCAAACTCAATTCTCTGTTCTTGACACCTTTCTTGAAGGCACAGACTGCCTGATGATCAGATACATTCTCGACTGTGTGGTGCAAAGTGATCCACCTCTGGATATAATCTCTCAAGGTTTCACTCGACTTCTGCACGCACGATTGCAACTCTATCAAACCTGCTGGTCGTTTGCAGGTTCCTTCAAATGTCCTGACAAACACTCGGGCAAGATCTTCCCAAGTGTAAATACTCTTTGGTGCTAATCGATTCAACCATGCCCGGCTGAACCCTCCAACATAAGAGGTAAATGCTTCATGGCTACCTCATCGTTGCCACCGCCGATCTGAACTGCCACTCGGTAATCTTCAAGCCAAGTGTCAGGCTTGGATTCTCCGGTGAACTTGCTGACTCCAGTCGCCAACCTGAAGTTGGGAGGAATCACAGCGGCCCTGATGGCCCCTTTGAAACACTCTGGTCCCGAGACATAAACTCTACTACTGGAAGGAACATCTCTATCGTGGTCGTCTCGGTGAGCTCTGTTCCTGTCGACCAAACCTTGAACGATAATGGATCTCGCATCAAAGCCTGGTTCTCTGGGGTCGACTGGAACTCTTCGCCCAGCACTGTTTTGGCATCTGTCGTCCTGCTGCCGAGGAGCGTATGATCCACCCCTTGGGGGAGGAGTGGGCACTCGACGTCGATCGTTGCAATCGAATCGGTGCTCATATCGCCATGACCCTTGTATTGATCATCACGCCGCCTCCACGTTCTTCACGCCTCGGGGCGATCTTGGACTATGGGCCGATCGAATGAATTCGCAACGACGGATCGGTCAGTGAACCCTGTTCCGTGATCGATACAACTGAGTTTTGATCTCGCCGCCCGGAGAAAATCCCTGATTTGCTGCAAACCTCTACCTGCCTCCGATCGAAGGCTGAATTGATTCTGCTATACGGGCGGCAATGCTAAATTCTGAATCGGAGTTTGATATACAGGTTGGCGGTTGAAAGAGCTGGTGTCGATGGATTCTGGAACCCTCGATCGCGTCGCTCGTCCAAAGATACTGTGAAGATTCTCGGTCGAGTCGCCAGCCAGTTATTGGCGCGCATCCTCCAAGGCGCGAGCCTCGGGGTTTCTGCAGCGATAGGAGTGTGAAGTGCATCCATGTTCCGACGACGAAGCTCCTCCCTCTCGAGCGGAAGTGAGGGCTCGCAAGTACTCTTCGTGGGCTTGCGCCGATCGCTTCCACCGCCACCTTCATTGGTGCGGGTGAATCGAGGGGACTGCGTGGTCCATCGACCATCGTAACATCTGCCGCCCGGGTCATCGCTATCGCATTCGGACGCGGTCTCTCTGAGCCAGTCGAACAGGCCGTAGAGAGATTCGTCGGGCTCGATCGCCGCGACTTGGGGGATGGCCGACTGGCGGGCCACCGCATGCCTCACCCACCGCTGAAGCCTCGACCGACCGGAACGCTTGCGCCGGTGGGAGACTAGGAGTGAAGACGGCGCAGGAGCCGACCCATACTGGGTCGACGGTTGCCGCAGGAGGACGCCGCGGACACACGCGCGAAAGTGCGTCGCCCCGCGGATGGGGAGCGCGTCCACGTCGAGTGGAGCCTCCACGTTGCCGGAGTTGTCGGCGACGAACGTGAGCGCACCGAGACGGATCTCGTGGCCGTCGACCAGAACTCCACCAGAAACCATGATGCCGGGGATCGAGAGAATCCCAACTTCTCCAACAATTCGCTAGAACACCTGCCCACGGTGGGTGCCAACTGTCGTGGTTCTAAGTCTGACAGTAGAATGGGGGGTAGGTATGGAGAGGCAAGATCCTAGCTATGGAGTAGTTGTATACGCAAGGGATTTACGAGTTCAGGCCCTTCTCGGAGGAAGTAACAGCCCCACGCCTCGAGCCCCGAGGCGGTCGACTGGATTATCTGCGTATGTGTTACAGGGTGCGAACCCTTCTACCGTGGAGGGGTGGCTTATATAGAGTGCGCCAGACCCCAGCCAGCCCACGTAGTAGAGGGTTTAAGGTGCGTTAAAGCTAGGCGTTCTGTAACGCCTTACATAAAGTGTCATTAAGGTCATAAAGACTATTTAACTACAGACCGTTTGGACACCGAGTGGCTCTTGGACTCTTGGTGGTCGAGTGGGTCTTCATAGTCGAAAGTGTCTTTGAATCACGAGTGGAAGCCTACCAGGTCGACTCGAAGGCTGCTTCTCTTGTGAATGTCCTTGTGGAGGGTACCCTTGGGCAGGTCCATGACCCTACCCCAGGTACATGACTTCATCACCCTCCTCCCTCGTGTCGGTAAGAACGGAATCCTAAGCTATATATGAATGCATGCCCCCCCCCCCCCAACCGAGGCTCACCATAGCAAAGTGCGAAGTAGCTAGCAGCCCTCCTCCCTCGTGTCGGCATGAAGGGAATCCTAAGCTATGAATGCATGCCCCCCAACCGAGGTTCACCTAGCAAAGTGTGAAGTAGAGCTGGCAGCCCCCCCTCCTCCCTCGTGTCAAAGACGAAGGGATTCCTAAGCTATGAATGCATGCCCCCCAACCGAGGTTCACCTAGCAAAGTGCGAAGTAGCTAGCAGCCCCCTCCCTCGTATCGGCACGAAGGGAATCCTAGATAAGCTATGAATGCATGCCCTCCCCCCACCGAGGGTCACCCAAGCAAAGTGCGAAGTAGAGCTAGCAGCCCCCCTCCCTCGTGTCGGCACGAAGGGAATCCTATGCTATGAATGCACATGCCCCCCCGCCGAGGTTCACATATAAAAGTGCGAAGTAGCTAGTAGCCCCCCCCCCCTCACTCGTGTCGGCACGAAGGACATCCTAAGCTATGAGCATGCCCCCCTCCCCCCCCCCCAACCGCGGTTCGCCGAGCAACGTGCAAAGGAGCTAGCAGCCTCCTACCCCCGCGTGGCACCACGAAGGGACTTCTAATTAAGCTAGGAATGCATACCCCGCCAACCGAGGTTCACCTATCAAAGTGCGAAGTAGCAAGCCCCCCCCCCTCCACACACACACACACACACACACTTTCAGTCGGCGGGCCAGAGAGGCATATCTCACCAAGATGGATCGTAAAACGGACCAAGAATAATCCACCTTGGTCGTACAACCTCTCTCTTGTTGTTGGTCAAAGTGATGTCCGGCCCATGCGACCCGGGAGATGGGCTAGCTCGCCAATAATCACGCAAGTAGCTAGTCCTCAAGACAACCACTGCATGCGTGTGGCCCAAACATATGTATGGAGAGGTGTGTTTTTGAGTAACAATGAACAACTTTGATGTGGCACCGTGATTTCGAACTAGAAATCTCCACACTGAGTGAGGGTTAGGTTGACGATGCATATGTATGTTATACCACACTTCAAGCCAACGACGGGGATTCATATATGCATGCATGTGTGCATAGTATATGGGCTCAAACTTAATTAGGTCTGAATCTCACCATGACCTATACTACGATAACACTAACCAAATGAAGAATCCGCCATGGTAACCTATATATCTTGTTGTTGGTCAAGGTGATCATGGATGTCCATGCGGGCCCACAAATATATAAGCTTGTCACCGATAACCACACGAGGGAGTGTATCGTTCGAAGGCAACCACTACATACATGTGTATGGAGGTGATGCGTGCATGCATGTTTGAATACACAACATTGATCTGGCGCGTGTGTCAAAAATCATACACTAGCTCCCCACACAGAGCTAGATCAATTCATGATGGTGTCGTTGTACTAGCCACTTCGACTCGATGGGAGGGATTCATGCGTACACATGCATATGTGTGTGCTCAAAGTGTATCATGCATGTCATCCTAGAGCAAAAATAATAATCCCCTCCTAAGTCAAATTAACCTCTCTTATTGTCAGGCAAAAAGAAGTGATGGACCAAGCGGGCCCACAGATGGAAAGCATCGATATTGCTGATAACCGCTTAAGTGGGTGCGAGAGGACAACCACCACCGCTTTGCATGTGGGCCAAACATATATATGTTGAATACCCAAAATGCACAGCTTTGATGTGCCACATGCCTCAAAAACCGTAAACCATGCACCCACACAGAGCGAGGTTCATATCAAGCGTACTACATATGATGGTCTCCTTCCCCCTCTTCACCGCATACTATATGCTCCTGTCGTAATATATGTACAACCCTAAAGAATCCTCATCGATGGTGAAATTAATTAACCTCTCCCGATGTAGGTCAAAGTGATGCATGCATGCATGCATCAACGATGGCCTCGTGGGCCCACAGATGGAAGCGTCACACGTGAGTGTCCTAGCTAGGATATATATGCATGTGGCCCAAAAAGGTGTTGTGTGATGTTTGAATAACCAATTTCATAATTTTGATGTGGCACATGCCTCGGTAACCAAAAAGTCCCAACACTGAGTGAGGTGTACTTGTTCACGGACGCATACGTATAGTATATATGCTAGTCCCCTCCCACCTCTTCGACGCGTACTATATACCACCATAACACAAACAAAAAAGATTATAGCTTGTTGGTCAAATTAACCTCACTGCCGGTTGTTCGTCAAAGTGATGGACAAGGACCTCGCAGGCCCACAGAAAGCGTTACATGCGAGTATCGAGTGTCGTGTAGGACAACCATCGACTGCATGGGGCCAAAACATTTATGTATGAAAGGGTTGTGTAGTTTTTTAAATAACGATTTCATGACTCTGATGTGGCACCAGCCTGCCTAACAAAACGGCCAACCCACACGGTGGCTCACAACTCGTAGTGTACTGCGAGCCACCCGCCACCCCCAGAAGCACACACCCACACACACACTGCGAATCCTCCGCAACTACGATGCATGTTAAATTAATTATTCTGCGGTGAACATACATGTTACCAAAGGAGGGACGTTTTAATTTCAAAAAATTCACAGAGATCATTAAGACGTTTTAGTACATTGATTGATTGATTTTCTATGGGTATAATGTGCAAAAATCAAATTTGAGCTACATGCACATGTGACAGTGCACCTAAATGGATTGCAAAAACACATGTGTCTCACTGGGTGCATGTTTACTCCCCGTGCAACAAATTTCAAACATTGAGAATCTAGATTTTTAAATTCTAGTACATCCAGAACTTATTTGAAGTTCATGAAACTTATCGTGTTATCATATGGACACCAATACAAAGTGGCATTATACTTTTTTTGTCAAATTTGAGACCAGTTTTGATGTAATCCTTATCTAATTACAGACGAGAGATTATTAATAATTGGGAACCAATATCCCAAACGGATTATTTATTTGAACCGTGAGCGTTAGACCAACAATGGATACGTGCCATGCTTTGGTTAAGCAATAAAGCGGCAGCATTAATCATCCAAATACAAAAAAATATACGTGCCGCCGCGCGACCCATGTGGCGTGCGAGCAGGCGTGAGTTGACGGGACGCATGCGAGCAGTCCGCCGCACAGGCAGACGGGGAGGCATACGTGCATGTGTGTGAATTGACGGAGGCGTGCTCGCTGTGCAGTGTCATCGGGAGGCGTGCGAGTAGCTTTGTGAAACTTTGGTAGGCATGCCAGCAGTCCGGTGCGCAGGCTCACCGGGAGGCGAGCCATCGGTTTGATCGCCGCCCGCCTCTCTCCCACAACTCCATATTAATGGTGCGCTCGAGCGGCCGCACCCCCCATCCTCGCTACGCACACACAATCCTCTCTCTCCGCTTGCAACCTCGACGCCGCTTTCAGTCCTCAAAGCCGTCGGTGTATGAGGATGCCACCGAAGCGCCCCATCGGAGGGAGTGGCGACTCCGGGGCTGCTAAAGCACCAGAGCACGGCGTGGAGATGGAGAAAGAGGTTGCCGTCACTGCCGGCGAGTTATTGCTGCACACTGACGTTGTCGACGGCGTCGAGCTTCCACAGCCGGAGGCGGAGTTCCACACCGACTCCGACGACCACCCCGGCAACGACTCCGACGACCACCCCGGCAACGACTCCGACGACGACGGACAGCTGGTTAGTCATCTATACCCATTTATGTGTCAAATAGATCATAGGGTTTCTCTGGTTACTCCTGCCTCCCCCTTTTTGGAATAGAAATCATGTGGTTATGTTCTCCCAATCCATGAAACCTAAGTAAGTTTCGTTAGATCCGTGTAGTGTATTGATTGTTTGAATGGTACAGGTGATAAGTGATTAGTTGTTTCATCTGTGCAAATGATTTCTGCTAGTAATCTGACTAGGGTTAGCGTTTGTGCTAATAATTCCTAGCCATGACTTGACAATTGATTTTGAATGACCTACATATGTTTGTGCCATTATTTTCTTCAAGATTGGTCTGTACATAGACGACTGTACTTAAAAATCGAACCATAATCTCTGAATATGTATAAATAAATAGCCATAAATTCCTAATCCTTCTTCATGGCATGTAATCAGTGATTTGATGCCAAATTTGTTTTACTATATGTATAGGTGCTGTCTGACGATGTGGACAGCGAGGATGAAGATGCCCAGAGGAGGTACAAGAGGCAAATCCTGAGGGAGCTTTATGCGGGAATGCATAACAGGCGTATTAGGACCTGGAACGGCGGCTATCGATGCCCATTTTGCAACCAGAAGCTTCATGACGCGTATCTAAGTGCTTTAACGCATGCAAGAGGACGGGACATTGGCTCCTTCAAGCAGAAGTATTCTCGCAGGGTGGCGCACGGCGCGTACGCCGAGTACCTGGAGAAGCTTCAGGATCGTGTCGGCCGCATGTGAGATGAGATGTGGGATGGATCGAACTATGTACGCTTGAGTATGCTTAATGACGGTTGAACTATGTACTTATGATTGAACTATGCTTATGTACGCGTACGCTTATTATCTATGTCTGAGTATGTTAAATATTTCGCCAAATTTTGGTAAAAATTACAACGGGGGACAAATAAACCAGGACGGAGGTAGTACGTCAATCACACACGGTTCCCAAAATTAGAACCGTGTGCAATGACTATCATTTTGCCTCCTGCATTAATCACACACGGTTCGCTCTAGCAAACCATGGCCCCCAAAATTCTTTGTGGGACAAAAACCCTCACCACCCAATTCAAAAAAGAAAAAAGAAAACCCTCACCATCCCCATGTCACAAAATCCCTCACCCCGCCCGCCACCCACCTCGGCCCCTCCGGTACGTTCCCCATTCACACCTGCACAAGCTCCTCCGCGTCTATGCCATGGCACCGCCTATCGCGGCGGTAAACACTTAGCTCGACGCCTGCCGCCGCCAGGCTGCCGGCAAAGCCCACCGCATTTCGCCACTTCCGCTTGCCGCCGCCTATCGCCATCGACTTTCTCGACGCTGCTCGTGGTCGACCCAGCTCCGCTCGGTTGGGGAATCTGCCGTACTGAGGGTTCTTTCTCATGGACGACAAGGTAACTAATATAACGAGATATTATCTCATCTCTTATCCCGGTTCATCTGCCTCCTTTAATCACCTGGCGGAAATCGCCGTGAATTCATTTTTACTCGAGCTGATTTGAGGGTTTTCTTTCATTCATAGAATGTACATTGCACGGATACTTCAGGACTTGGCGACCGCCGCCAGAGATACCATCTCATCGTACCAGATAACTTAAGGACGCGCGCGGTATGTTCAATCTCACCCTAAATCGGTTGGCATGGCCTACTTTCCTAAACATATTTTAAATATTGCTACATTTGGATAAAAGGTGCCACATGCACCATATACGTCAAAGGGGATTTTTTTCCCCTCTTCTTTCTATATTAGGCAAATTAATGATGTATTTTTCTTTCGATTACTCTCATATTTCCATGACATCATGTTTACCCTATCTGTTTAATTATAGAATTTTGTCCTTCGATTTCAACTGTTGTACAGTTCTTTCAATTTAGGCCCATATTTGCATGTTACTATATTTTCTTTAACAACCCTACCATTTTCTGCAGGACATCCCTCGCTATGCAATAGATTATGTAGTGCACAATTTTTCCCTTTACATACATCAAGGCTCCACGAATGTCATATCACAAGACAAACCATGGATTTACAATCGTTGCTACTGTAATACTTGATGAACGTGGTGACTCCTATTTTGGCACTGGCTTTTGGAATGAAATTGCAAAGTTTTATGTACTGAAAGCTGGCACTAAAATTGCACTGCAGATAGAAGGGCCTGGTCTAACTTCCCCGACAAAATCATCCATCC
This sequence comes from Aegilops bicornis, assembly GCA_021605145.1. Lineage (NCBI taxonomy): Eukaryota > Viridiplantae > Streptophyta > Magnoliopsida > Poales > Poaceae > Aegilops > Aegilops bicornis. Next base: position 181,002,456 of record CM038670.1, on the reverse strand, counting down.
AGACTTTGTTCAAAGTAAGTTTTCTTTTCAACTATCTGCATATGTTGACTTACCCAGCAATGTCAAATGAATTGTGTAGTATTTAAGCAACCAAGTGTTATTCCCTTATCTTACTATATTCCTACCTAATAACTTCTAGTTACCAATACACTTTTCTATTGCCCTGTTTTAACTAAATATTCCCCGTACTCCCATTTCTATCAGAAAGTGCCGCTGACAAGGAGACTCCGGAGGTGGAGAACGGGGCTGCCAACAAGCAGAGGAGGGACGAGCTAGAACCGCAAGCGACTCCAGCAGGCCTAGACTTAATCAGAGCCTCCCCGATGATATGTTGAGAGTCATCATCTCCCTCCTCCCAATCAAATATGGGGCGCGGACAACTCTCCTTTCCCGGCGGTGGCGCCCCCTATGGAACTCCAGCCCTCTCGACCTCATCGACACCCACGAGCTCTGCCATGGCTATCGCAAAAGCTTGGACGCATTCTCCAAGATCCTCGGCAGTCACCTTGGCCCAACCAAAGGCCTCAGAATGGGCAAGTTCCGTTCCAACGACAAGGACCGAGCCAAGCTTGACGACTAGTTCCGATCCCCCGCCCTAGATTAGCTCGAGGAGCTCACTTTTGATGATGGGCATATGCGGTCGCTGCCAACGTCTGCACTCCGCCTCGCGCCCACGCTGCACGTCGCCAAGTTCAGGAACTTCCATTTCCCGCCCCTTAATGACGCGCCCGCTCTTATTCTACCACGACTAAAGCACCTCAAGCTCGCCGTCGTCTGCCTCTCAAAGGGTGACATGGAGCACCTACTTCGTGGATGTACTACACTCGAGTACCTTCGTCTTCAGGTGATCAATGGGTTGAGTACCTTCCACATCACCTCCATGACTCTCTGGACTATTTATGTGTGTTGCTGGTGCGGCAGGAAGACATCACAAAAGGTGGACCACGGTATGGTCATCCAGGACACACCTGCACTTGAGAGATTACTTGTAGTTGATCAAGAAGGTCCAACAAGAATCAATGTCATTTCTGTGCCAAAATTGACAGTGGTGGGCTACTCGTCTGACAAATACTCTGAACTTGTTATTGGATTCACACTCGTTCAGGTACAACAGCCTCCTTCTACCTCTCCTTCTACAAATTAACATTATTTCTAATTTTGAAGATGTTTGTTCGTCTGTCATTCAGAAAATGATTCCGACAAGCTTGACCCCGAAACTGCGCACAGTGAAGGTCTTGGTACTAGAATCTATCGGGCCCGACCTGGAGCAAGTTGTCAGTTTCCTGAGATGCTTTCCGTGCCTGGAGAAGCTATATATCTAGGTGATGTTCCTTTCCTGGTAAATATTAACCATAAGGGAGTTCAATTTGTGACACCTTTTTCCAAGTTTACAATGACAATGTACTACGATTTCATACATACATGCCCCCCCCCCTCGTATTGGTTGCTTGATCTGTATGGTTACAATCAATAAGCATTTCTCCTTTGCATTCATCTTTACTAGTTTTCTTAGGGAACTTTTCATCCACTCCAACCTCTTGTGAAGAAGGCTACATTTTTCTAGAATGTAATCAAATGCCCATGTTAATCATGTCAGATCGAAGATGGCATGTTAGTGCATTTTACAAATCCTGCAAACCAAATAGCTAGTCATGTAGTAATGTTCAAAACTGCATGTAGGCACTAACACGGTTTCTTCTTTTGCAGATAAGATTAGGCCGAGTGGTGGATAATGTGATACAAATAACAATCACGTCGAATGCCTAGATCTGCATCTCTCAGAAATTACTTTGAACTCCTACCAAGGGACCTTACCGGAGATTATATTCGCCGGGTTCTTTGTTCTCAGAGCAAGGGTGCTGAAGGAAATGAGGTTTGCCCTACATTTATTTCGCAAAAATGAATGGTCTATTGATCAGCGCCGGCGCCTGCGGCAGAATGGAGTAGGCTCCAAAAATTCTGAATTTCATTTTGGAACTTCAGATGACAGAGTAATCGGAAGTCATCGGGTCAACCCCATACATGACTTCTCAATGGCTGACCCCTTTGCAAAAATTGTGAGGTTTCGAAGCCAAACTTAGAAGCGGTGATATTAGTTTGAACCTCTCTAATATCCATGTTCAACAAGATCAAGACGAAAGCGCTTGCGTACCGATGAGGTGAATTTCATTCCTAATATCAGTTTGAACCTTGTAATCTTCGAATTTGAGCCATATAACTCTGGAATTTGAACCTTGTAACATTTCGAGCTTTTGTGGTACAATCATTGAAATGGCATCGTATGAGACTCGTATATTGCTAGCACTACTTTGACCTTAATATGCAATGGTCTTAGATTTTATTAACCATTCTCGAATCAGTTTACCTTGTCAATCCCACAGCACACGATCTGTAGCTAACTCGACTGCGATCTTCGACATTATTGCACACAGTTGGTTTCTTCCACCTTGTGCACTTTAGAGCGTGGAATTAATTATTACACTCGAGTGTCCACGCCTGGGGTGCGGTGTTGTCAAGCGTGCACTGGATTATGGAATCCTCCGCTATGAACGTCGTGACAAGACGTGACGATTACAGGCCGGCCGGGCCCCATTTATTATTACAGCGGCCATTTAACCTACCCTTGTTTCTCTTCAACCTTTCGATCATGCCCCACCATTGCAAGAAGCACACCCACCACGAGAAATTCTTAGAGGGTATCCTGCGCGGCTCCAATGGCGCTCCGAGCGGCTGCCGCCGACGAGTAGCAGTTCACCATGCGTGCCGTGGTGGACACCTGAAAGGTTCATGGACCTCTCGGTGGTGTACACCAACGACCCGGTTCTGGGCGGAGCACTCCATCCACATCATGGAGTTGTTGCTTGCCGAGGAGAAGTACAAGGTGGTCGGGTTCGACCTCGAGTACACCCGCCGCCGTGTCGGGTCTCGCCCCAAGGTTGTCGCCGCCAGATGTGCATGTGCCACCACGCCCTCGTCTACCACTACCGCTCGCCACAAGGCCTTCCGAGCGTTTCGCCAGGTTTGTCAACAGCCCCCACTACATGTTCGCTATGGTGGACATCACCAACGATGTAAAGGCGCTCGAGAGTTCGGGCATCGCCTGCCAGAATCTCGTCGACATCCAGGGCCAATACAAGATCTGAGGCATCAAGGAGCATGAGAAGGATTCACTGGTTCACCTGCCGAGGCCATCATCGACCCCTACTACAGAGACATGAAGGATTCATGCAACAAGGACAAGCGTGCCTGGCACTCGGCCTGGATGGAGAAACTCGACAAAGCTCACATCGTGTACGCGGCCAAGGAGGCGTTCACGAGCTACGACATGTACCGGCGGATCGTTGACCTGAGGAAGTCCCTCCTTCCCCAAAACGGCCGGATCCAAATGTAAGCGAGCAATGGCAAGCGTCGTCGCAACAATAAATAGATGATTAGATCATCGTTTCTCCTACTTTAGTATGCATGTAATTGCTTACTTTGGTGTGTGCAAATGTTATGTGTGTAGTCACTTGTGTAATTGTATGCTTAATTTGGTTATGCAATATTGTCTTTTTAAGTATATATGTTGATGCTTTGTAGACAGAGCGTACATGGTGTGCAGACAAAGAAAATCACATCGCACACAAACTAAACAATGAAACCCGTCGGTGATGTTTTCATCAATCACTCAGAATTGTATACCAACAATCGTTTGCTCACAACACACACGTCTTATTAGCAGCAACCGTCTGTGTTCTTATCGGCCCAGACACATTTTTGGTTACAGACCTGTTTGCCGCGTATCACACGCATCTTGTTAAGTTGAACCGTTTCTGTTCTCATATCTCAACGCAAACAGTTCATCCGAGCGAACCGCATGCCGTATATCGCACACACCTTTGATCTGGCTGACCGTTTCTTTTGTGTTGCATAATCACAAACAATTCATCCGAGTGAACCGTATGTTGTGTATCGCACACGCCTCCATCTGGCTACCCGTTTCTTTTGTTCCTCCTTATCACAAACAGTTCATTGAACTGAACCGTATGCCCTTCATCGCACACACAAATAAAACCTGAACTGTGTTTGATGCATCCGTCATCGCAAACATTTTACACATTTCTGACGGTTTTCATACAGCACCGTATGCGATTATGGCATCGCACACAGTTTCTCGAAAGGTCTCTGATCGTAATGTCGCGTTAGCAGCATCCTGCAGTAGTGATACCAAAGTACTCTTGTGAGGCCAATGAACCAAAGAGAGGGAGCATAGACTGGAAGAAGCACATTCAGATTCTAGCTGTGAGCGATCCATAGCACTGGCAAGGTGATGAGGGAGTCTACTGAACATCATCTCGATCCACATCATGACATGCCAATAAAACCATTCATAAATTTTGAGTACCATCATGCAGATAAAATCTCACCAATTACTCCACCTATAAAGTGAGATGACCAATTCGATTAGGATTTGTGTGCTCCAGCCTCCAGCCATGTCTTGGTTAAAGATTCAATAACATCAAAGATATATTGCACCTGTAGCAAGTGAACCAGTAACACTTGGACTAATTCCCCTGTTATAAACATGCAAACAGGCGAACGGTACAAAAAGGTCAGGAATGATATGTTTATCAAGAGTACTGCTATTAATGTTGCGAACAAGTTTAGTCATTTGGCCACTGTCAACCTCGGGCTCCGGTATCACATGGCTGAAGCAAGCTGGCAGCTCAAATACGATTAAACTGACTCTTTGAACCATAAAATCATTCTCCTCAAATTTATATGGAGCACAAAAACAAATACACAAACCTTCATAATGACAAGATAAAAAACAGAAAAGTGTGAGTCTAACTGTATCATCATTTGCCTCAAATTTATATGCAGCAACGCTGCTGAGAACAAAATACACAAACCTTCATATGTACAAAAAATACGCAAACTTTCATAACGACAAGATACTACTAATGGATAGAATCACTATTCAATGGCCACTGCAGCAACCATATACAAAAAGAAAACGCAACGCCATCAAAACCCATGGTAAATTAGGACCAATGCTTCAGCAAGCAATCATTAAGCATGCATGGCAATAAAACACAAGTCCGCCAAGGATGACTATAATGTATTAACACAATACCAATTCAGTTTCGGTATAAGAATCAACGAAGAAGCCTATGCCTACTTAATTTTGTCACAATATGTAACCAGAATGAAGTAGTTGATTTAGTGGACAGTAAAATATACAACACACTCACCCTTCTGGTAAAAGAAACTGTCCTCTAGGAGGGACTCTGCTTTGGAAGTAACATTGATGTACTGAGAGAAGTGTAATGATCTTTGGCAGAAAACGTACCTAATAAAAAAATTATGAGTTTGGTTTCAGTGCATATAGAATACTTTAAAAAATTATGAGCACGATTTCAGTCTATATAGAATACTTTAAACAATTGAGTTATATATACGATGAGAATCAATCAACGCAATCTCTCTAGGGGTGCTATAGTTGCTGCTCTACCAGTATTTCAGAACATAGCTTAGATCTTTTTTTGTCAATGCCTATCTATCGATCCACAACTTTTGACAAGCTTAAGGATCGTTGCCTTGGCAACGTTCAAATGCATGCGGGCAGAGACTGACAGCTAGCACTTTTATAAGCCCAAATGTCGCCATCACATTATCTGTGACTTTTCATACTGCTAAAAGCCTAAAACTGTATGAACTATGAAGAGAATATATATTTAATTAACAGTGAAGGGCAGTAAAAGATCGCAGTACTGCACACGGCAATGGCTTTGAGTAAACCTTATCTAGTGTACAATAGGAAGGTAAAAAGTAATACCCTTAATGCATAAATAAGATGAAATACCTGTCATATCCACTTTCAAGACGATTGAAGGCAAGAGTTAAAACAGAAGTGCGAATGTCGAGTGTGATATACCTTTTTTTCGTGGAATAGTGTGATATACTTAGTAGTGTGCTCCATAAGAACATTAATTATATCAGATAGTCAAAAACGTTTTCAAAATATGAAACAAAAAAAATCAATGATACCATGACCTGAATTTAGTGGTACCATGAATTGGTGCCTGTGAAGCAAGAGCGAAAAATCAAGAACCTACAAAAAAATTCTTGTGGTGTGCGTTACATGGTTGCAAAGAGGAAGAGGCAAATTACCCATCCTTGACTAAGAACTACTCCCTCCGATCCAAAATAAGTGTAGCGATTTTAGTTCAATTTTGAACTAACACCACGACACTTATTTTGGATTGGACGGAGTAACTGATAAGCTGTTGCAGCTACCATGCACGCCACAGCTAAATACATCCACAAGGATTGTAGCACCTCCCATAGGCACCTGGGTACCAAAAAATGTGTCCAACATAGTTATGATCAATTAGCAGGGGCTAAAATAAGCAGAGTACACCACACATAAGAGCAAATGACAGTTTATCATTGGGAAATCATTGGATCTGGGTGTATGGAAATACCCAATGGTTCTCGATATGGAGGACGGCCACAACAATGAAAAGAAAGCATGCAACTTTGACATTCAATTGTTTCAACGATGCTCAAACTATATGATATGCAGTTCTGTGAATATCCAATGCAACCCTGCAAGCGTTTTAAGGAAAAAGAGTTAGCTTCAAATGATAGAATTTGATAAGGGATCTTACATCCCTCAAGTAACTATGTGAAATAATGAGCAAGCAAACAACAAAATCAGTATCTACAAGGCGACCGACAATCCAAACAAAAGGTTTACCTGATCGAGCAGAATTTCATTGACAAATTCCAAAAACAAAAATAGTCAGCACTGCGTCGTCGCAACAAAATCCTACGAGATAGAAACAAAATTGGAACCACTATAAGAACAAATTAGCTCATGAACACATCATCAGACAGGATAGGGCAAATACTGCCAATACAAAGTACATAGAGAAGAGAAGAGGCAAAGAGAGAGGAGCACCTCGGCAAGATTTTGGAGGAAGACGTCTTCGCGCTCCTTTAGTCGACGCCCTCATCCAGTGTTGTCCCAAGGCTCTCTTACTCTTTTTAAGTGTACTGGTCTCTTGTCGTCGAGGTTGGTGCGCTTGACCTGGCGCTGCATGGTACTACCCTCGCGTCCCAAGGCTCTCTTACTCTTGTTGTCCTCTCCCTCGAATGCAATGAACAACAGGTACATACACCATAGAGAAAATGTTAGCAACTGAATATAGACATATCCTTCATCAATTATCAAATAAATTTTTTAAAATGAAGGCCATCTCACCAGCGCATAGCCTTCTTTTCAATTTTTGCTTTTCACAAAGGCTTTTCAATGTCACAATTAACCAAATAAAGAAGCAACCAGCAGCAGGTAGTAGCAGTTTAACACATACCAGCAACACAAGCAACCAGAAGCAGCTAGCAGCACACACATCTAGCAGCACAAGTAGTAGCCATAGCTCACAAAGCAACTGCACAAACCACAGTACAGCACAAGCACAAAATCAAAATCAAAGGGAGACAGAGAGAAGAAGCAGGAGCTCATCTGCCTAACAGAGATGAGAACCAGCCGAGGAGGAGGGGCGTGAATGACAGGTGTGTAGACGGGCTTCTCGGGTGAATGATAGGTGTGGACGAGCCGAGGAGGTGGAGATGAGCGGTGGGAGAGGCCGTGGCAGCGGCGAGGGAGAGGGCGCGCAGGAGGAGGCAGATCATCATCACTTTGCATCGGTCGAGCCACCGCCGGGATGCCCGGATCTCCTCTTCCTCCTCCAGATCCCGCGTCTCTCCTCTTCCTCCAGATCCGGGACTGGCTTGCGCGGGGGAGGAGAGAGACGGCTGGGGCGAGCAGAAAGAAGGTCTGGCGGTGCAGGAGAGGAGACGAGGGAGAGGGAGGAGAGGACGCGGACGAGGCGCGGGGTGGCTCGAGGCGGGGGAGCGGCGGACGCGGCGTCGGCAGCGGCGAGCATGGAAAAGGGGGGAAAGGGGCGCGGCGGCGGCGGCAGGAGAGGAGACGGGCTGCTCGCTTCTTCTTTTTCTCTCGCTCGCTCACTCGGGCTCGCGCGCGATGCGGCGGCCGGAGAGCACGAGCACTATTCATAGCGTTTATAAGGCGACGTGGATGGCGCAGTTCTGCCAAGCAGCTCTTGAGGGTTTATATGTTCACAGTAAGAGAAGACAAGCTCTTTTTTTTCACCTCATCATTTATCCTACGTGACATTTTTAAGATAATACCATTATACATGCCTTTAATTAGTGATTTCGGAGAGACCAGATGGTACTCGATCGCCCCGCAGGGTGTACGAAGAAGCAATAATATCATTCGTCACGGAAGGACGCGACCCAGGCACGACAAAGATAACGTGGAGGGCAGTGTGGAGGAGATCAAAACCGGAGTCCCTCCAGAGGCGTCCACGACGCTACGGGAGAGGAGCGTGATGCCGACGATCTCGCCGCCGTTCAGGTTATATCATTTGCTGCAGGGATATGGAGGGAAGTGGTGGGTGTGGGCCGCATCGACATGTGGCGGATCACGAGTAACCGACCGAGTACGCAATTGGTAAGCCTGTTCTGGTCCTCTACCAAGAGGAAAGAGTATGAGAAACAGAGAGATTGAGAGATCAGAGACAGAGTACACATTATACGTTTGGGCAACCTGAACGCTACAGGACAGAGAACACATCTTTAATACTAAAAAAAAAAGTGGCTTCGACTCGGTCTCTTGCTCGCACATTACAAGTGGCCCCGGAGGGCTTTCCACCAATCAGCACGCAGGCCGCGTCACGGTTTACTCCACGTCAGCTTATCATACTAACCTCCTTGTCAGGCATCGGACGAGCAGAGGGGCATTCTCAGAAATCATTATAATCAACGAATCTTAATCTCCAAGTGAAGGACATGGGACCCGAATACAGAGCGCACAAGCCATGAATGGGTCAAGGACATGGATGCGAATACAGAGCGCACGAGCCAGGAACAGGTCTAGGGCAACCTGGACTACCTGCAAAGATGATGTTACAGATCAAAACTTGAATGCCGTCGCCAAATTAGAAAAGGAGAAGATGTGATATATCAAATCTTACACTACTTCACAAAACCACATTGAATTGAAGGAACATGTGCTATCTCTAGATACATCCGTTTGGGTGACAAGTAATTCCGGACAGAGGAAGTAGTACATTATGTAGCACACGGTTCACTAGTGTTAATGCAAACATACCTCAGTCAATCTATTTGATGACCTCGTAAAATAGAATTGCTGGAGTGCCGTCCCTGCACATAGCAAGCAAATCCTCCCAGGGCCCTTCACACTACATGGAAGTTGCCAAAAATTAAGATTCAGCATGCAAAAATGTTAGAGCATACAATAAGAGGTTACATGTTACACCTACCCTGTTGATTTCTCTGCATGCATCATACATGACCCATCCACTTTCACATCGAGCAATGCCAACGGGCTCATTGTCCACATAGCATATCTGTAAAGAAATAATATCCGATGGCTTATACTTGGATATGTGCAGGAATATATTAGCATATGTGCATATAAGATGGGAAGATATCTGCAAGTTTGTCCTTCTCCTTTAACCTTGGCCTTAAAATATATTCTCATGTGACTTCGGAATAATATCCTCAATTCAGACTTCATGGCGATTCCAACATTCCACGGAAAAACACAGCACATCTCTACGGCCTTCTCAAAATACCGGTGCATCCAAGTTGGGTTTTAAGATACTGTGTGTGCATCTCAAAACAAACCATGCATAGTTTTTCATGGCTATTCATATCAAACAATATTTCCCCTTCCTCGTAATACCTTAATGTCAAGATCAAAACATAATCATTAACGGTTCAGGGCCATAATCAAATTGATTTTTACAGATATTATTATGAACATACCATTGCGGCTAAGCCGTAAAATATTGTGCCATGGTTGTACTGAAATGTCATCAGAGGTTTAAGAGTATCATCCCATATTTTCGCCAGTGATTGCTGAACTTCCATCTTCATTGGCCAATGTATGACTGACATGGCAAAATCAAATCAGTAAGACTCAGCAAGGTAACTTTATTTTCTTATGAGTAATAAGTCCTACAGATAAATATTACCAACAGCTGAGTATGGGTCCTTCAGAGCAGCAGAACTGCACTGTTTGCATATGTGCTCGACCTGCATAAAAAGATAAAATTACCCTCAACATGCGCTGCTGCTGGAAATTGATCATACATACAAATGCAAGTATGCAACCATAAGTACATTTGTAGAATTTAACAAACCTTGCTTGGATCTGCACAAAGTTCTCCAGGTGAACATGTTTTGCAACCACAGCCCATTGGCCTCATGGGCTTCAGATCAAGAGGGTCATGATACATGCAAACAAAAGCTTTCGCTTCTGGCCTCATGGTATCAGACACGATTCCAAGATGTAAACAAACATCTGGCAAGTGTAGTCCATTAAGAATGGCTACTGTAATATCAGATACATGCTTGCTTTTGTCCTGCCGCTGCAGAATGCGTCTCTTAATTAGTCATGATTGTATACCAATGGGTCAGTACTTCCAATGCAAATATGCTATGCTGGATGATCATATTTCGCACAGAAGTGAGAATGATAAGCAGAGAAATGATAAGCATGGATATTAAATATGTGTACCTCGTCAAAGCAATTGTCATCCTCCAAGGTTCTGCACACTGCGTTGGCTAGAGATAGCAGTTGTTGCTGGTGATCTTCTGCCTTGTCCCATAATTGTAAGATCTTGTCAACGATGACACCGACACATGGTTCACCGTGGCCATGCTTGGAGCAGATAGGCTCTGTCTTCATAACTTCATCAATGAGAGGCTCCATGCACCATAATGTCTGCACTTGGAGAAGTTCAGAAAAGTTCCGCGGCAGAATGATTAAATCCATTTTTCAAAATCATAAGTTGCCTACCCTGAGGATAATATCCACCAAATTGATGTCATGAGAGTTTGAACTTGGGGAGTCGCGAGTATCTTGGTCAGCAGTAAGAGTTGGTGTGTCTCCTGCTTTGAGATCATAATTAACCTTTGACTTTGTATGAACATAATTGAATACAGAGAATAATAATATATAAGAAAAAGATACTCAAATATGGCTGGAACAAGTGCTTCTGAAATCCTGTTCGCTACCAAATTATATGCTGTATAATGCTTTTATGCAGAAACCATTTCTCTTCTCAGACATAAGTGAGCATAAACCTTTCGCCAGTATTATGCTATTTCGGTAACCGGAGGAAACCAACAGAACCTGCACCTGAAAGTTTAAGTTAGATTTGCTTTTTTCATCAACTACTGACTCTGAATATTGTATCCTATTACTGATCCTGAGCATTGAGTTTTGTTAAATTATAAGATTATTGAACTGCAATACGCCCATCTGCTTGCAGCTCCAAGATCCCTAGAGTACAAACGTCAAAGGAAATAAGATTCACCCTCGTTGAAGGCTGAAAATATGCATGACGGCTTGGCAAGTATCCAGACTAAATTATGTATTCCTGACATCTGTCAAGTTTATTTTCTGGTTGTGATCACTTGAAGTATTGCAATTATGGAACCTCCTTTTTTCCCTTGGTAGTGCCATGTCAGCAAGAAATTGGAGTTTCTTAATAAATATTGGCACAGAGAAAGTACCTGTTTGATAGAGCACTTCCTCTTTCATTGTCTCTTTATCAACAGCACTGTGAGTGGAAAAGGTGGTCTCAATATCATCCGCAGACATCTTTTGACGTAGGGCTTCTCCATCTCCAGCCATACATTTTCTAAATTCATCCTGGAGAAACAGAAATAAGTGAATCCAAGTCTTGAACCAATAACCAAGTGAGATGCAAAAGGGATAGACGTTATGCAGAACAAACCCAAAGATATGAGCGCGCCAGTGTCACGATGGATTTTCCATAGTCCAGAACAGCACATTTGAGGAACTGAAGCCAGAGCTCTCTGATTTCTTGTAGGTTACTTGACTGCAATGCAAAGCAAAATTTTATTAGAAAAAACGGCTGCAAATCATTAGCTATCAACTTCCTATGCAGCAGCCAGCAAGCATGTAATATGCACTGCACAAGGTAAGTATGACGCATATAATGCTTATAAATACAAAACAGAAATTAGCAGCATCGCATAACCTCATATGTTGTGGATTTATGTGTAGGCAAATTCTCCATGTTCTTCTTGATGTTCCCCAGGAGTAGAGTTCCTTGGCTCTGCTGGTGTTGATGAAATTTGTCCACTGGCTTTGCTACTTCTCCACGGTTCGGTTCCAAGAAAAGTAATCTGAACATCTCATCCCTTTCTTTGAAGCAGATGGTATCATGATTTTCTGAGTCCTTGCACAACAACAAGCCTTCCAGGAGACAATCGCTCTCTGGCTCAACTGTCGGATCTACAATGTCCAGTAGCCTCCGCAATACTGACCGTGAATGTTTCTTCACCATATGCTTCAGGAGCGATCTAGTGCTTGTATGCTTTGCACTGCAAAGGGGACACACCCAGGATCTCCAAGACTTATGCTCCTTGAAGAAGCTACAAGCGCTTGATACACTGAAATCATACGAGTGTTCAACCATCCTGCATTCGTTCTCTAGCGCGTCAATTCTCACGGACAAGAAACTCAGCCTCTTCTCAGATGTCAAACAGTTTTCCCAGTATGATTTAGCAGACTGCAGGATCTTGTAAGTAAGTCATGGAACAGCCTGGTGACCGAACTCAACCTGCTTTGAGAATCCTGTCCTCTGATGGACCCAGTCGGAATGCAATCTTCCACCGGGTCTGTAGGGTCCTTCAGTGCAAGGGCTCGGTGGCACTCGCCCTCTGCATCAATGTGATTGCCACAAACGAACAGAAGTCGCGCCTGAAACAAAGCAGCAGCGGTAGAATTGGGGAATTCCTTGGCTGCTCCTACTGCATCGCAGACAAGGCGTTCCACGCCTTTGCTCCAGGCAGGATCCTTATGCTCCCGGGAAACGGCAAGCATATACTCGAGCTCTAGGAAGGGGCCCAATAACCGCGCACGCGCCGAGCCCGGGAAGCGCTTGGCGAGATCCCTTGCTTCCTTCAGCGCCTGCAGCGCCTGCAGCTTGCGCTTTGCAGCAACGTCGTCGCTCTTGGCGACGTCCATGAGCCTCCCTGCCTCATGCGCAACTAGACGATTGATCACCCTTTCATAGGACTGCCTCCTCTCGCGCGGAGTGGAGGAGACTGGGCTCTGGGAGGACTTGGGCGCTGCTGCGGCGTCCATGTCCATAGCGCGACGCAGCTCGGCCTCTGCCTCGAGGTACATCGACGACTCGGCGAGGATGTCAGCTAACGCGACTGCGATGTCGGCGTTGTCGGGGGCGAGCGACTTCGCCGTCAAGAGCGCGTCGCGACCTCGACGGAGGTGCGACTCCGCGTCGGCCGGCTCCTCCTCCGAGCCCGCGGCAGCCGCGCGGGCGCCGATGGCGGCGGAATAGTGGAGGTCCCCCAGGAGGCAGACGGCGGTGAGGGACCTAGGGTGCTCCGCGGCGAGGGCTTCGGCCTTCTCCAGCGACGCCGCGATGTGCCCATCTCTCTTGAGCTCGACGATGCGCTTGGCCCTGGCCGTGATGTCGCCGTCCTCCATTGTGGAGCCGGAGAGGGTGATTGGCGGTGGCGCTAAGGAGGTTCGGTGGAGCGCGAGGCGGCGGCGTCGGATTTGGGGCCAAAGCGGTGCGTTGGTCGGGTTTCGATTGGGGGTGAGGAGCGCGATTTGGGGGGTTTTGGCAGCACAGGAGGGAAAAGGAGAAGGAAAACGGTGCCGAGTACCGAACGTTGAGTCGGAGAGGACAGATGCCACAAATCGCAGCGAAGCCTCCGCAATGTCGACTGCATTTTTTTATACTAAAAGAAAAATAATGATTTATAGATCGTTTGTTCAACTTTAAAAATATTGTCGCACAAACTCTTGTGTATATTTGTTTTTTTTTGTCACGAATACGCAAAGGCCTTGCGTATCATTGCATATATAGGGGGAAAGAACGGTAGCATATACAGGGGTAGCATCGCGTTAACGCATAATCAAGGCGTGAGCGAGGGCTACATCGGCACATACATAGAGAAGGGGATGCGCGCCTCTAGAGGAACCTACGTAGGTGGGAGCAGATTGTCGAGCCCCTTGGCTACGGCGGTGGCCCACCAAGGGCGCCCTCCTTGATGTCATTGACTATGAGCGGAATGGAGGAGAGGCTCCATCGAAGACGCATGCATTCCGTGTCTTCCAGATGCGCCATGCAAGAAGGATGATGAGCGAGGCGAGGCCGTGGCGAAGAAGCGGTGGAGGCGTCCCGCACGGACGGGAGAACCGGTCGCGGAAGCACGTCCGGGGCAAGGGAGCGACATGTCGGTGATTCGCAGCCAAGAGAGAACCTCGTGCAGTTTGTCTGGAAAAGACGCAGCCCACGCAGTAAGTGTGTCATGGTCTCGCTCCTGGTCGCAAAGAAGGCAGAGCGGGGCGGCGTGAGGCCACGCCGAGCGAGGCGATCGGGCGGTCCAAGAAGGTTCTGAAAGCGAGCCAAAGGAAGACCTTGATGCGGAGGGTGCCCAAGACTTCCAGCGAGGCGCCAGAAGGCTCGATCGTGGAGCCGGGCGAAGAGCGCTTTATGTAACAGACTTGGCGGAGTACACGCCGTTCGTGGTCCAGCGCCAGTGAGGACGCTCGACTGGCCGGAGAGAGTGACTCTTGGAGCCGCGCCCGAAGGAGGACATATTGCACCAAAGCCTCGGGGGAAAGGTGGCCGCGCACGTCCTGGATCTAGGCACGGGAGGGCAAGCCCGCGGCAACGGTGCGAGCCTTGCGGATACGGCGGGGGACGAGGGCGTGGAGGAGCGGGGCCAGCTCGGCGACGGAGACCCGTCGATCCAGTGGTCATCCCAGAAAAGGCAGGAATTGTCGTCGCCAATCTGCCAAGATGTGGAGGCGCGAAAGATGGCCTGAACAGCCGGGTTGCATGGGATGTGTAGGTGCTGCCAGGGGCGGGAGGGTCCGCCTTGGCGCAGCAGAGCCGCTGGCTTGCAAGGCGGGCGTAACGCCGCAGATCGGGATGCCAAGGCCGTAGGCTGTGGGGCGGCAGACCTTGGCCCACCGACGAGGGCAAGGTTCTCCATTGGTGGTCTTGCGTCCTTGCTGAGGAAAGCACGGACGAGGCGATTCACGATGGAGGATGGAAGAGTGCAACGACATGGCGATCAGAATGTGGGTGGGCATCGCACAGAACACATGTCGGATGAGGGCCAACCGCTTGCCGCGGGACAGCATAGACGCCCACCATGGGGAAAGCTTCTTCTCCAGCCTCTCGACGAAGGGTTGGAGGGAGGATGCGGTGATCTTGCGAATGGAGAGCGGGAGGCCGAGGTAC
Organism: Aegilops bicornis; assembly: GCA_021605145.1. Classification (NCBI taxonomy): domain Eukaryota; kingdom Viridiplantae; phylum Streptophyta; class Magnoliopsida; order Poales; family Poaceae; genus Aegilops; species Aegilops bicornis. The sequence goes on along the minus strand of CM038670.1, from coordinate 180,987,100 downwards.
TTGGCGGGGAACTCGCCGATCGGGCACGGGAAGTGGTTGGAGATGGAGTCCCGGACCTCAGGGGGGCATTGGATGGGCAAGGCCGTGCATTTGTCGAGGTTGGTGCGGAGGCCCGAGGCGGTGCCGAATAGCCCGAGAATGTGGCGCACCGCGGAGAGGTCGCGCGCGTCGGGATGGCAGAAGAGCACGACGTCGTCCGCATAGAGGGGAGAGGCCGGAGGCCATGTGACGATCGATGAGCCGTTGCAGGAGGCCCAGAGAGGTGGCACGCTGGAAGAGACGGTTGAGGACGTCGATGACGATCACGAAGAGCATGGGGGACATGGGGTCGCCCTGGCGAAGCCCCTTGCAATGACGGATCGGTGGTCCCGGGAGCCCGTTGATGAGCACCTTGGTGCTAGCCGTGGAGAGGAGGATGGAGATCCAGTTGCGCCATCGAGGCCCGAACCCCAGGTGTTGCAGGACCTCGAGGAGGAAGGGCCAGGAAACTGAGTCGAAAGCGCGCGCGATGTCCAACTTGAGAAGAACGCGCGGTAGGCGAAGAGTGTGGAGCTGCCTGGCAGTCTGTTGGACAAGCATGAAGTTGTCGTGGATGCTACGCCAGCAATGAAGGCGCTCTGATTGGTGGAGATAAGTCACGAGAGCGGCGCGAGCCGTGAGGAGAGGACCTTGGCGAACAGCTTGGCGAACAGCTTGGCGAGCAGTGGATGAGGCTGATCGGCCTGCATTTCCAGCCGAGGGACGAGGCTTCCGGTGGTTGGGAAGGAGGGTGAGCAGGCCTCGCTCAGCTTGTGGAAACCACGGCCGTTAAGGTTGTAGAGCTTGCCAAAGGCCTCGACAAAGTCGTCATGATGGTGTCCCACGCGGCGATGAGGTACTCAACGTGAAGCCGTCGGGCCCGGCGCTTTGCCACGGGGGAGCTGGCGGACGGCAGACCAGATCTCATCGGCCGAGAAGGGCTGGTCGAGCGCGGAGAGGTCGAAGAGTCTGTCATCAATCGCATCGAGGGCGATGGTGTGCTCACGATGGTCGGCCGTGCCGAGCAGGCCAGAGAAGTGAGAGAAAGCGGCCCCGGCCATGGCCGCAGGGTCGGAAACAGTATCGTTGCCCACGCGGAGCTCGTGGATGCGGTTCCGCCGGTTGCGGTGGGCGGCGCGCAGGCGAAGGAAGGCGATGTCGGTGTCTCCGGCGCGCAGCCAGGAAAGGCGGACCCGTTGGCGAGCAATGGAGCGATCCAAGGAGGCAAGCCCCAGATAAGTTCTCTTCAGCTGGTGGCGAAGCCAGGATTCCGCCGGCGAGAGGGGGCGGGAGTCTTGAGTCAAGATCAAGGCGGCGATGAGCTCAGGAGATGGAAAGCTGAAGCGCGACTTGGCCGATCTTCCGAGCACTCCAGCTCAAGGCGACGCGGCAAAGGCACTTGAGGTCGGGCGAAAATGCGGCGAACGGGTCCGTATCACGCCGCCGGCTCGCCAGCGGCGGCCACCGTCTGGTGGAAGCCCTCGAGCTTGGGCCAAAACCTTTCGAAGTGGAAACGCTTGTGGCCAGGGAGGGGAGAGGAACAGTCGACGAGCAACGGCGCATGATCCGAGGCTGCGGATGACAGGCAGCGAAGGAGACAGTGGGGGTGGGCCACCTCCCAGCTCGAGGAGCAGAGGACGCGGTCGATGCGCACGAGCGTGGGGGGGTCGCGCTCGCTAGACCAGGTGTAGCGCCTGCCGTGGAGGTACAGGTCGCGGATCTCAGTGTCGGCCATGAAGCGGCGAAACCATCGCATGGAGCGCTGGTTGAGCCTGTCATTGTTTTTGTCGGCCGCAGACGCAATCATGTTAAAATCGCCGCCGATGATCCAGGGGCCAATCCGTGTGGCGCGGAAGTCAGAGAGGTCAGCGAGGAGGGAGGCTTTGCCCGCCTGCCCCGGGGCCGTGAGACGCCCGTGATCCACCAGTGGGAGTCGGAGCCCGGAGTGCTGGCGCAGGCCGCGACAAAATGGGCCCCGACGAAGGGGTTGGTAAGGGAAATCTCGGAAGGGCGCCAAGCGAGGATGATGCCACCACGCGTGCCGTCGGCGGGAAGGTAGTAGAAGCTGGTGAATTCGTGCCCAAGGGAGTCGGCAACCAAGTAGGGGGAAACATCAGCAAGCTTAGTTTCTTGCAAACAGACCACAGAGGGGCGAGCGGTACAAATGACCGAACGGACGGCGCAACGCTTCGCCGGGCAGTTGAGGCCGCGCGTGTTCCAGAAAATAATACGGAGGCTACTATCCATGAAGAACAAACAAAACGCAGAACAAGCGGCGAGAGAAGGCTAGGCGGCGATGAGCCGGCTAGGCGAGGCGGCCGGCGCCGCGGACCCGAGGGAGAAGCTAGATGGCACGTCCCATCCGTAGAAATCGGCGAGCGCCTGCACGGTCTGGGCCGCTAGCGGCTCCTCAAAGAGCCTGGAGTATTTGGCCAGAATCTCCGTGGAGAGTGGTTCGTCGTCGTTAAGAAGGCCGAGGCGGCGGAGGAGGACACGCCGTGCTTTGGACTCGGAGTCGAGGCCTCGATCAGAACGCGTGAGCCGGTGGCTGCGCCTAGGAGTGAAGTTAGGCGGCACCACGCCTCGCGCGTGGGGTGGGGGCGGGCAGGAGAGGAGCGTTGGGTGCCTGGACCAGGGACGAGAAACCCGCCAGGGCAGCTGAGGGGTCGCTGCATGTCGCGGCCGCATCACGGGGCACCGGGGGCGGGCGCGATTGGGCGAGGGAGGGATGGCCCCACAAGGCACGGGGACGATGACACGCTCAGCGAAGCGGCCACAGGGGCGCTGGATCGAGCGCTAACGGATTCAAAGGATGGTGCAGGAGCACCAGCAATAGGGGACCGGGTGTGTGGGGGCGGGGCCACCTCGGGGGCCACAGGGATGGGAGCGTCACAGTTGTCGGTTGGGCAAGCGGGGGATCCCAGCCGAATATCCGGGGAAGGCTCGAGCGTCCGGTTGGCGCTTAGCAGCGCAAGCCGACAGAGCAGGGGCCCCACGCTGGGAGAGTGCCGCAGAAGGGCGGGAAGCCGTGGAGGGGGCGCGCGAGTTTGAATTAAAGCCGAAATTGGGGGCGGCCGCGTCGCCGGGCAAAGCGGGTTGACGCGATGATGAGCCGTCCGTTGGCGCGTAGCGGGCACCGGGCCCGCGGGAGGGTGGGCCTAAGGATTCTCTTGCCGACGCCAGGGGGAGGGCGCCACGCCGCGGGAGTCACCACATGAGAGGGCCGCGCCGAGCCACCGCCAGGGTCCCGAACGGGCGCAGAAATCAGGTGCCGCGCCGTGGGCCGACAAAGGCGCGGTGAGGCGTCGTTACGCCGGGCCGCTGCTGCTACAGCGCAGGAGCGGGGGCGGAGGGTCGCCGGAAATCCGTGAAGTGGGTGACGAAGATCTGAACGGGATGGCGATACGTGTGGAACGCGAGCCGCTTGGCACGGTCGGGGTCGGCATCAGGGAGCACCGCGTCCGGCTCGGGGAGGAAGAGGTCGGCCTCGCGGGGGATGGCGTCGGGGTTTGGCGCCCAGGCGGAGAGACGGAACGCAGACATGTCTGCCCCAGAGCGCGTCTCGGGCGCGAGCGCGCCAATCTTACAAAGACGGGCGCGAAAGGTGGTGTCGATGGAGGAGCGGAACCACGCGTGCTCAGGGACGCCGGTGATCTCCAGGTCGACCTTGAAGCGAAGGGCGACGAGCTCGGCGCCAGCGGCGCGGCTCCACGGGTGTAGGAGTAGGCGGAAACGTGGAGAACGCACGTTTGCAAGCCCAACCTGAGCGCGTGTCTCCGGCCGGGAGAAGCGGAGGAGGAACTCGCCGGGCAGGCGGCTGTGGACGGAGAAGTCAACGTCCGAGAGCGCGAACTTGGAGGCGAGCAGCTCGGCCACGTCGGTGCGAGAGACCCGAGTGCGGTTGCCGGCCAGGGCGGCGAGGGCGCTGCTCGAGGCCTCCTCGTCACATGGACCTTCCGCGGAGCGAGGAAGAAAGCAGAGCGCGCACGGCGGGCGCAAGGCGGGGTGGCCGGACATGGGGACCGCGGGCGACGGGGTGGAGCTGGAGGAGCGCGGCCGCAAGGAGTCGGAGGGGCGTGACCAAGAGGAACCAGAGGGGGGCGGCGGTGAAGGGTGGCCAGCAAGGCAGAGGTGGTGGTCGTGGCGTCGCTGGAGGGCGGAGAGCCGGGCGCCAGACGGGGGGGCGGCGCGCCGAGCTGTCTCACCGGAGACCACAGGAGACAGGTCGGGGAGGCGGCAGGCGCCGGGCGCTTGGCGGGAGGATCAGCGGACGGCCAAGCAGCCAAGTGCGTAACTTGGCGACGTGCCCGTAGGTGCCGGCAAGCGGCAAGCAGATGTCGCGCCAAAGACTCATGGAGGGGGTGGCCCAGCGTAGGGCAGCGGGGCAGGCCAGCAGGATGGGAGGGAGCCGGGAGGCGGCGCGAAGATCCGGCCGAGGGCGCCGAGACGAGGGCGGCGAGGCCGCTGTCACCGACCGCACCTGTGGCTGGGAGGCGCTGCTGGCTGTGGCGTCACAGACGCGGTGGATCTCCGATCTCGGGGCGGCGCGAGGGGCAGGCGCCAGAGGGGCGGAGGGCGGGGAGCCAGACTCGGAGGACACGAGGTGGTCGCCGCACAGCGCGTGGCGGTAGGAGCTGGGCTGGGAGAGCCGGCGGGAAGATTCCGCGGAGGACGGGCTGTCGTCGAGCTGGCCGTGACGCGCCGCTGGCCGGGCCGGCTGGGTGGGTGGACTCCATACGGTGGACGGCGAGGCCGGGTGGCAGTGCCGGGCGCTGAAGAGGTGGCCGCCGGGCTGGAGTGGCCGTCGGCGGGAGCGGGGCGGGCTAGAGCGGGGCCGTGTATGTTTGTTTTCAAAACAAATTTCACAATGTACTTTTTTCCGGGATAAACGGGACTTTTATTCCATATAAGTAACAGAATTACATACATACAATCCACTAAGGCCTCATTTGGATGCTACGGGAGCTATTCCTGTGTAAGAGCCCCCCGCCCCGGGTGAAATTATCTTATGCAAGCTGAAAACCCGTGGAAAATCAACATCATCATTTGGCTGATGGGAAACCCAAATTAGAAAACAAAGAACTGGAGCAATTAAATCTACATCATCGGAGAGGGGAGTGGAAGGCAGAGATTGTGTTCACCGTTAATTTGACAATTGTGGGAGAGCTCCAAGATTCCGATAGCTCGCTTGTTGTTGTTCGTCGGAGGAGACATTGTTGTTCAGCAGAGGAGACAGGAGCGATGAGGGGTAGTCTCGATCTCGTCAGAAGTACAAACCGACCACTGGGCCGTCGCCGTCACCTAGCAGGAGGGGAGGGAGGGGGCATCGCCGGCGGAGGGAGAAGCTTTGGCCGGAGGGGCAGGCGGTCGCCGGAGGAAGAAGCTCGGGAGGATCGAGTTCGAGTCTGCGGCGCCGCTTGTCGAGGATTTACTGCCCGACCTGATGACATCAGGAAATCGCGCCCGAGGAAGGGCCGTGGAAAGGGCAGGGGTCCCTCCCGGTAGTGGGCTTCCAAATGGCGGCATGGGCTGCCCGGGGTGAAGTCAGCCCGTGGCTTCTTCCCCCGGGGACAAGGCCGGGATACCCCAGGGATCCATTGCAACCAAACGAGGCCTAAAGGATGTTGAGTACCCGCCCTCTAGGAGCCTTCGCGAGCGAGGAGGGCCTCCACGCCATTCGTTGTGCATTGGCGTGCCATGGGTGGCTCTTTGGGTTGTCTGCGTTGCCTGATTTTCCCGGACGGGCGCACCCAAGGGCGGATTGCCTTGGGGTTCATGACGGATGGACCGCGGGCATGGCTGGGGCCACGGTCATGCGGTGGTTTTGGTCGGGCCTGCGTGCGAGATCCTACACATGGCCCCGCGCGACACGGGGAGGCCGGGGCCGTCTATCAGTGACGTCCGCCACCTTTGTCGGGTTGCGTCTGCCACCCTTGAGGCCCATCTGGCAAGGGGGTCATGCCGGAAAAAAGGATGGGTGACCAACACCACATTTGCCGAACTGGAGCCCATCGCTTCGGCCACTAACGAAATTTTTATGCAGGCGAAATCAATGATCGAAGAAAGTTAATTATTGATTATCTACAAGATCCAAGCGGAAGGGTAGACAAGATGGTTCGGCAGATGAATTTGAGGTGCATATTTATCGAACTTTATCATCAGATTGTTAATAAAGTTGAGAAGGTTCCACCCCAAGTTTGCATCAAGAGATTCAAACAAACAATGGCCGATATAAACTTACCGCCCTAAGCACATATGAAATGGTCGACGAAGTCTTGACATCATCCTTAGAACAAGCTCTCATCAAGTTATTTCTCCGCATGCAGCCTTTGCTGAAAAATAGGGGAGGCACGTGTTGACACCAGTTTTTGACGTGGCAGAAAACGTAATTAAGATGACCTACATAAGAAATATATGTATTGTAGAAATGAATAATTTTGATGTTTGGGTCATCTTCATCCGAGATCGTATGCAACCTCAAGAGCCAAAACAGCGTGTTGTTGTATTTTGCCCCCAGAATGCATTTTGCGGGCAGGGTTCTCCCCCAAGATGACCTCCAATGGAGAAGTGTAAAACCTGCCAATTTTTTTAGCTCGGCGAGTTAACAATTTTTCTGTTGGAGTTTATCGTGATCCGAGGTCATATGCGACTCGCACCAGGTGTCAAAGAGAGCTATTTTATATATATTGAGCCCGGAAGTTCCGGGTAAAACTCCCGGGAAGGTTCCGGGCTAAACAGAAACATTGCACCCGGTGCGCGCAGGAAGCAGGTTTTCAATATATTTTTACAGAATTGTGGGCTCAAATACACCCTCAAAACAAGCTCGACTGGAAAAAGTGCTCAACAGGGGAAATTATTCACCTCGATGAGAAGAACAAGTTTGCTTTTGGGATCATTGCAATCCAAGATCATATGTGTCATCCATGATTATCGGAAGAGGGCTATTTTATACAAATCAAGCCTTGCGGGCCCTAGTTCATGCCGGCATGCAAAATGATGTCGCACTTGGTCATAATTCAATCATCTAGCTCGAGCACCATCGCCTTTTGCTTGTTCTTGAACTAACTTCTTCTTTTCGGGGACATCTTGCTCAAGTTCACCGTCATGATCTACACCTCCGTCGCAATGAAAGCTAGCGCCACCTCTTTTGTTCTGGTGTTCGCATCAGTCGCCTCAATCTCGAGCTTCTTCATTTGGACGACCTCCTTAATCTTGAGTTTCCTCTTTTTGATGGCATCCTCCATCTCGAGCTTCTTCATTTGGAGCTCGTGTAGGCCTTCATTTGCTCCTCTTTTCTTGGCGCTTCCTCATGGCCCTTGCTTCCTTGTGGGTCATCATGCCTTGCAAACTATTTTGCAAGGCGAACGATGCCGCATCACACTTCTCGTCCACCTTGGAGTTGGTTTTGCCACGTGGCCGCTTCTCTCCTTATCCATGCTCAACGACGGCCGCAGGCCCACCATTCTTCTTTAGGGCAGCATATTGCTCTTTAGGCAATCTTTGATGAGCGTCCAACAATGGGTGAGGGTGAATGGCTTGTTCCCTTGTTGGGCCTCGAAGGCCATGGCGGTGGCGGTAATAATGGTCGGTATGGGTCAGCTAAACACTAGCATGAGGAGGGCATGCTGCATCGTCGCATGTGTGGCTTTGGTGACCAGGGTCTCGTTATCCTCACCGGCGGCCCGTTGTTGCCCGGCGTTGTTGACGATGGCCTGGGCAGCGGCTTTCCTCTCCGCAGCATTGGTCCTACGGCCATCCCTCTTCGTCATTTCTCGGGTGAGCTGCTTCGGAGTGTGCACCTTCTTGGGCTTCTTCTTCAGGGTCAAGGGGCGGACGGGATGGCGGAGGTGGCTTGCTTTGGTGCGGTGGCCATGGCGGGAGCCGGAGGGCATGAGGGTTTTGGGAAGAGAAGGTGGAAATGGGGACGTTGTGACCCGATGGGCGGGCTAGGGTGAAGGAAATATGCCCTAGAGGCAATAATAAAGTTATTATTTGTTTCCTCATATCATGGTAAATGTTTATTTTTCATGCTAGAATTGTATTAACCGGAAACATAATACATGTGTGAATACATAGACAAACATAGTGTCACTAGTATGCCTCTACTTGACTAGCTCGCTGATCAAAGATGGTTGAGTTTCCTAGCCATAGACATGAGTTGTCATTTGATTAATGGGATCACATCAATAGGAGAATGATGTGATTGACTTGATCCATTTCGTTAGCTTAGCACTTGATCGTTTAGTTTACTGCTATTGCTTTCTCCATGACTTATACATGTTCCTATGACTATGAGATTATGCAACTCCAGAATACCGGAGGAACACTTTCTTTGCTACCAAACGTCACAACGTAACTGGGTGATTATACAGGTTCTCTACAGGTGTCTCCAATGGTGTTCGTTGAGTTGGCATAGATCGAGAATAGGATTTGTCACTCCGATTGTCGGAAAGGTATCTTTGGGCCCTCTCGGTAATGCACATCACTATAAGCCTTGCAAGCAATGTGACTAATGAGTTAGTTACGGTATGATGCACTACGGAACGAGTAAAGAGACTTGCCGGTAACGAGATTGAGCTAGGTATTGAGATACCGACGATCGAATCTCGGACAAGTTACATACCGATGACAAAGGGAACGACGTATGTTGTTATGCGGTTTGACCGATAAAGATCTTCATACAATATGTAGGAACCAATATGAGCATCCAGGTTCCGCTATTGGTTATTGACCGGAGACGTGTCTCGGTCATGTCTACATAGTTCTCGAACCCGTAGGGTCTGCACGCTTAACGTTCGGTGACGATTGATATTATGAGTTTATGTGTTTTGATGTACCGAAGGTAGTTCGGAGTCCCGGATATGATCACGGACATGATGAGAAGTCTTGAAATGGTCGATACATAAAGATTGATATATTGGATGACTATGTTTGGACTTCGAAAGGGTTCCGGGCAAGTTCGGACAAATACCGGAGTACCGGGGGGTTACCGGAACCCCCCGGGGAGTGTAATTGGCCTATTGGGCCTTAGTGTAGAAGAGGAGGGCGGCCAGGGCAGGCCGCGCTCCCCCTTCCCCTCTAGTCCGAATTGGACAAGGAGGGGGGCGCCCCCCTTTCCTTCCCTCTCTCTCCTCCTTCCCTCTCTCCTACTCCTACTCCTGGAAGGGGGGGAATCCTACTCCCGGTGGGAGTAGGACTTCCCTTGCGGCGCGCCTAGGAGGGCCGGCCCTCCCCCCTCCTCCACTCCTTTATATACGGGGGAGGGGGGCACCCCATAGACACACAAGTTGATCATTGATCTTTCTTAGCCGTGTGCGGTGCCCCCCTCCACCATAATCCACCTCGGTCATATCATAGCGGTGCTTAGGCGAAGCCCTGCGTCAGTAACTTCATCATCACCATCATCACGCCGTCGTGCTGACGAAGCTCTCCCTCGAAGCTCTACTGGATCGTGAGTTCCTGGGACGTCGCCGAGCTGAACATGTGCAGTCCGCGGAGGTGCCATAACTTCGGTGCTGGGATCGGTCGATCGTGAAGATGTACGACTACATCAACCATGTTGTCATAACGCTTCCGCTTACGGTCTACGAGAGTATGTATACGACACTCTCCCCTCTCGTTGCTATGCATCACCATGATCTTGCGTGTGCGTAGGAATTTTTTTGAAATTACTACGTTCCCCAACATAGGGGAGGACAAGGGCGGGTGTCGCGCACGTCCACGCCCTGTCCGTTTCAACGCAAACACGGTTCAATTTTGGGCTGAAAATGGATCTCGGAAGGACAGAAAATGGATGCCCATCCGTTTGTGTCGGTGCATTGGGTCGCGTTTTTATAGTCCGTTCCGACCCAAATGGATAGAGATGGATCAAATGCGGTCGTGCGTTGGAGTTGGCCTAACTACAACAACGATTATACAAGAGGTGGGGCGCTCACCCAACTAAACTCCGGCGGTCACCGTGGAAGAGAGTGGAGGGTCGGTGGCGAGGAATCTAGGAGGGGTTCTCAAAGGTTCGTTTGTTTCGGGGGAGAAGGAGAAACCTCCAGAGTATTGATTTGTGTTTGAGATGCCTTCTCCAAAATTCTGTCCGACGCGCAGGGTGTTTTCGCAACAGGTGTAGATTCAGTGGCTCGGGACAACCGGTCTCATTCTCAGCCTTAGATTTCAGATTGGACGGTGCAAATGACATGAAGGCAGACACACTGCCATCATGAACTGGCATTTTTATAGGAAAAAAATCTAACATATAAAGCCTCAAAAAGTGCTATGCACAACCGATGCCTCGAGAGCACGGCACCACGCGAGGCAAAAAAGACCACCCACCGCTCCCGCGCGTGGGGGCGCAGCGCACCACGCGAGCGCAAAAAACATCGCATCGCGCGAGGGACGAAAACGACATCGAACCCTAGCCCCAATCCACAACCCCACGCCCCTCGCTCCTTCCTCCCTCACCCGCCGCCGCTCCCTCCCACCTCCTCCTCCTCCTCCTCCTCCTTCTTCTGCGCCCTAGGAGCCCTGCCGCCGCCTGCTACTCCTCCACCGCCTCGCCTCTTCCTCCTCCCCGCCTTCCCATCGCTCGTGTGCAGGCCATCGTGGCCACGCGCTTCGCGGGCGAACCCGACCGGCCCGTCGCTGTTGGCTCGAGCTGCTGGAAGAGGGAGGAGTCCCAAGACAGGGTGAAGGCGCATGTCGTGCCTGGTGAGGCGGCGCCGCCGGGGACGCTGGACCTCGGGAAGCCCCATCCCAGGCCCTCGCCCAAATTCTTGGGCAGGGGAGGATAGATCGACGATGGCGCATCACATAAGGGAATGGGAGATCGAGGAGAAGGGAGAAGAGGGTGGGTGGTGGCTTGCAGCATGGGGCGGTCACATCCAATGATGGTGGTGTTCTGTGGATCTGGTGCCCCCTCTCCTTTGGCGACCTCCTCCTCAAGTGTTTCAGGTGAAATGCGGTGAGGAGCAGTGCACACGCAGCCAATGGATGGGATGGTGCTGCTACTGGGCAGGTATCATCTTTTGTGTTGTCTCTCCATCTCTCAACTTCCTTGCCTCTCCACCCTCGCTTAGCCTCATTGTGTGTGCCATTCGTTTCAGTGTAGGGCATCCAAAGGGTTGGAGTGGGGGCTCTGCTTGAGATGACCGCTCCGTCAGGAACAAGCAACCATTTGCGGCCTTGCAAGGGTCGACACCGCCATTGCCGCCTCATCTGTCCTTTCCAGATGCCATGGTCTCCTCTCCTCTACAGAGACCTCCTCATCTGCTGCCGATGGCTGTGAGTTCACGGCTGCTCCAGAGCTCCAACGAGCCAAGGTCATCTCTGAACCGCATTTTTTTAAGGGAAAGATAGATACAAGAAGAAATTAGTCTGTGTGTGCCCTTATTTATTTTGATTTTTACCACTCCTTGATCAACTCATGCTCACATATCAACGATTCCCGGACTCCTGTTTCTAGATTGCTAGACATGTTAGTTGGTTTTGTTCTTTCTTATCCTAGGATGGCATTTTTGTTTAAGGGGAATTAATTCTTTTTTTTAATAGTACATCTTCCCCTTTTACCAATAATCTTTTTTTAGCGAATACGCTAGAGAGCGTATCATTTCATTGATAGGAAGAAGGGGAAGGTACAGGGGGGGGGGCTCGGTGTCCAGCACGCAGGCAAGACAGGGAGCAAGGAGCAGTGGTGACGGGCTGCTCAGCCCGGTTACAAGCTTAGGGACCTATGCCAGCAGCGTGTTTAAACCGTGAGCGCCAGCCCTAGCCCAAGACCATGCCTCGTTCTGGATAAGCTCAAGAAGCAGGGAGGTGGAGGGGGACTCGTCGTCGAAGACACAGGCCATTCTTGCTGCTTCGAGATAGACCAGGCCGTCGGGGTTGCAAGGGTGGCAAGTCCTTACGGTGTCCAGTGGGGGAGCTCATGATCATGGAAGAGCACCAGGGGAGGAACTCCTCGGGACCGAAAGGAGGGGGGACGGTGGCGCGCACCCAAGACAGGACATCATGCCAAACCTGCCTGGAGAAAGGGCAGGCGATGATGATATGTTGCATGGTCTCGACGTGCTGGTCGCAGAGAGCACATCTGTCGTTGTGGGGGAGACCGTGGCGCGCCAGTCTATCGGCAGTCCAACAGCGGTCAAGGTCGGCCAACCAGGTGAACATCTTGGCCTTGTGATGGGGCCCAACATTTCCAGGTGAGGCGCCAGAAAGGGGCGGATATGGAGCGGGCAAAGAGGGCTCGATAGCAGGATCTGGCAGAGTAGTGTCCATCCGCAGTCCAATGCCAGACAAGGCGGTCAGGGGAGGTAGACAGGTGAAGGCGGCGGAGCCTAGTCCAGAGCTGGACGTACTCCACCAGGGTAGTGGGCGTTAGCGCACCATGCAAGTCTGCAATCCACTAGCGGTCCTGGAGCCCCTCCGCCACGGTGCGTTTGCGACGCCGTCGGGGGACAAGGGGAAGGGGGTTAGGGGCGATGTCCGCGATGGCCATGCCGTCGATCCAAGCATCAGTCCAGAATCGGCAAGACCTTCCGTCACCGATAATCCAGGACGTGGACACGCGGAAGATGGCGGAGGAGTCGGTGTCAGCGGGGAGGTGCAAATGTGCCCATGACCTGGCAGGGTCGGTGCGCTGCAGCCACAACCAGCGAACACGGAGCGAGATACCTTGTCGGTGAAGGTCCGGGATGCCGAGACCGCCTAGATGGAGGGGCCGGCAGACGCGCTGCCAGTTGACTGGCCCGTGGCCAGCGCGGGTCTCCTTATTACCATGCCAGAGGAATTCACGGACCGTGCGGTTCACTTGCTTGAGGATCGTCGGACAGAGAGCAATGACGACCATGATGTGGGAGGGGATTGCGCATAGCACATGGCGGACGAGGGCGAGACGCTCACCGCGGGACAGGAGCATCGCCCGCCAGGAGGAAAGCTTGTTGGCCAGCTTCTCTACGATCGGCCGGAGCGACGAGGTGGACGGCTTCCAGAGCGAGAGAGGAATGCCCAAGTAGGTGATAGGGAAGTCCATGACAAGCAGTGCCAGCTTCGCACGCGATGGAAGCAGCGCTGGGGTCGTCGCAGCGCATCGGGGTTGCCGAACACTTGGCAAAGTTCGTGCAGAGCCCGGAAGCCTCGCCAAAGACACGAAGCAGCTCCGGAATGACCCGGAGATCGCGGGTTGACGGGTGGCAGAAGATGATCACATTGTGGGGACCCGGACTCATAAGTCGTGATCACTGAATGCACGTGTACAGTGATCCCAGAGATCAATGCTCACTGAACACACAGAAGCTGAATAACAAGAGTCTTACATCCATACATACCGTCTTACACAAATTATGACCATTATGGTCAAGTCTTACATTGATAAAGCCTTAAGGGCTGAACATCAAATGAAACACAAGCAGCGGAAATCTTCGTTGATAAGTAGAACCCATGCCATCTGCCTTAACCCTACAGGCATTCTGACCGGGAAACGCCCTAGTTCGCATGTTCGTCTCCATAGAACTCTTCTTGAACTCCGGTTCTTCCATGCACAGCCAATTAAATAACCAAGTGGCAATCCAATGAGTACTTTGAATGTACTCGCAAGCAACATGTTTTGGTTCCAGATATAACAATGCATGATATAGGTAAATTTTGCAGAAAGATAGTTTTGAGTGCAATGACATGTTCAACAACTTGCAAGACATGCATCAAAGTAATTCAAGTAACCCCGAGGACATGTTACGAGATATCAACATAAATAGAGTGGGCACCAACCCAACTCAATCATGTCAAGTCCTTGGACTTGACCCATGTAGATCTTCCCACTTATCCAAACACACACACTGGTTTGTAAACATGTGGACGTAGCCCAAGAGCGGTTACCCAACTGTCCTTGACCGTGGACACGACTATTCGAATAGTTTTACACTCTGCAGAGGTTGCACACTTTACCCACAAGATCCGGGGAACTTCCGTGTCATCCACGACCCGCGGTACCTCAAGTACCCGGGGTAAGCACCCGATCACTATCTTTCCGTAGACGACACTAACATGGAGTCCACTCGATTGGTAGTAACCCCCCGTGCCCAACATTTCACGACTTAAAATTGTGGAGCCTTGCTCCCATATTCATCACATACCACTGGCACGGGGTACCAACGGTGTGTCCTGTGCCCCATAAAAATGTTCTTGGCACTTACCCGCACGACCCCCGTCCCGAGAGAGAGCACCAACTCTCCCCCGTCACTAGTAATGCGGGCTCCAAGCTAGTATCGGCCTAGGTAATTAATAATGCCCTTTCCCATACAAGGTAGAGTGGTTGCGCATGTAAGGTTGGAATAACGGTCGCAACTTAAACCAATCCGTTTTGGAAACAACACACACACTCGCCTCGGTACACCACTTCGTCATCAAGTGGTTACCCAACACATCATCTCCCCCGGGCATAAGTGGCACCCGATGGGGTTTTCGTAAAGTCTTTTGAAAATAATTTGTCTCCATCGCCATGCATATTCCCGTCCCTTTTTGCGTAGCACTACTTTAGCATCCTATCTACTCCCACCGGCATAACCCTCAGAGAAAGGTAGGGTCATGCATCATGCAAGTATCAACGAGGAAGTAACGGAGGCAAACCATCAAAGTGGTTCCACCTTATCATGATTCCGTTGCAACAACAATATGGTGCTATATGTCATGCATAAAAAGGCTTTCATAAACATGGTCAAAGTGCTGCTTGCCTTGGTTGGCTTGGTCTTCAAAGTCTTCAGGCCCTTCCTCTCCTTCTTCTCCAACTACTTCATCAAACACGGGATCTAATCGTCGCAAGAAAACAACGGATAAATGAGACAATAACAAAAACAGAAAAGTCAAAGTGCTCAGAAAAATGTCAACTTATTTTTGTAAAATACTAGGAGGAAAATTAGGAAGGGGAAAATTCTTGGTTTTGGATTTGGAGCTAGGGAAACAGAGTTGTGGATTTTCAAACAGAGGCTCTATTGTTCAATTTTGAATTTAAATTTGAACAGAGCAGAAAAGTGTAATGGATGTGCATGAAAGTTACATCAATAAATAGGTGGGATTATTCTGAGATTTTAGGAGTTGGAATTATTTCATTTGGATAAGTATTCTGTCCTGTGGAATTTTTGTAAAACAGGCAGAAAAAGAAAAAGAAAAGCGGCACTGTGCCACTGGGCCAGAGAGGCCACGGGGCAACAGGCCCAGAGGGAAATCAGCCCGCGCGAGGCCGCCACGTCGAAGGCGTAAAAGCGAAGTACGCCTTCAGCCGACGGCGAACCGGCGCGTGAGCGCGCGTGCGTTTAAACCTGACGGGTGGATCCCACCCGTCAGGGCGTGAGGCTGACGGGCAGGGCCCACAGTCGTCGTCGTCTACCTCCGTCCAGAGGCAACGGCGAGCTCGTCGGCGGCGATACAGGGCACGAGAGGGTGCGTGGGTGGTACCGTTGGACTCGGGAGGATGTCGCCGTTCGGGTGGTGGTGGAGATGGTCGCCGGAGCAGCCTGGTTCGCCGGCGACGAGGTCACGCGGCGGAGGTGCTTGAGCGTCGATGGTTCCCGCTGCCTGGCTGCAAAAAGAGTGGGAAAGAGAGGGGAAAGGGTCAGTGACGCCTTGCGGTTCCAGATCGAGAGAGAACAAGGGCGGAGGAGGCCTGTACCGCGTGGACGTCGACGACCCGAGGCGGCGGAGCTCGAGCTCGATCTCGAGCTCGGGCGGCTCTGGGGGCAACTGGGTGGTGCGGGAGGTGGATTAGGAGCGTGGGGGAGCGGCATGAGGTGAGAGGGAGGCTCGGGGTCGCCTTTTATAGGCTGGCCGAGGTCCACCGTGGGCGCGGCCTACGGGTTCCAATGGATCGCCTCGGGTGGCCGTTAGGGGAGGGAATGGAGAGCTTCAGGCGTTCGTGGGAGTGGTGTAGGGTGCCAGGGAGAGAGAGGAGGAGCGGGACGAGCTGCACGCGGGCCACAGGAGTGGCGCGAGTATTGGCCGAGCGGGGCGGCGCTCTGGCGCGAGCTGCAGGACAGAGAGGAGGGCGCGAGAGCAAGTGGGCGGCCTGCTGGCATGGAGCGGACGTCGAGGGGCATCGACTGGCGCGCGGGGGAGGATCGAGGTGGCCGGGAGACGCGGCGTCAACGGTCGGGTGCCCTGCCAGGCGCTCCAGAGCGCGACTTTGGCCGGCATCCGCGGCTTTCCCGCATCATGCTGGCCCACTTGAGTCTGGAGGCTGCAGGGGGTATGGGCAAAAGCTGGAGAGGGCCTTGGATGCTCTGGAAAGCTGAGGGGAGAGAAGGAGGCTGAGAGAGAGAGGGAAATCTGCTGTCCAGAGAAGAAAAATGGGGTTCCCCCTCCCTTCATCATTGCTTCCTCGGGCAGGGAAGCATCCAGGTGATAGAGGGGAACTAGGAGGGGTTGTGGTAAAAAGTAGGGCTCAAGGAGATCAGTGGAAGAGGCTGGAATTTGCATTTTAAAATTCTGCTAGAAGGTGTTTGATGATGGTTTGGGCAAGTAGATGACTTCCACTTGTCATGAGACTCCACAGGGTGAAGTGTCACATATAATTAGGGCCTTCCACCAATTTGGAGCTTATTTGGGCTAAGTTGCCAATGCAACTTTTGTAAACCCTAGAAACCCAAGGTGAATGGACTTGTGCAGATCTAGTTGAGTAAATCACTTCTCCTTGATGCACCACTTGGTTTGGTGGCCTCATTTGGTCATGTGATCATGCTCACAAAAGTTGGGATCAAGGAGAGAAAGTTGGTAGTACAAAGTAGTTCAAATTTGATTCTGGCCAGAGGGGGTTTTGGGGGAATTTCATGGGGTTATATTATTCTCCATGACATGATACTTTCCAGGATCATCAAAACATGTCATATGTGACATGCTAGAATTTTCTTGGATTTTTTGGAGAATATTTCCTGTAGACATATTTCAAATCCTTGAAATGAGCAGAAATGGTTTTGGGAGGTTTTGTCCAATATTTTGATCATGACCATGTGTTGAAACTCATATATATGGTAAATATATGTCCATTGAGTCTCCCTAATTTTTCTCAAATATTTTTAAAGCTTAAAAATAATTTTAACCTATTAAAGACCATTTCTGGCCTTAAGAAAAAGCCTTTAAATAAAATAGGAAAATAACTTTTAAAATTATATTTTTGTGGTTTATGGAAGTCCTATATCTAATAGGTTTCAAATATACTCTTTGAATTATTTTTCATACCCAAATCAGGTACTTGTAGTGCAAACCTCAATTCAGGGGTTTTTGGAAAACTAATTTTTGAAAACACTATTTGGCCAAATTATTTTTGTAAGAAAATACTATATTGCACTATACACATGGCATGATCATTGGACAGAAGTTTGGGGCAAGGAGATGAAGTATATAAGGTGGAGTTGTGTTGACTTTAAAGAGCACTTGAAAACACAGAGAGAAAAACCAACTCCAAATAAAAGCCAAATAATGCAAAAGTTTTTGTTGGTCCAAATTTTCATGCTTTATTAATGCAAAATGAAATGTTACAAAATGCAGGGTGTGACAGACCTACCCCCCTTACAAGAATCTCGTCCCCGAGATTCCTAAACTAGGCTTTAAAGAGATACGGAAACTCGGATCTAAGGTAGTCTTCACGTTCCCAAGTTGCTTCTGCTTCAGTGTGGTTGCTCCACTGGACCTTGAAGTACTTGATGGTGCGGCTTCGAGTGTGTCGCTCAGCCTCATCCAAAATGCGGATGGGCCTCTCACGGTAAGTCAAATCAGGCTGAAGGTCAATGGCTTGGTGACTGACGTCTTTGTAAAGATCAGGCTTGTCTGGAACTTGGAGACATTTCCGGAGTTGTGACACGTGGAATACGTTGTGCACATCGGATAGTTCCGGTGGCAGATCCAACTGATAAGCCACTTCCCCTCGTCGTTCAGTGATCTTGAAGGAGCCGATGTATCTTGGGGCGAGCTTTCCTTTGACGTGGAAGCGCTGGGTTCCCTTGAGAGGTGTGACCCGGAGATAGACATGATCTCCAACTCAGAAGGTCATGTCTCGACGACGTGAGTCGGCCAGAGCTCTTTTGTCTTGACTTGGCAGTCTTCAACCGTTCTCGACAAGTTGGACTTGCTCTTCGCTTCACGGAGGATATCGGGTCCAAAGACTAGTCCTTCTCCAGTCTCGGACCAATTGAGGGGAGTGCGGCACTTCCGTCCATATAGCACCTCAAACGGTGCCATCTGAAGGCTGGACTGGTAGCTGTTGTTGTAGGAGAACTCTGCAAAAGGGAGGCAATCTTCCCATTTAGCTCCATATGCTAGGACACAGGCTCGGAGCATGTCTTCGAGTATCTGATTCACTCGTTTTGTCTGACCTCCGGTCTGTGGGTGGAAAGCAGTACTGAAGGACAACTTGGTCCCCATGGCCTCTTGGAACTTCTTCCAGAACCTTGAGGTAAACTGGGTTCCTCGGTCTGACACAATCTCCTTGGGAACGCCATAAAGGCTTACGATTCAGTTGATGTAGAGGCTGGCTAACTGGTTCCCCTTGTAGGTCGTCTTGACAGGAATGAAGTGGGACACCTTGGTCAAATGGTCAACAATGACCCATATGGAGTCATGTCCCTTGCTTGACCTGGGTAAACCGGTGATGAAGTCCATCCCGACTTTGTCCCACTTCCATTCGTGCACCTTGAGAGGTTGCAACAATCCAATGGGTCGCCGATGTTCAGCTTTGACTCTCCGGGCATACGTCACACTTTGCAACATAGGTGGCAATCTCCCTTTTCATCCCGTGCCACCGTAATCTTTCCTTCAGGCCTTGATACATCTTGGTTCCTCCAGGATGGATGGAATACGGGGTGTCATGAGCTTCTTGCAAGATCAAATTCTTGAGCTCAATCTGGTTGGGTACGCAAATGCGATTCCCAAACCACACATTTCCTTGCTCATCTTCTGAGAATCCTGGGGCTTTGCCTGCCTCGATCTTCCTCTTGATGCCTTCAATACTTTCGTGTCCCTTCTGGGCTTCCTTAACATCGTCCATCAGGGTAGGCTTGACTTCAAGGTTGGCTAAGAATCCTGGTGCAACCAGTTCCACCCCGAAGCTTTCAAGTTACGCATACAAGGCGGGTAGCCTTCCCTTAAGCATAGCATTCAAGGAACAAGCCTTTACGCTTAAGGCATCTGCTACCACATTAGCCTTTCCAGGTGGTATCGTACATCGAGGTCATAATCCTTGATCAACTCTAGCCACCTTCTCGCCTCATGTTCAATTCCTTCGAGTGAAAATATACTTCAGACTTTTGTGATCCGTGTATATCTCACACCGCTTCCCTAGAAGGTAATGTCGCCAGGTCTTTAAGGCGTGAACTACAGCTGCCAACTCAAGATCATGAGTAGCATAGTTCTCTTCATGAGGACGCAGCTATCTGGATAGATATGCTACGACTCTGCCTTCTTGCATCAGGACACCTCCCAGTCCGGTTCTCGATGCATCACAATATATCACAAATTCCTTGTGTATATCTGGTGTGGCCGTAATCGGGCGGTGGTCACCTCTTCTTCACTCTGGAAGTTCTCTTCGCACTTCGGCGTCCATTCAAACTTCTTGTCCTTCTTCAAGAGCTGGGTCATAGGTCGTGCAATGCTTGCGAATCCTTCAACGAACTTGCGGTAATATCCCGCGAGTCCGAGGAAGCTTCTGACTTCCTTCACATTGCTCGGAGTTTGCCATTCACCACGGCTTGAATCTTGGTGGGGTCCACTAACAACCCTTCGGCATTCAATACATGACCCAAGAATCCAACTTCACGTAGCCAAAATTCGCACTTGCTGAACTTGGCATACAGTTGGTGTTCTCGAAGCTTGTCTAGGACCATCCTCAAGTGTTGCTCGTGCTCTTCTTCCGTCTTCGAGAAGACAAGAATGTCATCAATGAAGACAACGACAAACTTGTCCAAATATTCCATGAAGACCTTATTCATGAGATACATGAAGTAAGCTGGGGCATTGGTCAATCCAAAGGACATGACCGTGCACTCATACAGGCCATATCTGGTTACAAATGTCGTCTTCGGAATATCTTGGGGCCTGATTTTCAGCTGATAATATCCAGATCGAAGGTCGATCTTGGAGAACACCTTGGCCCCATTGAGTTGATCAAACAGATCTTCAATCTTGGGGAGTGGGTACTTGTTCTTGATTGTAACCTCATTGAGGGAGCGGTAATCAATGCACAAGCGGATGGTACCGTCCTTCTTTGCCACAAATGTAATGGTGATCCCCAAGGGGAGGCACTAGGGTGGATAAATCCCTTCCTCAACTGCTCTTCCAGTTGCTTCTTCAATTCTGCTAACTCTTCCGATCCCATTCTATAAGGCTTCTTATAGATGGGTCCTGCTCCGGGCACGAGCTCGATGATGAACTCAATGTCTCGGTCAGGAGGCATCCCTGGTAGCTCATCAGGAAAAACATCAGGGTATTCGCATACTACCGGCACTTGATCCAATCCAACTTCAGTCAGACTGTTGACTTGGTTGGCTCGAGCAGAGGAGGGGTTGGAGGCAAATTTAACTTCGACTCCTCGGTCATTGGTCACAGTGACAGTCCGGTTGGCACAATCTATCAAGCCTTGGTGCTTGTTGAGCCAATTCATTCCTAAGATCACATCCAAGCCTTGTGACCTTAGGAAGATAAGGTCTGCTAGGAAGCCTACCCCATCGATGACAATCCCGACTCCTTTACATCCTATCTTGGCTCTCATCTTTGCTCCGGGGGTTTGTACCACCATAGGGTTATTCAGGGGTGTAGGGGTCATGCCACTTTTTAATGCAAACTCTTGGGTGACGAATGAATGCGTGGCTCCAGAATCAAACAAAACAATTGCGGGTGCTGAGTTGACAAGGAACGTACCCAGCACGACGTCCGGGTCTTCCTGGGCTTCTTCTGCAGTGACATGGTTCACACGACCCCTGCCATTGTTGGGCGGGTTGCGGGGAGCTTGGTTCCTTGGTGGCATTCCACGGCCTTGTCCTGGGTTCTGCGCATTGGAGCGCAGGGCGTCGGGCTTCTTGTTGGGGCAATTCTTGGAGTAGTGTCCTGGCTGACCACATCCAAAGCAAGTAACTTGGTTGGGGTTGATGCTCTTGCCGGCATTGTTATTGGGGTTGTTGTAAGCTGGCCCGGGGTTAGCGTACTGCTGAGGTGGATAGTTGGTGTGGGGTGCAGGAGCTCTTGGCTGCTGATAGGTTGGCTTGATCGGGGCTGGCTGCCATTGGCGAGGCTTCTGGTTGCTGGAGCTACCCTTGCTGATCATCTTGCGCTTACGAGAATCATCCAAAGCACGTCGCTTGTCCTCAAGCATGAGTGACTTGTTCACCGGATCGTGAAAGGTTGGGCGGTCACACACAACAAGCGAAATCTTGTAGAGTCTGGTTAAGGCCTTCCATGAAGCGCTCTCTTTTGGCAGCATCAGTGCTGACATCCTCAGGAGCATACCTTGACAGAACATTGAAGTTCTGCATGTACTCCTTGACAGTGTTACTACCTTGCTTCAGGGCTCGGAACTCACGCTTTTTGATGGCCATAATCCCAGAAGGAATGTGGGCCTTATGGAATTCTGCCTTGAAGTCATTCCAAGTGATGTCTTGCCCAGTAGCGCATGACCTTGAATCCATCCCACCAAGCTCGAGGTACCCCGAGACAAGGCAGCATATGCTACCCTCTCACGGTCTTCAGTGCAGCCGACTAGTTCCAACAGGTCCTCAATGGTGCGGACCCAGTCGTCTGCATCCGGTTCAGCAGTCTTGATGAAGGTGGGTGATGCATGCTTCTTGAACTCTGCCAACGTGGAACGTCCATTGCCGTTCCCCGCCGGTTGGCGGTTGACAGCCTGAGCAATCACCTGGAGGGCTGCTATGTTGGCTTGGCGTTCCTCTCGGAAGGCTTGGAGAAGCTGAGTCATGTCCATGTTTGGAGGTGGTGGCGGTGGTGGAGCTTGTCCTTGGGCTTGGTCCTGAGTGGCTCCTGCTCCGGCTTCTTGCTGCTGGGTAGAGGTACCAGTACGTGTTACAATAGGCATCCTGTTGGAGCGGTCAAGGGCTCATGAGGGAAAGCAATACAGGTGGGGTGCCTAGTAAGGGGGTGGGCGTGACACAATTTTAAGTTAAACAAGGGCCAGAAGGGCCAAACTCATGCATTAAAACCAAATGGGGATGTAGTCGCTACAAGTTCCCGAAGGAAAGTACGACTTCATCAAAGCAAGTTGAAAGCAAGCACAACATAACATGGTTTCATTTGAACCATTACACGGACTCGACTTCGCATAAGGGGTACACGACCTATCCTACCTTAAGGGTTACAGACCGACCTACCCTAGTCCTGAACGGTGTCTAAGTGGTGGAATGCTCGATCACAGATTCCGGCTCCTCCGGGTCTTCCTCCTCACCTTCATCTGTCTCAAGACCTTCTTCACTTGAGGGAGTGGGGAGTGGAGGAGCTGAACACCAGCGTTGCTTAGCCGGTGGCACCGTGAAGAGGTTGTGATACTCCTTCGCCCGTCATCTGGCGCGGCTCTGATGATCCCTTGGCATGCGTGTCCTGTGGGGGTCGCCCACCTCGATAGGCTACAACGGGCTGTCCAGGGGGTGCGCCATCCTTCTTGATCCTGTCCGCCTTTATCTGAGCTAGGCGGAGGAGTTCCTTGGTCTCGTGGAGTTCCTTCCAAAGCTCCATCGACTCCGAGGCCAGGTGCTGTAGGTCTGGAAGCGGAGAGAAAGTCCTTCGTCCATGGGTGGGGCTGGTGCGCTGCTCTCGTCATCTCCTTCCTTACGATAAGGCAGGTAACGAGTGGCTGGCTCACTGGCCATCTCGGCGAAGATCCCGGGCGAGTCAGCGCCTTGAGGGCAGCAGTCTCAACGGCGAGAAGCAGGGTCGCCATCTGGGGTCCCTCAAAGAACCAGCTCGTCGGGGCGTCATTTGCCCTAACGACTACCTCCACATGATACTCCTTCTTAGTACTGTTGATCCAGTGCTCATGGTAGGAGAAGGTGGGGGCTCGAGTAAACTGACACTTCTTGAGGCTGTCCTCGAGAAGTACGGAAACCCGTGGTCGGGAGGTCCTCTGCACAACGGCCATCTACAAAAGTGGAAGGAAAGGGTCAATAGAGAAAATGTGACCTATGTTTAGGATATTTCTAGAAAACATAGGTATATAGGTAATCTTCAGAGATAGTCTCACTCTAGCTAACGTCCATGCTAACTAAGGCTTCCTACAACAGATGGCTCGATACCAGCTCTGTGGGGACCCCAAATCATAAGTCGTGATCACCGAATGCTCGTGTTCAGTGATCCCTGAGATCAATGCTCACCGAACACATGTAAGCTGAATAACAAGAGTCTTACATCCATACATACCGTCTGACACAAATTATGACCATTATGGTCAAGTCTTACATTGATAAAGCCTTAAGGGCTGAACATCAAATGAAACACAAGCAGCGGAAATCTTCGTTGATAAGTAGAACCCATGCCATCTGCCTTAACCCTACAGGCATTCTCGACCGAAACGTCCTAGTTCGCATGCTCGTCTCCATAGAACTCTTCTTGAACTCCGGTTCTTCCATGCACAGCCAATTAAATAACCAAGGCAAGCCAATGAGTACTTTGAATGTACTCGCAAGCAACCCATGTTTTGGTTCCAGATATAACAATGCATATATAGGTAAATTTTGCGTAAAGCTAGTTTTGAGTGCAATGACATGTTCAACAACTTGCAAGACATGCATCAAAGTAATTCAAGTAACCCTGAGGACATGTTACAGATATCAACATAAATAGAGTGGGCACCAACCCAACTCAATCATGTCAAGTCCTTGGACTTGACCCATGTAGATCTTCCCACTTATCCAAACACACACACTGGTTTGTAAACATGTGGACGTAGCCCAAGAGCGGTTACCCAACTGTCCTTGACCGTGGACACGGCTATTGAATAGTTTTACACTCTGCAGAGGTTGCACACTTTACCCACAAGATCCGGGGAACTTCCGTGTCATCCACGACCCACGGTACCTCAAGTACCCGGGGTAAGCACCCGATCACTATCTTTCCCTAGACGACACTAACATGGAGTCCACTCGATTGGTAGTAACCCCCCGTGCCCAACATTTCACGACTTAAAATTGTGGAGCCTTGCTCCCATATTCATCACATACCACTGGCACGGGGTACCAATGGTGTGTCCGGTGCCCCAGAAAAATGTTCTTGGCGCCCTACCTGGCACGACCCGTCCCCGAGAGAGAGCACCAACTCTCCCCGTCACTAGTAATGCGGGCTCCAAGCTAGTATCGGCCTGTAATTAATAATGCCCTTTCCCATACAAGGGTAGAGTGGTTGCGCATGTAAGGTTGGAATAACGGTCGCAACTTAAACCAATCCGTTTGGAAACAACACACACACTTCTCGGTACACCACTTTGTCATCAAGTGGTTACCCAACACATCATCTCCCCCGGGCATAAGTGGCACCCGATGGGGTTTTCTAAAAGTCTTTTGAAAATAATTTGTCTACATCGCCATGCGTATTCCCGTCCCTTTTTGCGTAGCACTACTTTAGCATCCTATCTACTCCCACCGGCATAACCCTCATAGAAAGGTAGGGTCATGCATCATGCAAGTATCAACGAGGAAGTAACGGAGGCAAACCATCAAAGTGGTTCCACCTTATCATGATTCCGTTGCAACAACAATATGGTGCTATATGTCATGCATAAAAAGGGTTTCATAAACATGGTCAAAGGGCTGCTTGCCTTGGTTGGCTTGGTCTTGAAAGTCTTCAGGCCCTTCCTCTCCTTCTTCTCCAACTACTTCGTCAAAC
The DNA here is from genome assembly GCA_021605145.1 of Aegilops bicornis. Classification (NCBI taxonomy): domain Eukaryota; kingdom Viridiplantae; phylum Streptophyta; class Magnoliopsida; order Poales; family Poaceae; genus Aegilops; species Aegilops bicornis. Next base: position 180,962,236 of record CM038670.1, on the reverse strand, counting down.
ACGGGATCTAATCGTCGCAAGAAAACAACGGATAAATGAGACAATAATAAAAACAGAAAAGTCAAAGTGCTCAGAAAAATGTCAACTTATTTTTGTAAAATACTAGGAGGAAAACTAGGAAGGGAAAATTCTTGGTTTTGGATTTGGAGCTAGGGAAACAGAGTTGTGGATTTTCAAACAGAGGCTCTATTGTTCAAATTTGAATTTAAATTTGAACAGAAAGGTAAAAGTGTAATGGATGTGCATGAAAGTTACATCAATAAATAGGTGGGATTATTCTGAGATTTTAGGAGTTGGAATTATTTCATTTGGATAAGTATTTTGTCCTGTGGAATTTTTGTAAAACAAGTGTAAAAAGAAAAGAAAAAGCGGCATCGTACATCGGGCCGAAGAGGCCACGGGCAACAGGCCCAGAGGGAAATCAGCCAGCGAGGCCGCCACGTCGAAGGCGTAAAGGCGGCACGCTTCGCATTTACGGCGAACCGGCGCGTTTAAACTCGACGGTGGATCCCACCCGTCGTGGCGTGAGGTCGACAGGCGGGCCCACGGCCGTCGTCGTCTACCTCCATCCAGAGGCACGGCGAAGCCGGGCGGCGATACAGGCACGGAGGGTGCGTGGGTGGGACCGTTGGACTCGGGAGGATGTCGCCCGTTCGGGTGGTGGTGGAGATGGTCGCCGAGCAGCCTGGTTCGCCGGGCCGGCGAGGTCACGCAGCGGAGGTGCTTGAGCGTCGATGGTTCCCGCTGCTCCGGCTGCAAAAAGAGTGGGAAAGAGAGGGGAAAGGGTCAGTGACGCCTTGCGGTTCCAGATCAAGAGAGAACAAGGGCGGAGGAGGCCTGTACCGCGTGGACGTCGACGACCCGAGGCGGCGGAGCTCAAGCTCGATCTCGAGCTCGGGCGGCTCTAGGGGCAACTGGGTGGTGCGGGAGGTGGATTAGGAGCGTGGGGGAGCGACATGAGGTGAGAGGGAGGCTCGGGGTCGCCTTTTATAGGCTGGCCGAGGTCCACCGTGGGCGCTTCTACGGGTTCCATGGATCAGCTCGGGTGGCTGTTAGGGAGGGAATGGAGAGCTCGGGGGCGTTCGTGGGAGTGGTGTAGGGTGCCAGGGAGAGAGAGGAGGAGCGGAACGAGCACCACAGGAGTGGCGCGAGTATTGGCCGAGCGGGGCGGCGCTCTGGCGCGAGCTGCAGGACAGAGAGGAGGGCGCGAGAGCAAGTGGGCGGCCTGCTGGCATGGAGCGGACGTCGAGGGGCATCGACTGGCGCGCGGGGGAGGATCGAGGTGGCCGGGAGACGCGGCGTCAACGGTCGGGTGCCCTGCCAGGCGCTCCAGAGCGCGACTTTGGCCGGCATCCGCGGCTTTCCCGCGTCCGCGCGCGTCCACTTGTGTCTGGAGGCTGCAGGGGGTATGGGCAAAAGCTGGAGAGGGCCTTGGATGCTCTGGAAAGCTGAGGGGAGAGAAGGAGGCTGAGAGAGAGAGGGAAATCTGCTGTCCAGAGAAGAAGAATGGGGTTCCCCCTCCCTTCATCATTGCTTCCTCGGGTAGGGAAGCATCCAGGTGATAGAGGGGAACTAGGAGGGGTTGTGGTAAAAAGCAGGGCTCAAGGAGATTAGTGGAAGAGGCTGGAATTTGCATTTTAAAATTCTGCTAGAAGGTGTTTGATGATGGTTTGGTCAAGTAGATGACTTCCACTTGTCATGAGACTCCACAGGGTGAAGTGTCACATATAATTAGGGCCTTCCACCAATTTGGAGCTTATTTGGGCTAAGTTGCCAATGCAACTTTTGTAAACCCTAGAATGGCGAGGAATGGACTTGTGCAGATCTAGTTGAGTAAATCACTTCTCCTTGATGCACCACTTGGTGTGGTGGCCTCATTTGGTCATGTGATCATGCTCACAAAAGTTGGGATCAAGGAGAGAAAGTTGGTAGTACAAAGTAGTTCAAATTTGATTACGGCGGAGGGGTTTTTGGGGGAATTTCATGGGGTTATATTATTCTCCATGACATGATACTTGCCAGGATCATCAAAACATGTCATATGTGACATGCTAGAATTTTCTTGGAATTTTTGGAGAATATTGCCTGTAGAAATGTTTCAAATCCTTGAAATGAGCAGAAATGGTTTTGGGAGGTTTTGTCCAATATTTTGATCATGACCATGTGTTGAAACTCGTATATATGGTAAATATATCCATTGAGTCTCCATAATTTTTCTCAAATATTTTTAAAGCTTAAAAATAATTTTAACCTATTAAAGACCATTTCTGGCCTTAAGAAAAAGCCTTTAAATAAAATAGTAAAATAACTTTTAAAATTATATTTTTGTGGTTTATGGAAGTCCTATATCTAATAGGTTTCAAATATACTCTTTGAATTATTTTTCATACCCCAAATCAGGTACTTGTAGTGCAAACCTCAATTCAGGGGTTTTTGGAAAACTAATTTTTGAAAACACTATTTGGCCAAATTATTTTTGTAAGAAAATACTATATTTCACTATACACATGGCATGATCATTGGACAGAAGTTTGGGGCAAGGAGATGAAGTATATAAGGTTGAGTTGTGTTGACTTTAAAGAGCACTTGAAAACACAGAGAGAGAAACCAACTCCAAATAAAAGCCAAATAATGCAAAAGTTTTTGTTGGTCCAAATTTTCATGCTTTATTAATGCAAAATGAAATGTTACAAAATGCAGGGTGTGACACACATCGTCGGCATAGAGAGAAATGCTCGAAGAGGCGTGCCGAGTGGTGAGCCACTGAAGAAGGCCGCTGCGGTGGGCATGGAGGAGGAGGGAGTTGAGAGCATCAATGGCAATCGTAAACAACATTGGGGACACAGGATCGCCTTGTCGCCGGTCATAAGCGTGGTCGATGGGGGGCCGGGGATCCATTGATGAGGATGCTGCGTCTTTGGACGTGGAGAGTAAGATGGTAATCCACTCGATCCTCCGACGCACCAAGCCAGTGGCGTATGCACGCCGAGGAGGAAAGCCCAAGAGACCGTATCAACGCGCGTGCAATGTCGAAGCTTGAGGAGGACGCGAGGCACGCGGAGGTTGTGGAGCTGGCGGGCAGTCTGCTGGACCAGCATAAAATTGTCGTGCACACACGGCCCGGCGATGAATGCACTTTGGTTGGTGGAGACGAGCTGGCCCAGGCGAGGAGCGAGGCATAGGGAGAGGACTTTTGCGATGAGCTTCGCGATCAGGTGGATTAGGCTGATTGGCCGGTAGTCCGAGAGAGAGGAGGCGTCCAGCTTCTTAGGGACCAGCGTGATTAGGGCTTCGTTGAGGCACTGGAGGCTGCGCCCGTTCATGGAGTAGAACTTGTCGAACACCTTGCAAATATCGGCTTTGATCGTATCCCAGCACGCCACAAGGAACTCGGCCGTGAATCCATCGGGGCCCGGGGCTTTTCCACTGGGGAGCGTCGTGACCGCGGTCTAGATTTCCTCCTCAGAAAAAGGAAGCTCGAGCTCCTCGAGGTCAAAGGAGCGGTCGTCAATTTGTTGCAGGTCGAGGGAGAAATCACGGGGTCTTGGAGTGCCGAGGAGCGATGAGAAGTGGTGGTAGGCCGCCTTGGCCATGTCCTGCTCATCGGTGATCATAGAGCCCTCGTGCCGAAGGGAGAGGATGCGGTTCTTCTGGAGCCTGTGGGCCGCGTGAATTTTGAAGAAGGCGGTGTTAGTCTCGCCTCCTTCAGCCATCAAACCGCCCGCCATGGCGATGGATCTCTCGAGCGAGGCTAAACCAAGGTAGGCGCGCTTCAGATTGCGCCGAAGCCAGATCTCAGAGGGGGAGAGAGCCCGAATGTCCTGGGCCGCATCGAGGTGGGCATTGAGCTCCCGCCCAATCATAAGTTGCAGGGAGACGTGGCCATGAGTGCGTGCACCCCAACTCTGGAGGAGGCGAGCCGTGATCTTGAGGCGGAGGTAGACGCGTCGGAAGGGGTCCGGGTCGTGGACAGAGCCCCAAGCAGCCGCCACCGTTTCCTGAAAGCCTTCAAGCTTGATCCAAAACCGCTCGAAGTGGAAACGTCTCGGGCCAGCCGAGCGCGGAGCGCAGTCGAGGAATAGCGGGCAGTGGTCAGACACCGTCGAGGCAAGGCAGCGGAGGATGGCATGCGGCTGCGCGAGATCCCACTCAGAGGTGCAAAGAAAGCGGTCGTTACGCACAAGCGTGGGCGAGTCCAGCCTTTTACCAATAATCTAATTTTTATATATCAATTTATGGGTTTCTCCCAGTTGTGTGCAAATCCGACAAAGAAGAGAAAAGGAAGAATATTGAGGAAGAGTTTTGGTGAAGAAGAACAAGGTGAACTCTCTCTCTCTCTTCCCCCCCCTCTCTCATGTACAGCCATCAGCCATGGTTGTTTGCACTGCTTGTTTCTTCTTATGGTGCATCTATGATCTTCCTAGCTTGTTTTCATTTCTAAATTACCACACACGCGAGCACCACCATAGTCTAGCCAGGTTTGGTTCAGAAGATTTCTTTGTTCCCTGTCTTGTCGATTGTTTTCTAAAGAAAGAAAAATAGGTTTTCCTCAACAAGGAAAATAAATAAATGAATGATACTACTGAAAGTACTGACTAGCTAGCTTCTATTCTTGTCCTAAAATTTGGTTATGTGATCAACATAACATGCATGGAAGAACAATGTCACTCCTCCATTATCTAAAACCACATGTGCGTGTGCATGCAGAGTAGCAATGGATTGCACAGAAAATAGCATACTAAATGTTCTTGATGAGCTGATCATGGACCTCGACAAATTTGACAATGCTATCGACACTCTTTGCGACATTGTATAATATCTTACACACTCATATTCATTCGATATATGCGCTTGTATATGTTATACCCTTTTTTAGATGAAGTATATGATACTGCTTACCAAACATAGCAGTTCTGTTACACTTTTGTCAGGGAATAGAAATGAAAAATTATAATTTAATTACTCTGGCATCTACAGTGGAAGGATCGGTTTTTATGGCATGGACTACAAAGGAGAGAAGTGGACCATGTGAACATAGTACAACATTGTTGTTAGTTCGCGCAGTAGAGATCTGCTCAGGAAGACACAGTTCGACCGAGCAGCTGTTGTGTTTTCCCAGTTGTTTGCAAATCCGACGAAAAGGAGCAAAGAAAGAATATTGAGGAATATTTAGGTAAAGAAGAACAAGGTGAACCCTATGTCTCTCTTCCCCCTCTCTCTCTTGAACACCCATGGTTATTTGCAGTGCTTGTTTGGAATTCTTATGGTGCATCTATGATCTTCCTAGCTTGTTCTCTTTTTCGGGTTAAACTCCAATCAAGCATTGTGACGTATTAGTCATAATTTTATTATTTTCCCCTCGACTACTTTCTTTTGCCAAGATGAATTAATGTGTAGGTTTTCCACCACAAGTTCGTTGCAATGCCTTATTTTGTATTTAGTTCAGTTCAACTCTGGAGAATAGCAGTTTGATTTTTACCCCTTGACAAGTTACATTGGTACTGTATACAGGTTTGTGTATGATCTTAGTTCCTACAAACTGGTAGGCGAAGATAGATTATTTTACCATTTTTTACCATCTTCAGTCACAACCATATTTTCCGTCATGAAAACACTCTTAACTCTGAATTTGCAACTGTTCAGTGCATTTATGTTGCCTCCTGCAAGGTCAATGATATGGTGCCAGTTGGAATTCATATTCAAGCTAATCAAAGGACTAAATTTGGCGAGGTTGGCACCTTACTACTACTCTGTTGATTCCTCTTTCTTATAATTATGTCGATATGTCGTTTCTTGAGAAAATATGCTTTTGTACCTAATCATGATATGCTGGAGGGTGACTGATTTTGACAACTGAGTGTGTCTTAGTCGCAGTAGGGTAAGGGCATCCATAATTTTGATCATGGTACCGTAGTTTCCAACTAAACTGTCATTTGCCGATTCTATAGCAGTGATTTCATATGCCTTACTAAATATGCTCTTGTTTTCTGAAACAGCGAATGAGTGCCCCGATCATGATCTGCGGGAGGGTAACGGTTATTATAATAATTGAGTGTACCCAATGGAGGCTGCATTACATAATTAATCGGAGGGTAAGGGCGTCCATAGTTTTCATTGAACTACTGCAGTTTCCAACTGAATTTTCATTTGCAGATTCCGAAGAACGGAGTTCTAGGTTCTAACCATGTCGCTTCCATTTGTTGTATTCTGAGAATAAATCTTGTTCTATATCCCTGCATTGTTATCCATCGGACTCTAAAACAAAAATCAATGTTTGCACATCATCTAGACAAGGTAAACTTATGATGAGTGGACTCCACAATATAAATTAACATTCTATGTCAGTGTAAGTGAGTCTATACTCACCGAGGAATGATACGTCTCCAACGTATCTATAATTTTTATTGCTCCATGCTACTTTATCTACTATTTTAGGCAATATTGGGCTTTTTTATCCACTTTTATATTACTTTTGGGACTAACGTATTAACCGGAGGCCCAGCCCAGATTTGCTGTTTTATGCCTATTTCAGTGTTTCGAGGAAAAGGAATATCACACGGAGTCAAAAGCAGGCGAAATCAAGCTGGAGAAGTTATTTTTGGAAGGAAACCCACACGATGGACTTGGACCCACGTCGGAAGATACGGAGGTGCTCACGAGGGTGGGGGCGCGCCTCCCACAGGCGCGCCCCGCCTCATGGGGCCCCCGTAGCTCCACCGACGTTCTCCTTTCACCCATATATACCGTCGTACCCTAAAACTTCCAGAACAGAAGTTAGATCGGGAGTTCCGCCGCCGCAAGCCTCCAGAACCACCAAAAACCAATTGGGACCCCTTTCCGGTACCCTGCCGGAGGGGGGATCCATCACCGGAGGCCATCTTCATCATCCCGGCGCTATCCATGACGAGGAGGGAGTAGTTTTCCCTCGGGGCTGAGGGTATGTACCAGTAGCTATGTGTTTGATCTCTCTCTCTCTCTCTCGTGTTCTCTCTCGTGTTCTATGGCACGATCTTGATGTATCCCGAGCTTTGCTATTGTAGTTGGATCTTATGATGTTTCTCCCCCTCTACTCTCTTGTGATGAATTGAGTTTCTCCTTTTGAAGTTATCTTATCGGATTGAGTCTTTATGAGAACACTTGATGTATGTCTTGGTGATCAACTTGCGGGTTTCGTGACATTGGGAACCTATGCATAGGGGTTGGCTACGTTCTTGATTCTCCGGTAGAAACTTTGGGGCACTCTTGGAAGTACTTTTGTGTTGGTTGGATGAATATGAGATTGTGTGATGCATATCGTATAATCATGCCCACGGATACTTGAGGTGACAATGGAGTATCTAGGTGACATTAGGGTTTTGGTTGATTTGTATCTTAAGGTGTTATTCTAGGACGAACTCTTTTATAGATCGATCCGAAAGAATAGCTTTGTGGTGGTTTTGTACCCGACCATAATCTCTACGTTTGTTCTTCGCTATTAGTGGCTTTGGAGTGACTCTTTGTTGCATGTTGAGGGATTGTTATATGATCTATCTATGTTATTATTGTTGAGAGAACTTGCACTAGTGAAAGTATGAACCCTAGGCCTTGTTTCCTATCATTGCAATACCGTTTACGCTCACGTTTATCACTTGCTACCTTGCTGTTTTTATATTTTCAGTTTACAAAAACCTATATCTACTATCTATTTTGCACTTGTATCACCATCTCTTCGCTGAACTAGTGCACATATACAATTTGCCATTGTATTGGGTGTGTTGGGGACACAAGAGACTTTTTGTTATTTGGTTGCAGGGTTGTTTGAGAGAGACCATCTTCCTCCTACGCCTCTCGCGGATTGATAAACCTTAGGTCATCCACTTGAGGGAAATTTGCTACTGTCCTACAAACCTGTGCACTTGCAGGCCCAACAACTGAAGGAAATATGCCCTAGAGGCAATAATAAAGTTATTAATTATTTCCTCATATCATGATAAATGTTTATTATTCATGCTAGAATTGTATTACCCGGAAACATGATACATGTGTGAATACATAGACAAACATAATGTCACTAGTATGCCTCTACTTGACTAGCTCGTTAATCAAAGATGGTTATGTTTCCTAACCATAGACATGTGTTGTCATTTGATTAACGGGATCACATCATTAGGAGAATGATGTGATTGACTTGACCCATTCCGTTAGCCTAGCACTTGCTCGTTTAGTATGTTGCTATTGCTTTCTTCATGACTTATACAAAGTTCCTACAACTATGAGATTATGCAACTCCCGTTTACCGAAGGAATACCTTGTGTGCTACCAAACATCACAACGTAACTGGTTGATTATAAAGGTGCTCTACAGGTGTCTTCGAAGGTACATGTTGGGTTGGCGTATTTCGAGATTAGGTTTTGTCACTCCGATTGTCGGAGAGGTATCTCTGGGCCCTCTCGGTAATACACATCACTTAAGCCTTGCAAGCATTGTAACTAATGAGTTAGTTACGGGATGATGTATTACGGAACGAGTAAAGAGACTTGCCGGTAACGAGATTGAACTAGGTATTGGATACCGACGATCGAATCTCGGGCAAGTAACATACCGATGACAAAGGGAACAACATATGTTGTTATGCGATTTGACCGATAAAGATCTTTGTAGAAATATGTAGGAGCCAATATGAACATCCAGGTTCCACTATTGGTTATTGACCAGAAACAGTTCTAGGTCATGTCTACATAGTTCTCGAACCCGTAGGGTCCGCACGCTTAACGTTACGATGACAGTTTTATTATGAGTTTATAAGTTTTGATGTACCGAAGGTTGTTGGGAGTCCCGGATGTGATCACGGACATGACGAGAAGTCTCGAAATGGTCGAGACATAAAGATCGATATATTGGACGACTATATTCGGACACCGGAAACGTTCCAAGTGATTTCGGATAAAACCGGAGTGACGGAGGGGTTACCGGAACCCCCCGGAGAAGTATTGGGCCTTAGTGGGCCTGAGGGGAGAGAGAGGGCAGCAGCCCAGGAGGTGGCGCCCCCATGGGAGTCCGACTGGACTAGGGAGGGGCGGCCCTCTTCCCTCTCCTCTCCCTCTCTTTCCTTCCCCTCTCTCTTCCTAGTTGGACTAGGAAAGGGGAGTCCTACTCCCACTAGGAGGAGGACTTCCCCCCTCCTTGGCGCGCCCCCTAGGGCCGGCCGGCCTCCCCCTTGCTCCTTTATATACGGGGGCAGGGGGCACCCTAAGACACACAAGTTGATCTTCGTGATCGTTCATTAGCCGTGTGCGGTGCCCCCCTCCACCATATTCCACCTCAGTCATATCGTCGCGGAGTTTAGGCGAAGCCCTGCGTCGGTAGAACATCATCATCGTCACCACGCCGTCGTGCTGACGGAACTCATCCCCGACACCCTGCTGGATTGGAGTCCGGGGATCGTCATCGAGCTGAACGTGTGCGTAACACGGAGGTTCCGTGCGTTCGGTGCTTGAGCGTGTGCGTAACCACGGAAGGCGTGCTGACTACATCAACCGCATTGTCATAACGCCTTCGCTTTCGGTCTCACGAGGGTGCGTGGACACACTCTCCCCTCTTGTTGCTATGCATCACCATGATCTTGCGTGTGCGTAGGAATTTTTTGAAATTACTACGTTCCCCAACAGTGGTATCGAGCCGTGTTTTATGCGCGTTGATGTTATATGCACGAGTAGAACACAAGTGAGTTGTGGGCGATACAAGTCATACCGCTTACCAAAGCATGTCATACTTTGGTTCGGCGGTATTGTTGGATGAAGCGGCCCGGACCGACATTACACGTGACGCTTACGCGAGACTGGTTCTACCGACGCGTGCTTTGCACACGTGTGTGGCGGGTGTCAGTTTCTCCAACTTTAGTTGAACCGAGTGTGGCTACGCCCGGTCCTTGCGAAGGTTAAAACAACACTAACTTGACAAACTATCGTTGTGGTTTTGATGCGTAGGTAAGAACGGTTCTTGCTCAGCCCGTAGCAGCCACGTAAAACTTGCAACAACAAAGTAGAGGACGTCTAACTTGTTTTTGCAGGGTATGTTGTGATGTGATATGGTCAAGACGTGATGCTATATTTTATTGTATGAGATGATCATGTTTTGTAACCGAAGTTATCGGCAATCGGCAGGAGCCATATGGTTGTCGCTTTATTGTATGAAATGCAACGCATACATAATTGCTTTACTTTATCACTAAGCGGTAGCGATAGTCGTAGAAGCAATAATTGGCGAGACGACAACGATGCTACGATGGAGATCAAGGTGTCGCGCCGATGACGATGGTGATCATGATGGTGCTTCGGAGATGGAGATCACAAGCAAAAGATGATGATGGCCATATCATATCACTTATATTGATTGCATGTGATGTTTATCCTTTATGCATCTTATCTTGCTTTGATTGACGGTAGCATTTTAAGATGATCTCTCACTAAATTATCAAGAAGTGTTCTCCCTGAGTATGCACCGTTGCCATAGTTCGTCGTGCCCAGACACCACGTGATGATCGGGTGTGATAAGCTCAACGTCCATCTACAACGGGTGCAAGCCAGTTTTGCACACGCGGAATACTCAGGTTAAACTTGACGAGCCTAGCATATGCAGATATGGCCTCGGAACACGGAGACCGAAAAGGTCGAGCGTGAATCATATAGTAGATATGATCAACATAGTGATGTTCACCATTGAAAACTAATCCATCTCACGTGATGATTGGTTATGGTTTAGTTGATTTGGATCACGTGATCACTTAGATGACTAGAGAGATGTCTGTCGGAGTGGGAGTTCTTAAGTAATATGATTAATTGAACTTAAATTTATCATGAACTTAGTACCTGATAGTATTTTGCTTATCTATGTTTGTTGTAGATAGATGGCTCATGCTATTGTTCCGTTGAATTTTAATGCGTTCCTTGAGAAAGCAAAGTTGAAAGATGATGGTAGAAATTACAAGGACTGGGTCCGTAACTTGAGGATTATCCTCATTCTTTGCCTGGAAGAATTACGTCACGGAAGCACCGGCTGGGTGCGAACTTTCTTTGCGAGAACAACGCCAGATGTTATGAACGTCTGGCAGAGCAAAGCTGATGACTACTCAATAGTTCAGTGTGCCATGCTTTACGACTTAGAACCGGGTCTTCAACGACGTTTTGAACGTCATGGAGCATATGAGATGTTCCAGGAGTTGAAGTTAATATTTCAAGCAAATGCCCGGATTGAGAGATATGAAGTCTCCAATAAGTTCTATAGCTGCAAGATGGAGGAGAATAGTTACATCGGTGAGCATATACTCAAAATGTCTGGGTATAATAATCACTTGATTCAACCGGGAGTTAATCTTCCGGATGATAGCGTCATTGATGTAATTCTCCAATCACTGCCACCAAGCTACAAGAGCTTCATGATGAACTATAATATGCAAGGGATGAACAAGACAATTCCCGAGCTCTTCGCAATGCTAAAAGCTGCGGAGGTAGAAATCAAGAAGGAGCATCAAGTGTTGATGGTCAACAAGACCACTAGTTTCAAGAAAAAGGGCAAAGGGAAGAAGAAGGAACTTCAAAAGAACAGCAAACAAGTTGCTGCTCAAGAGAAGAAACCCAAGTCTGGACCTAAGCACAACCGAGTGCTTCTACTACAAGCAAACTGGTCACTTTGGAAGCGGAACTGCCCCAAGTATTTGGCGGATAAGAAGGATGGCAAGGTGAACAAAGGTATATGTGATATACATGTTATTGATGTGTACCTTTCTAGAGCTCGCATGATAGCACACAGGTATTTGATCTGGTTACATTGCTAATATTTGCAACTCGAAGCAGGGACTACGGAATAAGCGAACAACGGCTAAGGGCGAGGTGACGATCTTGGCGGAAATGGTTCCAAAGTCGATGTGATCGCTGATCGGCACGCTACCTCTACATCTACCTTCGGGATTAGTCATAGACCTGAATAATTGTTATTTGGTGCCGCGTTGAGCATGAACATTATATCTGGATCTTGTTTGATGCGAGACGGTTATTCATTTAAATCGTAGAATAATGGTTGTTCTATTTATATGAGTAATATCTTTTATGGTCATGCACCCTTAAAGAGTGGTCTATTTTTGATGAATCTCGATAGTAGTAATACACACATTCATAATGTTAAAGCCAAAAGATGCAGAGTTGATAATGATAGTGCAACTTATTTGTGGAACTGCCGTTTAGGTCATATCGGTGTAAAACGCATGAAGAAACTCCATACTGATGGACTTTTGGAATCACTTGATTATGAATCACTTGGTACTTGCGAACCGTGCCTCATGGGCAAGATGACTAAAACACCGTTCTCCGGTACTATGGAGAGAGCAACAGATTTGTTGGAAATCATACATACAGATGTATGTGGTCCGATGAATATTGAGGCTCGTGGCGGATATCGTTATTTTCTCACCTTCACGGATGATTTAAGCAGATACGGGTATATCTACTTAATGAAGCATAAATCCGAAACATTTGAAAAGTTCAAAGAATTTCAGAGTGAAGTTGAAAATCATCGTAACAAGAAAATAAGGTTTCTATGATCTGATCGTGGAGGAGAATATTTGAGTTACGAGTTTGGTCTACATTTGAAACAATGTGGAATAGTTTCGCAACTTACGCCACCTGGAACACCACAACGTAATGGTGTGTCCGAACATCATAATCGTACTTTACTAGATATGGTGCGATCTATGATGTCCCCTACCGATTTATCGCTATCGTTTTGGGGTTATGCTTTAGAGACGGCCGCATTCACGTTAAATAGGGCACCATCAAAATCCGTTGAGACGACTCCTTATGAACTATGGTTTGGCAAGAAACCAAAGTTGTCGTTTCTGAAAGTTTGGGGCTGCGATACTTATGTAAAAAAACTTCAATCTGATAAGCTCGAACCCAAATCGGAAATGTGTCTTCATAGGATACCCAGAGGAGACAGTTGGGTACACCTTCTATCACAGATCCGAAGGCAATACATTTGTTGCTAAGAATGGATCCTTTTTAGAGAAGGAGTTTCTCTCGAAAGAAGTGAGTGGGAGGAAAGTAGAACTTGATGAGGTATGATACCAGCTCCCTTATTGGAAAGTAGTTCATCACGAAATCAGTTCTGTGACACCTACACCAATTAGTGAGGAAGTTAATGATGATGATCATGAAACTTGAGATCAAGTTGTTCTTGAACTTCAGTAGATCAACCAGAGTAAGATCCGCACCAGAGTGGTACGGTAATCCTATTCTAGAAGTCGTGCTACTAGATCATGGTGAACCTACGAACTATGAAGAAGCGATGGTGAGCCCAGATTCCGCAAAATGGCTTGAAGCCATGAAATCTGAGATGGGATCCATATATGAAAACAAAGTGTGGACTTTGGTTGACTTGCCCAAAGGTCGGCAAGCAATAGAGAATAAATGGATCTTCAAGAAGAAGACTGACGCTGATGGTAATGTTACTATTTACAAAGTTCCACTTGTTGCAAAAGGTTTTCGACAAGTTCAAGGGGTTGACTACGATGAGACCTTCTCACCCGTAGCGATGCTTAAGTCTGTCCGAATCATGTTAGCGATTGCCGCATTTTATGATTATGAAATATGGCAAATGGATGTCAAAACTGCATTCCTGAATGGATTTCCGGAAGAAGAGTTGTATATGATGCAACCGGTAGGTTTTGTCGATCCTAAGGGAGCTAACAAAGTGTGCAAGCTTCAATGATCAATTTATGGTCCAGTGCAAGCCTCTCGAGTTGGAATAAATGCCTTGATAGTGTGATCAAAGCATATGGTTTTATCTGAGACTTTTGGAGAAGCCCGTATTTACAAGAAAGTGAGTGGGAGCTCTGTAGCATTTACGATATTATATGTGGACGACATATTGTTGATTGGAAATGATATAGAATTTCTGGATAGCATAAAAGGATACTTGAATAAAAGTTTTTCAATGAAAGACCTCGGTGAAGCTGCTTACATATTGGGCATCAAGATCTATAGAGATAGATCAAGACGGCTTGATTGGACTTTCACAATGCACATACCTTGATAAAGTTTTGAAAAAGTTCAATATGGATTAGGCAAAGAAAGGGTTCTTGCTCAGACATAAGGTGTGAAGTTGAGTCAGACTCAATGCCCAACCACTGTAGAAGATAGAGAGAAAATGAAAGGAGTTCCCTATGCTTCAGCCATAGGCTCTATCATGTATGCAATGCCGTGTACCAGACCTGATGTGTGCCTTGCTATTAGTTTAGCAGGGAGGTACCAAAGTAATCCAGGAGTGGATCCTTTGGACAGCGGTCAAGAACATCCCGAAATACACGAAAAGGACTAAGGATATGTTTCTCGTTTATGGAGGTGACAAAGAGCTTGTCGTAAAGGGTTACGTCGATGCAAGCTTTGACACTGATCCGGACGATTCTAAATCGCAAACCGGATACGTACTTATATTAAACGGTGGAGCTGTCAGTTGGTGCAGTTCTAAACAAAGCGTCGTAGCGGGATCTACATGCGAAGCGGAGTACATAGCTGCTTCGAAGCGACAAATGAAGGAGTCTGACGAAGGAGTTCATTTCGATCTAGGTGTCATACCTAGTGCATCGGGACCAATGAAGATCTTCCGTGACAAGATCTTGGTGCAATTGCCTTGGCAAAGGAATCCAGATATCACAAGAGGACCAAGCACATCAAGAGACGCTTCATTTCCATCCGGGACCAAGTCCAGGTGGGAGACATAGAGATTTGCAAGATACATACGGATCTGAATATTGCAGACCCGTTGACTAAGCCTCTTCCACGAGCAAAACATGATCAGCACCAAGACTCCATGGGTGTTAGAATCATTACTATGTAATCTAGATTATTGACTCTAGTGCAAGTGGGAGACTGAAGGAAATATGCCCTAGAGGCAATAATAAAGTTATTAATTATTTCCTCATATCATGATAAATGTTTATTATTCATGCTAGAATTGTATTACCCGGAAACATGATACATGTGTGAATACATAGACAAACATAATGTCACTAATATGCCTCTACTTGACTAACTCGTTAATCAAAGATGGTTATGTTTCCTAACCATAGACATGTGTTGTCATTTGATTAACGGGATCACATCATTAGGAGAATGATGTGATTGACTTGACCCATTCCGTTAGCCTAGCACTTGCTCGTTTAGTATGTTGCTATTGCTTTCTTCATGACTTATACAAAGTTCCTACAACTATGAGATTATGCAACTCCCGTTTACCGAAGGAATACCTTGTGTGCTACCAAACATCACAACGTAACTGGTTGATTATAAAGGTGCTCTACAGGTGTCTTCGAAGGTACATGTTGGGTTGGCGTATTTCGAGATTAGGTTTTGTCACTCCGATTGTCGAAGAGGTATCTCTGGGCCCTCTCGGTAATACTCATCACTTAAGCCTTGCAAGCATTGTAACTAATGAGTTAGTTACGGGATGATGTATTACGGAGCGAGTAAAGAGACTTGCCGTAATTTAGATTGAACTAGGTATTGGATATCGACGATCGAATCTCGGGCAAGTAACATACCGATGACAAAGGGAACAACGTATGTTGTTATGCGGTTTGACCGATAAAGATCTTCGTAGAAATATGTAGGAGCCAATATGAACATCCAGGTTCCACTATTGGTTATTGACCAGAAACAGTTCTAGGTCATGTCTACATAGTTCTCGAACCCGTAGGGTCCGCACGCTTAACGTTACGATGACAGTTTTATTATGAGTTTATAAGTTTTGATGTACCGAAGGTTGTTGGGAGTCCCGGATGTGATCACGGACATGACGAGAAGTCTCGAAATGGTCGAGACATAAAGATCGATATATTGGACGACTATATTCGGACACCGGAAACGTTCCAAGTGATTTCGGATAAAACCGGAGTGCCGAAGGGGTTACCGGAACCCCCCGGGGAAGTATTGGGCCTTAGTGGGCCTGAGGGGAGAGAGAGGGCAGCAGCCCAGGAGGTGCCCCCCCCATGGGGAGTCCGGATTGGACTAGGGAGGGGGGCGCGGCCCCTCTTTCCCTCTCCCTCTCCCTCTCTTTCCTTCCCCCTCTCTCTTCCTAGTTGGACTAGGAAAGGGGAGTCCTACTCCCACTAGGAGGAGGACTCCCCCCCTCCTTGGCGCGCCCCCTAGGGCCGGCCGGCCTCCCCCCTTGCTCCTTTATATACGGGGGCAGGGGGCACCCTAAGACACACAACTTGATCTTCATGATCGTTCCTTAGCCGTGTGCGGTGCCCCTCCACCATATTCCACCTTAGTCATATCGTCGCGGAGTTTAGGCGAAGCCCTGCGTCGGTAGAACATCATCATCGTCACCACGCCGCGTCTTGTCGACGGAACTCATCCCGACACCTGCTGGATCGGAGTCCGGGATCGCCATCGAAGCTAAACGTGTCTGAACACGGAGGTGCCGTACGTTCGGTATTGAGGATCGGTCGATCGTGAAGACGTATGACTACATAAACCGCATTGTCATAACGCTTCCGCTTTCGGTCTACGAGGGTACGTGGACACACTCTCCCCTCTCGTTGCTATGCATCACCATGATCTTGCGTGTGCGTAGGATTTTTTTTGAAATTACTACGTTCCCCAACAACAACGTCTACAAGAAGAAGGTTGTGTAGTAGACATCAAGCTCTTTTCTGGCGCCGTTGCCGGGGAGGCTAGGTAAGTGAAGGTATATCTTTAGATCTTGCAATCGAATCTTTTTGTTTCTTGTTTTAGCACTAGTCTAGTTTATAAAAGAAAACTACAAAAAAATGGAATTGAGTTTGTCTCATACGCTTCACCTTTTTAATATCTTTCGTGAGTATGATGGAAAAGAAAATTGTGCCAAAGTGCTAGAAGAAGAAATCTCTAAAATGTTTCGCTCTAAATCTTTGAATGATGAGCGTGATTGCAATGTTGTTAGTACGAATTCTTTGAATATGCATGATGCTAATGATGATTGCACTAGTTATGATGAAAATATCTCTTATGAGCATGTCAACTTTTGTGGAGTGCATGTTTGCATGAACACACCAAATAGAGAAGATATTTATTGCAAGAGGCATAAGTACTTAGAAACCAAATCGTTGCAAGAAGAGCTAGATGAATGTGCTGAGAGATTCAATATTTATAGTACCCCTTGTGAACTTTGCAATGAACATGGTCATTTAAAGCTCGAATGCTATTTGTTTCATGACCAAGTCGTTTCCAAATATTGTGATAATTTGATTACCCTTGAGCATCATAAAGAGCTTAGCCTTCTTTTGGGGTATGAAGAAATGAAACTTATAACTGAGGGTATTCCAAAATTTAGTCTTGATAGATTTATTTATTTTGATCTAGAAAAGATTTATATGTATTGTGCGGTGAATTGCATTGAAAATCCTTATATTGCCAATTACATAAAGAAAAGAAAACAAATAGAAGATGAAGAGAATACTAATGAAAGGGAATAGACTTCCCAATCTCCTCCTATTATTTCTTATGATGAATCAGGTAACAAGGAGGAGCTTTCTATTCAACCAATCTCATCAGTAAGGAGCTCAAAGAGGAAGGTTGAACCTACACATAATGTGAAGAAGAAAAAGAAAAGAAGGAGCGACAAAGGTAAAAAGGTATCCCTCCCAAATGATTTTGCTCCTACTACTACTTGTGATGATGATAATTGCTATACTATTGGTGCTATCAATATTTTTAATGATGTGAGTGATTATGCTTATGATATGAAAGGGCCCAAGCTTGGGGAAGCTATGTTTGATGAGAATGAAATATTTGAGAATATATTTGCTGGAATTAATGTTTGTCCCAAGCTTGGGGATGCTATGTTTAATGAAGATGATATTTTTAGCATCCCAAGTTTTAATATGCAAAGTTGTTATGATGATAGCATGCCTCCTACCTATGATGATTATTGTGATGAAACTTATGCTATAAAAAGTAGTGATGATTATATTTACAAATATTGTCATGATTACCCTTTTTCTGAACATTACTCTTTTAATGTGGAAACAATTTTTAGTGTTCAAGTCTCTTATGATACTCCCACTATTCCAAATAAGGAGAATTTTGCTTATGTGGAGAGTAGTAAATTTTCTATGCTTGTAGATCATGAAAAGAATGCTTTAGGTGATGGTTATATTGTTGAATTCATTCATGATGCTACTGAAAATTATTATGAGGGAGGAACATATGCTTGTAGGAATTGCAATAATGTCAAGTTTCCTCTCTATGTGCTTAAATTCTTGAAGTTATGCTTGTTGTGCCATCCTATGCTAGTTGATTATTGTTCCCATAAGTTGTTTGCTCACAAAATCCCTATATAGGAAGTGGGTTAGACTTAAATGTGCTAGTCATATGCTTCATGATGCTCCCGTTATGTTTCAGTTCTTATCTTTTATGTGAGCATCATTGAAATCATCATGCCTAGCTAGGGGCGTTAAACGATAGCGCTTGTTGGGAGGCAACCCAATTTTATTTTAGTTTCTTTCTTTTTGGTTCTGTTTAGGAATAAACAATCAATCTAGCTTCTGTTTATATGTGGTTTTATGTTTTAATTAGTGTTTGTGCCAAGTTAAGCCTATTAGATCTTCTTGGAAGATAGTTATTTGATCTTGCTGTAATTTCCAGAATCTTTGCACTCAGTGCCCGAATTGTTAAAAATCACCAGAACGTGATAAAATAGTGATTCCAATTGCTGCTGATCAATAAACAAATTTTCCAGGTCGTCTAATTTTGGTAGAATTTTGTGGGTTCTAGAAGTTTGTGTTAGTTACAGATTACTACAGACTGTTGTGTTTTTGACAGATTCTGTTTTCATTGTGTTGCTTGCTTATTTTGATGAATCTATGGCTAGTAAAATAGTTTATAATCCATAGAGAAGTTGGAATACAGTAGGTTTAACACCAATATAAATAAAGAATGAGTTCATTACAGTACCATGAAGTGGTGTTTTGTTTTCTTTCACTAACGGAGCTCACGAGTTTTCTGTTAAGTTTTGTGTTGTGAAGTTTTCAAGTTTTGGGTAAGGATTCGATGGACTATGGAATAAGGAGTGGAAAGAGCCTAAGCTTGGGGATGCCCAAGGCCCCCAAGGTAATATTCAAGGATAATCAAGAGCCTAAGCTTGGGGATGCCTCGGGTGGCATCCCCTCTTTTGTCTTCGTTCATCGGTAACTTTACTTGGAGCTATATTTTTATTCACCACATGATATGTGTTTTGCTTGGAGCGTCATGTCATTTTCTTTAGCTTTGCTTGCTGTTTGAATAAAGTATCAAGATCTGAAATTATTAAATGGGAGAGTCTTCATATAGTTGCATAATTATCCGACTACTCATTAATCTTCACTTATATCTTTCGGAGTAGTTTGTCATTTGCTCTAGTACTTCACTTATATCTTTTAGAGCATGGTGGTAGTTTTATTTTGAAGAAATAGATGAACTCTCATGCTTCACTTAGATTATTTTGAGAGTCTTAAATAGCATGGTAATTTTCTTAAATAATCATAATATGCTAAGCATAAAAGATTTGTAAGAATTCTTATGAGTGTGTTGAATACTAAGAAAAGTTTGATACTTGATAATTGTTTTGAGATATGGAGGTAGTGATATTAAAGTCATGCTAGTTGGGTGATTATGAATTCAAAGAATGCTTCTGTTGAAGTTTGCAAGTCCCGTAGCATGCACGTATGGTAAAAGTTGTGTAACAAATTTGAAACATGAAGTGTACCTGGCTTGTGCATCCTTATGAGTGGCGGTCGGGGACGGCGATGGTCTTTTCCTACCAATCTATCCCCCTAGGAGCATGCGCGTAGTACTTGATTTTTGATGGCTTCTAAATTTTTGCAATAAGTATATGAGTTCTTTTGACTAATGTTGAGTCCATGGATTATACACACTCTCACCTTTCCGCCTTTGCTAGCCTCTTGACACCGTGCATTGCCCTTTCTCACCTTGAGAGTTGGTGCAAACTTAGCGGTGCATCCAAACCCCGTGATACGATACGCTCTATCACACATAAACCTCTTTATATCTTCCTCAAAACAGCCACCATACCTACCTATCATGGCATTTCCATAGCCATTCCGAGATATATTGCCATGCAACTTCCATCATCATATTCATGCCATACATTACTTTTGTCATATTGCCATTGCATGATCATGTAGTTGACATCGTATTTGTGGCAAAGCCACCATGCATTATTTTTCATACATGTCACTCTTGATTCATTGCACCATCCCTACACATCACGGAGGCATTCATATAGAGTCATATCTTGTTCTAGTTTCGAGTTGTAATTATGTTGTAATCAATAAAAGTGTGATGATCATCATTATTAGAGCATTGCCCAATCAAAAAAAAAAGAAAGGCCAAAAAAAAGAAAGGCCCAAAAAAAAGAGGAAAGGCCAAAAGAAAATAAAAGAAAGGCCCAAAAAATAAAAAAAATAAAAAAATAAAAAAGGGCAATGCTACTATCTCTTTTTCCACACTTGTGCTTCAAAGTAGCACCTTGTTCTTCATGTAGTGAGTCTCATATATTGTGCTTCAAAGTAGCACCTTGTTCTTCATGTAGTGAGTCTCATAAGTTGTCTCTTTATACTAGTGGAAATTTTTCATTATAGAACTTGGCTTGTATATTCCTACGATGGGCTTCCTCAAATGCCCTAGGTCTTCATGAGCAAGCAAGTTGGATGCACACCCACTAGTTTTCTTTTGTTGAGCATTCTTAGCTCTAGTGCATCCCGTTGCATGGCAATCCCTACTCCTTGCATTAACATCAATCAATGGGCATCTCCATAGCTCATCGATTAGCCTCGTTGATGTGAGACTTTCTCCTTTTTTGTCTTCTCCACACAATCCCCATCATCATATTCTATTCCACCCATAGTGCTATATCCATGGCTCACGCTCATGTATTGCGTGAAAGTTGAAAAAGTTTGAGATTATTGAAGTATGAAACAATTGCTTGGCTTGTCATCGGGGGTATAGAAGTTGGGAACATCTTTGTGTGACGAAAATGAAGCATGACCTAACAATATGATTTTGTAGGGATAAACTTTCTTTTGCCATGCTATTTTGAGAAGACATGATTACTTTGATTAGTATGCTTGAAGTATTATTATTTTTGTGTCAATATGAACTTTTGTCTTGAATCTTTCGGATCTGAATATTCATATCACAATTAAGAAGATTTACATTGAAATTATGCCAAAGTATCACTCCGCATCAAAAATTCTTTTTATCATTTACCTACTCGAGGACGAGCAGAATTAAGCTTGGGGATGCTTGATACGTCTCCAACGTATCTATAATTTTTGATTGCTCCATGCTACTTTATCTACTGTTTTAGGCAATATTGGGCTTTATTATCCACTTTTATATTACTTTTGGGACTAACTTATTAACCGAGGCCTAGCCCAGATTTGCTGTTTTATGCCTATTTCAGTGTTTCGAGGAAAAGGAATATCAGACGGAGTCAAAACGAAACGAAATCAACTGGAGAAGTTATTTTTGGAAGGAAACCCACCTGATGGACTTGGACCCCACGTCAGAAGATACGAGAGGTGCTCACGAGGGTGGGGGGCGCGCCCTCCCCCCTGGGCGCGCCCCCTGCCTCATGGGGCCCCCGTAGCTCCACCAACGTTCTCCTTTCACCCATATATACCGTCGTACCCTAAAACTTCCAGAACAGAAGTTAGATCGGGAGTTCCGCCGCCGCAAGCCTCCAGAACCACCAAAAACCAATTGGGACCCCTTTCCTGCACTTCACGGAGGGGGATCCATCACCGAGGCCATCTTCATCATCCCGGCGCTATCCATGACGAGGAGGGAGTAGTTTTCCCTCGGGCTGAGGGTATGTACCAATAGCTATGTGTTTGATCTCTCTCTCTCGTGTTCTCTCTCGTGTTCTATGGCACGATCTTGATGTATCCCGAGCTTTGCTATTGTAGTTGGATCTTATGATGTTTCTCCCCCTCTACTCTCTTGTGATGAATTGAGTTTCCTTTTGAACTTATCTTATCGGATTGAGTCTTTATGAGAACACTTGATGTATGTCTTGGTGATCAACTTATGGGTTTCGTGACATTGGGAACCTATGCATAGGGGTTGGCACACGTTCTTGATTCTCCGGTAGAAACTTTGGGGCACTCTTGGAAGTACTTTTATGTTGGTTGGATGAATATGAGATAGTGATGCATATCGTATAATCATGCCCACGGATACTTGAGGTGACAATGGAGTATCTAGGTGACATTAGGGTTTTGGTTGATTTGTATCTTAAGGTGTTATTCTAGTACGAACTCTTTTATAGATCGATCCGAAAGAATAGCTTTGTGGTGGTTTCGTGCATCGACCATAATCTCTACATTTGTTCTCCGCTATTAGTGGCTTTGGAGTGACTCTTTGTTGCATGTTGAGGGATTGTTATATGATCTATCTATGTTATTATTGTTGAGAGAACTTGCACTAGTGAAAGTATGGACCCTAGGCCTTGTTTCCTATCATTGCAATACCGTTTACGCTCACGTTTATCACTTGCTACCTTGCTGTTTTTATATTTTCAGTTTACAAAAACCTATATCTACTATCTATTTTGCACTTGTATCACCATCTCTTCGCCGAACTAGTGCACCTATACAATTTGCCATTGGATTGGGTGTGTTGGAGACACAAGAGACTTTTTGTTATTTGGTTGCAGGGTTGTTTGAGAGAGACCATCTTCCTCCTACGCCTCTCGCGGATTGATAAACCTTAGGTCATCCACTTGAGGGAAATTTGCTACTGTCCTACAAACCTGTGCATTTGCAGGCCCAACAACGTCTACAAGAAGAAGGTTGTGCAGTAGACATCAAGGAACAATTTGATCTGATAACTATGAAATGTTCTTTGTTGGTTTTGGTTCTATAAGATCAAGATCTATAATTATATTCACTTTACATGTTAACATGTTGTAAATAAATTGTTATCTAATAGTCAGCAATCTGTGGGAGCTTTTCCTCACAGTAGGGTGTGTTTTTGATGTTTTCTTGATCTACCAGTGAACTTGTATCATGTGGCTAATATGTATATACAACGAGGCTTTATTTACGTTCGCCCTTTTTGTTTCGTGTGTGCTTGGTGAATTGCTTACCCGGTGTGTGGCAGAAAATAGAAAGTCGAGTTTGATTTATGTTTTGGCATTGCAATAGATGACCAACCTTTTATGTTATGTGCTTTAGCTTCTTTTCAAATTTTAGAGTGACAATAGTTTGACAAAGGGTGAAATTTTTGGTAGGGCCTAGGTGGAAAGTATTTGATTAGTTTTTTGAGAGACTGAACTATATTCTTAGTTCTGTTTTGTGCTAATGAACTACTTTTTAACCACTTTCTTATGAACGTATAAAATAAATTACATTGTAATGTATCATGTTGTATTACATGAAAAGGTGTTGAAAAGGATGCAATCCATCAAATATATGTAGTATGATATAGGATCCTCGCTTTATTGTATCCATATGTTGTAAGGAGATTATCTTGTCCATTCATTATTCTTATTATTTGTCCTTTTCACATTAATCGTGAGTAGACTTGGGCCATTGCATTTGATGTTGATCTTATTTGCATATTAGTCCAAGAACAACAATTGCTCTTTGTTGTGGCACTGCTGGAGAAATACAAATGCATATACCCGTTTCCCACTGTCCAAATGAGGAGATCCCTGAGGCATTTGATTCTTGTGGGATTCCCACACATCTTACAGGATCATCAACAAGTGGCTGGGCCTCTACATTACTCAGAAAAGCTTCCGGCAGTTTCCAATTCAAAAGAAAACAAATAAAAAAGGATGCATTGATTATTTTGGGTTGATCTTATTTGAATTTCTAGTGAAATTCAAACTTGAGACCTTACTCGAGTATTTAGTTCCAATGGAATTAAATGAATTTCCCAAAATGCCTCTTTGGGTATTAGTTGCATTTTTATTTGGATCCTTGTACATTCAAACAGTTTCTGATTCAAAAGACAACAACAGGGAGAAGATAAAATGATTAAGCAACACCCAAATAGTGGTCGCAACAGATCTCTCTCTCTCTCATTCTCTTTCCAGTTTGGTTGACCATTCTTTCTGTTCTTAGGTCTTTGATCTGCTTTCTTCTTCAACGAAGCATACCACGATCTCCTACACATTCTGCCTTGCTCCCCAGGGCAACCTTCTCTGTTTCAGATCCACTCTTTTCGTTCTGGTTTTAACTATGCTTATGATTACCTGTCTTGCCGAAATTCACTTGCCATACGCAAGTCTTCCGTGTGTGCCGACGGAAATTATATTTGCGCAATCAGATTAGAGTAGATAATTTCCTAACCTTGATTCCTTATTGATTGCTTACTAAAATATATGTACAGTTATTTCATTCCATGCTTACAATCCACAAAGTTAATTCTTGCGATTTACTTATGCTATCAAAATCTGTTTGATTTCCTATACCCGTAGGTACCTTTGTATACCTGAATCCATGTGATTTCATGTCTCTATGGTTATATTGATTATCTTGTAATCTCATGTCGTCAGTTTTCTCAGGGGTTATTAGATTCTTAACGGTCATGCATGCTATGCAAAATGCGTAAGTCGGGATGGCATGACAAAGGCATGGTGATCTTGTCGATTACGAGAAGTACCATGCCGGTGAGTAATTCCTCTAGGCCGCTTCTTCAATTTGCTCTTGTTGAATGGCAAGTTTATGCGGACTAGGATCGGATTCATGGCGTTTGGTGCATCCGCACTAAACTTCTTGCCGGATTTGGTAGGGAGAGATATCCTTTGGTTTCTAAGTAACCGAACAATGATGTAGCTTCCCAAATTTCTCTACACCCCAATCATTCAAATATTTTGTGATGCCTATGCCTCTGTTCTTATCTTCGGAATAATTTAAGATCAACACGGTGATTTGAAAATGCAAACAAGCACAACAGGATGTTCCATGTCCATTGGTATATTTATTTCTCTATTTTAGATTCCCGTAAATGAAAGTTGCAATGACGCCTGATTATTGTATATGCTAATATGGTGGGCTTGTTAGGTTCAATCTGTGGTGGCATTCGGTTCTTTGTAACAGTTATGTTGAACGCTAAAAGAATTAGCTTATTTAATTTCTTCCATTTGTTGTGCCTGCCACTGATATTCTCTACGGTTCCCTTGGTTGCAGCTCTTGCCTTCCCTGCCAATGCTTCCTCCTACCATGCTAGCCATGTGTGCCCTCACCTTTGTTCATCAATTCGTGCGCATGTATGGATCGGTGATGTCGATGCCCATAGAGCCATTACCTCATGCATGATGTGTGTTTTGTGTGTGCTAGTTTGCCGGTTAGTGAGTGATAATATTCTGATGAATGTTTCATCAGTGTAGCAAGTGATTAGCAATAGACAACTCTTACTTTTGGATTGAAGTGCAGATCTTGCTAATGAGTTAACTATTGACTCATTTATGTATTCTTATGCCCCAATGCTTCATTAAGTATTCTTATTTCTGCAACATAAAATTATTTCTTACCATCTTCAATTGTTTCCTCTGTTTTTATAGTTATTCAGAGAACACCACATGTCACATGAATTCTAGACTACTTGTCTATAGTTAACTGGTTAGAATCAGTTTCTTGAGTTTGCTTGCTTAGCATGTAATATTTCACACTCACTAATTGTATTATTTCACGGTTGGCAATTGTTAGAACCAGGTCTTGAGTTTGCTTGCTTAATCGTGTCCCTATGTAATTGCTCACCAAGCTCGCCAATGTGAGTTTGTCCCACATAATGGAGTCTCTATGAATTTTTGTATTTCAGAAATTCTTGGAAATTCTCTTGTTGCTGCTATAATGTGGGTGTGTTCGGCTTCCTTCTTCATTAAAGGTGAGTCCTTTCTTTCAGGTTGGCCAACATGATGTTGTTTCTGCTGCAAAATAATTCGTTATGCAATTATGGTTAGGTTGTCCTTTTTCCTTCATAACGCGTTTAATGGGTAGCTGTTATGCTCACTTTCCTCAAAGCAAGGTTGTGTAGCCGTGTTATTTTTTGCTTTAAGAAGTAAGCCGACACCAAATCAGTAATCATGTGGTTCTTCTTTGTTGACCCAAAGTCACTATTTTTTTGTGTTATCTTTACTCTTTAGCCATTCCAAAACATTTATCTGATTTTGCAGTATTGCAGACCATAGAATTACAAGTTGGCCATATTTTTGAATGTGTGAACCTCACATAGATGTCGTGTGAATGCAGTTTGACAAGAGTCGTAAAACCAATGGATAAGAGGCTGTTTGATGGTGAAAGAATTTATGCTCGTGGTGACTACCTCAAGTGTGCCAGAGTAAGAATTTGTCACAATTTAGTTTAAGAAGACTATATTATAGTTCTGCAATATTACATGCTTATTACATGAAGAGGACCCATTTGGCAACACTTAAATCATTTTATGGCGCCTTTGTTTCGATCTACAAAACAACAACTTTTAACGAGGCTTGTTATTTCTAATTCATTCTTTTCCCTGCTTGCTTATTGTAACACAAGCCACCATGACTCTAATATCAATCATAGACACCTGTTCGATATACTCCCTATGCCGTGCAACAAGCCAAAAGTAATCCATTGGAATTTATAGATGCTTACAAAATATGTAGCCCTATTGGTAAAAAAGGAAAAAAACAATTTTTAGATGCCCCTGTTTTCTCCATCGAGATTAGCCTTCATAAAAATCACATTCTTATTTTCCTTCGCAAAACATTTTGTCGCCTTCATCTACCATAGACAACCAATCATATAGCTCCTTGACTATGCTATACATTTTTTATGCCAACAGAAAAAATGTGTACTACTAAATCTCTGTGCAACACCTGCACAAAAATATATTTTTTTCATTAACAAACATAATAATGTGGTTCTGCCCCGTAATAATAATAATAATAATAATAATAATAATAATAATAATAATAATAATAATAATAATAATAATAATGTGGTTCTGGCTTTTGTAGCCGCAAAAAAACGCTCTCCATCAACTAAACAAGTTTCTGTAAAATAGACCAACCTGCTTAATACAGTGGCTTTCGAAAATTTTCACGGCCCATCACCAGCCCATAGAAATTTTCGCCTGGCCCTTTTTAGAAGGAGACCGTAGCTCCCATTAAACTCAGCTGCTCCAGATTCCTTATCCAGATCCACCGCCGAACCACCTCCCCCATCCGCATCGATAGCGACCGACCTGGCATCGACCGGCTGCTGGAGCCATGGCCAAGAAGCCGCTCCGAAGTAGCGCTGTCGTCCGTCGTCATGGCGTGCTACCGTCGTATTCGCTCGCGGCACACCTGGCTCAAGGACTCACCAACGAACAAGCCACCTCTTCCCTTCTGCATACGCGTTCCAACCGCCAAATTTACAAGGTAGGATCCAACAACCGCATTAGATTCGCATGCACTAGCCAAGATTTCTCTTACAGAATCGATAAAGAGGCAAATCAATTTATCTAATACTTATATAGTTATTTTTATGAGAGATAACCTAACACTTACAATATCATCTCAAAATTTCCAAATAGATCCTGTACATCTTCCATCAAGCACTATTTTTAGATGCTATCTTTGGAAGACACTATAGCTCCAAAAATCAGATGTTACGCCCAGCCTACTGTGAGATGTTGTTATAGAGACCGTGACTGAGTTTTCTCGATCTTCGCAACGCTTGCCAGAGAGCACTGTCAAGAGATTTGTTTTTTAGACTCATCTTGCTACTTTTTCCGGTTTATTAACATATGAAATCACCATAATTTTTGCCATGTCTCTGGCTCTTAATATGATGCTCACAAGCACTATCCCATCCTGATTATTCCCATACAGTTTATTGTTTCGCTCAAGATTGTCTTTGAGAACTGGCCGATCTTCAAGTCAATGAAGAGCACTCACATGGCCAAGAGCCATGAGATCTTCATCCGCCAGACCTTGAAAATGAGGCGAGAGAGATCTGCCCTCTACTGGGTTCGATGGGATGCCGCCGATTTCACCCAATCGGCATTGAGCGATATGCTTCCACTCCCACATAAAGAAATCAGATTTTGAGGGCTAGGATTATTTATTAAATATAATGACCGCCTTTTACTACTAATGGCCTTTTAAGTCTGTGTGCATCACTGTTAATCATCACAACTAATACCACGGTCTAATATATCAGCTTAATTATTCTATTACTTCTTTCCAGATGGCTCTTGTTAAACAAGAGGAGGTAGACACAGCCAATGATGCCAGCGGTGGCCAAATTACCCATGGTAATTCTGAAAAACGTATTTATAATTGTTTATAAACTGCAAAGAATATTTCTTCTTCTTCACTCATGCATGCTGTTTGAAAAGTTTTTTGTATCACTTACACATGCAAGTTGATCAAGTATGTAATAAAACAAACTTCTTTCTGAAGGAAATATTCCCTAGAGGCAATAATAAAGTTATTATTTATTTCCTTATTTCATGATAAATGTTTATTATTCATGCTAGAATTGTATTAACCGGAAACATATTACATGTGTGAATATATAAACAAACACAGTGTCACTAGTATGCCTCTACTAGACTAGCTCGTTGATCAAAGATGGTTATGTTTCCTAGCCATAGACATGGGTTGTCATTTGATTAACGGGATCACATCATTAGGAGAATGATGTGATTGACATGACCCATTCTGTTAGCTTAGCACACGATCGTTTAGTATGTTACTATTGCTTTCTTCATGACTTATACAAAGTTCCTACAACTATGAGATTATGCAACTCCCGTTTACCGGAGGAACACTTGTGTGCTACCAAACTTCACAACGTAACTGGGTAATTATAAAGGTGCTCTACAGGTGTCTCCGAAGGTACATGTTGGGTTGGCGTATTTCAAGATTAGGTTTTGTCACTCCGATTGTCGGAGAGGTATCTCTGGGCCCTCTCGGTAATACACATCACTTAAGCCTTGCAAGAATTGCAACTAATGAGTTAGTTATGGATGATGTATTACGAACGAGTAAAGAGACTTGCCGAATTTAGATTGAACTAGGTATTGGATACCGACGATCGAATCTCGGGCAAGTAACATACCGATGACAAAAGGGAACAACGTATGTTGTTATGCGGTTTAACCGATAAAGATCTTCATAGAATATGTAGGAGAAAATATGAACATCCAGGTTCCGCTATTGGTTATTGACCGGAAACAGTTCTAGGTCATGTCTACATAGTTCTCGAACCCGTAGGGTCCGCACGCTTAACATTACGATGACAGTTTTATTATGAGTTTATAACTTTTGATGTACCGAAGGTTGTTCGGAGTCCCGGATGTGATCACGGACATGACGAGGAGTCTCAAAATGGTCGAGACATAAAGATCGATATATTGGACGACTATATTCGGACACCGGAAATGTTCCGGGTGATTTCAGAGAAAACCGGAGTGCCGGAGGGGTTACCGGAACCCCCAGGGAAGTATTGGGCCTTAGTGGGCCTGAGGGGAGAGAGAGGGCAGCAGCCCAGGAGGTGGCGCACCCCCAAGGGAGTCCGAATTGGACTAGGTAGGGGCGCGCCCTCTTCCTCTCCTCTCCCTCTCCCTCTCCTCTCTTTCCTTCCCCTCTCTTCCTAGTTGGACTAGGAAAGGGGAGTTCTACTCCCACTAGGAGGAGGACTCCCCCCCCCTCCTTGGCGCGCCCCAAGGGCCGGCCGGCCTCCCCCTTGCTCCGTTATATACAGGGCAGGGGCACCCTAGAACACACAAGTTGATCATCGTGATCGTTCCTTAGCCGTGTCTGGTGGCCCCTCCACCATATTCCACCTCGGTCATATCGTGGCGGTGCTTAGGCGAAGCCTGCGCCGGTAGAACATCATCATCGCCACCACGCCGTCGTCGACGGAACTCATCCCGACACCTGCTGGATCGGAGTCCGGGATCGCCATCGAAATGAGCGATGTCTTGAACACGGAGGTGCCGTACGGTCGGTGCTTGGATCGGTCGGACCGTGAAGACGTATGACTACATCAACCGCGTTGTTATAACGCTTCCGCTTTCGGTCTACGAGGGTACGTGGACAACACTCTCCCCTCTCGTTGCTATGCATCACCATGATCTTGCGTGCGTAGGAATTTTTTGAAATTACTACGTTCCCCAACAAGGGCATCCGAGCCTGGTTTTATGCGCGTTGATGTTATATGCACGAGTAGAACACAAGTGAGTTGTGGGCGATACAATTCATACTGCTTACCGGCATGTCATACTTTGGTTCGGCGGTATTGTTGGATGAAGCGGCCCGGACCGACATTACGCCAGACGCTTACGCGAGACCGGTTCTACCGACGTACTTTGCACAATTGGCTGGCGGGTGTCGGTTCTCCAACTTTAGTTGAACTGATCGCGGCTACGCCCGGTCCATGCGAAGGTTAAAACAGCACTAACTTGACGAACTATCGTTGTGGTTTTGATGCATAGGTAAGAACGGTTCTTGCTCAGCCCGTAGCAGCCACGTAAAACTTGCAACAACAAAGTAGAGGACGTCTAACTTGTTTTTGTAGGGCATGTTGTGATGTGATATGGTCAAGACGTGATGCTATATTTTATTGTATGAGATGATCATGTTTTGTAACCGAAGTTATCGGCAATGGCGAGGAGCCATATGGTTGTCGCTTTATTGTATGAAATGCAACGCCTGTAATTGCTTTACTTTATCACTAAGCATTAGCGATAGTCGTAGAAGCAATAGTTGGCGAGACGACAACGATGCTACGATGGAGATCAAGGTGTCGCGCCGGTGACGATGGTGATCATGACGTTGCTTCGGAGATGGAGATCACAAGCACAAGATGATGATGGCCATATCATATCACTTATATTGATTGCATGTGATGTTTATCCTTTATGCATCTTATCTTGCTTTGATTGACGGTAGCATTTTAAGATGATCTCTCACTAATTATCAAGAAGTGTTCTCCCGAGTATGCACCGTTGCCAAAGTTCGTCGTGCCCTGCACACCACGTGATGATCGGGTGTGATAAGCTCTCGTCCATCTACAACGGGTGCAAGCCAGTTTTGCACACGTGGAATACTCGAGTTAAACTTGACGAGCCTAGCATATGCAGATATGGCCTCGGAACACTGAGACCGAAAGGTCGAGCGTGAATCATATAGTAGATATGATCAACATAGTGATGTTCACCATTGAAAACTACTCCATCTCACGTGATGATCGGAAATGGTTTAGTTGATTTGGATCACGTGATCACTTAGATGACTAGAGATATGTCTGTCTAAGTGGGAGTTCTTAAGTAATATGATTAATTGACCTTAAATTTATCATGAAATTAGTCCTGGTAGTATTTTGCAAATTATGTTGTAGATCAATAGCTTGCGTTGTTGCTTTCATATGTTTATTTTGATATGTTCCTAGAGAAAAACTATGTTGAAAGATGTTAGTAGCAATAATACGGATTGGATCCGTGAACTGAGGTTTATCCTCATTGCTGCACAGAAGAATTATGTCCTTAATGCACCGCTAGGTGTCAGACCTATTGCGGGAAGCGTATGCGAGCGTTATGAACGCGTTTGGTTAGCTCAATATGATGACTACTTGATAGTTTAGTGCACCATGCTTAACAGCTTAGAATCGGGACTTCAAAGACGTTTTGAACGTCATGGACCATATGAGATGTTCCAGGAATTGAAGTTAATATTGCAAGCAAATACCCGAGTTGAGAGATAGGAAATCTCCAACAAGTTCTATAGCTAAAAGATGGAGGAGAATCGCTCAACTAGTGAGCATGTGCTCAGATTGTCCGGTACTTCAATCGCTTGAATCAAGTGGGAGTTAATCTTCCGTATAAGATAGTGATTGACGTAATTCTCTAGTCACCATCACTAAGTTACTAGAACTTCGTGATGAACTATAGTATGCAAGGGATGACGAAAACGATTCCCGAGCTCTTCGTGATGTTGAAACGACGAAGGTAGAAATCAAGAAAAAGCATCAAGTGTTGATGATTGACAAGACCACTAGTTTCAAGAAAAGGGCAAAGGAAAAGAAAGGGAACTTCAAGTAGAATGGAAAGCAAGTTGTCACTCTCGCGAAGAAACCCAAAGCTGGACCAAAGCCTGAAACTGAGTGATTATACTGCAAAGGAAATGGTCACTATAAGCGGAAATGCCCTGAATATTTGGTGGATAAGAAGGATGGCAAAGTGAACAAGGGTATATTTGATATACATGTTATTGATGTGTACTTTACTAGTGTTTATAGTAGCCCCTGAGTATTTGATACTTGTTCGGTTGCTAAATATTAGTAAACAGGAGTTACAGAATAAACAGAGACTAGTTGAAGGGGAAGTGACGATGAGTGTTGGAAGTAGTTCCAAGATTGATATGATCATCATCACATACCCCCTATACTTTCGGGATTAGTGTTAAACCTAAATAAATGTTATTTGGCGTTTGCGTTGAGCATGAATATGATTTGATCATGTTTATTGCAATACGGTTATTCATTTAAAGTCGAGAATAATTGTTGTTCTGCTTACATGAATAAAACCTTCAATGGTCATACACCCAATGAAAATAGTTTGTTGGATCTCGATCGTAGTGATACACATATTCATAATATTGATGCCAAAAGATGCAAAGTTAATAGTGATAGTGCAACTTATTTGTGGCACTGCCGTTTGGGTCATATCGATGTAAAGCACATGAAGAAACTCCATAAAGATGTATTTTCGGAATCACTTGGTTATGAATCATTTGATGCTTGCGAACCATGCCTTTTGGGAAAGATGACTAAAACTCCGTTCCCGGAACAATGGAACAAGCTACTGACTTATTGGAAATAATACATACCGATGTATGCGATCCAATGAGTGTTGATGCTCGTGGCAAGTATCTTTATTTTCTGACCTTCACAAGATGATTTGAGCAGATATGGGTATATCTACTTGATGAAACATAAGTCTGAAATAGTTGAAAGGTTCAAAGAATTTCAAAGTGAAGTGAAAAAATCATCATAACAAGAAAATAAAATTTCTGCGATCTGATCACGGAGACGAATATTTGAGTTACGAGTTGGTCTTCAATTAAAACAATGTGGAATAGTTTCACAGCTCACGCCACCTGGAACACCACAACGTTATGGTGTGTCCGAACATCGTAACCGCACTTTATTGGATATGGTGCGATCTATGATGTATCTTACCGATTTACCACTATCATTTTGGGGTTATGCATTAGAGATAGCTGCTTTCACTTTAATTAATAGGGCACCATCTAAATCCGTTGAGACGACACCGTATGAACTATGGTTTAGCAGTAAACCTAAGCTGTCGTTTCTTAAAGTTTGGAGTTGCGATGCTTATGTGAAAAAGGTTTTCAACCTGATAAGCTCGAACCCAAATCGGAGAAGTGCGTCTTCATAGAATACCCAAAGGAAACTGTTGGATACACCTTCTATCACAGATCCGAAGGCAAAACATTCGTTGCTAAGAATGGATTCTTTCTAGAGAAGGAGTTTCTCTCGAAAGAAGTGAGTGGGAGGAAAGTAGAGCTTGATAAGGTAATTTGTACCTTCTCCCGAATTGGAAAGTAGTTCATCACGTAAATCAGTTCCAAAGTGATTCCTACACCAATTAGTGAGGAAGCTAATGATGATGATCATGAAACTTCAGATCAAGTTACTACAGAACCTCTTAGGTCTTACAGAGTACGGTCCGCACCAGAATGGTACGGTAATCCTATTCTGGAGGTCATGTTACTTGACCATGACGAACCTACGAACTATGAGGAAGCGATGATGAGCCCAGATTCCGCAAAATGGTTTAAAGGCCATAAAATCTGAGATGGGATCCATGTATAAGAACAAAGTATGGACTTTGATTGACTTGCCCGATGATTGGTGAGCCATTGAGATTAAATGGATCTTCAAGAGGAAGACGGACGCTGATAGTAGTGTTACTATCTACAAATCTAGAATTGTCACAAAGGTTTTCGACAAGTTCAAGGTGTTGACTACGATGAGAGTTTCTCACTTTCGTATCGATGCTTAAAAGTCCGTCCGAATCATGTTTGCAATTGCCGCATTTTATGAAATCTGGCAAATGGATAAACAAAACTGCATTCCTTAATGGATTTATTAAAGAAGAGTTGTATATGATGCAACCAGAAGGTTTTGTCGATCCTAATGGTGTTAACAAAATGTGCAAGCTCTAGCGATCCATCTATGGACTGGTGCAAGCATCTCAGAGTTGGAATATACGCTTTGATGAGTTGATCAAAGCATATAGTTTTATACAGACTTACGGTGAAGCCTGTATTTACAAGAAAGTGAGTGGGAGCACTACAGCATTTCTGATAAGTATATGTGAATGACA
The DNA here is from genome assembly GCA_021605145.1 of Aegilops bicornis. Classification (NCBI taxonomy): domain Eukaryota; kingdom Viridiplantae; phylum Streptophyta; class Magnoliopsida; order Poales; family Poaceae; genus Aegilops; species Aegilops bicornis. The sequence continues at coordinate 180,927,824 of CM038670.1, read as the reverse complement.
TATTGTTGATCGGAAATAATGTAGAATTTTTCTGGAAAGCATAAAGGAGTATTTGAAAGGAGTTTTTCAAAGAAATACCTCAGTGAAGCTGCTTACATATTGAGTATCGAGATCTATAGAAATAGATCAAGATGCTTGATAAGTTTTTCAATGAGTACATACCTTGACAAGATTTTGAAGTAGTTCAAAATGGAACAGTCAAAGAAAGAGTTCTTGCATGTGTTACAATGTGTGAAATTGAGTAAGACTCAAAGCCCGACCACGGCAGAAGATAGAAAGAGAATGGAAGTCATTCCCTATGCCTCAGCCATAGGTTCTATAAAGTATGCCATGTCATGTGTACCGGATCTATTGCATACCCTACCACTAAGTTTGGCAAGGGAGTGCAATAGTGATCTAGGAGTAGATCAATGGACAACGGTCAAAATTATCCTTAGGGGAATAAGGATATGTTTCTCGATTATGGAGGTGACAAAAAAGTTCGTCGTAAAGGGTTACGTCGATGCAAATTTTTGACACTAATCTAGATGACTCTAAGTCTCGGTCTAGATACATATTGAAAGTGGGAGCAATTAGCTAGAGTAGCTCCGCAAGTAGCATTGTAGGCATAGAAATTTGCAAAATACTTACGGCTCCAAATGTGACAGACCCGTTGACTAAAATTATCTCACAAGCAAAACATGATCACACCTTAGTACTCTTTGGGTGTTAATCACATAGCGATGTGAACTAGATTATTGACTCTAGTAAACCCTTTGGGTGTTGGTCACATGACGATGTGAACTATGGGTGCTAATCACATGGTGATGTGAATTATTGGTGTTAAATCACATGGCGATGTGAACTAGATTATTGAATCTATGCAAGTGGGAGACTGAAGGAAATATGCCCTAGAGGCAATAATAAAGTTATTATTTATTTCCTTATTTCATGATAAATGTTTATTATTCATGCTAGAATTGTATTAACCAGAAACATAATACATGTGTGAATATATAGACAAACAGAGTGTCACTGGTACGCCTCTACTAGACTAGCTCGTTGATCAAAGATGGTTATGTTTTCTAGCCATAGACATGGGTTGTCATTTGATTAACGGGATCACATCATTAGGAGAATGATGTGATTGACATGACCCATTCCGTTAGCTTAGCACACGATCGTTTAGGATGTTACTATTGCTTTCTTCATGACATATACAAAGTTCCTACAACTATGAGATTATGCAACTCCCGTTCTGGGAGGAACACTTTGTGTGCTACCAAACGTCACAACGTAACTGGGTGATTATAAAGGTGCTCTACAGGTGTCTCCGAAGGTACATGTTGGGTTGGCGTATTTCAAGATTAGGTTTTGTCACTCCGATTGTCGGAAATACACATCACTTAAGCTTTGCAAGCATTGCAACTAATGAGTTAGTTGCGGGATGATGTATTACGGAACGAGTAAAGAGACTTGCAGAATCTAGATTGAACTAGGTATTGGATACCGACGATCGAATCTCGGGCAAGTAACATACCGATGACAAAAGGGAACGACGTATGTTGTTATGCGGTTTGACCGATAAAGATCTTCGTAGAATATGTAGGAGCCAATATGAACATCCAGGTTCCGCTATTGGTTATTGACCGGAAACAGTTCTAGCTCATGTCTACATAGTTCTCGAACCCGTAGGGTCCGGACGCTTAATGTTACGATAACAATTTTATTATGAGTTTATAAGTTTTGATGTACCGAAGGTTGTTCAGAGTCCCGGATGTGATCACGGACATGACGAGGAGTCTCGAAATGGTCGAGACATAAAAATCAATATATTGGACGACTATATTCGGACACCGGAAATGTTCCGGGTGATTTCGGATAAATCAGAAGTCTTGAGGGGTTACCGAACCCCAGGGAAGTATTGGGCCTTAGTGGGCTGAGGGGAGAGAGAGGCAGCACCAGAGGTGGCGCCCACAAGGGGAGTTCGAATTGGACTAGGGAGGCGCGCCCTCTTCCCTCTCCCTCTCCTCTCTTTCCTTCCCCTCTCTTCCTAGTTGGACTAGGAAAGGGAGTCCTACTCCCACTAGGAGGAGGACTCCCTCCTCACTGGCGCCCCTAGGGCCGGCCTCCCCTCGCCTCCTTTATATACGGGCGGGGGCACCCTCGAACACACAAGTTGATCATCGTGATCGTTCCTTAGCTGCAGCGGTGCCCCCTCCACCATATTCCACCTCGGTCATATCAGAAGTGGCGGTGCTTAGGCAAAGCCCTGCGGTAGAACATCATCATCGTCACCACGCCGTCATGTCGACGGAACTCATCCCCAAACACCTGCTGGATCGAGTCCGGATCGTTATCAGGACGCTTCGATTCAATCGTACACTAATCATGCATGCAAATGTGTACGATCAAGATCAAGGACTCACGGGAAGATATCAGAACACAACTCTAGACACAAATTAAAATAATACAAGCTTTATATTACAAGTCAGGGGCCTCGAGGGCTCGAATACATAAGCTCGAATACACAAGAGTCATCGGAAGCAAAAATATCTGAGTACAGACATGAGTTAAACAAGTTTGCCTTAAGAAGGTTAGCACAAAAGCAACATCGATCGAAAAGGCAAGGCCTCCCGCCTGGGAGCCTCCTAACTACTCCTCGGTCGCTTCATGGCCTCCACGTAGTAGTAGACATCGGCGGTGGCATCCGACTTACAGGCTCCAACATCCGTTGCATCAACCGGAAAGAAGAAGAAAGCAGGGAAAAGGGGAGCAAAGCAACCATGAGTACTCATCCAAAGTACTGCAAGCAAGGATCTACACTACATATGCAACATTTTCAAAGGAAGGTCATATATGTGGATCAACAGAGAAATGCCGGAATAGAGAGAAGGCCTAGTCCTATCAAAGACTAGCATCTTTGGGAAACCACCATCTTGCAAAGAAAGAGGAGGGAGTAGAGTAAGCGCAAAGTAAGGTAGAAGTAGTGTTATCAACCTCGTAGGAGATCCTTTCTTGACTCCCTGCGAGAAAGAAATCCCGAGCCATACTATCTAGTTATCGTCACAATCCATTACTCATCACCATCCAATTCTCATCACCAAGATATCCGATTCTAGTTGTATCGATCGGGATACAACTCCAAGTGTCCGTTCTAGTAGAGACAAAGCTATCGATAGATGTTTTCTTCACTAGGGTGCACCAACTTACCCACCACGCTCGATTAACTCCGTGGGACACACTTTCCAGTGGTCATGCCGGCCTCGGCCAAACAATGCGCCACAACCCGACCTAGGCTTAATAGAGAGGCCAAGACGCCGGACTAAACCTATGCCCCTGTGGGTCATGGGCCATCTCCGGAACTCCTGAGTTGTGTGGGCGTCACGAAAGCGCACCTAGCTACATTCCTAAACAGCAGGAGCTTACCACCAACCGGCACTTCGGGCCACGACGTCTATTAAGCTTCTGATGTATACGACGGTAACGCCCATATTATGCCCACGTGATGGTTAGTGCTATCGGGCCGAGGCCCCGGATCAAATATCCAAATCATAGTGGATTAGGAGCTGCGCGGTAACAAGCGAGACTCACGAAGATGTGACCCGTTGCCCGTCTCGAGGACTTGCGGCAAGGGCTAGGAATGCCCGGCCACGCCTCGTAATTATCTCGCGGGCACCCTTCAGGTCAACCCGACTCCACATCACTCGCAATTAAGCTCACGCGGGTACCCCTCAGGGTCGATCCGTCTTTAGTAACATGGTTCAGTGTAAAGCCATAGTAACCATGGTAATTATGTGTCTAAACATCAAGGGGAAAACCCGAGGAATCACCCCCGATGACTTCCACTTGATGTAGTCATAAAGGTGAACGTAAGAGGATTCACCCTCGAGGCCCACACTTGAGGGGTTGCACGACAGAGTCGTATCGGAAGTGGTTAAAGAGGAAATCACCCTCAATGACCACGACCGAATAGCTACACTCTGTGGTTAACATCGAAGTGTTGATGAGGTCTCACCCTCGGTACTCGATAGTAACCCAGTAGTGTCGAGCAACTAAGGGGAAGTAATGTGCGGTGTCGGGGCCTGGTCTTTGATCCCGTTGATCGGGTCTTCCGATTATCCAGCGGGGCAGTCGGGACAAAGTGGGGGTCATTGATGGATCTTTAACCAACCTATACTAAGCAGTTTAGGATAAGCAGGTAAGGCACAACAGCAGGTTACAAAAGCATGCTATGCATCAGAATAGGAGCAATCAATAACAGTAGCAAAATCTAATGCAAGCATGAGAGAATGGAATGGGCGATATCGGGATGATCAAAGGGGGGCTTGCACGGTTACTCCGCAAGGAGGGTCATCGTCGACGTAGTCGATCACAGGCATCGACATCATCACTGGGTCTACCAAGAGAAGAGGGAGAAACAAGAAATACATAGCAAGCAAGTGCATAACAGACAACATGCATAGCTAGGCGTGTTCTAACGCGGTGCTACACGATCTGGGAGAAGGGAAGTCAACCGAATGTTTTCCGGTTAGGACTAATGTCGCATAAATGACCGGAGGAAGAAAGTTCCATGTTCAGATAGTTAGAGGCATCTGACAGGTAAACGGACAGCGTATTCGGATTCGTCTCGTCGTTCTAAGCAACTTTCATATAGAAAACATTTACATCCGAGTTACGATTTAATTAGTATGAATTTCTAAAGTTTTATCAATATTCTAGATTTTTTTTTAACTACTTTTAATGCGAGTTGACCAAGTCAAAATGACTAGTCAAAAGGGGAGCTGTGGCCCACATGTCATGGACTATTTACCTAAACAATTAAATAAACCAACTTATTTAATGGGGCCTACATGTCATCTACTACTAGACTAACTTACCACTAAATTAATTCCTATCTAAACTAGTCCTAGTTAATCCTAGCCTAATTAAACCAGCGGCCGGCCGATGGCACATACCAGCCGTGGTTGTGCACCATACGCAAAAACACACAAGGCCAAGGCCCGGCCATGGCAAGCAGCAGCAGTACCAGGCGGCAGCGGCTGCACTAGGAGCAGAAAGCGGGCGCCCGCAACAGCAGCAACTAAGCAGCGCGCCACGGGAGGCAGTAGCAGCTGCAAGACAAGCAGCGGCAGCAGTTTTAGCAGGAGCAACAACATCACGTAGGGAGCAGCGGCATGTTCAGCCGCAGGAGCAGCAGCAAGCAGTAGAGCAATGGCAATGCAGCAACAAAGCATCAGCAGAGTAGCGGCAAAGTAGCAGCCGAGCAGCAGGGGCCGCGGCCTCACGTAGGCAGGCGCGGGCGATGCAGGTGCGGCGCGTACGGGGCGTGCCAGTGGGGCGGGGTGAGCGGGCGCCGGCCATGGCGGCCGAAGCACGGGGACGGCGATAAGGCGACGAAGCAAAGGGGTAGTAGGGGGAATGGAGGAGCAGCTCACCGGGAGGTCGTAGGCGAGCTCGAGATGGCCGGGGAGGCCCGGTGGTGGAGATCGATGGCGGGGACGTTGGCGGGAAGAAGAGGCGATGGCGAGGCTACGCGGCGTCCTAGCTTGGGCTGGCCCCCGGGGCGGACGAAGGAGAGGGCGGCGGTCCTCCTGGACGACATCCCGCTTGCCGGGGAGGCCAGTGGCCGCGAGGATAGCGACGGCGCATCGACGACATCTCGGGAGCGAGGAAACAGAAAGGGAGAGGATAAGCAAGAGGATAAGTGAGGGCTAGGGTTTGTCTACAGGGCCGGAAGCGATCTTATACTCGTCGGGGATGCATCGGATGGTCGACACGGCGGCAAAAACAGCCATGGCGGCATGGATGTGCTCCACGCACAGGTTCTCTGCCTACTGTACGTGAGGACGAGGATAAGGGAGAGATCGACTAGGCCTATGTACTGTATCACTCAAGCCCAAGTGCATAGTGCACCATTTTCTCTTGTTCTATTTTTGCTTTTGCCTTTTGCTACTGGTTCTATTTAAATGAGCTAGCAAAGAATATTTGTTAGCTGTGAAACTTTGCACATAAATCAAACACAACCATTCTAGAAGGCACAAAAAGTTTGGGGCCACAGGAGTTGTCTAACCATTTTTAGAAATTGGAAAGGCCAATTTTAGAAGCTGTTGGACCACTAAATAAATTTCCAGGGGCACTTGGGCATCCAAAAGAGGTTGGTTCCAACATGACAAATAACCAGAGATTATTTGCCACACTTTGAACATTTTAGCTTTCATGTTTGAAAACTTTGAGTTTTGGACTTTAATTTGAATTTGAAATTTGAACTGGTTTAGAACCAAAGTGAGATTAGCAATAGTAACAATGATGACAAGGCATCATTAGAAGGGGATTACTGTAGCATGATTCTCGGGGTGTTACAAATCTCCTCCACTACAAGAAATCTCGTCCTGAGATTTAAGTGCGGAAGTAAAGAGTAATTTCGGAAGAATTGACCCTTATAGGGTTAACTATCTGGTGAACAAATCAGAGAATGTGGCAGAAGTATCTCTCGAGTTGAAACTTAAGAAAACATCGAGAGCAAAATATGAAGGTACAATAGGGAGTTTCAAGCGAATGGACAAACGATCGATACCTGAACAAAGTGTGAGAAAGAGGGTCCAGAGCATCGGGAATAGATCATCTCTCAGAAGGTGGCTCGTGACAACACACAAAGCCAAGAGCATGTGATACTTCGGAATAAAAGATATACAGGAGAGTCAGGTTCCGATCCTGTGGAACTGTGGGTTATGAGCCCACCATGTGGGTTAAAAGTAGAAAGGGGGCCGATAGTAAGGCATGTCAGATGATAGACTGTCAGCTATGTTGCCAACCACGTTGGTACCAAGGGCGAGGGACGAAGAGAACTATTTTCCTGCTCGTTAAGACGAGGCGGACCAATAGGCAAAGTTCCCGTCCATCGGTGGCTACCAAAATATCATCAACTATAGTAACAGGGTCTTACTGACACGGTTCTACACCAAGGTGTTTACATAAGCAGAAAAAATATTACTGCTTAGATCATATAGATCACAAGAAAGGTTAAACAAAACAATGGGAAGGAAAAGGCGATTACCAGATTAAACAGAACAATGGAAAGGAAAATGTGTTTAAACACATATTTCAAGGGTATATCCTTCCCAAGGACAAGCAGAGCATGATATCCATGACAGGATATAATGTAGAAAACTCGTTAGGTAAGGGGAGAGAAATTTCATGACATTACCCATACAGCGGTGTTTGGATAGTTGAGCAGGAAACATTTAGCATTGGGCTTCAAATGTTCTTTGTTGAAAATCGGAGTACCATAGGCATGCTTCGAGATAGCATTGACATGGTCATCAGGTGAAGATCAAACTTTGGAAACACAAAGGATCCATCAGGAATTTCTAGAACATCTCATGCAATAGGACGTGGCCGATGGGTCCGGCAGCAATCCATCGACATGTCAAGAAGGATGTATTTACAACATTATCTAAACAAGTTTGTGTTGGGGGAGGCAAGAATGTTGTCGATGATAACACAAACCATCAAGGGGCAAGGATGGTATTTCTCATCATGAATTTGATTGATATCCTAGAAGAGCTCAGAATGTTGATGATGATCACGACACATTTGTCATGAGATTTCATGAAGATGTAATCGATCAACGATGACATCAAGTTCAAGGAATGATGAAGCGAAAGGTTATTGGAACCACGGGTACGACACAAACTCGAAATCAAGCTTGCTGTTCAAGGCGAAATGATATGATGAGGAAGATCAACGTAAGCTTAGCTCATCGTCGAAAATTGTGCTCCAGGAAGAAGGACCAGGTAGCACAGTTAAAATTTAGCACGATAATGATATAGTCGATCATGCTAGGAATGCCTTGAAGGATTATTAAACTCGTAAGCAATGGAAATAGCTTAGAGTTATTGAATCGGAGTGCGGAATCGATTCACTTATCGGTGTTTTCGAGTGACTAATAACTCGGAACCCGAGGCAATCTAAAATCGCTGAGGAGCAATAACAGATGTAGACTCATAGGAACAACACAGTTCTTTATTATTCTCGAGATACCGGAGGGTAATACTCGAAGGAAGGTCAAGATAGAGGTTGCAAAGATGCATTGATCTGTAGAAGACAAGTGCTTTAACTTGTCCGAGAAATGGAATCAAAGGGGAACAATCATGGTCAGAACCACGGTTGCAAAGGACCAAACATAGTTACCAGATGAACTTATAACAAGGGGATTATTATTATCACAAGAAGCTTCCATGATAAGTTCCACATTAGGTCCATGGGCATGAACACAAAGTTCAAGGTCGACTCACACTTCTCCAATGCATAACCTTTAATTCACTCCTCGTTTTCGAAGAAATTGTCGTGTAGAGGATTTATCTGGCGAAGTACCAAAAGAGTAAGACTCGTGAGAACTCTCGGGTTCACACGGATTATGGAAGGCATAAGTTCAACCCATCGGGGCATTTTTACGAATCTATACCACCATCAACCAAGCAAAAGATACGAGTTCAAAAGCAGAGTATCGAAGTCAAAGCAGATGATTCAATTTACCGAAGGTATTATGTATCAGGGAAAAACTCACAAGACTTTGGATGTGAAGGTCACTGTCGGATAACAACCCAGCAATGGATTTGACGGTTCACGACAGAGTTGATGTTGTTGGGGAACGTAGCAGAAATTCAAAATTTTCTACGTATCACCAAGATCAATCTATTGAGATTCTAGCAACAAGAGGAAAGGAGAGTGCATCTAAATACCCTTGTAGATCGCTAAGCGGAAGCGTTCAAGAGAACGGGGTTGAAGGAGTCGTACTCATCGTGATCCAAATCACCGGAGATCCTAGTACCGAACGGACGGCACCTCCGCGTTCAACACACGTACAGCCCGGTGACGTCTCCCACGCCTTGATCTAGCAAGGAGAGAGGGAGAGGTTGAGGAAGACTCACCAAAGCAGCACAACGGCATGGTGGTGGTGGAGGAGCGTGGCAATCCTGCAGGGCTTCGCCAAGCACCGCGGGAGAGGAGAAGGGAGAGAGGTAGGGCTGCGCCAAGAGGAGAAGTTCTCACGTGTTGGGTGTTGGGGAACGTAGTAATTTCAAAATTTTCCTACGATCACGCAAGACCATGGTGATGGCATAGCAACGAGAGGGGAGAGTGTCCGTCCACGTACCCTCGTAGACCGAAAGCGGAAGCGTTATAACAACGCTGATTGATGTAGTCGCACGCGTCTTCACGATCCGACCGATCCAAGCACCGAACGTCACGGCACCTCCGGAAGTTACGCACACGTTCAGCTTCGATGGCGATCCCTGACCGATCCAAAGAAAGTGTCGGGGATGAGTTCCGTCGCACGACGGCGTGGTGGCGATGTTGATGCTCCACCGACGCAGGCTTCGCCTAAGCACCGCTGACGATATGACTTCTCCGGCGCAGGCTTCGCCTAAGCTCTACGACGATATGACCGAAGTGGAATATGGTGGAAGGGGCACCGCACACGGCTAAGGAAAGATCCGTAGATCAACTTGTGTGTCTTGGGGTGCCCCCGCCTCGTGATATAAAGGAGCTGGGAGGTGGCGGCCCAAGGGGGAGGCGCGCAAGGAGTCCTACTCCTCCGAGTAGGACTCCCTCCAATCCTAGTTGGATTAGGATTCCTGAGGGGAAAGAGAGAGGGGGCCGGCCCACCTTTCCTAGTCCTAATAGGACTAGGGGAAGGGGGGGGCGCCACACCTAGGGCTGGCCCTCTCCTTTCCACTAAGGCCCACTATGGCCCATGTAGTTCCCGGGGTTCCGGTAACCTCCCTTACTCTAAAATTCTCGATTTCACTCGGAACCCTTCCAAGTCCAAACATAGGCTTCCAATATATCAATCTTTATGTCTCGACCATTTCGAGACTCCTCGTCATGTCCGTGATCACATCCGGACTCCAACAAACTTCGTGCATCAATACTTATAAACTCATTATGAACTGTCATCGAAACGTTAGCGTGCGGACCCTACGGGTTTGAGAACTATGTAGACATGACCTAGAACTATTCTCGATCAATAACCAATAGCGGAACCTGGATGCCCATATTGGTTCCTACATATTCTACGAAGATCTTTATCGGTCAAAACCGCATAACAACATACGTTGTTCCCTTTGTCATCGGTATGTTACTTGCCCGAGATTCGATCGTCGGTATCCAATACCTAGTTCAATCTCGTTACGGTAAGTCTCTTTACTCGTTCCGTAATACATCATCTCACAACTAACTCATTAGTTGTAATGCTTGCAAGGCTTAAGTGATGTGCATTACCGAGAAGGCACGGAGATACCTCTCCGACAATCGGAGTGACAAAACCTAATCTCGAAATCGCCAACCCAACAAGTACCTTTGGAGACACCTGTAGTACTCCTTTATAATCACCCGATTCACGTTGTGACGTTTGGTAGTACCAAAAGTGTTCCTCCGGTAAACGGGTGTTGAATAATCTAATAGTTTATAGTAACATGTTTGGGTCTTGAATAAAGAATTAACATACTAAACGATCAAGTGTTAAGCTAACGGAATGGGTCATGTCAATCAGATCATTCTACTAATGATGTGACCTTGTTAATCAAATAACAACTCCTTGTTCATGGTTAGGAAACATAACCATCTTTGATTAACAAGCTAGTCAAGTAGAGGCATACTAGTGACATACTGTTTGTCTATATATTCACACATGTATTATGTTTCCGGTTAATACAATTCTAGCATGAATAATAAACATTTATCATGATATAAGGAAATAAATAATAACTTTATTATTGCCTCTAGGGCATATTTCCTTGATCTCCGCTTGCACTAGAGTCAATAATCTAGATTACAAAGTAATGATCCTAACACCCATGGAGTCTTGGTGCTGATCATGTTTTGCTGCGTGGAAGAGGCTTAGTCAACGGGTCCGCAACATTCAGATCCGTATGTATTTTGCAAATCTCTATGTCTCCCACTTGGACTTGGTCCCAATGGAATTGAAGCGTCTCTTGATGTGCTTGGTCCTCTTGTGAAATCTGGATTCCTTTGCCAAGGCAATTGCACCAAGATTGTCACAGAAGATCTTCATCGGTCCCGATGCACTAGGTATGACACCTAGATCGGAAATGAATTCTTTCATCCAGACTCCTTCATTTGCTGCTTCCGAAGCAGCTATGTAGATCCCGCCACGACGCTTTGTTTAGAACTGCACCAACTGACAGCTCCACCGTTTAATAAAAACACGTATCCGGTTTGCGATTTAGAATCGTCCGGATCAGTGTCAAAGCTTGCGTCGTCGTAACCATTTACGACTAGCTCTTTGTCACCTCCATATACGAGAAACATATCCTTAGTCCTTTTCGTGTATTTCGGGATGTTCTTGACCGCTGTCCGGTGATCCATTCCTGGATTACTTTGGTACCTTCTGCCAAGCTTATGGCTAAGCATACGCCGTGTCTGGTACACGGCATTGCATACATGATAGAGCCTATGGTCAAGCATAGGGAACATCTTTCATTTTCTCTCTATCTTCTGCGTGGTCGGGCATTGAGTCTTACTCAATCTTATACCTTGCAACACAGGCAAAAACCTTTCTTTGCACGATCCATTTTGAACTTTTTCAAAATTTTATCAAGGTATGTGCTTTGTGAAAGTCCAATTAAGCGTCTTGATCTATCTCTATAGATCTTGATGCCCAATATGTAAGCAGCTTCACCGAGGTCTTTCATTGAAAAACTTTTATTCAAGTATCCTTTTATGCCATCCAGAAATTCTATATCATTTCCAATTAATAATATGTCGTCCACATATAATATCGTAAATGCTACTGAGCTCCCACTCACTTTCTTGTAAATACAGGCTTCTCCAAAAGTCTGTATAAACCCATATGCTTTGATCACACTATCAAAGCGTTTATTCCAACTCCGAGAGGCTTGCACTGCACCATAAATTGATCGTTGGAGCTTGCACACTTTGTTAGCACCTTTTGGATCGACAAAACCTTCTGGTTGCATCATATACAACTCTTCTTCTAGAAATCCATTCAAGAATGCAGTTTTTACATCCATTTGCCAAATTTCATAATCATAAAATGCGGCAATTGCTAACATGATTCTGGACAGACTTAAGCATCGCCACGGGTGAGAAAGTCTCATCGTAGTCAACCCCTTGAACTTGTCGAAAACCTTTCGCAACAAGTCTAGCTTTGTAGACGGTTACATTACCATCGGCGCCAGTCTTCTTCTTAAAGATCCATTTATTTTCAATGGCTTGCCGATCATCGGGCAAGTCAACCAAAGTCCAAACTTTGTTCTCATACATGGATCCCATCTCAGATTTCATGGCTTCCAGCCATTTCATGAATCTGGGCTCACCATCGCTTCTTCATAGTTTGTAGGTTCGCCATGGTCAAGTAACATGACTTCCGAATAGGATTACCGTACCACTCAGTGCGTATTTTATTCGGGTCGACTCCTCTGAGGTTCAAGAGTAACTTGATCTCAAGCTTCATGATCATCATCATTAGTTTCTTCACTAATTGGTGTAGTTGTCACAGAACCATTTCTTGTGATGAACTACTTTCCAATAAGGGAGCGTATACGATTATCTCATCAAGTTCTACTTTCCTCCCACTCACTTCTTTCGAGAGAAACTCTTTCTCTAGAAAGGATCCGAATTTAGCAACGAAAATCTTGCCTTCAGATCTGTGATAGAAGGTGTACCCAACAGTTTCCTTTGGGTATCCTATGAAGACACATTTTTCCGATTTGGGTTCGAGCTTATCTGGTTGAAGTTTCTTCACATAAGCATCGCAGCCCCAAACTTTAAGAAACGACAACTTTGGTTTCCTACCAAACCACAGTTCATAAGGCGTCGTCTCAACGGATTTTGACGGTGTCCTATTTAACGTGAATGCGGCCGTCTCTAAAGCATAACCCCAAAATGATAGCGGTAAATCGGAAATAGACATCATAGATCGCACCATATCTAGTAAAGTACGACACGACGTTCGGACACACCATTTCTCCGTGGTGTTCCGTGTATGGAGTTGCGTAAACTATTCCACATTGTTTCAAATGTAAACCAAACTCGTAACTCAAATATTCACCTCCACGATCAGATCGTAGAAACTTTATTTTCTTGTTACGATGATTTTCCACTTCACTCTGAAATTCTTTGAACTTTTCAAATGTTTCAGATTTGTGTTTCATTAAGTAGATATATCCATATCTGCTCAAATCATCTGTGAAGGTGAGAAAATAACTTGATACCCGCCAAGGCGTGCCTCAACATTCATTGGACCACAAACATCGGTATGTATGATTTCCAACAAATCAGTTGCACGCTCCATAGTTCCGGAGAACGGCGTTTTGGTCATCTTGCCCATGAGGCACGGTTACGCAAGTACCAAGTGATTCATAATCAAGTGATTCCGAAGCCCATCAAGATGGAGTTTCTTCATGCGTTTTACACCGATATGACCTAAACGGCGGTGCCACAAATAAGTTGCACTATCATTATCAACTCTGCATCTTTTGGCTTCAACATTATGAATATGTGTATCACTACTGTCGAGATTCAACAAGAATAGACCATTCTTCAAGGGTGCATGACCATAAAAGATATTATTCATATAAATAGAACAACCATTATTCTCTCGATTTAAATGAATAACCGTCTCGCATTAAACAAGATCCAGATATAATGTTCATGCTCAACGCGGCACCAAATAACAATTATTTAGGTCTAAAACTAATCCCGAAGGTAGATGTAGAGGTAGCGTGCCGACCGCGATCACATTGACTTTGGAACCATTTCCCACGCATCGTCACCTCGTCCTTTGCCGATTGCTCGACTATTCCGTAGTCCTGCTTCGAGTTGCAAATATTAGCAATGTAACCAAAGATCAAATACCCAGTGCTACTACGAGCTCTAGTAAGGTACACATCAATAACATGTATATCACATATACCTTTGTTCACCTTGCCATCCTTTTTATCCGCCAAATACTTGGGGCAGTTCCGCTTCCAAAGGTCCGGTCCGCTTGCGGTAAAACACTTTCAGTGCTTAGGTCCAGACTTGGGTTTCTTCTCTTGATCGAGAACTTTCTTGCTGTTCTTTTGAAGTTTCCTTCTTCTTCCCTTTGCCCTTTTTCTTGAAACTAGTGGTCTTGTTGACCATCAACACTTGATGCTCCTTTTTGATTTCTACCTCCGCAGCTTTTAGCATCGCGAAGAGCTCGAGAATTGTCTTAGTCATCCCTTGCATATTATAGTTCATCACGAAGCTCTTGTAGCTTGGTGGCGATGATTGGAGAATTACATCAATGACACTATCATCCGGAAGATTAACTCCCAAATTGAATTAAGTGATTGTTATACCCGGACATTTTGAGTATGTGCTCACCGACGTAACTATTCTCCTCCATCTTGCAGCTATAGAACTTATTGGAGACTTCATATCTCTCAATCCGCATTTGCTTGAAATATTAACTTCAACTCCTGGAACATCTCATATGCTCCATGACGCTCAAAACGTCGTTGAAGACCCGGTTCTAAGCCGTAAAGCATGGCACACCGAACTATAGAGTAGTCATCACCTGCTTTGCCGGACGTTCATAACTTCGGCTCAAGCATCTGCAGCAGTTCGCTACCCAATGGTGCTTCCAGGGCGTAATTTTTCTCAGGCAGCAATGAGGATAATCCTCAAAGTTACGGACCCAAATCGTGTAATTGCTACCATCATCTTTCAACATTGCTTTCTCAAGGAACGCATTAAAATTCAACGGAACAACAACACGAGCCATCTATCTACATCAAACATAGACAAGCAAAATACTATCGTGTACTAAGTTCATGATAATTTTAAGTTTGATTAATCATATTAAAACTCCCACTTAGACAGACATCTCTCTAGTCATCTAAGTGATCACGTGATCCATATCAACTAAACCGTGTCCGATCATCACGTGAGACGGAGTAGTTTCAACGGTGAACATCACTATGTTGATCATATCTACTATATGATTCACGTTCGACCTTTCGGTCTCCGTGTTCGAGGCCATATCTGTTATATGCTAGGCTCGTCAAGTTTAACTCGAGTATTCCGCGTGTGCAACTGTTTTGCACCCGTTGTAGATGGACGTAGAACTTATCACACCCGATCATCACGTGGTGTGTCCGGGTACTACGAACTTTGGCAACGGTGCATACTCGTGGAGAACACTTCTTGATAATTTTTAGTGAGAGATCATCTTATAATGCTACCGTCAATCAAAGCAAGATAAGATGCATAAAGGATAAACATCACATGCAATCAATATAAGTGATATGATATGGTCATCATCATCTTGTGCTTGTGATCTCCATCGCCGAAGCACCGTCATGATCACCATCGACACCGGCGCGACACCTTGATCTCCATCGTAGCATCGTTGTCGTCTCGCCAATCTTATGCTTCCACGACTATCACTACCGCTTAGTAATAAAGTAAAGCATTACATCGCGATTGCATTGCATACAATAAAGCGACAACCATATGGCTCCTGCCGATTGCCGATAACTTCGGTTACAAAACATGATCATCTCATACAATAAAATATAGCATCACGTCTTGACCATATCACATCACAACATGCCCTGCAAAAACAAGTTAGACGTCCTCTACTTTGTTGTTGCAAGTTTTACGTGGCTGCTACGGGCTGAGCAAGAACCGTTCTTACCTACGCATCAAAACCACAACGATAGTTTGTCAAATAGACTCCGTTTAACCTTCTCAAGGACCGGGCGTAGCCATACTCGGTTCAACTAAAGTTGGAGAGACAGTCTTCCGCAAGCCATCTATGTGCAAAGCACGCCGAGGGAACCGGTCTCGCAGAAGCGTGACGCGTAAGGTTGGTCCGGATCGTCTCGCCCAACAATACCGCTGAACCAAAGTATGACATGCTGGTAGGCAGTATGACTTGTATCGTCCACAACTCACTTGTGTTCTACTCGTGCATATGACATCAACGCATAAAACCAGGCTCGGATGCCACTGCTGGGGAATGTAGTAATTTCAAAAAAATTTCCTACGATCACGCAAGACCATGGTGATGGCATAGCAACGAGAGGGGAGAGAGTTCGTCCACGCACTCGTGAGACCGAAGCGAAGCGTTATAACAACGCGGTTGATGTAGTCGTCGTCTTCACGATCCGACCGATCCAAGCACCGAACGTCACGGCACCTCCGGAAGTTCTCGCACATCGTTCAGCTCGATGACGATCCCGGACTCCGATCCAAAGCAAAGTGTCGGGGATGAGTTCCACAAGACGACGGCGTGCAGGACGATGTTGATGCTCCACCGACGCAGGGCTTCGCCTAAGCACCGCGACGATATGACTTCTCCGTGCAGGCTTCGCCTAAGCTCTACGACGATATGACCAAGTGGAATATGGTGGAAGGGGCACCGCACACGGCTAAGGAAAGATCCGTAGATCAACTTGTGTGTCTTGGGGTGCCCCCGCCTCAGATATAAAGGAGCTGTGGGGAGGTGGCCGGCCCACGGGGGGAGGCGCACCAAGGGAGTCCTACTCCATCCGGGAGTAGGACACCCCCACCAATCCAAGATGGATTAGGAGTCGCGGAGGGGGAAAGAGCGAGAGGGGGGCCGGCCAACCTTTCCTAGTCATAATAGGACTAGGGAAGGGGGGCGTGACCACCTAGGGCTGGCCCTCTCTCCTTTCCACTAAGGCCCACTATGGCCCATGTAGTTCCTGGGTTCCAGAACCTCCCGGTACTCAGAATTCGATTTCACTCGGAACCCTTCCAAGTCCAAACATAGGCTTCCAATATATCAATCTTTATGTCTCGACCATTTCGAGACTCCTCGTCATGTCCGTGATCACATCCGGACTCGAACAAACTTCGTGCATCAATACTTATAAACTCATTATGAACTGTCATCGAAACGTTAAGCGTGCGGACCCTACGGGTTCGAGAACTATGTAGACATGACCTAGAACTATTCTCATTAATAACCAATAGCGGAACCTGGATGCCCATATTGGTTCCTACATATTCTACGAAGATCTTTATCGGTCAAACCGCATAACAACATACGTTGTTCCCTTTGTCATCGGTATGTTACTTGCCCGAGATTCGATCGTCGGTATCCAATACCTAGTTCAATCTCGTTACGGTAAGTCTCTTTACTCGTTCGTAATACATCATCTCACAACTAACTCATTAGTTGTAATGCTTGCAAGGCTTAAGTGATGTGCATTACCGAGAAGGCACGAGATACCTCTCCGAGCAATCGGAGGACAAAACCTAATCTCGAAATACGCCAACCCAACAAGTACCTTTGGAGACACCTGTAGTACTCCTTTATAATCACCCGATTCGTTGTGACGCTTTGGTAGTACCCAAAGTGTTCCTCCGTAATCGTGAGTTGCATAATCTCATAGTTTATAGGAACATGTATGGGTCATGAAGAAAGCATTAACATACTAAACGATCAAGTGTTAAGCTAACGGAATGGGTCATGTCAATCAGATCATTCTACTAATGATGTGACCTTGTTAATCAAATAACAACTCCTTGTTCATGGTTAGGAAACATAACCATCTTTGATTAACAAGCTAGTCAAGTAGAGGCATACTAGTGACATACTGTTTGTCTATATATTCACACATGTATTATGTTTCCGGTTAATACAATTCTAGCATGAATAATAAACATTTATCATGATATAAGGAAATAAATAATAACTTTATTATTGCCTCTAGGGCATATTTCCTTCATTGGGCAGCCCCAAAACCCCCACTATTTATAGGAGGAGGGGAGGTGGCTGCGCCCCCATCTAGGGTTCCCACCCAAGGGGTGCGGCAGCCCTAGATGGGTCTTGGGGGGCAAGAGGGGAGAGAGGGGCGCCCCTAGGGTGGGCCTTTAGGCCCATCTCGCCTAGGGTTTCCCTCTCCCCACCTAGTCGCACCTTGGGCCATGTGGGCGCACCAGCCCACCCGGGCTGGTCCCTCCCACACTTAGCCCATGCAGCCCTCCGGGATGGTGGCCCCACTTGGTGGACCCGGGACCCTCCCGGTGGTCCCAGACGTTACCCATAAAACTCAAACTTTTTCGTGACCAAAACAGACTTCCCATATATAAATCTTTACCTACGGACTATTACGGAACTCCTCGTGACGTCCGAGATCTCATCCGGACTCAACAACATTCGGTAACCACATACAAACTTCCTTTATAACCCTAGCGTCATCGAACCTTAAGTGTAGACCCTACGGGTTCGGGAGACATGTAGACATGACCGAGACGTTCTCCGGTCAATAACCAACAGCGGATCTGGATACCCATGTTGGCTCCCACATGTTCCACGATGATCTCATCGGATGAACTACGATGTCAAGGACTCAATCGATCCCGTATAAAATTCCCTTTGTCCAGGTATTGTACTTGCCCGAGATTCGATCGCTTGTATCCCGATACCTTGTTCAATCTCGTTACGGCAAGTCTCTTTACTCGCTCCGTAACACATCATCCCATGATTAACCCCTTGGTCACATTGTGCACATTATGATGATGTCCTACCGAAAGTGGCCCCAGAGATACCTCTCCGCTTACACGGAGTGACAAATCCCGCCTTGATTCGTACAACCCAATGTACACTTTCAGAGATACCTGTAGTGCACCTTTATAGTCACCCGATTCGTTGTGACGCTTTGATACACCCAAAGCATTCCTACGGTATCCGGAGTTTCACAATCTCATGGTCTAAGGAAATGATACTTGACATTAGAAAAGCTTTAGCATACGAACTACGATCTTTGTGCTATGCTTAGGATTGGGTCTTGTCCATCACATCATTCTCCTAATGATGTGATCCCGTTATCAATGACATCCAATGTCCATGGTCAGGAACCGTAACCATCTATTGATCAACGAGCTAGTCAACTAGAGGCTTACTAGGGACATGGTGTTGTCTATGTACCCACACATGTATCTGAGTTTCCTATCAATACAATTATAGCATGGATAATAAACGATTATCGTGAACAAGGAAATATAATAATAACTAATTTATTATTGCCTCTAGGGCATATTTCCAACAGTCTCCCACTTGCACTAGAGTCAATAATCTAGTTCACATCGCCATGTGATCAACACTGATAGGTCACATCACCATGTGACCAACATCCAAAGAGTCTACTAGTGTCTTAAACTAGTTCACGTCACCATGTGATTAAGTCTCAATGAGTTCTAGGGTTTGGTCATATTTTGCTTGTAAGAGAAGTTTTAGTCAACGGGTCCGCAGATTCAGATCCGTATGTACTTCGCAATTCTCTATGTCATATTGTAAATGCTGCTTCCACGCTCCACTTGAAGCTATTCCAAATGGTTGCTCCACTATACGTATCCGGTTTGCTACTCGTAGTCATTCGGATAGGTGTTAAAGCTTGCATCGACATAACCCTTTACGCCCGAACTCTTTATCACCTCCATAATCGAGAAATATTTCCTTATTCTTCTAAGGATAATTTTTGATCATTGTCCAATGATCCGCTCTCGATCATTCTTGTACCCTCGACCGACTCATGGCAAGGCACACTTCCGGTGCGGTATGCAAAGATAGCATACTATAGAGCCTACGCCCTAAGCGTAGGGGACGGCCTTCGCCCTTTGTCTCTCTTCCGCCGTGGTCGAAGCTTTTAACTCTTAACTTCATACCTTACAACTCGTGCAAGAACTCCTTCTTTGACCGATCCATCTTGAACACCTTCAAGATCATGTCAAGGTATGTGCTCATTTGAAAGTATTATTAAGCATTTTGATCTATCTTATAGATCTTGATGCTTATTGTTCAAGTAGCCTAATCCAGGTTTTCTATTGAAAATCATCTTTCAAATAACCCTATATGCTTTCCAGAATCATTTCGATCATCAATATGTCAACAACATATACTCATCGAAATTCTATAGTGCTCCCACTCACTTCTTTGGAAATACAAGTTTCTCATAAACTTTGTATAAACCCAAAATCTTTGATCATCCTATCAAAGTGCATATTCCAACTCCGAGATGCTTACTCCAATCCGTAGAAGGATCGCTGGAGCTAGCATACCTTTTAGCATCCTTAGGATCGACAAAACTTTTCTGATTATATCACATACAACCTTTCCTTACGTAAACTGGTAAGGAAACTCGTCTTGACATCCATCTGCCAGATTTCATAAATGCAGCTAATGCTAACATGATTCCGACGGACTTAAGCATCGCTACGGATGAGAAAATCTCATCGTAGTCAACTCCTTGAACTTGTGAAAAACTCTTCGCCACAAGTCGAGCTTCATAGACGGTGACATTACCGCCCACGTCCGTCTTCTTCTTAAAGATCCATTTATTTCAATGGCTTGCCGATCATCGGGCAAGTCCACCAAAGTCCATGCTTTGTTATGATACATGGATCCTATCTCGGATTTTATGGCTTCTAACCATTTGTCGGAATTTGGGCCCACCATCGCTTCTCCATAGCTCGTAGGTTCATTGTTGTCTAGCAACATGACCTTCAAGACAGGATCACCGCATTCACTCAAGCAAGACGCATCCTTGTCACCCCACGAGGTACGGTAGTGACTTGATCCAAAACTTCATGATCACTATCATAAGCTTCGACTTCAATTGGTGTAGGTGCCACAGAACAACTTCCCGTGCCCTTGCTACACACTTGTTGAAGTGACGGTTCAATAACCTCATCAAGTCTCCACCATCCTCCCACTCAACTTTCCGAGACAAACTTTTCCTCGAGAAAGGACCCGATTCAAGAAACAATCCCTATTGCTTTCGGATCTGAATTAGGAGGTATATCCAACTGTTTTGGGTGTCCTATGAAGATGCATTTTATCCGCTTTGGGTTCGAGCTTATCAACCTGAAACTTTTTCACATAAGCATCACAGCCCCAAACTTTCAAGAAACGATAACTTAGGTTTCTCCAAACGGTGTCGTCTGAACGGAATTATGTGGTACCCTATTAAAGTAAGTGCGGTTGTCTCTAATGCCTAACCCATGAATGATAGTGGTAATTCGATAAGAGACATCATGGTGCGCACCATATCCAATAGGATGCAACTATGATGTTTGGACACACCATCACACTATGGTGTTCCAGGCGGTATTAATTGTGAAACAATTTGCACAATGTCTTAATTGTGTGCCAAAACTCGTAACTCAGATATTCATCTCTATGATCATATCATAGACATTCTATCCTCTTGTCACGAAGATATTTAAACTTCACTCTGAAATTATTTGAACCATTCAATAATTCAGACTTGTGTTTCATCAAGTAAATATACTCAACATCTACTCGAATCATCTGTGAAGTAAGAACATAACGATATTCATCAGATGCCTCAAAGACTCATTGGACTGCACACATCAAAATGTGTTACTTCCAACAAGTTGCTATCTAGTTCCATCTTACTGAAACCGAGGCTTTTCAATCATCTTGTCCATGTGGTATGATTTGCATATCTCAAGTGATTCAAAATCAAGTGAGTCTAAACGATCCATCTGCATGGAGTTTCTTCATGCGTATGCACCAATAGACATGGTTCGCATGTCTCAAACTTTTCAAAAACGAGTGAGTCCAAAGATCCATCAACATGGAGCTTCTTCATGCTTTTATACCAATATGACTTACATGGCAAAGGCCACAAGTAAGTGGTACTATCATTACTATCTTATACCTTTGGCATGAAAATGTGTATCACTACGATCGAGATTCAATAAACCATTCATTTAGGTGCAAGACCATCAAGGTATTATTCAAACAAATAGAGTAACCATTATTCTCCTTGAATGAATAAATCAGACAAGTATAGACATAATCCAATCATGTCTATGCTCAACGCAAACACCAAATGACAATTATTCAGGTTTAATACTAATCTTGATGGTAGAGGGAGCGTCGATGTTTGATCACATCAAACTTGGAAACACTTCCAACACATATCGTCGACTCACCTTTAGCTAGTCTCCGCTTATTCCGTAGCTCTTTTATTTCGAGTTACTAACACTTAGCAACCGAACCGGTATCTTAATACCCTCGGTGCTACTAGGAGTACTAGTAAAGTACACATTAACATAATGTATATCCAATATACTTCTATCGACCTTGCCACCTTCTCATCTACCAAGTATCTAGGGTAATGCTGCTCAAAGTGGTTGTTCCCCTTATTACGTAAGCACTTAGTCTCGGGTTTGGGTTCAACCTTGGGTTTCTTCACTAGAGCAAAGAATCGATTTGTCGCTTCATTAAGTATCCCTTCGCCTGCGTTCTTCTTGAAACTAGTGGTTTCACCAACCATCAACAATTGATGCTCCTTCTTGATTTCTACTTTCGCGGTGTCAAACATCACGAATACCTCAAGGATCATCATATCTATCCCTCGATATGTTATAGTTCATCACGAAGCTCTAGCAGCTTGGTGGCAATGACTTTGGAGAAACATCACTATCTCATCCGGAAGATCAACTCCCACTCGATTCAAGTGATTGTTGCACTCGGACAATCTGAGCACAAGCTCAACGATTGAGCTTTTCTCCCCGAGTTTGCAAGCTAAGAAAATCGCCGGAGGTCTTATACCTCTTGGCGTGGGCACGAGCCCGAAATCCCAATTTCAGCCCTCGAAACATCTCATATGTTCCGCGACGTTTCAAAAAACGCCTTTGGTGCCTCAACTCTAAACCGCTTAACCGAACTATCACGTAGTTATCAAAACGCGTGTATGTCCGATGTTCGCAACATCCACAAACGACGTTTGGGGTTCAAAGACACCGAGCGGTGCATTAATGACGTAAGCTTTCTCACGTCCGCATAATCGCCATCGTCAACTTTCAACTATATTTTCTCTAGGAACATATCTAAACAAGGGAACTAAAGCGCCGAGCTTATGACATAATTTGCAAAAGGTCTTTTGACTATGTTCAAGATAATTAAGTTCATCTTATGAACTCCCACTCGAATAGACATCCCTCCGGTCATCTAAGTGATTACATGATCCGAGTCAACTAGGCCGTGTCCGATCATCACGTGAGACGGACTAGTCATCATCGGTGAACATCTTCATGTTGATCGTATCTACTATACGACTCATGCTCGACCTTTCGGTCTCTGTGTTCCGAGGCCATGTCTGTACATGCTAGGCTCGTCAAGTTAACCCTAAGTGTTTCCGTTGTATGTGAACGTAAGGATCCATCACACCCGATCATCACGTGGTGCTTAGAAGTGACGAACTTTAGCAACGGTGCACAGTTAGGGGAGACCACTTCTTGAAATTGTTGTAAGGGATCATCTTATTTACTACCGTCGTTCTATGTAAACAAGATGCATAACCATAATAAACATCAAATTCAATTATATATAGTAGTGACATGATATGGCCAATATCATATAGCTCCATTGATCTCCATCTTCGGGGCTCCATGATCATCATCGTCACCGGCATGACACCATGATCTCCATTATCATGATCTCCATCATCGTGTCTTCATGAACTTGTCTCGCCAACTATTACTTCTACTACTATGGCTACCGGTTAGCAATAAAGTAAAGTAATTACATGGCGTTGTTTAATGACACGCGGGTCATACAATAAATAAAGACAACTCCTATATTCTCGCCGGTTGTCATACTCATCGACATGCAAGTCGTGAATCCTATTACAAGAACATGATCAATCTCATACATCACATATCATTCATCACATTCTACTTGGCCATATCACATCACATAGCATACCTGCAAAAACAAGTTAGACGTCCTCTAATTGTTGTTGCATGTTTTACGTGGCTGCTATGGGTTTCTAGCAAGAACGCTTTCTTACCTCATAAAACCACAACGTGATATGCCAATTGCTATTTACCCTTCATAAGGACCCTTTTCATCGAATCCGTTCCGACTAAAGTGGGAGAGACTGCACCCGCTAGCCACCTTATGCACCAAGTGCATGTCGATTCGGTGGAACTCGCCTCACGTAAGTGTACGTGTAAGGTCGGTCCGCCGCTTCATCCCACAATACCGTCGAAACAAGATTGGAGTAGTAACGGTAAGCATATTGAACATCATCAACGCCCACAACTACTTTGTGTTCTACTCGTGCAAAGAATCTACGCAATAGACCTAGCTCATGATGCCTTTGTTGGGGAACGAGCGTAAATTCAAAATTTTCTACGTATCACCAAGATCAATCTATTGAGATTCTAGCAACAAGAGGAAAGGAGAGTGCATCTACATACCCTTGTAGATCGCTAAGCGGAAGCGTTCAAGAGAACAGGTTGAAGGAGTCAGACTCATCGTGATCCAAATCACCGGAGATCCTAGTGCCGAACGGACGGCACCTCCGCTGCTCAACACACGACAAATTTCGGTGACGCCTCCCACGCCTTGATCCAGCAAGGAGAGAGGGAGAGGTTGAGGAAGACTCCGCCCAAAGAAGCAGACAACGGCATGGTGGTGGTGGAGGAGCGTGGCAATCCCGCAGGCTTCGCCAAGCACCGCGGAGAGGAGAAGGGAAAGAGGTAGGGCTGCGCCAAGAGGAGAAGTTCTCACGTGTTGGGCAGCCCCAAAACCCCACTATTTATAGGAGGGAGGTGGAGTGCGCCCCATCTAGGGTTCCCACCCAAGGTGCGGCAGCCCTAGATGGGTCTTGGGGCGGCCAAGAGGGGAGAGAGGGGCGCCCCTAGGGTGGGCCTTTAGGCCCATCTGCGCCTAGGGTTTCCCTCTCCCACCTAGTCGCCTTGGGCCACATGTGGGCGACCAGCCCACCCGGGCTGGTCCCTCCCACACTTAGCCCATGCAGCCCTCCCGGGATGGTGGCCCCACTTGGTGGACCCCGGGACCCTCCGGTGGTCCCAGACGTTACCGATAAAACCCGAAACTTTTCCCACGACCAAACAGACTTCCCATATTTAAAATCTTTACCTCCCACCATTCCTAACTCCTCGTGACGTCCCGGGATCTCATCCGGACTCAACAACATTCGGTAACCACATACAAACTTCCTTTATAACCCTAGCGCCATCGAACCTTAAGTGTGTAGACCCTATGGGTTCGGGAGACATGTAGACATGACCGAGACGTTCTCCCATTAATAACCAACAGCCGGGATCTGGATACCCATGTTGGCTCCCACATGTTCCACGATGATCTCATCGGATGAACCACGATGTCAAGGACTCAATCGATCCCGTATACAATTCCCTTTGTCTAGCGGTATTGTACTTGCCCGAGATTCGATCGTCGGTATCCCGATACCTTGTTCAATCTCGTTATCGGCAAGTCTCTTTACTCGTTCCGTAACACATCATCCCGTGATCAACCCCTTGGTCACATTGTGCACATTATGATGATGTCCTACCGAGTGGGCTCAGAGATACCTCTCCGTTTACACGGAGTGGCAAATCCCGCCTCGATTCGTACAACCCAATGTACACTTTCAGAGATACCGTAGTGCACCTTTATAGTCACCCGCCACGTTGTGACGCTTGATACACCCAAAGCATTCCTACGGTATCCGGAGTTGCACAATCTCATGGTCTAAGGAAATGATACTTGACATTAGAAAAGCTTTAGCATACGAACTACGATCTTTGTGCTATGCTTAGGATTGGGTCTTGTCCATCACATCATTCTCCTAATGATGTGATCTCGTTATCAATGACATCCAGTGTCCATGGTCGTGAAACCGTAACCATCTATCGATCAACGAGCTAGTCAACTAGAGGCTTACTAGGGACATGGTGTTGTCTATGTACCCACACATGTATCTGAGTTTCCTATCAATACAATTATAGCATGGATAATAAACGATTATCGTGAACAAGGAAATATAATAATAACTAATTTATTATTGCCTCTAGGGCATATTTCCAACAGATGTGAGTATTGGTAATCAATCAGATGAACAAGGGGATGCAAAGGTATCAACTTATAGAAACGTCTGAATGATTCGATGCTTGGGTACAAAGGAATTATGATTTCAAGATGAAGGATAAGAAGCAGAGGCTCTGATCAAAAGATGAGTAAGTTGAATAGACTTAGAGGTGTACCCCATCAAATCTGGATTGGGCAAGAACCAACTCATATCTGGAAGAATGTCTGAGCCGGAAAGAAAATTTCCAAGGATTGATTGATGATTGTGAGTATTCGTACACACGCTGAATCCATAGGAACAAAATGACAATCACAAAGAATTTTAAAGAATATTGCTAGACATATGGAATTAACCATAATGCAAGCAAACAAGAATTTTCAACAACAATAGGTTGCTGAGGATTTTGGGAAGATCGAATGGTATCTTGAAGACTTTTGTGAAATACATAAACAATTGAGGATGAACGAATCCCCGATAATTGTGAGGAATTATTCATACACGTATTCAAAGTGAAAAGGAGTCGCAACGCAAAGCAGTACAATGGATTCTCGAAAACTTGAAAGTATTACAAGGCATCTTGTAATAACAAGATCAACTGGGATGACAATATGAACGACAGGTGTATGTAGTTATTCAGAGGGATTTATCGGTGATATGGAATTGCAACGGCGAAGGGCACAAGGGTCTCGGGAAACATCGAGGAGTATCTGCAGAATCTTCTGGCGAAGCAAGCGATCATCTTTAGTGAAGGGGCTCTCCGGGAGGAAGTGGTTACGAGATCCTAGAGTCAGAGTTAGTAAAATCTTTAACCCGAAGAGACGAGAGATCAGAGACCCAGAGTATAGACGAGGAGTAAAAGATCCTAATACCACCCAATGGCAACGTGGGCCCGTAAGACACACAACCAATGTTAGTAAAAGTTTTTGTAGTGACTAGACTCGACTTCGGCCAAGGAGTTGGAAAGGAGGCTACCTCAGGCAAATGGCTCGATACCAACTCAGGACGCCTTGATTCAATCCTACACTAATCATGCATGCAAATGTGTACGATCAAGATCAAGGACTCACGAAAGATATCGTAACACAACTCTGCATACAAATTAAAATAATACAAGCTTTATATTACAAGTCAGGGGCCTCGAGGGCTCGAATACATAAGCTCGAATACACAAGAGTCAGCGGAAGCAACAATATCTGAGTATAGACATGAGTTAAACAAGTTTGCCTTAAAAAGGTTAGCACAAAAGCAACATCGATCGAAAAGGCAAGGCCTCCTGCCTGGGAGCCTCCTAACTACTCCTCGGTCGTCACGGCCTCCACGTAGTAGTAGACATCGGCGGTGGCATCTGACTTCTGGGCGCCAACATCTGGTTGCATCAACCGAAAAGAAGAAGAAACGGGGAAAAGGGGGAGCAAAGCAACCGTGAGTACTCATCCAAAGTACTCGCAAGCAAGGATCTACACTACATATGCAACATTTTCAAAGGAAGGCTGTATTTGTAGACTGGGCTGTAGAAATGCCAGAATAGAGAGAAGGCCTAGTCCTATCGAAGACTATCATCTTTGGGAAACCACCATCTTGCAGCAAACAGGAGGGAGTAGAGTAGCGCAAAGTAAGGTAAAAGTAGTGTTATCAACCTCGGCCGGAGATCCTTCCTTGACTTCCTGCGAGAAAGAAATCCCAGAGCCATACTATCCAGTTATCATCACAATCCATTACTCATCACCATCCAATTCTCATCACCAGTATCCAGTTCTAGTTGTATCGATCGGGATACAACTCCAAGTGTCCGCTATCAGAGGATGTGCTATCGATAGATGTTTTCTTCACTGCAGGGTGCACCAACTTACCCACCACGCCGATTAACTCCCACGGACACACTTTTCTGGTCATGCCCGGCCTCGGCCAAACAATACGCCGCAACCCGACCTAGGCTTAATAGAGAGGCCAAGACGCCGGACTAAACCTATGCCCCCTGTGGGTCATGGGCCATCTCCCCGAACTCCTCAAGACGCTATGCGTGGGCGGCCGGTGAGCGCACCTAGCTACCTTCCTAAACAATGAGGAGCTTACCGGTCCAACCCGTAGCCAACGATCGTGACATCTATTAAGCTTCGACTGATGTATACGACGCAGAACGCCCATACTATGCCCACGTGATGGTTAGTGCTATCAGGCCAGAGGCCTCTCGGATCAAATATCCAAATCGTAGTGGATTAGGAGCGCGCGGTAACAAGTAGAGACTCACGAAAGATGTGACCCTGTTGCCCCGTCTCGAGGACTTGCGGCAAGGGCTAGGAATGCCCGGCCATGCCTCGTAATTATCTCGCGGGCACCCTCCAGGTGAACCCGACTCCACATTACTCGCAATTAAGCTCGCGCGGGTACCCCTCAGGGTCGACCCGTCTTTAGTAACATGGTTCAGTCTAAAGCCATAGTAACCATAGTAATTGTGTGTCTAAACATCAAGGGCAAATCCCGAGGAGTCACCCCCGATGACTTCCACTTGACGTAGTCATAAAGGTGAACGTAAGAGGATTCACCCTCGAGGTCCATACTTGAGGGGTTGCACGACAGAGTCGTATCGGAAGTGGTTAAAGAGGAAATCACCCTCGATGACCACGCATCAATAGCTACACTACGTGGTTAACATCGAAGTCTTGATGTGGTCTCACCCCAGACTCGATAGTAACCCAAAGAGTGTCGAGCAACTAAGGGAAGTGATGTGGTGTCGGGGCTGGTCTTCGATCCCGCTGATCGGGTCTTCGATTATCGGTAGGCGGCCGGACAAAGTGGGGTCACCGATGGATCTCTAACCAACCTATACTAAGCGCTTTAGGATAAGGTGTAAGGCACAACAAAGAAAGTTACAAAAGCATGCTATGCATCAGAATAGGAGCAATCAATAACAGTAGCAAAATCTAATGCAAGCATGAGAGGATGAAATGGGCGATATCAGGATGATCAAAGGGGGGGCTTGCCTGGTTACTCTGGCAAGGAGGGGTCGTCGTCGACGTAGTCGATCATAGGGCATCAACATCATCACTGGGTCTACCGAAGAGAAGAGGGGGGAGAAACAGTAAATACATAGCAAGCAAGTGCATAACAGGACAACATGCATAGCTAGACGTGTTCTAACGCGGTGCTACACGATACCGGAGAAGGAGGAAGTCAACCGGGAATGTTTTCCCGGTTCCGGACCTGTGTCAGATAGATGACCGGAGGAAGAAAGTTCCATGTTCAGATAGTTAGAGGCAGCTGACAGGTAAACGGACAGCGTATTCTGATTCGTCTCGTCGTTCTAAGCAACTTTCATGTAGAAAATATTTTCATCCGAGTTACGATTTAATTAGTATGAATTTCTAAAGTTTTATCAATATTCTAGATTTTTTTAAACTATTTTTAATGCGAGTTGACCAAGTCAAAATGACTAGTCAAAAGGAGAGCTGTGGCCCACATGTCATGGATTATTTACCTAAACAATTAAATAAACCAAACTTATTTAATGAGGCCTACATGTCATCTGCTACTAGACTAACTTACCACTAAATTAATTCCTATCTAAACTAGTCCTAGTTAATCCTAGTCTAATTAAACCAGCGGCCGGCCGATGGCACAAACCAGCCGTGGCTGTGCACCATACGCAAAAACACACAAGGCCAAGGCCCGGCCATGGCAAGCAGCAGCAGTACCAGGTGGCAGCGGCTGCACTAGGAGCAGAAAGCGGGCCCCCGCAACAGCAGCAACTAAGCAGCGCGCCACGGGAGGCAGTAGCAGCTGCAAGACAAGCAGCGGCAGCAGTTTTAGCAGCAGCAACAACATCACGCAGGGAGCAGCGGCATGCGCAGCCGCAGGAGCAACAGCAAGCAGTAGAGCAATGGCAATGCAGCAACAAAGCATCAGCAGAGTAGCGGCAAAGTAGCAGCCGAGCAGCAGGGGCCGCGGCCTCACGTAGGCAGGCGCGGGCGATGCAGGAGCGGCGCGTACGGGGCGTGGCAGTGGGGCGGGGTGAGCGGGCACGGGGGAATGGAGGAGCAGCTCACCGGGAGGTCGTAGGCGAGCTCGAGATGGCCGGGGAGGCCCGGTGGTGGAGATCGATGGCGGGGACGTTGGCGGGAAGAAGAGGCGATGGCGAGGCTACGCGGCGTCCTAGCTTGGGCTGGCCCCCGGGGCGGACGAAGGAGAGGGCGGCGGTCCGCCTGGACGACATCCCGCTTGCCGGGGAGGCCAGTGGCCGCGAGGATAGCGACGGCGCATCGACGACATCTCGGGAGCGAGGAAACAGAGATGGAGAGGACAAGCAAGAGGATAAGTGAGGGCTAGGGTTTGTCTACAGGGCCGGGAGCGATTTTATACTCGTCGGGGATGCATCGGGTGGTCGACACGGCGGCAAAAACAGCCATGGCGGCATGGATGTGCTCCACGCACAGGTTCTCTGCCTACTGTACGTGAGGACGAGGATAAGGGAGAGATGGGCTAGGCCTAGGTACTGTATCACTCGAGCCCAAGTGCATAGTGCACCATTTTCTCTTGTTCTATTTCTGCTTTTCCCTTTTGCTACTGGTTCTATTTAAATGAGCTAGCAAAGAATATTTGTTAGCTGTGAAACTTTGCACATAAATCAAACACAACCATTCTAGAAGGCACAAAAAGTTTGGGGCCACAGGAGTTGTCTAACCATTTTTAAAAATTGGAAAGGCCAATCTTAGAAGCTGTTGGACCACTAAATAAATTTTCAGGGGCACTTGGGCATCCAAAAGAGGTTGGTTCCAACATGACAAATAACCAGAGATTATTTGCCACACTTTGAACATTTTAGCTTTCATGTTTGAAAACTTCGAGTTTTGGACTTTAATTTGAATTTGAAATTTGAACTGGTTTAGAACCAAAGTGAGATTAGCAATAGTAACAATGATGACAAGGCATCATTAGAAGGGGATTACTGTAGCATGATTCTCGGGGTGTTACACTCATCGAGCTGAACGTGTGCTGAGCACGGAGGTGCCGTACGGTGCTTGGATCGGTCGAACCGTGAAGACGTACGACTACATCAACCGCGTTGTTATAACGCTTCCGCTTTCGGTCTACGAGGGTACGTGGACAACACTCTCCCCTCTCGTTGCTATGCATCACCATGATCTTGCGTGTGCGTAGATTTTTTTTTGAAATTACTACGTTCTCCAACACTTTCAGGGTCCAATAGATCTTCTGTTTGCTATTCATTAATGCTGTAATTTATTTGTTGTTACATGTGCAAGCACTGCTTACTACTTCCAGCTTACCATATACGATGGATACCATTTATGCCTTTCACTAATACACACAAGCTAATTAGCCCATCTGTTTGTTTATGTTACCCTCTATCTGCTGTTGCAACCTTTTACAATGATCTCCTTACCTATTCAACACAAACGAACCTCTATGTCGAAAGCACAATAAGCGACACGAGTATATTCATCGCCTACGCAAAGCAAGCTCAATCCAAAAGTTCAAAGGCAAGAAAATCCATCTAAAGCCTGGAAAGTCCATTCTCCGTGGTAAGAACTACATTACTCTTCCCATTCCATCAGCTCTCGCAACAGCTACTGAAAAGTATAATTTTGTGCAATTTAATATAGGTGAGCCTTGCAAGCACTACTTAAATGAGTTTAGTCACCACGTTGTGTGGGGCAACACAGTTAGGCTCTACAACCATAATGTTCGTGCACTGCGAAAGATCATCCGCAGCACCACCATGCCTAATAATACTATGTGTGCCACATGACAGAAACATTTGCAACACAAGGCAAAAGAATGGCAATCCTTCGCAATTATTCTGTTCTGTTTCATATAATAGCATGGTATAAAATGATATAGTGACTAACCTTTACTACTGTTTTCAATACTTTAATGTCCACTTTTCTACGGGTTTCCTTTTCCCACACATGGATGCTGACCACGGTGAACTTCCAATCACAACTGGAGACGGAACAACCACTGTCACGGCCCGCTTTATCAAGGGAGTTGACAAAAGGGCCACCATCACTAAAGGTTGGAGCGACTTCTTTCGTTGGACCCACATGAACGAAGGGCAAGCATATGCTTTCGGCTTCAAATGCACTTCCAAGGGATTGCGCCTGATTGTCTACTCAATATAAGCAAGCTGCAGGAGCCCCTTGCTATATAACATAGTATTAGTATAAATGCCTACAAAGACATCTATGTTTATCCTCCTTTTCGATCTTATGTAATCCCCTAAGACAGTGTTGTGCATTTAGCCATTGATTATCCGCTACTTAGACTGCTCTATCGCATGCTTTTGAAACAACCGTGATAAAGGAAATATATGCTCCTTCAAGTGCATATCCAAAGGCCTCTGCATGATTATTTATCCAATCTAAAAAGATCACAAGGGTCCTTTCCTGCATGACTTGGTGTATCATTTCCAATCTTATGTACTTACTGCATATAGTATATGAGCTATTCTTTTTGAACAAAAATATGTTAATGCACACTCTTACACCAATTGGCTTACATTCGGCCTTTGTGCCATGGGCGCAACGGGTCATCTAGTAGAGATAATATATACGTGTAGGGCTGGAATTCGAGCCGAGTCGAGCCAACTCGGCTCGACTCGCTAGAGCTCGTTTCCTTAACGAGCTAGCTTGACTCGACTCGTTACTATAACAAGCTCAAACCCAAGCTTGGCTCGACTTGTATAACTCGCGAGCTGACTCATTTAGCTTGTTAAGCTCGTTAAAGATATGAACATAAAACCCTCAAATATGATAAAAATGATTATGTATATATTAAACATATATATCACTAAACAATTGTAATTTCCTTGTAATGCATGAGTCTCCTAGGTGGTTGTGCCTTCAATAACTGGGCCTTGTGTTGTGAGCTCTGGACATAGGGTGCTGAGTGGCTGATCTTTTTTTGTATTGGGAGTGACTGATATTTTGTATCGAGCTTAATGAGTTACACGAGTACTCGTGAGATTGGCTTGTTTAACTTGGTCTATAAACGATCTTAAACTAAAGCTCGGCTCGACTCGTTATTCTTCGAGTTCGAGTCGATTCGAGCCGAGTCATGAGCTGCTCGTTTAGCTCACAAGCTTCGAGCTTTTTTTCCAGCCCTATATACGTGTAGTGGTGTTGTGTCCTCTGCATCGATTTTGAAGAACATTCTTTTGAGTAGGAGCACATACCGTTTTACTCTTGAACCATATGTAACTTGCATCTTCTTCAAGATTTATTCTGCGCTGCTTCATATGTGTTCCTCTGCAGCTCCTTTGAATGTACTCCTTCCGTTCGGAATTACTCGTCCAAGAAATAAATGTATCTAGATGTATTTTAGTTGTAGATACATCCAGCTCCTTTGAATGTACTCCCTCCGTTCGGAATTACTTATCCAAGAAATGAATGTATCTAGATATATTTTAGGCCCTGTTTGATAGTAAAGTATTATAAAAATCAAAGTATCAAAAACTACAGTAATTTAACATGAGGTACAAATACCATGGTTTTAATAGAACATCGTTTTTTTGTGGTATTCACGATACAGAGGACCTGTCTGGCTACGTCATAAAACGCTGTAAAATTTCCTGGCTAGCTTTTAGCCGTGCATGCATTTGAAGCTAGCTAGCCATAGTACTAGAATATATAGATCGGCTAGACTAATGATGGCTGTAAAATTTCCTGGCTAGCTTTTAGCCGTGCATGCATTTGAAGCTAGATAGCCATAGTACTAGAATATATAGATCGGCTAGACTAATGATGATTAGCGACAGCGACGCCGGTGGAGTAATTAGCAGATGACGTCTGAGCAATAGGTACTTGAAAATCTTCATACCAGACATTTGCAAGGAGAAGGCACATGAATCGAACATATAGATTTTGGCTCAAACATTCTTCTGTGTAATATAAGCGCCACACACAGTTGTTCTATGAAAATCAAACAGATGTCACCACCTAGTAAAATGTGATGAAAACATCTCTGAATCACCATATAGACAACAGGGAAGAGTGAAAAATTCCCATGTCAGTTTTTTGCCAACGCTGAGGAAAGAAGCAGAGTGTTCAAGTACTGCAAGCAGCCGCAGGTAACGAACAACTAAAAGACCTCAACTCAGACAGTTTGTACTTGCACCCTGCCTACTGCCTAAGCTCCGTCCGACCCTTCTTTTCGGCTGCTCAGTTTTTCTTTTTTTATACAGAGAAAATTCTGCGGTTTGGCAAAAACTGCAGTATTAAAATCATGGTTTTTAGAGACAACCAAACACGG
This sequence comes from Aegilops bicornis, assembly GCA_021605145.1. NCBI lineage: Eukaryota > Viridiplantae > Streptophyta > Magnoliopsida > Poales > Poaceae > Aegilops > Aegilops bicornis. The sequence continues at coordinate 180,893,664 of CM038670.1, read as the reverse complement.
AAATCCTTTGGCGCGGACGAGCGCGCTTGCTCATGGAATCGCCGGCCATTCATTTGCATAGGGATGCAGACCAATTCTAATATTGTCGGTCGTACATGATCATGTCACGGCCGCACACAGGTCTATAGCAGACGGCCGTTTGCGTCCGCCCTGGCAGCAGATGGCAGATGGGACCTGTGTCGAACTGTGCCAATGGCTCGTCTCGACGGTAGAAAGGGCACGTAACGTTATCCTCCCCAGGGGCAGCAACGTCTCGACGGTTGGCTCGGTCCACATTACGCGTTGATATTTCAGCCAGGCCAGCTGATCCCACATGCTTCATACAATGATCCCTCAAATTCTTTTTCCGAAAATAATTCAGATCTATTATTAAACTTCATCGACTACGTTCAGATGAACGAACTCGAGGAGGATTGAAGCCCGGAAGACAAACTCGAAGAAGAAGCACCGCCATCCGTTCGAGCGCGGCACCTGTGAGGACTAAAAAACCCTAACCTAACTACTAACCGGAACAGAGACACCGGGATTCCCCTCCACGCCACCCGCCGCCGGAGCAGCTGACAGAGGGGAGACGAACCCACGGGCTCGCCGGCGAAGCCTGGAGGAAAGTGTTTACCCTAACCGTCAAGGGATAGGGGAGGGAGAGAGAAACCCTAGATGGGTTCTCAACTTGGACTGGGCTAATGCTGATAACGGTCCCCCAAATTAAAAAAACAACCCTAGCCACACCAAAACGACGAACACAAATCCGGGCCAATTTTCTTTTTTCTTTTCAAACAGGAAGGATAACCTCCAACCTCTGTATCACCCATTTTTATTATTATTCAATGGAGTATGACAAAATGAATATACAGATCAACTCTCAAAGCCGTGACAAACTAAATTGCTACACCTACAAATTTGATAATGTGCTCATATCGCACCATGGTGTACCCATGGTGCTTGTTCGCTGAAAACGGACGGCAGACCGCTCGTCGATGGTGTTCCGCCCACAAAAAAATATTTTAAGGACCCCGCAAAAATATATTTTAAGGAGCCCAATCTTTTTTGGGTTTGCAGAAAAATCTTGCAACTTTGAGATTTTTCAGCTGCGCGACGGGCATGGACAATTTTTTGCCGACCAAGGATTCCGAATATTAAGGTGTAATTTCTAAATAGATGTTTGGCAACTACTCAGTTTCAAAATGTCTTTACCCACCTTTATCAGTTTTAAAATGTCACCATCTGGGTTGTCAACATCGTTTAGAGAATGCAGCCATCTAAAGCCGTAGTATTTGAACACATGGTTGCAAAGTCTCTTCTGCAGAATGTGATCATGCATGCATTTGTAACCTGATTGGCAAAATCAGGCAGGTTCAAAAGACGACCCCTTAGTTGCCAACACTAATTCATGCTGGCTGGACACCTGTGTCAATCACTGCTCTTCCAAAGCATGCTTGTCAAAGGTTCCAGTGTAAAAAATATAAGCTTTTGCCAGATGCCAGCCCACCTGCTTGGCTGGGGTGGTTTGTAATTATTTTTTCCAATTAGCCTCTTTGCGATCAAGACGAGCCTGCAAAATATCCCACTGAGCACAGATGCTCTAAAAACCCTCCCCTTACCGTTGCATGGCTATCAATCCTCGCCAACATATTTTCAAATAATCAAACCCGCCCCGGATAACTAGAAACATTTAATTACCATGCCGAATTACCATCAAATCCACACAGTTCTCACGGAAACACTCCATACCGCAATTGTAGTTCACAAACACGCAGAGCATCTCTCCATTACAAACTACTTAAACATAGGCCATGCGTTCATTCACACGATGATAGGGACCATGCTCGGCAGGGAATACGTACAGATAACTTCGACCTCAAACCATCAGGATACTTGTCTGGTCCGGAGTGACTCGTTTGCACTTTCCAGACCGGAAAGGCAGACTTTTTATTCTATAACAGCAGATCATCACTCCAGGATGCCCCCATACATGTGGTTGGGGTAGTCACCATGATTTCCTTTCCAGATGAGCACTTCATAAGCCATCTGCTTCCGTAGAAACGAAATCAAACTCTGAAGAAAAGCACATATCCATTAGAATGTGAACTACCCTGTGCGAAACTATAGACAATTGTCATTCGTACATAAACTCACAGGAGTTGCTGGAGTCTTGAGCATGACACCATCAAACTCTTGCATCTAGTGCAAGACGTAGAACCTGCCCTACGTAAGTTTTAGTCGCAAATTAATTTGCATGTTCATCCTTCAACACTACCCCGCCTTACCTGCTGCAGCTCATATAGATCCCCAAGTTGTACTTGTAAGTGCAAGGGAATGTCGCAAAGTGCCAGTCACATGAAGACACATGCACAGGCAGTGCAAGACAAGATCGCTTGTTTTTCTGTGCTTCTTCATCATGCCCGACCATAAATATCAATCTCATGAAGACATCAGCCATTCTCCATGATAAGGGGCACCATAAACTGCAAAACGATCAAACCAAACTTCCTGACGGACCCAATCGCTAAAACAAAGTTTTAAGCAATTATGTTATCACTTTTGGTTTACCTTTTTTGCATTCCTGAAGGTTGTAGTCTAGTTTTTTGCTTGTTGAACATCCCGAAATCCCGCCCCAATGAGGCTTCTTTTGGTCGTACATGAATTCATCCTTCAGTTTTTTCACACAGACAGCAAAATGCGGGTTAGTACATTTTACTTACCCTAATAACATAAACAAGGTCATAGCCGACAGTGTAGCATGTATCGCGAAACTTGGATCCATCAAGTTCCGCCGGCTAGGGGTTCCATCTGGGTATAGCTTGTCGTCCTTGAACTGCATCACATGGATTGACGCTGCCATTTCATTTGTCCTCAACAAGTCCATTGCCTGGTTGTTGTCCTTTTGCATTTCATGCCAGGTTAGTTGTAGTTTGTATGCCTCAGAATGTGAGATCATTTCTGGTAATAATCATTCGAAATGGCTTGGCCCTGTACTCGCTTATGTCTCAGCTGTTGTCCTCCGATCTGAGTAGATGAATCATGCCTGGACCCTCGCACTGGCATGATCTTGTGTTGCTCCCTGTTGGCTTACCCTGTAATTATAAACCAGTTTTAGCACATCTTATTTTTTCAGCCAGTGCGCGGACATAATGATTAACCGAACGAAGTCAGGCCGTACCGAGCACACACACACTATCGGACTATCCCCTGCATGCACTTTGTCTTTTCAAAGTTACTTTGCTCTAGCCTTACCTAATTTCGAGCCCAAACACCCATGAGTACAAATTCTAGTAGTCGCCTCGCCTAATGAGTCGAACGTACTTCCGACAACACGTGCAACAACAATGTCATTCTTCTTCTCAGCGAATCCCCTGGCTGTCTTCTCAAGGGCACACACTCTGCCTGAACAAGGCGGTCGCTTCGCAGGAGCCCATCCAACACGCACCCTGCATCACATAGCTTTTGTTTGCAATTAACCACAATCACAGAATATGGGTGTGTTATCAGAGAGCATGAATTCCTGACTGCAAAAGTTCAAACTGACAAAAATATTTTTATTTACTGAACGAATTCAACGAAAGTGCAGAGCAATGAAATCATCTCCATGTTCAACCAGGAGCTTGCGGTCCTAGCCAGTGGACTGTTCAGAGTCCGGCGGCGATAAGCTGCTCGTATCGCACAGCGTGTTTAGGTCCTGTTGGAGAGGCGCGAACTGCGAACACATCCACTGCTCCTCCCTCAGCTTCAACCAGATCTAGTGTCGGCTAGATGGCCACTGAGAACACATCGCTGTACATGGCTGGGACGGCTAACCTGTTCATAGGGATTGGGGCGACCCTTCTCAGGATACAACAGATGCTTAATATTCCAATCTAGTAAGGATGATCATAAACCATACCTGTCGATCGGATCTGATAGGAACTCCAGTCAGCCGCCAAGGCCGCCATGGCTACTGTTCAACAACAGAAATCGACCCTGTAATGTCGTATTAAATGGCCCCACTACTTGTTGGACTGACGCCGTGATTTGTGGATGGAACACCTTGTTCGGTACGACCTGTACCACCAGTACATCATGCCGTCTCCTGCGCTAATACTACGAACTGCTAGCTGCCACGCGACCTTGTTCCATTCGTCCGCATACCAGGAGCATGCGAGCTCGTCCGCCATATTGCCGTTCTCCAACCAAACAGCCCTATGTAAATAAAACTACAATAATATAAAAAACTGTAGTATTTTGAGAATACTTTAAAAATACTTTGTTATCAAACGGGGCCTTAGTTGTAGATACATCCATTTTTGTGATAAGTAATTCCGAACGGAGGAAGTACGAATGATGATGTTACAAAGTGCAGTGATTTAAGCAGTTAACACGAGCTACCAGTGCGCTGCCTGCAGTTCCCCGGGAAGCCAGGAGTATATATATTCAAGGATTGAGTTTACAATTGTAAGCATGTACTCGAGAAGTATTTTGGAACGGAGGGAGTATTCTCCAAAGATCTGAAAATATAGAAAATCGTCGCACCTCTCGTGTCTATCTCTGTCTACCTTTCGCATGTGTTCTAACACAGTCTCAACAAAATTCAGAATCCAGAGTCGAAAAGCTACTGTCTGCAAAACTATCCGTGTTCAAACTTGCCCTGTACAAATCTACTCAAGTTACAAGCTTGGACTCCATCATAGGTGTTACTCGAGACTTGATCTCTATTCTAGAACTCTCTAGGCGATTTCACCGGGTGAGTAGCAACATCAGTTGGGCCCAAAGAACAACCTAAACGGGTCCTTTTGCTCCTTGCACAAAGACGACCAGGTTCACATTACATCAAGCAATCCAAAACCCACCTCCAGTGAGGTAGCCATCACGATCCTCGGTGCCCTTCTTCTCTTGTGCATTCATGGATGATGAACTGCCTGCAAAACCATGGGGCGTGCAGACGTTAGAACGAACTCGTAAAAACCTGAACATTGATTCATCGAACATTCAATATAATAACACGATTAAAAGGTGAAGACAGATATCTCATTTACTTGATCATGTCAGCAGACTTTGAGTCGCTTGATGCTGCGCCGTCGTCCTTCTCTTGATTCTCCAGTTTCTCTTGTAACTGTATCCTTGTCAATGAAGTTCTGATCCGACCCCTCTGAAGAAATGCACAAGTAGTTCCCTTGTAAGAATCTTGCCGTGTCACCCAACTCTATGAAAACAGACTAATTTGAGGATCTCTATTCATAATCTTGTACAAAATGTACATCAATGAGGACTAGTGGTGTCATCCCCGAGTATTTATTCTTTTTTCTTTGAACTGTTGGTCATTAATTATTCTTAGTAGCTGAGTAAACTAGTCGGTGCTACGAATTCTATGTATTCAAGACAAACATAAGTTGAACTAGCACCGTAAAACATAAGTGTTCCTAAACATAAGCTTTTTTAGAGATTTTCAATACAGACTGTATACGGAGCAAAATGAGTGAATGTACACTCTAGAATACGTCTATATAAATCTATATGTAGTCCGTATTTATAAATATCTAAAAGGTCTTATATTTAAAAACGGAGGGAGCATCTTTGAGGAACAACGTACCTGCAGTGCTAGAAGGGGAACGTCCGCGCTTGGCAGAATGGCATGGGGAAGATCGTCCAGAGCTCGTCGCACTTGCTTGGGAGCTGGACTCTTGCACGGTCTCAGTGGACGATGCATCATCATCATCCATAGAATGGACTTCTCCATCTCCCTGATTTCCACAGCAAGGTGGTCTGGTCTGCTCAACCTTGGACGGTTGCTTGGGTCCAGGAGCTCCTGCTCCTGGGGAGAGATCGAAGAGGCCCCTGAAGCTGATTTCACCGTCGTGTAACCGGTTCACGAACGACTCCTGCAGCAAGCCTAGGTAGAGCATGTGCTTCTGGTCCGTCCATCCGGCAGACGAGCACACCACCATCACGTCCTGCCATAGCAAAGAAAGAACTCCATGAATCTCATGATTCAGAGCTGCGCAAGAACCGAACAAATCCGCAGGTGATTAGACGGGGAAGAAGAAGAGAACGCTTACCGGAAAGCGCGCGAGCTCCCGCAGGCCGGCCCGCCCCTCCTCCTCCTCCTCCATCGTCGTCTCCTTCTGAGCACCGTGTACTACCAACCAGAGAGAGAGAGAGAGAGAGAGAGAGAGAGAGATGAGAAAACAGAAAAGATCTCGAATGCCTCGGCCGGCCGATGAATGTTTCTCTTTTATTTCCTTCGTGGCGCCGCTTTTCCACGTGGCCTTCGGGGGCGGTAAATATCGGCCACAGTGTCACGCGCGAGCGCGTGCGGCAGGTGGCCGCGCTGCACCGCCTACCTCGTGCCTTGTTTATTCCGATCCGGATGGTTCCATGGTACTGCGGCCGAGATATTTTCAGACACCACCATCTCGCGTCTGGTACAAAGAAGAAAGACTCTGGATATTTTTCCCAGCACAAACAAGCAAACGATGATATTTTCTGGTCGATGGTAATGAGGTTTGGGTTTGGAATGGACTAGTGGCTGCCGTGACGTCGCACCTTTGTCCCTCCCGGCAGCAACTTGTGCTGTGTATGCATTCTATGCCATCTTTTGATCCTTTCTCAGCTATACTGATTAGGTTTTGTTTTGCCACGACCTCGACTTCAGCTCCAGGGGGGCACCAGATGTTTAAGTAAGCTGATGCCTTTTGGAAAGCAACGCTGTTGTGTGCCTGCGATCGCCTGCTCTGGTTTGTTTGGGTGACTATTTTTACTAGTGTAAAAAAGTGTCTTACATTATGGGACAGAGGGAGTAGACTAGAAGATCGACTGCTATCCAGTTCTATCTATCCATGATTCATCATGGGTTTCAGCTGTCGCGGTCGCCGATGAGTTCGGTGGTCGCTATCCTCAACAGAGCGGAGCTGCGTCCGGTCAGAGACAAGATCGGCGAGCAAGATGGATAAGACTACGGACCCCGAGATATTTTCGCCGGCGCGCTGAAAAGATCTGGGTCGCCGCGGCGGCGCTGACGAGCTCTGACTTCATCCCGCGTGGTGGCCTCGTGGGTAGCTAAACCAGGGGGTGCGAGGTGACATGGACGGCGCCTGAAATAATAATACAGACTCTTCTAATCGATGCAGCTACTCCCTCAGTCCCATAATGAGTGTAGTGTCAAAAAACGTCTTATATTATAAAACAGAGGGAGTAGTACTAGTTATTATAATGCAAAACAAATACGTAAGACTCAACCACCTCCAAGGAAAAACCATTTCAAACACCCATGTGAAACAATGTACTACCACCAAAATATCATCAGCTTTTCATATAGCAATACAAATTCCCTCGTGATATCATATGCTTTCTCGCGTTCACAAACAAAGTACCGTCTGGCTAAAACTTTGAGTCTGGCAAAGTATCAATAATGCCGGAAACGGTCATTTACTTTTCAACATGGGCATTAGGGAGTAGTATTAGTAGTATACAATGGATCTGGGGAAGAAGTCATGATGTCGAAACATAAATACAAGAAGAAATTATGAAGATTGCGCAGAATAACTTATTCAGGAGCAAAAGACCACCCCCGTGAGATTCCAGCATTAATACATGATGATATGGTGTGATACCGAAATGAATCACCGAACCCGCTCAAGCGGTTTATTTGCAATCACTCAGGAGCGGATAACCGTCTTCGGCACGTCGAAAGAGGGGAGCCAGCAGAAAGGCCCAAACAGAGACCATCTCCCTCATACAGGTCTTTGTGCCGCAGCAAGCTCTTCCACCCTCTGCCGCATTTTGTACTGCAGCATGGGTGGGGCACAATCCAAAGGAGTTTCCCCTGCTCAAAAAGTTCATCAACGCTTATCAATCCTATCACCTTTTTATTAGCACAGCACTCTTGATGATTAAAAGTAGCATTCAGAATGAAGTAATCTAGAGCAATCATTCTACTATTGTATATCAAGTGTGGATGTACATAGTATATTTTAGCTTATCTGCTTCTATCTACAAGCTAAAAGCTAAAACGTTGCATATATGCTGTTAGCTTAGGTTCTTTCCAGCTAACTTTGCAAGGCTGTCTAGAAAAGCCAGTAGAGATAGGCTTTTATTCTGTCACAGCTTATAGTAGTTGAGAGAATACAAAAAGCATAAAAACATCAAAGCCACCAAGGAGCCTTGCGATCCAATTAACCTTTTCCTTTTGTCCATGCTAGCTCAGATTTTGGTTTGAACTGCACGAATATGTGTGTAAAGAACATTCGACAGTATTAACATTAACTGGGTGGGTTGGTAGATCGGATAGGAACATGTTGATGAAAGAAACTTTTGTGCTTAAGAAGATTATAAATCAACTTTAGGAACTCGACGATGTACAGTATTTGAGCAATATATGCTATCCATGATAAAACTGTCTCAGATAGTAAAAACAACCAACCTTGCCCATTTTTATGCTGAATATTTGCTCCACTATCCATGAGAATAAGAGCAATCTCAGTCTGGTTAAATAGTGCAGCCTGCAATTGTCCATAGGCAGATAGATGTTCAGTAGATGGAGGTTAGTTCACTTCTATATGTATGTGCCAAACACAACAATCTTCTGAAGCACAATAAAGCATGTGCACCACTAAGTTATTTAAAAAAAGAACAGGATAAGTAATCATGCTGGCGTGCAAAGGGGTCTTAATTGTAGGAAAAAATATATCATCTGCATTTGGCACATACAGAAGCAACAGTTCCAGAGAAGACAAAAGTAATCTGGTCAAGTGTATCTTTGGATATTTAATTTATTAGCAGATACATATCATTTCACTATTAGAGCACACGTGTTTTATATCATTCAGATGCATGGGTGTGCTGTGGCCTTTACATCACAAATGTTGTTTCCCTTGTAGGACCAAACATTTATAAGCAAACGGCTACACAAAATGGTACAATGATGTACAAATGTAAGTTCAACACGAGGGAGTTAGTAAAAAAAACACATACCAAATGTAGCAAAGTAAATCCTTGCTTGTCGCAGTAGTTAGAATCTACTCCCTGCACAATGTAATGTAATTGTAAAAATCAAGCAGATAAAACTAAAACAAGAGAATAGATAGAAACAGTACCTGGCTAAGAAGTTTCTTCACAGCTTTAATATCCCCACCTTTAATCGCTTCTCTCAGTCCCTAAAAAGGAATAAAGACAGGATTCTCAACAGACAACTCCTAGATTGCCAGGCAGAGATATCGCATGTACCTGATGGGTTGAATGAATACAGAAATAGAAAAGGAGCACTATTGAGCTGTTTCCAAGCTTACCTCTCCAGTAACTTCATAGTCAGACGAAGTCTTATCATTGTTATCGTTGCTCATCAGGCCAAGATTTAAGAATGAGCTGGAACAACAACAATCAGGACACAGAGATGCGAAGGTCAGCTACAGACCAAATGTTTGTGCCTAATGCACATATCTAATCTTCCTATTACCAAAATGTATAGGTTGTGGCAGTAAGATAGTGACCAAAATATGCAATAGATCTTGCCAAACAAAGTCGATCACATAGTGCGAAATTATACTACGAAGAATACTAGAGACATATATGACAATAAATTACAATTCCTCTTAACAATGCCTGAACGTGACAAGTCTGCTGAACCTTGAGTTGCTGCTGGAAGTAGCTGAAGCCTTCTTCGAGCTTGATTCAGATGACTGCTGGTTGCTAGAAGGTTTTTTAGGCTTTGGGTTTGATTGCGCAGCTGAGGAAGCGGCACTGATATTCTGCTGCATATAAGATAATTATGTTAATATATACCTACAACAATCGATTAATGGATCAGATTGTTATCAACCTTTACAGGCGCAGGTTCTGGTTTTGGTGCCTCGCATATGCACAAAGGCATCCCGCATTTGCACTCAATAACGGCAGCTGGACTCTGAACTGCCGAACTTTTCGTGGGCAACGAATCATCATCTTTATCCAAATTCAGCCCTGAAAAGGAGTCTGCAGCACCCGAAACGCTCCCGGCAGAACTCGCATTATCAACACCCCCGCGTCTGCAACATCGCACGGGAAGATAGCCGGAAATTCAGTTTATACCCAGACCAAACATAGTCAGCGTTTGCACAATCAGATTCATCAGATTGTAGCAACCGAGTGAGCTAAGCTACCTGGATGATGATTTGTTCAAGCACTCATAGCAGACCCTGGCGTCCGTGTAAATCCCGTACTGCGGCAGGGCCTGGAACCAATTAGAGCAAAGAGTTTAATCAAGCAAGCTTGGGAACCCTTGACTCCCTACACTCACGAACTTGCTCAGGTTTGAGGTTCCCTACCATGTGGTACGAAGAGTGCTCGTGGCAGAGCGTCCTCCCGCAGCTGCGGCAGTGGTGCTGCGAGAGCGTCAAATCAGTCAGACATCAGCCAAAACTAAAAGAATCTCTACAAGGACGGGAAGGGGGAGGGAGAGGCCGAGAGGACGCGTACGCGGCGGCGGAAAGTGGAGAAGGTGCAGCGGCAGACGTCGCAGTGGGCCGACTCCTGGAACGGCGGCGGCGTCTCCATAATCTTCGCCGCCGTCGGCTCGCCGCCAACCTGATGCTCCGACGATCTGGGACGCCGATCTGAGCCGAAGACGATTGGGGGCGAGGTGGTAATTTGGGAGCCGACGGCGGCGAGAGGATTATTGTTTACTCGATCCCAGATGCGCGAGAGCGGAAGGGGAACGCGGAGTGTCGCTGGGCGGTTTCGGGCCGTCGATCGATGGCCTATGTACGGTCAAGATCGCACCTCTCGTGTTCTCCTCTGACTCTTGCTCCTGCTCCAGAGCAACAAGTCATTAGTCTTTTTTGGCGATGAAACAAGTCATTAGTCAACCGACGGAGCAATAGTAAAGCACATAATTTCAGAACATGAACCGATATTTAACACGACAACATTCCGCATAATTTTTAAGCTCTTGTACAGATAGTGTTTTTACAAGGGTAGAGTTGTCAACCACGAAAAATATGAAGACTGTTCTTTTGTTTAGAAGCTTTTTCTCGAATTCCAGCTGCTTCTTTAGAACAAAACTAACCAGTCGATCGAAGCGTGATAGGGCTTAAGAGTCGTAGACTATTAGCAGCTTCCAAAGTCAAAAAGAGTAGGAATAATGAGATCTTTGGATGATGATTTTCAAATTTCCTCCTGACTTTGCACATCAATCTATTTCTTAGGCCATTGCTTGTACTTCAAGGAAGGAAACAAAGCCTTTGAGTTTCCAAATCAAGCACATCACACCGTGTGAAGTACTACTCCAAGGAAAAATACACATGGCACAGAACAGGGTGTCAAGAACGAGAGTCCTTGTGTAAATTGAGCAAGTGCGACATATACATAATCATTTGATAGGGAAGTCCAATACATCTAGAGAAGATAAGGCCTCGGAAACCCAAGTTGATATCACTGATAGGGTTTTCTATAGCATCATGAATTCATGATCATCCCACACTTGCAGCTACTTACGGCTTCAGGAGTGGCCATGGATAAAAATGGCACAGGAGCCACACATGGAAATTCTTAAGGCTGTGTTCGGTTGAGAGGGATTTGAAGGGGGTTTGGCAGGGATTGAAGAGGATTTAATCCCCTACAAGTCAAAACCCTCCCAAATCCCCTCCAATCCTCTTGTGGAGGGGTGTAAGCGAACAAGGCCTAAAGGCGGTAGAAAACTGGTCGGTTTTAAAAACCTGCGTCGATACAATTGACAAGACAGTGTACCCATCCGTAACTTGCAGTTCTCAAGGTTTCATCAGTGGGCATAGCAGGAGCAAAAATGCACAAGAAGCCACCTGTGGATATTCTTAAAAATGGGCAACATGTTTGAGATTTAAATTTAAATCTGCAAGAAAGGTGGGAAATCAATTCTGTAGGAACAAACGATGATCGTACGTAGACAATTTCCAATAAAAACACATTAAGAAGGTCTTGCATTTAAATCATGAACCCCCTCAGAAATCTAGTTAAATCAAAACAAAGCCTTAAGGCCTACTATGTCATACGGCACTTATGAATTTCCTCATTGAGTAGAACAAGATAAACAGCAAACTGGAATAGCTTCAATTTATACACAACAAAACTGAACAAAATATGCCAACAAGTGTCCAATAGACCAATAGTATATATGAAAGACAAGCCCTCGCCAGACCTGCAGTGATATCATGGACACGCCATTTTTATGACAGTATAATGATCCGGCACTTGCAGTTCTTAAGCTTCATCAGTGGACACAGGAGGGACGAAAATGCACAAGAAGCCAATCATAGGTAAACTTTTAAATTATTAGGAAGCGGTTAAGATTTAAACTCAAATTTGTCAAGGTGGAAATCAATTGTGAAGAAACAGATGATGCTTTCAAGTAGAAAATTCTGCGTGAAAAGCAGTAAAAATGTCTTGCATTTAGACAATAAAACCCTCAGAAGTGTGGTTAGATCATAGGCCAAGCCTTGAGACCTAGCAATGTCACACGGCACTTGCAATGCATAAGTTTCCTCATTGGGTCATAAACCAATCAGAATATTTTTAGAAGCTTCCGCTATATTCTTTCAAAAACACGCTAGGAATTGGTTGGGATTTAAAATCCAAATCTGCATTAGAAATGAAAATCAACTCTGTAACAACAAATGGTTTTCTCAACTAGACAATTCCAAGCAAAGTACATTACAAAGGTCCCACAATCACAAACCCTCAGAAAACTGGTTAGATCATAGACCAAGCCTTGAAGCCTAGTAAAGTCATACGGCACTTGCAATGCATGAGTTTCATCATTGGGTACAACAAGATCAAAACACAAATAATGAGTCACAACGAGAAGTTCATTAAAAACCTCCAAAAGCTAGAGATGCCAACGTACTCTGTAGCAACAATGATGCTCTCAACTGGAGAATTCCAAACAAAGTGCATTACAGAGGCCTCACATCTAGACAATAAAACCCTCAGAAAACTGGTTAGATCATAGACCAAGCTTTGGGGCCTAGTAATGTCATACGGCACTTGCAATGCATAAGTTTCTTCATCGGATACAACAAGATCAAAACACATATAAGGAGTCACAAGAAGTTTGATAAAACCCAGAAAACTGCATGAGAGATGGAAATCAACTCTGTGTCAACAAATGATGCTTTCGAGTAAACAATTTCAGGCAAAGTATATCACAGAAGGTATCAATATTAAACCCTCGGAAAAAAAATAGATCACAGACCAGCCCTTGAAGCCCAGTAATATCATACGGCACTTGCAATGCATGAGTTTCCTCATTTGGTACAACAAGATCAAAACAAAAGTAAGGAGTCACAAAGAGAAGTGTCACGGAAAAGCAAGCTGGAATAAAGTTTGCATAACATATTTGAACTAATAACAGTCTAAAGGTGCAAAAACAAAGGACCTGAAACAACTTAAAATTCCAAAAATGTCAATCCATTGGATTTCGTTGAATCAAAATAAATTATATGATAGTTTTGCATAACAAATTACGCCGAAAACTTAGTAGAAGCCTTTACAACTTCTTTTTCTTGGTTATTCTCTGGATGATCTAAGTTGAGAGTTTACCTTTACTTCCTTGGAGATTCTAGTAAGTAGTCGGCGCAAGAAAATGTACATCTTTGGTTTACTGCAAAAGTTATACAAGCTTTTATTGCATTATTAAGTGATGATACACTCAATATGGTATGAGGTATGAGTTGAGAAGCCAATGATGTGATAGTAACTACTCTACAAATCTACATCATCATTTTCTTGTACAAAACTGGAGACTGGTCTCAATTCTATTCTGGCAGTGTACTTTTTACATGCGCAATGCATCAGAGACTTTTGCAGCATCCACGCCATATCCAACATTATGAACCCTTAATATGTTAGCACCATTCCTAATCCCAGCTGCATTAGCAGCAACAGTAGCTGCATCTCTCTCAACTGGATCGGCACGATTGCATATTTCACCTAAGAAACTTTTTCTTGAGAGTCCAAGTAATATTGGCACATGTGAAGCACCTAAACTCAGTTTACCCATCTCTTTTCTAATGAATCCCAAGCCCTTGATTATTTCAAGATTATGTCTGAGTTTCTTGGAAAACCCAATGCCGGGATCAAGAACTATCCTCCACAAAGGAATTCCAGACAACTCTGCTTCTCTTAACCGTGTGTATAACTCAGAAGCAACTTCCTTGCAGACATCATCATATTGTAAATTCTGTTCACTCTGCATAGTTGATGGATCACCTCTCATGTGCATGGTAACATATGGAACTCCAAGTTCAGCTACAACTTCAAGAATACTTGGGTCAAGCTGTCCGCCAGACACATCATTAATCATGGTGGCTCCTCTCTTTACAGCTTCAGCAGCAACTTGTCCGTAGAATGTGTCTACTGAGATCAGCTTCCCTTCCATCTCGGGGATTTTGACGATTGCATCCAGAACAGGGACCAGCCTCTCAAGTTCTTCATTTGCAGATAGTCTTGTTGCAGAGGGCCTGGTGGATTGAGCACCAATATCAATTATGTCTGCACCTTGTGATATCAACAACTTGGCCTGAGCAATGGCAGCCTCCACTCCTTGGAACTTACCTCCATCACTAAAGCTGTCCGGCGTCAAGTTAAGCACCCCCATGACAAGGGTCCTCTCACTCCAATCCAACAGACGATTTCCAACAGCCATAACCCTCTTGATACCTTGTGTCCCAATTAAAGATTCACCACCAAGCTCGTTCCACAGATCAAAGAACCCACCGCTGCACTTGAGAGGGAGTGCCAGCTTTTCTCCATCTGATCGTCAGCCGCCCGACCCCAGAAGGTCAACAAGAGGAGCTAAAACGAATTGTCTCTCACGGATGCGCTCGTGTGGCACAGTCAGGGTCTCGGTACTGATCTGGGAGTCGCCATACAGGAGAATATCCAGATCGATCGGCCTTGGACCGTACCTTATCCCGGCGGTCCGGCCTATATCCCTCTCGATCTCCTTCAGCTTCTTGAGCAGATCATGAGGCCCCAGCTTGGTAGTGCCCCGAACAGCGGAGTTGAGGAACCGCGGCTGGTCAGTCACATACTCAGGGGCAGTCTCGTACAGACAGGCGTGCCTGGTGATCTTTATGCCTGAGTCTTTCATCAGCCGCAGCGCCCTGTCAAACGAACTGATCCTGTCCCCCACGTTGCTTCCCAGAGCAATCACAATCTCTTGGTCGGCGGCAGAACCTCCGGCGGCAGAACCTCCGGCGGCAGAACCTCCGGCGCCAAGCGCACTTCGCGTGTACGAACAGGCCCTGCATGGATTGACATACCCCGGCGCTTTCCGAGACGAGCAGAGGGATTGCCTGAGATCCAACGCTGCTGGTACATAGTTAGAACTACTATCTTTGAATTGGAATGTAAAGGGGCTGGAGAACAGATTCGAGCTTGAAAGGGACGCTACCTGGAAAAGGATTGGGAGCGGCTAGCCCCCCGCAGTAGTAGCCCTTGGCGACTGAGTACATCTTCCTCAGTGTCTCCTTAGAATGGAGCATGTTGGAGCATGCGGGCCACGCCTGGTCCTGCTGATTAAATCCTCTGAAACATCCAGTTCCTCCTGCCGTGCGGGGGGATCACCGTGGTCGATGCCCTACGGGGTGAATCTGCTCGGCCGTGTTAGTTGCAGCAGCGAAATCTGCTATACTTTGGAGCTAAACTGAATCTGCGGCGTAACGGAAGCCGGAGAGAGAGACACACACACACACACAAGCGTACCTGGGGATGCAGGCGAGGACGCGCCGCCGCGCTGGTTCTTCGAGCCTAGGCTGACGGCGGAGGTTGGTGGTACCGTCGGTCGCTCGGCGGGGGGAGAGAGGATGCTGCGCCGCGCCTTCGGCGGCGGGGGGATGCTGCTTTGCTGGGTGCGGATTGTTTACTCCATGCCTATGGGCATCATCATCGGCTACCCTACACTAACCTACCTACCGGGAGCGCTGGCTGGGCTTGTTACGTACAGTACAAGCGACAGCCCAATAGCCCATACCAAGGGCACAGACGAGCTGGGCGACCGCTGAGCCCACACACACGCACACACGATCGGCGTCTCTCTTCTCCGAGGAGCGTGCGCCAACAGAACGATCGTGGCGAACGAAACGCGAGCTCTCTCCTTCCCTCGGCCGGCGGCGTGTGCGCAGGGCACCCGCCACTTCGTCGCGGCTTAGCCGCGGTGGCCGGTGGTTGTCAGTAACCAATCATGGTATGCAGATATGTTCTTCTCCCCAGTTTCTCAGGCGTCCTTTGCATCAAGCGGATGCTGCTGGTTGGTTTCGCTAGAGGTTTATTTTATTTTTTGATGAGACTAGAGGTTTCATTTCGCTGTTCGATCAGGATGATACAAAGACACATTCGCAAAAAAAAGGGATTTTACTATCACCGTCCCAATCGCAAGGGATTTTTCTTTCAAAGAAGAATCGTAACGCGGCAGAAAACTGTCACTGGACACGACTACACAGCTACGGAGGGCAGCGTCTACTGGCTGCTGCTGGGACGGATGAACGAGAATAACCCTAAGACTCAGCAACAAAACTGTAAATTTGTACAACTGTTACTACCCACCAAAAGTTCTCTGGACACTTTCAGGCCTATGTACAACAGTGTGACGCTTATACCGCGTAGTCGCCGGATTCGCCGTCGCGCCGGGTGTAGCTCTCGCTGCTGGACATCCTCGTCATGTTCGCCCGCTGCACGAGACGGACCAGCGACTGGACGACCTCCGACATCGGCGGCCGGAACTCTGGCTCGGCCTGCTCAGGTTTCAGGACAAGCGTCAGCAGCGTGGCAAAAAATTTCAGAGATACAGGAGAACTGCAAAGGAGGGGTTATGGAATGCACCTGCACACAAAGGGCTATCGCGTCGGCGAAGCGAGACAGGGACTTGGAATGGTACAGCCCCTGGAGCGCCGGATCGACCATCTGGTCCAGCGCGTCGATGTCGTGCAGCTGCGGGCGGCCCATCGGACCAGCGACTGCTCGGACCGTGGTCGTGACCTGCAGTGATTCATTTCAGACAGCAAGTGGAAGTTCAGTAGACTTCAGTGGGCTACATGTTCTTATTACAGCTCACAGGGAGTTGCATGAAAATTCCTGGGCGACTTCAGGAACAATTTCAGGAAAAGATGATGGATAGTGCTGTAGTATTTGATTGGGGTGCGTACCTGTCGAAAGGTTTGCGGCCAGTGAGGAGCTCTAACATGACTACTCCGAAGCTATATACATCACTCTTCAGTGAGTATTGGCCAGACATGGCTACCTCAGGTGCCCTATATCCTGAGTTTTCTTGATTCCTGGAATTGATGCTATGTAAGTAAGTAATTATTGACAGAAATGTTTGCCCCTAAATTATGATCATTAGCACCTGCATTGCGAAATATGCAGAACACCAAACTCAGTATCATCTCACTTGTTCGATCAGATACTATCTGCCTTGCATCCAACTAACAAGTACAGTAATAGTTATGCGATCCTGGCTAACTTTATTATGTTACCTGACCAGCAACTCATGTTTGCTCCACTAAAATTATCCATAATTAAATTAACATCATGCTATGTGGAACACTTAATTATGAATAATAACATAGAAACAATGACAATGTGCAGCATTTTCGGCTGCAAAGTGGCAAATAGTTCTAGCATTTTATTTGATGAATAATCTCAAATTTCGTGATATTCTGCAGGTTGTCAGGAAGTATCAGGATATAGTGCAGGACATTACCTGGAATTCCTGGTTAGGAATAAGCTCTCCGTATCCAGAATCCGAAGGTGGGGGTTCAGCTCATTATCCAGTAAAATGTTTGATGACTTAAAATTCTTGTGGACCACAGGCCAATGAACATGTTTCATGTAGGTATCTGCAGAATTCGCATGATTGTCATTGACATTAAGTTTATTTCTAGATTAACATGAAGGGTTCACAGGCCTGTTTAAGCTTACTCTAATGCCCTTGCAGATCCAAGAGCAATCTTTACACGGCTATTCCAGGACAGTGGTTTGCTTTGATCATCCACCAGGTTAAGTAAGTCACACAGAGAACCATTTTGATAGAATTCATATGCCAACAAGCACTGCCCATGCTCTGAACAGTAGCCAACTAACTCAGCAAGGTTTGGATGATTTAGCCTTGAAATATTTGCAACCAACTCAATGAACAAATCAGAAGGATAGCCTGGGAATGAAGAAAAGTTGATTTTCTTTACTGCCAGGACCTGAAAACACCAGAAGGTGATGAGAATGCAATAGTAGCAAGGGACTTTATTCAACATCAAGTCATGGTTAATGAAATGAGATTGTTGAAACCAAGTAGCACCATAAAATAAGACAACAGCATTTTGCAATGATACAAGCAAAGATAAGGTATTCCCATGCATACAACAAACTTTAGTGCTATTACGTGGACATATTTTGAAGCAGATATAATTTGATGAAAAGAAGTTTATGACAGATAAAATCCCGTACTGTAGATGTTTAGTAGGAAAAGCTATGAATGATATGTATGTGGTATGAATGATATGTTTAATCCGGGAAATAATGGATATCAAGTAATTAGGGAAGCACCTTCTGATCGTTGAATTGTGCTCTGAAAACACGTCCAAATGATCCCTCACTGATGAAATGGTCAGCACTGAAGCTTCCTGTTGCTATCTGCAGGTCTGCAACTGTGTATGCAGGTATTTTGATGGAAGACAAACTTATCTTCCTTGTAACAGACTTGGTTGTGAGATCATTTTCATCGAAGGACTTGTGCAAGTCAATTTTTGTTGGAGGTTTTAAGCTCATTGAAACAGTCTTTTGAAATTGATCCTTGCCAGTTGTTGAGATGATCTTGATGGACTTCATCTCTGAAAAATATAGTTTTGACTTTAAGAGAGAAGAACAGCAGGTACAGTTTACCGATCCTTACAAAATGGAAATTATGTGCAAAGAAGTAAGGAAATGCAAAATTCACTGGAGAGGCAATGACCATGTGGAACTCAGAGGCAATGACACTTACGTTTAAATCCTGAAGCAAGGGGACTGAGAGGTTCCTTCTGTTCGGGGTCTCGTCCTCGTGACAACTTCCAAGATTTCCTCTTGATCACAAAGAATGCAAACATTGCACCAAGAACCAGCAAACATATAACAATTCCTGCTATTGCACCACCTTGTAGTTTGGAGTGTTTGCTGCCACTGTCGGACGGGCCATTGTTGTCATTACTACTTGGAAGAGCAGGACGTTGAGGTGTTGGTGTTGGCGTTGGCGTTGGATTTGTAGCTGGTGGGGGTGGTGGCGCGGGGCCATTGCTAAACGAGTTTCCAGTTGTCCTACGAAAGGAGTGGAGGACTAACTGTGATTCTATTCTACATGCTTATATCAGCCAAACCATGACAGTTATAGTAAAAATGCTTACTGTAGACTCCTTATTTTCTTTAGCTTATCAGGGACCCAGCCGGTGAATTGGTTGTTCGCAACATTTCTGCAATGATGATCGAACGTTGCATTTATAAGACGATTCAACCATGAATTAGAGAAGGCTGGGGGTATATCAACTCACAAGTCAGTAAGAGGAAGATTGGCAAGGATATCTATCGTGCCACTGAATTGGTTGTTCTGCAGATAACTGGCAAGAGGAGATATTACATTTGTAATCAATATATGGACTTTATTCTTGTTGGTGAAACAAATTGATGCAGAAACATACAAAAACAATGTACTCACAGTGTTTTCAAACTTGTTATAGAGTTGAAGCTTTGTGGAATATTACCAGAAAATGTGTTGAATGAGATATCCCTGAGTGAAATGGATTAATGGTTCAGTTTTGCCACTAGCTTGACAGCTTACTGTTCAAACAGAAATCACTCACATTGTTGTCAGGTTGGTGAGCTGGTTAAACATATCACTGATGGTTGAGAGCTGGTTATGAGCAAGATTTCTGCAACGGAGACATTAAAATTTGGTCAGATCATACCAGAAAAAAAAATGACAAAGAAAGTCAGCCGATACATCGACTTATACATCGACTTATAGGAGATAAGTAACTTACAAATCCTTAAGTGCGACCATTTGCGAAATAGAGTATGGTGTGGTTCCAGTGAAGTGATTTCCAGCAAGATTTCTGCAGATCAAGTTCTCTGTGAGAGCTAAAAGATTGTTCTTCATATAGATAAGAGAAGCTTGAGTTGTACATAGAAGTGCAACTTACAATTTCTCGAGATTTGGAGGAAGATTATAGGGGATGTCACTACCTCCAAGATAATTATTGCTCATATCACTGCACAGAACTAAACTAGATCAAAACTTGTTTGTGGTGAGAGGGCATTGATGTTTGAGATGAGAGAGATCTCACTAACAGCTGAACTAGTGCAGTCAGTAGGTTCATATTGTAACCCAAAGTCCCGTTAAGACTCATGCCCGGTAAGTTTCTGTCAAGTATTAGGACAAATAATATCAGATAAGAAGGATAAGTAGTTGTGACTTGCAAAAACACCACATCTTAATCTCAGCTCACATTGCTGTCACTCTGGAACCCGAGCAAGTGATCCCATGCCACGACTGCCCGCAGGGATCTCCATTTTGTGACACCCAGTTTTTCAGCTGGGGTGGATAGTTCATTGTTGTATAGAAGACATTGAGGGCTGTCACTGCATAGGCAAATGTAAATTTTGGGAGAATCAGTAATGCTGGTGGGTCGATATTTCACGTAAATGACTATAACGTTGTTTTGTTCTTACTTTTGTCTTCCCAACAGAAGTATTTTTCAACACAAAAAAACAAAAGGCAATTGTTTTTTAGTTCATATGTAGCAATATGTCCTTTAATTTCCTTCTGCACAGAGAACCAATACTTAACTCGTCTTATGGGATAGGAAATGTGGTTACTCATTCCATCGCTAATGTTGTAATAGTGTGAAGGATAGTGATGTTATGCATGATTCAGTTCATTCCTGCGTGTTGGAATTGGTCATTAAAGATTTTGTAAACAATGAATAATTTTATATAGTGCGGCCTAAGAATAATACGTACTTAACTTGTCTTATTACTTCCAAATTACTCCCTCCGTTCCTAAATATTTGTCTTTTTAGAGATTTCAAATGGACTACCACATATGGATGTATATAGACATATTTTAGAGTGTAGATTCACTTATTTTGCTCCGTATGTAGTCACTTGTTGAAATCTCTAGAAAGACAAATATTTAGGAACGGAGGTAATAGAAAATAATACTTAACTTGTCTGTGCCATCGACAATTTCGAAGTTGACTTTGCAAATAACTAGTCATGTCTAACAAGGTATCCGCATTATTCTGTAACCAAATTTCCATCAAAACTAGTTTGATTCTGGAACCAAATGAAATATTAATAGGACCAAGTGCTGGGTTTTTTTGGCAATCACACAAACATTTTTTTTGGACGAGCAGCTGTCTGCAACCTCTCACAAAACCAGGCACAAAAGAACAAATGAACTGATTTTTTCAGAAACTCTCTGCTGAAGTCAGACATCTAGGTGGATAAAACCAAGGAATCTAGAACTTGCCACAAATTTAGCATCACCACTAGGAAAATATTATAATCTTGGGAAAATTATAACTTCTGAAAACTCTGCTGTTTGTTCGTCCCAAACTGCAAGAACCTAAATTTCCACCAAGAAAGGACCAAAGAGCAGCAGCAGGAAGAACCGAAGAGCTAAAAGAATACTAATTTTTTTCCTGGCTTGGTTAACTGACACGCGAACCAAGGAAAATGTTTATGGGATGCCAATGAACAAAGTAGAGCTCCAAAATGACCAAAAGCATAAAAGCAAAGAAGTGTCGAATGAGACCGTTGGGTCCACAAATCTTCCAGCTTTCTCTCCTGAGCCGAAACGCAGCTCCTCAGCATAATGGTTTCCTGCTCTCATCTAAACCTAAAATTTCAGGAATCCAGGACTGGGCACCAAAAGCGGCCTATCTGCACTGAAGTGAACCGACGAAAGCAGAGGGGAAGGAGGAAGCAAGAACACAGATTTTCCCCATCCGTTGCTACTCAGTCAAGCTAAGAAATGCATTGTTTCTTGGTTTTCCGAAGTAAAATCAAACCAAAAGAACAAAAAAATGGCTACAAGAAGTAATAATATCACTCGCTTACCATCGTTTGAGTCGGTGTTGGCATGAGCCCCCAGGAGGCGGCGGCCAAGAACAGCAGCGCCGCTCCAATGGCCGCAGCTCCTCCTCTCCTCCCCCTCATCTTGGTCGTGGTCGTGGTCATGGCTGCTGCGTTGGTCACTGCAGCACCCCGTCTGCAGGCAGGCAGGCAGGCTCTGGGAACACAGCAGCACCGCTGCAACGCCCAATAACTTATGCTCCGGAAAAGGCCTCTTTTGCGCCCCCTGCTTTTGTTTACTTGGTACTATTACCTTTTCTTTTGTCTCATTGCTGACATGTTCTTTTTTTCCCAGTGGATTGTGTATTTGTCAGCAAGCTAGAATTAGGGAGAAGGGGGAGGGCTTTAAGAAGTGCACTTCGCAAGCTCAGAAACCCCTCGGAAAAGGCAAAAACTAATTATCCCTTCGGCCTCGTTTGGCACAAAGGGATTTGGGAGGATTTCGGAGGAGGGGATTTGGGAGGATTTGGTGAATCCCTCCCTTCCATCCAATCCCTTCAAAACCCCTTGAATCCCCAAAACCCCTTCATCCCCAATCCTCTTCGTTTAAAATTTCTGTTTGATAGATAGGGTTTGCCAAATTGACATAATATGGTATAGAACATCTAAAAATTTAATCTTTACAATGTAACTAACTCTCTTATATCCTTGCTACAGAATTGTAAAGGCCACCTAATAAAAATGAGAAACGTTGCTACAGGGAAATAATTTAGCTGTAGTTTTTCCCAGCAGCAACATAATTTTGCATGACTCGAAATCAATATATCATCACAACATCATAATTTATCATAACAACATGACTTCGAAACCCAAATCCCAGGAATCATAATTTATCATGACAACATGATCTTTCGCAGCAACAACAGTTCATCACAGCCCCAACATAATTTTGCAGCAAAGATAACACAACACAAGTACTTACGGAATAGCTCAAGATCAGTTATAATTTAGCATACAAATATATCCATCTTTTGGTGTCATGATCATCTATCTTTGAGAATCTGAGAGAAAGTTATCCCTCCACTTGTTTATTGTTGCTTCTTTTGGTGCTTGAGAACCTGATGAAACAAAAAGAGATGAATATTAGAGTGCCTTCAGAATAAATTATAACTATAAGTTTTGCTAGATGAACATTAGAGTGCCTTCTGGAACATAAGTAGGCATGTAGTACAACAAGTTTGAGAATAGAACAAGCAAGGAGTATTGTACTTGTTGTAGGAGCATTGTACTACTAGCAAGAAACAAGTTGTATATATTAAAGCAAAGTTTCCAGCAAGCAACATTAATTTAATTTTTTCTTCATTTTCTTTTTGTAGGTGCGCAACAAGCAAACAGGAGTACTCCAACAGTTTAATGGCATTTGTACACAAGATCAACGATTTTATTGAAGTTCGATACTACTCCTGATTTGTTCCAACAGCAAGCAAGCAAGGAGCAAGATCAAGCGAGCAAATTTGTACTCCTGATTTTCAGTGTACAATGGTATCAAATTTTCAGTGTAGACACTCCGGAGTAGCAAAGAAATTTTCCATGTACAAATTCATTTTACTCATTAGAAGCTGGGACAAGACTAAAGGCCACGCTCTCTTGATTATTCAAGTTTAACTTGACAGCGGTGTTAGGACAAAGGACAATAATATTCCAAGAAAATCTCAATAGTCGCTGCTAATTAAAATGTCATTTTAATTCTTGAGATACTGATAATTTTCTTGATACCACTAACTATGTAAGCCACAACACCCATACAAATACATGAAAACATCGCCACACTTCGCCAACAGCAAACCGCCTGATGCCTATGTATGTGCAGGTTCGCCTCAAGGCACACAACCATGAGATGAACTATAGTGCGAGTTTTTTGCCAGGAGCTTCAGAGCACGAATAAGTTTAGACAGAATTGTCAAAGTTTTCTAGACAGATTCAAACATGTAGACTAGACAGATTCTGTCATATGTAATAACTCGGCACCACCAAAAACCTTGGCAGATTTGATTTGATTTGTTAGCCGTACTACAACAAAATGAGGAGTCTAAATGATAGTGACACTAGGTTCATGAGATATTATATTATCAACTAGATAGATGTTCACAGGAGCAAGAACAACAATCTTAGTTTTCATGAAGTGGGGCAAAATGTCACAAGAGAAATGGAGTAAGGTAGCTTACCTTAAGTACGTTGAGTCAACTCTGCCATTTCGCTCTTACAGTCATCAAGTTTTGCCAAAGATTAGCGTCCGCATCTATCATGTGTGTATGATAGTTCCAGCTGACACCACTCTGTTTGCGGGCATCCTTAAGAATTCTGTATTGACCTTTCAAGTATTTCTGTTTTTCCTGAATCTGTGACTTTGTAAAATTTGTGTGGCCATATCTTTCATGAAACAAATCCACCATCCTATTCCGTGCTTCAGTTGACCAACCATTTTGTCCTCGATGATACGGAGTGTTGTGCTCCTGAAGTATCTCCACTAAACCCTTCTCCAAAGCTGGGTTCCAATGAGCTCTTGGCTTTTTAACTACACCAACACAAATTTACATTGTTCAAACTTAATGCTCAACATGATAAGAGGAGTTACTATCATTCAATTTGAAAACAAATAGTGATGAACTATCATGAGCTAGCTAATATTCAAAATGAGAAATATTAAGTAGAACAATCACAAACATCAAAACTCCGACAAGATCTGAGAAATGGAGATTAAGTAGACCAAATACCTCTTGGAGGTGTCTTTTTAATTTTGGGTGATGGCTTCTTGGCACCGTGTGAAGCTTTTCTCCCACTTGCTTTCATCACATTATACTTTGGAGACCCCTTTGGATACATATCTGCATTTCAACACACACTACATTATTAGATGATGAAGTTAATTAATATATATATATATATATATATATATATATATATATATATATATGATTAAAACACACACCATCATGTTGGCTATTCGAGGATGGTATGCTTCCTACATTTGCATTGCTATTTCATCCCTTAGAGTGTTCCCTAAGTCGTTGTTCCCATAGTTATTCTCGTCGCCATTCCGGAGATCAACAAAAACATTTGGCGCTATGTTATCGGGCTGGTTGTCAAGCCAAGTCTCATCACCATTCTCCATTTTGATGATATTGTGAAGAAGCTGCGGCAAGGAAGTTTCACTTGGTTCTCGATTGAATGCGGTGTGCCAACATGAAGAATTGGGAAGCGCTTCTTAAGAATTCCTAGAGACCTTTCCACATGGTTCCGTAGAACAGCATGCCGATGATTGAACAATTCCACTGTGGTTTTGTGGTCGAGGGTGTCCATGACCAAATTCCTTCAAATGATAGGACACCCCGATAAGGTCGAGAAATGACCGAGTGTTTGCATAACCCCCATCAACTAGGTAAAACTTTCCCTCGGGTACTCTAAATCCTTTGCTAATTGCAGAATGAAGAACCCTCGCATCCGTAGTTGAACCCTCCCAACCACATGATATGAAAGTGAATCTCAGATCGAAGTCACAGGAAACCATAATATTATGACTCAAGGTACCCTTCCTATTCGAAATGGGCGGCAATTCCGGTGTTGCCGTTATAGGGACATGTGACCCATCAATGGCTCCTAAACAGTTACGGAAGCAAAGATTGCAGGTCGATAAAGAACTATAAGTTAGATAAGAAAAGAAATTGTGGAGCGTTGAAAATGGAAACACGGAAGTAAGGATAAAATCTTGTGTCGGTGGAGATTCTTTGGATGTGGCTCATCAATGTTAGGGGCTTCAAAAATCGACTAGCTAAAATGGGGGCGATGTTGAAGAACTCATTGATGTACTCATGAAATGTTTGTCCACTATGCTTTGAAATTCTAGCTGAAGATCTTCATAAGATGCGTTGTGAGACACCATGTACAAGAAAAAGGCTAACTTCTCCTCCACCTTAATTCTTTTATCCGATATCAGATTTTCTCTTCTAAGGTAAGATGCCAAAGCCCGAAAGATCGTGGCTCCATCCTATAAGCTACTAGGCAATTCTTCACATGGCCTATAAGGATATCATTGAAGGAAATATGCCCTAGAGGCAATAATAAAGTTATTATTTATTTCCTTATATCATGATGAATGTTTATTATTCATGCTAGAATTGTATTAACGGAAACATAATACATGTGTGAATATATAGACAAACAGTATGTCACTAGTATGCCTCTACTTGACTAGCTTGTTAATCAAAGATGGTTATGTTTCCTAACCATAAACAAGGAGTTGTTATTTGATTAACAAGGTCACATCATTAGTAGAATGATCTGATTGACATGACCCATTCCGTTAGCTTAACACTTGATCGTTTAGTATGTTAATGCTTTCTTCATGACCTATACATGTTCCTATAACTATGAGATTATGCAACTCCGTTTACGGAGGAACACTTTGGGTACTACCAAGCGTCCACAACGTAATCGGGTGATTATAAAGGAGTACTACGGTGTCTCCAAAGGTACTTGTTGGGTTGGCGTATTTCGAGATTAGGTTTTGTCCTCCGATTATGGGAGAGGTATCTCCAGGCCTTCTCGGTAATGCACATCACTTAAGCCTTGCAAGCATTACAACTAATAAGTTAGTTGTGAGATGATGTATTACGGAGCGAGTAAAGAGACTTCACGATAGCAGATTGAACTAGGTATTGGATACCGACGATCGAATCTCGGGTAAGTAACATACCGATGACAAAGGGAACAACGTATGTCTTATCGCGGTTTGACCGATAAAGATCTTAAATAGAATATGTAGGAACCAATATGGGCATCCGAGGTTCCGCTATTGGTTATTGACCGAGAATGGTTCTAGGTCATGTCTACATAGTTCTCGAACCCGTAGGGTCCGCACATAACGTTTCAATGACAGTTCATAATGAGTTTATAAGTATTGATGCACGAAGTTTGTTGAGTCCGGATGTGATCACGGACGTGACGAGGAGTCTCGAAATGGTCGAGACATAAAGATTGATATATTGGAAGCCTATGTTTGGACTTGGAAGGGTTCCGAGTGAAATCGAGAATTTGTCTGCAGATAGGAGGTTACCGGAACCCCCCGGGAACTACATGGGCCATAGTGGGCCTTAGTGGAAAAGAGAGAGGGCCAGCCCTAGGTGGCCGCGCGCCCCCCCTTCCCCTAGTCCTATTAGGACTAGGAAAGGTGGGCCGGCCCCCCTCTCTCTCTTTCCCCCTCCGGGAATCCTAATCCAACTAGGATTGGAGGGTGAGTCCTACTCCCGGAGGAGTAGGACTCCTTAGTCTTGCGCCTCCCCTTGGGCGGCCACCTCCCCTTGGCTCCTTTTATATCTCACGGGGCGGGGGGCACCCCAGAACACACAAGTTGATCTCACGGATCGTTCCTTAGCCGTGTCACGGTGCCCCCTCCACCATATTCCACTTGATCATATCGTCGTAGAGCTTAGCGAAGCCTGCGCCGGAGAAGTCATATCGTCGCGGAGGTTAGGCGAAGCCCTGCGTCGATGGAGCATCAACATCGTCACCACGCCGTCGTCTTGTGGAACTCATCCCGACACTTTGCTTTGGATCGGAGTCCGGGATCGTCATCGGTGAGCGTGTGCGGAACTTCCGGAGGTGCCGTCGTTCGGTGCTTGGATCGGTCGGATCGTGAAGGCGTGCGACTACATCAACCGCGTTGTTATAACGCTTCGCTTTCGGTCTCACGAGGGTGCGTGAGGCGGACACTCTTCCCTCTCGTTGCTATGCCATCACCATGGTCTTGCGTGATCGTAGGAAATTTTTTGAAATTACTGCGTTCCCCAACAGTGGCATCCGAGCCTGGTTTTATGCGTTGATGTCATATGCACGAGTAGAACACAAGTGAGTTGTGGACGATACAAGTCATACTGCCTACCAGCATGTCATTCTTTGGTTCAGCGGTATTGTTGGGCCGAGACGATCCGGACCAACCTTGCAGCGTGCGCTTCTGTGAGACCGGTTCCTCGGCGTGCTTTGCACATAGATGGCTTGCGGAAGACTGTCTCTCCAACTTTAGTTGAACGAGTGTAGCTCGCCCGGTCCTTGAGAAGGTTAAAGCGGAGTCTATTTGACAAACTATCGTTGTGGTTTTGATCGTGAGTAAGAACGGTTCTTGCTTTCAGCCCGTAGCGACCACGTAAAACTTGCAACAACAAAGTAGAGGGCGTCTAACTTGTTTTTGCAGGGCATGTTGTGATGTGATATGGTCAAGGCGTGATGCTATATTTTATTGTATGAGATGATCATGTTTTGTAACCGAGTTATCGGCAATGGCGAGAGCCATATGGTTGTCGCTTTATTGTATGCAATGCAATCGCGATGTAATGCTTTACTTTATTACTAGCGGTAGTGATAGTCGTGGAAGCATAAGATTGGCGAGACGACAACGATGCTACGATGGAGATCAAGGTGTCGCGCGGTGAAGATGGTGATCATGGCGATTGCTTGGCGATGGAGATCACAAGCACAAGATGATGATGGCCATATCATATCACTTATATTGATTGCATGTGATGTTTATCCTTTATGCATCTTATCTTGCTTTGATTGACGGTAGCATTATAAGATGATCTCTCACTAAAATTATCAAGAAGTGTTCTCCTAGTATGCACCGTTGCGAAAGTTCTTCGTCTTTGAGACACCACGTGATGATCGGGTGTGATAGGCTCTACGTTCAAATACAGCGGGTGCAAAACAGTTGCACACGCAGAATACTCGAGTTAAACTTGACGAGCCTAGCATATAACAGATATGGCCTCGGAACACGAGAGACCGAAGGTCGGCGTGAATCATATAGTAGATATGATCAACATAGTGATGTTCACCATTGAAACTACTCCATCTCACGTGATGATCGGACATGGTTTAGTTGATTTGGATCACGTGATCACTTAGATGACTAGAGAGATATCTGTCTAAGTGGGAGGTTTTAATATGATTAATCAAACTTAAATTTATCATGAACTTAGTACACGATAGTATTTTGCTTGTCTATGTTTGATGTAGATAGATGGCTCGTCTTTGTTGTTCCGTTGAATTTTAATGCGTTCCTTGAGAAAGCAAAGTTGAAAGATGATGGTAGCAATTACACGGACTGGGTCCGTAACACGAGGATTATCCTCATTGCTTTGCACTGAAAAAATTAAATCTGGAAGCACATTTGGGTAGCGAACTGCTGCCGGATCTTGAGCGAAGTTATGAGCGTCACGGCAAAGCGGTGATGACTACTCTATAGTTCGATGTGCCATGCTTTACGGCTTAGAACCGGGTCTTCAACGGCGTTTTGAGCGTCATGGAGCATATGAGATGTTCCAGGAGTTGAAGTTAATATTTCAAGCAAATGCGGATTGAGAGATATGAAGTCTCCAATAAGTTCTATAGCTGCAAGATGGAAGAGAATAGTTACGTCGGTGAGCACATACTCAAAATGTCCGGGTATAACAATCACTTAATTCAGCTGGGAGTTAATCTTCCGGATGATAGTGTCGATGTGAAATTCTCCAATCACTGCCACCAAGCTACAAGAGCTTCGTGATGAACTATAATATGCAAGGGATGACTAAGACAATTCTGAGCTCTTAGCGATCTTTGAAAGCTGCGGAGGTAGAAATCAAGAAAGAGCATCAAGTGTTGATGGTCGACCAAGACCACTAGTTTCAAGAAAAAGGGCAAAGGGAAGAAGAAGGAAACTTCAAAAAGAAACAGCAAGAAAGTTGCTGATCAAGAGAAGAAACCCAAGTCTGGACCTAAGCACAAAAGTGTTTTTCTTGCCAAGCGAGCCGGACCTTTGGAAGCGGAACTGCCCCAAGTATTTGGCGGATAAAAAGGATGGCAAGGTGAACAAAGGTATATGTGATATACATGTTATTGATGTGTACCTTACTAATACTCGCATGAGTACACAGGTATTTGATCATGGTTACATTGCTAATATTTGCAACTCGAAACAGGAACTACGGATTAGCGAAGATTGGCTAAGGGCGAGGTGACGATCTTGGCGTTGGAAATGGTTCCAAAGTCGATGTGATCGCAATCGGCACACTACCTCTACATCTACCTTGAGATTAGTTTTAGACCTAAATAATTGTTATTTGGTGCGGCGTTAAGCATGAACATTATATCTGGATCTTGTTTATTGCGAGACGGTTATTCATTTAAATCGAGAGAATAATGGTTGTTCTATTTATATGAGTAATATCTTTTATGGTCATGCACCCTTGAAGAATGGTCTATTCTTGTTGAATCTCGACGGTAGTGATACACATATTCATAATGTTGAAGCCAAAAGATGCGAGTTGATAATGATAGTGCAACTTATTTGTGGCACTTTGCCGTTTAGGTCATATCGATTGTAAAACGCATGAAGAAACTCCATCTTGATGGGCTTCGGAATCACTTGATTATGAATCACTTGGTACTTCTGAACCGTGCCTCATGGGCAAGATGACCAAACGCCGTTCTCCGGAACTATGGGCGTGCAACTGATTTGTTGGAAATCATACATACCGATGTTTGTGGTCCAATGAATGTTGAGGCCTTGGCCGAATTATCGTTATTTTCTCACCTTCCACGGATGATTTGAGCGAGATATGGGTATATCTACTTAATGAAACACAAATCTGAAACATTTGAAAAGTTCAAAGAATTTCGAGTGAAGTGGAAAATCATCGTAACAAGAAAATAAAGTTTCTACGATCTGATCGTGGAGGAGAATATTTGAGTTCACGAGTTTGGTTTACATTTGAAACAATGTGGAATAGTTTCACAACTCACGCCACCGGAACACCACGGAGAAATGGTGTGTCCGAGCGTCAGAATGTCGTACTTTACTAGATATGGTGCGATCTATGATGTCGATTTCGATTTACCGCTATCGTTTTGGGGTTATGCTTTAGAGACGGCGCATTCACGTTAAATAGGACACCGTCAAAATCCGTTGAGACGACGCCTTATGAATCTGTGGTTTGGCAAGAAACCAAAGTTATGCGTTCTTAAAGTTTGGGGCTGCGATGCTTATGTAAAGAAACTTCAACCGGATAAGCTCGAACCCAAATCGGAAAAATGTGTCTTCATAGGATACCCAAAGGAGATTTGTTGGGTACACCTTCTATCCACAGATCTGAAGGCAAGATTTTTGTTGCTAAATTCGGATCCTTTCTAGAGAAGGAGTTTCTCTCGAAAAGAAGTGAGTGGGAGGAAAGTGGAACTTGATGAGATAACTGTATCTACTCCCTTATTGGAAAGTAGTTCATCACAAGAAATGGTTCTGTGACAACTACACCAATTAGTGAGGAAACTAATGATGATGATCATGAAGTTTCGAGATCAAGTTACTCTTGAACCTCGTAGGTCAACCAGAGTAAAATCGCACAGTGAGTGGTACGGTAATCCTATTCTGAAGTCATGTTACTTGACCATGGCGAACCTACAAACTATGAAGAAGCGATGGTGAGCCCAGATTCCGCAAAATGGCCGGAAGCCATGAAATCTGAGATGGGATCCATGTATGAGAACAAAGTATGGACTTTGGTTGACTTGCCCGATGATCGGCAAGCCATTGAAAATAAATGGATCTTTAAGAAGAAGACTAGCGCCGATGGTAATATAACCGTCTATAAAGCTCGACTTGTTGCGAAAGGTTTTCGACAAGTTCAAGGGGGTGACTACGATGAGACTTTCTCACCCGTAGCGATGCTTAAGTCTGTCAGAATCATGTTAGCAATTACGCATTTTATGATTATGAAATTTGGCAAATGGATGTAAAACTGCATTCTTGAATGGATTTCTAGAAGAAGAGTTGTATATGATGCAACCAGAAGGTTTTGTCGATCCAAAAGGTGCTAACAAAGTGTGCAAGCTCCAACGATCAATTTATGGTGCAGTGCAAGCCTCTCGGAGTTGGAATAAGCGCTTTGATAGTGTGATCAAAGCATATGGGTTCTGGGACTTTTGGAGAAGCTTGTATTTACAAGAAAGTGAGTGGGAGCTGCATAGCATTTACGATATTATATGTGGGCGACATATTATTAATTGGAAATGATATAGAATTTCTGGATGGCATAAAAGGATACTTGAATAAAAGTTTTTCAATGAAAGACCTCGGTGAAGCTGCTTACATATTGGGCATCAAGATCTATAGAGATAGATCAAGACGCTTAATTGGACTTTCACAAAGCACATACCTTGATAAAATTTTGAAAAAGTTCAAAATGGATCAAGCAAAGAAAGGTTTTTGCACTGTGTTGCAAGGTGTAAGATTGAGTAAGACTCAATGCCCGACCACAGCAGAAGATAGAGAGAAAATGAAAGATGTTCCCTATGCTTCAGCCATAGGCTCTATCATGTATGCAATGTCTGTGTACCAGACACGACGTATGCTTAGCTATAAGCTTGGCGGGAAGGTACCAAAGTAATCGAGGAATGGATCATCGGACAGATGATCAAGAACATCCCGAAATACACGAAAAGGACTAAGGATATGTTTCTCGTATTTGGAGGTGACAAAGAGCTAGTCGTAAATGGTTACGTCGACATAGCTTTGACAATCGATCCGGACGATTCTAAATCGCAAACCGGATACGTGTTTTATTAAGCGGTGGAGCCGCCGGTTGGTGCAGTTCTAAACAAAGCGTCGTGGCGGGATCTACATGTGAAGCGGAGTACATAGCTGCTTGAGCGGCGAATGAAGGAGTCTGGATGAAAGAGTTCATTTCCGATCTAGGTGTCATACCTAGTGCATCGGAGACAGATGAAGATCTTACTGTGACAATCTTTGGTGCAATTGCCTTGGCAAAGGAATCCAGATTTCACAAGAGGACCAAGCACATCAAGAGACGCTTCAATTCCATTGGGACCAAGTCCAAGTGGGAGACATAGAGATTTGCAAAATACATACGGATCTGAATGTTGCGAGACCCGTTGACTAAGCCTCTTCCACGAGCAAAACATGATCAGCACCAAGACTCCATGGGTGTTAGGATCATTACTGTAATCTAGATTATTGACTCTAGTGCAAGTGGGAGATCAAGGAAATATGCCCTAGAGGCAATAATAAAGTTATTATTTATTTCCTTATATCATGATGAATGTTTATTATTCATGCTAGAATTGTATTAACCGGAAACATAATACATGTGTGAATATATAGACAAACGGTATGTCACTAGTATGCCTCTACTTGACTAGCTTGTTAATCAAAGATGGTTATGTTTCCTAACCATAAACAAGGAGTTGTTATTTGATTAACAAGGTCACATCATTAGTAGAATGATCTGATTGACATGACCCATTCCGTTAAGCTTAACACTTGATCGTTTAGTATGTTAATGCTTTCTTCATGACCTATACATGTTCCTATAACTATGAGATTATGCAACTCCCGTTTCTGGGAGGAACACTTTAGGTACTACCAAGCGTCACAACGTGAATCGGGTGATTATAAAGGAGTACTGGTGTCTCCAAAGGTACTTGTTGGGTTGGCGTATTTGAGATTAGGTTTTGTCACTCCGATTGTCGGAGAGGTATCTCGAGCCTTCTCGGTAATGCACATCACTTAAGCCTTGCAAACATTACAACTAATAAGTTAGTTGTGAGATGATGTATTACGGAACGAGTAAAGAGACTTACCGTGCTAACGAGATTGAACTAGGTATTGGATACCGACGATCGAATCTCGGGTAAGTAACATACCGATGACAAAGGGAACAACGATGTCGTTATGCGGTTTGACCGATAAAGATCTTCGTAGAATATGTAGGAACCAATATGGGCATCCAGGTTCCGCTATTGGTTATTGACCGAGAATGGTTCTAGGTCATGTCTACATAGTTCTCGAACCCGTAGGGTCCGCACACTTAACGTTTCAATGACAGTTCATAATGAGTTTATAAGTATTGATGCACCGAAGTTTGTTCGGAGTCCCGGATGTGATCACGGACGTGACGAGGAGTCTCGAAATGGTCGAGACATAAAGATTGATATATTGGAAGCCTATGTTTGGACTTGGAAGGGTTCCGAGTGAAATCGGGAATTCTGCAGAGTGCGGGAGGTTACCGGAACCCCCAGAACTACATGGGCCATAGTGGGCCTTAGTGGAAAAGAGAGAGGCCAGCCCTAGGTGGTCGCCCCCCCCTTCCCTAGTCCTATTAGGACTAGGGAAAGGTGGGCCGGCCCCTCTCTCTCTTTCCCCTCCCGGAATCCTAATCCAACTAGGATTGGAGGAGTCCTACTCCCGAGGGAGTAGGACTCCTTGTCGCGCCTCCCCTTGGGCCAGCCACCTCCCCTTGGCTCCTTTATATCACGGGGCGGGGGCACCCAGGCACACACAAGTTGATCTACGGATCGTTCCTTAGCCGTGTCTTGGTGCCCCCTCCACCATATTCCACTTGATCATATCGTCAGAGAGCTTAAGCGAAGCCTGCCCGGAGAAGTCATATCGTCGCGGAGGTTAGGCGAAGCCTGCGTCGGTGGAGCATCAACATCGTCACCACGCCCGTGCCGTCGTCTTGTGGAACTCATCCCCGACACTTTGCTTTGGATCGGAGTCCGGATCGTCATCGATTTGAGCGATGTGCGGAACTCGGAGGTGCCGTCGCGTTCGGTGCTTGGATCGGTCGGATCGTGAAGACGTCTGACTACATCAACCAGCGTTGTTATAAGCAGCTTCCGCTTTCGGTCTCACGAAGTGCGTGAGCGGACACCTCTCCCTCTCGTTGCTATGCCATCACCATGGTCTTGCGTGATCGTAGGAAATTTTTTGAAATTACTGCGTTCCCCAACAATCATCAACCCGCTTCTTGCCATATAAGATGGAGCTATGTCGCTGAGTTCTCTCGATTGGCCCTCTACTACGCATTCGATGCAATACGGGCAGAATAAAGGACATCATATCTTCATCATCCTCGCTTCTCCTCTTCCTAATTCGATCGATAATCTGGAGTTCATCTCAAGCACTAAAACTAGAATCAGGAAGCAACAAATAAGAGCTACATTTTAATGGTTTACTTGACTTGAAGCAAATTATTAATAAGACATACACACATAGTAAGACTACAAGAGCCATCAAGTAGGATATAGTACTTCGGTTAAGACATGATAGAAATAAGGTCAAGAGGCCAAAAGTTGGTGTATATTACCGAATTTAGGCGTGACAACTGGATCCCAAGATGGAGGCAACTCGTCCACCCCAACAAGAATCCAAGCAAGAGGCCTCTGTCAAAATAAGAACATACCAAAGACATGTAAGATGACACACAATCATTCATATATACTATAGAAACAAACATCCCTACTGCATTGTTCCACCAAAACTCACGGAGAATTAACCAAAAGTTACATCTTACCGAGGAAAAGGCCAGCTCTTCGGTCAGGGTTAAGGAGGCTGATGGTGGTTGAGCGTGGAAGAGGCTGCAAGGTCCATGGAGGGAGAACAAGTTAGCAAGGTCCATTACATAGTTCAATGGAAATGCTAGCTAGCTAGATAATAAATGAATGACAGAAATAAGAACCAATCTGCGTGATACCATCAATACAAGACCAAGTTAGCTAGCTAGCTAGAGGACAATTTGCTTCACCAAAAGTGCACAGAAATCAGACTTGTAACTTGTAGTCGATAAACAGGGAGGCAAGCAAGTAGTCTAGATCTCCACTGTTGTTTAGGAAATAACAGACGATAAGAAATGAACAGCAGCTCTAGAACTTAAATCAAGAGCTAGACTAGAGTTAAATCAAGACCTACGTCAACGGTATTCAACGAAATCTTCAAAAAGGTTAAAACCAGAACAAGAGAGCACTTCCACTGAGCAATTACGATCAACACACAGGAGCACTTGCTTCTGAAACATTTATTTGTACCGTCGTCTTCACCTCTCGATTGAAAACTTAGAAATATCCCAGGTTCAGGAAAACAGGGCACAAGCAACCGTAAAATAATTTATGTGTATCAGCTGACAAGCATGATGTAATCCAAAAACTAACCACATTCTGAAACCTACCATCCTTAGGGCCAAATTACACAGGAATAAAGTAATCTACCAGATTATGAATGCCGCAGAAAGCCTGACATGTTCCTGTACAGTCTAGTGTACAGGAACACTGATCTGGAACAACAAAATGTAAGGAGTTGTTACAACAATCTGATTAAAATTCAGTAGAAACTTAACAAGTCTGATCAAATAAAAACTTTCCATTGGTACAACAATCTGTAGTTGGTACATCTCCTGACTTCAGTTGGCAGCCAATCATCTAATCTCCTGACTTCAGTTGACTTATTTTACATTGTTTGTACAGCAACAACGAGCAGCAAGTAGCAGCAGCGGCAAGCAGCATCAAGAATTCAAGATAATTGATTCTTGGCTGAAGTCAGAACAAGTAAGAGGAAAATCTATCGTTAATTCAGGCTACAGAACAAGTCACACAACATGAAGTGCGCATTTCTATTCCAGATTAGAGCTTCCCAAGAACATCCAACAAATTTCATTCATCACTAACACTTCTAGATTCAGACAAACGAGTCAAACACCAAGGTAACTACAAGCACCGTCAAAAACTAGCGATCTAAGAGGAGGTGAACTTGGTGATGGCCTTGGTGCCCTCGAAGGCGGCATGCTCGGCAGAGCTCGCCGGGAAGGGCAAAGCCAGCAGCCATGGCCGGGCAGATGGAGGAAACCTAGGCGACGAGGAAAGGAGGGGCGAGGCGAGGGCCTACCACCGGGAGAAGGCCGGTCTGGCGGAGGAGGTACGTCGGCGTCAGGCGCCGGGTCGGTGGCGTGTTAAGGAGTCGCGGCGCGTGTATTGAGGAGGAGCCAAGGTGGCGGGCGGCGTCTCACCAAATCCTCGACGGGGGCTCGAGGGGTTTGAGGCCGCGTGGAAAGGAGGGGTTCGAGGGGTTGGAGGAATTGGGCCGTGAAAACCACTGTGTACCAAATGGGCCAGCGGGATTTGGGAGGATTACAGGCCACGCGAGGAAACTCGGCTGAAAACCCTCCGATCCGCTTCTACCAAACGAGGCCTTCACGGCGGTGTCACTTTTGCGGCGTCGTTGCTCGACCGAGCAAGATTTTTTCAGACAGGCCGTTGTGTGCCAGTCAATTTTCTTTTTGCGAAAATGACTTGAATCGATTATAAAGGTTCACAAAAAGTACAAAGCATCCTAAATATAATAAAAACTACATTAATATCCATAGACCACGAGACGACCACTACTATAGCGGGACGAGGCGATGCCGCACCATCGTCGTCGCTCCCCTATCGAAACCTGACTGGCCTTGTCGATGACAGTCGAGAAGTTGTCGTGCATGTGCCTTGAGAGACCAACATCCCGGAGCCGCACTTGTCGTTGGTGAACCTTCGAATCGATCTGAAGCACTTGACGCCAGAATTCCGCGAGAAGCCCTAACCTCGTCGTTCCAAGGAGACGGCAAAAATCTACGCCAAAGCTCCGTCGATTCCGTTCCGCCGGACGAATTCGAGGTTGATCGGAGCCTGGAAGACCTACTCGACGATGAAGCGCTGCCATCCGTCGAGCGCCGCCTCCACTGGATCACTTACGCCTCCCAACAATACAAAGCACCACCAGAACGAGGAGTGAGTTGGGAGAATTTATTCCAAGCCCGTCGTCTGGCCGCCGAAAAAAACCCTACAACTATTCATGCCTCCATCATAGGCCTGAACACTTAGATCGAGAGTTCCCCCATCCTCCCGTGGTCACATCGCCGACGGAGGCTAGGGAAACCCATGGTGGCGCCGGAGGTTGAAGGAGGGGAATTACCGCCGCCTTCTAATCGCCTCCTGTAGAAATCCAAGAAAGTTGTTCACGCGGGTGGATGAGTTTGATATAACGCTTAAACGAAAATGTCCTGTATCAAAAAAGAAATAAGAAGATATTTGATGTGCCTTTCTATAGCTTTGGCCTTCTTTTCCTTTTAAGAATAGGCAAAGATTCTGCGCAAAAGATAAAAAGAATACACAAAGCTTATATATCTTTCATTGATATAGAGAGCTCTAGCCTTTCAATGAAATGAAATCTATTGCGTCACATATCTTTCATGAGTTAAGAATTCGCATGCCGAGAAATGGATGTCTAGAGCGTATTTTAGTTCTAGATACATCCATTTCTCGGCATGCGAATTCAATCTTATGGAAAAGTAGAATTTGAGTAAGTTGAAATAGTGAAAACAAGAGTGAGTCATTGTATTCGCATACCGAAAGTGCACCAATGCCAGAAAAAGATCGGGGGCAAAGTAAGTGTGATTCGGAAGTTTTATATTCTTGCGTGTCCTTGCAGGAGAAAGTTCATGTATGCGCAATGACACGTTGAAGAGGTGAGTGGAAGATGTTGCGGTCACTTCTTTTGTGGTGTTGTGCGTCGTGGCTCCCATGCCATGCGGCCGGGGACGTTGCCGTCCGTGCGGTCGCTTTTGCTGATTGGCAATCAATCGGACTGATACAGGTGCTCGCATGCGTGCGCGGTATGTATGCTCTTCAGTCTTGAGCACTCCTTCATTTCTTGACCAGTTCTAGCATGGCCACAGTAACTCCCACTTCCCTGCTGTTCTCCTTGGAAAGAGGTCCAAAGGGATCCAAAGATGCTTCAGAAACAGGCACTGATTTTGATGCAGCCAGTTTACCGAGTTGTTTATGACGCAGAAACTTCACATGAAATTAAATTATTCGTTCTTTTAATTTTTCTTTTGCGGGATGGAATGGAACCATTTGTTTGCTCTGACTTTTCCTTAAAAAGTAGTTGCATGTTGTTCTCAGCGTGATTGCACCATGCGTCCATGCCATCATATGGAGCATAATTAAGCAGTATCCTGGGCATCGCTTTTCTTCCTTTGCGGCATTCTTTTTTTTTTTATCTTCGCCTTTTTCTGCCCGAGTGTCTAGCGTCTAGTGCTATCCGGTTAGGCGAATAATTGCCATGCTGACCGCAGCTTCTCCGTGACATCGGGCGTCGTAACAGGTGGCCAAACCCGTCCAATTAGTACGTTACAGTACGCTGCGCCCATAACCTCGTCGTTTTCGTGAGCCGTTTTCGACTTTCAGACGGGCGGCTTCTCGTCGCATCGATCAGTTGCCCTCGTCGTCCATGCGTAGCTGAACAACGGTCCTCGACGATCAGACAGGCAATCGTGCCAACGCGATCGCCACGCCCACGCCGTTGCCTCGCACTGAGGGCGAGATGTTGTGTTACTGTTACGTTGCGTGGCAACTAAACAAACGATGTAACTGTCTCTGCTGGCCGACATACGTATACTTTAGCAGCAACGTGGCCGTCTTTTTTACATTATGCAGATAATCGAACTGAAGACAAGCTGAGAATTCTGAAAGCTACGTCTGCTAAGAGAAAAAAATGCGGTATACGATTTCTTTCGATCCTGGCGGTGGTGCGCGTGTGGCATATTGTTTACTTCTCTGCTTCGTCAGCAAGTTCAGGTTGGTTGCTTAACCGAATGGTCGGGGAATCGGCCGTTGACGTCGCCTGCACGATTTGGTTGCACCTGTTAATTGTTCTGGCAGTCCAACGAACTGCAGCGCTGAAGCTAGCAAAGGAAAATTAACAGGCCGCCCAACTCAACTCGGATTGTTTCGGTGTACCTCCGGACAGTGATCTTGGATGACTTATGCATGATCCTAACCACCCTGGCCTGGGCATCAAAACCTAGCTAAGAGTTAGGCTTGTGGACAGAGTTATCGGATAAGTTTGTTAGTTGTGGCAGATGACGGGGAAGAACAATGACCAAGTTAGACCACCAACCAACCAAGAACCACTGACGCCAGGAACAGTGAAGGAAAGCGAAAGCAGTCTGCTTCATGCCACTCTCTCTCTCTCTCTCTCTCTCTCTCTCTCTCTCTCTCTCTCTCTCTCTCTCTGGGGACCGTACCCAGGCAGAAACAGAGGTGGGCAAGAGCAGTTAATTCGGTTTCGGTTAGCCAACTCCAGGGTCAAGGACCTAACGGGCGAAGGCCCGGCGACTGCGTACCAAATCGCACGCCCTTTTTTCAGTGGTTGCAGACGACGGATCATGTTGATTCAAGAGTGCCCAAACATTCCCGTAAAAACAGAGTGCACATACACCGGTGATCTCCCTCTCTCTCCCAAAGACGCTGATTGCAACAATCCACCAGAAGCCTTATGTGTCTCTGCTGCGCAGTGTTTCTTTTAAAGAGGAGGTGAACGTAGATATACTATAATGTAGAAACGGAATCGAAGCACAGCTGATCGGATGGCCGAGTTGGTCTAAGGCGCCAGATTAAGGCTCTGGTCCGAAAGGGCGTGGGTTCAAATCCCACTCCGGTCAATTTCTTTTGTTCTTTACGGTTTTTCTTCCAACATGTATTTCGTCAGCCACGAAAAAAACCTGTTAAAAAACCCATGTTGAGGTGACTCTCGCTACAAGAGTAAAAAATAAAGTCATTGTAGCTTTGCTCTAAAATATGCTCGAAAGTACTAAATCTATATCAAAATATGTATGTGGCGTCAGCCTATAGGTTTTCTGGTTTTTAATTTCTTCTTGGCAGAATGTGAAAGATTACCCTTTGATTTACCAGAAGCGGAGGAAGAATTAGTAGCAGGTTACCAAACTGAATATTCCAGTATCAAATATGGTTTATTTTATCTTGTTTCTTACCTAAATTTATTAGTTTCTTCTTTATTTGTAACAGTTCTCTACTTGCAAAGGACGGCCTTGAATATACCATAAAATTATCGATAGATAAATATTTATTGGATACCTACCTTACCTAATGTTTATTTTTGACCTAAACCCTGCAGCCTTGCTTTGTATCATTCTATGAAAGAATGAAGAGATTTTATCCATAACACAACTCCTAAATTGAATTATTAACGACCTAATTAATCTGATTCTCAAGTTAGAATTAAGTAGTCCTTACTTTAGTGTATGTAGGTAACATAAGATGTACGATAAAAAAAATGTATAATAATTAGTAAGTCTTGATATTCTTTCGTGGAGTCCTTCTTGAATCTTAGATTGAAAAAAGAATGCCCCTTAGGGACCTTTCTTTGGATACCAAGATTTACGACATCTTATCCTCGTATTTTAAAAATTATCAAATCGAATCTCAATTAAGAACCAATTCAAATTCATATAATAAAAGAATAAGGAAACACTACCTCACCCCTATTGATAACCATTTTGGCACTACTGCATTAAAACAAACCCTAACCCTAGTTTGAGGATAGAACTATGGTATGGTTTCTCTAAACCCAGATCGGGCAAGCCCGCCATTTCTCTTGCCGAACTTATGCGAAGTAAAATTTATCAATTCGATCAAGACTATAAAAAAACCTAAGTATTTTATTGATCAAAGCGGCACCCAGATTTGAAGCTGGGATAAAGGATTTGCACCCCCACGCTTACCGCTATTATGCCGCCAAAAAATCCGATCAAAAATCTAGAAAACAAAGCAAGTATTCATCCAACGTTTTCTTCTGAAAAAGCCCTTTTATTTTGAATATAATTCTACTTACTTTTTCCAATCTTTTTCAAAAAATCTATTCCTGCTTTTTTTGATCCAGCTTCTATTATTCTCCTCGATAGATTCTATCTTAAAACATACATTGTTAACACAATAAAACTTCCCATTTCTTTCTATTGAGATGAAAAAGAAGAAAAAGTGGATTTCTATTCATTGTGCAGTAAAATTCAGAATAAATTGGAACCGTTAACTGAATTCTCTTTTTTTATTGCAAAAGTAGTGAACTACTCTTAAATCGGTATTATCTCCCCCTTCAATGGCATAATAAAAATATTATGGCTTTATGCTTAATCCGTGTATAGGTAAACTTTAGGTCCTAACAAAGCATTATTATCCAAAACAAAGATCCCTTTATGTACATATCTCTATGGGGAATCATGCTTTAATTTTTCAAAGTATTAAATTAAATATCTTGAATAAAAAAAGGAAATTTGCTCGATATAGAGTATAACCCGACTATCTTGGCCTACCCAAGTGAAATTACGATAAAGAAAAGCATGGATATGGGGAGTGGTTGATAACTAGTTTGGCTTGTACTTATAAAAGGGACTTACTTTTTTTTAGAATTCCACAATGAAATACTGAATTTTCTAGCAATTATATTACTCCGATCCAAATAAAAAGAACCTCATATTATTTTGAGAAATTAAAGTAAGCACGCTATTCTAAATCAAAGTAAAGTCAAACTTTCTAGTATATTATATTACGGCTTTATTACATTCATAGAAAGGAGATAAAATGAGAAATCTTTGCCATCCAATCTGATTAGAATATCATAACATAAAGTATAAGTGGCAGAATTTTTTTAGGAATGTTTTATCAATTCATTTTCATTTCATTTGTACCCCTGGCAAACTCGAACTTTCGTCTAAATGGTCTCTATTCATATGTATGAAATACATATGAAATACGTATGTGGAGTTCCCTAGAATTTCATGTGATTCAGTAAATGTAATATAGATTCCATGATTGCTAGATCGATCCGGAGGGGATTGATGAAGAGTGAGCTGATAATGGAATTTTTCTTTGATAAACAGGAAACTTAAGATTAAGATGCTCCTGGAATGGAAACGAGGGAATGTCCACAATAACCGGATTTAGTCGTATCCAATTCGAGGGATTTTGTAGGTTCATTAATCAAGCCTTGGCAGAAGAACTTGACAAGTTTCCAACAATTAAAGATCCGTATCACGAAATTGCATTTCAATTATTTGCGAAGGATATCAATTGCTAGAACCCTCGATAAAAGAAAGAGATATTACGGTATGAATCACTCACCTATTCTTCCGGAATTATATGTATCTCATGAGATTAATTTTTGGTTTCGATGTGCAAAAGCAAACTATTTCTATCGGAAACATTCCTATAATGAATTCTTTAGAACCTTTATTATAAATGGAATATACCGACCATTGTGATCAATCAAATATTGCT
The DNA here is from genome assembly GCA_021605145.1 of Aegilops bicornis. Classification (NCBI taxonomy): domain Eukaryota; kingdom Viridiplantae; phylum Streptophyta; class Magnoliopsida; order Poales; family Poaceae; genus Aegilops; species Aegilops bicornis. Next base: position 180,850,650 of record CM038670.1, on the reverse strand, counting down.
AAGTCCTGGTATTTACTACCGCCGGAATTAGATCATAAGGGAATTTCTATCTACACCGGCACTATAATATCGCATTGGGGGAGATCGGAATTAGCAATTGATAAAAGAAAGGATATGGGCTCGCGTGAGTAGAAAACAAAAGATATCTATTCTAGTTCTATCATCAGTTATGGGTTCAATCTAAGAGAAATTCTAGATAATGTTTCCTACCTGAAATTTTCTTGTCTTTCCCGAATGCTAAGGAGAAGAAGAGGATTGAGTCAAAAGAAAAGCTATTTTGGAGTTTTATCAACAATTTGCTTGTGTAGGTGGGGACCTGGTATTTTCTGGGAGTCCTTATACGAGGAATTACAAAAGAAATTTTTTCAACAAAAATGTGAATTAGGAAGGATTGGTCGGATCGAAATATGAATCGGAGACTTAATCTTGATATACTCAGAACAATACATTCTTGTTACCACGAGATGTATTGGCCGCCACGGATCATTTGATTGGAATGAAATTTGGAACGGGTATACTTGACGATGACGATATGAATCACTTGAAAAATAAAACGATTCGCTCGGTTATGCGGATCTGTTACAAGATCAATTCGGATTGGCTCTTGGTCGCTTACAACATGCGCTCAAAAACTATTCGTAGAGTATTCATACGTCAATCGAAACCGACTCCCAAACTTTGGTAACTCCAACTTCAACTTCAATTTTATTAATAACTACTTATGAGACCTTTTTGGCACATACCCGTTATCTCAAGTTTTGATCAAACGAATCCATTGACACAAACTGTTCATGGGCGAAAAGTGAGTTGTTTAGGTCCTTGAGGGTTGACGGGAGAACCGCAAGTTTTCGGAGCTGATGGCATTCATCCGAGTCACTATGGGCGACTTTGTCCAATTGACACGTCAAGGAATCAATGTTGGACTTAATGGATCCTTAGCAATTCATGCGTAGAATTGATCACTTGTGGGGATCCATAAAGAGTCCGCTTTTATGAAATATCTCACTTTGAGAAAGCAAAAAGAAAAAAAAGAGAGGCAGTGGTTTATCTATCACCAAATAGAGATGAATATTATATGATAGCAGCAGGAAATTCTTTGTCCTTGAATCAAGGTATTCAGGAAGAACGAGTTGTTCGGCTAGATACCGCTGTCAAGAATTCTTGACTATTGCATGGGAAACGTATTCATGTTAGAAGTATTTTTCCTTTCCAATATTTTTCTATTGGGGTTCTCTCATTCCTTTTATTGAAGCACAATGATGCTGAATCGGGCTTTAATGAGTTCTAATATGCAGGCGCCAAGCAGTTCCGCTTTCTCGGTCCGAGAAATGCATTGTTGGAACCGGATTGGAACGCCAAACAGCTCTAGATTCGAGGGGTTTCCATTATAGCCGAACGTGAGGGAAAGATCATTTCACCGATAGTCATAAGATACTTTTATCAAGTAGTGGGAAGACTATAAGTATTCCTTTTAGTTAACCACCATCGCTCTAACAAAAATACTTGTATGCACTAAAACCCCGTTCCATGAGTAAATCCAATAAAAAGGACAAATTTTAGCGTATGAGCTGCTGGCTTAAAGCGAACTTGCTTTAGGAAAAACGATTAGTAGCTTATATGTACTTAGCCATGGGAAGGTTACAATTTTGAAGACGCAGTACTAATTAGCGAGCGTTTGGTATATGAAGATATTTATACCTCTTTCACATCCGGCCGCGAAATATGAAATTCGGGACGGATACGACAAGCCGTGGCTCCGCTTGAAAAAATCACTAAAGAAATACCACATCTAGAAGAACATTTACTCTGCAATTTGGACAGAAATGGAGTTGTTAGGTTGGGATCCCGGTAGAAACCGTGATATTTTAGTAGGTAAATTAACGCCTCACGATAGCGGCGAATCATCTTATATCGCTAAGTCGGATTATTACGGGCCATATTTGGCCTTGAGGTTTCCACTTCAAAAGAAACTTCTCCGAAATTACCTATAGGTGGAAGAGGGAGCGCGTTATCGATGTGAAATGGATCCAAAGGGACCCTTTCGACATAATGGTTCGTGTATATATTTTACGTAAACGTGAAATCAAAGTTGGGGATAAAGTAGGAAGACATGGGAATAAAGGATCATTTCCAAAATTTTGCCTAGGCAAGATATGCCCTATTTGCAAGATGGAACACCCGCTGATATGGTCTTCAATCCCTTAGGAGTACCCTCCCGAATGAATGTGGGACAAATATTTGAAAGCTTCGCTTTCGGATTAGCAGAGGATCTGCTAAAGAAACATTATAGAATAGCACCCTTTGATGAGAGATATGAGCAAGAGGCTTCAAGAAAACTTGTGTTTTCAGAAATTATATGAAGCCAGTAAAGAAACAAAAAATCCATGGGTATTTGAACCCTAGAGTACCCGGGAAAAGGGTAATATTTGATGGAAGAACAAAGCACCCCTTTGAGCAACCTGCTCTAATAGGAAGTCCTATATCTTAAAATTAATTCATCAAGTTGATGAGAAAATTCATGCGTTCTCTTGGGCCCTACTCACTTGTTACACAACAACCCGTTAGAGGAAGAGCCAAGCAAGGGGGACAACGGTAGGAGAAATGGAAGTTTGGGCTTTAGAAAGGATTTGGTGTTGCTCATATTTTACAAGAGATACTTACTTATAAATCGACCATCTTATAGCTCGCCAAGAAATACTTAATGCTACGATCTCGGGGAAAAAGAATACCTAATCATGAGGATCCTCCGTAATCTTTTCGAGTGCTCGTTCGAGAACTACGATCTTTGGCTCTAGAACCTGAATCATTTCCTTGTATCTGAAAAGAACTTCCAGGTTAATAGGAGGAAGTTTGATCGAATAAATATAAATTCTTTTCTTATTTCTATTTTATGATTGACCAATATAAACATCAACAACTTCAAATTGACCTGCTTCCCTCAACAAATAAAGGCTTGGGCTAACAAAACCTACCTAATGGAGAAGTCACATGGGTTCACAAGGCCCTCTACTTTTCATTATAAACCGATAAACCAGAAAAAGATGGATTGTTTTAAAAGAATCTTTGGACCCATAAAAGCGGATTTGCGCTGTGGCAATTCTCGAGCTGAGCGGAGCTTTCGAAAACGAAGACGAAAGATTTTGCCAAAATGCGGGGTAGAATTTGTGGATTCTCGGATACGAAGATATCAAATGGGATACATCAAACTCGCATGTCCCGTGACTCATGTGTGGTATTTGAAAAGGTCTTCCTAGTTATATCGCTTGAATCTTTAGATAAACCTCTTAAGAAGTTGGAGGGCCTAGTATACGGCGTATTTCTCTTTGCTAGGCCCAAAAGACTAAAAAACCCACTTTTTACGATTCTGAGGGTTTATTCGAAGAGGAAATTTGCATCCTCAGTAATTCACAGCATTTCTCCCTTTTTTTCTACTCCCATTTGTGCTTTGGCACACCCAACATTTCAAATCGGGAAATTCGCGTATTGTGAGCAGGTGCTATTAGGAGCAACAATTAGCGAAGGTTTTGATTTGCATGTAATTATTATAGAGAATTCTTTGGTCGAATGGAAGGAATTAGAAGACGAGGGGTATAGTGGGGAGATGAGTGGGAAGATAGAAAAAAAGAAGAATAAGAAAAGTTTTTTGATTAGAAGCGCATGCAATTGGCGTAAACATTTTTGATTCAAACAAATGTAGAACCCGGATATGGATGGTTTTGTGCTTATTACCGGTTCTTCCTCCCGAATTAGAGACCTATTGTTTTATAGGTGCGGAGATAAAGTAGTGACTTCAGGACATTAATGAACTCTTATAAGAGAGTTATCCGTCGAACAACAATCACCACTTGCCTATCTATTAAAAAGAAGAAGTGAATTAAGCGCCAAAGACAGATTTAGTAATGTGCCAGGAAAAATTGGCACAAGAAGCCGTGGGATACACTTCTTGATAGGTGGGTCCCATGACGGGCAACCGGACGCCGGATGGTCACAATAAAAGTATACTAAATCACTTTCAGATGTAATTAGAAAGGTAAAGAGGGAAAGGTTTCATGAGACTACTCGCTTTGGGGAAACGGGTCGATTACTTCGCATTCTGTCATTGTTGTGGGTCCTTCGCTTCATTACATCAATGTGGATTACCTCTAGAGATAGCAATAAAGCTTTTTTCAGCCTATTTGTAATTCAAGCGATTTAATCACTTAAACGCTACTTACTTCTAATGTAAGGATTGCTAAAAGGAAAATTTGGGAAAAAGAACTCCATTGTATGGGAATACTTCCAAAAAGAAGTTATGCTTTGAGGACATCACCATCTGACTGTTAAATAGAGCACCTACTCCCTGCATAGATTGGAGGCATCACAGGCCTTTCAACCCACTTTAGTAGAGGGCGATACTATTTCTTTACACTTACATTAGTGTGTAAGGGTTTCAATGCGGACTTTGATGGAGATCAAATGGCTGTTCATCTACCTTTATCCTTGGAAGCCTGTGTCGCAGAAGCCCGTTTACTTATGTTTTCTCCTTATGAATCTCTTTATCTCCCGCTATTGGGGGATCCTATTTGCGATACTCAACCCAAGACATGCTTATCGGGCTTTATGTATTAACGATTGGAAAGCTGATAGAGGTATTTGTGCAAATAGATATAATAGTGCAGAAACTACCCCAAATCTAAAAGTAAATTACAATAATAATAATAATTCTAAATATAGGAAAGATAAAGAACCCCATTTTTCTAGTTCTTATGATGCACTTTGGGAGCTTATGTGAGGCAAAAACTAATCAATTTAGATAGTCCCTTGTGGCTACGATGGAACCTGGATCAACGCGTCATTGGGTCCAAGAGAAGTTCCGATTGAAGTTCAATATGAATCTTTGGGGACTTATCATGAGATTTATACCCACTATCTAATAATGGAAATAGAAAAGAAATTACGTTCGATATACATTCTAATCCACTCTTGGTCATATTTCTTTTTATAGAGAAATAGAGGAAGCCATACAAGGATTTAGTCAGGCCTATTCATACACTACCTAAACAAGAAAGTTAGATTCGGCGATGCCCCTCCCCTTCGGGGGGCATTCCGATTTCCCTAGTATCATCATTATTTGCCACGCCGAATCCAGATTGAGATTTTCGAGGTAATTGAGTTAATTAAATTTTCGAATCAACGACTCAGGCCCATTGTAGAATCCTACCAAAGAATTGCTCTAATCCTACCAGCCGAATTAAAGGGGGTACTTATGTATGGCGGAACGGGCCAACTGGGTCTTTCATAATAAAGAGATAGATGGAGCTGGTATGAAACGACTTATTAAAGGCAGATTAATAGATCATTTTGGAATGGGATATACATCCCATATAATCGGATCAACTTCAAGACTCTGGGCTTCCATCAAGCTTTCACTACTACATCGATTTCGTTGAGGAATCGAGGATCTTTTTAACAATACCCTCTAAGGGATGGTTAGTCCAAGACGCCGGAACAACAGAGTTTTCTTTTGGAGAAAACACTATTATTATGGGGTCAGTACACGCCGTAGAAAAATTACGCCAATCTGTTGAGATATGGTATTGTCACGACAAGTGAATATTTGAAACAAGAAATGAATTCAAATTTTCGGATAACGGATCCTTCTAATCCAGTCTACATCTAATGTCTTTTTCAGGAGCTGCCGCAGGAAATGCATCCTCAAGTACACCAATTGAGAAGTAGGTATAGGAGGATTAATGTTTGATTCCTCAAGGACAAATGATCGATTTACCTATTCAAAGCAATTTTAACGCCGAGGATTTTCTTTGACAGAATATACCATTTTCCTGCTGCTATGGAGACCCGCAAAGGGGTTGTAGATCTTTCTGTGTCACGAGCGAGATCTTGGATATCTTACACGTAGACTTGTTGAAGTAGTTCAACATATTATTCTTCAATAGTAGAAGAGATTCCAATGGTACTATAGAGGTATTTTACGTAAGTCCTCAAAATGGGATGACGGCCAGACTTTTGTCAGAAAAAACACTAATTGGTAGTGTATTAGCGGACGATATATATATCGATTCACGATGCATTGCATGTGAAAATAAGATATTGGAATTGGATTAATCGATCGATTCATAGCACTTGCCTTTCGAGCACAACCATTTCGATTTTGACCAATATATGTAGAAGACCCCTTTGCTTGCCGAGGCACCTCTTGGATCCTGTCAATTATGCTATGGCCGGAGTCCTACTCATAGTGATCTGGTCGAATTGGGAGAATGGTAGGTATTATTGCAGGTCGATCAGTTGGGGAGTAGGGACTCAACTAACATTAAGAACTTTTCATCTTGGCGGAGTATTCACTGGCGAAGTGCTTGCCTTGCGATATGTCCCCGATCCCGCCGAATGGAAAAATAAAAATTCAATGAGAATTTAGTTCACTGCCGTACCCGTCATGGGCGACCTGCTTTTCTATATTATATAGACTTGCATGTAACTATTCAGAGTCAGAATATTCTATATAGTGTGAATATTCCCTCAAAAAGCTTGATTCTAGTGCAAAACTAGTCAATATGTAAAATCCGAACAAAGTAATTCACGGAGATTCGTGCTTTGGAGCAATCCACTTTACACATTTTAAAGAAAGGGTACAAAAAGCATATTTATTACGAATCAGACGCCAGTAATGCAGCGCGAGTGTGATGTTTGCCATCTTGTAGAAGATATCGATATGGTAATCATCGGCGATTACCAAAAACGTATTTATGGATATTGGCCGATAGTATGTGCGAGATCCGGTGTAAGCGTCTTTTCACTCCCACAAGGATCAAAGATCAAATGAATACTTATGAGTAAAAAAGATAGGGAAATTCTTGATTATTCAACGTCGGATCCGAATCATGTCCAATGGCCATTGGAATTTTATCTATCCTTCTATTTTTCAAGATAATTCAGATTTGTTGGCGAAAAAGCAAAGAAAGGCGGTTAAATGAATTCCGTACAATATCATCAAAGAACAAAGAGAAAGAACTAATATCCTGTTTTGGAAGTTTGATTAGAAATCCCCTTATGGGTGTTTTACATTGAAAATACTATTTTTGCTTATTTAAGCGATCCCCGATACGGAGAAAAGATAAAAAGGGTTCCAGAATTGTTACCAGAATTTGAATATAGGACCCTAGAAGAAGAATATAGGACTTCGGCGGAAGACTCAGAAGAGGAATATGAGACCCTAGAAAGGCGAATACAGGACGAGGGAAGAGGGCGAATATGAATATGAAACCCTAGAAGAATCTAAATATGGAATTACAGAAGGCGATTCCATGGAAACCTAGAAGGCGAGTGTGGGAGCCCAGAAAACGAATAAGGGAACCCAGAGGAAGCGAATATAGGACTTTAGAGAAAGACTCAGAAGAGGAATATGGGAGCTGGGAGAGCAAATATGGGACCCGAGAGGACGAATATGGAACTCTAGAGGAAGACTCGGAAGACGCGAATACTTGGCAGCCCAGGGGAAACTGCTGAGGAAAAATATGGTACTTTAGAGGAAGACTGGGAAGAAGATTCGGTGGACGAGTCCGAGACCCCAGAGGAAGACCCATCTTAAAAAAGAGGGTTTGATTGAGCAGCGTAGAGAACAAAATTTGAATTTAGTCTAAAATACCAAAAGAAGTAGGTCGGTTTTTAAATTACCAAAAAGAACTTCATATAGAGATCTTCATCCCTAAAGATGTATGACAATAGTATTATTGGAGTGGATACACAACTCTACAAAAAAATACAAAAGAAATCGGCTGGTAGGACTGGTAGAGTGAAGAAAAAAAAAAAAAAAGCCATAAGGAACTCAAAATATTTAGGAGATATTTCCATTTTCATGAAGAAGCGGATAAAAGATATTAGGTGAAAGCGGCTGTGGTACCGCCAGAAAGACTTCAAAAAGATTCTGAGGAATAAAAAAAAAGGAAAAATTGGGTCTATGTTCATAGGAAAAAAATTCTCAAGAGCAAGAAAAAGTATTTTGTTTCCATTCTTCTCTGATGGTATATGAAATGGAATGAAGGAAGAAATTTAGCATATACTTTTCCGCAGGATCTCTTGCAAGAAAGAAATAATCTCCATAAATTCGACTTTGTCAATTTCAATTTTTCATAGAAATAGCAAGTTAACTCAAAGAATTTGTCACAATAATAGTCAATTTGTTAGAACTTTGCTTAGTAGTTAATTGGGAACAAGAAGAAAAAGAAAAACATGGTGCTACGCTTGTTGAAGTAAGAGCAAATAGTCTGATACGCGATTTCCTAAGAATTGGAAGTTAATTAGGTCCACTATTTCATATATGCGAAAAAGGTATAGTGAGACAAGTACGGGCTGGAATTCCCATAATAGTTCTAGATCGCGCCAATATCAATTCTTTTTATTCCAAGGCGAAGATTGAATCACTTAGCCAACTTATCGAGAAGCACTATTGGCACTTTGTTGAATCGAAATAAAGAATACCACTCTTTGATGAATTTGTCGGCATCCAACTGTTCTCGGTGGTTTATTCAAGAATTCAAAAACATCCCAATGCGATAAAAGAATGGAATCTAAATTCCT